>CM074725.1:214236132-215556132 GCA_037306005.1 Rhinophrynus dorsalis
TCCGATTATTCTTCATAGTATTTGGGTCATGGAGAGTGTTATTTCAATACTGTCAGAGTAATTGAATTATAAATTATCCACCTCCCACCCCTTTTAATGATGTAACACTGCTCACCCCAGAGTAGCAAGACTGTCCGGAGAAGGACAATCTTCAGTAAGAATAAGAGAAAAACCTGAAAAACCTGTCAAGAGGGGCAGGGTTTTCCTTATGCTCGCAGTAAGAAGATTGTCCCTTGCTGTGACCTGTCTGGTCAAGTGACCAGATTCGACATCTGAGGGGAGGTGACTTACACTAGGTAAAAGGGGTGGGAGGGGGATACTTTATCATTCAGTTACTCTTGAACTACAACCCTGACAGTATTGAAATAACACTCTCTATGGCCCAAATACTATGAAGATTAATTGGAGCTGCTGTTTTTGTGAAACATTGCTATCCCTTTAAAAGCAATAGTAAACCCTAATTCTAAGCTAGCTTAATGAACAGGCTATGATTTTCTAACGTTATGCTATACCAGTAGATCAAAATGTGTTTCTTATCAAGTTGTTCCCAATTCCTCACCGATAAATTCTAGGTCAGGTGAAAGAATCAATATCTCTTAGCTGATAGTTTGGGGGCTGAACTGGGACAAACTTCCTTCTCTGTTTGCTTGGAGAGACAAAGGGGGTAATGTATGAAAGTGTGATAAAGAGGAGATGACTTCTACAGTTATATCACTTCTCCAATTCCTATGTTATTCTATGGAGCCTATGTACTAAGATGTCCAGAATTTGAGAAATCTTAGTGCATTGGTTCCTTAGAATAACATAGGACTTGGAGAATTGATATCACCGCAGAAGGTATTTCCACTTTATTATACCTTAGTAATATGACTGGAGAAGATATCTATACTTTATCACTCCTTACTGCATCTCCTCCAAAGATGTGCTGTTAGCAAATCATTTAACACCTTTAGTTATAGATATGTCTCTGATGCATTTCAAATAATGCACTGAAAACCTCACTAGCATCCACTGACAGAAATCAGTAAGATCATGAGAAATCAATTTTACATAAAAACAGTTAAGACATAATCTGTATATATTGTTAAAAAAAATTACGATGAAAAAAACTCAACTCTTTGCTAATGTGGTATTTTAGCTTTCAGTGTGATCTTCAGGACAGGTACGTTGTGGTCATTTTAACCCTCTTGTTTCTGGACTGACCTGCTTCTAATGGTGAATAGCTATATCAGGCTTTCCCAGCAAAGCAATGCTGCAACAGGCCCATTGATAAATTCACAAAAATATAAACCAATACATTTTAACCCTAGTGCTCAAAAGGTTTAATTTATTCTCTACAATTCCATTATAATCAGATTTATTTAATGTAACCCTCCGAGTGCCAGAGAGGTATTTAGTGCATTGCAGCGCAATGCATTGGATGCCTTTTGGCACTCAAAAGGTTAACTTATATTTGAACATTATATGACGCATTACCTAAATTATGATTGATATAACCTGTTACAGCATTGACTAAATCTTATTCTATTATTTATGGATTTTTGGTTTTCTATTAAATTATTTTACTGTGATATAATTTGCTTCTTCACAACGTTTTCTATAAAAATTAACTCTTTCCTCCAGCAGTTTTGTATAATGTGTGGCTTTTCCAGTAACCCAAAATGGATGATATCTACTTTACATGCGAATAGCACTGGGAAAGACTGGCATCAATTGCCATAAGACTCGGAGCTATATACACAATGGATGTTTTTTTATCTCCAGGGAAAGTGATTTTTTCTTAGTGGCATTTAAAATTATTAAAAGCATCCCAATTCTGAAATCCATACCAGCTTGACCTTCATTACTAGTCGCATGTAGAGATTTCCTGTTGTTGAATATTTCTTTGAAAGAACATTGGTAACCTTCATTAAAGGGATAGTAATACTTAAGATGTAAACAAAATATATGTTGTAGGGTTTATGTCCCCAAATAAAACAAGGGTACTCCCACTGCTGAGAGATATTTTATTAAAAAATTATAACAGCTCAAACTTGCATTTTTTAGGTGCAATATCACAGTGGCCTTAAAATGTACAGTGGCGCTGTTGCTACACCATCCTATGGAGATTTATGATCTACTGACCAGAGCAGTCCATAGGATGGTGTAGCAACAGCGCCACTGCAAATTTTGAGGCCACTGTGATATTGCACCTAAAAATGCAGGTTTGAGCTGTTATAATTTTTTAATGAAATATCTCTCAGCAGTGGGAGTACCCTTGTTTTACTCAGGGGGATAAACCCTACAACATATATATTTTTACATTTTAAGTATTACTATCCCTTTAATGTACAATTGGTCACTTACTGCAAGGATGAGAATCTGCTGTTTTACACCTGTTGTTGGGCTATATCTCCCATCATCTAAAGCCAGACAATGTTTATTGTAGTCCAACAAAAGCGGGAAGGCAGCAGATTTCCCACCCCTGTCCGACTGTTACAAAATGTAAACTAGAAAGATATACAGCATGCTTTATTAACATAGAAGTACATGGGGGGGATATACTGTTCAGTGGTCAGTATGTTGCTTCCATCACAGTGTGATTCTGGTTTTAGTTAATAATTCACTTTTCCTTTCTCTCTGTCCTTGGTTGAACTACCATTTGTACTATTTTCTTACCTTTTCAGTTTTGAGATTTTAATACAATTAAATTTTCATTCTGGATTGTTTAAATTTAACTGTCTGCGTGCCACTGATGTATCCAACGCATTGCAATGCAATGCGTTGGATATCTCTTTGGCACTCAGAGGGTTAATTGAGATCAGGGGTTATTGGCCCAAAAAAATTAAATGCCTACAACAGTTGTTGACCACAAACCACTCAAATGTATATCTTTTTACTTTTCCTGATCACTTGTCATTTTTTTCTTAGCAGTTTGCATTCTTGTGAACGTTAAAGTTCTCCTAACTTGGAGGATAGATACATTTACTCCATTTCACTCCTGCCTTGTCTCTCTTATTCCACGCTATATATAAAACCAGGATAAGGTAGCACTCACTTGTATCCAAGGATTTCAAGTCTGAGAGCTAGACACAATAAACATATAGAAAATCTAAAGAGGTAACAGCACTCACAGGAACTTGGTACAGTTGAAGGTGCCCTTTATTAAACTAATGTTTCGGCCATAACTGTGGCCGTTGTGCAAGGCCACAGTTATGGCCAAAATGTAGGTTTACCTTTTTGGATTTTTTATTGGTATTCTAAACTATGTATTGCAGGACATTTTCTGCTAAGGCAAGAGTACTCTCTGTTATTTACTGCTGGAAAATGTTTAATTCACTTTTTTTACAGTTCAAATATCTGTTTCTTTAGCAATAGTACCATCAGGTGTCCAGAGAGTTTAAGTTGGGTCCAGACTGTTATTCTTTTGCATTCTGTGGGAGAGGCGAGCCATTGGCTATAGTTCTTCATAGAATGTGATAGGAACAGACCCACTACTTGGTGACACTTTGAACTGTCGTAACTTTGAAATAAAGCAGCTACCAGCAATGGAAGTACTCTTGGTTTACGCAACAGGAAACCCTACATTATATTATTTTTTTATATATAAAAACTTACAGATCCTTTAACTTGTTGTAAGTTTCCAATCAAAAAACTTTAATTAAAATGTAAAAATAGATTGCAACCAATTAAGTTCTAGAGCTCTCCCCCTTCATTCTACTGGCCAGTTTAATTCCTGGTAGTTCTTATACTATGATACATGGAATCCATAGGGCACAGGCAGTGAGGGCAAAAAAAGGTGGAATTTAACATACATTTTGGTCATTTAGAAACCTGTGGCACAAGAAGTGGTTGGCCAATCAGACCAGCCAGTCAAAAGGAGGATTCGGAAAAAGGTTGACACGTCTAAGTTCATGACCCCATATCTGGCACACAGCAAGAAAATGCAAGATATTTTCAGTCAGGTAAAGTAAATAATAAGCACTTTATTGGATATAAATATAATGAGAAAGCAGGGGTGATTATGCTATAAGGGCAGAAAAAGAAAATTACAACTGTAGAAAAATAAAGGGGGGAGGGACTTGTACAAGGAGGAGGCATAAGAGAGAGGTAGGTATCCCAAATACAATATGGTCACAACATTCCTCAATCCAGAATTACTATTAGTGAAAATCTACATATTTCAATATACATATGTACAGCTACACAGAAGAAGAGAATATAGCCATAGGGGTGTGCCATACATTAGGCCAAAGAAATTCAGATACAGATAATACTAGTAGAAAGGGTAATGGATATAGAGTTGAGAAGACACATACTATAGAATAATATCACGTAATGCATAGCTATCCCCAGTAGCGTAATATTTAAGCCATGAAGCCCACACTGCTTGAAACCCATACAATGTTCCCTCTAAGGCGTGCACAGGGGAGTAACCAAACCAAGGAGGAGTTCAAGGGGATTTCTTGTGCAGGACATTAGTGGAATAACAGATGCACTAAGCAGCCCTGCCTCGTTTTAACCCTTTGAGTGCCAAGTGTATCTTAGATTCAGCTGGTTGGCCGGTCAAGAAAGGCTGCCAGAGATTAAGATGTACATAGGCTGGAGAACAAATCAGCTTAACTTTTAAGATCTCCTCCATATCACTCCAGACCTCTCTCCAATAACCTGTGATACGGGTACAGTGCCACCAAATGTGGGTCATTGTTTGGTGATGAGCCAGGGTAAGGCTTATGTAAGCTTTCAGGGGTCCTTTAGTAAAACTTGTAACTTTGTAACAAGTTTCAAAAGCTTTTAGAGTGCCGGAGGGGTGAGCAACGCATTGTATAGTAATGTGTTGCATACCCCTCTGGCATTAAGGGGTTAAATTTATCAGTATACACCTTACTGCATATACGCACAAACACACACACACACACACACACACACAAACATACATACACACACACACACACACACACACACAATCATTCTGGGACAAACCAGCTGCACAATATTTGGAAAATCAACATCCCCATTGATTTAAAGGGTCAGTAATGTCCCCTAAAAAATATTTAGCGTTAGAGACTAACTGAAATAAAGAGACTAACTGCCACAAACCCTATCTCTCAAACCACTATGGTTTGAGAGATATAGGGATTCAAAGTTCACCCCTCCCTCCCCTTCTCCTGATGTCAGCGTCTAGCTGACGGCAGGAGATCCCAGTCTGGGGACCAGCAGGCGGCTCTGCAGCAGAGCCGGAATCACGTTACTTAAAAATAATTCATTCATTGGAAATGTCTACAGAGTGTGCCTGGTTTGCAGGCACACTTTGTAGACCATTCCAGTGAATGGATTATTTTTAAGTAACGCGATTACGGCTCTGCTGCAGAGCTGCCTCAAGTCATAGGACTCGAATCTCCTGCTGTCAGCTTTACAGCTGACATCAGGAGAAGGGGCGGGAGGGGTGAACTTTGACCATAGCAGTTTGAGAGATAGGGTTTGTGGCAATTAGTTTCTTTTTTCAACCTCTACCTAACTCTAAATATTTTTTAGGTGACATTACTGTCCCTTTAACCCTTTTAGTGCCAGGGAGGTAGCCAACACAATAAAATGGAGGTTTTGCACTAGACTGTGATAGAAAGGTGATAAAGTGGAGAAGATGTTTCCAGTGATATCACTTTTCCAGTTCCTGTGTTATTCTATGAAGCCTATGAACGAATATCTCCAACTTTGCAGATATTTTAGTGCACAGACTCCATACACTAACACCAGAAATGAAGAGTTTAGAGGTTACCTCCAGTTTATCCCCTCTTTCTTTAACACACCTTATCACATAACTTCCCAATTCATCTCTTTATCACACCTTATCACATAACTTCCCGATTCATCTCTTTATCACACCTTATCACATAACTTCCCAATTCATCTCTTTATCATTCCTTATCACATAACTTCCCAATTCATCTCTTTATCATTCCTTATCACATAACTTCCCGATTCATCTCTCTATCACTCCTTATCACATAACTTCCCAATTCATCTCTTTATCATTCCTTATCACATAACTTCCCGATTCATCTCTTTATCACACCTTATCACATAACTTCCCAATTCATCTCTTTATCATTCCTTATCACATAACTTCCCGATTCATCTCTTTATCGCACCTTATCACATAACTTTCCAATTCATCTCTTTATCATTCCTTATCAAATAAGTCACCAGTTCACCTCTTTATCGCATGTTATCACATAACTTCCAACTTCACCTCTTTATCACACCTTATCACATAACTCCCCAGTTCACCTCTTTATCTCTCCTTATCACATTACTCCCCAGTTCACCTCTTTATCACACCTTATCACATAACTTCCCAGTTCACGTCTTTATCGCTCCTTATCACAACTTATCACATAACTTCCCAGTTCACCTCTTTATCGCTCCTTATCAAATAACTCCCCAGTTCACCTCTTTATCGCTCCTTATCAAATAACTCCCCAGTTCACCTCTTTATCACACCTTATCACATAACTTCCCAGTTCACGTCTTTATCGCTCCTTATCACAACTTATCACATAACTTCCCAGTTCACCTCTTTATCGCTCCTTATCAAATAACTCCCCAGTTCACCTCTTTATCGCTCCTTATCACATAACTTCCCAGTTCACCTCTTTATCGCTCCTTATCAAATAACTCCCCAGTTCACCTCTTTATCGCTCCTTATCAAATAACTCCCCAGTTCACCTCTTTATCGCTCCTTATCAAATAACTCCCCAGTTCACCTCTTTAACACTCCTTATCAAATAATTTCCCAGTTCACCTCTTTATCGCTCCTTATCACATAACTTCCCAGTTGACCTCTTTATCACACCTTATCACTTGACACCCCAGTTCACCTCTTTATCACATCTTATCACTTGACACCCCAGTTCCCCTCTTTATCACTTTTTAGTGCATAACCCCCAGTGTGTTTATCACTGGCATTCAAAGGGCTAAAGGGGGCTTTTAACCTCATAAATGCTATACATGTGTAGAACTCATTACAAAGCAATGAGTTGTGACCTTTCTAGCAATAAAAGTTGTAAAATTCCTATTTAACTCACTGAGAATTTTTAGAATTTGTGTTTTTCTCCTTGCAGTTTGTGTGCTCCACAATTACTCCTGTTCTGTTTACCATAGTATAGGTCTCTATCACCAAATGAATAAATCTATACTGCCACCTAGTGCATACATGTTAGGATGACACACTATTACACACCTTCATTTGTTTAAAATAAGGACTTACCTAGTTAGGTGCCCTTCATACAGCAGTCAGTTATTTCTACATTTTTTTGCCTTTGATATCTACTGTTGTTCATTCCCAGAAGCCTCTCACCTTCTGTATGTTATTTTGAATACTCTTAGGAGCTCTCCCTAAGAGTGAAGGGTAATCCAGACGTGGACCCCTTGCCCTCAGTGCCTAGGGAATCCAGCTGCACCCTCCTGACGAGTCCCAACTAGGCCGAAATGTACGTCAAGGGTTAGCTGGTGTTCCCATGCAGGGGGCACCTGCCCATCATTTTGGAACTGGACCGCTCTTTTGGGCGGGATTATTCTAATATATATGTGGAAATTTCTCCTCTGTAATGGCACTAGAGAGCTAAAATGTGATGCTTGGACGGCGACTAGCCGTAGAACAGATCTTTGTGCTGTTGTTCATTGCCAGAAGCCTCTCACATTCTGTACGTTTAAGTCACAAAATAAATTCTGTGGCACAGCATAAAGTAAGTGAGAGTGCGCTGTGCAAATTTTGCGACACTTAACCCCTCTGCGTGCCAGCCTGCTGTTCAATAACTTGTGAAGTATGCTTAACCGTTCCTAATTCAGGGGTAGTCAATTGCTGGACGTCTAGCTGTTCGGGATTAAAACTTCCATCTTCCCCAGCCAGCCAACGGTTGGTTACGGATGATGGAATTTATAATACCCAACAACTGGGGGTCCACAAACTGATTACACCTGCACTAATTGATTTAATATGACTTTATTGATTTTTTTAGAACAAGTACAAAGAAAAATATGAGAAACACAGGGGAGAACCATACGGCAGCACAACTGATACTCCTGAACTTCGTAGGATCAAAAAAGTCCAAAACCAACTGAGCGAGGTAAGAAAACAATAGACATAGAGAGCTAATAGTATCACCCAGGGACTATAGACTGCAAAAGAATATGAACAAAGTAAAGGCGGACCAATTCTGGGTCACACAACTGGGAACAAATACAATTCCTCAAATTTCTGCTGATGTTTAACCCTTTGAGTGTCAGAGAGGTATCCAATGCATTGCTTTTCAATGCGTTGGATACCTCCCTGGCACTAAAAGGGTTATTGTGTTTGTTTATTTTTTAACCCCTTGAATGCTAGAATGGTCTCCAATGAATTGTGAAGCAAAGTACTAGAGACTCAGTTATTAAAGGGTTAACTGCCCTTTATATCAATGGCAGATGGTTTGCTTCAGAATTTTTATAAAGGTGAAGTAACACCTTCAAATTCAAACCTTACTATATCCAGAAAATCTTAATGGCCCCTATGAATTTTACTCTTGCGCCTTTATTTAAGGGGTAACATCTTCAGCCAGCCAAGAATGTTATGTTCATGGAGGTGGACATGACAGTCGCTACCAGGTCCACAGGATACGTACTTGGCCCTCTGCACATGGTAATTGTTACCCTCTGAGGAGCAAAATGTGTGCGCCAGGCATTGCTTTGCAATATGTTGTTCATCACTCTGGTCCTTAAAATGTTAAGAAGGTTCATGTACTCTGCCAGCATCAGGTTGAAAAAACTGAAAGAAACTGTCATGTCCACCTCCAAGGTCATGATATCTGGGACTGACTGAAGATGTTATTTCTTGAACAAAGTCAAAATTCATATGGGCCATTAGGATTTTCTCGCCATAGTACGGTAAGTCTGTGGGAGGGTTATTATTAGAAGGTATTACTTCTCCCTTAATTCTTCTTAGTATATGGGCATCCAAGCCTATCCTTTTTCTTAGCTACTTAGCTAGCACACATTAAAGGTATAGTAATGTCTGTGTGCAGTAAAATATAATATTGTAGCTATTCCAAAAATAAATTCACTAATGTAAGTCCCATCTCTCAAAATTTTATGGTTTGAGAGATATACAAAGATAAAGTTCTCCCCTTTCCCTGACGTGAACTGTAAAGCTGACAGCAGGATATCCTGGTTCCAAGACCGACCGGCGGCTCGTCAGCAGAGCTGAAATAGTGCAATCTAGAAACAAATACTTCATTGGAAACCAGGAACACTTTGTAGACCTTTCCAATGAAGTATTTAGATGGCACTATTTCAGCTCTGCTGAAGAGCCGCCATCTGGTCACGCAACCAGAATCTCTTGCTGTCAGCTTTACAGTTTACGTCAGGGAAAGGGGAGAACTTTATCTTTGTATATCTCTCAAACCATAAAGGTTTGAGAGATGGGACTTACATTAGTGAATTTATTTTTGGAATAGCTACAATATTATATTTTAGAGCACACAGACATTACTATACCTTTAAATGGTAGGCCAGTAAGCTACAGAACAGTTTGAATTGTCTGGTATATATCACACTTCCCATGTGTCCCTCTTTCGGAGGGACAGCCCCCCTTTAAGACTCAATTCCCTCTGTCCCTCTTTCCTGGTGTCCCCCCTTTTTAGGAGATCAGACTGTGCTGTGTATATAAGTGTATCACATTGCTTCATAGCAATAAAACTAATGCTTGTTTAAACTTCAGTATATGTGCTTATACATTAGTCTGTGTAAATAAAATACTTTCTTCTTGCTTTAAATCATTTATTCAGTTACACAAAGATGTGTCCACAATTCATGAAATAACCTAAAAATTATTGGTAATGCCCTGCCCACCAGTCACGCCCCCAGCAACGCCACCTAAAAAAAGTGTCCCTCTTTGGTCATTTGAAATGTTGGGAGGTATGATTTATAGCAGTATTCTCACTGATTTGATCAGTGATCACTGACTTGATCAATGCACTTTTATAGGAATAACATATTTTGTACAATACTTTTGTATTACTGTTACAAAAATCCTTATTTGTGAATAGCTGACAGGCTATAAATCACCATTGTCATCAAATTAATACGACCCTTACACATATGGATGTATGATCATGCATCCCACAACTGTAAAAACCTTGTTACTAAGGCACATCAGCCTCATTGACTCTTATTTCATTAATGAAGGACAATATTGTTTGCATTTTGAAAATATGTACATCATTGTTACTATGCTTTATGGTAATCCAATGTTGACATGTGGCTGTTATTACAGGTAAAATATCGTATGGATGGCCAAGCTGCCAGAACTGACTGCCATGTTGATGAAAAAGCCAGAGATATTGAACATGCGAAAAAAGTATCTCAGCAAGTCAGCAAGGTAAGTCTGGTAACAGAGGCACTTGGTTGCTCTTTAATGAAGCTAAGACTTGGACTAGTCAGTGACTAATCAGACAGCAAGGGAGTAACTAAAGGAGGTGTAGAAGGTGCATCTGTGAGGGGGACACAGTATACAAGGCACAGTAGATTAGTTACGCCCCTGGGAGAATACTTTGTTGGGGGGGGGGGCAAAAAATCTTTGCACCGCGTCCCTTCAATGACTAATTATGCCACTGATAGTTAGGTGGGAGGAAAGTGTCTACCACACCTGCATATACAAAAAGAAATGTAAGATTCCATGAGCAAATTTGTGGAAGCTGATATTAGAAGAAATGGAGACAAAACCCCCACATCAAATTGACTTAAATGGGCCAATTAACCCCTTAAATACTAGAAAGGTCTCCAACGCATTGCAAAGCCTCTCTAGCATTTAAGGCAGAGGTTCTCAACTCCTGCCCTCAGGACCCAGTAACAGGCCAGGACTTAGGGATTTGTCTGCTAGAGCACAGGTGTGGTGATCAGAGGCTCATTCACATTGATTAACTCACCTGTGCTCTAACAAGGAAATCATGTGATCAGAGGCTCATTCACATTGATTAACTCACCTGTGCTCTAACAAGGAAATCATGTGATCAGAGGCTCATTCACATTGATTAACTCACCTGTGCTCTAACAAGGAAATCATCAAATCCTGGCCTGTTAGTGGGTCCTGAGGACAGGAGTTGAGAACCACTGATTTAAGGGGTTAAAAATCCCATTTAAAGTGGACCTATGACCTTGATTTTTTTTTTTTTTTACATATTTGAAAACTTCGTTCAAAACTGCCTATGGGTCATGCTAACCAAAAGTCCAGCATATGTATAGTTTAGGAAATATTCATACTTTTATTCCTGGGAAAAGTGAAAATAAATGTCTGTTGATCCAGCACAAAGCTTAACCCTTTGAGTGCCAGAGGGGTCGCAACGCATTGCAAAGCAATACGTTGCATACCCTTCTGGCACTCAAATGGTTAATTAGCATACAAAACCTCACTGAACAACTTAATTAGCATATTAAACTTCACTGGCACATCATGGGTGCCACAATTAGCGTACATTAGTATACAGTACTAATTATGAATGTCTCAACTGTAGTCTGCTGGTCTTTTGGCTAACATGACATATGGGTAGTTTTTAATGAAGATCTCAAATATCCAAACTTAAATCAAGGTGACAGTTTCACTTTAAATCAATGTAAATATTAATTTGTGTCCTATGAGGCAGCTGATTTGTTGCATAATTACCCCAGTTCTTCTTAGATCGTCATCCTTATTGCAAAGGATATTTTCCCCTAAAAGAGGTAGGTCAATAGGTGTAAAAGCAAAGTGGAATTATGTTTCATGTTTGTAATAATCATTATTATCTAGTTATTCCCAATATGAAGATAAAGAGTTATCCGGTGTAATAACCTGGTAAGATATCTGAAAAATGCAATCGTAATAATAACATAATCTTAAAGGGATGGTAACACTTAATATATAAAAACGTATATATTGGAGGGTTTATCCTCCAGAGTAAAACAAGGGTACTCTAACTGGTGAGAGGTGTTGCATTCAAAAATTATTGCAGCTCAAACTGGGGTAAGGTTTTCATTTTTTTTTAAAACATCCCTATTTAGCCGATTTTAATACAGTAAATATTGCCCTGGCCCTACTTCCGGACAGATTGCAGTTACCAGCTCTGCAACCACAGTCTGTCACTCTTCCTCTGCTCCCATCCCTCTATCCAGCCTCCTCCAATGACAGAAGCTTTCTGCCTGTAAACTGGAGTACTCTCATTGGCCAGAGAATTAATCTTCTACTAGCTAAGTGCTGCTAGTTCTACTTCTGGAAGCAGCAACATTACAAACTACATCCCTCAGTGTACAGTTTTCCTTTGAGCTTCTCCTCCCGAAAACTGGTGCTTTGAGGTCCACAGAAAGGTTTGTTTCTGACTCACAGATTTAATCTGGCAGAGGTTACTTCGGAAACCGAGGTTTAAGCCTCAGTACTCCAGGTTTGCTGGTTGGATTTGTAGTCACGATTATGTGTAGGGTTGCCACCTTTTCTTTAAAAAAAATACCGGCCATGGCATTCCCTCCATAGACTTAACATTGGACAGAAGCCAATTTTTTACCGGCCTGCCGGTAAAATACCGGCTGGGTAGCAACCCTAATTATGTGTGATTCTTGATCTGTGTTGCTTTGCCACAGCTGAGTTTGTTTCACAGGGTCAGAGCTGTGATATGTGATTTACACAAAGGCAGCTGGGTATTCATATTGGGTGCGCTGATGTATGATCCACCTGCACAGCCAATAGGAATGAGGCTGACACTGCCAGTCCCACATCTGGTAGTATCAGCATTATATACTTTCTACTGTTAGTGTATAGGTCCCCCCTTGGCTTCTCCTCCCCTGAGCTGGTGCTGAGTTCAGGAGAGGTAACTGAAGACTCCTATTGGCTGCTTTGACATCATGCACTCCAGAACAGCCAATAGGAATACATTTGTCACTGGCAACTTCAGCTCTTGCAGGAGGTGGTACACTAAGCTTGGGTTGGAAAGATGTCACGGTTTGTTAAGACTCTCAGACACAGAGTTAGGTAAAAAATCAACTTTATTGAAAAGTTAATGTAACCCCTTAGGGAAATATACACGTACACACATAAATCTTTAATTGGATAGAAATACAATGCAAACAGAGAAATATTGGCTGTACCGGTCCTGCCAAGATACCGGGCAGGACAGCCAGGGAACAGGAACTTGAGGAGAGGCTTTAAACCCACGGAAACAGGACTGGTTCTACTGGCCTTACCATATACTGGGCAAGACAGCCAATTAACAGGAAATGCACAGGCTCTACCGGCCTTGCCAATACCGGTTAAGACAACCCAGGGGAACTGGACAGGTTTTACCGGCCTTACCATATACGGGCAAGACAGCCAATTAACAGGAAATGCACAGACTCTACCGGCCTTGCCAATACCGGGTAAGGCAACCCAGGGAAACAGGACAGGTTTTACCGGCCTTACCATATACCGGGCAAGGCAGCCCATAGACTGAATGAATGCAGCACCGTAGTAAAGTGACTGATAGTTGATAAACAATCACTTATGACCTAAAGAGGTCAGGTCAGTAAATAAGCCGCCAGCAATAGATATAGTAAAGGCATAGAGCTAGCAATGCTCTCTCAGATGGAACAACATAACACATAGAGCAGTCAGGGTAGAATGGAGCGAACCAGTAACCTGTAAGTGGAACACTATAATACTGGTTCAGCCGGGTGGCTGGTGGAGCGAACCAGTACCCTGTATGTGGAATGCAATGATGTAGATACAGCCGGATGGCTATGGAACGGACCAGCACCCTGTACGTGGAACTCTACACACTGGGACAGCTGGATAGCTTGAGAAGCGAACCAGTACCCTGTACAAGGAATGCTACACACAGGAGACAGCCGGGTGGCTTGAGCACAGAAACAGCCGGATGGCTTAAGGAGCGAACCAGTACCCTGTACGTGGAACGCTACACACATGAGACAGCCGGGTGGCTTGAGCACAGAAACAGCCGGATGGCTTGAGGAGCGAACCAGTACCCTGTACGTGGAGCGCTATACACATGAGACAGCCGGGTGGCTTGAGCACAGAAACAGCTGGATGGCTTGGGGAGCGAACCAGTACCCTGTACGTGGAACGCTATACACATGAGACAGCCGGGTGGCTTGAGCACTGAAATAGCCGGATGGCTTGAGGAGCGAACCAGTACCCCGTACGTGGAACGCTATACACATGAGACAGCCGAGTGGCTTAAGGAGCGAACCAGTACCCAGTACGTGGAACGCTATACACATGAGACAGCCGAGTGGCTTAAGGAGCGAACCAGTACCCAGTACGTGGAACGCTATACACATGAGACAGCCGAGTGGCTTAAGGAGCGAACCAGTACCCAGTACGTGGAACGCTATACACATGAGACAGCCGGGTGGCTTGTGTCTCTCGTAAGCTAGCTGGCAAGATAACAATGTCGGCGAGGCGACTCAGGAACGTCTTGAAGGCAAACAGGACTGGACAGGGAACCAGCGGAAGGAAGTAGGAACCCGCAGGCGGACGGTCTTTCGGAATCAGGATGCTGGTGGAGGCTGGCAGTAGAAAGCGGAGGCTCAACCGGATCAAACGTCAGCAGGAACTCTCGAACTGGAAGCACTGGAACGGGTTAACACTGGTCACAGGAAACCCAGCAAAGGCCCAGGATACTCAGGAACAGTGAAAATCACAACAGCAAGGAGACAACACGAAAGGGCAACCGAAGGGTGCCCAGGCTAGGTTTAAATAGGCAATACAGGGCGGGCTGAAGACAGCCAGCCAATGGAGAGCCCCCTACTGGTGACAGACATAAAAAGAGAGCAATCACGGGCACCGTGATAAAAGATTGAGACTGAAAATGTATAACACTGCACTAGTAGAAGTAGATGTAGCTTTAATTATCTAGTAAAAGTCTAAATTTCAACTTATGTTTTTTCATGCTAGTTGCCCCAGATTTGGAGGTATATTCTTGGCCCGATTCATACACTTACACCTTTATAAGTAACTTCACTGATCATATTCTGCTGTTTGTTTCAGGTTTTGTATAAGCAGAATTGGGAAGACACTAAGGAAAAGTACCTTCTGCCCCCCGATGCTCCAGAACTCGTGCAGGCTATAAAAAACACAGCAATGTTCAGCAAGGTAAGCACTGCAGTCTTGTCTGGGGCAACGGGGCAAATGTAAGATGGCAAATGCGTGCAGTTACAGGTCCTAGAATCAATTGTTAGTCTCTGCTACTGCCTAACCTTTATTTACTAAGCTATGCATGCCACATTTCCTTCCCTTAACCCTTTGAGTGCTAGAGAGGTATTGCGCTGGATACTTCTCTGACACTCAAAGGGTTAATGTTGTTTGGACCAAGGATAAGACAATGGGACAGTCTGTGGGTGTTCTGGGTCGTTGCTTTTCTTTACATCTTTTTTAAATAAATGTACTAAACAAGGTGTAGAAGAAATGGTGTGAGTGTTTGCCTTTCCTCTAGGTCTGGCATACAGGGCTTTCGAAGGGATAGTAATAGATGCAAATAAATGGTGTCCGATTAATGTGCATAGTTTGCAGTCCATGTTGAGCAGTATATTAATACTAGCTGATTTGTTGTTCATGAGTAATTTAATTATAAAGTATGCCACACCCTCCCCTTTTACCTTTTTTTTTAGCCTCCTCCCCTTAGATGTGGAATCCGGTCATAGGACCGGAGAGCTCACAGCGATGGACAATCTTCATGCACTGAGTATAATGAAAACCCTGCCCACCCCTTGATGAAGGAAGGCAGGACTTTCCTATTGTTTACTGAAGAGTGTCCCTCGCTGCACTCCATCTGGATCGGCGTGTGAGGCAGTGTGACGTAGTTGAAAGGGGCGGGAGGGGGATACTTTATAATGAAATTACTCATAAACTGCAAGTCGGCTAGTATTGATATGCCACTTAACATGGACTACAAACTATGAACATTAATCGCTGGTGGGGATTGTCTGTTGGCAGGGCTCAAAATTTCCACTCGCCACTAGCCAATGGCGAGTGAAAATTTAGCCCTGGCGAGTAGAAATTCAGCCCTGGTGGGTATGTTATGGCTTACAGCGGCGAGTAACTTTTCAGGTCTGGCTAGTAGCAAAGGACTTAAAATTATAAGCCCTGCTGTTGGTATGTACTCACAAACTCTACTACATCACCCAGAGGGTTCTCAGGAGGGATTAATGAACTGCGGTGCATTTATGATCACTGTAGCATTCAGGGGGTTAATACTGTGTGCAAGTGATGAGTATAGCAGAATAGTAATGTGAGCTAGTAGTCAGTAAGAATAAATATATCATATCGACTACAGCTCCATGCATGAGAATCTTTAACTCCAGAAAGACCAGGAGTGTGTGTGAAACTCACTATTTCGCTATGCGTTGAGCACCACTCTGGTCCTTAAGGCGTTAAGGAAAGCTATACCTAGGCGTATTAGTAGCTCCGTTTTTTATTTTTTTCATACTTTTTAATAAGAAAGAGTTTTGAACATGCAATCAAAAGCAAGAAAATACATTGGACACAGTACACTAAATAAGACATCAAAAATATTAAATAACTAGTTGAACAGCCCGTGTACCAGGGCCACAGTGCCAGGCAGCAACAGCCGCGATACAGTCATGAACAGTAGAGAGTGCCCGCGTCGCGACTGGTAATGGAGCGGGGTGCTTAGAATTCAGACCGTAGTCCACTCTCTGGATGGTGCGCAGAGAGCGAACTACGGTCTGAATTTGTAGCACCCCACTCCGTTATCAGCGGCGGCGCGGGCAACCTGTACTGCACATGACTGCAGCTTGCGCAGCCATCTGTACTGCGCATGACAGCTTCTGACAAACATACATTAGAGAATTATTATATAGGATAATCGTCCCAGTACCAGTGTACCAGAACTCATGTGGTGATGGCCCTCAGGTTTCGAAAGGAGTGTCAGACACAGACAAGCAAATGTAAACTCAAAATATTCCCGAGGTAGGCCTAAAATCTGTAATGATAATGTATAAGCAGAATACAAGTGGGTTGTGGGACGACAATTAAGTCACTGAGCGAAACCACAGCTCAGTCAAATGTGCCCAAGGCCTAATAAAGAATAAACGCAAACAAGAACATACAATACTGAACAAAACATGTGCATGCTCCGAATGGGAACCGGGCCCCCACCCCCAGCACCCCCAGAGATCAACAACAGAGTGCTATTTTGGCAGGTCTCTCCCATCAGGCCAGGGCCTCCCCCTCCTCCATAGCAGGAAAGTGCATAGAAGTAGTCACAGCCACCCCCTCCTCAGTACCTCCTCAGTACCTCTTTTACTGATGTCAGCTGTAAAGCTGACAGCAGGAGATTCATGTCTAGTGACCCAACGGCGGTGCGTTAGCAGAGCCAAAATAGCGCTATCTAAAAAGAATTACTTCATTGGAACAGTCTACAAAGTGTGCCTGGTTTGCAAGCACACTTTGTAGATAGTTCCAGTGAAGTAATTATTTTTAGATTGCACTATTTCGGCTCTGCTGAAGAGCCACCAGCTGGTTCCAGGACCAGGATCTCCTACTGTCAGCTACAGAGCTGACATCAGTGTAAGGGGAAGGAGGGGGGAACTTTAAAACATTATATCTCTAAAAGTATAAACGTTTTAGAGACGGGACTTGCTCCAGATTATTTATTTTTTTAATATCTACAAAATAACATGAACTTATAATGGGACATTACTAACCCATGAACACCCAAAATGCGTGTACACTTCCCCACTGCCCTCTTCTTGGTGCAGTTTGAGAAAATAGGACACTTTTCAGAGTAAATTGATTTCTAAATAGGACTTAGGCAAAAAATAAGTTCCAGCTCTTACTATATTTGTAAATCCCCTTTACTATCACAGGACACATTTCTGAATCTAGCAATGAAGAAAATGTGACAAAATGCTTGTAATGTACTTTCCATTGTATTTTATTTCATTTCAAGTGCATTGAATTTACCATACTGATTTGTCTTTACACTACTTAAACCCTTGAAGGCTAGCACTATCTTAAAGATATTGCTAACATCCGAGGGATTAAAGGGATAGTAATACTTTGTTTTATCTTTATTTTATTTTGTAGGCATTAAAAAAACATGAAGAATGATATAAGTCTTATCTCTCAAACCTTTATGGTTTATGAGATATTCACAAGCAAAGTTTCCCCTCCCGCCCCTTTTACCTAATGTAAACAATCTCTTCTCAGATGTGGAATGCAGTCCATAGACCAGACAGATAACAGCAGAGGACAATCGTCTTCCTATGAGAACAATGAAAGCCCTGCCCCCATTGACAAGTTTTTCAGGTTTTTCCCTTATCTTAATTGAAGATTGTCCCTCTCTGCAATCTACCTGGGCACCTCCCTTCTGATCTGGCTGAGCAGTGTTACATCAGTAAAAGGGGCAGGAGGGGGGTACTTTGTCATTGAATTACTCTTGAACTACAACTCTGACAGAATTGAAATAACACTATCCAAAGTCCAAATACTATGATGATTAATTAGAGCTGCTTTTATTATGAAACATTACTATCCCTTTAAACCCTTGAAGGCTAACACCATCTTAAAGATATTGCTAACATCCGAGGGATTAACCCCATACTTCCTGCATACTTAATTTAAAAATATATTCTTATTTTCTCCAAAGAAACTGTACACGGCCGACTGGGAAGAGGACAAATCTATGTATTTCCCTTATTCTGATAGTCCAGAACTAAGGAGAGTGGCGAAAGCTCAGAAGGCACTGAGCGACGTGAGTATAATGGACATACCTGGGAACCCTTGCTGGCAGCAGCCCCTAGAGTGACAATTATGGGTGGCGGTGGGAGTGTCCAAATTATGTAAATCATGTCACAATGAACTGAATGAGGCTGGGAGTGGGTAGAATGAGGTGGGGGTTGGACAGAAAGGATGAGGAAGTGGGAGGGGTTACCACAGATCTTGCTTTTCAGGTGAACCATCCACTGTCTCTGGAGACACAGTAATTAACCCACTGAGTGCCAGAGGGGTACGCAACGCATTGCAGTGCAAAGTGTTGCGTACCCCTCTGGTACTCAAAGGGTTAAGTCAGAAAACTAGATTCACTGGGACAGATTCAGAGAGCTCCCAGCTATGATAATGGGTAGGATACAGTGAAGGTTGGATTTCCCATTAGGCAAAATAGGCTGCCAGCTCAGTTATGCTGGTCACGGCCACTGTGCTTAGTTGTGGGTGTGGCAAGTGAAATCCTAGTGCTGCAGCACAAGACACCACGAGCTATAATGTCCACTTTATATCCAATTCACCAGTATATATATATATATATATATCAATAACAGGGCTAGGCAACCTTCAGCAATCCAGCTGTTGTAGTCTACAACTCCCATCATTCCCAACCAGCCAGTTGTAGTCTCCAGGAGTTGGAGTGCCAAAGGTTACCTACCTCTGTCCTATAATGTCCAATTTATATACTAATTTAAAGTGGAACTTTCATCTTAAATTCAAGCTTACATATTTGAAAACTGCATTAAAAACTGCCTATATGTCATGTGAACCAGAGGTCCAGTAGATGTCTAGTTTAGGAGAAATTCATACTTTTATTTCTGCACAGAGCTGCTTTATCATCTAAATAGTCATTGAAACCTTCATTAGCATGTGACAAATCACTGAAAAGGCTTAATTAGCATATGAAACATAATTGATTAGCTTGAGTAGCATATGAAAACATCAATGCTGCACAGTGCCTCAAGTAGTATTGATTAGCATATGAAAGATGTGTGAATATCTCATGAACTGTACATTTGCTGTCCTTTTTGCTAACATGACATATAGGCAGTTTTTAATGTAGTTTTCAAATATGCAAACTTGAATTAAGGTGATAGTTCCACTTTAACAGTAAATGGATATAGACATTATTCTTATTGCCAGATTTCAGGTACCAAAACTCCTCCCACCCAATAATGTTTAGGAAGCAAGAAAGACATGAGTGGGAGTAGTTTGGGATTCTGTAGTCTCTCAGTAATGAATCATGTCTGTCCTCATGGATATGATATCCAGAGCAAATTAAAATTTCATTTTGGCCAACCAGTTCACTCACAACTGGTTCACTGGGGCTATTAGTACATTCTGTAAATAGGGTTTTATTATTAGGAGGTGTTAGTGTTCCTGTAAATATTCATGCAACTGTGTAATTATAATTAGTTCCATCCTCAAATCACACATCAGATAATAAGAAGCCCCCACACACATGTAAATGAAGATAAATGATGTTTAGTGCTCACTGAATACATGTATCAGCACCATTAAATCCTCCTTCTATTATTTCCCAGATAAATTATAAAAAAGGACATGATGAACAAAAGCTGCAATTCACATCACTGGCGGATCGGCCTGACATAGAGATGGCCAAGAAAGTCACACAGCAGCTCAGTGATGTAAGTTTTTTCCTCTTCTCGCCATTATTTTTCTTCATCTCATTTCCCTTCCTTTTCTTTCCTTTCCTTTCTTTTTCATTCTAATCCATTTCCATTCCCTTTCCTTTTCCTTCCCTTCCTCTTTTTTTACTTTAAACTCTCATCCATTTCCCCTCCTTTCCTTTTTTTACTTTCATTTCCTTCCTTTTCCCTTTCTTTCCCTTCCTCTTCTAAACCATTTCTTTATTTTCCTTTCCTTTCTTTTCTTTTAATTTCCTTTAAATTCTCATCCATTTCCCCCTTTCCTTTTTTTACTTTCCTTTCCTTTCTTTCCTTTTCTTTCTTTTCCTTTCCTTTCATTTCCTTTCCTCTCCTTTCCTTTCTTTTTCTTTAATTTCTTTTCCTTTTCTCCCATTTCCTTTCTTTGCCTTTCTTTTCCTTTCCTCTTTTTCTTTCCTTTCCTCTCATTTCCTTTCTTTTCACTTCCTTTCCTTTCTTTTTCTTTCCTTTCCTCTCCTCTCCTTTCTTTTTCTTTCATTTCCTTTCCTTTTCTCCCATTTCCTTTCTTTGCCTTTCTTTTCCTTTCCTTTTTTTCTTTCTTTTCCTTGCCTTTCTTTTTCATTATAATTCATTCTCTTTAATTTTCCTTCTCTTCCTGTTCTTTACCTCATCCGTCTGTGTCTCTCTCTTCTTTCATTTTATTTACTTTAAATTCTCATCCATTTCCCCTCCTTTCCTTTCTTTTTACTTTCATTTCCTTCTTTTTTCCTTTCCTCTCCTTCCTTTTTCCTTTCTTCCCCTCACTTTTCTTTACCTTTCCTTTCTTTTCTCCTCCCTTCTGTCTTTATCAGGGGAAGGCTGGCCTGGGGGGCAGGGGGGCAACTGCCCCCTGGGCCGGCCATATGTCTGGGCCAGTGGGCCACTGCCTCACTAAATATCCATTTTGTTGCTATAAGTCAAGTTATACTAGTGATACCACAGCACTTCCAACTGAAACAGAACTACACAAATTATATCACAGAGCTACAATCCAAATGAGGCTACACTAGTAGTATAATGTATTTCCCTTGTAAGCTCTGTAGTATTACTAGTGTAGCTTTGCTTAAATTATAAGCTCTGTAGTATCAGTAGTGTTGCCCATTTCTACTGTGAGCTACGTGGTATTGCTTTACTTCATGATATTAATGCCACTTTTAAAATTAACAAAAGGGTGTGGTCTGGGACAGTGGGCTCAAGCAATAGTAGAAATGGGCCACTCGTGTTTGCCCTCCGGGCCACAAGTTGCCAGCTCTCCCCTGGTCTTTATGATTTCTTTCCATTCTCTTCTACTTTCCCTCCTGTCCTCTTTCCCTTATTTTCCTCTCTTTTCTTCCTCTTTCTTTTCTTTACATTCTTTAACATTTCTTTTTTCCTCTCTTCTTCTTTACCTTGCCCTTCTTTTCCTTTCCCTTCTTTCATTTTTTTTCTGTCTTTCAATTCTTATCCATTTCCCCATCCTTTTTCCCTTTTCCTTTCCTTTGTCTTTCTTATCTTTCCCTTCTTTTCTCATCCCTTCTGTCTTTTTGTTTTCTTTCCATTCTCTTGCATTTTCTCTCCTTTCCTTTCCCTTTTCCCTTTCCTATATTTTCTTTACATTCTTTAACATTTCCATTTTCCTCTTTTCTTCTTTACCTTTCCCTTCTTTGATTTTTGTTTTCTTTCAACTCTCATTCATTTCCCCTTCTTTCTTTTCTTTTTACTTTCCTTTCCTTCTTTATTCCTTCCCTTCCTCTTCTTTTCCTCTCCCTTCTGTTGTTTTCATTCCATGATCTTCCATTTTCTCTCCTTTCCTCTTTCCCTTCTTTTTCCTCTCTTCTTTCTCTTTGTTTTCATTACATTCTTTAACATTTCCATTTCCCCCCTCTTCTATTACTTTCCCATTCTTTCTCCTCCCTCATTTCTCTTTCTTTCCTTTTTTCACTTCCACTTCCTTTCATTACTTTTCTTCCTCCATTCCACCCACCCTTCCTATCTATACCACTCTCTACATTCCATGTCATATTGTATAACAATGTGTGTGTGTGTGTGTGTGTGTGTGCTATTTTTGCCACATTTCTCTGTTTCTTTGGGATCTAGACAAGCGGTGGGCAACATAAGTTCCTGCAGCTGTTGCTGGACTAATCACCCATCATCCCTCACCAGTTGTAGTCCTACATTGCCCACCTCTGAGCTGTACATTAACATAACATGTTTATTTTTTTCTGTTTCAGATAAAATATCGAGAGGATTATAAGAATAAGATCAAAGGCAAATGGAGTCAGACTCCATGCTATGACATCGCAGTTGCACGAATGAACGCTGACAATCTTAGTCCTGTGAGTATACAATGGGTTTGTTCACTATTGTACGGGGCTAACTTACTGTATAAAGCTGCTAAACCTCTTGGCACCTTATACACATACCTGGGAACTCACAAGGTTTGAACCTGAGACTCAGGCTTTTGACCCATATGTCAAGGTCTCATGGTGAAAGGCCAAATTCTCAGGGAAGGAGAGTCAAGTGTTATCTTCCACGTGATCTGCACAAAGTAACTGCTTATATAGTCTTTAAATGTATGTGATTTCTACCAGAAAGGCAGATAGAGATGTTCTGCTTTGTCTTCTGTGAGAGCTCTGAATTGTATCATGTTAATCAATTGCCTGGATCACTTCTGAGTTAGCACAAGCAGGAACTTATCTAATATCTACGTTATAGGGAACATTATGGGTTAATATTTCTGAATTCTCACTGCCATCTTATTTTGGACGTTCCCGGGTATGCCTATAAATAACTAAAATACAATTGTATGCGTCTAACTATTAACACTGTTAGTTAATATGAAAAAAAAAAACCTATGCAACCCTAGTATATTTACATAACTGATTTTTTCGCATGTATAATTGGGGTGTATCCTAACAGGATCTAGTTGAGTGGTGGGCAATCTAATGCCCTCCAGCTGCTTAAGACTGCAATTCCCATGCCAGTAGCCAGCTGGGGATGTTGAGAATTGTAGTCCGAGCAGCTGGAGGGCCTTATGTTGCCCACCACTCATCTAGATTGTTATAAACCAGTGGTTCTCAAGCTTTTTTTGTTCAAGGCACATCTAACTTGCAGTCTGGCATTTTCTGGGCACCCCTATTATTTTATGTCATTTGTCAAGGGTGCAATGAAGGTTACAAATCCATAAATACAGAGTTATTGTTAGACCTCACAACTAAAATAAACATATTGTGCATAGTAATATCCTTAAATATACAGTTGGAAGTCTACATTAACATTTCTGTGAAAGCCTTATAGACACAATGGGGCACCCTAAGTGGATGTCTGTGGCACACCAAAGTGCCACGGCACCCTGGTTGAGAAACACTGTTATAAGCTAACAATTTTGTAACGTTGGTCACTCGAGCAAGTGAAATAAATAGGTTTTATGTTTAAAGGGAAATAGTTAAATTCTGGGGCAAACCAACTGCACCATAGGGGGTGATATAAATAAGTGATTTACTTAAATGGGGTTTTAATCCTTTGAAAACTAGAGAGGGTTCCACTGCATTAAGAAGCAATGCGTTGAAGACCTCACTATCATTCACAGAGGTTAAAAGTCCCTTTTAAATAAGTGTGGATTTGGGGAGTTTTTTTATCCCCTACAAGTGTGTTGGTTTGCCCCACTTTGCTGTTATACATAAACCCCAGTGACATTTTATTCTGGTGCAGAAGTAACAGTATGGGAATAGTACCCACCTGTCTTATAGATACACAACTGGGACATATGTATGAAGACAAAAGGAGAGACATTCCGGGGCAAACTAACTGCACCTCTGAGAGCAAATCAAAGTCCCTTGGATGCCAGATAGGACTCCAGTCCATTGTTTTAGCAAAGCATTGGAGATCTCTTTGGCTTTCAGTGGGTTCAAGCTATCTCTCCCTGCACAGATATGGTCTAATGTAAATGACACCTCTTAAAGGAACAGTTTTTTTTTGGAAAACAATATATGTTATAGGGTTATTCCTGATGAGTAAAACAAGGGTACTGCCATTGCTGCAAGATGTTTCATTCAAAATGTATTACAATTCAAACTGTTAGCAGCAGCAATAATAATGTCAAATGTCACCTCTACCATCAGTTGTAGTATTCTTGCTTAATTCAGCATGGAAATCCCTCTAATATACATCTATATACTGTATATATAAATCTAGGTGAATGTGGAAAATTCTACACCCCTTGCCTCCTCAACCAATCACTGCTGCCACTGTTTAAATATCTAAAATATCTAAAAAAAAATGTTACTCACCGGCTAATTCTCCCCCTGCCTCCTCAGCCAGCTGCTTACAAATAAAAAAGTCAAACCTAGTGGTTTGGCATCAAGACCCCCTCCTGATGCCCCTAGCTACTGATCTCCCAGCTAATTCAGCTAGGAGATCAATAGTGGTGACACAGGGAAGCAAGAGAGCTCCCCCTGTTTCCATTCTACCCGGAGTACCTGGGTAAGAGTGGATGGGATTGAGAAACCCTCTCACGTCAATGAGAGAAAGCCTCCCTCATTAACTTGAGAGGGTTTCCTGATCCCACCCACTCCTACCAAGTACTTTATTATTATTATTAATCTTTATTTATATAGCGCCAACAAATTCCGCAGTGCTTTACAGTAGGGAGTAGACATACAGAGGTATTAATCAAGTGTGGATAACAGAAGGATCAGAGGGCCCTGCTCGTGAGAGCTTACAGTCTACAGGAAGGTAGGTATGACACAGGAGGAGTAAGTACTTGGGGTAGGATGGAAATAGGGAAGCTCTCTTGCTCCCCTGTGTCACCACTATTGATCTCCCAGACCAGATGCCCCAACAGGTGGTCTGACTTTTAATATAATTAAAAAAAAACAATAAATTCGCCACATGGGCAAAGCAGTGTCACACTCCTGCTAGCTTTAATAAAACGTTTACTGTTCCTTAATAACACATATGCTCAGACAGGGATGTCCTATTTCGGGAACAGGCAACTGTTGGACTTTGAGCTGTTGGGGACTACAACTCCCAATGACTGGTTGGGGATGATGAGAATTGTAGTCCCCAACAGCTGGAGATCTAACAGTTGACTCCCCAGAGCATAAATGTTGAGTGGCAAAGAGATGTACAAATCAATTAATTGGACAATTTTATATATCTGTACTTGAGGACTGAAGACGAGACTCTCTGATTTCCGTCCCCGCTAGCGATCGAAGTGGAAACCTAGAATGTATTTTAGCTTTTTACCTTGCAGTGGATTGGATTTGAGTATTAAACTAACTTTACCTTTTTATTTTTTTGCCAACAGAGGAAATACCAAGAAGATTTTGAGAACGTTAAAGACCAAATCTACTTCATGGAAACAGATACTCCTGTGTACCAGGCTAACAAGAAAGCAAGGCTGAACGCCAGCACGGTACATGGATCCACAATGCATGCTTACCCTTCAGTGAATTGGATGCCAGGGTGACTTAAACATGAACAACTTGCATACTAGTGATGTCTTCAGTGTATTGAGAAGGAATATACATGGGAGATGTCGCTAGTATTCATGTGAATAAAGTGCTACTGTAATTATTTGAACCCACTAGAAACATCTCCAGGGCATTGCATCAGAGGAACTAAAGAAGTGACACCTAATAATAACCCCCAACTTACCTTACTATGGCCAGGACATCCCAATGACCCCCGTAAATTTACTCTTGTGCTTTTGTTCAAGAGAGAACATTTTCAGTCTGTTATGGATGTCATGTCATGGAGGCGGACATGACAGTTGCTAGCAGGACCACAGTACACAAACTCTGCTCACTGCACATGGTAATCTTAACCCTTTAAGAACCATAGTAGTTCAATACACACCCCTCTGGTCCTTCGCAGTGCAGTGCACACCCCTATAGGTCCTTAAAGGGTTACGTAGGCTCATGAACTCTGCTTGCTTCATCTCCATGCCTCCATGGACATGCCATCATGGACTTATTGACGATGTTATCTCTTGAACAAAGACCCAAGGGCAACATTTTTAGGGGCCATTAGGATTTTATGGACAGAGCAATGTAAGTGTGGGGTATTATTAGGAAGTGATACTTCTTCTTTAATATTATAATGTCATAAATATAATTTAAGTAAAATTATCAATCTCAAAAAATATTCCACTATATAGAAATTTGCTAATTTATCTGCTGGATGTTTTTATCTATCTATCTATCTATCTATCTATCTATCTATCTATCTATCTTATTATATTATTATATGAATGATATATCTTACATATTACATAGAACAACAAATCATTACACTTTTACCCAAAACATTTTGAAGCGAGGGTGGAGATGCACTAAGGAGTGATAAAGTGGAGATAACGTCTCCAGTGACATTAATTCTCCTATTTCTATGTTATTCTATGGAGCCAATTCACTAAGACCCCTCAAGCTGGAGAATTCTTAGGGCATTGGCTCCATAGTATTAGATAGGATTTGGAGAAGTGATATCTCTGGAGATGTTATCTCCACTTTATCAACTATATATCACACCTTAGTGCATCTCCCGCAATGTGTTGGAGACCCTTCTAGCGCTGAAAGGGTTAAAAACCCAATAGATAAGTGATAGATAGATAAATAGATAATTATATAGATAGATATAACAGACATATATAATAGATAGATAGATAGATAGATAGATAGATAGATAGATAGATAACCTTCAGATAACAATAGAATCGTGTGCAAAAATATTTTTACTCTCTGTTTAATTACTAGGTAAAATACAAAGAAGATTATGAAAAGGCCAAGGGACCTGCCGCCTACCATACTCTCCCTGCCACAGAAAATCCATTATTACGGCAACTCAGAAATGCTGGAAAAGCCCTTAGTGATGTAAGTTTGAACCATCAGATTTTGGATGATACAGGTGGCATGCAATTCAAATAAATAGTGCATGAAGTATACCAATAATAATAATCTTAAACATGTACTGAAGATACTGCATATAAACTGATATGAAGCCGACGCTGACTTAATAACTCCAAAAGTGGACCTATACAGAATACCAAAAAAAAACACATGGTATATCCAAGTAGAACTTGATATAAAAGGACTCAGAGGGGCTACAAATATTCAATATTAATCTGAATATAGGTACTTTAGATGTTATAAAACAATAAAATTATATAAAACTTTAAGACTGAGGCTATGTCTGCCATATGAGACAAAAATGTGTCACAACAAACTCTTACCTAATAATATAGCTACTGTGCTCTACTGAACAATGTCTCGCCTCCTTACCCACAGTAACAACAGCCAATATATTAAAGGGATGCTGTAAACTTATGTGGGCATTCCCATTTTTAGTAGAAGAAATTTATATTCACAATAGAAGACAAAATCTGTGGCTCTCCAGAGAGCCACATATATTTTCTGATTGATAGTGCCTTCTCATCCTTAACCCTTTGAATGCCAGAAGGGTACACAATGCATTGCAAAGCGCCCCTCTGTCACTGAAAGGGTGAACTAAACTATCCCATATTACCATGCATGTTTAAAGTCATTAGAGTGGTTTATTAACCCCTTCGCGTCCGATGACGTACCCGGACTGTCATGCTGGTCCGGCACTTAAGGACCGGTGACGGTCCTGGTACGTCACATATTTTTACTCACCGTGCTTCTGCAGGTGAGTAATACCGAGGAATGAAGTTGATCACTCCAAGACCGGAGCGATCTCTTTCAGTCCCTCGTTCGGCGTGCCGGCACACATGATCACTCACGTGGGGTGGCACGTCGAACTTCCCTATCTGACTGCAGGGAAAGTCTGTCGTATGACAGGCTTGCAGCTCTGGAGCTGAGCTGAGATCTCATTAGTGGAAAAGAATTATTTCACTGAAACGGTCTTCTACATGTGCTTGGTTTGCAAGCACCCGTAGAAGACTGTTTCAGTGAAATAATTATTTTTTATTAAAGCAATCTCGGCTCAGCTGCAGAGCCGGCTGATGAAAATCAGACCGGATATTCCTGCAGTCAGTACAACGCTGACTTCAAGGAAAGGGGAGGGAGGGGGGAACTTTGCGTTCGGTTATCTCTCAAACCATAAAGGTTTGAGAGATGAACCTGGGGGCAATTCAGTTCTTTTTCAAATATCTACAATATGGGGAATAGTAATATTACAGTATTACTATCCCTTTAAAAGGGATTCATAACATTTTATTTAGTACCTATTCTTTATACATAGGTCCATATCTACAAGAGCACAGGGGACAGGGGACAGATATCAGTTCCCTAAAATGTCCTTGCTTTAAATAGGGTTTTTAATGCAATGCATTGGGGACCCCCTAACATTCAAGGGGTTAATATCCAGTTCAATTCAATGGAAGTTTTATTTGTTAGCAAGGAACAGTTGGTCTACTCCATTGTTACTGTAGGTTGAACAAGGTTTTAACTCCTTTGCTACAGTAGATCATGAAGAAGTAATGCAAACAAAACTCATTCCTGAATTACCTCTCAAGTCAGCCTTCTATATAATCTATTAACAAATAGTGTAATCTTATATACCCTATTCTGCTAGAAATGTATGAAATTCACTCTTAAACATATCTACTGTATCTGCCATCAGTACGTCCCTTGGTACTGAATGGTCGGTCTTGCTGACATTTCTCAAATTGAGTTCCTTTATATCCAGGTCATACACTGCCCATGTCTGGGCACAGAGGAAAGAAAAACCCAAAAATCATCTCACACTGCCCACCCATGGTGCAAAGTGGTCTTTTCAAATAAAAAGTGGCTTTTTACATAGGTTCAATTTTGGGGCATAGGAAATTTTGAACCTTAAAACCACCCTTTGCACCAAAATTCATCAGAATTTGCTACTGCCTCTCATTGACTGTTACTGATGTCAATTCCCAAGGTCTCAATTTTCCTTTTCTCTCTTTCAGAAACTGTACAAGGAAACATATGAAAAAGCAAAAGGAACCAGCATTAATTACTGTGACACACCAAAGTTTAAAATTGATAATGTGTTAAAAGACTTTAGTGACGTGAGTAGTTTTTGAATCTGAATTCATACTTTTTTTAGCATAGCCAAATGCTAATTCACATATTATATTATATCTTTTTTTATTTCAGCTCAAATACAAAGACCATTATCAGAAGAATATTGTGGGGCATTATGTTGGAAGCTACGAGGACCCCTACATGTTGCACTGCTCTAAAGTCGCCAATTTAATAAGTGATGTATGTAAAAAAAGTTTAAAATTATATATATATATCTTTGAGTGCAAGAGGGGTATGCAGCGCATTGCTTTGCAATGCGTTGCGTACCCCTCTGGCACTCAAAGGGTTGAATATATATATTTATATATATATATATATATATATATATATATATATATATATATACACACACACACATATATGTCATAATAAATGTAATATATTTTAAATATGAACATTTCTATTCCTAGAAAAATTACAAAGCTGATTATGAAGAAGACAAGGCAAGCTGCTACTTTCCACAGACAATCACTCAAGAATATGAAGCTACTAAGAAATTAGACAAGTGTAAAGATGTATGTACCCAAATTATTTGACAATACATTCATGAATAAATACAGTTCATATAAAGATACTAATGTTTGTCAGTTTAGGTGTTTTCAGAGCATTCACTTTGCATACAAAAGGGTATAATACAAAAACGTATGTTCTAATTAAACCGGGTGGTGGGGGGGGAGATGTACTAGGCCTACGGTGTGAAAAAGAAGTAATAATGTGGAGATAACTTCCCCAGTGATATCACTTCTACAATTTCTATGTTGTTCTATAGAGCCTATCCACTAAGATTTCTCCAGTGGGGGAGATCTTAGGCAATAGGCTCCATAGAATAACATAGGAACTGGAGAAGCGATATCACTGGAGAAGTCATCTCCACTTTATCACCTCTTTATCACTCCTTTAGCACATAGTGCATAACCCTTCAGTTGTGTTTATCACTTCACCCTCATTAAACCTTTGAGAGCCAGAGTGGTATCCGATGCATTGCTTTGCAATGCATTGGATACCTCTCTGGCATTCAAAGGGTTACATTTTAGATATTAATAACAGCAGTTCACCTATTTTGTATATAGTTCTACTTTTTCTGTCTTTGGTGAATGTGAAAAATGCCATGATAACCCCAATTCTTCTTGAATTGCATTGGTTATGTTACCAAATAGGGTGAAATTTTCTATGCAGTAAAAATAACTATTCAGATAATTTAGCATCCTTTAATTAACCCGCTGAGTACCAAAGGGTTGCCCAACGCATTGCTAGACAATGAGTTGGACACTCCTCTAGCGCTCAAAGGGTTAAAATAACTCTAACACCTCCTAGTAAGAAATCCTCACATTAAAAATGCATTATGTCCACTATGAATCAATTCTGCATGGACTGATTCTCCAAAATTACTTAATTAGTAATGGACATCGTATCCATGGAGACAGACATGATTCTCTTTTGCAGGAATTCAAAACCCCACCTAAAAATTCAAAACCCCACCCACCTTCTTTCCTTCCTAAGAAGACTTCCACAGGAAGAGTTTGAGGTCCTTGAGACCAACACAAAAGGGTTATGTGCTAAGGCATAATAAAGAGGTGATAACGTGGAGACGACATCTCCAGTGATATCACTCCTCCAGTTGGAGAGGTCTTAATGCATAGGCTCTATAGAATAACATAGGGACTGGAGAAGTGATATCACTGGAGAAGTCATCTCCACATTATCACCTCTTTATCACGCCTTAGCGCATAACCCCCAAGGAATTAGGTCCTTCTCTGTAGATATGATATTCTGTAATATTTGCAGAATTGACTCAGCGTGGCTGTAAGATTTTCTGCCTTGATAATATAAGTGGGTTTTATTAGTAGGAGGTGTTAGTATTCATTTAAGGAAATAGAAATGGTTTAGTTTAAAGCAATGGTTTGACATTTAATGCGGAACTACCACCTATTTTAAACTTTATGTCAAATAATTCCCCATCTGGCGACTAGCTGCTCAGTAGTGCTAGACACCAGAATAATTACCTGGTTAAACGGAATGATACCCTGCTCCGGGGCTGACAGGCAGTAGAGAGCACAGACGTCTTTCCATAGTGATGTCTGCGCACCTGCGCTGTCAGTCTCAGCCGGCTCTAGGAGGCGTTGCTGGGAGCTATTTGGTTCCAAAAGGGACTGACAGCGCAGGCGTGCAGATGGGGAATTATTTAACATAAAGTTTAAAAGAGGTGGTAGTTCCGCTTTAAGAGTATGATTTTAAGTTTTGTTGTTACTGTCCCACCCTTTTATGTGACATAAGTCCCTTCTGCTTGGAATCGGCTGGCTGGTTGACCTGCCATTAGAGCAGGGGTTGCCATACAACCTAATTGACGATCTTCTGATTTAAACATTTCCCTGTTTCTGAGTGTTGTAAACTAGTCCAAAACCCTAGGTATAACACAGCTAGTGCTCAGGACTCATTTAAAACATTAAGGGGGTTTATGCACTAAGGTGTGATAAAGAGGTGATAAAGTGGAGATAATTTCTCCAGTGAGATCACGTCTCCAGTTCCTGTGTTATTCTATGAAGCCTATGCACAAATATCTCCAAAGGTGGAGAAATTGTAGTGCATAGGCTCCATAGAATAACATAGGACTTGGAGAAGTGACATCACTGGAGAAGTCATTTTTTATCACCTCTTTTGTCACATCTTAGTGCATCTGTCCCTAAGACTCAGGGATGTATCTAAATCTGCAGATGGCTGGCTGGAGTTTCCATGAAGGGGCATAACAAAATGAGTATCTGGCAAATATGAAAAAAAATTCAGAGTTTGTCTGACATCAGTCACACATCCAAATGGCAAGTTATTGAATTAAACAATTTGCAAACTAAACATGACTATTTTTGCATACAGTATTTTAAATAAAAAATAATGAAAGTGGGCCTGTCACCTTGAATTCAAGTTTGCATATCTGAAAACTTAATTAAAAACTGTTTATGTGTCATTTTAGCTAAAAGACAAGCAGATGAAAAACATTCATATTTTTATTTCTCTATAGTGAGCTCTTTGAAAGCAATACGATATGGTGATATATGAGAATTATCCTATCAGTGCAGTTTTATATGCTAAGTAAGCTCTATGCTAATCAATATCTCCTAAACCACAAATCCGCTGGTCTTTGCCTATCATAACCTGTAGTCAGTTTTGAATGAAGGTTTCAGACATGGAAAAAAATTCAAGATGACAGGTCCATTTTAATGTGAGAGCTACCACATAATGTGTACTCCTGCGGGCTTTCTTACACGCTTTTCTCCATTGATCAAAGTATTCTTATACGCACAGTGGAAGTAAAATAGTGAGAGAGAAATAAAATTTTGGCCCATCCCTTATTCTCAGCAATTCTTTTTTAGACTTTTTTTCAGTCTTTAAACATTTCATACCTCAAAAAAGTGAAATGACGTCAGTACTTTGCAGTTTGTGATTGTGAATGTTTTTATTGTTTTAGTTCGTCTACAAGCAACATCCGGATACAATTAAATATACACAAGTGGCTGATGCGCCAGATATACTCCAGGCACAAGTGAATTCCAAGCAGCTCAGTGATGTGAGTACTGTAGATATGAAATAGCTGCTTGTTTTAACCCTTTGCGTGCCGGGGGATACGCAACGCATTGCAAAGTTAAGGAGTTAAGTCTGAGACTCTTTCATCTGAGAAAATAAACCTATTAACTGAGACAGTGGAGTAACTAGTTATTGGAGGTCTCTGGTGCAAAATGTTTTTTTGGGGGGTCCCCTGACACAAAAATATTTTCACAGTTACATAACTAGAACCTATTGGACCCTAGGGAATGCGGGGTCCCCTTGGGAGATGGGCCCTGGCACAACTGCACCCTCTGCACCCCTGTAGTTAATTGCCTGAACTGGAACACAGTGGGATTTATGTTATAATTTCTTGCAGAGGATTTAGAATGTCCTGGAAAATACTGTATAGACATATGTGGTGCAGACACTAATTAACCCCTCGGAAACCAAGGACGTCTCCAAGGCATTGCTTCACAATGTGTTGGAGACTTCTCTGGCATCCAAGGAGTTAAATATATTTAGAATATTTTTGTTTGCTAGACTCTTTCCTTTTGTGTTCACTTTGTTACTGAACCCGTTGAGTGACTGTGAGGTATTAAACACATTGCTCTGCAATGTCTTGGATACCTCTCTGGCACTCAAAGGGTTAAAGAGCCAGAGGCAGAACAGAGACAGCAGGGCTACCCTGAAACCCCAAAATGGCTCCTATTAGCCTTGTTTTGAATGCATCTCAGAAATGTTGTGGTTCTCAGCCACAGACTTGTGGTTTGCATGCACATTCCCCATAGACTTTCTTTGTCAGGCTCTCAAGCCAGATAAACCAGGTCTATGAGGTCACGAAGAAGCAGCATTCGGGGGTCTGTTTCAGACCCTCATTCTGCTCCCCTGCTGGTATAAAAAATGCAGTCCTTGCTTAATCAGCAGGTCTGCTCCTGGGGAATAGATTTTGATACTAACCAATTATAGATGCAGGGCCGGATTTACATCTCAGGAGCCTGTAGGCACAGAAATCTGAAGCACCCCCCCATTGGCCATCTCCGCTGGACACCTCCACAATGCTCCAAATCTCCACATTACCCCCCATATCCATATTGACCTCACATTGCCCCCCATCAGCTCCAACTTGCCCTCACATTACCCCCATCATCTCCACATTGCCCCCATCAGCTCCAACTTGCCCTCACAATACCCCTATCAGCTCCACATTGCCCCCATTGGCTCCAACTTGCCCTCATCAGCTCCAAATTGCCCCCATCAGCTCCAACTTGCCCTCACAATACCCCTATCAGCTCCACATTGCCCCCATCGGCTCCAACTTGCCCTCATCAGCTCCAAATTGCCCTCATCAGCTCCAACTTACCCTCACATTACCCCCATCAGCTCCAACTTGCCCCATCAGCTCCAACTTGCCCTCACATTACCCCCATCAGCTCCACATTGCCCCAATCAGCTCCAGCTTTCCCTCACATTACCCCCATCATCTCCACATTGCCCCCATCAGCTCCAGCTTGTACTCACATTACCCCCATCATCTCCAACTTGCATCATCAGCTCCACATTGCCCCCTTTCCTACCTCCCTGGTAGTCCAGCAGCAGGAAAAGTCTGTGCCTGCCTCTGCACAGAACTGTAGCTCCTGTTGCTCCCACGCTGTCTTCTCTTTAGGAATGCAGAGCACTGGAAGATGATGTCATCTCCCAGCGCTCTGCATTACTAAAGAGCCACCGAGGGAGCAACAGCAGGATCTCACCAGGCGGCAGGCAGCGGGTAGGGTGAATGAAAATATTTAAAAAAATAAAATAAAAAAAATAATTGATTCCAATGACAGGCGCCCCTCTGTGGGGTGCACCTGTAGGCAGATGCCTACTCTGCCTTATGGCAAATCCAGCCCTGTATAGATGTTCACACTGTCTAAACCATGTCTTATTACCTTGGATGATATTTTTGTTAATTATGTCTTTAATTTTTTTAGCTGAACTATAAAGCAAAGCATGAAAAAGAAAAGTTCAAGTGTTCTATTCCAGCAGATTCTCCTTTTATACTTCAATCTAGACTTAATGCATACAACCTCAGTGATGTAAGTACTGTATTCCTGTTTTGTTACAACAGGGATGATTTTCAGCCAAGTGAATGATCCTGTATGATTTCACCTGGCATTACAAGAGACCAATAGTACATATACGCACAAACACACACAAACATACACACACATGCACACATAAACTCACTTATGAAAGCACACATATACACACATGCATCTACAAACACACACAAACACATTGACACACACACTCAATCACACACGTAAACATATACACACGCAGACGCACACACACATATTCTCATTTATGAAAACATACATACACATACAAAATACACACTCACATACATACAAAGAGAGACACAGAAACACACATATAATCCGATTTCCACTAAGATAACAGACGGATTAATTTATAGATCAACCTCTTTCACCTTTGGTATTTCCATTCAGTAGTATAATCTTGTATTATAATTGTATTATTATTATTGTAACTGTATTGTAATAAATATTGGATGCTAGAGAGGTCTCAGTGTAATGTGAAACAATATTTTAGAGACCCCTATAGCATCTAAGGGTTTCAATATTGCATGTGCAATCACCAGCTTCTAAAGTATGAGATTCCACTACTTGACTACTCATCCCTTGAGGAGACCCTTCTTCTGCTGTCTGAAACCTCTTTTTCCTGATGGTAATTTCTCCTTTGAGGTCTTCATGTCGACCTTCAATATATTTGCACAATGTGACCAGATCTTCTCTTAGACACCTCTTCTCTAGACTATATATGCCCAATTTGGCTAGTCACTCCATTCAGTTCCTACAGTCATTTTATTGTCCTTGTTTGTACTAACACCCTTAGATAACAGAGGTGATTGGTACCATTTATTGTGATGCGGACAGAAAAGTGGATCAAATACTCTGATTTCCATGTATATATTCAGCTAATAAGCGGTGATCAATCCTGAATAAATATTTCTGAATGATTGAGAGCATATAATTATCCGGTACATGAAAGTATACATTAGGAAGGGAGAAACATAAAATCAGCTTGAGTAGAACTTATGTATCAACTAATATTCCTTATGGATGCACCTACTTCAGAACAAATATTGAGACTAATGCAAGTCTGGAGAAACCAAATGCATCAGATGGAACAAATAAAACATTTCATTGACTTAAATAGGGCGTTTAACCCCCCGAATCCTAGAGACTTCTCTAGCATTAGAGGGATTCAATTCCCCATATAAATCAATGGACGGGGGTTATGTGTCCCCTAAGATGCAGATGATTTGTTTCAGAATTCCTCTAGTTCTTAATCAACCATTCCGGCTTCTCCCTCCCTCTCAATCCAGGAAAATACTTAATCATGGGGGTAAATGATACATTGGAATCTGACTTTTACAGGACAGACTGGTACAGGGACCCTACATGGTTCTGATTGTGAAATAGACAGTGAAACTGATCTGCCATGAAGAACTGGAACAATCTTTTGAGCAAACCAACTCCACCACAGGGGGCAAATAACCATTCCACTGATTAAGATGAGTCAGTGGATTAACCCTTTGAGTGCCAGAGAGGTACAGAATGCATCAGGGGCGGATTGTAGGGGAATACCAGCCCGGGCATTTTTTTTTAAAGCAGCCCACTAGCTGCCCCGACGTCCCTATCGACGCCCCCTTGTGGTTCCTGTGCGGCATCGAAGGCTGTCACAGAGAGTGTCTGTGCTGGTGGCAACACAGACCTCTCTTTCAAAATATCGTGGGACGGTGAGATCCTCTGATCTCCCTCACCGGCCCATGATCTAGTGGCCCACCGGGGGATGCCCGATCCCCCGATAGGACAATCCGCCCATGGAATGCATTATGACAAATCCTAATATTTGTCCCCTATACTGTAGTTGGTTTGCCCCAGACTACCTTGGGTTCTTCATTTCTTACTGACTTTTTATTTTTACAGAAATGGTACACATATGATTGGGATAAATCCAAATCAAAGAAGTTTGAAATTAAAATTGATGCAATTCCATTAGTGGCGGCAAAGGCAAACATGAGGAAAGCCAGCGATGTAAGTAATATACCGACTACTGGAGACATTTCTGTTTTATTATTGAGTCTAGAGATCTTACATGTTTCTTTCTTTTACAGGTGGCGTATAAGAAAGATTATGAGATGAACAAGGGAAAGATGATCGGAGCATTAAGCATCCAAGATGACCCCAAGATGTTAAATTCTGCCAGAGTGTCTCGTATTCAGAGTGATGTATGTCCACCCTTTATCTAAAGTCTGTACAGAGTAACTCTATCCTTTTAATCTGAAAATTAAGCAATTTTATTTCATTTATTTAGCCCATGTTAGTCTATGACATGTGTGTCATTTAAATGCAAGCCAACACAGGTCTCAAAAACAAAATGGCTCTGAGCAGAAACAAAATGCAAACAAGAGGTATCAAAATAGAAGACTTGAAATCTGAACAGTGAAAAGCAATAATCTAGACCAGTGATTCTCTACGTTAATTCTCGGGAAACACTACCAGATCATATTTACAACACACCCCAGCTTGTTCACAGATGGTAAATCAGTGGATCAGGCATTTTGATTGCAACAGCTGTGTGTAATTAGAGATATGTAGAAAAATGAAAAAGGAGAAAGGGGGTGCCAATAGTGCCTCATCTGATGTAACTATGACATCCCACTAAACATATAAAATGTGCACTCACATTAGCATATTGTTGAGAGATAGGCCTACACCTGCAATCAACCAGATTAGCATGTAGGGGTACTTTACTTGTCGCTGCTTGGGTTTCTGATCTATAAAGGACCCTCTAAGACGATCACTCCAAAGATTCTCCAGAGGACCAGTATTGAATTGGTGATGTGCAGAAAACTAATAATAAAAGCTATTCCTCCATTGGATGAAATATGTAAATTTATTAAAACATGTATAAAACCAAAACTGGCGCCATACATGATTACGAGTTTCACAGCCAAAACTTGATGCTTTATCAAATCAATTAACACCGGTCTGTGTATACCAACAAACAAAAGCAAATTAAGGATATATCCTTAAATCTGTCCCGTTGGTGTGTCCCAAGGACTGGAGCTGAGAATCATTGATCTACACACATAGGGCTGGTATAAGGACTGATTTTCAACCAGGTCATTACAGGTCAATGATCCGGTACCGGTATTACTTGAAACCAGCAATGGAACACAACATTACATGCCAGCAACAGGGCAATACCCAGTCTTAGTAATAGGCCAATACATTTAGTGAGAAAAAAAACACTACTCTATGCTCTATGGTATCAAATAGACACCTGGTGATGTTCTAACTAATTACATATTGACTAGTTGAACAGCCCGTTACACGGGCCACAGTGTCACAGCCACCCGGTCGCAGGGCAGTCACGCGCAGTAGAGACTGCCTGCGCCACGGCCAGCTCTGTATCAGCTGCGGCGCTGGTAGTCTCTACTGAGCATGAATGCAGCACGCGCAGCAGTGTCTACTGTGCATGTTGCGGCGTTACACACGATTTAGCGAATTATAGGATAGTAACATCAGGAGGTATTTATGTAGAAATGTAAAACAGATCAATACTGGAGCAAACGTACTATAACACAGGTGGCAAACATTTTTAGTTATATAAATGGGATGTTTAAGCCCTCGAAGACTAGAGAGGTTGCCTTTGCATTGATTCGCAATGTGTTGGAGAACTCTCTGGCCTTCAAGAAGTTAAAGAGTCTCATTTAAACCAATGACACTTTAAGACATTTGTATTTGTTCCATACAGGGCGTATGGTTTGCTCCTGAATAGTTCCACTTTGTGCTTCTATGCAAGGCCCTTTGAGACTGATGTAGTAAGAAGGACAGGGAGGAGATGCACTGAGGTCTGATACAGTGGGGATGATTTCTCCAGTGTGACAAACTCTCCAATTCCAGTGTAATTCTATGGAGCCGATGAGAGCTCTTAGTGCGTCGGCTCCATAGAATAACATGGAACTTGGAGAATTTATAACAGCTGAGAAGTCATCTCCTCTTTATCACACCTTAGTGCATAACCGCCCTGAAGTTATTCTGGAGCAAACCAATTGCACCATAGGGGACAAATATGAATTCCCATTGATTTAAATGCAGATTTTAACCCCTTGAATGCTGGAGAGGACTCCAACACATTCCTATGTAATGAGTGTGATACGTCTCTAGCAGTGCCAGAAAGGGTTAAGTCAGTAAAACACTCATTTTAATCAGTTGGAATTTGGGGACATTTTATTCCCCCCCCCATGGCACAGTTGGATCTCTGTGTCACCCTTTTATGATAACACTCTACTCCAGAATTAGATTTTACAAGATTATTGTTGACAGTAAAGGAGAAGTATTTAGATCTTCATAAAGCAGAGCAATCGATGATAGTTAACTCCTCGGGGACAAGAGGGGTGAGAGACGCATTGCATAGCAATGCATTGTACACCTCTCTGGACCCCATAGGGTTACAGGGGAACCAGTAAAGGAGCGGAGATCTTAAAGTGCAGGACATGTAGAATTAGCAGCTCTTGAACAAAAGTGTATTTCAATCCAGATCTGGACAGTGTTCCACTGATTGATCAAACCATTGTCTAAAAACTGAGAAGTCTGTTTTCATTTGTTTGTTGTATAAATCAAAGCATTTACATAGATATGTTAGAGCATTGTAATATACTAATATTGTTTTCTGTCTTTTAGATTGAATACAAAAAAGACTATGAGAAGACGAAGACCAAATACTCTGCGCCACTCGATATGATCCCCGTGACAATGGCCAAGAAAGCGCAAGCGATTGCTAGCAACCTAGATTATAAACATCCACTTCATAGCTACTTCTACCCTCCGGACAGCGTGAGCCTGTCCTTAGCAAAGAAGGCCTATACCCTTCAGAGCGATGTAAGTATTCAAAATGATGTTGTTTATTTTTTACCACCACGGTTATTCAAAGGATACTAACAACAACAATCCTAAATCAATTTTGCATGGACTGGTTCTCCAAAAATAATCCTTAACGAATACTGGATATTATGTCCATGGAGGCAGACATGTTTGTTTGTTGTCCCAGTGAATAGGGGCGGGCGAAAGTTGTTGCCGTATTCCCGTGGGAAATTTAGCGAAAACCACATTGTTATCCGCTTTTATTTTCGCATCTTTCAACCATTGGCCAAAATCTTTTGCTATTTTTTCAATGGCTAAAGCCACCATTGCTGTACCTGCAGCCACTAGTGTTGTACCTGCTGCCAATGCTGAACCTGCTACCAGTGCTGAACCTGCTGCTAGTGCTGAACCTGCTGCCAGTGCTGAACCTGCTACCAGTGCTGAACCTGCTGCTAGTGCTGAACCTGCTGCCCCCAATACTTTGCCTGCTGCCACCAATACGTTGCCTGCTGCTAGTGCTTCTTGTAGTACTCGGGGGGAAGGAGAAAGTGATGCCAAGTGTGACAGCAAGGGACCCTAAATCACACTTGCCATTCCCAAGCAGTCCCTCCAGTGCTAGTACTACTGCTACTAAGGTTCAGCAGCTTGTTAGCCTTAGGAGTGAAGGACAGGGTAATCAACAATATCCTGATATTACTAGTGACTGTGAGGCTGAGGAGGAAGACTCTGCAGCTGAACTTGTAGAATCAATGAGCAAAACTGATGAACAAAAACGTCATGCCCATATGACTGTTTTTGTGATTTTTAATAGTTTTAAATAAAAGCTAGTTAGTTTTATTACCTATTTACCATATACCTACAACTTGCACTGAGCTGGTCCCTGTATTCATTTAATTTGTGAGGTATGACAGCAGTGTACTTTAGCTGTTTACCCATAAACTGGACTGCATCCTCTTTTCTATCTTCTTTTATTTTTTCCAAATTACAATTTGTCCTACACCCTTTGGCCCAGGACCCCCTTTCTTGGCCTGAACAAACTTGATGTCAGCCTGGACTAAAAGTTTACATCCCACCTCTTTTTTTGATTTGGTTTGTCTCTCTCATTCTCATATCTCCCAAACATTTCCCTATTTGCCAAATAGGAAAATGTTTGGGAGACAGGAGAAAGAGAGACAAACCAAATCAAAGAGGTTTGTAAAGTCCAAATACTATGATGATTAATTAGAGCTGCTTTTATTATGAAGCGTTACTATCTCTTTAAAAAAAAAAGACTCCCATATCTGCAAAGAATTTCCTAGGTCACATCTTTATCTTTTTAATTTTTATATGGAGAGCTATTCTGACAGCACTGTGTGGACATAGTTTGTATTCAGTGAGGTGGAATCTGTATTTAAGATGCCTTTTACAGATCAGATATGTAGATTATTCCCCATGGCCTGCGTTCAGGGTGACCATTCGCCAGGACTATATATCAGAATCCAGCTCATTCCCCCAGAGGGGTGGGTGTGTCATGGACCTACAAAAATCTGTCTTCTGCAGAGCAGTTTTTCAAAGCTGCGTCACTGTCCTCTATTCAACACACTTGAGTCCATATGTTGGCCTCTGAGGCTACTTTGGGGAGAAGTCTATCAGGCAGTAGTGCCTGTGTATGGATCTTTTCTTGTCCTTTCTGGTAGCCTCCTGTTAAAGGGATAGTAATACTTCGTTTTAACTTTATTTTATTTTGTAGGCATTAAAAAAACATGAAGAACGATATAAGTCTTATCTCTCAAACCTTTATGGTTTATGAGATATTCACAAGTAAAGTTTCCCCTCCCGTCCCTTTTACCTAGTGTAAGCCATCTCTTCTCAGATGTGGAATGCAGTCCATAGACCAGACAGATAACAGCAGGGGACAATCTTCTTCCTATGAGAACAATGAAAGCCCTGCCCCCCTTGACAAGCTTTTCAGGTTTTTCCCTTATCTTAATTGAAGATTGTCCCTCTCTGCAATCTACCTGAGCACTTCCCTTCTGCTCTAGGTGAACAGTGTGACATCAGTAAAACGGGCAGGGAGGGGAAACTTTGCTTGTGAATATCTCTTAAACCATAAATGTTTTAGAGATAAGACTTATATCGTTCTTCATGTTTTTTTAATGCCTACAAAATAAAATAAAGTTAAAACGACGTATTTCTATCCCTTTAAGTCCAAGATTAACATCAAGGTTTTCCTGGGCAAGAAAGGGGGTCCTGGGCCAAAATGTGTGGGCCTGTAATTTTGTATTGCCATTTACTTGTTGTGTCTGGCGGTGTACATATAATATTTTGAAATCTGGTGGTGGGTGAATTCTTACAACGAGAGAATCTGGAGTACTGTTTACGGACAATAAGCCATGATTGCCATCCAACTCCAGTTAAAACAAGTAAATGGCAATGCAAATTTACAGACCCACACATTTTGGCCCTGGACCCCCTTTCTTACCCAAGACAGCATTGATGTTAGCCCAGGACTCAAACATTACACATCTTTGATTTGGTTTGTCTGTTTCATTCTCCAATCTCCCAAAAATGTTTGGGAAATAGGAGGAAGAGAGAGAGACAAACCAAATCAAAGAGGCGTGTGACGTTTGAGTCCAGGGCTAACATCAAGGTTGCCCTGGGCAAGAAAGGGGGTCCTGGGCCAAAATGTGCAGGCCTATAATCTTGTATTGTTATTTTCTTGTGTTTTGTCTTGAGACTGGAGCAGTGAACTGTGTATCATATCTATTAGAAATCTGGAGGGGTTAAATTTGGGCCATATACTGCACTCGCTTGTTAGTTCTTTTTGAGACAGGCTGAGGTAGGGTGATGTGGTGATGGTGCAAAAACACAGCTGATAAGCACTCACTTCAAACTAAGGCTAATGAAACTAAAAACAAGGAGGGAAGGGGGATTAGTGGGGATATATTGTGCAGTTCAAGTTGGAAAAAGTGTGTATGTCTATTTAATTGTCTCAGATTGAATACTGTATATGAACTTGTGGTTTGTAGGTCTTTGTTCAGGTGAATATGAGTGTATTGGATGTATAACAGAGAAATATTAGGGTATTCACAGAAGGGGGATGTGTACGGTGGGTGATTGTGCCAGAAAGAAAGGCGTGTTCGATAAGTAGATGGACAAATGTCCTGAATTGTGGGAAAGGAGAGAACAGATATAAGGTGTTTATATCTGCAGCAAATGTGCGGTATGTTAAATAACTGGTGTGACACATATTAGTGTGCTCTAACGATAGTCTTGTGAGAGGAATACTGGGAGTGAGGGCTTTGAGGAGGGTGGTCTGTGGGAGTGATACAATTGAGGGGTGTGAAAGGAATAGCAGAAGATACAGAGGATATGGCTAATCCAGTGAGACCACTGGTGATATTGGACTAATCTTGGATAATCTGCCTCGTTAACCCTTAAACTCAATGGCAGTTGTCCACAGTGATTAGCACTCAAATTTAGGTTGCGCTTACTGGACCTATTCTTAGGTAGTAGCCTTGAACAAGTGGTCTCTGCCTCAGCCTGTCTCCTCCGATTCCTGCTGCTTGACTTCAGGCCTCTGTCTCCTCCGGTTTGCACATTCAGTGCCCACTCTGCTGCCGCCAAGCCCTGCTGCATGGTCAGTATTCTGTTCCTTCATCACACGCACAGCCAGTGAGAGAAGAGTATACTGTCAAAGCACTCCTCTCATTGGCAGCAGTGCGACTGAGCAAAATGCGGGAATCTGAATGGCAACACTGAAGGGCTGGCTCGGGAACACAGAACTTAACCATCTGAATGCAGCCGGTGGCCTGTAGACCAATGGTTCTTAAATGTGTTCACCGTAGCCGCATGCGGCCACCAGCGTGTTCTCCTGTGGCTACCATGAAAAACGTGGAAATGGTGGCCGCAGGAGAACATGCTGGTGGCCGCATGTGGCCACGGTGAACGCATTTGAGAACCACTGGTCTACAGTCCTTCCCCAAGCTTCTTGTCCCACATCCTGCCACAGCTGAGCTTCCTGTGACAGCATCATTCCTGCTGGCTGTGCAGATGGGTAGGGCATAACAACAGCCAATAGAGATCATCAGCTGCATCTCCAGCGCTCAAAGTTTCTGCTTTTGGGGTGAAAGATACCTGTACAATGAGGGCTGGAATAGATGGATATTTAGCATATGAATGTTATTTTTTTTCATGTTAGTTGCCCTTTAAAGATGTATTTGCTTCAAAACAGTTGAGTTAATTAGAGTTACATAAAATAAACTTGTGTTTGGGTTGAGAAATCCTTCCTGGAAATCTAGACTTATAGGAATATGTGGCCCTTTGCCATCTGAATGCCAGGGTGGTTGTCTATGGAATTGCAAAGCCCTCAAAGAGCTAATTTACTTATATGGAAGATAGTAGGGCTGATGTACTAAGCAGAATTTGAGTAATTATGGCTCAAACCAACTTAATCATAGGCAACTCATGCAAATTACAAAAAGACCAATTGATTTAAATGAGGTTTTAACACTTTTTAACCCTTTGAGTGCCAGAGGGGTAGGCAACGCTACCCCTCCGGCACTCAGAGGGTTACTTGCTAGAGATCCCCAGCATTTAACGGTTTAAAATAATAATAAATAATAAATAAAGCTTTATTTGCTCCACATAGTGCAGCTAGTTTGCTTCAGAATTATGCTAGTTCAGCCTCAATATCTATCGTATGCACCCTGGCACTAAAATGGTTACATCACTTCCAGCTCTTAACTATAGCACAGGCCATTAACTAATGCAAAATTGCAACTTATTTAGTCTATAGAAAGTCCCGTTATCTAAAGCATGCAGCCAAAATAAACATGATAAATTAAGTAAAATTAATGTAATCTCTTTATTTTCAAGCTTGACTACAAATCTGATTATAACAGCTGGGTAAAAGGCTGCGGTTGGGTGCCGTATGGATCTCTGGATGCGGAAAAGGCCAAAAAGGCTTCAGATATCCTTGATGAGGTAATTAGTTTGCCATCAGCTATTTTCTTTAAATTAATGAAGTGTAAGCCCGGGGGCTATCTTGTTTGTTTTTTCTAATAATGCTCATGCTAATGGTCTACGATGATTTAGCCAAAAAATACAATGGCATGTATTAATGTTTGTTGTATTAGAAGTGCTAAAAGAATCGTTGTTTGCATGTGTGCCAGCAAGAGATTTTTTGTTGTATATTGCTTCCTAAGTGCTTTAAGTTTGTACTGTGAACAAAGTACAAACACCATTGATTCATAATGAGTTCATTTATTTCTAAAACAGCAAATTAAATAGTGATTTGCTTCTAATGCTGTTACCATTACTAAAAAAAAAAGCCATTCCATTGCTTGTATAGCATTATTATTGTATCCAAGTTCAATTTTCTACTTTCTAGGGAAATAATGACAGAGATCCATCCCTGAACTTATTAGAGTAGGGATGGGCCCTGAGTCCTCCAGCTCTTGAGGTCTACAATTAACATAATCCCTGGCCAGCCGCTGGCTGGCTGGCTGGGGATGATGTGAATTGTGACTAGGATGACCACATTTCCATTCTGCCTTTCTGGGACATGTGGTCACCCTAGTCGCTCAGCTGAGGCTCCCGCCGGCGCTGACCATCTGTCTGAAGCTGACACAGAGTAAGAGTTCCCAGTGGGAACTCTTACTCTGTGTCAGCCTCAGAATGATGGTCAGCGTGGCGCGCCGGCAGGAACCTCAGCCGTGGGTCTCACTTGCCGCACGAGCCTACCTGCTCCATCCCAGCTGTCTCGCATGTACCAGTCCAGCCAGCCAATGAGATGTATTTGCTATATGGTCTTCATTGGCTGGCTCCGTCAGCCAATGAGGACCATATAGCGAATACATTTCATTGGCTGGCTGGACTGGTGCATGTTGCTCCATTCCGGGACTCTTTGTTGTCCCGGTGGGGGGTGACCCGGGACGCGGGACACAGACCCCCAATAAGGGACAGTCCCGGGCATTCCGGGACGTGTGGTCACCCTAATTGTGACCTCAACAGCTGGTGATTCTCAGGCTGGCCAACCCTGTATAAGGGGGTAAATAAGATGCCATATAAACCTCCCCCTATACAGATAGCAGTATTCTGCTACAAAAACTTGGGATCATTGTTTTCTTTTTGCTTCAACAGAGGAAATACCGCCAGCATCCAGATACTCTTAAATTTACTTCTATAGAAGATGATCCTGTTATGGTCCAGTCAAAACTCAATCAGAAACAGAGAAGTGATGTAAGTTGTTTTTCTTATAACCAGTTATTGGTACTATGGATCTTGGAATAATAAGATAATGTATCTTACGTATTCATTAGAGATTTATCAAACTCAGAGTGCTAGAGACATTATGATTAGAATGCAAAAGGCTATTAGAAGTGTTTACCATAAGTAAATCACATGAATATAAATTATATATATATATAAAAAAAAAAAATTGGTTGCTATATTATAACCCCTTAATGACCAACAACATGCCAGGACTATCATTGGTGAATGTACGTTAAGGACCGGTGATGGTCCTAGCACCTAATGGAATTCTGGGATGGCAACGCGGCTGTAACTACGTTACTATGTAACTAGTATTATAAGAAAATGTAAATTATATTTTAGCATTGCGTTACTTGGATCCATCTTCAGACAAGACAAAAGAAAACATTTATAAAATAGTACATAACATGAATAAGGTCCTGAAAAGAAATATGCACATATAAAAAGATAACGGGAGTATCATAGAGAATCGTTCCAGCTACAGACTATATATCTTATTCTTATATAGTGCTATCAATGTGCAAGCACAGTGTTTCAGGCACAGTGAGTCACTGCCCAGTAGAGCTAACAATCTAAGTTTCCGGTGCCTGAGGTACAGGGAGATAAAGTCCATTGCCTAACGTCACAAGGAATTGAACCATTTGTAATGTCTTGGCTTCAGTCAGTTAATTCAGAAAATAAGTCGCCCCTTCCCTAACCGTGCTATCTTATTTTACAGATCCTTTATAAAGCAGAAGGAGAGAAAATCATTCATAAATATTCCCTGCCAGCGGACATCCCCGAACATATTCAAGCCAGAGTTAACGCCTATAATTTGAGTGATGTAAGGATGTCACCAAAGGAAACTGACAATTCATTAATTTCCCAATACCCCCACCCTTCATTGATCTATGCCATTTACTTTTCAGAACGTCTACAAACAAGGACTGGAGGAATTAAAGTCCAGGGGATATGATCTGAAAATTGACGCTATACCAATAAAAGCTGCCAAAGCAGCATGGAAAGCCGCTAGTGATGTAAGTATGTCAATGTCACCCTGAGGTCAGCGTCGATCAATGCAATAAAATGAACTGGATATATTCTGGGTCATATCATTTAAACCACATGGGTCAGATACATATGTCCATTGATTTAATGGGGCATGTAACCCTTTGAGTGTGTTGCAATGCGTTGGATACCTTTCTGGCACTCAAAGGATCGAACTAAACTTTTTTAATACTAACGAGGATTCTAGTGCATTTCTTTGCAATTCATTGCAACCCCTCTAGCATTCAATAGGTTAAATGCTCCATTTAAATGGTTCCTATAGTGCCGATGGTTACTGGAGAATTTCTCAAATTTCTAATTACATCAGCTGCACTGTCATTAGATTAAACAATGTAGAACTATTTCATCAATTGTCTAGAGTCTGCAAGTAGTTTTCTTTCAAAGTGTCTCTGTACAATCTATGTTCATCTTTATTTGACTACCACAGCACAATAACTTACTATATATCTATTGCTTAGTGAGACAATGGACAATACAGACAATAGCTAGACATACAAAATGATATGAAGGAAGAATGTGATAACTGAAGTCTCAAGATGGGTAAATGAGTTCTAGATTTTAGTATTTTAAAAATTTACAAGGCTAACCTTTGTATAATCATTTTAGGGACAGGGGAAATATTTTCCCCCAAAAGAGAAAACAACGAAAAACTGGCACTTTTCACCCTTGGTGGGAATTCCCACAAAACGTGAATTTTTTCCACCCTTTTTCTCTGTGATGTATGTTAATCATAAAACCACACACTGTCCCCTCAACCTTGCATCACAGTAACACAGAACCACACATTGCTTCCCAAGCCTTGCCCGCATTAGCCATAGAATTACACACTGTCCATCCATCCTTACCCCACAGTAACCATGGAACCACACCCTGTTTCCAAAGGCTTGCCCCACATTGCTTATGGAACCACACACTATCCCCCAGAGTTGACCCACAATAACCATAGAATCACATACTGTCCCCCAGCTTTCTCCACTGTACCTGAACCACACATTGCCTCCCAAACCTTGCCCAATGATAACCATACAATTACACATTCCCTCTCAAGCTTTGCCCCCCACCCATATAACCACACATTCTCACCCTCAACATTGTCCAAGACACAGTAGCCATAGAACTGCACTTCCCTGCACTCCAATCCATGTCCTACTGGTGTGGTAGCCTTAGAAGTGAACAACTGAGTCTAATCACCCCCCTCCCCACATACACACGTTACTGTGGAAGATGTAAAAGGGTTAGCTAAAAGGCACAAATTTTAGCCTTTTTTCAATTAGCGGAAAATTCTTGTTGGGAAGAAAAAATACTTTTTGCCCATCCCTATCATTTTGATATTTTCATAGATAAGTATTTACTAAACTGTAATAATGCTTAACACTAAATCTCTTCATCAGAAAAATACAAAACAAATGCATTACAGTTTCCACACAATGAGGATTATTATTGTTATTTTTATTAAAGGGCCACTAATATCTTTGAATTATAAACAGCCGGTTAACTAAATATGGGTAGGAAATCCTATTTCCGTGTATGAATACATTTAGTGTGGATTAGTTCCCCAAATTAACCATTTATTAGTACTGGAGATAGTTTCCATGGAGGCAGACATGATTTTTTTTACAGGACTCTAGGAAGCCTTTGGTGGGAGGAGTTTGAGATCATTGAGTCCTACAAAATGGTTCATGTCTGCCAATATGGACATTATATCCAGTACCAAGTAAAGGTTATTGTGGAGATTCAATCCACTGAAAACTGATTCATAGTGGCTATTAGCATTTTTTGCTCAGACTAAGGAAAGTAGAGGTTATTATTAGGAGGTGTTACTGCTCCTTTAATTCACCCTTTCCCTGTTCCACTATGATGGTCATAGTCCCAGAGTGTAGTCACATTGCACAGATTGCATAGCTTGATATGAAAAATGCCTGAGATATTTTCATGCTTGTACAACTGAAACACATTACATCTTTTACAAGTTGTACCTCATCTCACTCTTGATTTGCTAATTGTTTTATAACAGGTGCAATACAAGAAAGCTTATGAAGACCAGAAAGGAAAACTTGTTGGTTTCCGTAGTTTACAAGATGACCCCAAGCTTGTCCACTACATGCATGTGGCCAAGATCCAGTCTGACCGTGAATACAAGAAGGATTATGAGAAGACGAAGACCAAATACAACACCCCGCTAGATATGGTCAATGTTGTAGGTGCTAAGAAGGCCCAAGACATTGCCAGCGGTATTCATTATAAGCAGCCACTTCATCACTACACATACCTTCCTGATGCCATGAGTGTTGAGTTGTCCAAGAAGATGATGGAAATTCAGAGTGATGTGAGTTTTCCTCTGACACATGTGGGGGTTAGAAATGAAATACATTGGGCTAGGTGACTGGGATAATATTGTGTTGCCAAGTCTTATTACACTACTTTATTCTGACCTTTTTGAGCTATTATTGACGTGGTTTACTTCATGTAGGGTTACCTTAAACTTGGTCCTGTGATTAGGACTGCACACTCAAGGAGCTTTAGGAACTCTTTATCTACATTATGGACATTTTCACCATATCTCACTACTGAAAAACTAATAGAGTGAATAAATATAGGACACTTTAAATGAATAGGGTCTTTCGCCCATTATTTCGGTAAAAGACTTGACACCTATCCTCAATACACTTTTAATTTAATACTAGAGGACAATGCATTCTTGAGATAATTTGCAATGGTCATGGAACAAACTGAATATGACATGGTCAATTACTTATAAAATAAATGTATAAAGGTTCTTTTTTATTGAATGAGGACTCATAAGAACTTAACTCTTTATGGACCACACTCTTTCTGGTCCCTTAAAGGGTTAAACACATAAAAGACACCTGTCACCAAAATGTCTTCTATTGTTAGACATATTGTTAGACAAGTACTCTCTGGTTCATATGTTCTACTACGCTTCCTCTCTTCCCCCAACCCCTTTTTCTTTTTTTCATGTATAATGTGGGTTTTGACTATACTTTCACCAAGTTAAAGGGATTGTAATACTTCGTTTTATCTTTATTTTATTTTGTTGGCATTAAAAAAACATGAAGAATGATATGTCTTATCTCTCAAATATTTATGTTTTGAGAGATATTCACAAGCAAAGTTTCCCCTCCCTCCCCTTTTACCTAGTGTAAGCCATCTCTTCTCAGATGGGGAATCCAGCCCATAGACCAGACAGATAACAAAAGGGGACAATCTTCTTCCTATGAGACCAATGAAAACCCTGCCCCCCTTATCAAGTTTTTCAGGTTTTTCCCTTATCTTAACTGAAGATTGTCCCTCTCTGCAGTCTACCTGGGCACCTCCCTTCTGCTCTGGCTGAGCAGTGTTATATCAGTAAAAGGGGCGGGAGGGGGATACTTTGTCATTGAATTACTCTTGAACTACAACTCTGACAGAATTGTAATAACACTCTCCAAAGTCCAAATACTATGATGATTAATTAGAGCTGCTTTTATGAAACATTACTATCCCTTTAAAGGGTTAAACACATAAAAGACACCTGTCACCAAAATGCCTTCTATTGTTAGACATATAGCTTTGAACTGGTGACAAGTACTCTCTGGTTCATATATTCTACTAGGCTTCCTCTCTTCCCCCATCCCCTTTTTCATGTATAATATGGGTTTTGACTATACTTTCACCAAGTTAAACACATGAATGTAGCTCATTAATGGATTGTTTTATTTAATCTACTGTCTCTTTTTGTAGAATCTCTACAAGTCAGATTTGAGCTGGGTGAAAGGCACTGGGTGGATCCCCATTGGGTCTCTGGATGTTGAAAAAGCTAAAAAGGCAGCAGCTGCTTTGGATGAAAAGCATTACCGCCAGCACCCAGATACTATTAAGTTTACTAGTGTTGTTGACTCTCCAGTGATGGTCCAGGCGAAAACCAACGCTCTTCAACTCAGTGATGTGAGTAAAGGAAACAGACAATGAAAAGTAAAGTCAATGAAAAAAAGTAGCACAAACAGACAATGAAAAGTAAAGTCAATTTAAAAACAGTAAAACAAAAAGACAATGAAAAATAAGGTAAATGAACAATGGAAAGGAAAGGAAACAAAAAAAGAATGGTATAGGAAATAGCCAATGAAAAGCCTTTTCTGGATAATATTTCTATAATGGAGACAGTTAAAAAAGATTGGCAAGGTAACATGTTATGGATGACGTACCAAGAAGTGGAGGCATTCTAGTTCAAACCCACTGCACCCTAAGGGACAAATAAAAATGTTTGAGATTTATTTAAATTAGGCTTCTAACCCCATCTGTGCTAGAGATGTCACCAGCACAATGCATTAAAGACCTCTCTAGATTGTTTTATTTATCCTCTATGGTGATGTTGATTAACGCTAGAATTAGTCCAGTTCTTAGTACATCAGACTCACAATATCAATCCAGAAACAATATAATGCGTACGTGCCAACATTTCAAAAGAACTTCATGTGACTTTTTACCTGGACAGTCAAATGACAGAACATCCATAGTGGTCCATAGTGTCGTATAGCACACACAGAAAGGCAACAGAGCATCACTAGTGGTCCATAGTGTTGTATAGCACACACAGAAAGGCAACAGAGCATCACTAGTGGTCCAGAGTGACATATAGCACACACACAGAAAGGCAACAGAGCATCACTAGTGGTCCAGAGTGACATATAGCACACAAAGAAAGACGACAGAACATCACTAGTGGTCCATAGTGTCTTATAGCACACACACAGAAAGACAACAGAACATCACTAGTGGTCCATACTGCCATACAGCACACACAGAAGGACAACAGAACATCACTAATGATCCATAGTGTCTTATAGCACGCACACAGAAAGACAACAGTGGTCCAAACTGCCATATAGCACACACAGAAAGACAACAGAACATCAATAGTGGTCCATAGTGCCGTATAGCACACACAGAAAGATGACAGAGCATCACTAGTGGTCCATTATGTCGTATAGCACACACAGAAAGACAACAGAGCGTCACTAGTGATCTATAGTGTTGTATAGAACACACAGAAAGACAACAGAACATCACTAGTGGTCCATAGCGTCTTAAAGCACACACACAGAAAGACAACAGAATATCACTAGTGGTCCACAGTGCCGTATACCACACACAGAAAGATGACAGAGCATCACTAGTGGTCCATTATGTCGTATAGCACACACAGAAAGACAACAGAGCATCACTAGTGGTTCATAGTGTCGTATAGCACACACAGAAAGATAACAGAACATCACTAGTGGTCCCTAACAGCACACATAGAAAGACAACAGAGCATCACTAGTGGTCCCTAATAGCACACACAGAAAGACAACAAAGCATCACTAGTGGTCCATAGTGTTGTATAGCACACACAGAAAGAAGACAGAGCATCACTAGTGGTCCATAGTGTTGTATAGCACACACAGAAAGAAGACAGAGCATCACTAGTGGTCCCTAATAGCACACACAGAAAGACAACAGAACATCACTAGTGGTCTCTAATAGCACACACAGAAAGATGAAAGAGCATCACTAGTGGTCTCTAATAGCACACACAGAAAGATGATAGAGCATCACTAGTGGTCCATGGTGTCGTATAGCACACAGAAAGAAGACAGAGCATCACTAGTGGTCCATAACAGCACACACAGAAAGACAACAGACCATCACTGGTGGTCCTTAATAGCACACACAGAACGACGACAGTGCATTAATAGTGGTCCCTAATAGCACACAAAGAAAGACAACATAACATCACTAGTGGCCCCTAATAACACACACAGAAAGACAACAGAGCATCACTAGTGGTCCCTAATAGTACTCACAGAAAGAAGACAGAATATCACTGGTGGTCCCTAATAGCACACACAGAAAGAAGACAGAGCATCACTAGTGGTCCCTAATAGCACACACAGAAAGACAACAGACCATCACTGGTGGTCCTTAATAGCACACACAGAACGACGACAGTGCATCAATAGTGGTCCCTAATAGCACACACAGAAAGACAACAGAACATCACTAGTGGTCCCTAATAGCATACACACAGAAAGAAGACAGAGCATCACTAGTGGTCCCTAATAGCACACACAGAAAGACAACAGAATATCACTAGTGGTCCCTAATAGCACACACAGAAAGACAACAGAACATCACTAGTGGTCCCTAATAGCACACACAGAAATACAACAGAATATCACTAGTGGTCCATAGTGCCGTATAGCACACACAGAAAGACCTGAACAGGAGACTTAAAACTGCATTTTTACAGCAGAATGGCGTTACCAACACTCAAATATTATATGAATTTATCTAAATAAGAAATAGGAACATGTGGTATGGCTCAGAACCTATTAAGCTTTAACCTTTTGAGTGCCAGAGAGGTATCCAATGCGCTACCTCTCTGGTACTCAACGGGATAATGACCAGCAGATAGAATGTAGGGTAGAGATTGCATTTTAAAACCAGGGACAGGGAGCCAAAGTCGGGGCATGTCCCTGGAAATCAGGGACACTTGGCAGGCATGATATTGATGATGACATACCAAGCAGGGTTGGACAATGTGAGACCCTCTAGCTGTTGCCATACTACAACTCCCATCACCCCCTGCTAGCTGTTTACTGGTCGGGGATGATGGGAATTGTAGTCTGGCAGCAGCTGTAGGGAGGGTGGTCACATTACCCGCGCCTGGACAAAGAAGAAGTGACTGCAGCAATCACACCAACTGCACCATAAGATTTCCAAGATTCCCATTGTTTTAATCTGAGCTTTTAACCCAAAGCCTATTTAGCATTCAAGGGGTTAAAAGCCCTATTGAAAGAATAGGAATTTGGATATATCTATGTTTTATCTTTGATATGTCTTATTTCTTTGTGCATGTGGTCCAATGTCTTTCAGTTATTTATTCTACTTTATATTTTCTGCAGAGACTGTACAAGTCATCAGGGGAGGAGATTCTTCATAAGTACAATTTAACTCCAGATGTTCCTCAGTTCATCCAAGCCAGATGCAATGCAGCGAACATTAGCGATGTAAGTAAATACGCCGGGACTTTTCCCTTACTGTAAATGCTGTGATTACCTGGGAATTAACTAATCCGGTAAATGCATTAGATTCCTCTCTGGCACTCAGGAGTTAAACTACAGCGTAGAACGTTCATAGCTCTGTAGTGCTTTTTTGTTGAAGACAACTCTGTCATTTAAAGGAACACTTATCTCAATCTGGACAGAAAAGTCTAACGGCCATTATGAATCAATTCTGTGTGGGTTGTTTCTCCAAATGTAATCTTTAAAGGGGATCTATCACCCCTATACAAGTGTGTGTTAAATGTTAGTTTATATTGCGCCTAGGTGGATTTCTTTATTATTATTTTTTGTAACCCTATTTGGCTGAAAATTAATGTTTAAAGAGTGCAATTCTGGACAGACTTTGGTGACCTGATCTGTGCCGCAGTCTGTCACGCTGCCTCTTCGCCCGTCCCTCTATCCAGCCTCCTATGATAGCAGAGGCTTTCTGTCTGTAAGCTGGAGCGATCTCACTGTCAGAGATCAATATCTAGCCAATGAGACTGCTCCAGCTTACAGACAGAAGCCTCCATCATCGGAGGAGGCTGGACAGAGGAAGGGAAGCAGGGGAAGAGTGACAGACTGTGGTACAGAGCAGGTCACCACAGTCTGTCCGGAATTGCACTCTTTAAACATTCATTTTCACCCAAATAGGGTTACAAAAAAAATAATAATAAAGAAATCCACCTATTCGCAATATAAACTAACCTTTAACACACACTTGTATAGGGGTGATAGATTCCCTTTAATTAGTACTGGATATCGTGTCTATGGAAGAGGACATGATTCTTTGTTGTAGGTCTGCAGTACATCAAACCCCCCTCACTGGTCTTTAGGAAAGTCTTTAGTAGGAGGAGTTTAGGGTTCTGGCATCCTGAATAAAGAATCATGCCATTCTTCATGGAAATAGGTCTCATGAAAGAATAATTTTGAAGAACCAATCCTAGCAGGTTCAAACCATAGTGCCATTAGGATATTCTTCTCAGATTAAGATAAGTGGGAATTTATTATTACCAGCTACTAAGAGGTACTTTAACCCTTTTTTTACACTAGGGGAGAGCAATTTTTGTGTGGTTTTTTTCCAACCATATTTTACTACTAATTCATTTAGGATACCCACACAAATCCTATACCATTTTTAACCCTTTCAGTGCCATAGGCGTATACTATACATTGTGATGCAATTCATTGCCCACCCCTCTGGCACTCAAAAGGTTAAGGATAAGTAGGACTTTCTTTTTATTCCATATTTATGGGTATAACCCATCATTTAGTTTGATAATAATAATATAAAAAATGGAAACATTTAAAAAAAAAAAAAGCTTTTGTGCAGGTTTTCCTGGGATGAGTTGTTTTTTGTTTTTTTAAACAGGGAGTGGATACAAAGCATGAATGTTCATTCATACCTCCCAAATGTCCACTTTGAGGGGGTATTGTCCCTTAAGGCCCAAATCCCTATATCCCCATATCCCACACTGGTGTACTTGTGTTTAGGAGATCAGACTGTATGGTGTATATATATGTGTATCACTTTGCTCCACAGTAATAAAACTCACATTAATGTTTGTTTAAACTTTAGTATATCTGTAAATAGTCTGTGTTAATAAAATACTTTGGTCTTGTTCTAAATCATCTATTCAGTTACACAGAGGTGTCAGTAAGTCATAAAATATGGGGAAAAATGCTCTACCCACCTGTCCTGTCCTCAGCACCACCACCTAAACAAAAGTGCTCCCCCATTTGGCCATTTGAACTGTTGGGATCTGTGTTTTCTGTCTCTCTCTGCCTCACTATCACAGTAAGCTGGAAAGAGGCAGAGAATAGTGGCAAAATCAGTGTTAAGGAACATTGTCTTTGCTTTGTGGCTCTGTAGCAGTGATCACATGTGAGAAGCAACCAGAAAACGTCAGAAACGGACTGTTCCAGTCTTGTAGCAGTCAGTTACAGCCTTCCTGCAATGCTTCCAATGCTTTTAGATGAGTGCTGTGATCAATAGCCCGTGACATGCCAGGACCGTCATCTGTACTCAAAGGATGGATTTCCATAGCCCCCAACATTTCAAATCGTCAAAGAGGGACACTTTTGCTGTAGGTGGTATTGCTGGGGGTATGGCTGGTGGGAGGGTCATTACCAAGAATTTTAAAGGGATAGTAATACTTCGTTTTAACTTTATTTTATTTTGAAGGCATTAAAAAAACATGAAGAATGATATAAGTCTTATCTCTCAAACCTTTATGGTTTAAGAGATATTCACAAGCAAAATTTCCCCGTCCCGCCCCTTTTTCCTAGTGTAAGCCATCTCTTCTCAGATGTGAATCTGGTTGCAAGACCAGACCGATAACAGCAGGGGACAATCTTCTTTGTATGAAAAGAATGAAAGCCCTTCCCCCCTTGACAAGTTTTTCAGCTTTTTCCCTTATCTTAATTGAAGATCGTCCCTCTCTGCAGTCTACCTGGGCACCTCCCTTCTGATTTGGCTGAACGGGGGGGGGATACTTTGCTTGTGAATATCTCTTAAACCATAAAGGTTTGAGAGATAAGACTTATATCGTTCTTCATGTTTTTTTAATGCCTACAAAATAAAATAAAGATAAAACGAAGTATTACTATCCCTTTAAGTTTATTTCATGACCTATTGATACTTTTTTTGTGTAACTGAGTAAATGATTTAGAACAAGACTAAGTATTTTATTTCCACAGACTCATTTATCAACACATCTACTGAAGTTTAATCAAACATTAATATGAGTTTTATTGCTGTGGAGTAATGTGATACACTTATATACACACCACATAGTCTTGTCTCCTAAAAAAGGGGGACACCAGGATAGGAAAGGGGGACAGAGGGATTTGGATCTCAAAGAGGGACTATCCCTCCTAAAGAGGATCACTTGGGAGGTATGGATTTTTGGCATGCCACCCAGTATTAAGGGCTTACATTGTTGTGTTTTTTTACATAAACAGTGCCCTCTAGTGACCACATTTCAGACAGGTAATCTTTTGCATCTTTTGTTCTCCATAGAATATGATAGTAACTTCTGAGTCACTTCCTGTCAATTTAATCTTTCAGAAAATAAGCTCCTTGGATCTTTGTTTCAAAAGAGTGTAATAGTTTGAGCTGCTATAACCTTTGAATAAAATAACTGTCAGCAGCTGGAGTAGCATTTTTTAAACTCTACAGGAAAAACCCTTTTCACATATAGGGCTTCACAAAAAAAGTTTACTGAATTTTTAGGGGGTTAACACTTGTTTTTCCATCATTGGACATTTAACGGAATATTATTTTAACATATTTTGCATGTATACGATTTTATGTTATCTCTACTGGCAGGTGTTTTTCTTCTATTTACAGTGATGTGTGTGGCCTCTAGCCACAGCCCATTAAAACAGTCTGTGATTCAACTGTATTTGCCAAGAATCCTAAGAATTATGTGTGTGTGTGTTTACAACTGTTACTCACATATATGTTTCTGTTCATCTGAACAGAGACTAAAGAGACTGGAGATTGAGACTACAGACGAGTTGATAGGATTTTTTGGTAGATGCACTTGAGTCTCAGGTTGTTTTTCAGACTGCAGGGAGAGGGCATTTATATAACTGAAAGTGGAGGGGAAAGAAAAAAAACTTTTCCTTTTTAACCCTTTAATGACCAGAGGGGTGTGCAATGCATTTCAAAACAATGAGCTGTACAACCCTCTGGTCCTTAAATGGTTAATATAAATTATTAAAATAGTAACTGTTACCTATTCCTTATACCTGTTGGATGTTAGAAGTGTCTCCATTGCAATGCTTTGCAATCCACCGGAGACAGTTGAGGCATCCAAGGTACTAACAGTGCCCACACTCCCACATCCAAAAAACAAACAAAAAAAACATGGCACGAGGTAGAAATTTACAAAAAAAAAACACAAAAACCTGTAGCATAGAAGTGATTTAGTACAAATATCCTATGCATCATTCATTCAATGCCATCCATTAATCTTTTCCCTGTGTTTGGGGTTCCCATGGTGTGAACTCAAAGGCAGGATCTCGCCAGGCTATGAAGGTGCTACAACAGAGGCGGAAGTAGAAGCCACCGGGCCCTGGTGCAAGAATTGCCATGGACCCACCCAAACCACATTGGACACCTCCACATTCCCCCCCATCTCCACAATCCCCCTTCCACAATGACCCTCAGTCTCCACAATGCTCCTGCTGATCCCCCCCCCCCATGTCCATCTCCTACCTCGAGTCTCTGGTGGTCTAACGGCATGGTTTGAGAGATCTGTGACTCCTTTGTCACAGAGCTGAAGCTCCCGCTCGGTTCTCAGTAATGCATAGCGCTGGGAGATGATGTCATCTCCTAGCGCTCTGTATTACTAGGGAGCCGGAGTAGGAGATCAGCTGGAACACAGACAGTTCTGAAGCGGTCGCTGTTGGTGTATACATCTAGCGGCTGGTGCTGGTGGCACATGAAATAAACATGCCTTTGGGTGCCTCCCCTGTCAAAGTGCCACCTGGGTCCATGGATCCACTGAGACCCATGTAAGGGCCGGCCCTGGGTACTAATGTAAAAGCCCGTGTATGCGGGCCAAGGTCCAGTGAGGTAAAGAGGCCGGTCCTGCTCTGCGTACTGCCGCAGCCTCACTGGCGGTGCACTCGATACAGTCATGTGCAGTAGAGACTGCCCGAACGCACAGAATGTTCCCAGCATTCTTTGCGTTTGGACAGTCTCTACTGAGCATGACTGTATTGGACAAACATTTTGGTCTTTTATATTTTAGGATTTTATATTATAGGATAATTAATCAAACACATTACCTCCAACAATTTGGAGCTACATTCCCACCATTGTTAAATGCTTTGTTTGGAAAGGATGATGTTTTCCATATTAAATCACTGTCTTCCTTTGCAGAAATGCTACAAGCAGGACTGGGCGAAAACAATAGCAAAAGGACACCATGTGCTTGGTGATGCTATTCCCATTGTTGCTGCCAAAGCTTCGAGAAATATTGCTAGTGATGTAAGTGTCAGAAGTGCATATGAGCACAGTGTTTTGTATAGATGGATGGGGTTTGTGCTAATAGTATGTTGTGTGGAAGTAAAAGGTTTGCACATTAACTACACAAAAGAGGAGTCATTTTGAACTAACCACAGCATAGCAGAGAGAGAAAACATCCCATTGATTTGAAGTGGACCTATCACCTTGAATTTTCTTAACATACTTGGAAACTTCATTCAAGACTGCCCATATGACATGTTAATCAAATATCCAGAAGATGTGTAGTATAGAAGATATTCACACTTCTGGGAAAAGTGAAGATTTCCTAGTACTGCACAAAGCTTCATTAGCATATGAACATACATGGAATCTCTCCAAATCTGCCCTGGGGACTACGGTTTTTGCAGTTAATTACAGGGTCTCCGGGGAACAGAGGCTGATTCCCCCGTGCTGGTGAGTTTCTTATGAAACTCTGCCCAATTCTCCTCCTTCCCACACTGTGTCTCTCCCACTTCCCACCACTTGTCCTCCTTCCCACTTCCCGCCTACTTTATTACACAGCCCGTTAAGCCCTCTTCCCACCTGTGATTAAGCCCCACCCCTTTGTGACCGAATCTCCTCATTTATATCCTCCAGTAGCACCACATGAGCCCTCTCTGGGGGCTCAAGAAGACAAGGTTCCCAGGTATGCGTATGAAACGTCACTGAAACTTTCATTAGCAAATGACACGTCACTGAATAGGCTTGTTTAGCATATGAAACGTCACTGGTACCACACGGGTGCCCCATCTAGCATACATTAGTATATGGTAACAAGTGTGAATATCTCCTTAAGTGTACATTTGCTGGTCTTTTGGCTAACATGGCACATGGGCAGTTTTTAAAGGGATAGTAATGCTTCACAAAAAAGAAGCTCCAATTAATCTTCATAGTATTTGGGCCATGGAGAGTGCTATTTTAATACTATCATAGTTGTAGTTCAAGAGTAATTGAATGATAAAGTATCCCCCTCCCGTCCCTTTTACCTAGTGTAAGCTGCCTCCCCTCAGATGTGGAATCTGGTCCTGGGACTGGACAGGTCGCAGCAAGGGACAATCTTCTTACTGTGATCCTAAGGAAAACCCTGCCCCCTTTTGACAGGTTTTTCCCTTGTGCTCACTGAAGAGTGTTCCATTCAGACAGTCTTGTCTTGCTGCTCTGAGGTGAGCAGTGATACACTAGGTAAAAGGGGTGGGAGGGGGATACTTTATCATTCAATTACTCTTGAACTACAACTCTGACAGTATTGAAATAACACTCTCCATGGTCTGCATACTATGAAGATTAATTGGAGCTGCTTTTATTGTGAAGCATTACTATCACTTTAATGCAGTTTTCAAATATGCAAACTTGAATTAAGATGAAAATTCCACTTTAAATATGGCATTTAACCCCTCGAATGCTAGAGAGGTTTATAACACATTGATAAGCAATATGTTGGAGACCTCGCTGGCATTTAAGGGGTTAAAAACACCATTCAAATCTGTGGTGATTTGGGGAATAATTAGATCTTCCCCACAGGGCAATTGGGTTACTCCAAAAGTCTTCTCTTTTCTTTTGGGTATAAGATCCCTAACATCTTGCTGTTTTGAATTTTTTTTCATAATTACTTTAACAAATGATTAAAAATATTAATAATAGAACAGTTTAACCCCTTAAGGACCCTTGACGATCCTGACACGTCATGGGTGGATTTTCATTAAGGACCCACGATGTGCCAGGACCGTCATGGAATTCCGGCCTCCCGGCACGGCTGCACGCCGTTCAAGGAGTCCTGAAACGGATGAAAAAAAAAAAAAAAATGCTCCGTGATCCTTAAGTGACGGCCGCGTGTGTGTGCGGATGGTCCTTAAGGGGTTAAAATATAATTTTTGTGTAAAACTGGGGAGAGAACTAGAATCCAATATTATCACTACGAAAGGGGGAAAAATGGTTCTGCAGGAGTTCTTCTCATTGATAAATTAAATATTCAGTTTCATGCAGTGCAAAAGTCAGTTGGTTTCTTTTAAAGTGGCAACGTCATCTGTCAACCTCATTCAACCAATAGGATTTACTCTCAAAATGGCCACAATGAGTAAAGACAGAAGCTGATTTGCTAAGAAGAGATGGAGAGTACAAACTTCACAGCAGTGGACACATAAGAATTCCCAAGATCCCCAATAATTTAAATGCGGCCTTTCATTCTTTGAATGCTAGGCAGGTCTCCAACACATTGTTTCAGAATGCGTTGAAGACCTATCTAGCAATCAAAGGGTTAAAAGTCCCATTTAAATTAACCCTTTGAGTGCCAGATGGGTATGCAACGCATTGCAAAACAATGCATAGAGTATCCGTCTAGCACTCAAAGGGTTAATGTATATGTTTATTTGTTCTCGATGGTGCAGATGGTTTCCCCACAGTCTCTCCAGTTATTCTTTGATTATCATACCTTTATAAATTATCCCCAGGGTTCAGTAAAATTGTATATTTTCTACATAGCACCATTCAGGTAGACTGTACTAAACAATGGCAATTTTAGAATGTTTTCATTTGCTTGTGTAACATTCTCCTCCTTGGCTACATTGCTTTCTAGTACAAGTACAAGGAGGCTTATGAAAAAGCCAGAGGAAAACACGTTGGCTTTAGAAGTCTTCAGGATGACCCAAAACTTGTCCACTTCATGGCAGTAGCCAAGATGCAGTCTGAGAGGGAGTACAAAAAGGATTATGAGAAGACAAAGACCAAATATCACACACCACTGGACATGGTTAGCAACAGTGCAGCCAAGAAGGCCCAAGAAGTAGCCACAAACATCAATTACAAGCAACCGATCCATCACTATACTTACCTACCAGATGCCATGAGTGTTGAGCTTTCAAGGAAAATGATGGAAATCCAGAGCGATGTAAGTATTCCTAACAACATTTTGTGGTCCTATCTTTGTTCTTCACTTTACCCTACAAGACCACCCATCACTAACGTATACTGCTTTTCAGAATGTCTACAAACAAGACTACAACAGCTGGTTTAAAGGCGTGGGATGGATTCCCTTGGGATCTTTGGACGTGGAGAAAGTGAAGAAAGCTGGAGATGCTATAAGTGAGAAGAAGTATCGGCAGCATCCAGACACCATTAAATTCACCAGTATTCCCGACTCAATGGAGCTCACACTGGCTCAAAGCAACACCAAGCAGAGAAGCGATGTGAGTGTTATATACGTATGACTCACTGGTTATTTATGCACTCTTTTTGAAAGAAGCACTCACACTTTCTAATTAAAAACCCTCATTTACCTTAACCAGTGAAGGTAATCCGTATGTCTACCGTGAATCAATTCTCCTTTGACTGGCTCTCTAAAATTAATCTGTAATTAGTACTGGATATCATGGCAATGATTGCAGAGATTATTGTTTTTTTGCAAGACTCCTTTAGGGAGATACACTAAGGTGTGATAAAGAGGTGATAAAGCGGAGATGTTTTCTCCAGTGATATCATTTCTCCAGTTCATATGTTATTCTAAGGAGACTATGCACTAAGATCTCCAAAGGTGGATAAATCTTAATGCATAGGCTCAATAGAATAACAAAGGCACTGGAGAAGTGATATCACTGGAGAAGTCATCTCCGCTTCATCACCTCTTTATCACACCTTAATACATCTGCCCCCAAGACTCAGGAAAGTATAAAATCTGAAGATTGATGGGTAGAGTTTTCATGGCAACCTCAGCTCTGATGATCATTATTCCAGATCAGTACCTTCCATTGATAAGGGGCTGACATCACTTAAAGAGGAGGGAATGGGCATAATAAAATAAATATCTTGCAAAACAGGAAAAAAATATTCAGAGTATAAGTCATTTAGTGCATAACCTCCTGAAGTCTACATTATTTCCACTTAAGTTTTCTTGTGAAGTCTCAGTGAGAGGAACTTGAAGTCTGGTGCTTATGCAGTAAGGTGTGATAAAGAGGTGATAAAGTGGGGATGACCGCTCCAGTTTTCTTAACTCTGCAAGTCCTGTGTTATTCTATGGATTGAACGCAAGATTTCTCCAGCTTTGGAGATCTTAGTGCATAGGCTGCGTAGAATAACATAGGACTTGGATAGTTTATATCACTGGAGAAGTCATCACTACTTTATTACCTCTTTAACACACCTTAGTGCATGACCCCCAGGAGTCCTGCAAGAAAAGATTATGTCTGTCTCCATAGAGATGATATTATCCAGTACTAATTAAATATTAATTGTGGAGATCAAAGGCAAACAGCATTGATTCATGGTGGCTGTTAGGTCTGTCTGTCTAGAAAACAAAGGTTTAATGGTAGGTAACGTTAGTGTTCCTAACCCCTTAAGAACCAGAGTGGGGAGCATCGCATTGAAGAGCAATGCATTGTGCACCCCCCTGTACCTTAACCCTTAGAGTGCCAAGGAGGTCTGGCACTCAGAGGGTTACTGGGTTAATCAGAGAATACTACATATACAAATACAAGTGACTCATATGCATGAATTAAAACAGGAAAATAATTCTGGTGTAGTCTGTCTGCACCTTATAGGACAAATTACATATTCAATAGATTTAAATGGTGTTTTTAAAGGAGAACTAATATCTCCTAATAATAACCTCCCGCTTACCTTACCATGATCATAAAATCTTAATGGCCCCAATGAATTTTGCACTTGTGACTTTGTTCAAGAGATAACATCTTCAATCAGTCCTGGATATCATGTCCACAGAGGCGGACATGACAGTTGCTGGCAGATTTGTTTCAAAATGAAACAGGCAGAGTTCATGAGCCTAATTAACCATTTAAGGAGCAGATGGGTGTGCAGTGCTTTGCAAAGCAAAGTGTTACTCTCTCCTCTGATCCTTAAAAGGGTTAAGCTTCCAATGTGCAGTGGGCAGTGTTTGTGTGCTGTGGTCCTGCTAGTAACTGTCATGTCCGCCTCCATGGACCTGACATCAAGAACAGACTAAAGATCTTCTCCCTTGAATCAAAGAACAAAGGAAAAGACCAAAGGGGCCATTAGGAATTCCTGGCTGTAGTAAGGTAAGTGAAGGTCATAATTAGTTGGCATTAGTTCTACTTTAAATCCCTGAATACTAGAGAGGTCTCCAACGCATTGCTTCACAATGCTTTGGAGACATCTCTGGCATTCAGGGAGTAAAAGGCCCCATTTAAATCAATATACATTTTGATAGACGGTATTTGTCCAGCCAGTGTCTCCTTCCGCACAGACCTCTATGCAGATGGAGCTCCAGTATGGTCCTCTCATAATGCAGAGCGCTGGGAGATGATGTCATCTCCTAGCGCTCTGCATTACTAGAGTGCCGAGGGCGATCAGCTATCCGAATGTTGCGGGCGCCAGGCGGTGAGGTCGTAGGGGGTGACCGAGCACCTGGAGTGACGGTCCCGGTTGCAGGTGTGACCCCTGCAACACCTATTGTTATGCCACTGGTGATATTGCTCTGGCCACCGCCAGTGGCCAGCACAACTGAGGCACCTCTCAAAATGTGGAGCTCTAGGCAGTTGCCTCTCTGCCTATTGAGAAATCCTGCCCTGTTTGTCCCCTATGGTACAATTAGTTTACTCCAGAATTTCTCCTCTCGTGCACATGGCCCTTAATCTGCTAAACAGGAGAACTTACCAAGATAGATGATTTTCATACATCCGATACACCGTTCAAGAGTCTTTCACCTATGGAACTATTCCAGTACTTGAGTATGACTAATATTTGTTTCCACCAGAAATTCCTTATGCATGTGCTTACCTATTTGGCCATGCTCAAAAAGAAGTCATTGAGTGTCATTTTTTATTGAGTAACAACTGATTTTTTTTTTTTTTTAGTTAACATACAAAGCAGAGGGGGAGAAAGTAAAGCACAAATACACTATGAATCCAGATGATCCCATCTTTATCCAAGCCAAAGTCAATGCCCTCAATATAAGTGAGGTGAGTATGATATTGATATGCTACACATAAATGGCACCTTTTCTCCTTACTTGACCTTCCCATTTATAATGTGTGTATAGACTGTGGAAGATATTCTCCACCAACAGGGACTAATCCATGATTTCCAGAGAAGGGTTTCCACAATATAAAATAAATATACACTATCAATTGACAGAATATGTTTGGTGCATTTCAGTATCCAGAATCCATTGCTTCTTCCTGTGCATCCATCAGGGGTGAGCAATCTGTGGTCTTCTCCTGCTGTTGTTGGACTAAAATTCCCATCATCCCCAGCTATCCAACAGCCATCTGATGGTTACAGTCCAACAACAGCTGGGTGGCTTCAGATTGAACATGCCTGGCAGTATAAATATGAATAACAGCAACACACATTTATAATTATTATGGTGATATTGTTGTCTCTCTTTATATCTGATAGTGAGTGTATTTGTGAGTGTTTGCGTGTGTGTGTGTGTTTACGTATGTGTGAGTAAGACTTCCCCGGAATGGAAACAAAGTGTACAGGAAAGGGAACCATGTCATGGTGAGGGTTGGTCCAGTGGGCATGGTGTGTACTAGGGGTAGAGTATGTGTAAAGGGCTTATAAGGGGTGGTGGCAGGAAGTGGACTGCCATATGGGGAGGATGGGAGAAGGAGAAGCATCCTTCCCTCCCTAGTATGGTGTGCTTGTGTTTGTTTTGTAACAGCTGGGAAGGTAGTCCTTGCCTGGTTTTCAGAGATTGATAACATATGTGTTAAAGTTAAGTGGATCCTTGGGCAGAAGCCCTTTGCAAGTTTTGCCCTGGTCTTAGGTTGCGGGAGATGGTTTACTCATTGAAGCTAAGGTGGATGGCCAATGGGGTAATTCCTGTGGAGTGATGTGTTAAAGTTATGTTGAGTCATTCTCAGGCTGGAGCCCTTTGGGAGTTTGCCCCGGACATAGGTCACAGGTGATGATGTTACCCATTCAAGCTAAGGTGTATGGCCAGTGGAGTAATTCCTTTGGAGTCAGCTGTAAATGCTGAAGAATGTTGGGATTCTAGCATGAGCCTGGGCAATTTGACAATGCTTGGTTCAAGGAATTTGGGTTGGCAAGGACTGCCCGTTAATGATTAATTAATTATTATGGTTAAATAATAATGTGAATGGAAGTATTTAATAAAGCTGTGGCCTGTTATTCCCAAGATATGTGTCTGTGTTTATGTGAGTGGATCATACCCTTTCCTTATGACATGTTTGTGTGTGTGTGCATGTAACTGTATGTTTGTATCTGTGTTTGTCTGTATGTATGTGTGTGTGTGTGCATTTATGTGTTTGTGTGTACATGTGTGTGTGTGTATCTGAATGTCTGTATTTGTGCGTATGTATGTGTGTATGTATTTGTGTGTTTGTGTATGTGTGTGTGTCTCTGTGTGTATGTGTATGTATCTGTGTGTGTGTATATATATGTATGTATGTATGTGTGTATCTGTGTGTTCATGTGTTTGTATGTGTATAAGTATATGTTTGTGTGAGTGTACATGTGTGTGTGTGTGTATCTGTGTGTATGTATCTACTGTATATGTGTGTGTGTGTGTATCTGTGTGTATGTATCTACTGTATATGTGTGTGTGGGTGTGTGTGTGTGTATCTGTGTGTATGTATCTACTGTATATGTGTGTGTGTGTGTGTGTATCTGTGTGTATGTATCTACTGTATATGTGTGTGTATGTGGGGGGGGTTTGGCTCTTTTTTACATTATTTTTTACATTCTTGTAATTCTTCATTCTATATTTTTAGGGGAGGTCCTACACATTCCACACAAAACAACTAACCAAAAATCCCAGCAGAGTGCCATATGTACAAAAGAAAAGTAGAGCAATTCTGAAGCAAACCAACTGCACCACAGAGGACAAATGAAATTCCTTATAGTCCCACTGCAATGTGATGGAAACCTCTCTGGCATTCAAGGGTTTAAAAGCCCCATTTAAATCAATAATAAATTTGCTCCCTGTGGTGCACTTGGTTTGCCCCACAATGTCTCTAGTTGTATATTTTCACTTATGGACAGTTATGACTACACCTTAGCATGGGTGGTCAATTGTCAGGCCTAACTGTTGGACACTATAACTCCCTTCATCCCCAACCAGTCATTGGATGACTGAGGATGATGGGCGTTGTAGATCCCAAACAACTGTAGGTCCAGCAATTGACTAGCCCTGACTTAGGATGAGGCCAGTTTCCCATTTTGGCTGTTGGATGTTGACATCGTCACATGGCTGCTACCAGCCAATAAGATAAGAAGAGCATTGGTGAGCCCCTTCCCTTTACACCATTAACCCTTTCTGCTCCAGAAATGCTGTCCCATGTATTGCAAGGCAATGCTCTGGACTCTGCAATGGAGCTAAAAGGGTTAACCACTAGCATTTGGGTCATAAATCATGATACAGCAGAGTCCTGGGTCTGTAAATGGATTGCCTTTCCTCTCGGTCTTACACTGACAGGAGAAGACCTGGTGGAGAATCGTACCTTGGATCTGTGTCCGAGCATGATTCAAACTTGCTCCGATTTCCCAGCCTCTTATGTCATACATGTGCTCAGTAGGATGTAGTTACTCCCCTGTCTGTTATTTTTATTTTGTTGACTTTTACTATTGTCAGTAGCACTAGCAGGAAAAATGTAATGAGACTCTGCTTACATAATTATAGCTTTATTGTGAAGCCAAAAATGAAAATAAAGTATTACATATGGTGTCTTCTATTTCAATTAGTCCAACTACAAAGCCGACTGGATCAAGCATCTTGCTAAAGGCTACGATCTAAAGCCAGACTCCATATCTGTTGCGGCCGCTAAAGCTTCCAGGAACATTGCAAGTGATGTAAGTACTATGCTGTTTGGAAAATTATGACTTACTCCAAATATCTGTATTGTTAGATTGTTTTCTAGAAAACCTACAGAGACGAGTTTTTTTCAGTGCTGTGCTTACCAAAAGTGATTGGATATGAAAAAAAATGACCCCACAGAGGCCTGTCCTTCTTTTTGTCTGATTGGTTGGGCACATCTCTGTATCTCTCAGTGACTGAAGAGGTAGATAGAACAAAATTCTATTTTAGAACTAATTGATTAAAGAGACAGAACTCAGAACCAACTTAAAACACACCAATTTCCACTCTTTTCTTTAGGATCTTTCATTATACAAACAAACATGACACACGTATAACATGGTATACATTTGTATGATGATGTAAAAATGAAACTATGTAATGCCAGTTTACATCCATGATACAAGATAATAACTCAGTGAATCTAACGTCTGGTTTTACTATTAAAGAGATAGTAATTATATAAAAAGTAATATTGTAGAGCATAAAATAAGAAATCCCTTGATGCAATTCCTGTCTCTCAGTCCTTTATGGTGTGAGAGATAGAGTGTTCTAAATTCCCCCCTCCCTGATGTCAGCTGTAAAGCTGACAGCAGGAGATCCGTGTTGGCCGACTCGAGGAGACTCTTCAGCAGAGCCGAAATAGTGCTATTTAAAACAAAATACTTCTTTAGAACAGTCTAAAAAGTGCTCTTGAAAACCAAGCACACTTTGTAGACCATTTCAATTAAGTATTTCTTTATAAATCGTGCTATTTTGGCTCTGCTGAAGTATTGAAGTACTGTTAACAGGAGTGAGAAGCAGTACTATAGAGTTAGCTGGTAAAAAAATAGATTTGTTAAAACATTTGTCATTTTAAAGACAAAAAAATGTCTTTGCTTCTTGAAAATTTTCATTTCAAGGCAAAATCAAAGACATTTTTAACATCAGGATTTTTAAGGGCAAGATTCATCAAAATCTGCTTACCATCACTTTTAAAGGGATAGTAATAGCTGATTTAACACATTTTAATATTGTAGATATTAAAAAAATAAACTGATGTAAGTCCAGTCTCTCAAACATGTATAGTTTGTGAGATATACTCTTCTAAAGTTCCCCCCTCCCCCCCACTTTCACAGACGTCAGAGCTCTAGCTGACAGCATGAGATCCTGGTGCCGGGACAGACCAGCGGCTCTTCAGCAGAGCCGAAATAGCACTATCTAAAAAGAAATACTTCATTGGAATGGTCTTCAAAGTGTGCTTGCAAACCAGACACACACTTTGTAGACCTTTCCAATGAAATATTTATTTTTAATTAGCTCTATTTTGGCTCTGCTGAAGAGCTGCCGGCCTGTCCCGGGACCAGGATCTCATGCTGTCAGCTACAATATTACATTTTGTTAAAATCAGCCATTACTATCCCTGTAAGTGTTTATTTTCAAATGTGACGGATTTACTTTTGAAAATGCTGTCCTTTTACCACCAACTCACGATCCAACAACTTTTTCATTACTTTTTGAACATCTGTCTCTTAATATGAGTACATCCTCCCTAATAATAGTATAAGTGGACACTTGTTATACAATATAAAGCGCCCCCATGGCCTTCTATTTTCTGTTTATTTGGGCAAGACCATTTCTACTCCACTTTTCAAAAACGCCAACAGACTGGAGTTAATACTTAGCAAAAATGTTCCTAAATGTTTATCCGTATCCTTATGTCTCTTTGTGACAATTTTACAGACACTTTCTTTATTATTACAGTTTTATACAACTCCCAGTTATTTATTTTTCATTAGATTCTATTCCATTTCTTTTCACTTTATTCCCTTAGTTCAAATATAAACAAGCATACGAAAAAGCAAAGGGCAAGCACGTAGGATTCCGCAGCCTGCAAGATGACCCGAAACTGGTTCACTACATGAACGTGGCCAAAATCCAGTCAGATCGAGAATATAAGAAAGACTACGAGAAGAGTAAGACAAAGTATCACACGCCTCTTGACATGTTTAGTGTGACAGCCGCTAAGAAAGCACAAGAAGTATCCACCAATTTGAACTATAAGCAGCCTCTCCATGCTTACACTCTCCTGCCCGATGCCGTGAGCATTGAACGATCCAAGAACATGATGCATATCCAGAGTGATGTAAGTTGTTATTAGCTTCCATTTTATTACATGGGTCTATATTCCAGTCTCTAAAGAGGTGCAGTTCTGAATCAAACCAGCAGCAACTAGGGGGTTTATGAAAATTCCAATTGATTATAACCATAGCTGGGAACTCTCTGGTTTTGCCCCAGTGACTCCGGTTTTCACACTGAATTACCTGGTCTCCGGGGCAGAGTCTGATTCTTCAGATGTGGGGAGTTTCTGATGAAACTCTGCCCACTTGTGCTCAATCCCACCCTGTTCCTCCCACTTCCCCACCCTCTTCTCCTCCGTCCCCAGTCTATTCAAGCTATAAAAGCCCCGCCCCTTTTATGATGCAACTCATGTCTTTTCTCTCCCCTCATCAGCACCACAGGGCTCCCATACTAAGAAGTTCCCAGGTATGAGTATATCCCTTTGAGTGCCAGAAGGGTATCCAATGCATTGCCAAGCAATGTGTTGGATGCCCGTCTGGCACTCAAAGGGTTAAAGGGAATTTGTAAACCCTCGAAATCTAGAGTGGTCTCCAGTGCATTGAAAGCAAGGTGTAGAAGATCTCTCCATAATTTAAGTGGAACAGTAAACTTTTTATGAAAACCTATATGTTATAGAGCTTTTCCTGCTGAGTAAAACATTGTAACGCCCACTGCTCTCAGTTGTTTTATTCAATAGTTCTAACAGTTCAAATAATGAGGAAGTGAATTTACTGTGTGGTTAATTCCTGATAGTTCTAACTGACAGGAAGTGGCTCAGCAGTTTCTATCACATTCTATGGAGTACAGTGGGAGTACCCTTATTTTATTCAACAAGAAAAGCCATACAATATATATTTTTTCATTAAAAAAAGTGTACTGCTCCTTTAAATCAGTGGGAGTTTTTCTTTGTCTCCTATGGTTTCTCCAGACTTTCTCCTCTTTATATTCCTCAAAATGGCCCCTGGTCTTTAAGTGAATAAATACAGATGTATAATATATACTCATTGGGTTACCAACTGTCAGTTAAGTTAATGATAGTCAGTAAAAATTAACTAGAATTGGGAGGTGTCTATAAAAGAAATTAGCATGTTTACAGGTGTTCATAGTAAACATGTATTTAGGGTCTGGCAATCCAGCAGTTTGGTAGAGGGGTTTCCAATTTATTGAACCGTGTTGGAGGCCTCCCTGGTTTCAAAGAGGTTAAAGGGATAGTAATGATTCATTATAAAGTAAGGTTTGATCATTCCTTGATGAAGGAGGGCAGTTTTTTCCTTATGCTGATACAAGATTGTCCCTCATCGTGATCCGTCTGGACTGGCTTTCTGATCCAGAGACAGAAGATTGACATATGTAAAAGGGATGGGAGGGAGAAACTTTATAATATAATTACACAGAAACTACACCGATATGAACACTGGCAACATTGCAGAGAGTCAGTACAAAGTATAAGGAATTATCTAACTATACTTTATAATGAAACATTACTATCTCTTTAAAGGAACATTGACATTTCCTAACCATAATACTCACATTTACATTAATCTGGGAAGATAATCCTAATGACCACAGAATGAATTCTGTGTGGATTCGTTCTACAAAATAAATATTTAAAGTGAACTATTATAACTCTTATACTGAGTCCCAAATCCTAATTACAATAGCGATATGCATATACGTACTTGTATTTTCAAGAATAGTTGCAATATTAGTGAAAAATAGAACTTTTTAGGCAGCGGCAGGGATCTTGCTGTAGACGCTCTCTGCACCTGAGCTGTAGTCCCTTCTGGTGCCTTAAGGTCACCAGGCATTCAATTCACCAATCATGGAGGTCAAGGAAACGGACAACGCAGACTCAGAGATGCCTTCTCTGCAAGATATCTAACATACATAGTAACATAGTAATTTAGGTTGAAAAAAGACTTGCGTCCATCTAGTTCAACCCTTTTCCTATTCCTGTTTACCATCGTTGATCCAAAAGAAGGCAAAAAAAACCCCTCAATACAGTAATTTCAAATTCTGCCTTGAATGGGGGGAAAATTCCTTCTTGATTCCAAATGGCAATCAGATTTCTCCTTAGATCATCAAGCACTAACTAAATATTAATCCCAGTACTAACGTACATAGACCTCTATGTTCTGCTCTTTTAAATAAGTATCCAGGCCCTTTTTAAAGGCATCTAATGTATTCGATAGCACCACCTCCTCAGGCAGTGAATTCCATACCTTTATTGTCCTTACTGTAAAGAAACCCTGCAGCTGTTGTAGATTAAATCTCCTTTCCTCAAGTCTAAGCGGGTGGCCCCTTGTCCTGTGTACTGTTCTGTTAATGAACAGGTTTTTGGAGAGTCCTTTGTATGGGCCCTGAACATATTTATACAGTGTTATCATATCCCCTCTAAGATGCCGTTTCTCTAGTGTGTACAAGTTTAACTTTTCTAGCCTTTCTTCATAACTAAAACTTTCCATTCCCCTTACTAGTTTTGTAGCCCTCCTCTGCATTCTCTCTAGTTCTATAATGTCCTTTTTCAGAAAGGGCACCCAGAATTGAACAGCATATTCTAGGTGGGGTCTTATCATGGACCACGGACCAGTTTCCTGCTGCCTGTCTGCCTAAAGAGTTCTATTTTTCACTAATGCCGCTATTATACTTGAAAATCCAAGTACACATATGCATATCGCTATTGTAATTAGGATTTGGGGCTCAATATAAGTGTGTTGATAGTTCCGCTTTAAATGGTGCTGCAGGTCATATCCATGGAGGCACGCAGGAATCTTTGTTGCAGGACTTCTGGGGACATGCACTACGGTGTGATAAAGAGATGATAAAGAGGAGATAACTTATCCAGTGTGATAATCTCTGCAGTTCCTAGTTTATTCTATAGAGCCTATGCACTAAAATCTATCATACTGGAAAGATCTTAGTGCATAGGCTCCACATAATATGTTTATCACCTCTTTATAACACTTATTTCATCTACGCCCTGGATTCCAAACTCCTGCCATTAAAGGTTACTTAAGAAGACTTCAGCAGGAGGAGTTAAGAGTCCTGCAAAATGAATCATGTATTCCCCCATGTTTATGATATCCAGTTCTAAGTAAAGATTAATTTTGGAGAAGTAATCCATGCAGAACTGATCCATAGTGGAATTTAGGACTATCTGCCCAGTTTAAGGTATGTGTGGGATTATTAAAAGTTGTTAGTGTTCCTTTAACTGTTGTTTGACTTCTTCATGGTGATGTCATCTCTTTCAGAACCTGTACAAAACAGATTTCAATAACTGGTTGAAAGGAGTTGGTTGGGTTCCAATTGGCTCCCTGGATGTTGAGAAAGCAAGGAAGGCCAAAGACATCCTCAGTGAAAAGAAATACCGTCAGAATCCAGATCAGTGGAGATTCTCCATACCAAATGATGCCATGGATCAAGTACTGGCTAAAACGAATGCACTGACAATGAATAAGGTAAAGACATTTCTATGGGCAATTCCTTGGTTAATAACTGGTATCATATCAGTCATTTTTCTTATGTGCATCGTTTATGCTTGCCGTAAAGTTATTTTGTGCATACTATCTTACAACGAATAGCTGTTCTTCTAGAAAGTACGTCTTGAAAAAATATGAATAAGTAAGTGAAAATATAATAATAGGAGAAAAGTGTCCATTCTTATTCCTAATAGAAGATGCATAAATACCCTGTAACACTATGGGTCTGATGCACTGGACAGCAATAATTGTAAAATCCAAGCAACAACAAAATAATGCCACCGATACTATCAATAGAATGACATAACTATCAAATAAGCCCCCCCCCCCAATTGGTACCCCTCCTTCAGATTCCTTCTCAAAGAACCGACTACAAGTAAAATCAGCTTACCTGAGAACTTTCATGGTTTTCATCCTGAGACTCGGTTTTGACCCAGATGTCAGGGTCTCAGTGGGAAGCGCCAGATTTGCAGGGTGAGAGAGTACCATGTTATCTATTATATATTCTACTCCAGTTAATTGCTTCTTTAGTCTTTAAATTGGTGCAACTTGTACATGTAAGGCAGATGGAGAAGTCCTGCTTGTCTTGTGTGTGGAGGAGAAAAACAAAGAAGGCGCTTCTGGTGCAATATCATTTAAATGGGATGTTCTCACCAACCCGTCACCATTTTAAGAATTATACTCATAAAATTCTTGTTCAACTCAACACATATGAGTTAACTGAAATCTGCACATATGGGATATTGTAACCGTCCTCACAGCGGTATCAATGTCACTTGGAAATCTCTTTGTCCACCAGGCCAGCTCCTCAAAATAGCTCAACGGTAGTTTATAGCATATAGAGAAAACACAAAGAGGACGCCCATTCTCTATTTTATCTTGTGTGTGTTCCTGCAGTGGTATCTGTAAGTTGTTGTATATTAATGTCTCCTTGAAGAATGATTGGCGCACCACTCCATTACAGTGATCAGAGACATAAGCAGATAATCCATATTACAGGAACGTTAAGGGTTAATATTTATAAGATCTCAGGGTCAGATTCCCAGGTATGAAGATCAGTAATTATTGTTACTGAAACTTTAAACCACACATATAAGCTGAATACTAAGTGGGGTATCCTGATTTTATTGGATAGAAACATAGATTTTGATGGCAGAGAAGAACCATCTGGCCCATAGAGTCTTCCTATTTCCTTATCTAATGAATGATTTGTGCTAATTATGGAAGCCTACCTGAATACTTTGAGGCTGATGTACTAAGAACATTGAGACAACTGAAGCATCCAGATGTACCATTTGGGCAAATACACATTCCAGTTGATTCAAATGAGGATTTTAACCCTTGAATGCTCGATAGGTCTCCAGGGCACTGCTTCCCAATGCACTGGTGAATTCTATAGCATTCGATAGGTTAAAAGCACAATTTAAAGGGTTAGTAATGCCCAATGATAACTTTAGTTTGTGTTGTAGATTTAATTAAAAGAAATTATGTGGAGCAAATCCCAGCTCTCAAACCTCTACGGTTTGAGAGATATTTGCCGCTACAGTTCCCTCTCAGCTGTAAAGCTCACAGCAGGAGACTCAAGTTGTACTACTCCAGGAGTCTCTTCAGATAGAGTCGAAACAGCGATCTTTAAAAAGAACTACTTCATTGGAACGGTCTACAAAGTGTGCTTGCAAACTAGGTACGCTTTGTAGACCATTCCAATGAAAGTAATTCTTTTTAAAGATTGCTACTTCTGCTCTGCTGAAGAGCCACCGGATGGTCCCAGGACCAGGATCTCCTGCTGTCAGTGGAGCGCTGATGTCAGGAGAAGGGGAGGGAGGGGGGAACTTTAGCACCAAATATCTCTCAAACCATAAATTTTAAATCTACAACACAAAATAAAGTTATTGTTGGGCATTACTAACCCTTTAAACCAATGGGAACTTGTATTTGTGTCCTATGGTGCAGCTGGTTTGCACTTGAATTGCTCCAGTTCTACGTACATCAGTCACTTTGTCTTCCTTGACTTAAGCGTGATAAAGAACACAGTGGAGATAACTTCTCCAGTTTATCTCCAATTCCTATCTTATTCTATGGAGCCTATGCACTAAGATTTCTTCAGCAAGATCTTATCGAATAACATAGGAATTGGAGAAGTGATAAACTGGAGAAGTCATCTCCACCTTATCACACCTTAATCACCACTTAGTGAATCTGCCCCTTAATGTTTTTGACATTCAGGACAGTCTGATACATTGTTAACCCTCTTCTGATTATGTAGGACTAATCTTCATCGAGTTTGTTTAATTCTGTTTTGCATTAACATGTTTTAACTTCTGGATCCTGTGTTCTTTTTTTTTAGAGACTTTATATTGATGCCTGGGAGAAAGACAAGACCAAAATTCATGTAATGCCAGACACCCCTGAAATTGTGCTGTCTAAAATAAATCAACAGAATATGAGCGACGTAAGTTTCATAACATTATATATATCTTGTAGTCAGGGGAGGTCTGGCCTGGGGGCAGGGGGCAGCTGCTCCCTGGGCCAATCATATGTCTGGGCTGGCGGGCCACTGTCTCACTCAATCTCCCACTTGCTGCTGTAAATGGAGCTACACTAGTAGCCAGGGGAGGGCTGGCCTGGGGGGCAGGGGGGCAATTGCCCCCTGGGCTGGTCACATGTGTGGGCTGGTGGGCCACTGCCACAGCCTCCCACTTGCTGCTGTAAATGGAGCTTCCCAAGTGATACCACAGAGCTACAATCAAAATGAAACTACATTGTAACATAACCCATTTCCCTTGTAAGCTCTATAATATCGCTAATGTTCTTTACTCACATTATAAGCGCTGTAGTATCAATAGTGTAGCCCCATTTCAACTATAAGCTCTGTGGTATCACTCACCTTACTTTGAAGCATTAATTCCAATTTTAAAACTAAGAAAAGGGGGGTGGGCTGGAACAGTGGGCTTGAACAATAATAGAAATGGGCCACTTGATTGTATTTCCCCCCCCAGGCTACAAGTTGCCAGCCCTCCCCTGCTAGTAGCCTACTAACTGCACTAATGATACCACAGAGCTTACAACTGAAATGGAGCTACACTAGTAGCATAGCCAATTGTCCTTGTAAGCTCTGTGGTATCACTAGTGTAGCTTAACTTAAATTGTGAGCCCCGTGGTATCACTAATGTAGCTACTTTTCTATTATAAACTACGTGGTATATTTTGCCTTACTTCATAACATTAATGCCAATTGTAATATTAACAAAAGGGGGTAGTCTGGGACAATGGACTCTAAAGACAGTAAAAACAGGCCACTTGATTGTATTTTCACCCCGGGTCACAAGTTGCCAGCCCTCCCCTGCTTGTAGTGATAACTGGTGATCGCCATACCTGTACTGGTTTCTGATTTAACTGCCAACTGCTTAACAACGGTAATTATATAATTTTCAGAAACTGTACAGACTGGCTTGGGAAGAAGACAAGAAGAAGGGGTATGACTTGAAACCAGATGCCATATCCATTAAAGCAGCCAGAGCTTCAAGAGACATTGCCAGTGATGTAAGTCTCCTTCCAATTTGTTTTTTAGATTGTTTTCGCAAGCACTGCAGTGAATAGTCTTTTAACCATCTGAGTGCCAGAGAGGTATCCAACGCATTGAAACACATAAAAAAAGAATATCTATATGAGACAAAATTTGAATTTGTTTTCCACTACACAAAATGAAATAAAAACATTTGATAAAATGTGTACTATATTTACTGCATAGTTTGTGCATATCTGTCATATTTATCAGTCTTCAACTTTATACATTTTCTTTTTTTATTGTTTTAAACTACATTTTGCTTAAAATTATTATTAAAAGGTTACATGGGGAAAAATACATTTGAAAAAGCCAATACAATGATACACCGTTTCTTCTCAATGAAAATGGTTTTATAAAAAGTCTTAAAAGAAATTTCTAAACAATGTTTCTTTTTGCTTAATGATTGACACTTACAGAGGCGTAACTAGAAGCCTCTGGGCCCTGGTACAAGAAGTGCCACGGGCCCCCCCCACATTGGCCCCCCTGACCACAGTGACCCCTCCACAATTCCCCCATCTCCTACCTGGACTCCCATGCGGTCCTCTTAGTAATGCAAAGCGCTGGGAGATGATGTCATCTACCAGCGCTCTGCATTACTAGAGCACCGGCGGGAGATTTTGAGCACCAGGCGGAGGGGTCGCAGGGAGAGGCCGGGCCCCTGGAGTGCACAGGCTCAGTCGCAGGTGCGACCCCTGCGAACCCTATAGTTACGCCACTGGACACTTAATTCTTATAACAACTGTAAATCGTAACTGTGGTTTGAGGACATTTTGCAGTGAAATCTTCAATCCTTTGCCCCAATATTTTATTTTTGCAACAGTCTTTAAGGATCTAAATATAGTGTACTAGTTGAAGAGCCCTTTACACGGGCCACAGTGCCACTGCCAGCCCGTCACGGGGCAGTCATGAGCAGTAGAGACTGCCCGCGGCGTGGCTGATACAGTCTCTGCTGCGCATGACTGCAGCACAAGCAGCAGTCTCTACTGCGCATGACTTTGTCGTTACACATGTTTTAGTGAATTATTGTATAGGATGGTGCACATAACATGAATAAAAAATGGTGGACCACGCAGTGGCATAAGTAGTAATTGGAGGGACTGGTGTGGCAATTTATTTTGGGCCCCCTATAACAAAACTGTTTTCAGAAGATATGACCAGAACCTAATGCACCCCGGGGCAGATGGGGACCCCCTTAGATTCTGGGCCCCGGCACAACTGAACCGTCTGTACCTCCCTATAGTCACACCCCTGGGGTCATGTGTGCAAAGACAAAAAAGGAGCAATTCTGGGGAAACCAACTGCATTATATGGGCAAAATAATCATTCCCATTGATTTTTATGTGTCCAGTATTGTGCAGTTTGCCCATTATCTTTTCAATTATTCATTTTCTGACTTTTTTTTCTCTTGCAGTATAAGTATAAGAAGGCGTACGAGCTCACAAGAGGAAAACACATTGGATTCCGGAGCCTTCAAGATGATCCCAAATTGGTGCACTTTATGCAAGTGGCCAAGATGCAGTCTGATCGGGAATATAAGAAAAACTATGAGAAATCTAAAACTAAATTCCACACCCCAGTTGATATGTTCAGTGTGACAGCTGCCAAACTATCCCAGAATGTAGCTACAAATATAAACTATAAACATCTGATCCATCATTACAACCTGCTCCCCGATGCCATGAACCTAGAACTCTCCAGGAACAGGATGCAGATCCAGAGCGATGTAAGTGTCAGACTCAGTTTAACCAGCTGGACGCTAAAGACGTCTTCAACTCATTGCTTTACACTGCATTGGAGACGTCTTTATTATCCATAGTTTAACACTCATAAAATAAAAGACAGTTTATGAAGTTCATGGTATTTTTTTTATTTTTTTGCAATTTGTGCAATTTGATATATATATATATATACAAGCATACACAATAGGGTCCAAACTTCTGAGTCCACTACTACAATCTGCTTTTATTTCAGCATTTCTGAAAAACTAGTATGTTTGACAAAGTGTACAGTATTTCCCAAACAAAAATACATAATTTTCACTAAAAAATATATTTGTTAGTATATACTGAAAATCAGAAATTCTCTGTATTTGGTATGACCACCATTTGCCTTAATGACTGGTTTATCTCTGTCTGGCGTTGATTTTACAAGTTTGTGCAGAATTTTACAATCCACATTCTTCCAGCCTCCTTTAGAGCATCCCAGGGAGTGTCTAGAGATGTCACAGTGTGTATTGCATTTTCCCTTTTCAAATGATCGCAGAGATGTTCAGTGGGGTTGAGGTCCGGCGATTGCGGTGGGAAAGCCATGCAAATTAGCACTCCTTGCTCTTCCTTGGATGTCAGAAACACCTGGCACAGCTTTGATGCTTTTTTAAAGTCTTTCCTCCTACTCCCCGTCCACATCTCCTCCTTCCCCAGCCTATTTTTTGCTACTTTTTTCTAGCCGATTTAGCCCCGCCCCCACTCGCAGTTAAGCCCCACTCCCTTTTTGATGCAAATTGCATAATTTTTCTCCCCCCCACCGGCACTACAAGACCCCCCTCCTGGGAGAGCAAAGAACAAAGTTCCCAGGTATGATGATGTATTCCGGAATAATAAGTATCAACTGATTACAATATTTTACTACTTTTTTAATAAATTATCAAATAAAACCAGTTGGTGATACTCACATCTTCCGATACAAAATGCCAGACGGCAAGCACTCACAGAACTTAAAATATCAAACAAGTTTATTCTAATCCGATGTTTCGGTCTGGTATAAAGGATAAAGGTCCCTACTTTACCGAAACGTCAGATTAGAATAAACTTGTTTCGTGTTTTAAGTCATGTGAGTGCTTGCCATATGTAATTGTGTATATATATATATATATATATATATATATATATATATATATATATGTATATATATATATATATATATATATAATATAAAAAAACATATATCAAGTCTATGGATGATCACTAGGGCGTTTATGACTAAGGTGAACTAAAAGTGAGATACATTTTCCAGTGAGATAAACGCTTTGATTCTTCTATGGAGCCTATGCACTAAGATCTATCAAGCTGGTGAGATCTTAGTGCAGTGTTTCTCTACCACTGGTCCTGTGAATATCAACACCGGTCCCTGGAATACTTTTTTACTGGAGAGTTTATCTCAACTTTATGCAATCTTAGTGCATAACCCAGCGGTATCCCCAAACTCCTTTCACTGAAGTCATTCTCCCTCCCTCTCTTCCTTCCTTCAAAGACTACAGTAGATGAATTTTTGGGATCCCGGAGTGATGCAACAAACAATAGCCAGTATATACATGTGTCAATAGATATGGGAAATTTCCTTTAGGTAATGATTTGTGAGCAAAAACATTTTTTTATTTGCATAAACGTTTAAGAGAAAGTGCAAATGGTGCAAAATGTATTGATTCAGGGGCTTACGGCAGAAAAAAACCAGATCTCATTTAACCCTTTGAATGTCAGAGGGGTATCCAACATATTGCTCTGCAATGCGTTGGATATGCCTCTGGCAGTCAAAGGGTTGAAATATTAAGACTATAGCTTCTCCAAACCCAGAGGGGGTGTCAAACATGTTGCATTGGTTAATCAAAGATAGGGATAGGAATGTTTCATCTGACATGTATCTCAGAACATTGAGAATTTGTAACAGTACTGCTGTGCAATGTTCATAGGATTCATATCTTGCTAGTTGCAGTGTAATAATGTGTTGAAGTTGATTCATCCCACCCCTTTCCCCAATGTAATCATATCTGTCCCATATTCGACAGCGGATCACAATGAGGAACAATCTTAACACGGTATTAGGCAAAACATGCCTTCCTTCATCAAGGTGGGCAGGGTTTTCCTTATACTTAAAGAGGGTAGATTGTCCCTCGTTGTGATGTCTGGTCACGGGACCATTTTTCAGATCTATGGAGAGGTGGCTTGCTGTCGGGGAAAGGGGCGGGAGGGATAAACTTCAACATATTATTACGCTGTAACTAGTACGTTTTGAAGCGTATGAACATTGCACAGCAGTAATATTACACATGCTCAATGTTCTGAGCTATATGTAATATGAAACATTACTATCCCTTTAAAGGGATATTAATGTTTCAAAATAAAAGCAGCTCCAATTAATCTTCATAGTATTTGGGCCATGGAGAGCTTTATTTCAATACTGTCAGAGTTCTAGTTCAAGAGTAATTGAATGATAAAGTATTCCCCTCCCGCCCCTTTTACTGATGTAACACTGATCACCTCAGAGCAGCAAGACTGTCCGGATGGATCATAGGGAGGGAGAATTTTCAATTAGCATTAGGATAAACCTGAAAAATCTGTCAAGTGGGGCAGGGTTTTCCTTATGCTCACAGTAAGAAGATTGTCCCTTGTGGTGACCTGTCCGTTCAAAAGGCCAGATTCCACATCTGAAGGGAGGTGACTTACACTAGGTAAAAGGGACGGGAGTGGGATACTTTATCATTCAATTACTCTAGAACTACAACTCTAACAGTACTGAAATAACACTCTTCATGGCCCAAATACTATGAAGATTAACTGGAGCTGCATTTATTTTCAAACATTAATATCCCTTTAAACAACGTTTCTAACTGGGGGATTTTATAAGGTCCCAAAAAACAGTGCTTTCCTCCAAAAGACCTTCGGCTTTGGCGAACCTAATGCATTAGTAGTGCAATGTGGAGTCCAGTTTCACCATTATTTGAGAGCATATTGACATTGTTTTATGTCCCAAACTGGTAACAAGACCTGGGGCTTTAAACATGAGACTGGGGGCTTTAGCTCTCTCAGCTGGCATCTAGCAATGTCCCTGGCCCTAATATTCATAAAAAGGAAAGTTACCTTTAGTTATTTTCCCTAAAGGTATTTTTTATTTCCATCTGCCTGATACAAACTCCAGTGAAGTTAAAGTTGGGAATTTTGTTATTTTATTTCCTTCACGCATTCTCTTTGAAATACGTATGAAACAAGAGGACAGGCATTGCACTGTTTAAAGTGTGATATTGCACTGTTTTCTTATGCTTTTCTCCATTTACTTGTGTGACCAGAATGTTTACAAATCAGACTACAATGAGTTTGTCAGAGGAGTGGGATGGATTCCTTATGGATCCCAAGAAGCTGAGAAGAACAGGAAAGCAATGGAAATTGTTAGTGAGAAGAAATACCGTCAGCACCCCGATACCCTCAAATTTACCAGCACGTCCGAAGACATGGAGTTTGTGTTGGCAAAGAATAACGCTCAGATCATGAATAAGGTAAGTGATCTTGTTATTCAACTAAAAAAAATAGTAAACAAGGACAATAGCTATCTATCTATCTATCTATCTATCTATCTATCTATCTATCTATCTATATCTATCTATCTATCTATCTATCTATCTATCTATCTATCTACCTATCTTCTATCTATCTATGGCATTATCTATCTATCTATCTATCTATCTGTCTGTCTATCTAACTATCGCCTATCTATCTATCTATCTTTCTATCTATCTCGTATCTATCTATCTATCTGTCTATCTATCTATCTATCTATCTATCTATCTATCTATCTATCTATCTAAAAAACAGTTTCTATGTTATTCTGTAGAGCATGTGCACTAAGATCTCCTAAGTTGGAGAAATCTGCAAACGCTTCATAGAATAAAATAGGAACTGTAGAAGTGATATCACTGGAGAAGTCATCTCCGCTTTATCAACTCATTATCACACCGTAGTGCAAGGGGTGGGTAACACAAGGGTGGAGATTCAATAAGGCGTGATAAAGAGGTGATAAAGCAGAGATGATTTTTCCAGTGATATGTCTCCAAGACCTATGTTATTCTATGGAGCCAATGCATTAAGAATTCTCCACCTTTGGAGATCTTAGTGCATACCCTCTATAGAATAACATAGGAATTGGATGATTGATATAACTGGAAAAATCATCTCTGCACTATCACCTGTTTATCACACCTTAGTTCATCTCCTCCATTGTGTCTCAATGCGTTACTCACCATATACCACTAAAAGGATGTAAACAACATCATAAAACAATAAGAAGGTTAATAATAATATTGTTTTTACTGTTCTAGAGCCTGTATACAGAGGCTTGGGAGAAAGATAAGAAGACCATTCATGTCATGCCAGATGCACCAGAATTCCTTCTGGCCAAGGCTAATGCCTTCAACATAAGTGAGGTATGGGAGCATGTCCTTATTAATTATAATGCAAGGGGAGTTCCCTAAACCATTGCATGCTACAAATGTCTCTATTGCATTGTAAAGCAGTGCACTGGAAGCATCGCTAGCATTTCATTAGTTAATGGCGGTTTTCTTTAGTTTGTTCAGAAAGACACCCACACATATATATGTATTCAAGTTATTTGGGGCAAATGTTTTGATATCAAAGTTCAACATAAAAAGTTTTGAGCAAATGTAATGAAAATAAAATTGTATTTTTAACCCCTGCAATTCTAGTGAGGTATCCAGAGGTTTTCTTTTCAATGTGCTGGAGACCTCTCTAGCATTCAGTTTGTTAACCCTTTCAGTGCCAGTGGGGTATGCAACACACTGAAAGGGTTAAAATTCTGAAATTGTATCATAAATGATGGTACTTGGATGCTAGTGTAAAACAATGCACTGGAGACATTTCAAGCATTCAAGGGGTTAAGAATGAGCTACGAAATCACATTGCCCCTAAAAAATTGACTTACATTGTAAATAAAAGTGTCATGGCTCCATAATCTGTATATATTCCTACTGGTTGAAGAGCCCAAGTACACGGGCCACAGCGCCAGGCAGCAACGGCCGTGGTGCAGTCATGCACAGTAGAGAGTGTCTGCGCCACGGCTGATAACGGAGAGGGACGCTCCGAATTCAGACCGTAGTCCTCTCTGCGCACCGAAGTACAGTCTGAATTCGGAGCCCCCTGCTCCGTTATCAGCCGTGGCGTGGGCACTCTGTACTGTGCGTGACTGCAGCACAAGCAGCCGCATGTACTGCACATGACAGCTTCTGACAAACATACATTAGCAAATTATTATATAGGATATGAGCCATTTTAGGAACAATTAGACTTTTTTGTGTATCTACAGAAAACACAGCTGTCATTAAATAGTTAAATACATTAAGCACATTAAGCGATATTACCTATTTACCCTGACATTTTAAAACATGATCTTAGTAAAATCACTTTTAACCATTTGAGTGCAATTCAATGACTTGTATACCCCACTGGCACTCAAAGGGTTAGAAGAGCAATTCATGTTTACTATAGATAGGGCACTACTACTACTGGAAAATGCTTAATTAAAAAATATTAAATCTAAAGACAGTGGGAGTCCCCCTGTACTGGCCTTTTATCCATATTGCCATTATTCTATTCAGCTATAGCTGGATTCATTGATTCCTAATATTATACCTTTGGGAAGCATAATATGATAGGTAAAAAGAAATAAAACGAGTTGACACTCACCCGGTATAAAATTCACCTTTGTTCAGGCTTGTTTGAAATTTAGCATACCGCTTACAGGGGTAGTTAGTGTTCCCACAACATAGAAAAAAGCTGGCAGCTGGTTTTGTGCCTCACTGGCACTTTGTCAAAACATCCATTTCCAAAAGGATGTCTTGACAGTGCCGGTGAGGCACGAAACAGGAGCTGGCTTTTTTTCGATGTTGCGGGAATGCCAACTACCCCTGTAAGTGCCATGCTAAGTTTCAAACAAGTCTGATGAAAGTTTAATTTCATAACTGGTAAGTGCCAACTTGTTTTCCTTCTTTTACTGCTATTTATATTGTGGATGTCTGTTTGCTAGTTAGCGCACCCAGTGACTGCGTGGTGAAAAAGGTGCACTCTTCTGTGTCTTAACACTAGGAATTAGCATTCCTAACTGCAGTCTGTCTCATTTACCGGTTTTATGTTGTACCAGCACCTCCATTTAGTTGTGAATTCATGAGCTTGTGTAGCCGGTCATCCTCTTCTTTGCTGTTCATATAATATGAGAGGTGCCAGCATGTAGACTTGATGAACAAGCCTGGTACCATAACATAGCAATCCATCTTATTGCACTATAGATAACTGAAAACCTCAGTTGAGTGCACAAATCGACTGACATAACTTCCAAGTGTGCCTCTTTAGTATGTATTAGGGTTCCATGTGTCTCAAGGGTCCCTTTTTACGAGATATTAGGGTTCCATACCTCCCAAGTGTCCCTCTTTATGAGATAGTAGGGGTCCATACTGCCCAAGTGTTCTTTTTAGGAAATATTAGGGGTCCATATCTCCCAAATGTACCTCTTTAGGAGTTATTAGGGGTCCATACCTCCCAAGTGTCCCTCTTTAGGAGGGACAGTCTCTTTTTGAGTCCCAAATACCTCTGTCCCTCTTCCTCACCCTGGTGTCCTTCGTTTTAGGAGATACACGTATATGTGGTGTGTATATACGTGTATCAGATTGCTTCACAGAAATAAAACACACATCATTGTTTGGTTAAACTTCAGTATATGTCTTTATAAGTTAGTCTGTGTAAATAAAATACTTTGGTCTTGTTCTAAATCATTTATTCAGTTACACAAAGAGCTGTTAATAGGTCACGAAAGAACCTAAAATTTCTTGGTAATGCCCCGCCTATCAGCCACGCCTCCAGCAATACCCCCTAAAATGAAACTGGCCATTTAAAAGGTTGGGAGGTATGGGTTGGGCAAGTTGTGTCACTTCCTGGTTATTAATAGACTTCACTACAGATGTTGTCCAATAACATCTGGAGGTGATGTCCATCGTCGATTTATATCCCAGAATGTAATTATGGGGAATTAATGGATTCCCGGATCTTTTAAAATATTATTGTCTCCCAAACACATAACTTGGCTCTTTTTACTCATTTTAATATACTTTAAATTTACAGAAACAATACAGACAAGCATTAGAGGAATCTAAGAAGAAAGGGTACGATCTCAGGGTTGATGCCATCTCCATCAAAGCTGCCAAAGCATCCAGAGACATTGCCAGCGATGTAAGTTTTCATCCAGCAAAGAAAATATGGTTTTGTGCCTCTTCTTATGTTTTGTTATGCTTTTTTCCTTTGGAATTTTTTTAAAATTACATAGTAACATATCGGTGTGTAAACAGACAACGTTACACAATAAAAATTATTATAAACATTTTAATTCCATAGGAAAGTGCCAAGACACATCTTAAAGCAAAATCCTATAACCTTTTGCGCTGCAATGGGTTGGGAACCTCTCTGGCACTCAAACTGTTAATAATGATAGAACGACAAATAAAGAAACAGACACACACAATATGTTCCAGATGTAAGAGACACTGATGTATTTAGGTCTAGGCTTAGTAGGCTTAGGCATTGGGCATCTTGGCCACTTTGTGCCTATATCCAATATCCTCCTCATAGACACCTCTTTCCCAAAGTGAACATTTCGAAATGCATCTGAGGCTCTAAGGTAAGGGGTGTGGCCTGCAAAAGGGACCAGAAAATTGAGGGTGTGGCAAAGTGTTATGGGGGCGAAGGGGTTCCATGTAATTGATAGGACCTAGGGCAGCCAAAAGCCTAAATACATCAGTGCACTACAGAGGAAGAATACTAACTCTCACCATTTCATTTGAGTTCATTGGGGCTTATAAAGGTCTCCAAAACAATGAGTGTTCTGTATTCTACCTATTTTATACTGTATCTTACATTTTATCAATATACCTTCTTTCATAGTCCCTTACAGAAAGCTCTCTGCAAACAGATCTTGGGAGCTCATTGTAAATAATCATTGTAAATAGCATAAAAGTAGAAAAAACAGGAGATGTTTAAAGAACAAAAAACCCATAGGCAATTTGACTATACATATTATGCATTTGTAGAATATGTGAAATCAAAATAAAAGGCTTCTTAACCTTAAAGAATACTAAATGCATCTAATATTTAGCACCTGGTTATAACACCATGAACATGCTCTATAGATATATGTCTACTGTAAAACACTTAATGTATACATCAGAAAGATTACTCATTAAAGGAACACTAACACATCCTAATATTTAACCCCTTCTTACCATATGGATACTATGAATCAATTCTGCATGGACTGGTTCTCCAAATGAATCTTTAATTAATAATGGGTATCGTGCAGGCCCGGATTGGGACAAAAAATAGCCCCGGGCATTTAAGGCTGAGCAGCCCATTTTTATTTTTTGAGCAGCCCATGGGTGCCCATCGTGGACGGAGCTTATAATCATGTGCGGTGCGCCGCACAGCTGCACGTTGATTGCCCGCGCACCAGGAAACTTATAACGAGGTGGCTGTCTTTCAGAAAGTGAAAGACGGCCCAAACTCGTTTAATGATTCATTTTTTTAAACGCCCAGACCGGCCCCAGACCGGCCCACCAGGCAAATGCCCGGTATGCCCGATGGCCAGTCTGTGCCTGGTATCATGTCCCTGGAGGAAGGCACACATCTTTGTTGCAGGTCACAAGTACCTTCCGCTAAATCCTTCTTAAGAAGGTTTTCGTGGGAGGAGTCTTTATCCAGGTATCTTACAAGAAAAACAAGTTTGACACAATAGACGTGATATCCAGCATTAATTAAAGATTCCATCTCAGGAACCAGTCCACAAAAAATTATTCATACTGACCATTAGAATTTTCTGCCCAGCTTAACATAAGTGGAGGCTTACTTTCTGGAGGTGTTAGTGTCCCTTTAGTAAATACATGATTATAGAATTTGTATCACAGTATAATGGAACAAGTAAACAGGGAGTCTAATGTACTAAGTAGAATTCTGAGCAATTCCCAGTCTAACCACCACTCTAAAGAGGGCAAATAAAATTACTATTGGTATTTTAAACCCCTTGAATGCTAGAGAGGTCCCCAATAGACGTCTTTAGCATTCAAGGGGTTAAAAGGCACTTTTAAATGAATGGCGAAGTTTAATTTTCATCTGTAGTACAGTTGGTTTGCTCCACAGTTGCTCCACTTTTTTAGTTTTCCAGCCTGACTTTGACTTGCTTGTCATTGCCCATTTCTTCCAGTACAAATACAAGAAGAGCTATGAAATGGATAAGGGGAAGATGGTTGGATTCCGTAGCCTGCAAGATGACCCCAAACTTGTGCATTTCATGAATGTCGCCAAGATGCAGTCTGAACGGGAGTACAAGAAAGACTATGAGAAAACCAAAACCAAGTATCACACCCCAGTGACCATGTTTAGTGTAATGGCTGCCAAGGAAGCCCAAGCTGTTGCGACAAACGTGAATTACAAGCATCTGATCCACAAATATATCATGCTGCCAGATGCAATGAACATTCAGCTTGCAAAGAACATGAATCAAATTCAGAGTGATGTGAGTTTTTACTTTTACTCAATAATGAAGATCTATTGAAAATGTAAAGTAAGAAACTTTTACTTCACTGAGAGGGTGGTAGATAAGTGGAATAGCCTACCAGCAGAAGTGGTAGAGATTAATACAGTGAGGGTATTTAACCCTTTGAGTGCCAGAGGGGTACGCAACGCATTTCTTTGCAATGTGTTGCGTACCCCACTGGCGCTCAAAAGGTTAAGCATGCGTGTAATAAGCATAAGACTATCCTGTACATAAGACAAAACAGAGGACCAGCTGAGGTTTAACAGTAATAAAAATGGGCAGACTTAGATGGGCCGAATGGTTTTTATCTGCTGTCAGATTCTGTTTCTATGTTCTTATGACAAACTAAATATAAGCAGCCTTCAAGGGGAAAGCCAGGATTATGCTAGTTTGTATAGGAAGAGATATTAACAGCAGAAAAGAGAGGTTGTGATGTTACTTTACAGATCACTAGTTCACCCTGGCTTGGAGTATGGTGTACAGTTCGGGAGACCATGTCTCCAGACTGGTCATCAGTAAACAGGGGAGGGCTGGCAACATACGGCCCAGAGGGCAAATACAATCAAGTGGCTCATTTCTACTATCATCCGAGCCCAGTCTCCCAGCCCACCCCTGTTTTGTTAATTTTAAAATTGTTCTTAATGTTGTGAAGTAAGGCAAGTTATACTACAGAGCTTACAGTTGAAATGGGGCTACATTAGTGATACTATAGTGCTTACAATTTAAGTAAAGCTACACTATTGATGCCATAGAGCTTACAAGGGAAATGGGCTATATTACTAGTGTAGCTCTATTTGGATTGTAGCTCTGCGTTATCATTTGTATTTAGATTAATTTCATATATAAGCTCTGTTGTATCACTAGTTTAGCTCCATTTACAAGTGGGAGATTGAGTGAGGCAGTGGCCCACCAGCCCAGACACATGACCAGCCCAGGGGGCAATTGCCCTCCTGCCCCCCAGGCCAGCCCTCCCCTGTCAGTAAATTAGAGACAATTGAAATAAGCACCATTATAATGGCACATGGGTTAAATAACAAAATGTACCAGATTCAGTAAAGATCACATTACCTTAACCCTTTGAGTGCCATAGATGTACGCAAAGCATTGCTTTGCAATGCGCTGCGTACCCCTCTGGCACTCAAAGGGTTAATATTTATAGCTTGAGGGATAGAAGGGAGAGGAGTGAAATGATCGAAAACTGCAAAAACTTAGGGCTACAGTAAAGCTCAGGAGGGATCTAGGTTTCAGAATAAAAAAGAAGAAAAAGGTCACATTGCCAAGTTAGCATGTTCATTTATGGCTGTTCTAAAATGTTATCAATTCTTTTTAACAGAATGAATACAAGGTAGACTACAAGACGTGGTACAAAGGAATGGGTTGGAGCCCAATAGGTTCTCTGGATGTTGAGAAATCTAAAAAAGCGATGGAAATTAACAGTGAAGCCAAATATCGCCAACACCCCAGCAAATTCCCTTTCTCCAAACTGATGGATTCTATGGATCTGGAACTGGCCAAGCAAAATGCTCATGTTATGAACAAGGTGAGGATTCATTCTACTTGTCACAAAAGGTATTACTTACACAGCGAGTGACGAGTTGTATTATAAATTGAGCTTTTGCATGTACATATTCGGAGCTGAGGGGAAACCTAAGCAGTAAATCTAATCTATATTTTAAACCGCTCATTACTATGCATTGGATATAACTGTGAGGTCTAAAATGTTTCTAAATATAGTAAATTCTCTAAGCTGTATTTTAGGACTGATCAGTAAAATATTGTGGACACCTCCCTTGTGTCAGAATTGTATTCTAAACCTTAAAGGGATACTATTGCTAGAATTTGACACAAATTAATATTGTAGACATTAAAAACAGGATTCGAAAGAGCTATATCCCATCTCTCAAACTTTTATAGTTTGAGAGATCGAAGCATGTAAAGTTTGGGTTTCCCGGAATTCTGCCATCTAACTGACAAAATAAGGGGACCGTTCTGTGGCTCTTCAGCAGAGACGAAATAGCGCGATATAGGAAGAAATAATTAATTGGAACGGTCTACAAGATGTGTGTGGTTTGCAAGCACACTTTGTATACAGTTCCAATTAATTATTTCTTCCTATATTGCGCTATTTCGGCTCTGCTGAAGAGCCACAGAATGGTCCCCTTATTTTCTCAGCTAGATGGCAGAATTCCGGGAAACCCAAACTTTACATGCTTCGATCTGAAACTATAAAAGTTTGAGAGATGGGATATAGCTCTTTCGAATCATGTTTTTAACATCTACAATATTAATTTGTGTCAAATTCTAGCAATACTATCCCTTTAAATCCTAGCTATGTTTTACTGTCCTATAGACTGTAAACTCTCACGAACAGGGCCCTCTGATCCTTTGTTTTCCATGTTACATTTGTACTATTTAATACCTCTGGGAATATCTATTACCTATTGTACAGCGCTGCAGAATATGTTGGAGCTATATAAATAAAGAACAATAATAATATTTTACGATAGATCGGTAAAATACACTGCAGACTTCATTAGTTTTTAAAGAAGAGCTAACACTTCATAATAATAACAACCCACATTTACTTTACTATGGCCAGAAAAGTCTAATGACCTCTATGAATTTTTCCCTTGCTCCTTGGTTCAGGAGGTAACATCTTCAAACAGTCCTGGATTTCACATCCATGGAGGTGGACATGACAGTTGCTTGCAGGACCACAGGACCTCAAACTCTGCTCACTAAACATGGTATTCTTTATCTGTTATGGACCAGGGGGTGTGTGCAACACATTGTTCTTCAATGCATTGCACACCCCTCTTGTCCTTACAGGGTTAAGTAGAGTCATGCACTTTGCCTGTATCTGATGGAAAAAACTGCCATCAACTGTCATGTCCGCCTCCATTGCACTAATCATTTTCCATCAAATGTTAATTGTCAGTAGAGACTGCTTCACTTTATTCATGCTGCCCTAAACATTCTCAGCAGCGGTAGCCAATTGCTGGACCTCCAGCTCTTGTGGATTACAACTCCCATTAACCTCCCTTCAGTCTAGGCTGGTTGGGGAAGATGTGAGTGGTAGTCCACACAGCTGAAAGTCCTGCCATTGACTACTCCAGTTCTATGCAATACTACAGTAGTGATGGAGGTAGTAAATAAGGACCTCACTGAGTACATACATGACTGAAACATCTGCATGTGATTCAGAACATCTTGACCCTTTGAGTGCTAGAATGGTATCCGGCTCATTTTGAAGCAATGCGTTGGATAACCCTCTGACGTTGAAAGGGTTAAAAGCTTTTGTTTTACATCCTTATAATGTACGTTTCCTATTCTCCTCCAGCGTCTCTACATTGATGCCTGGGAGAAAGACAAGATAAAGATCCATGTGATGCCAGACACCCCAGACCTCCTCCAGGCCAAGCAAAACCAGACCACTTTCAGCCAGGTGTGTGGAAGACTTGACATTAACTTATCCATCTGCTTCATATTCACCAGGTCCATGTATGAAATGGCTGTATTCAGCAAATTGACAGTTTTAACCTTAATCCCATGTGTGAAAGGTGCACAGCCCCCTGGTCCTGAAGAAGTTGATATATACCCCTCCACATGCTTAACTTGTTTTGCTGCAACAGTTGTAACAACAGTTGTTACAATTAGTGTAAATATGCAACCCTTTACTGAAAACTCTCCAGGACATACTTGAAAACGAGAGAACTCTCAATGTATTCTTCCTGGTAAAACATTTTCTAAATAAATATATTTTTGCGTGTTTTAGAAACAATATCGACTTGGATGGGAAGAAGCTGTTAAGAAGGGCTACGATCTCAGACCAGATGCCATTTCAATAAAAGCTGCCAAAGCCTCCAGAGATATTGCTAGTGATGTAAGTATGTTTATCACATGACTGATATTGTGACCTTAACTCCACTGTTTGTCAGGAAGACTCAAAATCACAGAGCAATATTAAGACTCTATGGAGCCCCAAGTAGGGTACTAATCTGGGGCTCACACATCATTACAGGCCAAACATCAGTGATCGACCCTCCAGCTGCTGCCAGACTAAAACTCCCATCAATTTTTATAATACTTAATACTAAAAATACCAGTTAAGATAATTTTAACCCCTTAACGACTGGCCACGCGGAGGTTAAGGACCATGTTTTTGCCACATCCCATTCAGTGGTCCCCAAGGAGCATGCAGCTGTGCGGGGATCCCTGAATTCCATGACGTGCCAGGACCATCACTGGTCCTTAAGTGCAGAACCTCCGTGACGGTCCTGGCACGTCATTGGTCCTTAAGGGGTTAAACTAGGGCATGTAGACTATAGAAACAAAGAGTGTGATGGACATACACAGAGACAGAACACAAATAAGCGTTTTGATCAAGGTATGGTGGCCTCTCAGGTGCTACTTAAGTCACGTTTTTCACTCCCATGTGCCACTGTGGAAAGGAAATTTCCATATTCATATCAGACTGGTCCTGCCTGCAGACAGTCCAGCTTTCAAATGTAAGGCAAATCCTCTCTGCACAAGAGACACAGCAAAACCCTAGACGTACGTTTCGGCCTATCAGGGCCTCGTCAGTAAGATGCAGCAAATTCCCTCTAGGCACATGGAGAGCAAGGGCCTGGGACTAGAAAAACAAAGAGTGTGATGAAGGCAGAGAGAGTAGGGTGACCACATTTCCATTCTGCCATTCCGGGACATGTGGTCACCCTAGTAGTAATATGTCCTTTCTGAAGACTTACTGTCAGTTGGCACCGGCGGGACTCGCTCACATTGAAGATCACAATATCTCATCCATACAGTGTCACAGCGCCCGTCGCGTACCGCCGCTGTCCCCATTGTCTCACACGCACCAGCCAGCCAATGAGCACCACTGTCCAAATACTCTGTTCTTTCATTGGCTGGTGATGGTGCGTGTTTTGAGTGTCACTCTGACACCGAGTGAGTGGCGACGGCGAGCCAACAGAGCAGCTGAGTGGAAGAGACTGTCTATGCTGCGGTGGTTTGCTTAATTCCGGGACTCTTTATTGTCCCGGTGCGCGGGGACCCGGGACGCGGGACAGAGAGCTCTATTAAGGGACAGTCCCGGGCATTCCGGGACCCGTGGTCACCCTAAGAGAGAGACAGAACAAAATTTAGTGTTATGTTCAAGGCATGGTAGCCTTCAGGTTCTGCTCAAATCACATTTTACACTCCCATGTGCCATTGCAGAGTGTGTGGTCAAAAGTAACATAAAAATCAATCATATATTCAAAAAAATATAATATATTATTGACTCCAGTTTTAACTTGAAAAATTAGTTAAAACATTCTAAAGATAAAATGTCTGTAGAAATATATTTTTTACATATTTTTAAAGTATCTTTCTTATCTTAATTTTCTGAGAAAATGGTGCTAAAACTGTCAAATTTGCAAAGTGTTTTCATGGTTTTGAAAGTTATGGTTTAAAAAGTGACACTAAAATGAACTTTAAATTTAGATTACAATTTCCAAATAGCCATTTTGGTGCTTAGGACACTGAATATATCCAAAAAAATGAAAACTAAATCAACACATTAACACCTTGTGTTTCCTTTTAGTATAAGTACAAAACTGCCTATCGCAAGCAACAAGGTCATCACGTTGGGTTCCGCAGCCTACAGGATGACCCCAAGTCTGTGTGGGCCATGCACGTGGCCAAGATCCAGAGTGACAGAGAGTACAAGAAGGACTATGAGAAATGGAGGACCAAGTTCAACACCCCAGTAGACATGCTGGGAATACTGCTGGCTAAGAAGTGTCAGACCTTGGTCAGCGATATTGACTATAAGCGACCTCTACACGACTGGACATGCCTACCTGATCAGACAGCCTTTGTACAAGCCCGGAAAATGAACGACCTCCAGAGTGATGTAAGTGATGCAGTGTGTTACTACTTAACTACAGTGGGGATGTATATGAGGCCATGTGTTACTACTTAACTACAGTGGGGATGTATATGAGGCCATGTGTTACTACTTGACTACAGTGGGGATGTATATGATGCAGTATGTTACTACTTAACTATAGTGGGGATGTATTTGGTGCCATGTGTTACTACTTAACTACAGTGGGGATGTACATGAGGCCATATGTTACTACTTAACTACAGTGAGGATGTATATGATGCAGTGTGTTACTACTTAACTACAGTGGGGATGTATATGATGCCATGGGTTACTACTTAACTACAGTGCGGATGTATATGATGCAGTGTGTTACTACTTAACTACAGTGCGGATGTATATGATGCAGTGTGTTACTACTTAACTACAGTGGGGATGTATATGATGCAGTGTGTTACTACTTAACTACAGTGGGGATGTATATGGTGCAGTAATTACTATTTAACTATAGTGGGGATGTATATGATGTAGTGTGTTACTACTCTACTTAACTACAGTGGGGATGTATATGATGCAGTGATTACTATTTAACTACAGTGGGGATGTATATGATGCAGTGTGTTACTACTTAACTACTTAACTACAGTGGGGATGTATATGGTGTAGTGGTTACTACTTAACCCCAGTGGGGATGTATATGGTGCAGTGGTTACTACTTAACTACAGTGGGGATGTATATGATGCAGTATGTTACTACTTAACTAGAGTGGGGATGTATATAGTGCAGTGGTTACTACTTAACTACAGTAGGGATGTATATGAGGCCATGTGTTACTACTTAACTACAGTGGCAATGTATATGAGGCCATGTGTTACTATTTAACTACAGTGGGGATGTATATGATGCAGTAGATTATTACTTAACTACAGTGGGTATGTATATGATGCAGTGGGTTACTACTTATCTACAGTGGGGATGTATATAATGCAGTGGATTACTACTTAACTACAGTGGGGATGTATATGATGCAGTGGTTACTACTTATCTACAGTGGGGATGTATATAATGCAGTGGATTACTACTTAACTACAGTGGAGATGTATATGATGCAGTGGTTACTACTTAACTACAGTGGGGATGTATATGATGCAGTGTGTTACTACTTAACTACAGTGAGGATGTATATGATGCAGTGTGTTACTACTTAACTACAGGGGGGATGTATATGATGCAGTGGTTACTACTTATCTACAGTGGGGATGTATATAATGCAGTGGATTACTACTTAACTACAGTGGAGATGTATATGATGCAGTGGTTACTACTTAACTACAGTGGGGATGTATATGATGCCATGGGTTACTACTTAACTACAGTGAGGATGTATATGATGCAGTGTGTTACTACTTAACTACAGGGGGGATGTATATGATGCCATGGGTTACTACTTAACTACAGGGGGATGTATATGGTGCCATGGGTTACTACTTCTTGCTGGGTGATCAAGGCCAGTCTCAGTCTTTCTCTTCCGTCTCTCCCCTCTCATCTCTCTCTCATATGTGTCTCACATATTTTATCTCTCATCTCTCTAGCTCTCTCTTCTGTCTTTTAATATCTTTCTCTCATTTCTCCTCTCTATCATTCTCTATCTCTCTTATTCTCTCATATCTCTCATTCTCTCACTTGTTCTTGCTCTCTCTCTCTCCCTCTCTCTCTTTCTCGCTCTCTCTCATTCTCTCACTCGCTCTTGCTCTCTCTCTCCCCTATCTCTCTTTATATCACTCTTTTTCTCTCTCTCTTTCTTGCTCTCTCTCTCCCCCTCTCATTCTCTCACTCACTCTTGCTCTCTCTCTCTTTTCTGCTCTCTCTCGCCCTCTATCTCACTCACTCTTTCTCTCTCATCATCCCTTTATCCTATGATTCTTATTTTTTATCAGGACTAACAATTCACATTTAAGAATAAGCTTTCAATATTGACTCCTCTCCTTTTCCAGTCCCAGTAACAGGTTAAAAATTATCATTTGGGATTTGACAAATATAGAAGTCATGCTCAGACGTGAATTGGTTAGTCAAAACATAAAAACATATATAATAAGAAATACTAAAGTAATATATACTTTTTTTTTTTACTTGCAATGGCGTCTCTGGAATATCGATAAATGCAAATTGAACTTTAATCCCCATAGAAGCTAGGGACGGGTCCATTGTATTTCTTTACCATACACTGGAGATGTTTTAGTATCCAGTAAGTTAAAGTGGAAGAGACACATTGTAACAGATAAGTGGTTTGGAAAGTATTTGAAACCTTGTATATGTTTGATAACAGATTTTGAAGGATTTAGATGTATTTACTTGTTAGTTTATGATGCTGATCTAGTACTTGCTAACAGGAAGTGGCGGCTGGTAATGTGGACCAGTGTGGAACTGACAAATAACTGAAATATCTCATAATCTACTGTTTTACATAAAATAGGCTAACAGATACAGGTGCTTTTCAACTTTCTTTCTGAATCACCTATACTTACAAAGTGACTGTTCCACTTTAAGAATATTGGAAGATATTGCAAGATATTTTAGTATAAGGCATGGAGATAATTGCCCTTCAATTTAAATGCTAAACATGAACAGAACTAACAGAACACTCAGATCTCCTGTGTTTGGTCTAGGCCAGTGGCTCTCGACCCTTTTTTGCTCAATGCACTCAATGCACCCCTGACACATATTCTATCATTTTAGGGACACCCCTAATGGATATGACATTTGTCAAGGGCTTAAGCCCTTAACGTTGTATGACGTGCCAGGACCGTCATGCTCATCCAGCCATTAAGGACCAGTGATGGTCCTGGCATGTTATGGAATTCTGGGATAGCATCATGGCTACATGCCACTCTGCCAAAAAAAAAAAAAGTGGCTTGGTCCTTTACGGCTATCCACTCCTGGATTGGACAGTCGTTAAGGGGTTAATGAAGGGGATAATACATAAATAAATGGTTATTTTTAAGTCTCACAATTAGAATGACAATGCAAATATATTGTGCAAGTCTTCAAGGAAAAAGGGACACCCAAAGTGGATGTCCGCAGCCCACCAAAGTGCCATGGCACCCTGGTTGAGAATCACTGGTCTAGAATGTGGTCTAAAATATTTACTGGAATGGTTGCAAAAGAGGACTGTAGGAAAAACTATATTTTATTGTGTCACTAAAAACATCACTAAACCAACAAAAATTAATAATATTGACCCGTTGAGTGCCAGAGGCGTTGTGTACTCCTCCGCCACTCAAAGGGTTAATAAAATAGAATAAAATATATGCATAAATGTGCATGGGTTAAATATTAGCCAGTAAACGGGTATGTAAACTGATGTCACTCTTGGCAGTTGCCTACTACGCTTAATGGGAAATCCAGCCCGGCATGCCATCAATAACAAATATTCTTGACTTGTATTGCATTCTAGACTTCCCTGTAACCATCTGTTTTGTGCACTGCAGAATATCTACAAGGCGGATTACAATGAGTTTATGAAAGGAGTGGGATGGATTCCCTATGGATCACAAGAAGCAGAGAAGAACAGGAAAGCAATGGAAATTCTGAGCGAGAAGAAATACCGCCAGCACCCTGATACCCTCAAATTTACCAGCACGCCTGATGCCATGGAGTTTGTGTTGGCAAAGAACAATGCTCAGATCATGAACCAGGTGAGATGTCCTTGAATGCTTGCAACACAGGGAACTGTTTACTCTACATTAGGGTACATGTGTACTCATAAACAGGAGCAATTCTAGAGCACACCAACTGCACCATAAGGGACCATTAAAATCCCCATTGATTTAAAGACAACTTTTAACCCCATTTAAATCAATGGAAATTTCAATTTTCCCCCATGGTACAGTTCGTTTGCTCCAACATTATTCCACTTTTTTGTGCATACTGCCCTATATTTAAAATAGAGAAACAATGCAGAGAAGGGAAAGCAACAGAAAAGCAACAGATGGCTTGTTTACTAGAGTCCGTGCTCAATGAGAATAATGCTATTAATCCATTTAATTCAGCAGCGGTCTCCAATCCAATGCATCATTTTGCTGGACACTGATTAACTCTTTCCTCTTTTTATCTTACAGAAACTTTACACAGAAGCTTGGGAAAAAGACAAGAGGCAAATTCATATAATGCCAGACACCCCTGAAATTTTGCTGGCAAAAATGAACGTACTCAACACCAGTGATGTAAGTATTCCCAGTATGTTGGTCTCCAACCTGCGTGACTTAGATTACATAGACTCAACAACACTAGCCCAGGCAGTGATGGACGGCCACAGTGCAAACTCTTTCAGAGGCCCTGCAACACAAAAGTATACTCCCAGGGGCATAGCTAGAACCTATTAAGCCCTGGGGCCTTGGATACTGGGCCTCATCATGGTCTACACCCCCCTGTGTTTTGGTTACACCCCTGAACCCAACATTGATGTCTGCAAGTCATTGACTGGAGTGAAACATAGGAGTAACAATGTGCAAATCTGCCAGGTCTGTTTATTTTCTTCACTTGGATGATGGCACACAAATCAAAGTCCTGCACTTCGCAGTACGACTTTTGTGCATAGAGGCACAGGTGCTCCGACTCCATCATCATTAAGAATTTAATGAGATCAAGACCCAAATGCCCAGGAAAACTGAACATTTTTAATCCAAATTCCTCTGTTCCTTATTAGTACATTGCAAGAAACAAGTCACAAATGAGCACATCCTGAAACAGCCAAACATTCTCCCCACTACTGTTTCCTTGGATCAAGCTGTGTATAGAGGAGCACTTCCAGTGTAGCTAGCTTAGCACATATGACAGACATTAGGCAGGAGCAGCATACGAAAATATAAATCATCTTAGTGCATTCCCCGTAGGGATTTATGCACAAAGAAAAAGGGGTTTATTTTTTTGGGGAAGCAACTTCATAATAGGAACAATTAAAAATTCCCCAAACTTCCATGAATTTAAATGGGGTCCCAATGAGTTGCTGCACTGTCCACCTCTCTCATGTCCAAGGGGTGAAAAACCCCTTTGAAATCAGTGGGATTTTTTAATAGCCCCCTATGATGCATTTGGTTTAACCTAGAATTATTCTACTTCTCCATTGTGCATAAGGCCAATAGAATTGTATGCTGGTTGGGATATTCAAACGGCCCTCTACCGCCATGTATGACGCAGCCCAACACAGCATGCTGCAACATGCCGGAGCTCAACACAGAATACAGGAGAGTTATAAGTCCGAGATGGAGATCGTTTAAATGAGGAAAAATATAAATATAATAGTTAAAGAGCCCATCACATGGGACAAAGTGCCACTGCCAGCCGGTCGTGGGGCAGTCATGCGCAGTAGAGACTGCCCGCTATGCGGCTGATACAGAACTGAACGCTCTGTACCGTCTGCGGCACAGGCAGTCTCTACTGCGCATGACTGCATCGTTACACACGTTTTAGTGAATTATTATATAAGAATAGGATAGGATTCTGAAGGATAACCTGATTTTTTACTTCATGCTTTTATTAACACTAAAAAGTGACAATAATCATAATGTTTATTTTAACAGAAAATATATAAAGCTGGGTATGAAGAGGACAAGAAGAAAGGGTATGATCTGCGTTCTGATGCCATTGCAATAAAGGCTGCCAAGGCATCGAGAGACATCGCCAGTGAGGTGAGAACTTTCCTGAAATATTATCAATATTAAAAGAGAAGACATTATAAAAATACATATACTATAATGATTTTATTGCTGAGTTAAACAACAGTACTCCCAATGATGGAAGATATGTCATTCAAAGTTATTATAGTGCTAAACTGTTGTGGTCATTCCATTGTATGGTAGCACTGTTGCTATTGTTATCAGTTAGTCAGCAGCTCAAGATCTCAATAGACAGAAATAGGAACAATGACACCATAAAATGAAATTTAAAAAAAATGTTGACGTTATACTTTCACAAAATTGAAGTTCTGCTTTGTAAAAACATTTGAACAAAAGATCTCCAAGAAGCGGAAATACTCATGTTTTATTAAGAAGACAAACAGACAATATATATGTTTTTTTTATCAAAGTGTTCATAAGTGTACAATGTTCAGAAGATAGAGATACAGGACTTGTAAAATCTCACATACAGTAGTATACTTGACCATGTAGTCTGCATTAGCTAATAGAAGGAGATGTCACACAAATTATATTAAACAGTGAAATAATTCCAGTGTTTTTTTTCAACAGTACAAATACAAACAGGCTTATCGCAAGCAACAAGGTCATCACGTTGGGTTCCGCAGCCTACAGGATGACCCCAAGTCTGTGTGGGCCATGCACGTGGCCAAGATCCAGAGTGACAGAGAGTACAAGAAGGACTATGAGAAATGGAGGACCAAGTTCAACACCCCAGTAGACATGCTGGGAATATTGCTGGCTAAGAAATGTCAGACCTTGGTCAGTGATATTGACTACAAGCACTTCCTTCACAAGTGGACCTGTCTGCCTGACCAGACTGATGTGGTGCAGGCAAGAAAGGTGTATGAGCTTCAAAGTGACGTAAGTATGTTTACTGGTATTGGTTACATTAACCCTTTGAGTGTCAGAGGGGGTATGCAACGCACTGCTTTGCAATGTGTTGCGTACCTCTCTGGCACTCAAAGGTTTAACACTTTAAGGAGTAGAATGATGTATAATACATTGGTCCTTAAAGGGTTAAAAAAACACTAACACCTAGATCCTTAAAATTCAGTCCTACACATGCCTATTTAAAGGGACAGAAATGTCCCATAAAAATTATGCTTGTTTTGTAGAGGTTTAAAAAATAAGTTATGTGGCACAAATCCTATCTCTCAAACGGCTATGGTTTGAGAGATATTTGCCTGTAAAGTTCCCCCTCTCCTGATGTCAGCTGTAAAGCTGACAGCAGGAGATTCGAGTCAGCCGACGTGAGGAGGCTCTTCAGAAGAGCCGAAATTGCGTTATTTAAAAAGAAGTTTTTCATGGGAACGGTCTACAAAGTGTGCTTGCAAACCAGACACACTTTGTAGACATTTCCAGTGAAGTAATTATTTTTAAATAATGCGATTTCAGCTCTGCTGCAGAGCCGCCGGCTGGTCTCAGGACCAGGATCTCCCGCTGTCAGCTAGACACTGACGTCAATAGAAGGGGAGGGAAGGGGGAACTTTACATACGAATATCTTAAGGTTTGAGAGATAGGATTTGTGCCAAATAACTTATTTTTTAAAACAAAACAAAACAAGTATATTTTTTATGGGACATTAGTGTGCCTTTAATGCATGTGCAAACTGTCCTACAGACACCATTTAGTTAATTTAGTTTATGTGCTTAATAGAGACAGATGGAGCTAAACCAGCTAATTTATAGAGATGAATATTCACTGATCTTCTATTAAAATGGGGTGTTACCTTATATCAGGACATTTACAGACAATACAGTGTTATCTTTTCTGTGGCACCTATCTGTGCATGGGAGTCAGGAAGCCCTAGAAATGGCAGGAATGGCTGCCACCTGAGAACATTTGTCAGACTAGATTTTAGGCCTCCAAAATGAAATAAAGACATTTTACAGATGCTAGTACGGATTACAAGGTATATAAGTATATTATCCCAGAAGATGTTTAGATGTTAGTGTTCCTTTAATTAGGTTTGTTTCTCTACCATGTCTTCAACACCACTTAGGGTGCTTGTTTATGTCAACCATGGACAAAAACCATCCCTTGAGCTGTATTTGGCCCTCAGAAGCCTCTACTGTAATCCCCTCCCCATTTGTTCTCTGGTAAAATCGAAAGAGGAAATCCCTCTTTCACATAACACACACACACCTTTACACCCCAAAAACACACATCCTCTTTCCTTTGGCTCAGAACAATATTCCATCTGAAAAAGTAGATTAACAAGGAGCAGAGAAATCCAGAAGGTTCCAAAATATGTTGCATGAAAATATCTTCTTGACTGCGAGGGCCCCTTCCACCAGTCAGCTCTGGGTAGGGGTGAGTTCATTTTCCTTCCTGCAGGAACTTATGTGTAATGGAAAACAATTTATCCTTTCCCATTAAGTTTGCACAGGAAGGAAAATCAGGCAAAATTTACAGACAGAAGATTAAACCTATTAATTTCATTTAAATGTTATCATGCACACACATGCACATTTATGATCAGACGCCTATGTGTGCATGCATACGCACGCAAGCACCATACACATGTATAAACACTTACCTCATTTCACTGAGATGATGTCAGCAGAAATGGTTTTCTTACAGAAATTTCTGTGGGAAGCAGTATGTCCTAGTTTTAGGCTGACCATACCTCACCCTTAAAAAGGGACACGCATGAAAAATGCATACTACAGGGTTGCTTTGATTTTGGTGCACTCCTGAAATATGCCTATTTCCTATGTGTCCCTTTTTAAAGGTGAGGTACGGTCAGCCTACCTAGTTTCCTACGATATCTTTCATCCTGAGTAACATTTTTCCAATCCTTAAAGGGATAGTAATACTTCATTTTATCTTTATTATATTTTGTAGGCATTAAAAAAACATGAAGAATGATATAAGTTTTATCTCTCAAACCTCTATGGTTTGAGAGATATTCACAAGCAGTTTCCCCTCCCGCCCCTTTTACCTAGTGTAAGCTATCTCTTCTCAGATGTGGAATGCAGTCCATAGACCAGACAGATAACAGAAGGGGACAACCTTCTTCCTATCAGAACAATGAAAGCCCTGCCCCCCTTGACAAGTTTTTCAGGTTTTTCCCTTATCTTAATTGAAGATTGTCCCTCTCTGCAGTCTACCTGGGCACCTCCCTTCTGCTCTGGCTGAACAGTGTTACATCAGTAAAAGGGGCGGGAGGAGGATACTTTGTCATTGAATTACTCTTGAACTACAACTCTGACAGAATTGAAATAACACTCTCCAGAGTCCAAGTACTATGATGGTTAATTAGAGCTGCTTTTATTATGAAACATTACTATCCCTTTAATCTTGGGTTGCCACCAGCGTTTGCCCTGCTGTTAAAATGGCCCCTGATGATCTCTAATCTCTGTACATTTTTGACTCAGATAAAATATCCCTCACTGCAGATGTCCTTCATTAGCTATATTATGTTAATCAGCATTTTATCATTTTAATAGCCTGCACATATTGGTAAATCCTAAAGAAAACCTACTGTTTCCCCCAAATGTATTACAGCTTGCATACAAGTCTGACCTTCAGTGGCTTAAGGGCATTGGATGGTCACCTTCCGGATCTTTGGATGATGAGAAAAATAAAAGGGCGTCGATGATTCTCTGTGAGAAGAAATACCGTCAGCACCCCCGATAAACTCAAGTTTACTAGTGTGACAGACTCTCTGGAAATGGTGTTGGCGAAAACAAACGCAGACATCATGAATAAGGTAGGTTTCATTTTTATTTTCACTATGTTGCAGAACACCAATGTGAATTAACCCCTTCAGGACCAGAGGGATAGGCAATGAATTGTGAACCAATGCACTGCACTTTCCCCCTGCTCCTCAAGAGGTTAACCCTTTCAGTGCGAGAGGGGTACGCAACGCATTGCAAAGCAATGCGTTGCGTACCCCTCTGGCACTGAAAGCGTTAAATCAGTAAACGACTGAAGGATCTGTTTTCCTAGCTAATTTGCTTTTTTTGTTGATACCCCTTACATTAATAACACCATTGGGTACTATAGTCATCTCTAGATTCCATGGGGTTAATCTATACCATATCTATACTATTGTTTGTATGAAGGTAACATCTTGCACTGCAATGTGTTGCAGATGTCTTTAGCACTCACTGGTTTAAATAACATTAAATGAGTTGCCACAGGTTAAAACTGTTTTTTAGCCTAACCCTTTGCGTGCTAGAGGGGTGCGCAACGCATTGCAAAGCAATGCGTTGTGTAACTCTTTGGCACTCAAAGTGTTAAAATGAGTGTTTGATTTGCAGACTATTAGGTGTCCTAGTTGTACAGGCCTCGTGACATTAGCTCTTGGCTTGTAAACGGCAGCTGTTGGTGGTGTCAGCGACACAGCCTGGCAGCTCTGGGAACTAAGGGTTAAAGGGGCTGGAGTCATTTTTTTTTAATCCCTTGGATGCTAACGACATCTCCAAGATATTGGGATGTTATATAGTAAATCTGATATGTTAGTGCATGTTCTTTATTATAATTGTTACATTTCTGCCTTTCTCCTCTTCTAGCGTTTGTATACTGACGCATGGAATAAAGATAAGACACAGATCCATATAATGCCCGACACTCCAGAAGTCCTACTTGCAAAGGCGAACAAGGTCAACTTTAGTGAGGTGAGTTTCTTTTAACCCTTAGCGTGCCAGAAAGATGTTTAACGCATTGTAAAAGAAATTTGTTGGGAACCCCTTTGGTACTCGAAGGATTAAATTACTGTGTCTGCATAACACACACACACACACACATATTTTTTGTGGAGTTATTCAGGACTACATACATTATCCTATACTAGTGTAAAAGTCCGTGTACACGGGCCAAGGTCCGGGTGATGTTAACCCTTCGAGTGCCAGAGGGGTACGCAACGCATTGCTTTGCAATGCGTTGCGTACCCGTCTGGCACTCAAAGGGTTAAGAGGCCGGTCCTGCTCTGCGTCCTACCACTGACGCATTCATGCACTGTACAGACTGTCCAAAAGCACAGAATGCTCCCAGCACAGAACTCCCAGCATTCTGTGCTCCCAGCATTCCTTGCATTCTGGCAGTGTCAGCTGCGAATGACTGCTTCTGACAAACATCCTAGCAAATTATTATATAGGATGGTATATGGTATAGAGACTCAAGGATCAGACAGATTACCGGATGCATATCAAGAACAAGGTTCATCGGAGTGTCCCCAGTAGACACTCACCCCACTGTAACAACCCAAGGTGAACTGCCCTTTGTTGTGACACAGACTCTATCTTTATACCCCAGCTTCTGAAACCATGGGTCAACCACAGAATGCAATTCTCCTTCCACTGAGCCCTGGTTATCTGGTAACCAATCCAGAGCCCGAGTTTCAGGTCTGGAAATGCAAATCAGCCAACCAGAGGACTACCAACACTTCCCATTCATTACAAGTGCCAGTGGGAAGAGAACCAGCAGTCTCTATACTTGGGATGATACCATCTGCCCCTGCCTGGCACCAGCCTTCTAGCTTATATATTTAACAAAGTTATATTGCACACAACCTGTACAGAACTCTATGAATAACTATTTTGTTTTTTTCTTTAGAAACTGTACAAACTAGCACTGGAAGAATCCAAGAAGAAAGGCTATGATCTGCGCCCAGATGCTATCTCAATAAAGGCAGCAAGAGCCTCCAGGGATATTGCCAGTGATGTAAGAATTTGCCTTTTTTATTTTCTTACAATGGATGAGCAGTGGTCAAGGCTGCGCTGTGCTGTTTGTTTTTGGTGTTGTATTGCATATAATTGGAACTTTGATGTGCTGAACACAGCAGACTCTTTCAGATTCTGTTTATAAAATGGCTATAACTTATAAATGTATATCTCATTACTTCTTATATTTAGTAAGCTTTGATGTAGGTGACACATGGTCCATTCTGTAGAGAAAAGTGGGGCATGCATAGAAACATGAAAATTGAACAATTTTGGTGCAATCCAACTGCACCATAGGGTATAAATAAAATCATCCATTGATTTAAATTAGGCCTTTATCATCCTGAAAGTTAAAGAGGTATCCAATGTATTGCTTTGGAACAGTGATCAAAACTGATCCACAGTGACCTGTCCCAATAAGATACCGCTGAGATTATCTATTTCAGGGAAACCAGAACTGGTCTAGACATCACTTTTGGTTTAACTTTGTCTGCCACTTCCTGTTATGACATCCCTTCCATGTTTGCTGTTTGTAATCTGGGTATCTGGGTTCCAGCTCTTGGCAAACAAATGATTTTCTAAGAAGAAAGTTACCAGGTCACCTCATTCTGTAATGGTGTGTTGCCTTGCAGGTGACATAATAATGCACTGCTCTGCTGGTATAATGGAAAGTCTTGACCTGACATGAACAGGCTGGAAATCAGCACTGGGGTGGCATCAGAAAAATGATGCTTCATCCACATCCATACTTTGTTAAATGTTGTCTCACTGATTTAACTAATTAAGGACCAGAGGGGTAAGCTTTGCACACCCCTCTCAAAAGGCTAATCTATAGGAGGACCTGCCAGATTGTGACTTTTTTCCCCGATTCTGTAAATAAGCTGTCATGCAACTTTGCACTGGTGAATCCTTGCAATTTTACCACAATATTTTCAGCTTTGGGAAGGGGTCTACCAGTGGTTTAGTGGGTCCAGGGCTACAGAGTGCCATTTCATCATTGGGTGAACTGATTGACATATTTCTTGCACTGGATTCTGTGATATATATATATTTACATAAAACATCAATAATAGTATTTCAAAAGAAAGAAAACACTCACAGGACTTTATTAAGGTGAATTCTGTGCTGGTTGATTCCATCAATGTTTCCGAAATGTTGATGGAATAAACCAGCACAGAATTTACCTTAATCAAGTCCTGTGAGTGCTTTCTTTCTTTTGAAATACTATATATATATATATATATATATATATATATATATATATATATATATATGTAACATTCAGTGGGCTGAATTATTTTGTTACACAACAAATTTTTTGGACAAAATATAGGGCTTACAAATGGCACTGAATACAGGGCTGGGCTACAGATCTTCTGTGGATTACAGTATTGCTAGGCCAGCACGTTAACTACCCTTACTTTCCTCTGGTTGCCTCCCTGCTGTGTTCAAAGCAGACGTATGAGCAGAGTGTGTGAGTTTGCTGTGAAGGGTCATGCGTTATTAGGGTTACCACCCAGCCGGTATTTTACCGGCAGGCCGGTAAAAAATTGGCTTCTGTCCAATGTTAAGTCTATGGATGGAATGTCATGGCCGGTATTTTTTGGAAGAAAAGGTGGCAACCCTATGTGTTATGGTCTTGGATTACATTCTGCTATTGGTGCACAACATTAGGACTTGTTCTGAGGGCTGTTTTTTGGGCTCAGTATGTCACAAGATTTTGTCTGCTTCTAAATGGAAATAGTCCATGGATAACATCAGCAGTAATTTATTTACCTTGCAAGCAAACTTTTTAGTGGCACTGGGGAGAGCAGGTATGTACAGAGAGCTGACACAGGAAGATGTCTCCAACACAGTGCTGTGCAATGCGTTGGATATATCTTTATCACTTAAGAAGAAGAGTGAGCCCTGGCCACTTTTTTTAGGCATAAATCTTTGGGGTCCGTAACAAGAATGTTATATGAAGAATACTAAGATGTTTTAACAATTTTAGTGCCAGAGAGGTATCCAACGCATTGGAACGCAGTGAGTTGGATACCTCTCTGGCACTCAAAGGGTTAATGAGTATATGTCCACAGAAGCTGTGAAACTCACGTGATGTTATTTTCACACAGTACAAGTACAAAACCGCGTACCGAAAGCAGCTGGGCCACCATGTTGGATTCCGTAGCCTTCAGGACGATCCCAAGTCTGTGTGGGCCATGCACGTGGCGAAGATCCAAAGTGACAGGGAGTACAAGAAAGACTTTGAAAAATGGAGGACCAAATTCAACACCCCAGTCGACATGCTGGGTATTGTTTTGGCTAAGAAATGCCAGACTTTGGTCAGTGACATTGATTATAAACATCCTCTGCACCAGTGGACTTGCCTACCTGACCAAAATGATGTAATCCACGCCAGGAAAGCCTATGACCTTCAGAGTGACGTACGTACAAATTAATATGTAATGTATTCTTAATTATTGCTTGTTTGAACTCTTGGACGCTTGAGAGGTCTACAGCCCATTGTGAAGCAATGTGTTGGAGACCTCTCTATAATCCAAGTAATTGTAATTAACTCTTTAAGGACCAGAAGGGCATGTAACACATTGTGAAGCAATGCATACCACACCTCTCCGGTCCTTAATGGGTTAATGGAAAGTATTGCTTAAAATGGAAAAAAAAATATGTATTAGTTTATCTTGCCGAGTAAAACAAGGGTACTCCCACTGCTGAGATATTTTATTTAAAAGTTCTTGCAGATCAAACTTGCATTTTTGGGTGCAGTTCCTCCATGGCCTGAAATGTTATGGTGGCACTGTTGTTAACACAGTCTTTGACAGCTGTTGTCAGTGACGATAGCTCACCATACGTTGCTGTAGTAACAGCACCACTGTAAAATTACAGGCTATGCAGGCACTTCACCCTATAAAAGCAAGTTTGAATTACAATACCTTTTGAATGAAGCATGTATCAAGCAAGGGGTACCCCTGTTTTACAGGTGTAACATTTTTTCTGTATTAAGCAATACTGAACAGAGATGATAAAATATTTCTTGTAGAATTCCAATAAACACCTTTCTTTGTTCTTTCTTGCAGAATCTGTACAAATCTGATCTTCAGTGGTTAAAGGGGGTTGGTTGGGTCCCTATCGGTTCTCTTGATGTAGAGAAGTCAAAGAGAGCTGGAGACATTCTAAGTGAGAAGAAATACAGACAGTCTCCCGACAAACTCAAATTTACCAGCGTCACAGATTCCTTGGAGTTGGTGTTGGCCAAGAACAATGCTGAAATAATGAACAAGGTGATTTCATTACATTATTCTTATAACTGTCATTATTTACAGAGTGCTAACATATTTTGCAGAACATATAAAGTAAGAGATGTCTGTCTTTGGACCTTGAGATGTTGTGGAAACTACAACTCCCATCTTCTCCACTTTATCACCTCTTTATCACTCCTCACTACACAACTCCCCTGGAGCAAACTAAATGTACTATAGGGAACTAGTAAATATTTCCATTTCTGTAAAAGGGGTTTATAATCCTTAAATGGCATTTTGGAAATGAGCATCTGTCCCCACTGGTGCAGCTGGTTTGCTCCAGAATTGGTGTACATAACTTGTGTGCAAAAGGTTGTATAATGCAGGTGGGCAACATGAGGCCCTCTAGCTGCTGAAAAAGACATGTTACTATCATCCTTCTCATGCCATTGGCTAGCAGGGGATGGTGGAAGCTGTTGTCTGGTAGCAGCTGGAGAGGCTCATGTTGCCCACCCCTGCCCTATGAGGTTCATATATTAAGCTGCAGGGAAATAGGCAATGTTAAATACTACAACTTCCACTTTTTTCAGCTTTGTATCTCTGGATATTTATCAGTGGTATAATTTAATTTCTGGGTAAACAATCATGGCATACGCTAGGCCAGAAAATTCAACAGCAATAATCATAATGCTACGTTTTCTGCATTACAGTGCAGTCTAAGCTATCCATACTTCTCTGCCCTTCTTGCATTCCCCTGGCAATGAAATTGCAGGGAGGGGGCATGGTGTGTGTTATTCATCATTGGCCCACAATGACAACCCATGTGGGTCAGCCAATTATTGTAGGTTGTAATAGTCATTGCAACCTCTAATATCACTTGTGTGAATGATCTGCTGCATGGCACCTTCAGTATGAATTTTAAACCTTGCACTCTTTGTGATCATGGTTCAGGACACCTAAAACCAGTGCTACTGAGTAAATGAATGATAATATCCACGCATGATTTAACCCTTTGAGTTCCAGAGGGGTATGCAATACAATGCAAAGCAATGTGTTCTGTTCTTCTCTGGTACTGAAAGGGTTAAGCTCTATTGATCATTTTTGTTTTTAACACCACATAAGCATAATGTTTCAGGGGACATGCCCCTTCGCCAGCACCTGATGAAGAGGCATGTCCTCCGAAAAGTTGCGCTTATGTGGTGTTAAAAATAAAATGCTCTTTAGAACTTAAAGGGATAGTAATGTTTCATAATAAAAGCAGTTCTAATTAATCATCATAGTATTTGGGCCTTGGAGAGTGTTATATTAATACTGTCAGAGTTGTAGCTCAAGGGTAATTGAATTATAAACTATCCCCCTCCTGCCCCTTTTACTGATATAACACTGCTCAGCTCAGAGCAGCAGGGAGGTGCCCAGGTAGATTGCAGAGAGGGACAATCTTCAATTAAGATAAGGGAAAATGCTGAAAAACCTATCAAGGGGGGCAGGGTTTTCATTGTTCTCAGAGTAAGAAGATTGTCCCTTGATGTCAGCTGTCTGGTCTATGGACTGGATTCCACATCTGAGGGGAGGTGACTTACACTAGGTAAAAGGGGCGGGAAGGGGATACTTTATCATTCAATTACTCTTGAACTACAACTCTGACAGTATTGAAATAACACTCTCTATGGCTCAAATACTATGAAGATTAGTTGGAGCTGCTGTTTTTCTAAAACATTACTATCCCTTTAAATCCAGCTATCGTGTGTGGATATCATCATTCCTTTACTCTGATCTGCATGGCATCCCATAGGTTACTGTGTAAATCAGGCATCTAGGATGTGCCTAAAGCAGAAGCAAGTCTAGCACGGTGCAGCAAGTGAGGCAAAGATCACCAGTGTGAATAGCTCCACTGGGGCAATTCAATTCATATTGAGGCAATTTGTGAATTTATCAAAATGCTACAATAATGTTGAAATTTCCCAAAGGTGGACTTTGTAAAGTTCTGCTACGTCCAAGTTCTGCTTGGTGCAATTCGGTGACAAACCAACTGGACCCTGGTCAAAAACTAAAAATCCCATTAACTCGACCCTCTGAGTACAAGAGACATGTGCAACACGTTGCTTTGCAATGCATGCGCACCCCGCGGCACCTAAAGGGTTAAATGGAGCTTTGCAATGTGTTTGAAACCTCTCTAGCATTTATGGTGTTAAAAGCTTGATTTAAAGGTATGGGAAAAGTTATTTATTCCCTATGGTGTACTTGGTATGCACCAGAATTGCTCCACTTTTCCTTACATTCTTCTGCTAAACTAAACTTCCCATCTTTTTCTTCTAATCTTACAGCAACTGTATACAGATGCCTGGAATAAGGACAAGACCACAATTCATATCATGCCGGACACACCAGAAATTACCCTGGCAAGACAGAACAAAATCAACTTTAGCGAGGTAAGGAAAAATTGTATAAAATGCAAAGTTTTGTTGTTTTATTTCTGGAGATTTACTGTAATATATTTTTTGGGGGGAGAGTGGAATTCTATGTCCCCATACCTGGGAACTTGCTCATCTCGAGCCCCCAGAGAGGGGCTGCCAACCAGAGGATGTCAATGACGCGTTTTGCGTCATAAAGGGGATGTGGCTTAATTGGGTGAGCGGGGCTTAAGCATATTAATGCCATAAAGTGGGCGGAAAGTGAGTGGAAAGTGGGAGGGACAGATTGGGAAGAGGGGAAGTGGGAGGGAAGTAGGAGGAAAAGGGTGGAAAGGAGGAGAAGTGTGTGGGAAGTGGGAGGAAGAGGGGGGGAAGGAGGAGAAGTGGGAGAAAAGTGGAAGATATGGTGGGAAGGAGGAGAAGTGGGAGGAACAGTGTGGGAAGGAGGAGAAGTTGACAGGAAGTAGGAGGAACAGGGGAGTTTATATACAAGCAGCTTGGTATGAATGTAAGAAATATATGGAATTAGTTGAACAGCCCGTGTACACGGGCCACAGTGGCAGGTAGCAACGGCCGCGGTTTAGTCATGTACAGTAGAGACTGCCCACGCTGCGGGCAGTCTCTACTGTGCATGCCTGCAGCCCGTGCAGCCAACTCTACTGTACATGACAGCTTCTGACAAACATACATTAGCGAATTATTATATAGGATTATCTTGTTTATGTGTACATTTTCCATTCATGTTCTGCTGATCTCTGCTGATCTGTGCTGGGAATTTCCTATTCTCATGTTTATAAATTAGAGAATCCGCCCCGTCTGTTTTAACTTGTTGAATTAGCACCTAACTTGATTCTGAGGTATAGTGTATCCCGGTGTAAATATACAATATGTTTGAAAAGAAAATATCACATTTAAAAAATATATATATTTCATAACAAGGGTACTCTGCCTGCTGGGCAATGCTTTATTTAGAAATTACAACAGATCAAAACTGCATTATTGGGTGCTGCATGTACATGGCCTGTCCATATTATGGTAGTTTGCTGTTGCTACTGCAGTCTCTAGAGAGCTATTTTCAGTTAACCCTTTGCATGCCAGAGGGGTACGTAACATATTGCAAAGCAATACATTGCATACCCTTCTGGTACTCAAAGGTTAAAAAGTAATTGAAATACAACAATAGTAAAAAGCACCACCATAAAAAATAGACAGGACACGAGTATACTTCATCTACAAAAATCAGCTTTGGGCTGTAATACTTTGTGTATGCAGTATATACCACCAGACAGAATGCTCTCGATTACGCAGAGAAAAAAGTCATACTGAATGTTTATTTAATTGTACTGCAGTGAACCTGTCACCTTGATTCAAGTTTACATATTTTAAAACTTAATTAAAGCGGCCTATGTGTTCCATTAGCCAAAAGGCCAGAAAATATACAGTTAAGGAACTATTCATACTTGGTATTGTATGCTAATGGATGATAATTATGGTACTAGTGACTTTCCATATGCTAATTTAGCTTTCAGTGATGTTTCATATACTAATTAAGGATTTCATTGATGTTTCGTATGCTAATTAAGCTCTGTGCTGTACCAGGAGACTTTCACTTTTCCTTAACATGACACATAGGCAGTTTTAAATGAATTTTTCAAGTATGCAAACTCGAATCAAGGTAAAAGGTCCACTATAAATGTATCTATAATAATCATTTGGCTTATTATGGCCTTCAGTATAATTATATATACATTAAATTAACATAAAGCATAAATGCAGAAACTGAATTACTGTTTTTTTGTTTAGAGCTTATACAAGCAGTCCCTGGAAGAATCGAAGAAGAAAGGCTATGACCTGAGAGTTGATGCTATCCCAATCAAAGCTGCCAAAGCATCCCGAGACATTGTCAGCGATGTAAGTGCCTGATGAAGATCTCTGTATGCAAGTCACATCATCTCCTGTGTAAGGCATGGTGGGCCTGTTCAATAAGCTACAACAACTACACCAGGGGGCGCTCAAACCTCTCCTCATGCCCCACAAGAATGCAGGTTTTCAGGATCTCAGGCGAATCAATCAGTGTTTCAGGTTTTCAGGATATCCTCACATGAGCAAAGGTGAACCAATCAGTAGTTCAGTCATTCTGAAGGATATGTCCAAGTTAACATTCACTTGTGTTTAATTGAGGAGATCCCGAAAACATGCACTGTTTGTTTTTTTTGGGGGGGCAGGCAGAGGATAGGTTTGAATACCCCTAAACTCATAATGGGGAACATTTTTTGTGCCAAGCTTCCACAGGTCCACTAAGGTCTATGGGAGGGGGGTATCCAAATCACGTGATTTGTTACTAAAAGCAAGCCAGGCTAGATGATATGGGTGGGATTGGGAGGTGGGGTTTTCCTTTAAAAATGGGCAGAGAACTGGCAATGAAGTGGGCGGAGTTACAAAGGAGCTCACTGAGCACTGAGAATCAGGTTCTGTACCTGTAGACCTGGTAATTAAGCATAACGACATGAGTCTCAAGGTCAGATCTGAAGAGTTCACGGGTATGCCTCGAACTACACCGTAGACAAGTAATAACCATTCCCAAAATTCCCATTGGTTTAAATATGCCAGAGAAGTCACACATTTATATCACTAGACACTTTTATTTTCCATCTGAGGTGCAATTAATTTGCTCCAAATTCACATCTCTGTTCAGTAGCTTATTGAATACAGCCCAAGAACCATAAAATGTCATAAATGTAACCACTTGTTGATGTTCAGATCTGGTAGTTAGAAGACAAAGGTGACAACAGTAACTTGTATGTTAGAGTGAAGCTTTGTGATTCTGACACCACTATACCATCCTCACTTGTTATCATGTATCACATGAGCACTTGAAATTAGGAGAGCTCACATTCATTCTATTTATTATAAATATAAAGTATGTTGATGCTCCCTAGATGATTTCATTTAGAGCATCCAAACCGGTCATGTGTCTTGCAGAAATTATCAAATTTTGATTCATTTGGATGCAAACGTTTCAGTGATTTTCTTGTCGATGATAATGCTAGTTGTCCTTCTTCTGTATTGTGCACTAGATACAAGTAATGGGGAATTTCTGAGAGTTATCCCCACTTTTTACCTTGTATCACACGAACACTTGATGTTTGGGTTGATCACTTTTGGTTGATATTAGTGAGAAATCAGCTATTCTGAGCAGCACCAGAATGACCAGCATTGGGAGCAGAAGATCTTAACATGAGATACGAAAGAAGGTTTGGAAATCTTGGACAAATCCAGTCATAGCCTTAACCCTTTGACTGCCAGAGGGGTACACAATGCATTGCTTTGCAATGCATTATGCACCCCTCTGGCACTCAAAGTGTTAAAGATTAATTATCATGTTGAGTTAAGTCTAAGTACTGGATTTAGTTTTAACCCTTTTAGTGCCAGAGGGCTATGGAACAGTTTGAAGGAATAGTAATGTTTTATTATGAAAGCATATGTGCTGCATGGCTTCATTCAAACACATATTACAGGTGAAGCTTGCTATTTATTTACAGTAATTATTTATGGACCAGAGCACAAAGTTGTTTTTCTCTCTTACCGTCTGAAGAGAAATGTTGTTGCAAACTAAGCTCTTTCCAAAACAGCAACAGCAACATCAATGCTTTGTGATCAGAATCCAATATAACAGTTTGAAAAACCAAACAACAAGATTAACCCTTTAACCCTCTGAGTGCCAGAGGGGTACGGAACTCACTGCAGAGCAATGCATTCCGTACCCCTCTGGCACTCAAAGAGTTAAGTGCAAGAGGGATATCCAACACATTGCAAAGCACTCAAAGCGTTAAACTGTAATAATTTTTGAATGAAGCCTCTCTGAGCAGTATGGGTATATTTGTTTTATTCAGAAGGAAAAGCCTTACTATATTCACACATGTTTGTTTTATCACTACAAAATTACTATTCCTTTAAGTGATAATTAGATTGAATGCACATTTTTTACTTAATCTACTGGATTCTGTAGAAGTGTCCAAAATGTTTCTTTGTAATGCGCTAATGTCTTCTTTTTCATCCAAGGTGTTAACCGAGTTTTTAACCCTATGAGTGCCAGAGGGGTACACAACGCATTGCAATGCGTTGCGTACCACTCTGGCACTCAACGGGTTAAAACATACCTTAATTTTTGTACAAATACCTATATTATTTAGGGTTTTTTTCATCACATTACTTCTCAGAGTGTTGACATCCCTCTGACGCTCAAGTATCAGAAAATATAACATGTATTTTATGTCCTTAAATCTTGCATTTTAGTACAAATATAAAACAGGATATCGCAAGCAACAAGGACACCATGTGGGTTTCCGAAGTCTACAGGATGATCCAAAATCTGTGTGGGCCATGCATGTGGGCAAGATCCAGAGTGAAAGAGAGTACAAGAAGGATTTCGAAAAGACAAAGACTAGGTTCAACATGCCTGTTGATATGTTAGATATCCTTCTTGCCAAGAAATGCCAAACATTGGTCAGCGATATTGATTACAAGAGGTATCTTCACCAGTGGACTTGTCTGCCAGACCAGAATGATGTCATCCAAGCCCGTAAAGCATACGATCTCCAAAGTGACGTGAGTATCACATATGAAGTCATCACTCTAGATCAGGGGTGGGGTGGCTTGAGGTCTTTTAACTCTTCGTGTGCAAGCGGGGTACGCACCGCATTGGTCTGCAATGCGTTGCATACCCCTCTGGCACTCAAGGGGTTAAGCCTTTGAATGCTACAATTCCCATTATTCCGAACAAATCATTGGGAAATGGGAATACTGGATGGGGCAGATGGATCTTTTCTGAAGTCAAAATGTTTCTATGTTACTATGTAGAAAAAATATAAAGAAGGAATAGATGATCACCTTAAACAGCACTCATCATTTAACATAAAAGTATACAAAGAAGGAAAAAAAATATATATGAAACTGCTTGTAGGCAAAACATGAAAACCACACACCTCTTCTCATCTTTGTATTCTAAAAGGAGCAACGTTGCAAGATAAAACAAAAAAAACTACCTACCCACCTTTCCACGTCCATCTGACTTAACATGGTAAACCTTGGTATAAACGATGTGTCACATCAAAAGATATGGCACATCCAATACCCAGGGAAAACCATGCAAATCTGTAAAAATAATGACAAAAATCCAAAAAGTTGTTTCTTTTGATCACTAGCATCTCGCACATATCATGTGCGGTAGTCTATATTTTATTAACACTTTGAGTGGCAGAGAGTTACGCAACACATTGCTTTGCGTACCCCACAACTGAAGGTCCTCAGGTTGTCCGCTAGTGTTTTAATATATGCCTGCTGACATGGGAGACTGTGGCACTGAAGCAATGTTTCAAGGTGGACAATAGGCATAACCATTTGAGTGCCAGAGGGGTACACAATGCATTGCAAAGCAATGCACTGTGTCCCCCACTGGCACTCAAAGGGTTAACCTCCCCAAAACCAGCTCCATCAGCAACAGATTTTACTGGTGGCAGCCAAAATATTACTATAATTAGCGGCCTCTCCAAATTAACCCTTTAAATGCCAGAGGGGTAGGCAACGCATTGCTTTGCAATGCGTTGCCTACCCCTCTGACAATCAAAGGGTTTAAAGTCACTCTTCTCCATCTCCTGTGAAACTTACCTTTGTTCTCCATACAAGATGATCATAGGCCCACACTGACATCAGTCCCACATGATCAGTTCAGAGAAATATTTTATTCAGAAAGATTCAGTATTTGGCCCAATCATGGAAACATAGGCCTAATCTAGTAACATTGTGCAAACAAAGCGCGATCTTTCTAAAAAAGATTATTATTTACCATTACACGTGTAGTTATTTTTAGCTTTCACAGTCTCAAAATACACCACAATTTTACTGTTATTTGCAATACTAGATGATGAATGTAAATATTTTATTTATTTGATAAATATACATAAAAGACTCTAAGCCTTTTTTAATCAGTAATTTACTTTGTTAATAAAAAGATGCAAATGTGTTTAAAAAATATGATCAAACACAGCTACTTATTTAGTATGTAGAAAAAACATTAGCACAACCTTAATAAGTGGGAATAATGGGGCTACTGCGCAGGAAGGTAGTTTGAACAATTATGGAGCAAACCAGCTGCTTCATAGGAGGCAAATAAAAATTCCTCTGGATTTAATTAACCCTTTGAGTGCCAGAGCAATATATTGCATACCCCTCTGGCACTCAAAGGGTTTAAGGGAGCATTTAACTCCCTTGAATGCAAGAGAGGACTGCAACACATTGCTTTGTAATGCATTGGCAACATCTTTAGCATTCAAAGAGCTTAAAGGGATAGTAATACTTAAGGTATAAAAAAATATATATGTTGTAGGGTTTATGTCCCCGAATAAAACAAGGGTACTCCCACTGATGATAGATATTTTATTAAAAAAATATAACAGCTCAAACTTGAATATTTTAGGTGCAATATCACAGTGGCTTGAAAATTTACAGTGGTGCTGTTGCTACACCATCCTATGGAGATTTATGGTCTATGGACCAGAGCAGTCCACAGGATGGTGTAGCAACAGCGCCACTGTAAATTTTCAGGCCACTGTGATATTGCACCTAAAAAATTCAAGTTTGAGCTGTTATAATTTTGTAATAAAATATCTCTTAGCAATGGTAGTACCCTTGTTTAACTCAAGGGGATAAACCCTACAAAATGTAGCTTTCTGCCTAAGATCCGTATAATTGATATATCCCTAGAATATTTGTACAGAAAAGTGCAAAGAGATGTTTATGTATGTTTTATGCATGATGACCCTTAAAAAAAACAGACAGGTCTGCTAACACATTGCAAAGCATCTCCATCTGGTCCTTAAAGAGTAATGTATGGATTTGTTTTAATGTGATTCACAACTTCTTCTTCAATTTGATTCCAGAACTTGTACAAATCTGATCTGCAATGGCTGAAAGGCATAGGATGGGTACCAATCGGCTCACTAGAGGTGGAGAAAAACAAGAGAGCATCAGATATCATCAGTGATAAGAAATACCGCCAGCATCCTGACACCATAAAGTTTACCAGTGTTACAGATTCCATGGAAATGGCTCTCGCCAAAGCAAATGCAGAGATAATGAACAAGGTACAGCTAGAAAATTGTCTTCTATGCAATGATTCGGAATAGACAAAAAGCTTATTTCCTTCCCTTGATAATTTATGAGGCATTAACAATGTTTATCCTTCCTGCACAAGTTCCTGCAGGAAGGAAAACACTGGCAAAAATCTATTTGTATCTATGTCAGAAAATGAAGCCCATTGATTTTATTGGGCTTTACTGTCCAACATACATGTTCGCACACACGCACACTTCATCATGCACACATTATTACATCCATGCACACAAACACACTCAACTGCAAACCCATCTGATCCTTAATTAAACACTGATTAAAGGGTCAAAGAGAGCAAAACAGTATGAAGGGGAAAAACATTTAGAGCATTCCCTATTTTGCCCATAAGGGCACAATTTACCATATAATTCATCTCAGGGAAAATCTAAGAATATGTTTCTGTCAGTGTAACTGTGATAATACAATGATAAATCTGTTGCTGTCTTCTAGCGTTTGTACACGGATGCTTGGAACAAGGACAAAACTACTATTCACGTGATGCCAGACACTCCTGAGATCCTTCTCGCTAAAGCCAATCGAATCAATTTTAGTGAGGTAGGTGTGAACTTTGAGCTGTACTGCAGTTACTTGATACTTGACACAAGGAGAGAATGCTATCTGTGGGTGAGATATCTATTAGAACATCAAAGACATCACATGTAGCACTTACCTGTAGGTAAGCAATGTTACTCTAACAGTTCCAGGTATTTGACAGAGTCAGCAACCCATTGTGGCCTAGTAACGTCTGTCCCGCATTCCCTCTTCAGTGAGAATCCTAGCAAGTGAACACACCATGCGATTATGTTTCATCTGTAGCAAATAACAGACAGGACTTCTGTATTACATTTTACCCTTAGAATGCGTTGGATATCAATCTTGCACTGAAAGGGATAAAAGTCGTTTACCCACTCAAAACAGGAAATGCATAATAATAAGCACATATGAGGTGGATTTAAAGACTGGTGAATTCTGTACCAAACAACGGTACTATAGGAAACCAATAAAAATGAGCAGTGATTTAAATATCTTCAAATCATTGTGATGCAATGCTTTGAAGGTTTCTCTAGCCTTCAAGGGGTTAATCCTTTGAGCGTCAGAGGGGTACAAAATGCATTGCTTTGCAATGAGTTACGTACCCACTGGCATTCAAAGGGTTAAAAGCCAGAATTGTATCAGATCTTATTATATCAGGTTCTATGTCAATGTTTTTCAGTATTAATCCCTTCATTGCAGGTAACTAATCAGTGCATCAGTCATTGGGATTGGTCTTCCAGTTGCTTAACCCCTTAACCACTGGCACAGGCACCTTGCGGTCACTAAAGGACCACAGAGCATTTTTTTTAATTCGCTGATCCGACTCAGGGCTCCCCGAACGTCGTGCAGCCGCGCGGGTAGCCCTGAAATCCATGACGGTCCTGGTACGTCATGGGTTGTTTAGTCACTTTTACCCATGACATACCAGGACTGTCAAGGGTCGTTAAGGGGTTACAAGAGTAGTACACTTTTTTAATTAAAACCTGAGTATAGCAAGAGTATTCCCATTGTTGTCAGTTGATATATTAAAGGTTATAAGTCTTCAAACTGTTAAGAAGTGATGAAGCTGTTACAGTCACATTCTATGATGAACTGCTGTCAGTGACTTTTCTCTCCCATAGAACACAATATAATAACTGTCTGATCACTGTCTGAACTATAAATTAACTTTCTGGCCACTAGAGGTCACTGTTAATACAATACAAACTATTTAAATTTCAATAACTCTGAAAACATACATCTCCCAGCAACGGGAGTGCCTACAATCTATTTTTGTCAGTCTTTTAACCCTTTGAGTGACAGAGAGGTATCCAACATATTGCATTGCAATGCGATAAGTACCTCCCTGTCACACATAGGATTAAGCTGTGATATCCATAAAGTCTTACCTGTTGGTGTGTCTAAAGCTCAGAATCAGTGACCTATGTGATAGACTCTGATATCTGGTTGTAACCCCCTCTCTATAAGGTCTACTGAACCTTAAATCAACACATTAAATTTATTAAAAAAATAAAAACAATTTAAATAGTAGAAAATTAAAAATACACACAATGACATAAATATAACGACAACTCAGGCATTAATCAGCCCCTAGTATTATGTTAAAGAAACAGTGAAAATAAAAGACTGGGAGCTGTGTATTGTACCAGATAAACAGATCAGTGGATCTCAAATTCATTATAGTGGAAACCTTAACCCCTTAAGGACTCATGACGGTCCAGGACAGTCATGGTTTGTTTTCCATTAAGGTCCCATGATGGTCCTGGACTGTCATGGAATTCCGGGCTCCCTGCTCTGCTGCGCGCCGGGGAGTTCGGAATCAGATTCTAGAAAAAAAAATGGTCCTTGGTCCTTAAGTGACGGCCGCGTGCGTGTGCGGCTGGTCCTTAAGGGGTTAAACCTTCAAATAAAGCTTTGTGGAACCCTAACTGTCAAACCATTTAACCCAGTGGGTGCTAGACAGATGCAATGCATGTAGGCCTCATTGGCACTAGCATCCAACACGGTATCAATATTTTAATTGATAAGGTAAGACTAAAATAGCATGTTAAAGTTCATCAGGCAAGACTTCTTATTTATTTGTATAAGATAATTATTATTTCTTTATTTCCATAGAAGGGAATAGGTCAGAGGTTCTCAATCTTTTTTTGCTCGGGGCACCCCTAACATGTAACCTTGAACATTCGGGGCACCCCTAACGTATTTAATGGACTTTATCAAGGGCAAAATGAAGAGTACAATACATAAATATACAGTACTAGTGTAAAAGCCCGTGTACACGGGCCAAGGTCCAGGTAATGTTAACCCTTTGAGTGCTTTGCAATGTGTTGCATACCCCTCTGGCACTCAGACGGGTATGCAACCTCACTGCTTCACACGATGCAGTCTTGCATCGCCTCACTCATGCGATGCAATCATGGGCAGTAAAGACTGCCCGAACGGCTTCTGACAAACATCCCAGCGAATTATAATATATGATTATTAGGTCTTATAATCATAATACCATAACTAAACATATTGTGCATAACAACTTCTATAAATCTTTATTTAAAAATCCATTTTTATTAGTCTTTCTAGAAAGACTAACAAAAGTACCACGGCACCCTGGTTGAGAATCACTGGAATAGGTTGTAATGCTTTTTATAAGTAAAACCAAGCACACAATAGAATTGCACAGTATGAAATGTTTCAATCTCTCCTTGTCATCTGATAGTCACAGATCCATTATGACACCCCAGCCTCATTGTCCTCTACACTGTTACTTAGATTTGCTTCATGGAACAACTTGTAATTCTTCATGGAGTCCAATCTGAGAACCACTGAACTAGCAAATCATCAGTCATGTGTGTAGAGAAAAATAAGGAGTATTTCAGTTATGTTAAAATAACTATGGCACCAAACAATTTCACAATGGTCTGTATATTCAAAAGAAAAGCAAAGGAATTTTGGGGTTAAACAATTATATTATAGGGCTAAAAATAACCCCTTGAATGTTATAGAGGTCCCCATGCTTTGCAGTGCATTGGAGACCTCTCTGGCATTTAAGAGATTAAAATCACCATTGGGATTTTTTATCCCCCCTCATATATTGCATTTGGTTCATCTCATAATTCCTCAGCTTTACTTTTGAATTTATGATACTTCAATGTTCAAAGTAATCTCATAATGCATAATGAATCTATTTTCTAGTAAGTATCGATACTATAAATCTGTTATAACGCTTTCTTTGTACTTATTTTTTTGAATGTAGAAACTCTACAAACTTTCTTTGGAAGAAAGCAAGAAAAAAGGTTATGATTTACGCAGTGATGCTATCCCAATCAAAGCGGCCAAAGCATCTAGAGATATAATCAGTGATGTGAGTATACTATGGAGTGAAATTCAGCATGTTACATATTGTCAGTTTATTCTTTGTCTGAGCAAAAAATGGTATAAGTATGCAGAAAACAAATAATCATATTGTTTACATTTATTGTATACATTTAAGAGATCGAACCATCACCAACACTTCACAATGAATTGGAGATGGACATATCTGAAGTGAAAAGAGTTAAAAGAATAGTAATATTTTATAATGTAATATATTATTATAAAAACTATATATTATGCTCCCTTTCATACCTCATGCAAAATGTATCACATCTCAAATGTGTTTACTTGCTTTTTTAAACAAGAACTATATGGAAGTTGCCACCTGTTGCTATTGTTGTCTATAATAAGTTTTTGCCTGCTGACCAAAGTTCCAAATGATCACAGATTGCATTTGGATCTCTTTTACAAAGGAGTATTGTCAGAAGCCTAAAAGATGGTAAAGTGTTTCTGAAGCCCTAAGCAAGCTATCAGTTATAACTGTCTCTCAATGTAAACTTATCAGAAGTAGCTTGCATATTTTTTCTTGGATCCTCTCATTCTACATGGAGCTTTGAGTGAGTGAGGATTCAGAGAAAAAAGCAAATAGCAATACTGTGCAGTTCATATACCCAGAAGACCACGTGTACCTTACTTAGAGCATTCTATACGGCTGAATGGGGAACAATGGCTGCCTGCTTATGTGTATGTGTGTTGGCTAATCAGTAGGGATGAGCGAAAATGTTCGCCTCAAACCAAAATTGGGGAATAATGACATTTCCAGCTTGGTGAATAATTTCCCCTGAAAAGTACAGTTTTTCTGCTTTTTTCACCTAGCTCATTCCATTGAAATCAATGGGAAGATACATTTTTCCCCACCACATGAAAGTTATCTCTACTTTTCTACAGCATAAGGGTGTCAGGCTCGCTCAGCAGCCATTCTGTGTTTGTGAGAAGAGAGAGCAGCATGTTTATGAAGTAGAGAAGATAGGGGAATAAAGGGGAATTGGAGCTTAGTTTAGGGAGTCTTTTAGGTAGGACATTTGTTCTCCGAATTAGGGGAGTCTGGGGGCACTCCAGCGGAGAAGAAGGGAGGAAGGATGTTGACCCTAAATATCTCAAAATTTGGTGTGACTGACTGGCAAGACACAGGCAGGTGGGGTCCAAATTGCTTGCTGATTTGACTTTCATTGTCTCTGCGCTGGGGAATTCTGGGGAAAGAAGTTGCTGATTTTGTGTTTTAGTTATATTTTTGGGGGGATTGACTGTGATAAATTGGGGCGGACAACTTAAATAAATAAAAAAATGAATACATACATAATTAAACAAATAAATATATTAGGTGACAGACAGCTGACTGGGAGGCTGATGTGAGCTCTGTGACTGAGGCAGACTTTATAGACAGCAGACGACATTGAGAATTTTGTTGAGGGTCAAGGCAAGACATCATACACCATCAGCTGTGTACTGCAGAGAGTAAAACACACATAGTAGTTGAGTAATGTCTAGCAAACGCACAAGCGGGAGGAGATAGGGTGGAGCAGTGCAGGGGCGTGGGAGTAAAGTGATAGTTCAAAATTGACTGCAGCAATGGTTGCTGCAACATGTGCAATAAATCATGATGATCCCTCTCCTCCCAGGGCGGGGGGATGCAGTTTGTCAAGGTCCCATCAATTACACAACGCCAGCCCCCTACCACCACCACTACCACACACATCTACCACATTTTACGTTGTACTTTATGTTTTTTTAATCACTTGACATCATCATGAATATGTGCCAGTGTCACTTAAGCAGGAAGTTAGTGTTGTGGGCAAAGGACAAATGCACTCTGCATGCTAACACATTTTTCAAGGTATATGTTGCTGTCGGACTCACAACTTTGACTTCCAGCTACTTATTTCTCCACTACAGCCCTCAGAAGAAGTAATATTGTGCTGGGAAATGTTGTCCCATAGGAAACCTAGGAGAAAATGTGTTGGAATAGGAGAATAATAAGTTGGAATAGGCACAAAGGAGGAAAAGTTTGCATTGGAGAAAAGGAGAAAACCTTCGCGAAAAAAGATAAAAATCATCAGTTTTTCACTAAAAGTCATGCGGAAAATTTTCCTCACTATTTGCCCACCCGTACTATCAGGCTTCAGTTGTTGTCGATGTTGTTGTTGATGCTAATTTACTAAGAGGAATGTGTGCTCTTCTGGAGCAGACCAACGCCACCATAGAGGACAGATAAAAATTACTAACATGCCCAATGATTTAAATGGGGCTCTTAACCCCTTGAATGTTAGATATTTCTCCAGTGCATTGCAATGCGATGGAGACCTTTCTATCATCCAAGGATTTAAAATGCTCATTTAATTCATTGGGGATTTGTATTTGCCCCATATAATGCAGATGGTTTGCTCCAGAAATTACTGAATGGTATTTAATACTCACTGTTGATCTATTCATCTGCCCGCCCATTACTGACTTCTCATCTGCACAGTGTGCGTGTCTGATAAGAAACTGGACAATCTGTACAGCACAATATCATAAGATACATTTTTGCACCTTTTAATGAGGAAAAAATCCCAACAACAATTGCAACATATGCATTCAGCAAAAACTAGACCAGTGGCTCTCAACCAGTGCCCTTGGTGGCTACTAACAGGCCAGGATTTCATACCTCCCAACATTTCAAATGGCGAAAGAGGGACACTTCTGTTTTAGGTGGCGTTTCTGGGGACGTGGCTGGTAGGCGGGGCATTTCCAAGAATTTTTAGGTTATTTCTTGACCCATCTGCACCTCTTTGTGTAACTGATAAATGATTTAGAGCAAGACCAAAGTATTTTAATTACCCATATTAATGTTTAAACACATATACTAACAATTAACAACACATTTATGCGAGTTTTATTGCTGTGGAGCAATGTAATACACACCACTCATTCTGATGTCCTAAAAAGAGGGACAAAAGGGTAGAAAAGAGGGACAGAGGGATTTGGGTCTCAAAGAGGGGCTGTCCCTCCTAAAGAGGGACACTTGGGAGGTATGGGATTTGAGAATTTCCTTTTAAGAGCACAGGTGAGTTAATCAATATGACTGAACCTCTGATCAACACACTTGTGTTCTAGCAGGGAAATTCCTAAGTCCTGGCCTGTTAGTGGTCACTGAGGGCACTGGACTAGACCAAATGTTCTCAACTACTGTCGTCACATAGCCCTGTCACTGGGGGTTTAGGGATTTCCTTGCCTAGGAACAGGTGATCTAACTGGAATGAAAGATCCACTAATCACACACCTATGCTCAGACAGGGGAATCATTAAAGGGATAGTAATACTTCGTTTTAACTTTATTTTATTTTGTAGGCATTAAAAAAACATGAAGAATGATATAAGTCTTATCTCTCAAACCTTTATGGTTTATGAGATATTCACAAGCAAAGTTCCCCTCCCCACCCCTTTTTCCTAGTGTAAGCCATCTCTTCTCAGCCCCCCTTGACAAGTTTTTCAGCTTTTTCCCTTATCTTAATTGAAGATTGTCCCTCTCTGCAGTCTACCTGGGCATCTCCCTTCTGATCTGGTTGAACAGGGGGGGATACTTTGTTTGTGAATATCTCTTAAACCATAAAGGTTTCAGAGATAAGTCTTATATCATTCTTCATGTTTTTTTAATGCCTACAAAATAAAATAAAGTTAAAATGAAGTATTACTATCCCTTTAAAGAAACAGTAACCCTTTATTTTGACTTTACATATTCAACAAGTACACAATACGTAAAGTTTTATCGCCTATATATTTTATAATTTTTTCCACCCTTTTATGTAAGGCTGGAGAGAGCTTTCTGTCAGGGAACATGAAAGCAGGACTAGCGATACAATTTTAAAAAATACACAATGTAAAAAATAAAACATATAGAGCATTCAGTGCTGCAGAGAGACTTTAACATTGCTGTGATAGTCTATCAGTCAGGAAGCTCTCTGGAAACTGTGATCCAGGGAGCTCGCTGTCAAGTGTAACTGTAAAAAGAACGAAAAAATGGAAAAAAACAAAAGTGTAGGCAACCTGACTGCACATTTTATGTACTTGTAATATAGGATAAGTCAAAATAGAGGATTACTATTCCTTTAACCCCCTGAGTGCCAGAGAGGTATCCAGCGTATTGTGTTGCAATGCAATGGATAACGCTCTGGCAGTCAAAGGGTTAAAACCTGCCCTGGTAGGGTGAACTGAAGACCATGGTTGAGATGCTGCATATACTCAGCTTTCAGTAAAGGCAGGATCTTCTTTCCTCATAAACCGAAGGAGGAGGCGGAACACTTGCACAGCTTAAAATAAATTTTTTTTTGGGTTGCTCTTTAGTTGACTTAGTGCCAGTTAACCCTTTGAGTGCCAGAGTGGTGTGCCATGTATTGCATACCCCTCTGGCACTCAAGAGGTTAAATTCTGGCTTTCCAATTTCCTTATGGTTACACCAAATCTGAGCCTGAAATTAACCCCATTGGATGCAAGAAGTGCCTCCAATGCATTATGAAGTAATGCACTCAGGACATTTCTAAAATTCAAGGGGTTAATTAGAGTTTGCAGCAGTTGCCTTTACAAATTAGTACGTCGCAAACTGTACATTTGGTTTGCTCCAAGAATGCTTATATTTTGCTACATCTTTAGCATCTAAGAAGTATGATCATTCTACACAGCATATCATTTGAAATCCCTATGAACTTTGAATTGCAATTTAATTGTTTGAACGTTTATATTCTTCTACAGTACAAATACAAGACAGGGTACCGCAAGCAGCTAGGACACCACGTTGGGTTCAGAAGCCTGTTGGATGATCCCAAATCTGTGTGGGCCATGCATGTAGCCAAGATCCAGAGTGACCGAGAATACAAAAAGGACTTTGAGAAACAAAAGACTAGGTATAACAGCCCAGTGGAAATGCTGTCAGTGTTGTTGGCCAAGAACTGCCAGAAACTTGTCAGCGACATTGACTATCGTCACTACCTCCACCAATGGACGTGTCTGCCAGATCAGAATGATGTCATCCAAGCAAAGAAGGCATACGACTTGCAGAGTGATGTGAGTTGCACATTCAGTGGTACTTTGTTTCTCTCTTGTTAGATTTGGCTTTAATTTTACATTAATACATCTTTTCAGGCTGTGTACAAATCCGATTTGGAGTGGCTGAAGGGAATTGGCTGGGTTCCTGTTGGTTCCCTGGAGGTAGAGAAGGCTAGGAAAGCAGGTGAAATCCTGAGTGAAAAGAGCTATCGTCAGAAACCAGATACTTTTAAATTCACATCTATTCCTGACTCACTGGAATTGGTTCTTGCTAAGAATAATGCACTTCAAATGAACAATGTAAGTACAAAGCTATCTTAATCGGTTATACATATGCACCATATGTTACCAATAATGGGATGTATAAAGATTTAAACTGTTGATAAGCTCAGTGTAAGAGCTTAAAGAGGAGCTGTTCACTTTCTAAATTATCACCTTAGGGAGGGCATCCATATTGACACGATCTGCATGATTTTTCATCCTCACTAATTTATCCCATACCTTTGATGAAAACAGATATGAGCTGGTAGCCTCAAATTAAAAAGTGAGTCTATTTTAGGATGGGTACGTAAGTAAATATGCAGGCTATGCTACACAGGTCAGATAACTTAGTTCTGCTGAGGTTAAAGTGTCCTTAATTACTAAACCAAAATCTCTAAATCCATGACACTGTTTTGTGAACAAAACACACAAGGTAAAGACAGTTTAAAAATCTTTAATGAGACTAAAAGCTGGGTGGAAACAGGTTCACTTTAAATGAGTTTGAGACTGCAATTAATCACATAATTTTAAATATATTTTAGTGTCTAACATGCTAAATAAGTCTTCAACTCGTTACTAAGTAGACTGACCAGACCCATATCTCCCAACATGTTATATTGCCAAAGAGGGACACTTGTGTTTTAGAGGGTGTTGCTGGGGAAGTGTCTGGTTGGTGGGGCATTACTGAGAATTTTTAGGCTATTTCACGACCTAAAGACACCTCCTTTTGTAATGTAATACATGACTTATAACAAGACCAAAGTATTTTACTTACACATACTAATTTATAAATACATATACTGATGTTTATACAAACATTAATGTGAGTTTTATTGCTGTGGAGCAATGTGATACAATTATATACACATCACACAGTCTGATCTCCCAAAAAGAGGGACATCAGGGTGGGAAAGAGGGACAGGGGGATTTGGGTCTAAAAGAGGGACAGTCCCTCCTAAAGATGGACACTTGGGAGGTATGCAGACCTCGCCTTTAACCGGGGACATACAGGAAATAGACATATTTCAGGACTTCACTGAAATCAAAGCAGCCCTGCAGTATGCATTTTTGATATGTGTCCCCGGTTAAAGGTGCAGTCTGTTCACCCTATTCATAAGCAATGTGTTAGAGACCTCTTTAGCATCCAAGGAGCTAATAAATGTAATTGTAATGATGATGATGATAGACCATTAATGCTTTGAGTGCCAGAAATATATCCAATACATTGCAATGCTTTGGATATATTTCTGGAACTCAAGGGGTTAATGCTCTGGATGTTTATTTTATTGGTTCCTTTATTTTAATAATAAACAAATAGCGCTTGCAATTTCACAAGAAATGTCCTAATGTAAAATAAGTAAAACACTCCATGAATGTGTCAAAATACACTGAATAATTTTCCTTTCCTATTTATGTTCTTTAGCGACTGTACACAGAAGCCTGGGATAATGACAAGACCACCATTCACGTTATGCCAGATACACCTGAAATTTTGCTTGCAAAGAGTAACTCTGCAAACATTAGCAATGTAAGTATTTTGGTACCACGAAAAGTATTCCATTTGTAATGTACTTAATGTATATATATATATATATATATATCCTATATAATAATAATTTGCTACGATTTGTCAGAAGCCGTCATGCACAGTAGAGACGGCTGTGCGCGCTTTAGTCATGCACAGTACAGACTGCCCGCGCCATGGCTGTTACGGAGCGGGGCTCTCCAAATTCAGACCGGAGTCGCACAGAGAGGACTATGGTCTGAATTCGGAGCGCTTCGCTCCGTATCAGCCGCGGCGAGGCCACTCTCTACTGCTCATGCCTACAGAGGTGGAACTGTGGCCTTTCAACTTTTATATATATTTATGGTTTGTTATATATATATATATATATATATATATATATATATATATATATATATAACAAACCATAAACCTGCGCTCGTCCAGTGTACTAGTGACTAGTGCGCCCTGTGTTGGGCATATATAATAACACTGTGAATAAGTTTGAGGCATTAGTGCCAACCTTTCTGGCCAAAAAAGAGGGGGTAAGCTCACCAACCACGCCAAGGTTCCTCAGTTGTGGCAAGTACCTACTCTCAACACTTGAAATCTCTATCTAGAAAAATTAAAATAAAATTTAAAAATGCTCCCTGATGAGATGTTATAATAACGTGTTGGAGGGGGACCCCTTTTCTTTGTATTTTGTTAGATGCGTAAAGGTCCCCATGAGTCCAATTAAAATGAACAAACAACTATTTAAAAAAGTGTGAAGAAGAACTTGTGTACCTGCACTGGGGCGACATCACCACACAAGAACCGAAATTCAGTCAGCCCTTATATCTATATATATGTACATATATACACATATATATATATATATATATATATATATATATATATATATATATATATATATATATATATATATAGTCATAGTAGGCCAGCACTCACTGGACATTCATTAAATCATATTTTATTGAATTGACGATTCGATTCTCAAGACATACATGAATCAAACAATGAAATAACCAGTATACGTAGCTTGTCCCAAACACCGCGAGTACAATGTGAGGAAGAGTGCCTAACTTAACGAAAGAGAAATCAAACATGTGTCAGGAGTAACAACGTATCTAGCTATCAATCTCATCAATCATAGACTTGTAAATGCACTATGATCAATCCGAAAATAAAAATAAAATATTGAATAAACACTTTTTTACAGGAGGCAGTAGCTTTAAATTGGATCACTATAGTGTTAGCAGATTATTTGTTGGAGAAACACTTGAAATGTCCAATATTTTATACCTTGCTAAAAGAATATAAGTGTATGGGACATCCATCTGCACGCCCTATGGCATCTGTGAGGGGCAGCTTTCTTCACCCTTCATTCTTCCCAGCCTTGCCTCACATTATCCATAGAGCCACACATACTGCCCCCCCATGGAAGAACACACTGTTCATCAGCATTTCTTCACAGTAGCCTTAGAACCGCACATCGTCCCCCCAGCCTTGTCCCTTTTTTCATAGAATCACACACACTGTCCCTCCAGCCGTACCCCACGGTAACCATAGAACAACACACTGTCCCTTCAGGGGGTAAATTACCATTGGTGTTGCAGATTCATAGTACCGGGGTTCAGACAACTTTAGGGGCTCATCAATGCTGATGATAGAAATGTTTATGATCTAGTAGATGCAGTCAAGGGAGGGCCCGAAAATTGTTTTCCACCTGGGTCCTCATCCTCAGTCACTAGATGTACCACTGTTTAAGTGAATAGCAGTTTGTGTAAATGTTATTTGTTCTGCATCGTGCTGCTGTTTTGCTCCAGAATTGCACCTCCGCTTACTGAATACAGCCCTTGGTTCCTTTCAGACATGGACAAGTCCATGGTCAAGCCTTTTAACCATTTGTGGTTCAGATGTGTATTTAAACAAATATTCTTTAGGCTCACTGCACACCTTTTTGAACCCTTTGAGTGCAAGAGGGGTATGCAATGCACTGCAAAGCTGGCAAACAAAGGGTTAAATGTTTCCCCAACCCTATTATGATTTGTACTTACAAGGTTTTTTAGGTACCTCTGTTTTCTCATTTATATTCATCTGCCTGTATCTGCTACATAGTAACATTCTGTTCTTTTCTTTTTGTTTTCCAGAAACTTTACACAAAAGGATGGGATGAAACCAAGATGAAAGGTTATGACATTAGAGGTGACACCATTGCCATCAAAAGTGCAAGGGCCTCTAGAGACATAGTTAGCGATGTAAGCACTCTGCAATTTTCTGTGATCTGTCATTAGTCTTTTTAAGCTAAAATCAGAAAATATACCATTTTAGAGTATTTTAATCCTTAACCCTTTGAGTGCCAGTGTGGTACGGAATGCATTGCAAAGCTATGCATTCCGTACCACTCTGGCTTTCAAAAGGTTAAGTGCTAGACATGCATGCATTGAGATACAGCCAGAAACTTTATGGGTTTTTTTATTAAACCATTCCCTGCTAAGTAAAACAAAACTGCTTATTGCTGAAGTTTTTACTATGAGTTCTATGGAGAACTGGTGTCAGTGAATCACCGCACCCATAGAATGCATTACACGCACACACCTAGACCAAAAGGGTGCCTTTAATGTAAAAAAAAAATTAAAAACAGTTTAAAAGCCCTGAAATATAGGCTTTTCATTAAAGAAATGTGTGTCCTTTAGATATACACTGTATTGGTAAGAATTTTTAGTGAGATATAAAGCTACTTTTGCTGATTTCCATTATATGTCACTGGTTATCTTATCTAGCCAGTAAAAAGGTCTTAATAACTTATAAATAATCAAAGGTATAATGAATATTAATGAGTAATGGAAGAGGAAAGCCCAGTAGATTTTCAGTTTTCCTTACTTCTTGGTAAATAGGATATTTTGTTTGGATCATAGATCCCTATACAGTAACTTCACTTGAAACTTAATTAGTCTCTGTTTTACCTTCTTAAACTCTGATTTCTTTCTTACAGTACAAATACAAGACAGGGTACCGCAAGCAGTTAGGACATCATGTCGGCTTTAGAAGCCTATTGGATGATCCCAAATCTGTGTGGGCAATGCATGTGGCCAAGATCCAGAGTGACCGAGAATACAAAAAGGAGTTTGAGAAACAAAAGACTAGGTATAACAGCCCAGTGGAAATGCTGTCAGTGCTGTTGGCCAAGAACTGCCAGAAACTTGTCAGCGACATTGACTATCGTCACTACCTCCACCAATGGACATGTCTGCCAGACCAGAATGACGTCATCCAAGCAAAGAAGGCATATGACTTGCAGAGTGATGTGAGTAATTTCTCTTGTATTACATTATTCTTAACAATAGCCGTTTTCAAGATGTTAAGGTTCCATTTTATTTTAGATTAATCCATAAATACAAAAATATATAAGGGATGCTTTTTTACATTTATTTATTCAATAACATTTAAGACTCACTTTAAAACACTTCCATTTTGTAGATATAATTCTATTGTTCTCTCTCTCCTCTATGTAAGCTGCTTCTGAATAGAAGTAGCTAATATGGTAGAACACTTAAGACACTAAGGTTGCCATTGTAACCCTGTACTGTGTTCAGACAGAGGGAGAAATTTCCTTCTGTTTCACTGCATCTTTCCTGATCCTTAATTTTGTTTCAGATATTCCTTAGGACCCTTATAAATGGCTCAGACTGGAGGAACTGTCTCCCTCTGAGCACAGTGTATGGTTATCATGTCATTCTTAGCTCCATTGGTTCATAGGCTGTGTCAGCTCATTTAATCAGAAGTAGTGAATATCAGGGAAAACGAAGGTGGGCAATAGAATGATTATATCATCAAAACAGCAGAATTTTAAACAGTGACTGACAGTCACACTCGAAAATGGACTCAAATAAAGTTAAAAAAACTTTCAGCTCTGAAACATTATTAGTTGTTAATTAAGAGTTACATTAGCATTTTAAGTAATTCAGGCATCATTTGAAAAAAAAAAAGTAGAGATGTAAACACTCAATTCTTTATTTTTGCAGTGATTTATAATATCCTTTTTTTCCAGTGGTTATACAAGTCTGACATGGAATGGATCCGTGGTTGTGGATGGATACCCAATGACTCTCCGGAAGTGAACAAAGTCAAGAAAGCCCAAGAAATCCTAAGCGACAGAAGCTACCGCCAGCATCCAGATACTCTGAAATTCACTAGCATCGTTGATACTCCAGATATTGTCTTGGCCAAAGCAAATGCTCTACAGTTCAGCAATGTGAGATATTTTATATTATTGGATACCTTTGTTAACACTTTATATTTATGCTTTTGATAAGATAAACATTCAGCAAAAACATAGAAATACAAGTAAAGGTGAAATGGACAGAAACACCAGAGGAGAGTAGATTGGCATTTCATTTCATGGTATCATCCTATGATTCATCTAGGTAAGGGAAAGGGGGACACAGAGGTCCTAGTGGGAGTTAGCGAGAGGATAGTCCAGCCAATTCATGGATGTCTCTTATTGGCAGAATAAAAGGACAAGTAACAGAGGTGGAGACATTGCAGGACACGTATGACTATTAACATCTTGGATACTAGAGAGGCCTCCAGTGCAATGCGAAGCAATGAGTTGGAGATCTCTCTAGCATCAAAGGTCATAAATAAAACAAAGCATTGACATGAACAGAGATTTTTCGTTGATAGTCATAGTAAAGTTGCTTTACTGCATCTATAACCCTCACACGTATTCTCTTTTTAGCAGCTTACAGGTCAATTTTCACACTTTACTAAGTCTTCTCCAATGGGAGCAGACTTTGTACAAATGATTGGGGCTCCTCTATGCAGCCCCAAAATGGCTCCTATGAGCAATTCAGGGGCTCAGAAAACTGACACCCTCCACTGGAATGCAAACAATTCTATATTAGCCTTCAAGCCCCATAAACAAGGTCCGCGAGGTCATGCACCACACAGGTCAAGATGCTGTCCTGAGCAATGCAGTGTGGGAGCAGTGAGTGTCTCCATTCTGACCATGGGCAGATTGTCCTGTCGGGGGATCGGGCATCCCCCGGTGGGCCGCTAGATCATGGGCCGGTGGGGGAGATCAGAGGACCTCACCTCGCAGTCCCACGATATTTTGAAAGAGAGGTCTGTGTTGCCACAGGCACTCTCTGTGACAGCCTTCGCGTTCCTTGTTAACCCTTTGAGTGCCAGAGGGGTATGCAACGCGTTGCGTACCCCTCTGGCACTCAAAGGGTTAATGCAGAGCGCCAGGAAATGACATAATATCCTGGCGCCTGCTCTCCCATTCCGGACAGGGACCCCAAGGTGGCGTCGATAGGGACGTAGGTGCATCTAGTGGGCTGCTTTAAAAAAAAAAGCCCAGGTTGGTATTCCCCTACAATCCGCCCCTGATTCTTACCCCCATTTCTGCTAGACCGTTGGTATGCCAAGGTTCACAATGCAACCCCAAGTATTCAGCACATCGTGTCCCTGCAGATCTGCTGATAGGGTCAATAGCTGATGATAGTTCCCTTTTAATACTGTATTTCCATCAGCAGTTTAGACTAGCAATATCCAGGAATTCATGTATCCTCATTTAATTTTCTTTCCTTATCTCTTCTCGCCATTATTCTCTTTTAGGCCTTGTACAGAGATGCTTGGGATAAGGAGAAGACCCAGTTCAGCCTTCCTGCCGACACCCCACAGATGGTGCAGTCTAAAATCAATGCTGTGAACATTAGCAATGTGAGTATTTTATTATTGGCTTTTCCCTTTACTAAGAGAAGTGCATCAATTCTTGATCAAACTGTGTGTACCACAGGGGACAAATAACAATTCTCCGATTTCATTTGAGAGCTATCGAGCATTGATTAAAAGCCCCATTTAAATCAATGTGGATTTTGGAAAATATCATGTGTTCCCAGTGGTGACATTGGTTTGTTCCAGAGTTGCTCCACTTTATTTAGAACATAGGAACTTAGAGGAGATTTGATAATGAAATATGGACACAATGAGTACGGACTCTGGAAAGCAGTATCATGAACTTCCAGCCTGTGACTAGTTGTTTGGCTGGAGACAAAAAGAGGAGAGAGTGCAGGACAGAACCTTTGGGGACAGCAATCAATAGATCAGCAGAGGAAGAGATTACAAACAACAGTGATGGGCAGCAGGCCCTCAGAGGCATATCTCGTGGCCCCCTGTCTTTTCCCTGTTACAGTTCAAAAAGGAGATCATTTCCCTTTTCCACATCACACAAACTGTATTCCCCCCCCCCCAAAAAATGTGCATCATTTACATTTTACTTAAAACACATCTCCCTCCCGCCTTAACCAATTGGCTGCTACTCCATTGCATTTAGAAGCTCTATCTTGGAGATGTCTCTATCGTCTAATGGGTTTATCTTCTTTATTTATATCTTTTTTTAAATACAATGTGTGGCCTTTTGGTGGATTGAGGGTCACATATGTGACACAAAATGTACGCTGGGTATACTGGGTATAAAGGACCATTACAAGTAAAGTATGTTAAAGTGAAGGAGAGACTGACTTGTCATTCCAGTAACAACAGTGTATAGGAGATTTGGGAACATGAGGCCCCCTAGCTGTTGCTGGACTTTAACTCCCATCAGGATGATGGGAGCTGTAGTCTAACAACAGCTGGAGAGCTTCTCATTTCCCAAGCCTGGTACATAGGCTACTAAAAATATTCAGGTTTGATCTTACATTGAGTAAGATGATATATGTGTGCCTTGTTCAATGAGGACTATTTTAAATTAAAAGTATATTACCTGTTACAGAAACAATACCAGCAAGGCTGGGAAGACACCAAGAAGAAGGGATATGATTTGAGAGCTGATGCTATTCCAATCAAGAGAGCCAGAGCTTCAAGAGATATCGCTAGTGATGTAAGTAAGACAAGGATGTGTGGCCTCCAAATATGTAGCACTAGTTGGAATACAGTTGCCATCTTCCTCAATTAGTTGATACCAGATTGAGGATGATGAAAACTGCAATCCAATAGGAGCAGGAAACAGGATTACTGTGGTGAATTATTATTGCTTCAGGTACGTTATCATTTTGACCAAAAGGACAAACACGTAGACTGAATATCCTGTACTCTATATTAGTGACTCAAATACTAAAACGGTGATCTTATGTTATGTAAATGCCCATTTATTCTTCTTTTTTACTAGTACAAATACAAAGTAGGCTACCGCAAGCAGCTAGGCCATCATGTTGGGTTCAGAAGCTTGCTGGATGATCCCAAATCCGTGTGGGCCATGCATGTGGCCAAGATCCAGAGTGACCGAGAGTACAAAAAGGAGTTTGAGAAACAAAAGACTAAGTACAACAGTCCCGTGGAAATGCTGTCAGTGGTGTTGGCCAAGAACTGCCAGAAACTTGTCAGTGACATTGACTACCGTCACTACCTCCACCAATGGACATGTCTGCCAGACCAGAATGATGTCATCCAAGCAAAGAAGGCATACGACTTGCAGAGTGATGTGAGTAATTTACTCAACTGCATTTTGATTCCCTTTTTTTAGAATTAGATTTTATTTTGATTGACTTCACATCTTAATAGTTAAAATGTTCAACCTATAACTTTTTATACATGTTTTAAACCTTGGATGCTACAGACATCTAGAGACATCTTTAGAATCCAAGGGATTGATGTTCATAGTATAGATGTGCTGATCCTCTTGAAGACAATGCATTCTAGTGTGATGATGTTTATACGCTGGCAGTCAAAGGATCTGTTGCTATGCTTTGTTTCAGTGGATATATAAATCTGACATGGAATGGATCCGTGGTTGTGGCTGGATGCCCAACGATTCCCCAGAAGTAAATAAAGTGAAGAAAGCCCAGGAAATTTTAAGTGATCAGCTGTACCGCCAAGCTCCAGACTCTCTGAAATTTACCAGTATAGTTGACCCTCCATCAATTGTACTTGCCAAGACCAACGCTCTCCAAATCAGTGACGTGAGTTAACTTAGTTTTTTAAGTTAATTTGGTGCCATTTTTATAATATGCAGATAATATGACTCCCTTTGCTCTTCATGCAGTGAAATAGTGTCTCATTGTGGGATTAATTTGGCACCATTTGTATAACTGACTGATGGTGCCTCTTCTTCACATGGATAAATACGTGCACACTATGAGGTTCATTAGGTGCTCTTTGTACAATGTGCAGTTAATTTGGCGTCCTTTGTTCAATGTGCAGCTAGTTTGGTGACCTCTGTTCTTTATGCAGCAAATAGTCTCACAGTATGCATCTAATTTATATGCCATTATAACATGCCACAGAACACAATAACCTAGTATTATAGTGTTAAATGTTTTGTTTAATAGTTTGCAAAAATATACTTTATTATCTGCTAAATCTGTAAATGAAATGTTTTTGATATTATTTAACAAAAACTTCAAATGCATCTAAATTTTATTTTAAACTTTCTTCCAATCAACCTGTTAGCATGTGTACAGAGACGCATGGGATAGAGAGAAAACTAAATTCAGCCTTCCTGCAGACACTCCAGAAATGGTTCTATCCAAAGTCAATGCAGTCAACGTCAGCAATGTAAGTCATTATTCACTGCCTAACGTACATTGTCTTAAAAGGCTCAAGCAGAATGATTGTGGCTTCAGACATAGGTAAATACAAATTTTTAAGAGTGACTATAGCAATAATACAGGTGCATCAGTGACCTCACCTCTTTACATTCAAGCATCTCTACATATTGTGATGATGCAGGACTATACAACAAATGCTAGTGCAAGAGCCAAGTGGCCCATTACTCTGCCCATTTTCCTATCTAATTAAAAAGCTCAGATTTTGTAATGATATAATTGGCCTTATCTTGGAAGTCCTTAAATTCCTTTCCTTTACTATCTACATTTTTGAGAGACTATTCCATGTATCTACTACCTTTTCTGCAAAGTCACAGTTAGGCGGTGTTCATATTTGGGGCAGTTAACATTTGATTGGGAGGTCTAACTCAGCTAACTTCAGTAAATATCCCCTTATGGTAAAGTTGCTCTTGTTGGACTACAAGTCCCAGGCCAATGGCAGGCTGAGGATGATGGGTATTGAATTTTTCAACATCTGCACTGTCACATTTCCCATATATGCTTTAAAAAAAATCATATAATTCAGAGCTATCATAGAAACATGATATTTATTGGTTATCCTTTTGGAAAGAAGATAGAACATTCATATTATGGCCATAGTCTCCTAAAACCAGTTATTTTATTACATACTTGCATTTATCTTGAACAAAATGTGACTGAGCTCTATTTCTCTGTTAATATTAAGGTGTCTGTTTTGTACTTTACAGAAACATTACAAGCAAGCTTATGAAGATGACAAGAGGAAGGGGTATGATTTAAGAGCTGATGCCATCGGAATCCGCAGTGCCAAAGCTTCCCGTGACATTGCCAGTGATGTATGTGTGAATGGAAAGAGCTTTCTATCTTTATACATTTTGCAATACTGCTTTTGATATATACATAGCTTTCATCCTTTGAGTGCCATAGGGGTATTCAACTCTGCATTGCACGCCCCTCTGGTACTCAAAAGGTTAACCCCATGGTTCTTAGACATGTCTCTCACACATGACTTCTTCTAGGGGTTAAAGGAATGGTAACCCCCTCCTAATTATAAACCTCGTTTTGTCTTAATCTGTGAAGAAAATCCAGTTTGTCATTTTGAATCAGCTCTGTGTGTAATGGTTCACCAAAATGAACCTTTAAATAGTACTGGAATTCATATTCATGGAGGCAGACATTATTCATTGTCGCAAACCTCAGTGACCCCTCCCACATAAGGCTTCCTAAGAGCACTTCAGTGGAGGAGAGCTTGAGTCCTGCAACAAAGCATCAGGTTTGCTTCCATCAGTATGACAAGCAGTACTAAATAATACATTCATTTTGGAGAACGAACCCACATAGTATTGATTCAGAGTGGACATTAGGTTTATTTGCCCAGATTAAGATAACTGGGGGTCTGTTATTAGGAGGTGTTAATGTTCCTGTAATTACCCCTTTGAGTGATAGAGAGATGCACAATGCATGGACAAAATGTTATACATTGTATATTTATTTTTTTTTTTTTATAGTATTCCATATGTGATTAGGGCAGCTCATAACGCTTGCTTTGTTTTCTAATTGCCAGTACAAATATAAGTATGCCCATGAGAAGCAGAAGGGTCACTACATCGGAACACCCACTGCCCAGGATGACCCCAAACTGATGTGGTTGATAAAATCTGGCAAGCTTCCAAGTGATTTAATATACAAAAAGGACTATGAGAAGACCAAGGCTAGGATTCAAATACCTGTAGATATGGTGTCCATACAGACAGCCAGGCAAGTCCAAGATATTGCCAGTGACATAGACTATCGCCACTATCTGCACCAGTGGACATGTCACCCTGATCAGAATGACTGCATTCAGGCTAAGAAAGCCTATGAACTGCAAAGTGATGTAAGTATATATGTGTTATGGACTAACAGTTACATGCATTGAAGGGTTTTATTTCATAGTCAGTGGAAAGGGGTGGGCCATGGTACAACCAACTTCATCATAATCCACTCAGAGGAGCCAATGTCCTCCCCATAGAATAGGTTATTATATCGCTCCGTTTTACACAACCTCTTAGAGGAGGAATGGAGCAATGGCCGGGGAGGAGGAAAGGAGCTGTAGTCCAACAACAGCTGGAGTGCTGCAATATAATAACATAATAATAACTGCCTATGCTATGCCCCATAAGTTTTACATCAGGAATATATGTAAGAAAAAGAAAGTGACAGCACTCAACGTATTGAAGTGTACAGAGAAGGATTTCCCAGTAGGTGGAGTAGGCAACTGCCTGGCACTCCAAATTTTGAGGGGCGCCTTAATTGTACTGGCCGCACCCACATTTAGAATTTTTTGGTCTGCCCAAAACAATCTCACTGCTCGAGTTTTATACCCTGATACGAGATATAATTTAACCCCGTGGATATTAGAGAGATCTCCAGTGCATTGCTCTGTAATGCTTTGGAGATCTCTGTAGCATCCAAGGAGTTAAAGCTTTTTTTGTTCTTGCTTGTGTAGGCCAAGGGTATTTTCTGTGCCTGGAAACAGTGGATGGGACTGGGGCATGGTCACATTAGGAGCAGGGTGTTGCCATGGGCAAAGTTAAGTGTCCCTAGATTGCCTTCCTTAGGGGCTCCTGGGATGTTAATCTGGCCCTGGAAGTGCATGTGGCATGATAGATGACCATCCACCCCCCCCCAGCTGTGTATAACATTAAAAAAGCATGGTCACATCGCACACAGCAGTCTCCTTTAGTGATTTATTTAAATAACCACACACGGGGCAATGGGAAACATTTCAGTCCTCTTGGCATTATCTAAAGCCCAAAGTGTGCAAGGCTAGTCCTATTGCTGGGAGATGCTTTATTCAAATATTATTGCAACCCAATCTTGAATGTATCCTTTCTACAATTAGAGTGACACTATTACTACAGCATTATATTCAGGGTTATTGGCTGTGACAAGGTCATCCATAGCCTGCTGCTGCAACAAAGACACACTAAATACAAGTTTTAGGTGTAATAACTTTTAAAAGAAGCAACTTCCATCAGTGGAATTAACTTTATTTTACAGAGCAGGGAAATCCCTAAAATATGTATATGTTCCGTATTACACAATGCGTACTCTTTAAATTTAAAGAGGGAAATTAGCAGTGGGAATTGGGGTATAAGTCAGTGTTCTTTGACTTCTAGATATGACAGTATAATATGAGAGCTACAAAGAGGAAAAAAAAAGAAAATTACATATCCCATGTCCCATTTTAAGATGTCTATCAGTAGTAATTACTTTTGTTTCATTCTCCTTTTATTTGCCCTACACAGGCCGTGTACAAATCTGATTTAGAATGGATCCGGGGATGTGGCTGGATGCCTAATGACTCCATAGAGGTTAAGAAAGTGAAGAATGCCCAGGACATTTTAAGTGAACACCTGTACCGTCAACCTGCCAGCGGCTTGAAGTTCACCAGCATTGTTGACTTGCCATCGATTGTCCTGGCTAAGACAAATGCTGACCAGATTAGTGAGGTAGGATGAACAGATATTATCACTGTAAGTGGGATATCCATGTCCACCAGTCTCTAAATACACCCCGTATTTTCTCTTCTAATAGAGTAAATATAAAGAAGCTTGGGAAACAGACAAGAGGACTATTCATGTCATGCCAGATACCCCTGAAATCATGTTGTCAAGAGCCAATGCCATCAACGTCAGTAATGTAAGTAACTGGACGCCTTTTGCTCCCAAGTGTATTATATCTTGTTACCCACTGAAGGCATAAAATGGACTTCAAACTGACCTGTCAGTGTCTCTCTCTCGCTCTCTCTCTCTCTCTCAAAATCAAAGGCCAGATTTCCCAATAGGAAGAGTAGGCAACTGCCTTGGGCTCCAAATTTAGGGGGTGCCTCAGCTATTTGGCCACTCACACATTCTGAATTGTGGATGTCGCCAGAGCAAACTCACTGTCCCTGTGCCAGTTTTATACCCCTTTACAAGCTATTATTTAACCCCTTCACAACGTGCTGGAGATCTCTCTAGCAACCAAGGGGTTAAAGTCTTTTTTTAGCTTTCCTTGTTATATGAGAAGGATATTTTCTGTGCCAAGAAATTGTGGATGGGTCTGGGGGTGAGACCATGTGAGGAATGCAGGTGTGGTCATGGGAGCCTAGAGTGCCTTGCCCAGGGGAGTCTGGGATGTAAATCCAGCCCTGTCTCTATCTATCTATCTATCTATCTATCTATCTATCTATCTATCTATCTATCTATCATCTATCTATCTATCTATCTATCTATCTATATATATATCTATCATCTATCTATCATCTATCTATCTATATATCATCTATCTATCTATCTATCTATCTATCTATCTATCTATCTATCATCTATCTATCATCTATCTATATATCATCTCTATCTATCATCTATCTATCTATCATCTATCTATCTATCTATCTATCTATCTATCTATCATCTATCTATCTATCTATCTATCTATCTATCTATCTATCTACTATCTATCTATCTATCTATCTATCTATCTATCTATCTATCTATCTATCTGTCTGTCTGTCTGTCTGTCTATCTATCTATCTATCTATCTATCTATCTATCTATCTATCTATCTGTTTATCTGTCTGTCTGTCTGTCTATCTAATGCATCTTTTTGTCTGTCTATCCATCTGTCTATCTATCCATCCATCTATGTATTTCCATTCAAATAACTTTCTTTTGTAATCACTTGGATGCTAGGGAGGTCTCCTGCACACTGATTTTCAATGTGTTGCAGACCTCTCTAGTAATCAAGGGGTTAATCTAGATCAGCTTCAGTTTGCCTCCTTTAAAACCTTAAAAACAATCTAATTAATTACAACATGTGTAATTATTATCTTTATCTGACAGAAACTGTACAGAGACGGTTGGGACAAAGTAAAGATGTTCTATGACCTGCGTGCTGACGCCATTCCCATAAAAGCAGCCAAAGCCTCCAGGCTAATTGCAAGTGATGTGAGTACGGAGCTCTAAATGATTTATTTAATTACATGATATGATATTAGACTATATTTGACATGTTTGAGATATGTAAGGAGGGTTCATAATTTCTATGGAAGGTTTGTATTTATTCATTCTTTGAATGCCAGAGGGGGTGTGCAACCCATTACCCCTCAACATTCACTCCTCTCTTGTCCTCATATGGTTAAACATTCACCTGGGATAAACTTATCGTCTACCCTCATGTCAACTTCAAAACAATGATGAGACCAAAGATGTCAACACACTGAGGATGATGCACTAAAAATACCTGGGGGAGATGCACTAAGGTGTGATAAAGAGGTGATAAACAGGCAAGAGGAGATGACCTCACCAGTGATCTAAACTCTCCAATTCCTATGTTATTCTATGGAGCCAATGCACTACGATTTCTCCATTTTTAGAATAACATAGGATCTGGAGAAATAATATCACTGAAGAAGTTATCTCCACATTATTCCACTTTATCCCACCTGATGCATAAGCCCCCTGGACGTGGGGCACGCCAACTGCACCATGGCTGACAAATAAAATATCCCATTGATTTAAATTAGGATTTAAAACCTTGAATTTTACAGAAGTCCTCACCACATTGCAGAATGTGCAACACTTCAGCTTTCCGGCTAATGCTGTGATACATCTCCCATCATACTCAGCAGTCTACTGGTCCCATGACGATGGTTGTTGTTTCAATTCAACAACAGCTGGAGAGCTACATGTTGATCCCCACTACATAATCACTGTAAATTCTACCAATGTTCTACTAGCAGTCTGGGACATCTGCCAAGTACATTGTTGCTGTTTTTATTTATATATTAGAGGAATGTTTCAGAAATTATGAAGCAATGTCTTGTGCACTTCCCGAGCAGTCAGTGGGTTAATTACATTTTTGTCCCCCTAGAAAACTATGTATGGAGTCCTTTTTAGCAATCCAAAGAGTTAAAATCCCCAATAAAATCTTTGGGAATTTTTATTTCTCTTCTGTGGTGCATATGGTTCTAAATGTGATCACGTGCTCTTTATCATTCTACATAAATGTATTCAAAATAAATATATATTTCATATTAATAAGTAAACCACACAAGCAACAAGGTTATGATGATGAGGGGAAAAAAACTACGAAGATCCCTCTGATTTCAAAAATAATCAATAGGACCCATATATCTTGGTAAAAAGTCACTTCACCTTGTGCCTTCATTTGTATGTTGCTGCATGGAATTCTGTGAATGCAGTGGATACACTGTAAGCTACGGATTCTTTGCTTGGGACAGGTTTTTTGATGTGTTTCTGACTTGTAAACAAATACACAATTGTATTGGTCTGATTACTATGCCTTTTCTTTTGTAGTATAAATACAAAGAAACTCATGAGCAACAGAAAGGCCACTACATTGGAACCAGATCTGCCCAAGATGATAACAAGATTGCTTGGTGTTTACGCGCATCCAAACTTCCCAGTGACCTGGAATACAAGAAGCACTTTGAGAAAACGAAGACCAAAGTGAACCTGCCAGTAGATATGGTATCCATCGTCTCGGCCAAGCAATGCCAGACCTTGGTCAGTGACATTGATTATCGTCATTATCTGCACCAATGGACCTGTCTTCCAGATCAGAACGATGTCATCCAGGCTAGAAAAGCTTATGACCTGCAGAGTGATGTAAGTTTCCAGATATTCACACTGTACGTCATCGATCTACCTGTTCTGTTGAATATTACATTATTTCTATTTATCATAATTCCAGCATTGTCTTTTTTGTAACCCTTTGGATCCTAGAACTATCTTCATTGCATCCACAGGGTTAGTCCTTAGTTGTGTTAAGCCTTTAGCCCTTTAAGAATAAGAGAGGTGTGCAACTTATTACTTTGCATTGTGTTGCACACACCCCTGTATTTTAAAGAGAAGCAATCCTTTTATAATGAAAAAAATCTAAGTGATAGGATTTTTCCTGCTGCGTAATGTAATGGTTTTGCCACTGCTGGAAGATTTTTCACTCAAAAGCTGCTACAACTCAAACTGTTTGCAACAGCACCAAGCAGTGTCCAAAATTAAATTATTTTTATAATGCACTCTATGAGAAAATATGAGTCATAAACCTGTCTCCATAGACTTACTCCCCCATAGTAAATTATGGAAACAGCGCTACCTGGTGATGAGATAGGAATCTGCAGTTTAATGTAGAAGGAAAATGATAAAACATTTGGCCTGTAATAACTTTTATTAACACACTTCCAATAAGTGGGAGTACCATCTGTTTTAGTCAGAAGGAAAAGCACCAAAATAAAAACTAATTACTTTAATACAGTGTTGTTAATCTTTGGACGTCCAGCTTTTGGGGACTACAACTCTCAGCATCTTCAACCAACCTTTGGCTGGACGGAGATGATGAAAGTTGTAGTTCCCAACAGCTGGTGGTCTAACAATTAACTACTTCTTCAATTCATCACTAACAAGCACAGTGTAACTGAGATACATTTTATTTTTCATATGTCTAGGCACTTTACAAGTCTGACTTGGAATGGCTTCGTGGGATTGGGTGGATGCCAAATGACTCCTATGATGTCAAGAAAGTGAAATTTGCTCAGGACATCTTGAGTGAGGTAAATATCATTCTTTTTAATCCTTTGTGTGCCAGAGGGGTACTCAACGCATTGCGTTGCGTACCCCTCTGGCACTCAAAGGGTTAATTTAACCATACTCTATTATTTACTTCGATGCTAGAGAGGTCAAAACACATAGTAGCTTCACAGTGTGTCTGAGAACTTTTTTAGCATCAAAGAAATGAACAGTGAATTGATGGTCGGTGCTAATCATTTTTTACTTTTCTTTTACAGAGGAAATATCGCACTAAACCAGAAACTCTGAGCTTCACTCCAGTCACTGACAGAGTGGATTATGTCTCAGCTAAACAGGGCGCGGAGATTCTGAGTGATGTAAGTATCACTGGTGGTCTGATTTTGGTTTTACAATTTCATCTGTTAAAAAGGACCTGTTACCTTTTCAAACCCTCCCCTCAGTGGGAGCCTCCATCTTGTAAGGATCGGAATGTTTATTCCCCCCATTAATTCATTCCACCACTCTGGTAGAAACGGATTCTTTCTAGCAGCCTAGGAATGCAGGAGAGGTGATATTCTGGATATGCATACCACCCACATGTCCCTCTTTAGGAGGGACAGCCCCTCTTTTAGACCCAAATTCCTCTGTCCCTCTTTCCCACTATTTTTAGGAGATCTGACTGTGTGGTGTATATAAATGCATCACATTGCCTCACAGTATTAAAAAGCACATTAATGTTTATGTAAATGTCAGTATATGTGTTTATAAATCAGTCTGCGTAAATATAATTCTGTTATTCAAAGAGGTGTCAGCAGGTCTTGAAATAACCTAAAAACTCTTGGTAGTGCCCCGCTCGCCAGCCACACCCCCAGCAGCACCACTTAAAACAAAAGTGTCTGTCTTTGGCCATTTGAAATGTTGGGAGGTATGGGATATGTGAGGATTTAATTATGCAGCTTTATTAGACATGTCAGAGAACAAAGCTCTGCTGAGATTACATTTCCCAACTACTAAATCCTAATTCTCAAAAACGATTAAACTAATTGATAAACAAAAAGCACAGGGTATAGGCAATCTGAATAGATATTTTTAATCAGCCTAAAAGCTGGTAAATGGCATGTTCACTTTAAGCAATAATATCCACAGAAAAAATGTTTTGCACAACCGTTTGTTCATTCATGAGCCAAACTTTTTAGGCCACAAACGACAACAAGAATCTTAATATTGAAAATATATATATTGTAAGGCTTACACTGCTGTGGACAACGGTCCCACTGCTGCGAGATGTATTATTCAGAAATGTTTTTAGCTCAAACTTGCATTTATTGGGTGTAGTCCCTCCAGAGCAAACATTTAAAAAACGTTATCACTATTCATTTAACCAGCATCCAACATTTATTTGTGCCCTTGATCACAATAATCAGAAAATATTTTCACAGAGGCATAACTAGAATCTTTTGGACACTGGGGAAGATGGGGTCCCCTTGACAACTGCACCCCCTGAACTTAACAATTGTAATGTAACCCCTTGAGTGCTAGAGAGGTATACCTCCCTGGAACTCAAAAGGTTAAACAACTAATATCATTTCTATTTTCTAAGCTTTCCATTTTCTGTCGAAATAATTAGTTCTGCTATACATAGGGATGACTTACCCTGTGGTTAGTGAACTTACAATGTGTTTTTTTTGTTTGTTTTACAGATTAAATATCATGACGCATGGAACAACATAAAGAGCAAGTACACAGCTGTCAATGACTCCCCCCTACTAATAACAGCAAGGGAAGCAGCCAAAAATGTTAATGAGGTAGGTATTTTGAGGCTTTTGTGTTGTTATAGTAATTTGAGCAGGGGTAGTCAATTGTGGGAACCTCAACAGTCAGGGACTACAACTCCCATTAACGGCTGGTTGAGAATGTTATGACTTAGAGTTCCAAAATGTGACTGTCCAAGGACTAGAGTGATCCTGCTATTCTTAAAACATGAATATGCAGATTTTGATTATTGATCTGTTCTAGCTGTTTTTTAAGACCCATAGACTTGGCGTTCCTATGTCTAAGGGGTTATATGATTACTATTTGCAAATATATTCCACGGCAATACAAAGAACTCTCTAAGGAACTTTTATTCAAAGAGCTGAGCAAAAAACTAATAGGTCAGCCTTTATGACTAGAGAAAGGTGCTTCAGACTTAAACAAAAGCAGAGATGTTTTACAGTAAGGGCAGTACAGTTATGGAATTTTTTGTCTCATGATGCTATGCTTACAGGTACTGTAGTTGATTTAAAAAAGTAATGGATACATTTTTAGTTCAGAACAATAATGAGAATTAGGACAGTTGGTTTCACAGCAGATAAGATGTTGATCCAGGGAAATATCTGCCTTCCATTTGGAGTCTGGAAGGCATTTTTTTACCCAGTTGGGCAGTAATTGGAAATGGTCTCAATTTTTTGCCTTCCTCTGTAACTCAGGATAATGATGCCCCTGGCAAGTTCCAGGTAGGCCCATGAATTAAAATGTTCCCCTATAATTATCCCTAAAGTAAATTCCAGAATCTAATATTTTCAGTACCCACCAATACCTCCCAATCAAAAGTTAAAACTCCAGTTTAATTAGTATAGTAACTAGTTTTAAATACATTTCATGAAATGAATCATGCTTGAATGATGTATTCAATATTTTGATTACATTTTCCATATTTGTTTGTTTTACGTTCATATAAAACATCACTTGTAATATATTTTTATGTTTCTTCTTTCAGAAACTCTATAAGGAAGGCTGGGAGAGTATCAAAGCCACCGGATACCTGTTGCCACATGATGCTGTGCAGATTTCTCATGCCAAAAAGAGTGGCACCATTCAGAGTGAGGTAATGTTCTCACTAGGTTATAGAGTGAAGCTATAAAATGGATCAATCCTGGGCCAAACTACTTTGTACTAGATGGGGAAAAAATCTACATGTCCATTAATTTAAATGGGACTTTTCACCCCATTGAATGAATGAATGAGTGGAACCTGAATTGGAGTTCTTTCTAAAATTCAAGGGGTTAACCCTTTGAGTGCCAGAGGGGTATGCAATGCAATGTGAAGCAATGCGTTGCGCACCTCTCTGGCACTCAAAAGGGTTGAAAGGCCTATTTAAATCAGTGGTGATATTAGGAATTGTTATGTGTACCAGGGTGCCCTTGGTTTGACCCTGAATTGCTCAGATTCTTTTTAGTAGCTCAACCTTAATATTGATGCTCAAGATTCCATTTGGTAAATGTGTTCAGGACCAGCAGATAATGAATCTATTTATTGTAGGTGAAATTCCTTCCCTACATCATATACAAAACTTATTAGGAATGGCACTAACGTTCACCTTAATCATCCATTCCCATCCCTAATGTTCAGCCAATCAAGCAACTCCATCCTAACCCAATAACGTTAACAATAAACGCTTATTAAAATAAATAGTAATTTCTGCTATGTGTCTTGATAAATGTTACTTTGTGCCTTTTTTTAGCTGAAATACAAATCCGATTACATCAAGCAAAGAGGTCACTATGTTGGAGTTCCAAATTTTGATGCCGATCCCAAACTTAAGTGGTTCAAGCATGTTAACCTGATGCAGAATGACAGAGAGTACAAAAGAGTTTATAATAAGTACAAGTCAAAGATTCATATTCCTGGTGATATGGTATCGATCGAAGCTGCCAAGCAAGGACAGACTCTGGCCAGTGACATTGACTACCGCCACTATTTGCACCAGTGGACATGTCACCCTGATCAGAATGACTGCATACAAGCTAGAAAAGCCTATGATCTACAAAGTGATGTAAGTAATATCATTTTTAGTACATTAAGTAAAAATAGTTACATGATTAATTAGATTAAAAAACAGCTCAGTAGGTCCTAAGGAAGGAAAAACAAATCACGAAAAAAACCCTTCCTAACTCAAAGATGGCATTCTCTTTACTCTTTAGATCATCCTCCTATTTAATCTATTAACAGAATGGTTCTCAGACTGCGTTCTGTGGAACCTCGTGTTTCCCTGAAGAAGTACAAGGGATTCCATCTTAAAAATGTAATAGTGGACGGTGGAACCAGAATAGGGTGGCCATTAGTGTTTGTGGGTTTTTATACTACCTGTAGTTTTGTGTTCCATTTTGTAATTTAGCCCCTCTATGAAGAAATAATGAACTTATACCGATACCTGATAAATATAAACTTAATAATTTATTATTAACATATTGGTATCAATTAGCTTTTAACCCCTTAGTGACAGCAGCGTCCGCACGCGGCTGTCACCTTAACACCCGTCATACAAAAAAAAAAAAATTGCCAAATGATTCCGAACGAGACCTGGACTTCTGGTACTACTTCCGGGACTTTCCAGGAACGTCCTCTGTCACTAAGTACCTGGTAAGTCCATTTTCCGGAAGGGGTTAAGTACATTTTAGATAGATACTATATTAACAGTCTACAAAGAACATTTCCCTGTGTGAATATTCCTTTTCTCTGATCCTAAGGGATAAGAAGTTTTGAGAGGGCTTTGCATAACCTTGAATATACTTGCATAATAAAACTGATACCTTCTTAGTTACTTTTAATTTTATAGTAACTAAATCAACTTTGGCAAGCTATTGTACATTTGTGTTGGAATGTCTGAGATCTGCTAATACCATATAATATCTGACTACCAATCGTCCAAGAGCCAAATAATTGACATACTTTTGCTTTCTAGGCTATATACAAATCTGACTTGGAATGGATCCGTGGATGTGGATGGGTTCCGCTTGACTCAGTGGAACACCAGAAAGTGAAGAAAGCCCAGGCACTGGTGAATGAGGTGAGTAACCATAGCACTAATGAACTCCGGTATCACATGTAAAGAACATTTATAGGGATTAAAGACTTGTTTCATTCTTTTTACAGAGAATCTACAAGAAGGAAGCACTGGACAACTACCCCAATTTTACTCATGTGGTTGACCCACCGGCTATTGTACTTGCCAAAATGAATGCTGTAAACCAAAGTGATGTGAGTCTTATCTTCATAAGCGTTGCTTCTGCTGTATCCATCAGATTTATGGGCTCAATGTTCAAAAGAAAAGTGAAGTCATTCTGGGACAACCCAATTGCACCTTAAGTGACAAGCATGAATTCCTATTGACTTTAATAGGGCTTCTAACATAATGAGTGCGTTGTGAAGTCCCAGCATTGCAGTGTAGAAATTAACAGGTACCTGGAAGGTACATAAGCCTAATGTGTAAAGTTTGAGTGTAGAGGCCTGAATTCAGCACATGGCAAATTGATGAATGTGCAAACAAATATGGTGATTTCTTTGCGCACTGTCAGTTGGCAAACTAATTAATCGTATCTGGTACTGACCTATTTTCCAGTAAGCGAGTATCTGACCTTTCCATCTGCCAGGATCAGCTTGGTGGATCCCATAGATTCCAATGGGGTAAAGTCACAAACATATACTACATGAGAGCAGCAGAAAAAGCAACAGATCTGACATGCTGCTCTTACTGCCTCATAATAAATTCTGGGCAAAATCTTCATCTATTTTAGCTCCTGGAAACATGTTTTAGTCTATTCTTAGCTCATATTTTATTACAACAACATGTACCTTGATTGATTAGGCAGTGTATCTGCACTTGACATAAACTGTACTACTATATTACAGTTTACACTACTACACTAATATATTACAGTTTACACTAATATATTACAGTTTACACTAGCTCAGTAAAGTGTGGTACTGTGTGAGCCATAGAACATGCAGGAGACCAGCAGAGTAAAAAGTATATTTTTATTGGCTGAGGGCTTTGGATATAAGCTTTCAAGACAACTAGGTCTCTTCTTCAGGAAGAAAAGACCTAGTTGTCTTGAAAGCTTGTATCCAAAGCCACTCAGTTAGCCAATAAAGCTATCATTGTTACTCTACCAGTCTCTTACCTCGGTAACAGCACAGTTGTAACGGTTTATAGCTTTCTTTCCATACAAATTCAGTGAGCAGCTATTCCTTACTCTTTGTACAAGTTCGCTTTACCCCTGATAGTATATATGTAGAATGGTCTAACATTCATTATAGAATATAGTGAGTACAATTTAAAGAATGGGGAAAGAGTTTTAAAAATACTTAAACCAATATATATACATCTATATAGATATATATATATTGTGCATATACCATAAATATACAGAAGTATAAAAAGATACATCATTAGTAAAATATATATATAAGTACTAAATATAACTAGCTGAGTATAAAAACGTAATATGCTTGCAATAGTAAAAGGATAACATACCAATCAGTCTTGAGTATTGTCTCTCTCTCTTCTCTCTCTCTCTCTCTCTCTCTCTTTTCACCACGCAGCAAATCACTCATATCTTTATATAGGTGAATCATAATTACACTTAATCATGCCCCTAATCTGTTTTATTATTTGCTTCTAGTGTCACTACTTCATTATAGCATCTTCTTTCTACACTAATGAAACTATCAATCAGAGCAAAACTCATCCTTAGGCATACAGAGCATCTTCTAATTCCTTGTGGTTGATATGTTATCCAAAAATACAAGGATGTTCTGTAAACAAAAGATATGAAGGTTTGCTAAACTTATGTACTTGAAGTTTGTGTAACATAATATGACACATTAACTTATTCTTATTAATATGTCTTTGCTAAAAAAACATTCTTATGTAACACATTCTGTAAATGAACAGTATCATAAAACAGCATTCATGCATTTGACCATTGAATGCCCCAGAATGTGTTGATTTCCTGTGACACTGTATAATACTATATGTTCCTCTGTTTTATTACAGCTGAAGTACAAAGAGACCTTTAACATGGAGAAAGGCCATTACATTGGATCAGCAGAGACACCTCAGATCACACACTCCAGGGAGATGTCCAAGCTTTCTAGTGAGGTAAAACCTTGTAAACATCATTGAGTGCAAGAAAATATCATTTTTGTATCATATGCATTTTGGGATTTTTTTAATTAATCCTCCAACAAGGGAATGGGATGGATGATCAAAATGGAGAAAGAAGAAGGGGTAGTTTTTACTCAATTGTCTAGTGAGAAGATGTAATATTACTATTTTTTGCTAGTTGTTTTCTTTTGAATATTTTACTATTCTGAGTATTATTGCCTCTGTTGCTATCAATAAAATCAATAAAATTGTGCATTATAAAACATATCCTGGAAGTTGATGACGGGTAACTTTAGACTGGTATAGATACAAACAGAGACAGACTGGAAAAGAAAAGAGAAAAAACTTGAAAATAAAGTGGAGACAGGAGAGTGCCCCAACCCACTCTCAGGAGTTAACCCTTTGTGTGCCAGAGGGGTATGCAACGCTTTGCTAAGCAAAGCGTTGCGTACCCCTCTAGCACGCAAAGGGTTAAATGAATGTTAACGCCTCCTATTAATAAACCCCCACTTCTCTTAACCCTTTGAGTGCCAGAGGGGTATGCAACGCATTACATACCCCTCTGGCAGTCAAAGGCTTAATATGGGCAGAAAATCCCAGTGGCTACTGTGAATCAATTCTGCGTGGGCTGTATTTTCAGAATTAATCTATAATTAGGAAAGTTATCAAATCCAAGAAGGTAGACATGATACTTTGTTGCCAGACCCCAGGACCCCAAACTCTTCCCATTGACTGCTTCCTAAGAGACTTCGGAGAGAGGGGTTTTGGACCCTTTGTCTTGCAAATTGATTTATGACTGCCTTAGTGAAAGTGATATCAAGTACTAATTAAAGGTTAATTTAGGGGAACTAATCCACATAGAACTGATTCATATTGGCTATTATGACTGATATAAGTGGGGGTTTATTATTAGTGTCTTTATATGATTTCATTAGCATGACCATTGGCTGATGTTTTGTCACCAGCTGTCATTGGCTGAACAAACTTCAGTCTTTGCCAATGGTTGACAAGGCAGCTCTACCTGTGTTCTATTTTCAGATCCAGCCACATGAATGACTTCCACTTACAATGTAATAATATTGATTTGAAAAGGTTTGCAGTGTCCAGTTTCAAGAAAAAATTACATTTTACAAAAGACTGAATTGCTAGGTTCTAATGTCTATATAATTAAAATAAAATTATGATAAAAGTAATTTTTTTAAGTAACTAGTCTTCAGTTAGCACCTATAAAAATGTTAACGTTGAGCCTGTATTCAATAAACTAAAGAAGCGCAAGTCTGGGTCAAACCAATGGCACCATCAGGGTGAAATTAGCATTTCTATTGATTTAAATGGGACGTTTAACTACTTGTATGCTAGAGAAGTCTCGCATTGCATTGGAGACTTCTCTAGTATACAAAGAGTTAGAAACCTCAGGTTTTTATCAGTGGAGATTTGGGGAATTTTTATTTCTCTCCTATGGTGCAGTTTGTATGCTCCAGAATTGTACCTCTTATGCTTCTTGAATGAGGTCTACAGTGCCTTACTTAATATTGCTTTTTGTTCATTGTGGATATTTCTGAGCTGTACTTGCTCTGTTCTTGCTTACCTAAAGCTGCATTTCTCAAACCCGACCATTTTTAATAGTTATATTCTCTGTTTCCAGAAAGCATACAAAGATTCCTGGGATAGCATGAAAGCCTTGGGCTACCAACTGCCCCCAGACTACATACCTATTGTTGGTGCGAAACATGCTAAACTTGTTTCAAGTGAAGTAAGTATTTTAAGGGACGTAATTTTGGAAACAGATTTATTTTTTTATCATTTCCATTTTCAACCAAAATAACATATATTCTGTTTTGCAGCTCAAATACAAAGAAGATTATGAAAGAGAGAAGGGTCACTACCTTGCTGGTGGGCACATTGATGACTTCCCAAGTGTTGTGAGATCTTTGGCTTTCCAGAAAATGAGGAGCTTGGTAATACTTATTCAATTACTTAACTTAAACACAAAACCACTAGATCTTCTAAACCAGGGATGGTCTATTGCAGGACTACCAACTGTTGAGGACTACAGTTGTTGGCTGGTTGGGAATCATTACGGCTACAGTCCACAACAGCTGGAAGTGTAACAGTTGACTACCCCTGTGTCAAAAATTCTTAGAGCAAAACTGGTTGATAAGGATAAATGACATCTACCATTGGGTTTATTGCTAATTGAGTGATACTTTTAAGAAGACAGCACGATTTTTTTAGAGTCTGAGTCTGTAGGTGAGGTTAGAGCTGGTTGAAATATCAAGCTGTTCTCGGGAAAACACCCAAAGTGCCCCTTGCCCAGCCAAAGTCTACAGCCATTCTCATTACATGACCCTGCCCTGCCCCTAGATTCATCTACTTTTTCCCTGCAAAGAAAATAACCTTAGCATATAAGATACAAAAAAATATGTTAAATATACTGGGATTACAGGCCTCACACAAACACGTACACACACACATACACACACACACACATACAAACACACATGCATAGTCATATACAGACACATACAAAAACATAGAAATAAACACCCACACACACAAACACATACACACACACATATAGCTACATACACACTCTTACAGACACACATATACACTCACTTATTCACACACACAGCTGAGACAACCCTCAAAGTGTGGCCCCATAGGCAGTTACCTATTCTGCTCAATGAAAAATCTGTCCCTGATTGTGGTTTAAAACAATATAAGAGAAAGTGATTGAAGAATTTTGAACAGATGACTGCTGCAGACTCAAGTAGAAATTAAATAGGTTTCACTATACTGTCATCTATATTTTATAACATATTGAAACAGAACACTCATTGATATTATATTGCCTGTACATTCTAGCTGGGCTACCATAAAGCTTATGAAGACAACAAGGCAAAGATCAATATTCCAGGTGACATGTTGAACAACGTCCTTGCTAAGAAGTGTCAGCAGATCCTAAGTGACATTGAATATCGTCATTACCTCCATGAATGGACATGTCTGCCTGATGAACAGGGAGTTATCCATGCAAAGAAGGCACATGATATCTTAAGTGATGTAAGTACCACAACGTTAACGTGGAAAATGCCACATTCTGTCCATGTTCTCACCTCAGTGGGAGCATCATTCTTGCTAGGATTTTGAATGAATGTCAGTTTATGCAAATGAACCAGTAGCAGTGTGAGAATGTTAGTAGAGCAGTGTGGAATGTTAGTATCTGGTTTGCATGCCAGTCAGTATTGTCTAAGTCAGACATGCCAGCCATCCAGTTTAATGTGGCCCTTAGGTCTGGCTGGCTGTACAAATACCACAGTGTTGTTATACAGAGAAAAAAATCACTTCTGTCTTTTTCTCTTCAAAGGAAGTATGATGCATTTATTACAAAACCACAAGTTTGATACAGTTGTATCATTCTATCATAGCAAAGAGAGCCAGAATTGATACATGCTCTTTGAAGTAGCATAGCTGTTAATTATAAGCACAGGAAACAGCGAGACATAACCCTTTGTCACTTTCACTCACTTCTCAGTCATCTGTGGGATTACTAATAGAGCATTGATATTACTAAGGGATTGTACGTAATCACACAATAAATAAATAAATAAATAACAATGAATAAATAAATATAGACACACATAACTCAGCCCTCTGAACAGAGTTGTGACCCGTGGGCCTCAATAATAACCTACTCCTGATGTAAACTCTTTCAGAATCCCCTAAACTTTTAATGTGTAAGTTGAACTCTTAATACACCCAGCTAGATTTTGCCCGGGGTCAACAAACCTCTTGGATGCTAAAGATGTCTACAATGCAATGTGACGCAATGAGTTGGAGAAATCTCTAACATACAGGGGTTAAGAAATTGAAATAAAACCTGTACAACCAAAGGATATGTAAGTCGATCTGTGTTAACACTTTGAATGCCAGAGGGGTACGCAATGCTTTGCGAAGCAACGTGTTGCATGTCCCTCTGGTGCTGAAAGGGTTAATGCAATGTAAGCATTCAAAATCCAAGCAGGTAGTGCATACACATTGAGGCTAATGTACTAAGAAATAGTGATGCAAATATGGCGTAAACCAGATGCACCATAGGGGACGACTACATATTCCCAAAATTCCAATTAATTTAAATGGGCTTTTAAAAATCCTAATTAAATCCATGGATAATTGCATTTTATTATTACTAATATTATTATGCTTTATTTATATAGCGCCAACTAATTCAGCAGAGCTGTACAATAGGGAATAGACATACAGAGGTATTAAATAGTGCAATCAGATGTGGAGAACAGAAGGATCATGGGGCCCAGCTCTTGAGAGCATTTGTACCCACAGTTCTGTTGGTTTGTCCTAGAAATAATTCAGTTCTTAGTACATCAATCAGCCGCTGTGACCATCACTAAAGGGCAGTTCAGCAGATATACGTATCTACGTACAGCTGTTACATTTTCATTTTTATTTCTAATTTCTCATTCTAGGTACTCTATAAAGATGATCTGACCTGGCTGAAGGGCATAGGATGTTATGTGTGGGACACTCCTGAAATCCTGCTTGCCAAGAACTCATATGACCTTCAGAGCCAAGTAAGGATTAGCTTGTTGCAGGCAAGATCTTGTTATGCCAAATATTGCACATGGGCAGTGCTTCTAGTGTAAAAATGGAGACGAGTAGCATCTTAAAGGAAGAAAATAAATCTTTCTTTTTATTTGTTTTATTTTATTCACATTCCTATACACGTGAACATAATTATGTATAAAAAAAAACAAACACAGTTTAACCCTTTGAGTGCCAGAGGGGTATGCAACGCATTGCAGAGCAATGCGTTGCATACCCCCTGGCACTCAAAGGGTTAATGTCTTGTGTTGTCGTGGCAGATGGGGAGAGTTTTTTGTTTCAGTGATATTAGATGGTGAGTTCCAACCCAGCTCTTCCAGCTTGTGCTTTTCCTTAAACTTTCCATCCATGGGCTTACCTTTGCTCATCAGTTGGTAGTTTAAAGGGATAGTAATGTTTCAGAATAAAAGTTGCTCAGATTAATCGTCATAGTATTTGGGCCATGGAGAGTGTTATTTCAATACAGTCAGAGTTCTAGTTCAAGAGTAATTGAATGAGAAAGTATCCTCCTCCCACCCCTTTTACTGATGTAACACTGCTCACCTCATAGCTGCAAGACTGTCTGGATGGATCGCAGAGAGGGACAATCTTCAGTGAGCATAAGGAAAAACCTGAAAAATCTGTCAAGGGGGCCAGGGTTTTCCTTTTGCTCTCAGTAAGAAGATTGTTGCCAGATTCCACATCTGAGGGGAGGTGGCTTACACTAGGTAAAAAAGGTGGGAGGGGGAAACTTTATCGTTCAATTACTCTTGAACTACAACTCTGACAGTATTGAAATAACACTCTCCATGGCCCAAGTTCTATGAAGATTAATTTGAGCTGATGTTTTTGTAAAACATTACTATCTCTTTAAGTGTTTCACAGGCAAAGAGGTAGCCAATTATTCAAACTACCAACCGATGAGCAAAGTTAAGCCCACGGAAGGAAAATTTAAGGAAAAGCAGAAGCTGAAAGTGCTGCCGTTTTTGTGAAATATTACTATCCCTTTAAATGAAGAAAGTGATATGAGAAGGAGACCAGCTGAAATTAAAAGGCCTGGATATATTCAGTGAAGGGTGAAAATATTAAAAACTAATAGTCAGAGATAAGCTACCCAGTTTATTATAGTCAGTTTATTTCTCTAGGAAGCTCTGCCCCCTATTTTGATATGAGAAATGGTCTCACAATTACAATTTCCAGGAGAACATAAATGTTGCTAGTTCAAAAAACTGTTTGGGATTTAGTTTATTTTTGAATGAAACAGACATCAGTTCACATAGCAGGCTTGAATCAATAAATCCTTCAATAAAGAAAAGGAAAGGCTGGTACTCACCCGGTTTAAAAGTTGGTTTATTCATTCCGTGCTGCATATGCACAACACAGCCGGGGGGGGTAAGTGGAACTCCTCCATAGAAACGGCAGCTGTTTAATGACTTAACGGCACTTTGTCAAGGCATTTGGTAAAAAACAGAGTTTCATTCATTTTTCAAAAGGTTAAAAAGATAGACAGACTGATAGATAGATAGATAGATAGATAGATAGATAGATAGATAGATAGATGTAATTACAATCAGCTTTTGATAAAAAAATTCTCCTCCTTTTCTAGATCAAATACTCTGCTGGTGGAAAAGAAAACTTGAAGAATTACAGTGTTGTTACAGACACGCCAGTGTATGTGACTGCGGTCCAGAGTGGCATTAACGCCAGTGATGTAAGTAACGCTACATGATGGATATGTATATCGCTTGAGTCACTGTCAAATGCCTTGTATACTTACATCATTTTCTCTTATTTTCAGGTGAAATACAAAGAAGACTTCCACAAAAGCAAGGATAAGTACACAACAGTTTTAGAAACAGTGGATTATGACCGCACTCAAAATCTAAAGCATCTTTTTAGCAATGTAAGTCTTAATAATATACATTAACCCCTTTGATGTTAGTTGTGTCTCCAGCACATAGAGAAACAGTGCATTGTAGACATATCTAGCATGCAAGGTGGTAAACTAAGGATTAAGATAGTTAACCCTTTGAATGCAAGAGGGGTACGCAACGCATTGCAAAGCAATGTGTTGCGTACCCCCTGGCACCCAAAGGGTTACGTCAGACTTGAAAAGAAACAAGATTAATGCACAGTTTTAAGATTAAATAGAATAGGTTAACTACTCTAAAAAATTGAAATGAGCAGTAAACTTTTTTCATTATCTGGTGAATAAAAGAATGCTACTTTATTTCACTTCAATTATATATTTAATTCACAATTATTACAGCTCAAACTTGTTTTAATTTGCATTTGTTGTTACAATTACATTTGTAATTTTCTTTTGTGTCACTAGATGGTGCTGTTTATTACTTGCTTTCACACTGAGTGCATTATAAAAAACACATGGCTTTTGTACACCACTTGGAGGTGTTGCATGCATAGATGTTCCTTCATCTATGGAGCCTATTCACTCTCAAGAGATCTTAGTTCAGAGGGACCATAGAATAACACAGGAACTGGAGAGTTTATCACACTGGAGACGTTATCAAATTGTGTGTTATGGATCAAACCAAATGTACCATAGGAAGGAAATATTATTTCCCCAAATTCCCATTGATTATGGGCTCTCTAATGGATTGGGAAGCAATTTGTTGGAAACATCTCTAGTATTCATTGAGTTTTCCCTGTGAGTGCCATAGGGGTATCCAACTCAATGTGATGGATACTCCTTTAGCACGCAAAGGCTTAAAGCCCCATTTAAATCACTGGGAATTTTTATTTGCCGTCTATGGTTGCCCGAGACTTGCTCCAGGAGGAGCTGCGCTAAGGGTCTTAGAGCATATGATGAGATGGAATTAGTTCAAATACTATCAAACCTTAGTGTATCTCCCCCATGTTCTTCCTAGTAAATCAACCTCACTGATCTGTCACAAACATCTACATATAAAGACAGTAACACATTTTGACAACCAAATGATCAAGGTATAAAATGAAAACAGCTATTTAGGTTAGATGTGAAATTCATGTGAAAAAATGATTTAATGGTAAAGAGGCTGATGTTCTAAGAACTCTAGTACTGGAGGCACAACAACTGAATGACAGGGGACAAACACAAAAAACACTTACTGATTTAAATGGGTCTTTTAAGTACACGGGGGGAGATGCACTAAGGTGTGATAAAGTTTTGATAAAGAGGATATGACTTTTCCAGTGTGATGCACTCTACAGTTCTTATGTTATTCTATAGAGCCTTTGCACTTAGATCCCTAAAGTCTGAGAGATCGTAGTGCATGGGCATCCAACATTCAGTCCATGGGCAAAATGTGGCCCTCCTGACCCCAGGGTGCAGTCCACCTGTGATTTTATTTTACCTAATTAGCTAGCACACATGAACTATCACACCAATAAGATATAATTCCCTTACTGCCAGTACCGCACAGTTCAAAAATAGATGTATTTTATATAAATTAGTATTGTCATTGGTTTGATCAATAAATAAATCCATATGAATAGCTGACAGGCAAGAATTCACCATCATCATCAATTAAAAAAGGCAACAATCACACTTATGACTTTCTGATCATGTGACCCACAACTTGGACGTTCCTGTCTTAGTTCATAGATTCCATAGAATAACATAGGAACTGGAGTAAGTGGTAACACCTCTTTATCACACTTCAGTGCATAACCCCCAATGAATGCTACAGAGGTATCCAGTGCATTGCTTTGCAATGTGTTGAAGACCTCTTTGGCATTCAAGGGGCTGAAATTTTATTTAAATCAGTGAATCTCAGTTCCGTTTTTCGGGGCACACCAACATGTCTATTTTTAATCGCATCCTTAATCAACCCCTTAAGGACCAAGGTTTTGTTTTAGTTTTTTTACACGCGAGGACCAGAGCCATTTCATTCGCTGAGCCGGCACATGACAGTGATCACATGTACCAGCTTACCGAGCGAAAGGCTGAAACTGACTGCTCCGGCCTTGGTGCAGTCAGTTTCAGCCTCCCGGCATGATCACAGAGCACCTTCGGGCTCGCTGTGATCATTTAACTCATGATGTGCCAGAACTGTCACTGGTCCTTAACCCCCTTAAGGATCAGCCACATGCGCTTGCAACTGAAATTTAAGGACCACAGAGCATTTTCTTTCTTGTATCCAATTCAGGGCTCCCCGAACGGCGTGCAGCTGTGCAGGGAGCCCTGAATTTCATGACATGCGAGGACCGTCATGGGTCCTTATTGCAAGTTTACCCATGATGGTCCTGACACGTCATGGGTCCTTAAGGAGTTAAAGGATCGAAGCTTGTGATGGTCCAAGCACGTCCATGGATTTAAGAGATTAAGCCCAAGCAGCTCAATCACAGTGACTGAGCCACAGATAACTCTCCTGTGGTTAAGAAGATGACCTGTTTGTGTGCTCTAATGGGTAATGTTGAGAAACACAAAGAACATCAGCCTCAGTGTGTTCCTAAGAGACAGTTTTCCTATTATGGTAAACGAAGCCAACTGTACAAGGAAACAAGGTACTTTTCTGTGGTCAAATGAATAATAATGTCCATTTTTTGTGATTCTCATATAGATTGATGTTTCCATTGAGATCAGATTTTTTTTTTTTTTTTGCCATTTTTATCGACACGTGTGAACAATGAAAATGTAATTGAGCTTATTTCTTCTTTAGAACTTATACAAACATGCCTGGGATACGATTAAAGCTACAAGTTACCAGCTGCCATCTGACACTGTTGCTTTAGCATTTGCTAAACGGAATAAACATATTGCTAGTATGGTAAGTATACAATGTATGTATGTATATGTATATCTTTATTTATATGGCGCCGCACAGTGTACGCAGCGCCTTACAATAGACAAATGTTACAATAAATAAGAGGGGATGAAATAAGTGCAACATTCATAGAAATAATGGGACAGAGGTCCCTGCCCCAAGGAGCTTACAGTCTAAATGGGTAAAAGGAGACATACAATGGGGAAAGAGGGTGTCAATTGCTGTGATTACAAGTGCTGAGTTTGGCCAAAGGCAGTGCATGGTCCTAGTGCTCCAGAAGATAAGATATCAGGGTAGACGTAAAGACAGAGGGGGATTTTTCAAGATGTAGGGAGAGGGGCATGGAGTACCATAGCTATGGAGCAGAAAGCGAGAAAGGTTTGAGACAGGAGAGGGCAGATGGATTTTCCTCTGTTCTCTAATGTCTGTAAAAATACATCTATAGATGTTTAATACAGCTATGACATAAATAAAGCTTTCAGATTTTTAGTCCTGTTACAAGTTATAATGCAAAGCCTTTGCAATCATTATGGCTGACACCAAACTTAACATATGTATGAATCAATATTATAATTGTCATCCTATTCTACTTGCTGTGATGTCACTTCCCTCATCTGGTTAAAACTGTAAGGGACATTTTCATACAGTGCCAGGAAACAGGGAAAAGGACATCCCCACATCAGGCAGTGAAAAAGACATTACAATTGAGTTTTTATAGCATTTTATTAGCAACATGTAGTGTATAGTTTTATAGATTAAAGCATGAAAAAAGTGATGTGCTATTATAAATGAATGTCTTCATTGTTTGATAATATATTCCACAAATTTCACACTGCACTCTTTTTCTTCCTTTGTATTTAGCTGAAGTACCGTGAGGAATACGAGAAATTTAAAGCACTTTACACTCTGCCAAAGGGTATCCAGGATGATCCAAACACAGAGAGATGCATTAGAGTTGGCAAGCTCCCTCTAGATGTGAGTATGCCTTAGACAGTAGCATCATAGATCGTCCTTAATCCTATAAGGGCCAGAGGGGTTTGCAATGCATTATGAAACATGTGCTGTGAACGCTTCTGATCCTGACACAGGGTGGAACTTTATGCTAATTCCTGTGCCACCTAAACATAAAAGTTTAGATGTTAGATTCTCTGAAAAAAAAATACTAACCTTCTCTTATGGTGACAGGTCCACTTTAAATACTAAATTCCTCAGGAAACTAAACCAAAAATGTATCCAAATAGTAAAAAAAAGTGTAAAATCTAATAAAATGACTTTTTCCTGCACTACAGCGCCTGTACAGAGAAAATTATGAAAAGAACAAGATGAAGATTCACATTGCTCCCGATATGATGGAAATCATTGCCGCCAGAGAGACACAGCATAAAGTCAGTGAAATTGACTACCGTAAATATCTCCATGAATGGATCTGCCTGCCTGACCTTCAACTGTATGTCCATGCTCGCAAGGTCAACGATCAGCTGAGTGATGTAAGTATTCTAGTATAATAAAGCAGATCCTTTTTCCATCCAATAATGTTAGATATTGCCCTTGATCTTTTTCTATGTGCACTTAAAATGTATTTTAACCCTTTGAGTGCATGAGGGGTAAGCAACGCATTGCTTTGCAATGCGTTGTGTACCCCTCTGGCTCTCAAAGGGTTAAAGACATGATCATATTGAGGCTGATATACTTCGAAGAACCATAGAAATTATGGAGTGAACTAACTGCACCACAGGGGACAAATATTGCATTCCCAAATTCCTATTGATTTAAATGGGGAGTTTAACCCCTTCAATGCTAGAGAGGTCTCTAATGCATTGTGAAACAATGAATTGAAGACCTCACTAGCATTCAAGCGCATACTATATAAATTAATGGTAAGTTAATTTGGTCCCTATACTGCAGATGGTTTGTCCCAGAATTGTTCCAGGCCTTTTTAACCCTTTGAGTGCCAGAGGGGTACGCAACGCATTGCAAAGCAATGCGTTTCATACCCCTCTGCCACTCAAAGGGTTAATATAGCAGCTTCATTGACCTGATAAAGATACCATTGATATTAGTTTGATATAAAGTACGTGTATGGCTTCATTAGTGCATTGCACTGATTTGCAGATAATAAAGGGGGTGTATGTTTTTAAATGTCATTCTAGATTGTATACAAGGATGATCTCAACTGGCTGAAGGGAATTGGCTGCTTTGTCTGGGACACTCCAGAGATTCTCCATGCCAAGCATGCATATGACCTGCGCAGCGATGTAAGTATAATGATTAGAATAACTTGGAATTTTTAAAGGTATTCTAATTTATATTTCACATTTTTATAAGTACAGTTGTTATATTTAGATATGTGTGGTAGATGGACCAATTGTTATGAGTTCATCATACATATAATATAAAATATATATGTGTGTGTGTGTTACACCAGTTCACCTACTACTCTCTATTAGAGTTTGGGGTAAAAAAACTGAATATAAAATAGTTCTGGGAATTTAGGGAGCTTCATATATTCCACTATTTATTTAAACATAGTAACATAGTTGATGAGGCTGAAAAAGACATGCTTCAATGAAGACCAGCCCATGTATAAACACCCCTGTTGATCCAGGGGAAGACAAAAAAAAAACATTTAAGCCATTTCCAATTAAGCCTTGAATGGGTGCAAAATTCTTTCCTGGCTCCAAATGGCAGTCAGATATTTCCCTGGATCAACCAGCAACCTATCTGCTTTAAAGCCATCTGTCATAATTCTCTGTATTGTTCTGTGCTAGATATGTATCCATTGCTTTTTTGAAAGCAGTTACAGTATCTGCAAGCACAAGATCCTGAGGCAAAGAATTCCATAGATTTACTTTCCTTACTGTAAAAAATCCCTGCCTTTGTTTAAGTCGAAAGTGCCTTTCCTCTAGTCTGAATGGATGAACTCATTGGCTAGTTCTTTGTGTTGACCTTGAATATATATGTAAATGGTAATCATATCACACTTTAGATGTCTCTACTGTAATGTAAATAAACCAGTTTGGCCAGTCTCTCTTTATAACTCGGATCCTCCAATCCCTTTATCAGTTTTGTAAACCTTTGCAATGTTTTGTACACCTCTTGGTCCTTAAAGGTTTAAAATAGTTATAGATGTTATACTATGAATTTAATTTTAAATTCCATAGAAACAGAGATTCTGACTGCATAATAGACCCCGTTAGACCATCTATTATGCGTATTTCAGTGTCTATTTATTCCTTCACAATGCATTAGAGACATGTCCAGCATCCGAGGAGTTATAAAAGCTTAGACTTAATTGATCTTCAGAATAGTCTTATACCAATCATAACATCTTTAATTCATTTACTGTATCACCTAAAACAACTGGTGATTTTTAAAAAGTTTTCAAAATCACCTCTATTTTTTGTACTAACCATTTTTATTTAGAAAATACACAACGCATTGCAAAGGGTTAAGAAAGCTCTTTTAGAATCACCAAAGTCATTTTATTTGATAATGTCCCTTTGAGTGCCAGAGGGGTATGCAACACATTGCTTTTCAATGCATTGCGTACCCCTCTGGCACTCAAAGCGTTAATACCTACCTCTTCCCCTTGGGGGCTATTTCATGTATCTATCACCCATAGTAGTTTTTCCCATATTCTTTCTTAGTATGCCCCCTCCAGTTTCAGATGGTGCCCTCTTGTTCTGCTTTTTCTGGAAAATTCCTCCCTCTTCAAATTTATCACATCCCTTAAACAGGCTGACCATATTTCCTTGAGACAAAAACAGGACGGGGTGTGGGAAAGAAGGACAGTGGGACTCCGTCACTCAGAGTCCAATCGTAGAAAGCTGCAAGTAGCGAGAATGTGTTTGCTTCGTCTCTTAGTAGTGGTGTTCTCTCTCTCTGGCCAAAATGCCTGCCCCTAAAGTAAGTCGGAACTTACGCTCTTCGTCACTTACACTAGTGGTTTTACTGTGTACTGTATGCACTGATTACCATAGAGTCTTCTGACTCGTCGTCATATCACTGTCTAAGAGACTCTATGGTAATTTACCACAGACTCAAAAGTCTTAGTTATGAGTTAGTCGAGTCATAAGACTCTATGGTAATCAATGCGTCCAGTAAAACAACAGTTAAACCACTACTGTGACGAAAGGAAGTTCCGATTTACTTTATCTTATGAGAAATAAACAAGCCGCGCTCAGTTTTTTACACAAAATTAAAAACTATATACTTTGTATATAAAACGGGACAAATTTGACATTTATATTAAAAAGACGGGACGGTCTGGAAATATGAAAAAAACGGTACTGTCCCTTTTAAGATGGTACATATGGTCAGCCTACCCTTAAATCTATTTGAAAGTGTCCAGTATTACTCCTCTCCCTTCTCTCCTCCACTCTACACAGTTAAAGTTCTTGCAGCCTTTCCTCAATAAGGGCTGAATTCCATTTCAGATGGTAAATGTTATCACTGATTTTATGTCACAGATTTCTGTTGAATTATATTAGGACATTTGTAGTTAAAACCAATGATGACTGTATCACCGGCAATAGAATCCATCTTTAATTTTCTTATTGAATTACTTAAATTGAGTTCATTGAGATTCAGTTTAATTTATTTGAAAACATATGTGCTTTATTTCCATGAATGTGTATTATTTAAATGTACAGTTTTAATACTGTAACAGTAAAGAAAAAGAGGAAATTATAGAGGTAAATTAACCCCTTTAGAACCAGAAGGGCGTGAAAAGCATTGCTTCCCAATGCGTTGTGCTCCCCACTGGTCCTTAAGTGGTTAACATCATATAGAAATAATTTGAGAGAACAGAACACCATATTTCCAAGTACTAAATGTGAATTCTTTACAGAACAAGTACAAAGCTAAGGCAGAAGAGATGAAGAAGACTTACACTTCCGTGATGGACACTCCAGTCTATGTCCAGGCTGTGGCCAGCGGTAAACAGAGCAGTGATGTGAGTAACCTGATTCCCTCTAGAGCTGCATAAGTTTGGCCCTAGAGTTCTCCAAAGAGCTATACATTATGTTTAGTCTTTAGCTCAAATCACAATTAGCAAAAGCTTAGAATTAGTAATACAATTTAGAAAAAGCAGAAAAATGCCTTGAGTGCTACATGTAGACCTCCTTACCATCCAAGGGGTTAAGGTTGAACAGTATGACTATGATGGGCAAGAATGCTCTGGGGCCAGAAAGGATGTGTGCTCTTTAAACCCTTAATGACCGCCGTAGCCGGGGTGGGCAGCTGTTATGGACCACAGCACTTTTTTGTTATTTTTGCAATGAATTCTGGGATTTCAAAGTGCTGCCATCCCAGAATTCCATGACATGCCAGGACCGTCACCGGTCCATAACAAACATCCACTGGTGTTGGCCCTGGCATGACACCGGTCCTTAAGGGATTATGGGAAAATAAGTTGTGATGATGGTTGATGATGATGATTATTTACTGATCCCATTGCACCAGAGAACAAACCGGGGTATTAGAAGAAGGTTCTGAGCCACACATAGCCCTTTGGCCATCTGTTGCCACCACTAATGTAGTGTAATGATTCCAATTGCTGCAGTTTACTCAGGCCAGTCTCGGATTTTGCCCCTTCTAATATTTAGTTAGTGGCAATGCTTAGCATTCTAGAATAGATACATTGCATTGTAGACCTGGAAGGTCCAAATTTAGCAGAGTGAAATCAACTAAACCTCACAGCTAATATTTTATACTTAGTGGAAATGTGGAAAAAGCTTCAGAAACTGGACAAGATACCCAAGCTTCAATGGTCATCACATTGTCCCTTTATCTCCAGACCCTCATGAAAGCTCCGTACAGCAGGGCTTCACAGGAACCATTTTAAACCCTAAAGCAAGGATAGGAAACCTTCTGCCTTCCATCTGATGTTAGACTAGATCTCCCAAAAGGATCATGAGATCTCTTTAAGAGCAGATCTGCAGATCATTAAGAATTGGTTTGCAGTGTACAAACTCATTGTGCTTAATATTATTTTATATTATTATCATTAATTTATAAAGTGCCAGCATATTCTGCAGTGCTATACATTTAGAGAACAAACATATGAAAAACTGAACAGATGGATACAAATGGTAGAGGTTATGTTGTAGAGGAAGGAGAATAAGTGAAACTCAATGTACGTTAAGGTGGGATTCCATTAAAGGGATAGTAACACTTCGTTTTAACTTTATTTTATTTTGTAGGCATTAAAAAAAACATGAAGAATGATATAAGTCTTATCTCTCAAACCTTTATGGTTTATGAGATATTCACAAGCAAAGTTCCCCTCCCCGCCCCTTTTACCTAGTGTAAGCAATCTCTTCTCAGATGTGAGTCTGGTTGTATGACAGGACAGATAACAGAAGGGGACAATTTTCTTTGTATGAAAACAATGAAAGCCCTTCCCCCCTTGACAAGTTTTACAGCTTTTTCACTTATCTTAATTGAAGATTGTCCCTCTCTGCAGTCTACCTGGGCATCTCCCTTCTGATCTGGTTGAACAGGGGGGGATACTTTGTTTGTGAATATCTCTTAAACCATAAAGGTTTGAGACATAAGACTTATATCATTTTTCATGTTTTTTTAATGCCTACAAAATAAAATAAAGTTAAAACGAAGTATTACTATCCCTTTAAGTTAGAGAAGGAAATGGTTTGTACTAACTACAGACTGGTTGCAGGACAATGTAAAACTGCTGTAATGGCGGCTTTAAGACAGAAAAAATATGTGCAAGGGTTTTTTAGTAGATGTGTTTTGATGGAGCACTTGAATGAGTGACTACTAGTAAAGAGTTTGATGGAGCATGGCAGAGAGTTCCAGCAACAGGGAGCTACTCTGGTGTAATCTTGAAGTCGAGTTTAAGAGGTGGTGATAACGAGGGAACAAACCTGAAGATTGTTTAAAGAGCATAAGAAGTGGTTTGGGTTGTATTTAGAGATGTGCCTCTATATGTATAAGTGACTGATTATGTTGTAAATAAGTGAGTGACAGGGTTTAAAATGTTATCCTTGTGGATACTGGAGATCAGTGTATTGCAGAGGAAGTATGACAAGTGAGCCAAATTAACTTAGTGGAAGGGTTAATGATGGATTAAAATGGTGACAGTCTTACCAAAAGATAATTTCAGATAATTAGTTGGTGACACAAGAATGTATGATGGAGAAGAGGTTGGGAGAGTAGATATTTATTTGAAGTTCATCAGAGAAAAGGTAATATTGAAGGCTGTAAGAGGTTATAAGTTTTCCAAGGGAGGAGGTATAGGTGGAAAACAGCAAAGGGCCTAGGCCTGACCCTTGAGGTATCCCAAATGAAAGAGGAAGAGGAGTGGAAGAAGAACCATAAGAAATGCATCTGAAGGAATGATAAATAAGGTAGGAGGAAAACCATAAGAGGGCAGAGTCACTGATGCCGTAAGTCAGCAGAGTTTGCAGAAAGAGTGAATGTCAAAGGCTGCCGAGAGGTCAAGAAGAATTAGTAAGGAAAGTGCCTAACAGACATTTCAGTGGTTAAATGGTTCTCCTTGGCTTTTTCTGCAGTTTTCACATGGAAAGTAAAGCATGAGACTTTACAGTATCTGGCTGCACATCCTGTGATGTTACACACAGCCTTTCTAGACTAGGACGGGCTGAAATGCATCTAAACCAGAGCTAGACAACCTTTTAGGTTCTCCAGTTGTTGGGGACACCAGCCCCCATTATTCTTAACCAGTCACTGGCTGGTGGGAATTGTGAGAGTTTTACCCCGATCTAGATCTTTGCAGACAGTGGGAGCAGAGACTCCATAAATGAAGACTGGGTCGACAGTCTTGGGCTTCACTTGGATCCCAGATTGTCACAAGTGTTTAATTTCTGTCCCCATAACATCTGATTGGAGCTTGGGCTAATTTGTAAGACATTTTTAACCCTTTGAGTGCCAGAGGGGTAGGGCGTTGTGTACCCCTCTGGCACGCAAAGGGTTAAAAGGATAATAGCACTTAATCTTAAAATATATACAGAATATAAATATTGCAGGGTTTATCCTGCTGATTAAAACAATGGAAATTCCATTACTGAGAGATCTTTCATTCAAAAGTTATTGCAGCTCAAGTATTAATTTTTTGGGTACATTATCTCCATGGCCTGAAATGTTACAGTGGTGCTGTTTCTACACCATGATCAACTGACCAGATTTGTCCATAGACTGGTGTAGCAACAGCACCACTGTAACATTTCAGGCCATTGAGTTACTGAACTCACAAAATGTAAGTTTTAGCTGCAATAGCATTCAATAAAACACCTTTCAGCAGTGGAAGTATCTTTGCTTTACTCAGGAGGATAAACTCTACAATATATATATTTTACGTATTAAGTATTAGTATCAATTTAAGAAAAATGTAATTTGCAGTTTTAGCAATATTGATTGTACTTACTGTGAAGAGAAATGTAGAATAAAGTCGCCCAATCACTTTGTTTTTATTTCACAGGTTGTGTACCATTCTGATTATGAACACAACATCAGAGGCAAAGTTACTTCAACCACTAAAAGTGTTGACCTGGACAGAGCCAGACATGCTCACAAGATACAGAATCAGGTAAGTGCACCCCCTTGGATAGACAGACAGACAATTGATCCACATGACACAAGTTGATTAAAAATGTATTATTGTGTGTAGTCAGATTTCAGAAGCTCATTTCATGAGTTGCTCAAGTTTTATTTTTTTTTTTCTCTTTTTCTAACCTAGAATCTGTATCGTGAGGATGGTGTAAAATACCTTCCAAAAGGATACACTCTCCCCAAGGATACCCCAATGATTGTACAAGCCAAGAAGGCCCAGGCTCTTGGAAGTGATGTAAGTAGAAATATTTACTGTTTTCATCATGATAATATCATATTAAGCTCTTCGATGCTAGAGTGAGGGCTCCAGTGCATTGATCTCCCATGTCTTTGAAGTGTTCTTCTCACCTATGATTTTAGCTTCTTGACTGTTACTGGGGGTTCCAGCACATTTAAGCATAAGGCGTAACATGTTGGAGAGATTTCTAGCATCTAAGTAGTTAATTATACATTGACTAGATGAAGAGCCTGTTACATGGGCCACAGTGCCACTGCCAGCCGGCCGCGGGGCAGTCATGCACAGTAGAGACTACTGCGCGTGCTGCAGTCATGCTCAGTAGAGACTGCCTGCGCCACTGCTGATACAGAGCTGGATGTGCCGAAGGAGCGTCCAGCTCTGTATCAGCCGCGGCGCGGGCAGTCTCTACTAAGCATGACTGCAGCACGCGCAGTAGTCTCTACTGTGCATGACTGCATCGTTACACACGTTTTAGCGAATTATGATATAGGATTTGTTAATAAATAAAGACTCACAAACACCTGTTTCAATGATACCTTAAACCACAGTTAGTCAATCTCTGGTCCTCCAGCAGTAGAGGTCCACAACTCCCATTATCCCCAACCTTCCTTTGGCTATTTGCAAATTATTTGAGTTGCAGTCTTCAACAGCTGGAGGCCCAAAGAGTGACTACCACAGTCTTAACTTCTTGGAAACCAGTTAATGACATACTGACTGCACAGCTACACATCTGTACAAAGAAAAGTCGGAGATGCTCAACTAGGCTCATGAGCTAGCAAATACATGCAAGAAGCTCACTGGGACTGTGTCCTCACGTCCAGGGTGCAATCTCTGTTAGCTCACCAGTGCCATACACAGAGAGGAAATCCTCTGAAGCACATCATACTGGTCATGCCAAATGACAGTCCAGCCACGAAATGCCAGACAATTCCTCTCTGAACAAGGGAAACAGCTAACCCCAGACATACGTTTCGGCCTTATTGGGCCTCGTCGGTGAGGTGCAGCTGATCCCTCTAGGCACTTCACAGCTACACATCTGCAGTACTGTTGTGGTTACTTACACTTGACGGTTATTAGGTTCTGTAGAGTAACAATGTTACCATCGTCAATATCCTTGTGTTGAGAAGCTTATTACAAATGATGAAATCAGGCGTGTCATTGCTTATAGTAAATGCATAAAGATATTATACTGATTTATTATACTGATTCCTTCCCACCCTCTCCTGTCTCTGTAGATAAAATACAAGGAAGTCTATGAGCATCTGAAGGCCAAATCCTACAAACTTGGGCCAGACAACATCAACTTTGTGAATATAAAGAAAGTGAATAACATCCTTAATGAGGTATGTGACCTAGAGTTCAGTGAAAGAGGATTGATGTTCTGAATGATACAGTGACGATGGAGTTCTGTATGATGGTTATTTATAATGGAACTCTACATGATACAGGTTTATAATTGATGTTTGAATGATACACTTATAATGACGTTTTGTGAAAGACTGATTTACTGTATAATGTACCTTGTATGCTACAGTGTTAAAGGGATAGTAATACTTAAAATGTAAAAAAAAATATGTTGTAGGGTTTATCCCCCTGAGTAAAACAAGAGTACTCCCACTGATGAAAGGTGTTTCATTCAAAAGTTATTAATTTTCAAAGCTGAATTTTTTAGGTGCAATATCACAGTGGCCGGAAACTATACAGTGGCGCTGTTGCTACACGATCCTATGGACAGCTCTGGTCCCGGGACCATAAATCTCCATAGGATGGTGTAGCAGCAGCACCACTGTACAGTTTCAGGCCACTGTGATATTGCACCTAAAAAATTCAGCTTTGAAAATTAATAGCTTTTGAATGAAACACCTTTCAGCAGGGGGAGTACTCTTGTTTTACTCAGGGGAATAAACCCTACAACATCTTTTTTTTACATTTTAAGTATTACTATCCCTTTAAGATGGAGCTCTGTGTGATAAAGAGTCATGGTAGAGCTGTTTATGATACAGATTTATGATGAATCTCTGCATGTTAGAGTTCAGATAGAGATCTGTGTAAAAGAGTTATGACAGAGCACTGAATGATACAGCGTTCTGCTATAGCTCTGAGTGACAGACGATTATGATTGAATTCTGTGTGATGCAAAGTTATCTTGGAATTCAGCGTGATACAAAGTTTTGATGGAGTTCTATGTGATACAGTTATACTGGAGTTCTTCGTGTTACAAAGCTTTGACGGAGTTCTGCATGACACAGTTATTTTGGAACTCTGTATGCTACAGATTTAAAATAGAGCTCTGTATGATGATGTTATGTGCGAGCTCCTTATTATGAATAACTATTATGGAGTTTTTAAGGCTACCTACTGTCATCTTTATTTGAACTCCTACAACTTGTATCTTAAAGGGGCAGCAATGTCCCCTAAAATATTTAGCATTAGGTAGAGGTTGAAAAAAAGAAACTAACTGCCACAAACCTTATCTCTCAAACCGCCATGGTTTGAGAGATTCAATGTCCCCCCTCCCTCCCCTTTCCTGATGTCAGCTGTAAAGCTGAGAGCAGGAGCTTTGAGTCATACGACTTGAGGAGGCTCTGCAGCAGAGCCGGAATTGCGTTACTTTAAAATAATTAATTAATTGGAAAGGTCTACAACGTATGCTTGCAAACACGGCGCACTTTGTAGACATTTCCAATGAATGAATTATTTTTAAGTAACGGGATTTTGACTCTGCTGCAGAGCCGCCTGCTGGTCCACGGACCAGGATCTCCTGCTGTCAGCTAGACGCTGACATCAGGAGAAGGGGAGGGAGGGGAGAACTTTGAATCCCTATATCTCTCAAACAATAGCGGTTTGAGAGATAGGGTTAGTGGCAATGAGTCTCTTTTTTTCAACCACTACCTAACGCTAAATATTTTTTTAGGGGGCATTACTTGACCATTTAAATTGATTGCACTGTTTGGTCATACTTGGTAAATTATCTTGACCTCATATCATTAGATGAATACAGTACTTCAGTTTTTTACTTTCCTTTATAATCCCATAGTTTTCTACCCACATCTGAGCCCTTTGTTTTTAAGAGATACATTTGAACTCACGAATCGAAATAAACAATATGTCTACTGACACAAGAAACCTACAAGTCATTCTAACAAGTTGTCCACTTTGAGTTAAATTAAAAATTTGATAGGTATTGTACAACATATTAATCTGATCCCAGATTTTTGTATGTAAAACAGAATTTTAATTGACTCCACATTCCAGCACTAATGCCATATTAATCTGTATTCTGCGTATTTCATATTTTCTCATTTCTCTTACAGAGGCTCTATCGGCAGTTGTATCATAAACAGAAGGACAAAATCCACACCACACCTGATACGCCAGAGATCCGCCAAGTCAAGGCCACTCAAGAAGCTGTCAGCGATGTATGAATTAGATATGTTTCTTGTTTCCCATTGATGTAGTCCTAAATAAAATGGTGCCAGGGCACACTACTTTTTAGCATTCCTACACCATACCTCTCATCCGCCATTTACCACCCTAGTGGCCACAAGTTAAATTAAACATTGCAGCAGTTATCTGTAGGCTTCTCTAATTTAGAGGTACACAAGATCTTGTGACATCTTATACTCAATGCACATTAAAAAGAGCAAGTTCAAATCATACACACCAAAGGCAGAACGGAATCCAGGACCCATAGTGCACTGCTCCTATATGACAACTTCAAGGACTTTACTCCTGGATCTGCTTTGGTCGCAAAAAATGATTTATGTATAATCAATGCGAGGAAGTTTGTTAATTTGCTTGTGTAGATCAGAGAAGTGCCCTGGTTTAAATAGTCGAACTGGCCCACCCCAACCCTACTACATTCACAAAGAACAATGGAACCACTTAACCTTCTATGTTGTTTCTCTCTTTTTCAGTTGATCTACAAATCAGACTACTTCAAACTTCAAGGACACATGATTTCCATGCCTTACACTCCTCAAACCATCCACTGCCGCTACGTTGGAGAAATTACGAGCGACGTAAGTAATTGTATAGTGTGAGTCTATAGTCAATCATTGATATTTCCTTTACAACTTATATAAACGTTTTCCTGATTTTGGAGACATCATTTTGGATATCATTATGGATGGTTCAATTCTGCTTTAACCCCCTGCATGTTAGAGACATCCAAAGGAATAAAAGGCAACACTGATGTTTTTAATAACCGTTTCAGTGCCAGAGGGGTACGCAATGCACTCAAAGGGTTAAGTGTGCTTCCATAGATGATTACATTCCAGGATGTGGTATGCACAACAAATATTATTTACATTTAAAGTAGCAGGATTGCAACCAATTCTGGCCAAAGTAGCTAAAAGTCCAAACAGAGAATATTGATGTACATCCATATTTATTCACTGTTAACCCTTTAGTCTGTGGCATATTGTCTGAATACAATCACTATATAAATGATGAGTTTTTATTCACATAATATGGGCATATATGATAAGCTTGCCACAATGCCAAGGTCACCTGTTACAAGTGCCAACCTTAAATAGCTTTGTCCTTTTTTTGTCCAAGTTCAGTTTCTTTACTAGTCAGCAAGTCTCTCTCCATTATGAAGAGTATTACTTTAGGACACTATAAATAATAGTCAGAAAGTATCTCTCCATTATGAAGAGTATTACTTTAGGACACTATAAATACTAGTCTGATCTCTCTCTCCATTATGAAGAGTATTACTTTAGGACAATAAAAATACTATTCAGCGAGTCTCTCTGCATTATGAAGAGTATTACTTTAGGACAATATAAGTACTATTCAGCGAGTCTCTCTGCATTATGAAGAGTATTACTTTAGGACACTAAAAATACTAGTCAGCGAGTCTTGCTCCATTATGAATAGTATTACTATAGGACACTATAAATACTAGTCAGAGATATCTCTCTCTCCATTATGAAGAGTATTACTGTAGGACAGTATAACTACTAGTCAGAGAGTCTTTCTCTCCATTATGAAGAGTATTACTGTAGGACAGTATAACTACTATTCAGAGAGTCTTTCTCTCCATTATGAAGAGTATTACTGTAGGACAGTATAACTACTATTCAGAGAGTCTTTCTCTCCATTATGAAGAGTATTACTGTAGGACAGTATAACTACTAGTCAGAGATATCTCTCTCTTCATTATGAAGAGTATTACTGTGGGACACTATAACTACTAGCCAGAGAGTCTTTCTCTCCATTATGAAGAGTATTACTGTAGGACACTATAAATACTAGTCATAGATATATCTCTCTTCATTATGAAGAGTATTACTGTAGGACACTATAAATACTAGTCATAGATATATCTCTCTTCATTATGAAGAGTATTACTGTAGGACAGTATAAATACTAGTCATAGATATCTCTCTCTCCATTATGAAGAGTATTACTTTAGGACACTATAAATACTAGTCAGAGAGTCTCTCTCCATTATGAAGAGTATTACTGTAGGACAGTATAACTACTAGTCATAGATATCTCTCTCTCCATTATGAAGAGTATTACTTTAGGACACTATAAATACTAGTCAGAGAGTCTCTCTTCATTATGAAGAGTATTACTGTAGGACAGTATAACTACTAGTCAGATATATCTCTCTCTTCATTAAGAAGAGTATTACTGTGGGACACTATAACTACTAGTCAGAGAGTCTTTCTCTCCATTATGAAGAGTATTACTGTAGGACACTATAAATACTAGTCATAGATATATCTCTCTTCATTATGAAGAGTATTACTGTAGGACAGTATAACTACTAGTCATAGATATCTCTCTCTCCATTATGAAGGGTATTACTGTAGGACACTATAAATACTAGTCAGAGAGTCTCTCTTCATTATGAAGAGTATTACTGTAGGACAGTATAACTACTAGCCATAGATATATCTCTCTCCATTATGAAGAGTATTACTGTAGGACACCATAAATACTAGTCAGAGAGTCTGTCTCCATTATGAAGAGTATTACTGTAGGACAGTATAACTACTAGTCAGAGATATCTCTCTCTTCATTATGAAGAGTATTACTGTGGGACACTATAACTACTAGTCAGAGAGTCTTTCTCTCCATTATGAAGAGTATTACTGTAGGACACTATAAATACTAGTCAGAGAGTCTCTCTTCATTATGAAGAGTATTACTGTAGGACAGTATAACTACTAGTCAGATATATCTCTCTCTTCATTATGAAGAATATTACTGTGGGACACTATAACTACTAGTCAGAGAGTCTTTCTCTCCATTATGAAGAGTATTACTGTAGGACACTATAAATACTAGTCATAGATATATCTCTCTTCATTATGAAGAGTATTACTGTAGGACAGTATAACTACTAGTCATAGATATCTCTCTCTCCATTATGAAGAGTATTACTGTAGGACACTATAAATACTAGTCAGAGAGTCTCTCTTCATTATGAAGAGTATTACTGTAGGACAGTATAACTACTAGTCAGAGAGTCTTTCTCTCCATTATGAAGAGTATTACTGTAGGACAGTATAACTACTATTCAGAGAGTCTTTCTCTCCATTATGAAGAGTATTACTGTAGGACACTATAAATACTAGTCATAGATATCTCTCTCTTCATTATGAAGAGTATTAATGTAGGACACTATAAATACTAGTCAGAGAGTATCTCTTCATTATGAAGAGTATTACTGTAGGACACTATAAATACTAGTCAGAGAGTATCTCTCCATTATGAAGAGTATTACTTTAGGACACTATAAATAATAGTCAGAAAGTATCTCTCCATTATGAAGAGTATTACTTTAGGACACTATAAATACTAGTCTGATCTCTCTCTCCATTATGAAGAGTATTACTTTAGGACAATAAAAATACTATTCAGCGAGTCTCTCTGCATTATGAAGAGTATTACTTTAGGACAATATAAGTACTATTCAGCGAGTCTCTCTGCATTATGAAGAGTATTACTTTAGGACACTAAAAATACTAGTCAGCGAGTCTTGCTCCATTATGAATAGTATTACTATAGGACACTATAAATACTAGTCAGAGATATCTCTCTCCATTATGAAGAGTATTACTGTAGGACAGTATAACTACTAGTCAGAGAGTCTTTCTCTCCATTATGAAGAGTATTACTGTAGGACAGTATAACTACTATTCAGAGAGTCTTTCTCTCCATTATGAAGAGTATTACTGTAGGACAGTATAACTACTATTCAGAGAGTCTTTCTCTCCATTATGAAGAGTATTACTGTAGGACAGTATAACTACTAGTCAGAGATATCTCTCTCTTCATTATGAAGAGTATTACTGTGGGACACTATAACTACTAGTCAGAGAGTCTTTCTCTCCATTATGAAGAGTATTACTGTAGGACACTATAAATACTAGTCATAGATATATCTCTCTTCATTATGAAGAGTATTTCTGTAGGACACTATAAATACTAGTCATAGATATATCTCTCTTCATTATGAAGAGTATTACTGTAGGACAGTATAACTACTAGTCATAGATATCTCTCTCTCCATTATGAAGAGTATTACTTTAGGACACTATAAATACTAGTCAGAGAGACTCTCTTCATTATGAAGAGTATTACTGTAGGACAGTATAACTACTAGTCAGATATATCTCTCTCTTCATTATGAAGAGTATTACTGTGGGACACTATAACTACTAGTCAGAGAGTCTTTCTCTCCATTATGAAGAGTATTACTGTAGGACACTATAAATACTAGTCATAGATATATCTCTCTTCATTATGAAGAGTATTACTGTAGGACAGTAAAACTACTAGTCATAGATATCTCTCTCTCCATTATGAAGAGTATTACTGTAGGACAGTATAACTACTAGTCAGAGAGTCTCTCTTCATTATGAAGAGTATTACTGTAGGACAGTATAACTACTAGTCAGATATATCTCTCTCTTCATTATGAAGAGTATTACTGTGGGACACTATAACTACTAGTCAGAGAGTCTTTCTCTCCATTATGAAGAGTATTACTGTAGGACACTATAAATACTAGTCATAGATATATCTCTCTTCATTATGAAGAGTATTACTGTAGGACAGTATAACTACTAGTCATAGATATCTCTCTCTCCATTATGAAGAGTATTACTTTAGGACACTATAAATACTAGTCTGATCTCTCTCTCCATTATGAAGAGTATTACTTTAGGACAATAAAAATACTATTCAGCGAGTCTCTCTGCATTATGAAGAGTATTACTTTAGGACAATATAAGTACTATTCAGCGAGTCTCTCTGCATTATGAAGAGTATTACTTTAGGACACTAAAAATACTAGTCAGCGAGTCTTGCTCCATTATGAATAGTATTACTATAGGACACTATAAATACTAGTCAGAGATATCTCTCTCTCCATTATGAAGAGTATTACTGTAGGACAGTATAACTACTAGTCAGAGAGTCTTTCTCTCCATTATGAAGAGTATTACTGTAGGACAGTATAACTACTATTCAGAGAGTCTTTCTCTCCATTATGAAGAGTATTACTGTAGGACAGTATAACTACTATTCAGAGAGTCTTTCTCTCCATTATGAAGAGTATTACTGTAGGACAGTATAACTACTAGTCAGAGATATCTCTCTCTTCATTATGAAGAGTATTACTGTGGGACACTATAACTACTAGTCAGAGAGTCTTTCTCTCCATTATGAAGAGTATTACTGTAGGACACTATAAATACTAGTCATAGATATATCTCTCTTCATTATGAAGAGTATTTCTGTAGGACACTATAAATACTAGTCATAGATATATCTCTCTTCATTATGAAGAGTATTACTGTAGGACAGTATAACTACTAGTCATAGATATCTCTCTCTCCATTATGAAGAGTATTACTTTAGGACACTATAAATACTAGTCAGAGAGTCTCTCTTCATTATGAAGAGTATTACTGTAGGACAGTATAACTACTAGTCAGATATATCTCTCTCTTCATTATGAAGAGTATTACTGTGGGACACTATAACTACTAGTCAGAGAGTCTTTCTCTCCATTATGAAGAGTATTACTGTAGGACACTATAAATACTAGTCATAGATATATCTCTCTTCATTATGAAGAGTATTACTGTAGGACAGTATAACTACTAGTCATAGATATCTCTCTCTCCATTATGAAGAGTATTACTGTAGGACAGTATAACTACTAGTCAGAGAGTCTCTCTTCATTATGAAGAGTATTACTGTAGGACAGTATAACTACTAGTCAGATATATCTCTCTCTTCATTATGAAGAGTATTACTGTGGGACACTATAACTACTAGTCAGAGAGTCTTTCTCTCCATTATGAAGAGTATTACTGTAGGACACTATAAATACTAGTCATAGATATATCTGTCTTCATTATGAAGAGTATTACTGTAGGACAGTATAACTACTAGTCATAGATATCTCTCTCTCCATTATGAAGAGTATTACTGTAGGACACTATAAATACTAGTCAGAAAGTCTCTCTTCATTATGAAGAGTATTACTGTAGGACAGTATAACTACTAGTCAGAGAGTCTTTCTCTCCATTATGAAGAATATTACTGTAGGACAGTATAACTACTATTCAGAGAGTCTTTCTCTCCATTATGAAGAGTATTACTGTAGGACACTATAAATACTAGTCATAGATATCTCTCTCTTCATTATGAAGAGTATTAATGTAGGACACTATAAATACTAGTCAGAGAGTATCTCTTCATTATGAAGAGTATTACTGTAGGACACTATAAATACTAGTCAGAGAGTATCTCTTCATTATGAAGAGTATTACTGTAGGACACTATAAATACTAGTCAGAGATATCTCTCTCTTCATTATGAAGAGTATTACTGTGGGACACTATAACTACTAGTCAGAGAGTCTTTCTCTCCATTATGAAGAGTATTACTGTAGGACACTATAAATACTAGTCAGAGAGTCTCTCTCCATTATGAAGAGTATTACTGTAGGACAGTATAACTACTAGCCATAGATATCTCTCTCTCCATTATGAAGAGTATTACTGTAGGACACTATAAATACTAGTCAGAGAGTCTGTCTCCATTATGAAGAGTATTACTGTAGGACAGTATAACTACTAGTCAGAGATATCTCTCTCTTCATTATGAAGAGTATTACTGTGGGACACTATAACTACTAGTCAGAGAGTCTTTCTCTCCATTATGAAGAGTATTACTGTAGGACACTATAAATACTAGTCATTAGTGTTGAGCGAGCACCGCGATGCTCGGGTGCTCGGGTGCTCTGACCGAGCACCCCCTGCTGCTCGAGTGCTCGGCCGAGCACCCGAGCCCCATTCAAATGAATGGGAGCACTCGAGCATCAAACCAGGCACCCCCTGCTCTGATGAGCGGAGGGTGCCTGGTCAATGTCCCCCTTCATCTCCGCTATGCCCCTCTTCCACAATGTCCCCCTTCATCTCCTCTATGCCATAGAGGAGATGAAGGGGGACATTGTGGAAGAGGGGCATAGCGGAGATGAAGGGGGACATTGTGGAAGAGGGGCATAGACTCTATGCCCCTCTTCCACAATGTCCCCCTTCATCTCCGCTATGCCCCTCTTCCACAATGTCCCCCTTCATCTCCTCTATGGCATAGAGGAGATGAAGGGGGACATTGTGGAAGAGGGGCATAGCGGAGATGAAGGGGCACATTGTGACAGACGGGCATAGCGGACATGAAGGGGGACATTGTGGAAGAGGGGCATAGAGTCTATGCCCCTCTTCCACAATGTCCCCCTTCATCTCCGCTATGCCCCCTTCATCTCCGCAATGCCCCTGTACCTCCATTCCCTGGTGGTCCAGCGGAGCGTCTTCGGATCTGTGCCTCTTCCGGCACAGATCCCCGCAACCCGAACATGTCGGGCGAGCACATGGCGGTACTCGTACGAGTACCGCCATGTGCCGAGCAGAGCGATGCTCGAGCCGATCCGAGCATCGGCCGAGCACGCTCGCTCAACATTACTAGTCATAGATATATCTCTCTTCATTATGAAGAGTATTTCTGTAGGACACTATAAATACTAGTCATAGATATATCTCTCTTCATTATGAAGAGTATTACTGTAGGACAGTATAACTACTAGTCATAGATATCTCTCTCTTCATTATGAAGAGTATTACTTTAGGACACTATAAATACTAGTCAGAGAGTCTCTCTTCATTATGAAGAGTATTACTGTAGGACACTATAAATACTAGTCAGATATATCTCTCTCTTCATTATGAAGAGTATTACTGTGGGACACTATAACTACTAGTCAGAGAGTCTTTCTCTCCATTATGAAGAGTATTACTGTAGGACACTATAAATACTAGTCATAGATATATCTCTCTTCATTATGAAGAGTATTACTGTAGGACAGTATAACTACTAGTCATAGATTTCTCTCTCTCCATTATGAAGAGTATTACTGTAGGACAGTATAACTACTAGTCAGAGAGTCTCTCTTCATTATGAAGAGTATTACTGTAGGACAGTATAACTACTAGTCAGATATATCTCTCTCTTCATTATGAAGAGTATTACTGTGGGACACTATAACTACTAGTCAGAGAGTCTTTCTCTCCATTATGAAGAGTATTACTGTAGGACACTATAAATACTAGTCAGAGAGTCTCTCTCCATTATGAAGAGTATTACTGTAGGACAGTATAACTACTAGTCATAGATATCTCTCTCTCCATTATGAAGAGTATTACTGTAGGACACTATAAATACTAGTCAGAGAGTCTCTCTTCATTATGAAGAGTATTACTGTAGGACAGTATAACTACTAGTCAGAGAGTCTTTCTCTCCATTATGAAGAATATTACTGTAGGACAGTATAACTACTATTCAGAGAGTCTTTCTCTCCATTATGAAGAGTATTACTGTAGGACACAATAAATACTAGTCATAGATATCTCTCTCTTCATTATGAAGAGTATTAATGTAGGACACTATAAATACTAGTCAGAGAGTATCTCTTCATTATGAAGAGTATTACTGTAGGACACTATAAATACTAGTCAGAGAGTATCTCTTCATTATGAAGAGTATTACTGTAGGACACTATAAATACTAGTCAGAGATATCTCTCTCTTCATTATGAAGAGTATTACTGTGGGACACTATAACTACTAGTCAGAGAGTCTTTCTCTCCATTATGAAGAGTATTACTGTAGGACACTATAAATACTAGTCAGAGAGTCTCTCTCCATTATGAAGAGTATTACTGTAGGACAGTATAACTACTAGCCATAGATATCTCTCTCTCCATTATGAAGAGTATTACTGTAGGACACTATAAATACTAGTCAGAGAGTCTGTCTCCATTATGAAGAGTATTACTGTAGGACACTATAAATACTAGTCAGAGAGTCTCTCTCCATTATGAAGAGTATTACTGTAGGACACTATAAATACTAGTCATAGATATCTCTCTCTTCATTATGAAGAGTATTACTGTAGGACAGTATAACTACTATTCAGAGAGTCTCTCTTCATTATGAAGAATATTACTGTAGGACACTATAAATACTAGTCAGAGAGTCTCTCTCCATTATGAAGAGTATTACTGTAGGACAGTATAACTACTAGCCATAGATATCTCTCTCTCCATTATGAAGAGTATTACTGTAGGACACTATAAATACTAGTCAGAGAGTCTCTCTCCATTATGAAGAGTATTACTTTAGGACACTATAAATACTAGTCAGAGATATCTCTGCTTTATGAAAAGTAAAGCAGTCGAGATTCAGCTCACATGACAAAGCACATTAAGGTCTGGATTTTCCTGCTGTGTAGTACCTTGGCGTAGTTGCATGCCATATGTCAAGGCCATATACTGTATGAACCGAGCACATACATTAAAATCACTTTTAATTAATTTGTACTGCACTCTCCTTTGATTTGCAGGGAATCTTTTAAATATACCTCTAAATTTGCATTTTCTTTGTGTGCCAGAGTGCTTTGCAATGCACTGCACACCCTGTCTAGCACTCAAGAGATTGCAATAAACAAATGCAATTTAAACAATGTATATCCCATTTAAGGATCAGACATGTGTGCAAGGAATTTCTGCACAATCAGTTGAGCACCCCTCTGGTCCTTAAAGAGTTAACTACAGACACTTTTCATAATACACCCTACTTTGGGATTTTACTCTAATCCTATGGATTTTATTCTAATTATTTTCTACATCTAATTCTTCCATCTAGAATAAATACAAAGAAGACTTGAGCTGGCTGAAGGGCTTAGGATGCTTCTTGTATGATACACCTGACATGGTGCGAGCTCGGGATCTGCGCAAACTTTGGGTAAGTAGACACGACAGAAGGCGTTTGCATTTTTATTGACTATAACTGATTAGATAGGACAGCATGCTAGATGTATAGGGTGGAATTTGATTCAAGGTTTTATTGTGGACCTTTAATCCAAGTACAATTTTAGTTTGTTTTACATATATTCTGCCTTTATCTTAGACTAGCTATTTTTCAGAAATACGCCTTTATTTGTTGGTGGCACACTGTGGCACTTTATCCTAATTCACTGCACAGTATGCTAATTAGTGCTGTTCGAGGCTCACACTACTCTCTTCCTGTGTTGTTAGAAATGCCACAGTGTGTGGGGTCTTGCCTTGATTCAATTATAGCACACTGTGTGGTAATATAGGCCCAGTGGATAATCTAATTAGCATAAAGTTCCAAATTGTGTCACCTATAATGTTTAACATCTCAAAAACTATTTGCATTACATATAATTGGCTAGTACAATATATAGACAGTTTTTTTAAACTTAAAGCTAACTAAATTTACCTTAATATGAGAGGTTCACCTGAATATGTTTTAGATTATAGGCAGGAGAGGCTGTTTTTTTTTTTTTCGGGTTCTTTTTAACCCTTTGAGTGCCAGAGGGGTACGCAACGCATTGCTTTGCAATGCGTTGCGTACCCCTCTGGCACTCAAAGTGTTAAAGAAAATGGATTTGAGAGATAAGACTTATATCATTCTTCATGTTTTTTTAATGCCTACAAAATAAAATAAAGTTAAAACGAAGTATTACTATCCCTTTAAGCAGATCGGGGAAGGGGGGGGCTATTGTAGCAAGAGATAAAAGCAGAAATATAAGAGGGAGCAGAGGAAGTAAAAGACATAAAAGAGAGGTGAAGGATTTAGTAATAATCTTTAATTAGCACTGGATATCATATCCGGAGATGGACGTTGTTTTGGGTGCAGGACTCTGGGGGACGTATGTATAAAACTGGGAGTGGTACAATTCTCTGGGTAAACCAACTGATTTAAATGTGGCTTTTTTAACCTCTTGAATGCTAAATAGGTCTCCAATTCTTTGCAAAGTAATGCATTGGAGACATTTCTAGTATTCAAGGGGTTAAAAGTTCCCAATAGATGAAACTGAATTTTTATTTGTCCCTTATGGAGAAGCTGGTTTGCCCCAGGACTGCAACAAGGAATCATGTCTGTCTCTGTGGTCATGACATCCATTACAAATTATAGCTTAATTTTGGGATACTAACTCACAGAGAACCGATTAATAAGGGCCATTAACATTTTTATGCCCAAATTAGGTTAAGTGGGTGTCTATTATAAGGGTGTATCAGTGTACCTATAACCCTTTGGATGCCAGAGAGGTATTCAGTGCATTGCAACACAACAGAATGTGTTGGATACCCCTCCGGCACTCAAAGGGTTAACCACCTGAATCCTAGAGAGGTCTCTGAAGCTTTGCAATGTAATGTATTGGAGACATCTCTAGTAATCAAGGTGTTAATACCTTATCTTATTGAAATGCCTAAAAATGAGTGAGGTGGGGCCAAGATGATGACTCAGCAATCCTGTTTGTTTTCTCAGTCTAAGTACCTGTACACTACACCTGCAAAGAAGATGCTGGACAAATACAGTGTAGTACTGGACACCCCAGAATACAGGACAGTCCAAGAGCTAAAGACACATCTGAGCGAGGTAAGAACGGGTTACATTACATTATAACTGATCTGATGTTTCTTACATAATCTTGATTAAATGAAGTCTGTTTTTCTCTTTTCAGATTGTTTACAGAAAAGCAGGCAATAAGCAAAAGTCAATTTACACAACTGTTCTCAATACTCCTGATTTCCTCAGAGCCAAGAAAGGACAAGAACTGCAGAGCCAGGTGAGAGAATCGATACACTGTATAAAGCATTCACTGCACCAATAGAATGAAACGCGTCAGGTAGTGGAAAACCAATTCTATTTATTCAAAACATTATTAAAAAATGTATTCAAATATCATACCCTGAAAAAATCCACTTCCTCAGATGACTCAAGATAAACTTAGTAACATATGGCGGAATGCGAGAAACGAGCGCAATCGCTAAGTTGTGAGTGAAAGGTGAATGTAAACATATTTACTCATGATGTTATTAAATTGCACATGAAAAATCTAAAATACCTAATTGCTGCGCACATTTTGTGGGTGTGGGCGTGGTTAGGATTAGCCAATCTGTATGAGCGGAGTAGCGTATGTGTCTAATGCAGGAAGTGATATTGCAAACAATTTTATACGTCTGTGTGGTGGTGTCGCAAATGCTATATTTTGTGCGCAAATCTAGGAAATATGATGCGCAATTCAAGATTCTTTCTGTAAACGGCTTCCTGGGTTACAACTTGTGCAATAGTTATTAGCACAGGTTAAAATCATTATTTCACATTTAGCGCTTGTGAATGTTTCTTTCATTCCGCCAATAGTAACATAGTAAATTAGGTTGAATAAAGACACAAGTCCATCAAGTTCAACCTTTCCGTCATACCCCAGTGACATTAGAACTGTATAGCTTTCCTGCTACCAAATAAGTTAGTCATTTGTCATGATGACCTTCCTGATTTGCCTAATAATATTCATTATAACCTTGTATGTTCACTTTTGAAAGAAATGTATCTAATTTTCTTTTAAAGATATTCATTGTATCTGCCATAACCACCTCCTTGGGCAACCATCGATTCTTATCCCATCCAGAGAGAATCGATACAGTCAGACATAGACATGAGCAGAACTAGCTCACCAATGTACGATTTCCAATGAAACTCAAAGAGGAGGTTAACCCTTTGAGTGCCAGAGGGGTACGCAGTGCATTGCAAAGCGATGCGTTGCGTACCCCTCTGACACTTAATGGGTTAACTAATTTCCGTTATTAAATTTAGAAAAGGGCTAAACAACCACTGGTGCATCAGATCGAAGCAATGATGCCCTGCCAACTTTACAGGCCCATTGAATTAAGAAAAAACAAAAACGTGTAAACAATTTTCAGTAGCTTGCAATGGATTTGAGGCACCAGGGATCTGCCACTGGATATGTCATCACGTATTAATGCTAGATGCTAGCTATATCTCCGAGGCATTGCTTCGCAGTGCCTTGGATGTGTATCTAGCAAACTAGGGGCTAAAGGACAAACCGATCATTTATTCTCAGTGCTACTGAATTTTTTGTGAGTGGGTTTTTACATCTGTTCTGAGTCGATTTCTCATTATTTAGCTTTTTGATATTTCTTAGCAAGGTGGTCAATTTTAGTTAAATTAAAACCAGCATGCAGAAAACCAAGGATGAGCAATTCTGGAACAAGCCAACTGCACCACAGGGGAGAACTACAATTTTTCATTGATTTATATGTTGCCTTTCACCATCTGAATGGTAAAGAGGTCTCTAATGCAATGTGAAGCAATGTATTAAAGGGGATGTATCACCTTACTAAAAGTTTCCCTTAATCTCTTTCTTTTACCTACTCTAACAATGTTGTGTTATTTAAAAAAAAAAATGCGATAGAAATGAGATCGATATCTAGCCAATGAGAGTGCTCCAGCTTAGTGACAGACCAGTGGGGAGGAGGATCTCTCCTGTATTCTCATTGGCACGATGGTGCCGATCAGAATGAGAAGACGTGAAGAGGGAAATAGTAAGCTGTCAAACTCCATTTCCAGCGTGTTTTTTTTTTGTTTTGTTTTTTAAATGACACAACATTGTTAGAGTAGGTAAAAGAAAAAGATTAAGGGAAACTTTTAGTAAGGTGATACATCCCGTTTAAGAGTCCTCCTTACAATTCAAGGTGTGAAAGGGACTTTATCACCTTAAAAGTACTTTTCTGTTTTTGAAAGAGCTTTCATAATCTCCTATATGTGGCATTTGCCATTTTTAATTTAGAAAGGTAGTTTTTGAGTTCTTTAAATATATAGATTATGATTTTTAAAGGCATGCCGTGAAGGCACTTCCTGTCTTAGCCGCACATTGGTTCTCCCACTCACAGGCACTTAACCTTTTCAGTGCTTAGGGAGGTGGGCAATGGGTGAAGGTAATGTAGCGATAAGGCAGGAAGCCAGTGCTAGGCAAGGTGTGCAATACATTACTAAGCAGTGTCAGTGAGTGGGGAGAGGTAATGTAGGGATAGTACAGGAAGTCAGAGCTAGGGAAAGTTGCCAGTGCATTAGTAAGAAGTGTCAGTGAGTGGGAGAGGTAATGTAAGGATAAGACAGGAAGTCAGTGCTAGGGGAGGTGGACAATGCATTGCTGAGCAGTGTCAGTGAGTGGTGAAGGTAATGTAGGGATAAGACAGGAAGTCAGTGCTAGGCAAGGCGTGCAGTACATTACTAAGTAGTGTCAGTGAGTGGGGAAAGGTAATGTAGGGATAAGACAGGAAGTCAGTGTTAGGGGAAGTTGCCAGTGCATTAGTAAGCAGTGTCAGTGAGTGGGGGAGGTAATGTAGGGATACGATAGGAAGTCAGTGCTAGTGGAGGTGGACAATGCATTGCTGAGCAGTGTCAGTGAATGTGGGAGGTAATGTAGGGATAAGACAGGAAGTCAGTGCTAGGGAAGGTGTGTGATATATTACTAAGCAGTGTCAGTGAGTGGTGAAGGTAATGTAGAGATAAGGCAGGAAGTCAGTGCTAGGGAAGGTGTGCGATACATTACTAAGCAGTATCAGTGACTGGTGAAGGTAATGTAGAGATAAGGCAGGAAGTCAGTGCTAGGGAAGGTGTGTAATACATTAGTAAGTAGTGTCAGTGAGTGGTGAAGGTAATGTAGGGATAAGACAGGAATTCGATGCTAGGGAAGGTGTGTAATACATTACTAACTAGTGTCAGAGGTGAAGGTAATGTAGGGATAAGACAGGAAGTCAATGCTAAGGAAGGTGTGCAATACATTACTAGGGGCAGTTGCCAGTGCATTAGTAAGCAGGAAGTCAATGCTAGGGAAGGTGTGCAATACATTACTAAGTAGAGTCAGTTAGAGGTGAAGGTAATGTAGGGATAAGACAGGAAGTTAATGCTAAGGAAGGTGTGCAATACATTACTAAGTAGTGTCAGTGAGTGGGGAAGGTAATGTAGGGATAAGACAGGAAGTCGATGCTAGGAAAGGTGTGCAATACATTACTAAGTAGTGGCAGTGAGTGGTGAAGGTAATGTAGGGATAAAACAGGAAGTCAGTGCTAGGGGAGGTGTGCAATATATTACTAAGCAGTATCAGTGAGTGGTGAAGGTAATGTAGGGATAAGACAGGAAGTCAATGCTAGGGAAAGTGTGCAACACATTACTAAGCAGTGTCAGTGAGTGGTGAAGGTGATGTAGTGAAAAGACAGGAAGACAGTGCTTGAGGAAGTTGCCAGTGCATTAATAAGCAGTGTCAGTGAGTGGGGGAGGTAATGTAGGGATAAAACAAGAAGTCAGTGCTAGGGAAGGTGGGCAATGCATTACTAAGCAGTGTCAATGAGTGGTGAAGGCAATGTAAGGATAAGACAGGAAGTCAGTGCTTGGGGAAGTTGCCAGTGCATTAATGAGCAGTGTCAGTGAGTGGGGGAGGTAATGTAGGGATAAGACAAGAAATCAGTGCTAGGGAAGGTGTGCAATACATTACTAAGCAGTGTCAGTGAGTGGTGAAGGTACTGTAGGGATAAGACAGGAAGTCAATGCTAGGGAAGGTGTGCAATGCATTTCTAAGCAGTATCAGTGAGTGGTGAAGGTGATGTAGGGATAAGGCAGGAAGTCAGTGTTAGGGAAGGTGTTCAATATATTACTAAGCAGTATCAGTGAATGGTGGAAATGATGTAGGACTAAGACAGGACATGCCTCCATAACATTCCTTTATTAACATAATCAAATAACTCAAAAATGAAATAAAATGGCTAATACATCATACAGGAGATTTGAACAGCAATTCAAAAGCAAATTAAGAGTTCCATTTACATCAGTGGGAATTGTTACTTTCTCCCATTCATTTGGTTGTTATCAAAATTGTCCCTTTTTAGCTTGGTGAATAAGGCTCAATGGGTAGAATGCAAGAAAGTGGAGCATTAACTATTTTTTGAAAGTCGTATTTGTGATTGCTCACGTTTTGATGCAAGAAATATACTGACTCCTTGATGCTGGATAGCACATGCTCCTAAATTAAAGGCACAGTTAGAACATGCCCCTAAATTAACAGAACAGATAGAACATGCTCCAATATTAACAGCAAAGGTAGCCAGTCATATGAAAATGTGTTCTGCTTTGCTGAATTAGGAGCAAATTGCTAACCCTCTCTGAAAATGACAGACATTTTAGAAACACCCACTTTTTGTAATGTATTCACTGAAAAAAGTGCGAATGTTTGCTTCATAAAAAAAAAATTGCAATTCAGTAACATTATGGCGCGAATCATTTTTCCATCAAAAGTACACTGTAAATAGTGGCTCATTCCATCCACTACCCAGTGTATCCTTTTATACAGATTCTATATGCCTTTGTGCATCTACAGTTTCTTACTGACAATTTTGTGAAAATTATGCTTTACAAATGGCAATCTATTCATATAAAAATGCAAAAGACTAACTCTTATTTTTCCTCTTTCTTCCAGTACTTGTATATCGAGGTTGCTTCAAAAGAAAGACCACATCACCATGCAGATGGACAGACTCCTATTCTTAAACTTGCTAAACATGTTAAGGATCTGGTCAGCGAGGTAGGACAGCTAGCAACTAGAAATTATTATAATCATTGCTACTGAGTGTAACAAAGGCTTTGAGGTAGTACACTTAAAATCAAAGCAGCCCTCATTAAAGGAACACTAACACCCTTCTAATAATAAACTCCCACTTATCTAAATCTGGGAATAAAATCCTAAAAGTCACTGTGATTCAGTGCTGGGTAGGACATTTTTCCAAAATTAATATTTAATTAGTACTGACTATCATGTCAAACGTCTGCCCACTTAAATCTTCTTAGAAAGCATTCACTGTGTGAAGTCTTGGGTTCTTGAGTCTAGCCACAACAAATAATGTCAGCCTCAATGGACAGTATATCCATTACTATTTAAAAAGAAATTCTGGAGAACAATCCACACAGAATTTCTGGGCAAATTATAGTAGTTGTTGCGTTATTCTTGAGTTGTTATCACTACGATGAGAGCTCTTTGATGAAAAGAATTTCTGTGTTTACATGTATGAGAATTTGCATACAAACACGATGTTGGTACTGTATTACAGGAGGCAAATATAGTTGTTGATACCTTTATTGGCTAACTAAGCAGATTTAAGATGCAAGCTGTATTTCTATTGCTAACACGGTACCAACTCTCATCAGGTACCATATTACATGTAGAAATACAGGAGGCAAGTATAACATGCCAGAGGAAGCAACCTGAGAGGTCTTGAGAGCTTAGTTAGCCAATAAAGGTATCATCTTGACTATACTTTTTTTGTAAACACAGCACAGTAATATACTAACATAGTTGATGAGGCTGAAAAAAGACAGGTCCATCAAGTTTGGACTTTGCTATATCACCTTTGTGATTCAGAGGAAGGTAAAAACACCCTGTTGAAGCCATTGTCAAGTAGGAAAAAATCATTCCTCACTGCAAAAAGGAAGACAGATATCTCCTTGGATCAACATCCTAACTGTATTGCATCTGCATGAATGATGGCTAACAGGATATATATTAGATACATGTTGTAAGACATCCTCTGCCTCTGTAAAGTGGCTGCTCCTTAGTGCACCAGCCTCAGTGCTAGTAAATCATCCTCATCTGTTTATGTCTTAGATACAGGGAAATTTTCATTTGCAATGAATCAAAATGTATACATTCTAATTACTTGACACCATTCTGTATCATATAAAGAGCTCTCTATTCTGCCTCTGTGTTTGGGGTGATGAACATAATGTCTGACCTGCATTTGTTTTTCAGAAAAAATACAAAGCCCAATATGAAAAACTGAAGCACAAGTACACGACAGTGGCTGATACGCCAATTATCTTGCGGGCTAAGAAGGCCTATTGGAACGCCAGTGATGTAAGTCTACTATGCGATGGATGCATTCTGAGTGATTGATGTCTGTATTACCGTGCACTACTGAACACTAGACAATTTCCCAGATTTGATACATTTAGGTCAATGAGTCTTATTCATCGAGCTAAAGAGGAGCAATTCTGGATCAAACCAACGTCACCACAAGATAGAGGAAATGAAAAATACTATTGGTTTAAATGGTGATGTTAACACTTTGAATGCTAGGAAGGTCTCCAGCACATGGCTTAGCAATGGTTTGGAGACCTCTTTAAAATTCAAGGGGTTACATTTAACTCAAATGTTTTGTGGAAGTTCCTCACTGTGATGTGGTTGGTTTGCACCAGAATTGCTCCTCTTTAGCTTGATGAATAAAGCCCCATGTTTCCTAACCCTCAGACATAAGGAGACACCAAAAGGGCAGATTTTAGTCCATTTGATTGCTTGTAAGGGGTTCTGTATATCTCCCCTTGATCACAGGTTGTTATCAGTGAGTTACTGTGACTCATCTACCTGCTATTGAGTAGGATCCATTGATATCCTGAAAACCTGACCTGTTGGCATGCATCAAGTAACCCTTTGTTTGCTGGAGAGAGCTAAAACATATTGTCTTACAGGGTTTTAGATACCTCTTTAGCATCACAGGTTTTAAATCAGGTTTAATCAATTACTGCACCTCCAGCTCTTGGGAACTACAGCAGTTGTAGTCCCCAAAAATGGAGGTCCAACAGCTGGTTACTCCTGCTTTAAAGAACTTACTGACTGTATTGGTAACTTACAATCTTGACTGTTTTTTATTCTCTTTAGTTGCGCTACAAAGAAACATTTGAGAGCGCCAAGGGCAAATATCACACAGTGAAGGATGCCTTGGACATTGTTTACCACCGCAAGGTCACCGATGACATCAGCAGTGTAAGTGTCTAGAGTTTCTGTCTCCTGTTGGCTACTATTTTGGATTTCTTGTAATACAAAGTACCCTATGGTCAAAAAAATGGCCTTACCTGGAACCTATCTGGATCTGCTCTGGAGACTACGGTTTTCAGATTGAATTACTGGGTCTCCAGCAACAGAGGCTGATTCTCCAGTCCGGTGAGTTCAGTGGGAACCCTGACTGATTTCCTGCCTGTTCTTCCCACTCCCACCCCATTATGCCTATTTCCCCACCCATTCCAGGTCAAATCCAGCCTCTCAACCTTCCATCCCTGCCCATCTAATTAAGCCACACCCATATTATGGCACAAATCGTATCATTTGGAAACCTCCATTCCCAGACCTATGTGTCTGCTATGGGGACCAGGTACCATAATGTTCTCAGGTTTTAAAATGTTTGTTCTAAGATTGGGATCCAAAGTCAAAGCCCATTTTAGCATCACTTATTTTTAGACAGTAACGTTCAATAGCATAACTCCTATTTTGAAAATATGTTAGCTAGTAAAAAAAGTATGTATCTTTTTGAAAATGTGCCATTCTAAAACTCAAAATAGAATTTTAATGTTTATAATGTCTTTCCTTTGAACATCACATCCTAAAACCTATTGGTTGGATTTGCACCATAATGTGCTTGTCTTTTCTTCTCTTTATTTCAGGTGAAATATAAGGAAAAGTATTTCAACCAGCTGGGTATTTGGAGGTCCATCCCAGACCGTCCTGAGTACTATCACCATCGTGCGGTTACAGATTCAGTTAGCGATGTATGTTGGCCTTTCTTGTTTTTTTCATATAATATAATATAGCTGACGAGGCTGAAAAAAGACATAAAACACATTGGTATCAGGAACTTATCAAGCAGTGGAAATGACAGCCTACCTAATCCTCTGCTCTCCTCTGCTGTTCACTGCTGTCATTGGGGCATACAGACACGTATTATCAATAATCGGGTGAAGGGGTAGGTAGATGAATATAATGGCCAGTCTCCATTTCAAGTTTATATTTCATTCTCAACTAAGCTCAGTAGACAGCAGGCAGACAGTATGCCTTTTGTTCAAAAGCAAGGTGGAACAATTCCAGTACAATCCTAATTAGGGGACAAATAGAGATGTATATTAATTTAACTAGGGCTTTTAACCCCTTGAATCATAAAGTGGTCTCCATCGCATTGAGAAGCAATGCTTGGAGACCCTCTAGCACTCAAGGGGTTAAACCCCAGTTATATAACTGGTGCACTTCTAGTGCCCCAGAATGACTCCACCTTTCTTTTGAACATGAAACACTAAATTAACCCCATGAGTGCCAAAGGAATATCCGAAGAATTTCTAAGCAATGTGTTGGATACCCCTCTGGAACTCAAAGGGTTAACGCTTTAATGACCAGAGGGGTGCTCAACTCATTGCGAAGCAATGTGCCAAACACCCTTCTTGTCTATAAAGGGTTAAATAACACAGAAGAAAATAAGCCGCATCCACATTCTACAGATTCATGGATGTATTTACAGATAGTGAAATGCATCTGTCCAGCTATAGATTACAACACAGTTCAAAGGCAAAAAAAACAACATAGCTAGGCAATCATTTTACCATCTTTCTCTATCTTCATTACTGAAGCTAAGCTAAACTCAGTTAACTGTGCCTTAAATGAATGTGCCCTTCAGTAACACTATAAAGAAATAATAATTTACTTAAAATTCCATATGTAATTGTCATGAACAGAGGTACTAGCCCTTTGGATGATGGAGACTTCCCGAACTGGAGATGTCTCTAGCATCCAAGGGGTTTAAAACATTAATTTACCCCACACATCCCAGTGGAAACAAAATTCATCAACAAGTTCCTGAATGAGTACATCAGACGCACATAATGCACCATTTACACTAGAATTTGTCAGCGACCTCTATGCCACACTCTAGTCAATATCCCCCAATGTACGCCTTTGTCTGCATGATTCTGGCATTGATACAATGTTCATAACTTTGTTGTCTCAACAGTTCAAGTACAAGGAAGATTTGACATGGATGAGAGGACTTGGTTGCTATGCATGGGATACTCCAGATTTTGCCCTGGCGGGACAGAACAAATCACTGTACAGTGGAGTAAGTATATCTGGACATAGGGAAAAGAGCACATTGTCCTTATTCCACAAATGATCCCAAAACAGGTTTGGTCATATAACATAACAATTCAGTGTTGTGTTGGATAAGAAGAATTTAACCGTTTGGATGATAGAGATATCTCCAACACACTGCAAAGCAATGCACTGAAAATGTATTTAGCGTCCAAGTGGTTAAACAGGCCAATGTTGCTACTTCCACTAGAGCAAACGTAGGCAACCTTTGTCACTCCAACTGCTGGGGACTACAAGTCCTACCATCATTTTAGTAGTATGGAAGTTGTAGTCTCCAGTAGCTGGAGAGCCAAAGGTTGATTGTACATGCAATTAGTAAGGTCAAAGATGTAGATGACATACATGCAGTTAATCACTGGTCCTCAAGATACAGGGGATGTTGCAGTTATAAAGATCATAGAGTAGATTTTCCTTCTTAAGGTCAGAGGCTGAAGGTCATATTTATTTACATATAAATTATTTCCAGAAACAAATCTTTTTGCTGTGTAACAGAGAGGACAATGCAGATTGTACCAAATACTGTTCAAAGGGTACTAATGCTTATATTTAAAGTACAACTAACACTTTATGATGACTTTCAAAATCACCTATATTTTCATTGACTATTTTTTATTTAAAACTATATTTTAGGAGATATTTAGCCTTACTTATTTTACAGTTTATACACATCTGACAGTAATGGTTGGCATGGTTTGCTGTAGGAGACAAATTTAAATTCCCCAAATTACCATTGACCTAAATGGGCCCTTTAACCTTTTCAAAGCTAGATGTCCCCAACCCATTGCTTTGGAATGGGTTGGAGACTTCTCTGGCTTTCAACAGGTGTGGGTGCCAGAGAGGTATCCAACACATTGAGTTTACACCCGAAGTGTTAACTCAATGGGAATTTTTATTTGTCTCTTATGGTGCAGTTGGTTTGTCTCCAGGTAAAGATGAACTAAGGAGTGATAAAGAGGTGATAAACTCTCCATTTCCTGTTACTTTATGGAGCCAGTGCATTAACACTTTGAGTGCCAGAGACGTATGCAACGCATTACAGAGCTATGCACTGCATACCCCACTGGCACTCAAAAGGTTAAGATGTTTCATTTTGCAGAGATCTTAGTGCAGTGGTTCTCAATCTTTTTTTGTACGGGGCACCCCTAACATGTAATATAGAACATTCGGGGCACCCCTAACATATTTAGTGTACTTTATCAAGGGCATAATAAATAAATATACAGTTATTATTAGGTCTTACAATCATAATAACAAAAGGAAACATAATGTGCATAACAATTTCTATTAATCTTTATTTAAAAGTCAATTTTTGTTAGTCTTCAAAGAAAACATAGGGCACCCTAAGTTGATGTCTGTGGCACACCAAAGTGCCACGGCACCCTGGTTGAGAATCACTGTCTTAGTGCATAGGCACCATAGGACAACATAGGTACTGGAGAGTTTATCACAAAGGAGAAGTTATTTCCACTTGTTCATCTCTTTATCACACCTTAGTACATAGCCCTTCAGTTATGTATTGTGCATCAGCCTCAGTAGGGGATGACTAATATCTACCTTCTGTTTTCCTGCAGTACAAATACCGGGAGTCTTTCGAAAAGACAAAGTCTAAATTCCACTACAGTGCGGACAATCCTATATTAAACCACTACAAGTATGCAACCCAGCTGGCAAACGAGGTGAGGTGTATGTGTATGGACAGCTATCAGTCTTACTCTAATATTTGGTTCTCCGTTCTTGCTGGTTCCCATGTTGTTCCATTTGCACAAATTAAAAAAATTAGATATTCTGGAGCAAATTTGTGTATCATAGGTAACAAGTAACATTTTGTAATGATTTAGAGGGTCTTTTAACTCCCTCACTGCTACAAAAGTTTTAAACTTCTCTAGTCATCGGTGTTATCACAGGCAGAGCCCAGGATTCAAGGGGTCCAATAGGGTCTAATTTTGACTCTGTGAAAATAGCTTTGTGTTAGGGGGCCCCACAGATGACTAGTTACTCCACTCTCTCTAGTGGTCACGGGGTTAAAAGTCCCATTTAAAGGAGCACTAACATCTCCTAATAATAAACCCTCACTTTCCTGAATATGGGCAGAGAAGCTCATTGGCTGTTATGAATAATTCTGCATGAATTAATTGTGGAAACGTACTCATTAATTAGTACTGAATATCATGGCCAAAGAGGAAGACATGACTCATTGTTGCAGTACTCAGTGGATTCCAAATCCCTCCATTCTAAGGGAGAGTTCAGTGGGAGGAGTTTGGCTTCTTGGAACAAATAATCATGTCTGCCTCCATGGATATGCTTTGCAGTACTACTTAAAAATTCATTTTGCAAAAACAATCCATTCAAAATTGATTCATACTGGTCATAATGATTTTCTGCCTACATCAGATTAATGTAAATGAGGGGTTACTATTAGGAAGGTTCATTGTCCCTTTAAATCAATGGGAATATTGGGAATTCTTCTTTGACCGCCTATGATACAGACAGTTTGCCCCAGAATTGTACCACATTTGCTTTTGTGCATCTGGTCAAAGGTTTATAACCCTCTGAGTGCCAGAGCAAAACAATGAGTGGGCATCCCTCTAGCACTCAATGAGTTAAAGATTGTAATAATATCCTATATCCCTATACACCTGTAGGATACATTTTATCCCATGAAGAAGGCATTTTATGTGTACACTGATTGGAGTGTAGTACATTAACTCTTTGAATGCCTTCATTGAGAAGCAGTGTACCCCTCTGGTATTCAAACGGTTACAGTAGTGTTCCTATCATAACAGCAAACACAGTATCACTCTGTTTAGCATCATATTATGTAATATTGAGGCTTTCTGGTTAAATAAATCCAAAGTACTTTCAATTCTAGGAGATGCTCCATTGAAAATGTATTACAGAGCTCATTTTTGTGAGAATGGGAATAAAACGTTATTTCTGTCTGTTCCATTTTATAACTGTGCTGTTGCTCTGTTGGGAGCTTTGGTTGGTTACAGCTGTTCATTGGCACAAATATCATCCGCATTACCATAAATTTACTCATAAAACAGAATGGTCAGGAAAAACACAGCACCCCACTCTTCTCACAAGAAATTTTGAGCTGTAATCACTTTTGAATAAAGCATCTCACAGCTATTGAAGTACCCTTGATATGGAAAAGGCCGGAAATTCTTTTCTTAACCCTTTTAGTCTTAGAGGGGTACACAAAGGCATACAAAGGGTTAATAAGCATATATGTACAAAAAGAAAAAGGAGCAACTCTAGAGCAAACCAACTGCTCCATAGGGAACAAATAACACTTCTTGTTCATTAAAAAAACTTTTTAACCCCTTGAATACTTGAAAGCTCTCCAACGCATTGATTCACAATGTTGGAGACCTTTCTGTCATACAAGTATTCAAAGTCCCAGTTTAAATCAATGAAATGTTTTATTTGTCCCTGCGGTGAAATTGTTTTGCTCCAGAATTGTTCCACATATGACTAGTTCGTGTAGCCCTCAGTGTCACTATCTCTATAACCCTTTGAGTACCCTTGAGAACCAGAGGGTGTGTATTACATTGTATCACAATGCTTTGCATGCCCTCTGGTTAACCTTCTTCATTCACTGTAATAAAGCGGTGGGGAAGGCAAGAAGGGTACTGGGTTGTATAGCTAGGGGCATTAGTAGCAGAAAAAGGGAAGTGGTCATGTCACTCTACAGATCTCTAGTTAGACCTCACCTAGAGTATTGTGTTCAGTACTGGAGACCCCATCTCCAGAAGTATATAGATACTCTAGAGCAGGGCCGGACTGGCCTGCCGGGATACCGGGAAAAATCCCGGTAGGCCGCCAGCACTGGGCTTCCCAGGGGCCGGCCGAGGGCTTCTTCTATAATTATCCTCTCTCCCCCATGTACTTCTCTCTTTCTCTCCCCCTTGTGCCTCTCTCCCGTACCTCTTTTTCACTTTCCTGCACTGCCGACATCCGGAGCGCAACCACTCCAAATGCGGAGACGCCGCGTGGAGCGTGCAGGTATTTTCTTCCTCTGTTCTGAGGCCAGTTTAAAACTGGCGCCCAGACAGAGGAAGAAAACCCCTGCACACTCCATGCGGCGCCTCCGCGTTTGGAGTGGTTGCGCTCCGGATGTCGGCAGTGCAGGAAAGTGAAAAAGAGGTACGGGAGAGAGAGAGGCACAAGGGGGAGAGAAAGAGAGAAGTACATGGGGGAGAGAGGCACAAGGGGAGAGAGAAGTACATGGGGGAGAGAGAAGTACATGGGGGTGAAAGAGGCACAAGGGGAGAGAGTGAAGTACATGGGGTGAAAGAGGCACAAGGGGTAGAGTGAAGTACATGGGGGTGAAAGAGGCACAAGGGGGAGCGAGAGTGAAGTACATGGGGGTGAAAGAGGCAAAAGGGAGAGAGAGAGAGAAGTACACGGGGGAGAGAGAGAAGTACATGGGGGAGAAAGAGGCAAAAGGGGGAGAGAGAGAAGTACATGGGGGAGAGAGGCACAAGGGGAGAGAGAAGTACATGGGGGTGAAAGAGGCACAAGGGGAGAGAGAGAGAAGTACAAGGGGGAGAGAGGCAAAAGGGGTGAATCAGGAAAGGGGGAGAGAGGCAAGAGGGAGAGAAAATGGCAAAAGGGGGATGAAGACAAGAGTCAAGGCTGGATTAAGGCAAGAGAGGGATCAAGAGGAGGAGAATGGCGAAAGAAAAATCAAGAGGGGTAAAGAGAGGCAACTTGACAAGAGGAGGAAAGAGGCAGAGGGGGGTCAAGAGTGGGGAAAAAAGAGGCAAATGGAGGGGGGATCATGAGGTGAAATGAGGGGCAATCAAGAGGCAAAAGGAGGGAGGGACCAAGAGGCAAAAGAAGGGGGGATCAGGAGGGGGAGAAAGAGGCAAGAAGGGGAGCGAGGCAAAATGTGGGATCAAGAGTCAAGGAAGGGGTGAAAGGGGGATCAAAAGGAAGAGAAAAAGGCAAAAGGTGGGGGCTAGAGTCAAGAGGGGAGAACGAAGCAAAAGGTGGGAATGAAGAGTGGGAGAAAGAGGAAAAAGAGGGGAATCGAGAGTCAAGAGGTGGTGTGTATGTGTATATCTATCTATATATATATATATATATATATATATATATATATATATATATATATATATATATATATATATATATATAAAAATGTACTCAGCCTAGGGTATCCCCAACAGCAGAGAGGAACAGCTGTTGGGGATACCAACTGCTGTTGGGGATACCCTAGGCTGAGTACATTTTTATATTTACCTTTATGGGACGTGCACTGCCATACTATAAAGTGTTATATGATTTATTTTAAATTTCAGTGTGTGCCACTGTCAACCATATACACATATATATATATATATATATATATATATATATAAATCTCTATTGTTCTGGTGGCATTCAGATGTCTTTTAAAATGCGTGTTTTCCCCTTTTATAAACAAGAAAAAAATGCCATTATGCTATGGGACTAGTATAATGACGCAATGCTGTGGGGCTGGTCAGCAATTTTTTCCAGGGCTGGTTTTTATTCCCAGTCCGGCCCTGCTCTAGAGAGAATTCAGAGGAGGGCTACTAAAATGGTGACTGGTTTACAGGAAAAGAAATATCAGGAGAGACTAAAGGATCTGAACATGTATATCTTGGAGGAGAGAAGAGAGAGAGGGGATGTAATGGAAATATTCAAATACATGAAGGGATTCAACAAAGCGCAGGAGGGACGTACATTTCAAAGGAGTAAAAATGTTAGGACAAGAGGCCATAGTCCAAAACGAGAGGGACACAGGTTTAGATGTAAAGAAAGTTTGTTTTTTTTATTTAACCCATTGAATGCTAGAGAGGTCTCCAATGCATTGCTAAGCAGATCATTGGAGACCTCTCTAACATTCAAGGGGTTACTAGTCCCATTTAAATCAGTGGGAATTTGGGGTGTATTTATTTTTCCCCTATAGCGCAGTTGATTTTCAGTTTATAAATAAGGCCCATTTCTTATAGTTCCTAAAGCTTTTCAGCAATATATTGGGGTTTCTATGGCAGACCGTGGGGATTACAGGAATCACTAGGCCATATTTAGGAAGCTCGAGATGCAAGTCTGGGGCAAACCACCTGATCTATAGGGTACAAAAGAAACTCTTCATTGAGCTAAATGAGGGAATTTAACCCTTACATGTCATACCTCTCTGGCATTCTTGGGATTTAACATCCCCATTTAAATGAGTAGGAATTTGGGTAGTTTTCATTTCTTCCCTATGGGGTGCTGGTATGCTCCAGAATTGCTGCCTTTTAGCTTGTTTAACCTTTTGAGTACCAGAGGGGTACACAATGCATTGAAAATCAATGTGTTGTGTACCCCTCTCGCACTGAAAGGGTTAATGGGGCGCTAAATCTTTGTACCCCTTGATAAATCCTGGAAAAGAAGCTGGTGTAGAAGAAAATCTATATGCACACTGTCCTATTCTGCTGACTTTTATTACATTGGTTTGATTAAATAAATTAATTATTGTTTCTTATAACTTTTACTACAGACTGCAGTATATTGCCTTTTTCCCAATATGTTTTTCAGAATCTAAAGAAATGAATGGTATAAGCTTTTTCTTCTTTTAAAGGAATGCAGACACCTAAAAATGATCTGGGGTTATATGCCCTGTACTCCATGCTAGCATCTTTTTCATAGGCATCCCATAGTATGTCTACCGTGTGTCTGTCCATCTCTGTGTTTCACTCTCTCTTTCAGTCTGTCCCTTGCCTTCTCTTTCAGTCTTGTCATAGTCTTTCTGTCTGACTCTTTCTGTAGATGTCTTGCTTTCTGTGGACACTTTTCTGTGGATGTCTTTCTCTCTCTGCCATTCCTTCTATCTCTCTCTACCTTTCCTTCTCTCTCACTCTCTCTCCATTTCCTTCTCTCTCTCTTTCTCTCTATACCTTTCCTTCTCTCTCTCTCACTCTCTCTCCATTTCCTTCTCTCTCTCTCTCTCTACACCTTTCCTTCTCTCTCTTTCTCTCTATACCTTTCCTTCTCTCTCTCTTTCTCTCTATACCTTTCCTTCTCTCTCTCTGTGCTCATCTCTCACACGCTTTCTCTCTCTGCATATCTCTTTGTCTGTCTCTCTGTGAGCACATATGAGTGCCTCTCTCTCTCGCTCTGACTGTCTCTGTCTCTCTTTCTCTGTATATATGTCTCTCTTTCTCTGTGTCTATATCCATCTCTTTATCTGTCTGAGGATAATGGGAGTTGAAATGGAACAGCTGGAGAACCCCATGCTACCATCCCCACTTTAGTTTCTACTCAGTATAGCAGCAGATGTTCTATGGAGTCTGGAAACTACCAAGATGAATGATAGGATCCAAACAATAGAACCAAATATTGTTACAAATGACAGGAATTCTTTTCAGTTATGTAGGTTTGTAATTGTAAAGAGCTGCCCTGAACAAGAGAAAACGTTACAAAATCAGCACTACAAATCCCAGAATCCTGTCACGTATATTAATGTGCCCACTGCCAGCACAGATACAGAGCATGTAACTTTCATTATTATATATGATATGCATACCTCCCAAGTGTCCCTGTTTAGGAGGGACAGCCCCTCTTTTAGACCTAAATCCCTCTGTCCCTCTTTCCCACCCTGATGTCCCTCTTTTTAGGAGATCAGATTGTGTGGTGTGTATAAAAGTGTATCACATTGCTCTACAGCAATAAATCTCACATTAATGTTTGTTTAAATGTCAGTATATGGTCTATAAATTATTCTGTGTAAATAAAATAGTTTGGTCTTGTTCTAAATCATTTATTAGGTTACATAAGGAGGTGACAATAGGTCATGAAATAGCTTAAAAATTCATGGTAATGCCCCGCCCACCAGCCACGCCCCCAGAAACACCCCCTAAAACACAAGTGTCCCTCTTTGACAATTTGAAATGTTGGGAGGTATGTTGTACAATGGCCTGAGATGAGGTAACAGCCTTTCTGAGAACAAGAACAGTGGGAATGAATCTCATTAAGTTAACTGCCTGAGCTCTTGTCTCTTATTACAAGAAGTACAAACAAAATGTTCATATATAGGGCAGTCTACACATGCATTTAAAAAAAAAAGGATGTGTAGGTTTACATTTTAGTGATCTAACATAAAATAATATATATTTTTTTATAGATGCTAGCTGGAAATACATTTTTTACAATTATATAACCCAATTTCATTTTTAAGTGTTATTTTCCATTTAATTACAACCATGATTCCTAAAAGTGATTTTTAGCTGGTTCCAAAGTCTTAGAAAAAGATGTTGTTATTGTTTAGCTATAACTAATATGCTATTCTGAGCAGAAATCATACAAAGCTGACTATGAGAAATGGAAAACGCACTACAGCATTGTGGTGGATGATCCTCGAAATCTTCTGGCTAAAAGTGCAAGCGAACAAATCAGCCAGGTAACGACGTTGCCTGGAACAGATACGTGGCGACCTTTACGCCATACTGTCTTCCGTCTACGTAGGGTGTCGTCAGACAAAGATGTCTTCTGCTCAGCTGAATTTGCCGCTCAAATATCACCTGGTATTTGAGCGAGCCTTAAAAAAGTAGATGTGCTGTGACATACCCATGGCAGGCAATGTTCAGTGAACAATGTGACAAAAACATGGCATACTATCATGTAACAGATGATTGAACACCACAAAGTTAATACATTGTTAGGCTGATGTAGTCAGAAATTAATCTATACTGAAGCAAACCAACAGTAACATGGGGGAAAAGTTGAGAAATTCCCAAATTGGCATTGATTTAAATGGCACCTTTAAGCCATTGAGTACTAGAGAGGTCTTTCCAATGCAAATGTGTTTAAGACCTGTCTAGTATTCATTCAGTTCAAATGCACATTACATTTATTTCAATGGTTTGCTGCATAAGCCTCAGTGAGCTATAGACCGGGGGTTCTAAACCCGTGCCCTCAGTGGCTACTAACAGGCCAGGGATTTCTCTGCTAGAGCACAAGTGTGTTGATCAGAGGCTCATTCATACTGATTAACTCACCTGTGCTTTCACAAGGAAATCCTCAAATCCTGGTCTGTTAATGGCCATTCAGGGCATTGGTTGAGAACCACTGCTATAGACAATCGCATAGTATTTATCACTTAAGGGCCATGTGTTCAAAGAAAAATTGGAGGAGTTCTGAGGTAAGCCATTTGCACTATAGAGGAGAACTAAAAATTCCCAAAACTCCAATTACTTTAAACGGGGATTTTAACCCCTTGAACTTTAGCAATGTGTTGGAGCAATGGGAATTTTTAGTTCTTCCTTATAGTACAAATGGTTTAACCTAGAACATCTCCATTTTTCTTTTGAACATATGGCCCTAAGTAGACTTGACCAACTAGCAAATATACAGATATTGTCTATTTACATCTTTCATACTTTGTCTGCCATGGTATCTCTTAGTACATCGACTACTTTTGCCTACATCTCTTCACATGCCTCGTGAGGGATCTAGTGCTGTCTTTACATGTCTTCTGTGTCCTTCATTGGTTTTTGCATGAACAGAAAAAGTACAGATCTAATGCCAAGATGCTGCTGGAACATGGGTGTAATGAAATTCAACGACCAGAATTGTTACGAGCATTACACAACACAAGCATGTGGAGTCAGGTAATACAAGGCATGGTTGTCCACTCTCTGCTGCTGCTTCGCAACATACATGCTTAATAGCAGTAACAGCTCACATAAATTCATTCTGTGTTATTTTAAACTAGTAGAAACACCCTATACCATCAGGCTCATTTTACCTCACAGAAATAGCAAATGTAATATTGGGTAACATCTTGGATATTATTGATATCTCCAATGTCAATAGCATTCAAGTAGATAATCAAATAATCTCAGTGACGTTATAGTCTTGGATGTTAAATATTTTAGAGTTCTCCTAACTATCTAAGGGGTTAATGAATTCTCTCCACATGGAGATGAAAAATAAATGATCCCCCTTTGCTGACTCCACATTTCTGCTGTTGGCATTAAATCACAGCATAGGCATTATTTGAGAGAAACATCCTATAAATATTAAAAATAAATTTAGCTAAGGATAGTGGCCTAAAAAGTATGCTGTCTGTTACAATAACACTAGATAATATGTGTATTCAGATTAAACCAAGAGCGGAATGCAAGAAACGTGAACAATTGATATTTACAGTGTAGTTTTGATGGCAAAATGATTAGCACCGAAATATTACAAAATTACGAATGTTTTTCCAGCAAATGTCTGTTCTTTTTTTTGCAAATGCATTTCATAAACTGGGTGTGGCTAAAAGTCCACCATATTTTGAGATGATCGATTGAGCCTAATTCAGCAAAGCAGTTAGCACACATTTTTATACGTCTAGCTAACTTTGTCCTTAATTTAGGTGCATTCACTAAATTGCCATTAATTTAGGGGCATTCGATAACTTTGCCATTAATTTAGAGGCATCCGCTAACATTGACATTAGTTTGGAAGAATTTGCGATTCAGCATCAAGGTGTTATTATGTTTCTTGCATCAAAATGTGAGCAATAGCAAATAGTGCATACATTTAGGGTTTTTAAAAATATAGTGAATGCTCCACTTTCTTGCATTCTTCCCCAAATTATTTAGAAATAAAAAATACATTAAAAGACAACACAAATCATTAAATCTGGGTTTTATTCATTTAAAGTAACACTTTTCAGTATATACCAAGATACATAACCACTTTAGTGAGAAATAAAACAGTTATTTCTGGAGATAAATAACTTAAGGTATATCTCCAGATTTAAGGTGTTGTAATACCGCTTTACGCAGACCTTTCTGTGCTAAAAATGTAGCTTTGATTTTTCTTTTGCTTAGTTTCTTAGTTGCTAGAATATATTTATTAATATGATTAAAAGAGCAGTAAAATGAGATTTGCTTGCATGTCAGAGCATATTGATATATTTACAGCTATATATTTAATCCACTGAGTGCCAGAGGGGGTACGCAATGCTTTGCTTTGCAATGTGTTGTATACCCCTCTGGCCCTCAAAGGGTTAAATATTGTCATAGATTGATAGAATGTAAAATATATGTGGTGGTTTTTCATCAATCTGGGAAAAATACTATTTTGCTGCACTCTTTACTTCCTGTTATGGCTGATATAGTAGAGAGTGAGCTAGTCCAACACTTATCAGTCACCAATCTCTTGTCCTATCAAGTCACATAAGTAGCAGAGTAACAGCTCTAATACATTATCCACCTCAGGCTAATTCAGCCCATTCACACAGTCTAGAAATTGTAATTGTATCGCTAAGGAGAACTAATGTGGGCTGGATGAGACTGCAGAAGTACAACGAGATAATCAATCCACTGTCTTAAAGGAAACAGGTATCACCGCAGACACATCTTATATTAAGAGCAAACAAGCAAATGCAATTTCTCAGTTATACACTTATCCACAAAATATCATTTCTAGACTGTTTCACCCTTTGAATGCCAGAGGGGTACGCATCGCATTGCTTTTCAATGCGTTGCGTACCCCTCTGGCACTCAAAGGGTTATAATTGTAACCTGCGTTATGTGTATCATAAACTTCAGTAGCTGTGTACAAAAGTTGCATGTTAACTTTGTGTTTTGTGTTGAGTCTTGTATTGTGTATGTGTTTTAATCTTGTGTCTGAATCATTTATTGTGCATGCATTTCGGGGTATGCAGTTGTTGGACCTCCAAACGTACGATTTTTGTGGATTGTGAGATTTTATTCCTCAATAGGTGGGGGGGCGAAAAATCGAGAACCCCTGGGAGGGTTATGCACTAAGGCGTGATAAAGAGGTGATAAAACTATATTATAGAGCCTATGCACTAAGATTTCCAAAGTATAGGCTCCATAGAATAACATAGGAACAGGAGAAGTGATATCACTGGAGACGTTATCTCTACTTTATCACCTCTTTATCACTGCTTAGTGCATCTCCTCCGTGGTGTATTTATTTTCATGCTTAACCTTTAGAGGGCCAAAGGAGTGTTCAATGCTATGTAAAGCAATGCATCACTCACTCTTGTGGTCTTGAAAGGGTTCATTTGAATGATGAAGAAAAAACACTTTGATTAATCTCTTGAATACTACAGAGGTCTCCAGTTCATTGTTTTGGAGACTTCTTAAGCATCCAAGGGGTTAATCAGGACTCAGTAAAGTACACTTCAAATACACAAAACCTCATTGTATAATTCACATAATTTAATATATTGAATAACTGTCACATTAAACTCACAGAACATTATTTGATCAATTTATTGCTAATATCCCAAATTAAATTTAAAAAAAACTCTGCATATTTGTCCTGGCAAAATAAAAAAATAAAAAAAATTAAAAAATATATATATATTTATATATATTATCTATGACAAATCTTATTCAATTTACACATATCCACACTATCCACACATGCACCATATAGCATTTTTCCCTTTCACTGCCAGTAGACATAACATGTGCCGTTTAAAGGTAGATCAACCTTTGGCTCTCCAGCTCTTGGGGTCCGCAACTCCCATAATCCTAAACTGGTCATTGACTGGTTGGTTATGATGGGAATTATAGTCTCCAATAGGTGTAGAGCCCAAAGTTGCTCTACACTTGGGCTCTTTTTTCCAAGTTCACTAATGAGATTTCTGTACATTTTTTTCTGTAATTAGTGGAAGTACAAGTACAATTATGAGAAGGCCAAAGACAAGTACACCACAGTATTGGATACACCTGAGAACCTGAGATCACAGAAAGCAAACAAACAGATTAGCGAGGTGAGTATGGATCTTATCAGAATAAATCTGGTTTCATTAACCCTTCAGTTGTCGGTGAGATGAGCCACGCGTATTGCCCTTACTGCAGGTAGTCAAAGGGTTAAAGTTGACCCCTCACCCACCTCACCATAAAAGTGCATATTTTCAATTTCCATTTTCTTTTCTTTGGCTAAAGTGCCTGCAAGAGTGGCCATTCTGCAGAAAATCAACTGGGCCATAAGGTTGAAATGAAAATTCCACAAATTCTCATAGATTTAAATGAGTTTTTTAATCCCCTGAATGCCAAAGCTGTCTTTAATGCAATGCACTGTAGACCTCTCAAGCATTCAAGGGGTTAATAAATCAATTTCAGTCTATGTGGAATATTCATTCCCCTCCCCAAGGTATAGTTGATTTGCTCCAGAATTGCACCTTTTAGCTTGATGAGTATGTGTCTTCCTGAGAAAGGAAGTGACATCGCCCCAAAGATATAAGGGGGGAGATTCATTAAGGCGTGATAAAGAGGTGATAAAGTGGTATCACTTCTCCAGGTCCTATGTCATTCTATGGAGCCTACGCACTAAGATCTCCAAAACTGAAGAAATCTTAGTGCATAGGCTCCATAGAATAACATAGGAACTGGAGAAGGGATATCACTGGAGAAGTTATCTATACTTTATCACCTCTGTATTAGCACTTAGTGAATCTCCCCCTTATATCTTTGTGGTGATGTCACTTCCTTTCTCAGCCTCGCACTATATGTATGTACACTACTTTACATTTACTGCCATGCATTGCCAACTTTTTTTTTTTTTTTCCAAATTGTGTCTACTTCCGTTGAAGGCATAGCTGCCATAATTCTGGGAGAGGGGATACTTATGTATTGCGGTTATGATACTAATTAATTTATCGTCTGCATCCACAGATTATATACAAAATGGAATATAATAAGGGGAAGGCCAAAGGCTATACCTCAATCCACGACACCCCGATGTTGATACATGCTCGCAAAGTCAAAGACAAGATTAGCGAAGTGAGTTTTTATTTTCTTTTACTCACATGTTGATACAAACAATCTCAGGTTTCAAACTCTTTCATTTTCATAACCAAAACTGTTGTTTAGATGGTTCTAAGATGTATTTTTGGGAAGAGTCAGGGAAACTTGGAAGAGACAGCTAGTCCGATAGAGATGTTCAGAAAGTTTTATGGATAAGCATACCTGGGAACGCTCCGGATTTGCCCTGGAGACTCCGGTTCTGACAGAGTTTTACCAGGTCTCCGGGGCAGAGGATGAGTCCTCCGGATGTGTGGAGTTTCTATTGAAACTCTGCCCACATCTGCTGTTTCTCCCAGTGTTCCTCCTTCCCCAGCCTTCTGTGTGACACCTTTAAACCCTGCCCCCCCACTCGCATCAAGCCCCGCCCCTCTTTGACGTGATTAGCGTCATTATTGTCACCCCCTGCTGAACAGAGGACTCCCCTCAGGGTAGCCCTCAATTGGAAGTTCCCAGGTATGTGGATAAGCATTACGGTATGGTTGGCGAACTTGAGTGGAAACCATATGGGATTAAAAAACTCTGATAAATATTATTAAAAAGCCAATGGTGAATAGAAGGGGGATGTATGAATCCATCAGCACAGCCTATAGTCTAAGCTCTGATGTAGGTTTAGACATCATGCAGTTGCACTATGTGTGAGAGCTTATGAACACTTTAGTGCATACCGTTACACTCTCTCCACCTGTGCTAAGATGTTAACCTTTGAGTTCTTGAGAGGTATTACACGCATTGAAATACAATGCGTGAGATACCTTTCTGGCACTCCAAAGGTTAATGCCAGCATGCCTCCAACTCCTCCACTATAGCATGCACAGGTAAAAGGAATAATTTTTGCTGATTAGCCAAGAACCTTCTTGGTACATGGCATTAAAAGACTTCAGAGGACTATAACTCCAGAAAGCACCCATTCACTTCGATACGCACCCTCAGCAGTTAATGGTAGAATTTTCAGCATAGATAACTTTATACATAGACATTAGGGCGACACAACACCAATAAAGACATCCCAGCACCTGTTCTAACTTGGAATCATTAGTACATCCCCCTAGAGTGGAAAATTTTAAAGCAAATAGAGATGTGATAAAGTGAAAAAGGCTGAAACTTACAATGGAAACATTAAGATAATAAACATGCACTGACTTTACATTTAAAAATATCCTGCATGTATGAATGTAAATGTATATATGTAATTGGATTTAAAACAATCAAGATAACTTTATTAAATGTGTTACAGCTGAAATACAAAGAACTCTATGAAAAGAGCAGAGGACAATGTACTCTTATACCAGATGCTGTGCAGATCAAGACAGCCAAGGAAGCATATAAATCAATCAGCAATGTAAGTTCTCCATTGTCCCAGTAAGATCTTCCATGCAATCATCTAGTCCCCAATGTCCCCTTTTAAAGGACGCCATTCTATAGTGATCATTACAAACTGTTCTTTCTTCAAACAGCTGGATTACAAGAAAAAGTACGAAGCCACCAAAGCACACTGGCAGTGGACCGCGGACAGGCCGGACTTTTTGCAAAATGCCAAGACATCGCAACAGCAGAGTGACGTAAGCAATACATCGTCTGTTGACTTGATATATCATAGGCCATCAGTTACTAAGTTAAGAAATGAACCGTGATGCTGATTTTGGGGGTTCAGACTGAAGAATCCTTGTGCAATTACAATATTTACTGAATTATAAATTGATTTGCCTTATTAGCAGCTGCAGAGAAATGCTATACAGCATAAACCAAGCTGAAGCATTATACAGGATGCTGTATGATGTGATCTACAAGCTTAACCCCTTAACGACCAGCGGTTGCAGGGTGAGTGGTCCTTTAAGGACCAGATAGAGAATTTCGGCGTGCCGCCCCACGTGACTGATCACGTGGTGCGGCACGCCGAACTGAGGGACTGAAAGAGATCGCTCCGGTCTTGGAGCGATCAAATTCAGTCCCCGGTATTACTCACCGCGCTCCTGCAGGAGCGCGGTGAGTAATAGTATGTGACGTACCAGGACCGTCACTGGTCCTTAAGTGCCGGACCAGCGTGACGGTCCGGGTACGTCACCGGACTCTAAGGGGTTAAAGAGATAGTAATAATTCACGAAAACAGCAGCTCCAATTAATCTTCATAGTACTGGGACCATAGAGAGTGTTATTTCAATATTGTCAGAGTTGTAGTTCAAGAGTAATTGAATGATAAGGTGTCCCCCTCCCGCCCCTTTTACCTAGTGTAACCCACCTCCCCTCAGATGTGGAATCTGGTCTATTGACCAGACAGCTCACAGCAAGTGACAATCTTCTTACTGTGAACATAAGGAAAACCCTGCACCCCGTTCACAGGTTTTTCAGGTTTTTTCCATGTGCTCACTGAAAATTGTCCTTCTCCGCGATCCATCCAGACAGTCTTGCTGCTCTGAGGTGAGCAGTGTTACATCAGTAAAAGGAGAGTGAGGTGGTTACTTTATCATTCAATGCACTATAACTCTGACAGTACTGAAATAAAACTCTCCATGGCCCAAACACTATGAAGATGAATTGGAGCTGCTTTTAATCTGAAACGTTACTATCCCTTTAAAAGCTGAGTGAAGTGGGACAGGCCAAACATCTCTCCTACAAAATGTAAAAAAGCTAAACATTACAATCCCGTATAAAAGCTAAAAGGGTTGTATGGAGGATGATTCTATAGAAGTGTCCCTTTCTTGACAGAATTTATTCTATTTTTTTTACATTTTAAGTATTACTATCCCTTTAATATGATATTATATGTGTTGTTTTTAATAGCCTGTGTGGAGCAATTTTCATTTGCTATCGTCATTTCCTGCTGTGTCCTGCTGAAAACCAGTGTATGCAGTATTATCCCTTTGAGTGCCAGAGGAGTATGCAACTAATTGCAAAGCAAAGCTTTGCATACCACTCTGGCACTCCAAGGGTTATATCTTATAAAATCAGTAATATCTATTAGGCGTTCTCATTGTTTTAATCTTGTTCAGTTCCACACAAATTGTTGGTTCTATTAAAGAGGAACTATCACCCCAAATTACCCCCCCCACCAATAATTAGTCATATAATGATAAGCTTAGAAATAGTAGTATTATTCATCATAAGTATTATTCATCATAAGAAATCCTACTTCTGAGACTGATGACAGGCTTCTTGCTGTAGAGGCATCTGCACACCTGGGCTGTCAGTCCCTTCTATTACCTTAAGGTACAATAGAGGAGACCAGGACAGACATCACAGGCGCGCAGATGTCTCTAAGCCAAGATGTCTGCTCTGATGCCTGGCTGTCAGTCTCAGAAGAAGTTGGATTTCTTAATACTGTACTTATGCAGGATAATAGTATTATTTCTAAGCTTATCGCTGTATGACTAATTATTGGGGGGGGGACTTTATTTGGGGTGATAATTCCGCTTTAAAGGAGAAGAAACACCTCTTAATAACTCCCACATGCACACACACTTACCTTGTACTATTATGGCCAGAAAATCCTAATGACCCCTGTGAATTTTGTCCTTGTGCCACGAGACAATATCTTCAGTTAGTCCTGGATGGCATGTCTATGGAGGTGATCATGATGGTTGCTAGCAGGACCACAAGACACAAATAATGCATTGTGCACCCACTCCGATCTTTAAAGAGTTCAATAGAGTCATGCTTGCTTCTGTTTCAAGAAAATTGCCAGCAACTGTCATGTCCGCCTCCACGGACAGGACATCTAGGACTAATTGAAGATGTTATCTCTTCAAAAAAGGCACAAGGTCGCAATTCATAGCAGCCTTTAGGATTTTCTCACCCTAGTAAGGTAAGTGTGTGTATATGGGGTGGGGGTATTTTTTAGGAGGTGCTATTTCTCCTTTAATCCTTTGAGTGCCAGATGGGTGCTCAAAACATTGCAAAAGCAATGCATTCAGTATATCTCTAGCACGTAAAGGGTTAAAACAAACTCTAGGTAACCCCTTAGATGAAAGAGAAGTGACAAAGGAATGCATGATAGACCTCTCTAGCATTGAAGGGGTTTAGACACTGATTGGGGCATATGCATTAACCCTTTGAGTTGCATACCCCTCTGGCACTCAAAGGGTTAAAACAAAAGTTTAGTACATGAGGAGGAAAAACACTGCACCTTCTGTAACCAAAGAAAAGTCCCCAAATAATAATTCCTTTTGACCAGTGATGTGCAGGAATGTTCATAGAGTGGAAAGATTGGGCGGAAAACAGAGCCTTCTTCCTCCTGCAGGAATGCACTTGAGAAGGCCTCTTCCACCAGTCGCTTCCATGAGATGAAAGTGTGTCTGTACGCATACGTGCATGCATAAGGATATTTGCGTGAGTGATGACATGTGTGCAAGAACACAGCACAGGAACACTGCATGGGAAGGTTTCACCCACTGAAATCAATGGGGTTAACCTCTCATACGTAAGTTTCACCTGATTTTCCTTCTGGGTGAAATTTCAGCTGAAAGGAAACACATCCCTGTCATTCAGTGTAAACTCTCATGGGTGGCATAATGAACCTTTCATACATCCCTATTCAAACTCAAACTGAGAGGCTAGGTTTCCAGTTGTCACCTCCCCATTGGGCTATTTTGCCCCATCAGATTAGGGAAAGGCAAGGCTTTAGCTCCCCAACTCATATGAGCCCTTCTCCAACTACTATTGGACTACAGCTCCCATCATCCGCAGATGGCTGTTGGCCATCTGAGGATAATGGAACTTGTAATCCAACTACAGCAGGACCACCTCCAGCATGGCCGATGCTCAGGAGTCTGCAGTGGTTTTTGCATTCAGAATTGTAGATATTTTTGCATGCTTCTTTTCATTTCTGGAAAACCTTCTCTGGTAATCCTGTGGTTTCCTATGCTACATATAACCTGGAGGTGATGCCATTCATTGTTACACTGCAATGTTCGTCTGGTGGAAGAAGCATGGTAAAAGAACAAACATTGCACCACTGTCGATCTGTTCTCACTGGCAGGAACACGACTGTGATCAATCTTCTTAAAATCAATAAACTTTATTTGGAAGCGTAAAACGTCATACCTGCAGTCAAAAATCTCAGCAACATAGTAGCAAGACTTACGGAGTGGGCATGAGCAGGTTACATATAATGGTGACAATCAACGCGTTTCACGCCCAAAAGGCGCTTACTCATGATCAAACACACAAAGTATCAGGTTAACAGGCAGTAATTTTAAACTCTAACAGCCCAATCACATTTGAAAACACTATACACCTATCAGTTCTCACCTATAATCTCAGATCCTACATCACTACACTGAAACTGTGGTATACTTAAAGGTAAAGTGTCCAAAATCTTAAGAGACACATTATATAAAGCAAACCAACTAAAAAAACCACATGGAGCGAACCAGCGTAAAAGTTAATACACAGACTAATCTATGTCAATGTAAACCATCCCAGACTCGAAACCACACATAACTTGCTCCAATGGTATATTACTCTTTACCAACCAATATTCAGCGTCTGGACAATTATATGATATATAAGTGTCTATCAAAATAGATCAAAATAAACAATCAATGAAATTCTGGGCAATTTAAAAGCCATGTGTTAGGAAGAATACCCAGGTCTACTAATTACCAAAATTGATGTATATATACATATAAAGCGTGTTCCCATATTGATTCTGATTTGTGCTTCCCTCAGTATGAATATAAACTGGACAGAGAATTCCTGAAGGGATGTAAACTCTCAGTCACCGATGACAAAGACATGGTCCTGGCTCTGAAGAATGCACAAATGAACAGCAATGTAAGTAAAAGGGTGGACTTTTGTGATTCTCAAACTGTGTTCCGGGGTTCCCTAAGAAGTGCAAGGCATCCCACTCCCACAGAACAAAGTCTAGAGTAGCAGACGATATATGTCTCCAAGGGTACCTGCAGGCATTTTTCCAGTGGGGGGTGCAAAGCCATAATATGACTCCCAGGCCAGCCCACCTACCCCTATGTTTATATGGAGGCAGCACATGTGTGTGTGGGGGGGGCAAGTTCTCCGCCTTGCTCCCCCTCCAAACACCCATGAATGTGTGGTTCTTGGAATACTAGTGCAATTGTAGAATCATTTAACAGTGTAATATCGTTTGTAAGATGTGTCATAAAAAAGAACACTGTAACCTAGATCGCTATCCTATATAATAATTCTCTAAGATATTTGTCAGAAGCCGCACTGTAGAGAATGCACGAACGCACAGAATGCTGGGAGGTGTAGGAATGCTGGGAGCACACAATGCCGGGAGCACAGAATCCTGGGAGGTGTAGGAATGCTGGGAGTTCTGTGCTGGGAGCATTCTGTGCTTTCGGGCAGTCTGTACAGTGTATGACTGCGTCAGCGGCAGGACGCAGAGCAGGACTGGCCTCTTAACATTACCCGGACCTTGGCCAGTGTACACGGGCTTTTACACTAGTAATTAATAAAAAACAAACAGACACAATTACCTGGGAAGTGTTAGCTGATACATTTTTGCTTTTATTTTGCCTTTATGTTGACTTTACATATTCTGCAAGTGCCTAATATGTAAAGTCAAATTCCCTATACTTTTTTTTCATCTAATTTTTATACTTTATTCTTTCCAGAGAGCTTTCTGTTAGGGCCTGTCAGTCTCAAAGCAGGGATAATGATACAATGTAAAAAAAAAAAAATAATAATACAGTACAGCATAAAGGATAGTTGGTTCTGCAGGGAGAGTGTTACATTGTGTCACTACCTCTGCTATCACAGACTCTGACAGAGAGGTCCCTGGAAACAGAGGTCCAGGGAGTTTACTGTCAGGGACATAAAAGTGTAACAAATAGATGAAAAAAAAAAAAAAACAAAAAAAATTGTACTTTTTTAAATTATAGGTAGCACCTACCATTCAAACGTGAAATTTTGTTACTATATTAACTCCTTGAATACTAGAGAAGGAGTCCCGAGGGGCCCTTCCACCCCCGACCACCACTATCCACCCATGGTGTGTGTATGTGAAAGTATATACTGACCTTGATGTCAGTGGACCAACAGTGCATGCAACCACACTTGCCACTACTAAAAATAAAAAAGCCTCCTAATCCTGCCTGATCTTTGCCAGGCCACTGGCTTTTATATAGTCAATCCCTATTTACACTTTTTCCCCATACTTTTATTGGCAAGAATGTCAGATTACACTGGACACAGGCACACTTTGTAGACCAGTGGTTCTCAACTCCTGTCCTTAGGACCCACTAACAGGCCAGGAGTTAGGGATTTCTCTGCTAGAACACAGGTGTGGTGATCAGAGGCTCATTCACATTGATTAACTCACCTGCGCTCTAACAAGGAAATCATCACATCGTGGCCTGTTAGTGGGTCCTGAGGACAGGAGTTGAGAACCACTGTTGTAGACCTTGTAGACCATTCTAATGAAGTATGTCTTCATAAACATCACAATTTCAGCTCTGCTGAAGAGCCTCATCTGGTCAAATGACCGGATTCTGCATCTGTCAGCTACAGCGCTGACGTATGAGAAAGGGGAAGGAGGGCGGAAGTTTATATGCTACGAACACAAAAACTATGAAGTTTTGAGGCATTGGAAGTATCTTATTCTAATTTTATTATTAATATCTACAATTTTAGAGATTTTTACAACAAAATATTACTATCCCTTTAAAGTTAAGAGCTGCATTCACTTGTGGTGTTATAAAAACTACTAGTTGAAAAGCCCGTTTACACAGGCCACAGTGCCACATGCGCAGTAGAGATGGTTGCGTGCGCTGCAGTTATGCGCAGTAGAGACTGCCCGTGCTGTGGCTGATATGGAGTGGGCACTCTGAATTCACACCGGAGTCCTCTCTGCGGACCAAGCCATCTCAGGAAGGTGTGACTGCTTGGTCCCAGGAAGGTGTGACTGCTTGGTCCCAGGAAGGTGCGCAGAGAGGACTCTGGTCTGAATTTGGAGCTCCCCACACACAGATCAGCCGCGGCGCGGCCAGTCTGTACTGCGCATTACTGCAACACACACAGCCGTCTCTACTGCGCATGACGGCTTCTGACAAACATCCTTAGCGAATTATTATATAGGATTCATTCAATCAGTTAATTTAGAGTTATGCAGTACATGTATAAAGAACTTATTACAATACATTACATGAATGGTCCCATCTGCACATTACTCCATGTACTCACTGTTTGTTCAATATTTCTTCACAAGATTGTGATTTATGGCATAGTAAAGAAACCTGTTGCATGTAAACCTCTTTATTCCATCAAAATTACCTAATATCATTATTACAATTTGTACAGTGTCTTCATAATCATTTATTTTTTAGGTGAAGTACAAGAAGAAATATGAGAAAGGAACGTACCAAGGAGAGTTTGGGGTTGTGTCTGATACACCTCAAATAATCCACGCTAAAGCTGTCAGCGGTCTTGTATCTGAGGTAAGAAAATAATATATTGTAATCATTATTCTCATTGCATGCGTCGGCTGTGTTTTTATTCCGGTGGGAATTTAGCATTTTAACCCCTTGAGTGCCAGAGGAGAACGCAACGCATTGCGTACCCCTCTGGCCTCTGGCACTCGAGGATTTAAGTGCCAGGGAGGTATCTCATGTATTGCAATGTATTAAATTCCTCTCTGGTACTCAAAGGATTTAAGTGGGAGTAACACTTTATGATAACTTAGGTTCAGTTGTATGAGCTTTCAAAATCACCTAAATGTTATTTTTGCCATTTTTATTTAACATAACAATTTATTAAATATTTAACCTTATTTCTGTGTCAGTTTAAAGGGATAGTAATACTTAAAATGTAAAAAAAAAATTATGTTGTAGGGTTTATCCCCCTGAGTAAAACAAGGGTACTCCCACTGCTGAAAGGTGTTTCATTCAAAAGTTATTAATTTTCAAAGTTGAATTTTTTAGGTGCAATATCACAGTGGCCTGAAATTATACAGTGGTGCTGTTGCTACACCATCCTATGGAGATTTGTGGTCCCGGGACCAGAGCTGTCCATAGGATCGTGTAGCAACAGCGCCACTGTACAATTTCAGGCCACTGTGATATTGCACCTAAAAAATTCAACTTTGAAAATTAATAACTTTTGAATGAAACACCTTTCAGCAGTAGGAGTACTCTTGTTTTACTCAGGGGGATAAACCCTACAACATATTTTTTTTACATTTTAAGTATTACTATCCCTTTAAGCCAGTTAGAGGGTTCTGGCAGGCACAGCGGTGTGCCAGATAATAACATTCTACACTGATCTCTAAATCTCTCAAGAGGACAGTCCCTCTTTGTGACCCAAATCCCTCTGTCCATCTTTCCAATCCTGGGGTCCCTCTTTTCAGGAGATCAGACTGTGTGGTGTGTATATATGTGTATCACATTGCTCCACAGCAATAAAATTCACATTAATGTTTGGGTAAACTTCAGTATATGTGTATATAAATTAGTTTGTGTAAATAAAATATTTTGGCCTTACGCTAAATCATTTATTCTGTTACACATAGAGTTGTCAATAGGTTATGAAATAACCTAAAAATGCTTGATATTGCCCCGCCCACCAGCCACTCCCCCAGCAACAACACCAAAACAAAAGTGTCACTCATTGGCCATTTGAAATGTTAGGAGTTATGGATCTTCCTCAGTTTGCCTCTCCCTCATGCACTCCCTTCAGTGTTGGTGCTACAATATAAGCAGACTAAGCGGCTGCTTAGGGCCTCCATTGGTGAGAGGCCCCTGCAGTGCTTGGACTGTAACACAGCCGCATGTCAGCAAAATCAGTTGGCGTCTTATTAAAAATTCCAGCACTGTAGCAGTATAGCAGTTTGCAACATCTGTCATCTGTATTAGATATGTGGTATGGGAGTCAGGGGGACCCCATGGGAAATTTTGTGCTTAGAGACCCCCAAAATCTAGAGCCTCCACTGACTTCCTTCCTTTTTGCTACTTAATTTAGTAACAGGAGAGCGGCTTCGTAACACCCCTCTCTACAATAAAAAAATTAAGACTAAGTTTATTTTTACATTTTTTTTTGGCAGAATGTTAGGGAGTTCCAGTTGGAAAGGAGGACTTGTAGAATGTTACTATTTGTTACACAGCTTTGTCAGCCATTGCTTACTAATTTGTGTAAACTCAGGACCAGATTTACATCTCAGCAACTTCTGGGCAAGGCACTCTGGGTGTCCTTAGCTCCACCTATGGTCACACTCCACCCAACCCTCACATGACTCCGCCCAGTCCCATGCACTGTTTCCTGAGACAGAGAAAATTCCCTTGGCGTATAATAGATAAGAATGAAAAAAAATGTAACCCCCTGGTTGCTGTAGAAATCTCCAACGCATTGTAGATCAATGCACTGGAGATCTCTCTAGCATATAAGCATTTAAATAATAGCATGTAAAGGGATATAAAACTGGTGCAGAGAAATTGAGATTGCTGTGGCCACACCCACAATTCAGAATGGGGGTTGGGCCACCACAGTTTAGGCATTCCTTAAAATTTGGATTTCTAGGCTGTTGCCTACTCTGCCTATTGGAAAATCTGGTCCTGTATAAATAGAGAAATTCATAAATCAATATCTCATAAACATAAATAAATATCTCAAAGTGGCTAACATAACATATAGGGGATTATGAAGCTCTTTCAAGTGAACCTAATTATTATCAATTTATACTTTACATTCTGTCTGGTTGGGGGTGATGGGAGTTGTCCCAATAGAAAGAGAACCAAAGTTTGCCAACCCTGCTGAATTGGAAATCTACCACTGAGGGTGTCTGGTCTGGTAATAAGGGGATATAAAGAGGATTAGTGATCAATGAGTTAATAAAGTATAGGACGAGATGAAAGGAGGAAAATATAAGAAATAGATGGATGTATTAAATATAAGAAACTTGAAGTTACTTAATTAAATAATTTGATAAAAAAGGGAATGTTTTATAAAGGAAAGGTAAAAGAAAACGATCGCACCCCTGATTAGTCCCATAATTCTCCAATGACATTCCATGGAAAATACATAGAACCCTTTGAGTGCCAGAGGGGTACGTAACACATTTCAGAGCAATGCTTTGCGTATCCCTCTGGCACTCAAAAGGTTAACTTGTATCACACAAACAGACCAAATTAGGTCCTGATGCATAAAAGCAAAGAGGTTCCATTCTGTTTCAAATCAACTGCACCATAAAATTCTCATTGATTTAACCCTATGAGCACTACTGGAGTCTGAAACTGACCTCTCCAAGACCAGAGCAGCCAGAATCAGACCCTTACTCAGCGAGCCAGCACATGTGATCACTAACGGCTGGCTGAATGAGATCAGAGCTTAAGGGGAATCCACTCCCCAAGATTGCTGTCATTAAGGGGTTAAGAACAGGTTGTACCTGGCATTAAAATGTAATCAATGAAACTGCCTTTATGTTTGGTGCAATTAGTGAATGTCTTTACACATACATTGCAATACAATTCCTATTTGGACAAGACCATTTCCACTTCACAGGAGTTAATACTTAAGAGAAAATGTTGCTTAATGTTTATCCTCCTATAACATGAAGTCCTAGAATGCCTCGCTCACTGTGTGTGTAACCGCACATGCGCAGTGGGGACTTGCAGAACGGGCAGAGTGGAGAGCTCCGGAAGGCTGACAGCCTGTCTGTGCTCCCGGCTCTGGGGCAGCAGCGGAGGCGGCTGGGTGACAAACTGTCACCCAGCACCTCCGCTGCTGCCCCGGAGCACAGACAGGCTGTGAGCCATCCGGAGCTCCCCGCTCCAGATCAGTCCGTGTATACTGGCTTTGTAACTAGTCTCTTTATGTTGCGTTGCAATACATTTACATACACTTTCTTTTTTGGCTCAGTTTTATACATCTTTCTGAAACTCACCTATACACCTTTCAGTCTCACTTTATGTATCTATACAGGCTGTCTGTGCCTTTTGCTTTTTGTTTATCAATCTGGTTACTATTTTATTTTTTTAACATTTTGGTTTAATAATTGAGGAATCTAATATCTGCAGAGCTTTATTCTCTGATCTGTCAGATAAACCCTGTATAATTGCTTACATGTCCAGAAAATCACATCCCTTCACCTTCTTAGACTGCTAGAACCTCTCAGTTTCCACCAGAGAGTGAAATAAATTATTGGGGAGAAATGATGTATATCACTGAGGGGTGGATTTGGACAGGTGACTAGCCAGTGCAGGGGTTAGTAAACTGGGAAAATGAGTACATATAAGGACGTTACAGTAATATATAAACTGGAAAATAAACCAGTCATCCTACATCAGGAGTAGATCTGTGATGCAGGAGAACTGATAATGTGTTGGACAGTTCAATGAACCAACTCGGCTTAGTGGATGGGGACAAAGTGCTGCTCAGGATTTGGAACCCTGGGCTGTTGCCTATTCTGCCTAATGGGAAATCCTTACATGAACTGAAGCAATTCTAGAGCAAGCCATCTTCACCAGAGGGGAAAAAACTGATTGAACTCAAATGTGGAATTTAGCCACATGAATATAAAATAGGTCTCCAATGCATTCAATAAAAGTCCCATTTAAAACATTGGAAATATAGAGAATTTGTATTTGCCCCCTATGGCACAGTCGGTTGGCTCCAATATTGCTCCAACTCGTCTTAGTGCATCAGTGTACCTATATAGACTAATTATCTATTGGTGTGTGTCTTGTTGTGTCCCTTTTAGAATAAATACAAAGAAGAAGTGAAGAAGCATCTGCCTCATGGTTCATTTACAACTCTCCCAGAGACGCGTGATACATCTCATGTCAAGGAAGTGACTAAGATTGTCAGTGAAGTGAGTGCCAGGTGTTTAGGTCTCCCTAGGGGGCGTATCTATAAAGGAAAATGTGGATCAATTATAAAAATAAACTCTGATGAAAACTACTTGAATTTTTTATTTTCATTTTGCTTTATTAGAAACACTATAAAGAAAAATTCCAGAAGGAGAAAGGAAAGTCAAACTACTCAATCATGCTGGAGCCACCAGATGTCAAGCATGCTATGGATGTCGCCAAGGTCCAGAGTAATGTAAGTAGTACAAGCCATGGCTGTATGGAGATCTGAGGATATAACCCATGGATGTCTGGAGATCTGTGTTTATAACCCATGGATGTCTGGAGATCTGTGGATATAGCCCCTGGATGTCTGGAGATCTGTGTATATAACCCATGGATGTCTGGAGATCTGTGTATATAATGGATGGATGTCTGGAGATCTGAAGATATAATGGATGGATATCTGGAGATCTGTGGATATAACCCATGGATGTCTGGAGATCTGTGGATATAACCCATGGATGTCTGGAGATCTGTGGATATAACCGATGGATGTCTGGAGATCTGTGGATATAATGGATGGATGTCTGGAGATCTGTGTATATAATGGATGGATGTCTGGAGATCTGTGTATATAATGGATGGATATCTGGAGATCTTTGGATATAACCGATGGATGTCTGGAGATCTGTGGATATAATGGATGGATATCTGGAGATCTGTGGATATAACCCATGGATGTCTGGAGATCTGTGTTTATAACCCATGGATGTCTGGAGATCTGTGTTTATAACCCATGGATGTCTGGAGATCTGTGGATATAACCGATGGATGTCTGGAGATCTGTGGATATAATGGATGGATGTCTGGAGATCTGTGGATATAATGGATGGATATCTGGAGATCTTTGGATATAACCGATGGATGTCTGGAGATCTGTGGATATAATGGATGGATATCTGGAGATCTGTGGATATAACCCATGGATGTCTGGAGATCTGTGGATATAACCCATGGATGTCTGGAGATCTGTGGATATAACCCATGGATGCCTGAAGATATGTGAATATATTCCATGGATGTGTGGAAATAAGTGGATATAACCCATGGATGTCTTAGGATCAGTCTATATATCCCATGTATGTCTGTAGATCTGTATGTATATTCCATGGATGTCTGTAGATCTGTATGTATATTCCATGTATGTCTGTAGATCTGTATGTATATCCCATGGATGTCTGTAGATCTGTATGTATATTCCATGTATGTCTGTAGATCTGTATGTATATTCCATGTATGTCTGTAGATCTGTATGTATATTCCATGGATGTCTGTAGATCTGTATGTATAGCCCATGGATGTCTGTAGATCTGTATGTATATTCCATGTATGTCTGTAGATCTGTATGCCTAGCCCATAGATGTCTGTAGATCTGTATGTATATTCCATGGATGTCTGTAGATCTGTATGTATATCCCATGGATGTCTGTAGATCTGTATGTATATCCCATGTATGTCTGTAGATCTGTATGTATATTCCATGTATGTCTGTAGATCTGTATGTATATTCCATGGATGTCTGTAGATCTGTATGTATATCCCATGGATGTCTGTAGATCTGTATGTATATCCCATGTATGTCTGTAGATCTGTATGTATATTCCATGGATGTCTGTAGATCTGTATGTATATTCCATGGATGTCTGTAGATCTGTATGTATATCCCATGGATGTCTGTAGATCTGTATGTATATTCCATGTATGTCTGTAGATCTGTATGTATATTCCATGGATGTCTGTAGATCTGTATGTATATCCCATGGATGTCTGTAGATCTGTATGTATATCCCATGGATGTCTGTAGATCTGTATGTATATCCCATGTATGTCTGTAGATCTGTATGCCTAGCCCATAGATGTCTGTAGATCTGTATGTATATTCCATGGATGTCTGTAGATCTGTATGTATATTCCATGGATGTCTGTAGATCTGTATGTATATCCCATGGATGTCTGTAGATCTGTATGTATATCCCATGGATGTCTGTAGATCTGTATGTATAGCCCATAGATGTCTGTAGATCTGTATGTCTAGCCCATGTATGTCTGTAGATCTGTATGTATATCCCATGGATGTCTGTAGATCTGTATGTATATCCCATGGATGTCTGTAGATCTGTATGTATATCCCATGGATGTCTGTAGATCTGTATGTATATCCCATGGATGTCTGTAGATCTGTATGTATATCCCATGGATGTCTGTAGATCTGTATGTATATCCCATGGATGTCTGTAGATCTGTATGTATATCCCATGTATGTCTGTAGATCTGTATGTATATCCCATGGATGTCTGTAGATCTGTATGTATATCCCATGGATGTCTGTAGATCTGTATGTATATCCCATGGATGTCTGTAGATCTGTATGTATATCCCATGGATGTCTGTAGATCTGTATGTATATCCCATGGATGTCTGTAGATCTGTATGTATATCCCATGGATGTCTGTAGATCTGTATGTATATCCCATGGATGTCTGTAGATCTGTATGTATATTCCATGTATGTCTGTAGATCTGTATGTCTAGCCCATAGATGTCTGTAGATCTGTATGTCTAGCCCATGTATGTCTGTAGATCTGTATGTATATCCCATAGATGTCTGTAGATCTGTATGTCTAGCCCATAGATGTCTGTAGATCTGTATGTATATCCCATGTATGTCTGTAGATCTGTATGTATAGCCCATGGATGTCTGTAGATCTGTATGTATATCCCATAGATGTCTGTAGATCTGTATGTATATCCCATGTATGTCTGTAGATCTGTATGTCTAGCCCATGGATGTCTTTAGATCTGTATGTATATTCCATGTATGTCTGTAGGTCTGTATGTATAGCCCATGCATGTCTCTAGATCTGAATGTATAACCCATGGATGTCTGGAGATGTGTATGTGTTTGGAGTAAAAATGGTACACCAACTAATGGGAAATGCATCCTTCTTTTGTTATTACCGTTTAAGTTGTTGTTTTTTAGATTAAGATTAACAGTGCCCTCTAGTGGTCACATTTCAGGTAATGATTCTATTGCACTCTATGAGAGAGCTGAGTCACTGACAACAGTTCTCTATAGAGTGTCATGGTAACAGCTTTATCACTTCTTGACAGCTTGAACAGTCATGAAGGAACGAAGCTTTTACTCACTTTCTGAGAGTTTGAATGGTTATAACTTCTGAATAACTGTCAACACTGAGAGCACCCTTGTTTTACTCAGCAGGAAAAGCCCTACAATATATGGGTTTTCATAAAAAATGTTGCTGCTCCTTTAAACATCTAGACATCAAAACTATGAAACTGGACATTTGACTGAGTCTTTATTTTTAGGTGGCCTACAAGAAACAAGCCAAATCGAACCTTAATTACACAAGCATAGCTGACAGACCTGATATTCAGAAGGCAACCCAAGTGGCTAAGTTAGTCAGTGATGTGAGTATACGGTTTGTAAATTGTTGATAATTTTAATACTGTTAACTGTACAAATATGATTGCAGCCTGTTGCATAAAAGAAGAAACAGCCACAGCACTCTAGGATTCACTTGATAGAAAGATCATTTTACTGTGGATCTCCATCAGAAATGACCTGAAATGTTTTGGACCATAACAGTCCTTTGTCTAGTCTAATATATAGGTTTAACAAAGGGATGTTATGATCCTAAACAATGATTAGTTATTTTTGGTGGAGGTTTGCAGTATTATCTTTGGATCAGGGGATTCCAGGGGGAGGTGATAAAGAGGTGATAATGCGGAAATAACTTCTTCTGCGATATCCCTTCTCCAGTTCCTATGTTATTCTATAGAGCCAATGCACTACGATTTCTCCAACTTTGGAGATCTTAGTGCATAGGCTCTATAGAATAACATAGGAAGTAGAGAAGTGATATCACTGGAAGATATCTCCATGTTATCACCTCCTTACCACACTGTAGTGCTGTGGCTATTTCTTCTACATTGCTTGAATTGTCATAAGTGGGCTTTCCATATGCACCCTTTTCAACTGGAGGTGACTCCATTGTAGGGGTTTGGTTGGTGATATATTTTCTACATTGACTGCAACTTACTAAATAACGCAAAATATTTATTATGTAGATCCAGTACAAAGCCAAGGCACGTGAAGAAGCTGGACGTGGTATCTCTATGCTTGGGCGTCCAGACATAGAATTGGCTCAGGAAGTGTCCAAACTTACAAGTCAGGTAGGAACCAATGGTTAATAATCTAAGATTTGTTTACAATTATAGTTTATACATTAATTTACATAGTTATTATTATTCCCAATACATCCTTATTCATATTTAACAAATTTTCCTAATCCAGTGACCATATGAGAACATGTGGATCAATGAGTAGATAAGTAACTCTGATAGAGCCACCTGATCCTTACCTGAACTTTATGAGACAAACATTTAATGCTATGTATGTAAGTTTATGTTGCAACATGTAAGAAAGGTTGTCAACCCAGCTGCAGATTACATACAATAATATGTATAATCTCTAATTTTGTGTCTGTGAGCATAATTAGATTTAATGCCTTTACATGATTTAGTATCTGGCCCTCAATTCATTGTTCTTTTTGGTATCCTATGGAAATGTTGATGTCTATTTGCGGAACACAAAAAGGGTGACTTCATATTTTTGCCTGCATCACAATGGTGAGATCACAGTGTAGAGCTCTGAAGGGTCGCCGTGCCTTGTAGAAGCACAGCCAGAATATCTCCCTCTTAACTTTATTACTGTCACCATCCAGAGGCGATGAGATATGCGGCTAAGGTACAAACATATAAATGTCTCCAAAAAGTTATAGACTTAACTGTTGCACAGATCATCATTGCAATAGTTGTTTATAATACTCATATCAAGCCTGGCAGCCAGTGACCTGTTGCTGCTGGTAACCTGTGAGCCTGTTGACGCCTTCCGATTCTGCAATATCCAAGTGTCAATATCTAATATGAAGTCGCCCTTTTGTGGTCGGCAAATAGAAGCTGACATTTCCATAGTGAACCTTTCTTTTCTCAGTGTGGAGCTTTAGGAATAAAAAAGTTTAGACATTTATTATTTTATAGGTTTTAGCAAGTTTAACCCTTTGAGTGCCTGAGAGGCATCCAACACATTGCATGTTTTAGACGCCTCTCTGGCACGAAAAGGATTAATAGTCTGTTTAGTCCTCAAGAATAAAAACCATGCAAGGTTTTCAGTCTTCTTGTAGTTAATGCTACACTAATCAGTTAACCAAGCAAAAAAAAATAATAACAAACCTACTTCTTAATACAAAGTTTGTACCAGAATCTTCGTTCCCATGTTCCTTCCTACTTGTACTCCTTCACCTGTTTCCACCCATTATGATGAAACCTTTGTACTTGTATACCACTTACATTCACTTCTGCAGTTACCCAACTCCAGTTACCAGTGACAAATCTTGCACAGGTTTCTTCTGAATTGAAAGACCTGACTGTTGGGTGTTTGTAGATTGTTAGGATTTGAACAAGAGGTGCCTAGGGTTATGATGTGACATTTTATGGACATGACTGTATAAAATAAATATTTTAGCTGAAATTTCAAATGCTTTCCATATAATCTGCGACACTAAACTGTTGTACTTCAATAATTTTGTTCGTTTTCCAACAGGGTAAATGGGTATTGTACCTTAACTAATAGTATTTAAACTTTACAGGCGTACTAGGTTAATCCACTGCTTTCTTTTAATTGTATGCCGAACACCAGAATATATAGAAAGTGCCACATGCTGGGCTTGGCATCCATGTCAAGACATTCTTTAGCCCTGGTATCACCTATGAGTTTCTTTGGTGTCACTGTCCATTTCAAAGTTAGTTTGAAGAGTAAAAGTTAACCCTAGAAAGTACGCCCCTCACCCTAAGATAAGTTTATTTAATTTTAAATATTATTATAAAAACTGCCTCTATGTTCTTCTATTCATTTAATAGTAATATAAGTAATTTTTAGAAATTCACCTTTATTTGGTAGCACAGTGTCTGTTCTAGGCCAATATTATCACACATTGGGACATATGTTCAAAAGGAAAGTGGAGTTCTGGGGCAAACCACTTGCACTATAGGGGAGAACTAAAAATTTCCATAGGTTTAAATGGTGATTTTAACCCCTTGAAAGCTTGAGAGGTCACCAATGCATGGCAAAACAATATACTGGAAACCTCTCTAACATTCATGGGATTAAAATCCCCATATAAAGTGTTGGACATTTTAGGAATTTTTAATTTACCCCTATAGTGAAAATGGTTTGCCCCAGAACTCTTCCTATTTACTTTTGAACATACAGCATAGTGAATTAATGTAGACAGCACCCACACACTGGGGGACAAGTCTAATAGCACAGAGAGTGGTAAGTCTGGCCACAGACAGAATTAAGGGTGTAATTCAGCAAGAAAAGTAGAACAATTCTGAGAAAAAAAACAACCAGGCCATAGGGTTCAAATGAAAATTACCCAAATTCCTACTGATTTAAATAGGGGTCTTAACCCCTTGAATGCTAGAGAGGTCTCCAACTCATTCAAGGGGTTAAAAGACCTTTTTAACCCTTTAAGAGCCACCCCCCTGACACTCCGAATGTTAAATCATTAGCAATTAGCTTATTTCAATATGGCACTATATCTTGTAGTCATGTTCCATGGAACCCTTGTATCAGAAGGGGTGTAAGTCTGTGACAGAGTGTCTGGCCTGTCATAGTTTTGTGGATACAGACAAATCACATGTTCCATGGAACCATTGTATCAGAAGGGGAATAAGTCTATGATAAAGTGTCTGGCCTGTCATAGTTTTGTGGATAGGGATGAATCACGGGTAAATCTTCCTTGCTTGAATGAACTGGCACATTTTAGGTAACTGCAGTACATCCTTTTAAACATTATCTTTCTTTGATGTTTAAACACACAGTGTCTCTAATCCAGTTAAACCGGAACAGTGGTTATATCCTCTATTCTCTTAACTCCAAGGCCAATCTTACTCTAACATGCTTTGCTAACCTGAATTTAATGTTTTGATGCACATTGTAGGCTGAGTACACCAAAGGAAAGATGAGGGGACATGGAGCAGCATCTTATGACACTCCCATCATGAGACAACTTAAGAAAGCAAATGAACTCACTAGTAATGTAAGATAAACACGTGTAGCAAGTCCTAAATGTGGGATCCCAGTTGGGATTACCCATGATGCACTGTTTGTAAATGCAATAAGTCATCAGTGCAAGGTGCAGAAATGGTGACTGACAAAAGCCTTTTTCTCTTTAAAACCTTGAAAATGAATATTGTAATATTGGCCCTTCAAATATAAAGACATTTCGTAGAGTTAGCTTATGGCCAACAATGGTGTGATAACATTTTATTAACTGTACTTTATTTAACAATAAGAAAAATTCCATACATTTTTCAAAAAGAGATAATATAGAATGGTTTCTTATTAACAAATACCACACCACCCCATCCCCCCAAAAAGAAAACAGGTCCATCCGTCGTGCATAATATAACTGAATGAGAAAATTAAGAATTATTGACTCCATTAAAATAAAAAATGTAATTAACAAGGTAACTTTTAAAGGAAAAAGGCTTTTGAAACAGTTGCTTATAATTGCTGACTTTGTGAATGTATGTTTTGTTGACTGTTTTCAGCTGCATGCTGGTTCAGCATGCTGTAATTGTATTCCATAAACATCCAAAGGCAAGAACACCCTGAAGGGATTGCTGAACATTTACCAAGACCTTTAGTTTTGTTCCTTACATACTGATATTTTAATTGTTGATACATATAAGGATAATCAGCGTTAGAATAAGATATTAATATTTCATCATTAACTTTATTATTAAAGTTAACTTTATGTTTTGCAATTCATTATAATATAGGCTATTTCTAAAAATATATTATTGTACTGAATCCAATAAATCTCAAATAAAATACTTACTTGGAGTGTAGTTTATGGGCTTAGTTACCACTGAGAAACTGACTGAATCCAGACCTTGCTGAGAAGAAATTTGGGAGACAAAGGTAAAGGGATTAGGCAAAAGTGTACTACATTTAGATTCAACTGGCTAAATAGTAGGGATATGGTTGAATGAAAATATCAAAAAGTTAGTCATTGGCTCCAATGTAGTAAAAAAAAAAAAAAATTTGATGTGTCCCTATTGCACACTACAGTTACCATTTTTTAAATTAAAAGATCTATTGAAAATTCAGAAAACATACCCATACATAGTCCCCTCCCTCTAGATGGATGCTTCAAAGACCTTGAAAACATTCAATCTTTGGCATCCAAGAAAATAACAAACTTGTCTAATAATAAAAGACTAATCTCATAAACTTGATCGATGATTCCCATTGCAGTTTAATAAAAGTTTTACTGCAAAATAAAGATCATCATACCATGTACAGAGATGTTCCTATATTGATGCATTAAGAACATTTCTCGCAAATATCCTTTTCTAAATGCTTCAGAAGGTCTTGTGTTCATTAATCTTGTTTACATTTTGATAAAGAGAATTGAAATACACAGTAAGACGGTGCATTTTATAGCTCTGGAAATGAGCTTGTTAATCTCTGTGTACTAACAAACACATGTTGTAAGAGAAATCTGTAATGCATTACATTGCATTGAAAACATCTCTAGCAACCAGGGGGTTATGTAAAAATATAGTTTGTGACTGTTCAGTAATGTATATTGATAAACAGAAGTAGAAGTTATTTGCATTCTTCATTTCTAACAATACCATTTGCAACAACAACACCAGCTAACAATCATGTAAATGTGTAACAGTCATATGTGAAAAGATCAGCAAATTCATGTCCCTGATAATTGGATATATAATAATAAGTGGAACTTTACTGAAATGTCCACTATCCCATCCACTGTTTGGCAGTAACTCTTTTAAATAGCTGGGAGTGTTTCACTCATAATGTTTAGGAAATTATTTTATTTTAATCCACATTAAATATCATTTACAAAAACAATACTAACGTACAAAGGTAGTTCAGCTGATCTTTTCCTTACCATCATGTCTGCCTTGTGTAAAAGATGAAGCATTCTTTTTGCATGTCTTTGTCAACTTTTGATTCCAACTTGCAGGTAGTTCTCTTTGCTTCCGTTGTATTCCAGGTTCCCAGCATAAAATAAATTGTTGTTTTAAATAACACAGAACTCTTTGCTTTCCTTAGGTAAAATACAAGGAGAATTTCTCAAAAGAAAAGGGAAAGAAACCGCAGTATGATCTTAAGGAATCCAAAATCTACCAGACATTAAAAGATGCAAATACTCTTGCTAGTGAGGTACGATGAGCCTTCTATGCATGACATATGTATGTATAGCTTCGTCTGTTAACTGTTTAAGGGCTAGAGGTGTGTGCAACATGTGGTGAAACAATGTGTTTCACGTTTGTCTGGTCTTTAAAGGGATAGTAATACTTCGTTTTATCTTTATTTTATTTTGTAGGCATTAAAAAAACATGAAGAACAATATAAGTCTTATCTCTCAAACCTTTATGGTTTAAGAGAGATTCACAAGCAAAGTTTCCCCTCCCGCCCCTTTTACCTAGTGTAAGCCATCTCTTCTCAGATGTGGAATGCAGTCCATAGACCAGACAGATAACAGAAGGGGACACTCTTCTTTCTATGAGAACAATACAAACCCTGCCCCCCTTGACAAGTTTTTCAGGTTTTTCCCTTATCTTAATTGAAGATTGTCCCTCTCTGCAATCTACCTGGGCACCTCCCTTCTGATCTGGCTGAGCAGTGTTACATTAGTAAAAGGGGCGGGAGGGGGATACTTTGTCATTGAATTACTCTTGAACTACAACTAGGACAGTATTGAAATAACACTCTCCAAAGTCCAAATACTATGATGATTAATTAGAGCTGCTTTTATTATGAAACATTACTATCCCTTTATGCACAGTTCTTCTACATAGAATCATTATACTTTTGGTTTACTTTATCTGTACTCTCTGTATTTAATAATTTTCTTAGCAACCCTTTATAATATAAAAAATTGTCCCTCAAAACATTTCTGACCATGATATTGTAATTTTTTTTCATGAGTTTTCAAAACTTACATCTGACAAATTTACTAAAATATTAAGCCTTTATGTTTCATTTGAATTGCATTCATAACGTGGACCTGTCACCTTGATTCAAGTTTTCATATTTGAAAACTTAAAGGGATAGTAATGTTTCACAATAAAAGCAGCTCTAATTAATCATCATAGTATTTGGGCCTTGGAGAGTGTTATTTCAATTCTGTTAGAGTTGTAGTTCAAGAGTAATTGAATGACAAAGTATCCCCCTCCCGCCCCTTTTACTGATGTAACACTGCTCACCTCAGAACAGCAGGGTGGTGTCCAAGTGGATTGCAGAGAGGGACAATCTTCAGTTAACATAAGGGAAAAACATGGGAATGGGGGAAGGGCTTTCATTGTTCTCACAGTAAGAAGATTGTCCCTTGCTGTGAGCTGTCTGGTCTGTGGGCCAGATTCCACATCTGAGGGGAGGAGACTTTCACTAGGTAAAAGGGAAACTTTATCATTCAATTACTCTTGAACTACAACTCTGACAGTATTGAAATAACACTCTCTATGGCTCAAATACTATGAAGATTAATTGGGGCTGCTGTTTTTGTGAAACATTACTATCCCTTTAAAGAGGAACTCTTACCTCATTTAAAGTCCTTATTCTTATCTTGCTTCTCTATAAATGTTAATTCCGGTATTTGTGGTGTTGGGTTTCTTTTTTTTTTTAAATAATGTTTTCATAGAGATTTTGGCTTTTTAACCCTTTGAGTGCCAGAGTGGTACAGAATGCATTGCAAAGCAATGCATTCCGTACCACTCTGGAACTCAAAGGGTTAATTTGCGTATCATCAATTCAGTACAGGCTGCGGCACCGCTCTGTACCACAGCCTGTCAATCTCAGCCTCCTCCCCTCCCCAGTTGTTCCTATGATGGAGGAAGCCAGCATGTGACCTGGAGCAATCTCTTGCCACTGAGAGCACTCCAGCTCACATGCTGGATTTCTCCGTTAGAGGTGGAGGTGGGAACGGGGAACAACTGGGCAGTGGAGGAGGCTGAGGTACGGAGCAGTGCCTCAGTCTGTACTGAAGTGACGTCACACTACAGAATTAAAAATCCAAAATCTCTGTGAAAACATTGTTTAAAAAAAAAAAAATAAAAAAATACCAGATTTAACATTTATAGAGGAGCAAGATTAGAATAAGAAGGACTTTAAATGAGGTGAGAGGTTCCCCTTTAATAAAAATTAAAAAAATTGGCTATGTGTCATGTTATCCAAAAGACCAGCAAATGTACAGTTAAGGAGATAGTCATACTTGGTACTATATGCTAATGTATGCTAATTACGGTATATACCTAGTACCAGTGATGTTTCACATGCTAATGAAGGCTTTCAGTGAAGTTCCATATGCTAATTAAGCTGTGTGCTATACAAGACACTTTCACTTTTCTCAGAAGTAAAGGTGTGAATATTACCTAAACTATAAATCTACTGTACTTTTGGTTAAGATGACACTAATTCAATGTAAAACAAATTCAAGCTGACAGCCCACTTCAAATGTACTTTATTAGTTACTAGTGTAAAAGCCCGTGTCCATGGGCCAAGGTCCGGGTGATGTTAAGAAGCCGGTCCTGCTGTGCGTACTGCCACCTCCTCAGTGGTGGCGCACGAGATGCAGTCATGCACTGTAGAGACTGCCCGAATGCAGAGAATGCTCCCAGCATTATGTGCATTCAGCCAGTCCCTACTACTTCGGGTAGTCTCTACTGCGCATGACTGCATCGCTTGAGTGAGGAGACGCAAGACTGCATCGCGTGGAGCAGTGACGTACCGGCCACTTAACCCTTTGAGTGCCAGAGGGGTACGCAACGCATTGCAAAATAATACTTTGCGTACCCCTCTGGCACTCAAAGAGTTAACATTACCCAGACCTTGGCCCGTGTACACGGGCTTTTACACTAGTTTTATTATATAGGACTGTGTTACACTTAGTTTTCTCACTATGCTACTTTTGAATCATTTATGTAGGTAAATATCTTACTGTCTGGTATATAAAGTTTAGAATCTAATACGGAAAATATTGTGCTGTTCATTCTACATTTTTAATACTAAAACCTCTTAATCGTACATATATTATGAACTATGCATATTTTATGTCAAATGTTCATTCACCTTTTAGTAACACTGATTTCCATTTTAATATTTGTCTGCAGATCAAGTACAAAGCAGATCTGAAAAAGCTACACAAACCAGTGACGGATATGGCTGAATCCTTGAACATGCAACACATAACAGGCACAAGCAAACTGTCCAGTGACGTAAGCTCCCTACCTTCATTATGTGCAATAATATATTAATAATCATTATTACCATTTTCTCCTTTCTTTAATGAACATCTGCTAACTGTTCTGTAACAGCTTCCTGCTTTACTCCCCCTGTTGGAATCATCTGGTAGTGAACCTTCCTCATTTACACACTCATATCCCTCCTAGCTCAGTAGTATTAATATAGTGTGTGATGTGTAGAGGCAAATTAAAAATTAGCACAACTGCTAATACAGTGAGCGCTAACATTTTTTTATATTTATTTTTTTTTACCTGATCCCAATAAATCACTAACCAATTTTTAATCATTTCAATGTGAGCATTAAAAAATATTTTAATTAACTGCTTATTCTCACATATATTACGCATAAAGCAAAATATACACTTTTATTAAATTCATTCTTTATGTTTTTTTAAGCTTTCTTACATTAGTTTTTATTTTTATCATAAACGTAATCATACATGGATGTCCTGAAATGTTATTAAAGATAAACCTATAAAGGATATAAAATGTATGTGAAAAAGAAATTAATATAAAACATTTTCCTGATTTTAATAAGCTCACAGTCATCATTTTTAATCATGCTGTAAAATAGTTTTGGTATCCAAGCAGGGCCGGATTTACATCCCAGGCTCCCCTAGGCAAAATCACTCTAGATGCTCTAAGCTCCACCCATGGCCAAACATCTCTGCTGACATGGCCCCACCTCCAGTCCCATCTACTTTTTTCCTGGCATAGAAAATACCCTTGGCCTTCAAAATACCCTTGGCCTTCAAAAAGCAAGGACAAAAAAAAATTTTTTAAACCATTTGTTAGAGTGATCTCCAGTGCATTTCTTCTCAATGCATTGGAGATCTCTCTAGCATCCAGTGGGTTAATAATAGCCTGAAAACGGGTATAAAACTGGAGGAGAGACACTGAGATTGTTGTGGTCACGCCCACAATACAGAATGTAGGTGTGGCCAGCACAGCTGAGGTAGGGTGACCACATGTCTTGGATTGTCAGGGACAGTCCTGGAATTTATGTGTATGTCCCTTGTCCTGGGCAGCCTCCTTTAGGCACAATACAAAGTTCCTGAATAAAGAATCTACACACTGGAATTAGAACTGCCCATTGCCTACTGTGACACAAAGTGATTTCTCTGCTGGGCTACAAGAAAATGGCTTCCAGGCAAAGCTCTATGCACTAGAGACAGAACTGAGCCTTGATCCTGACATCAAACAGGAGCTGCAGTGCAATTTTATTGCAGTGTAATACTAGTCTAATGCTTTGGGCATGATGTATTTTATCTTGTAACCCACCACAGACATCACTTTCAGTCACAGCAGTCATTAGACAGTTCTCCCTCTAGTGTTTAGAACTCTGTGGTGCGCCAGATAAAGAGCACTTTGAGCACTGATGTTCAGTGATGTATCTTGACCCCTCCCACATAGCTGCCCTAGAGCTGGAGAGAAGTATTCTCATCACCACAGTGTCCTTGAATGGCAGAATGGAAATGTGGTCACCCTAAGCTGAGGTGTCCTTCAAAACTTGGAGCTCTAGGCAGCTGCCTACCCTGCCTATTGGGAAATCCGGCCCTGTGTCCAAGAGTGAGCAGATGACTTTTTTAGACCATGATTGAGGCAGTGTTTGACACTTCCCTTCAGTACCAGTACAAGAAGGAATTTCAGAAGAGTAAGGGTCACTACCAAGTGGTGCCTGATACACTTGAACAGCTTCACGTAAAGGAGGCAACAGAACTGCAGAGTATAGTAAGTTTTTCACAAAATGTTTATTATACTAATGGGTCTAATTTTAATCATATTTCGCTTCTTTAAAGGGATACATGGCTTTAACATATACTAATGTAAACATTCCTATATGTTGATAGAATTTCATATACTCTATATATTCTGTTTGGTATTTCTCTTATTTTCCCACTTTCTGCTATGTCTATGACTGTGCACATGCAGCCTCGTGTATGTTGGCTGGTCATTGTGAAGTGCCACCGAGGCTACTATTACTGCAGAGCATTGACCAATCAAACTACAGTATCCTGGGTTCACCTATGTCACAGAATAGCTTCTGTCACAGAATAGCTTTATCCTACCTATGAAAAAACTGCAGACAAATGTGTCACTTTAAGAAATCATAGCTTTTCATAGTGCAATGGGAGAAGCTAGTAATTCATTTTTTCAGTATATGTTGTAGTTAAACATTTCAACTTTATTTACTTAAGTGATATAAAAATAAATTGGTTTGCAGAGCATTGCTTAATACCTAGTACAAGCTACATACTTCCCAGATCCTGTAACTCTTTTTTCAAAAATAAACTTCAACCAGATGGATACTACAGACCTTTCAATCACCTTGTGAAGCAGTGCAATGGAGATGTCTCTAGAATCCATCTTGTTAATGTTAAACTCATCATTTCACTCCATGCAATAGAATTCCAAAATAGCAGAATGCTCATTTGTATTTTATTAAGACCAGGGACGAACGCTGGAGCAGTGCATAGAAAAGAGTGGGAAATCTGCGGTGCGCTGTTTTTGGAATACAGTTCACATCATGGATTATGAGAGTTGTAGTCCAACAACAGCTGGAGAAGAGCCTGAATGCATAACAGTAGCAAACATTTTGTTTTATTATTGGGTGCTAAAGCTTTGCCTTTTCCTAATCTGAAAGGGAACTTCTGGTGATTTGGAAACCTCCTCTGGGTTTGTCCTTGAAGACGGCATGATTTAACGCTTTCGGTGCCAGAAGGGTGCATAACGCATTGCAAGGCAATGCGTTGCACAAATCTCTGGCATTTAAAGGGTTCATTCTTGATGTACAGTACCTTACTTTCACTTTACTCTACATTTTAATGTAGTGTATGTAGGAGAAATATTCCTACTTTTCATCAGGAAGGAACAGCCATATGCAGCATAACATGTTGCCTTCCCAATAAAACCTGATTCTAGTATCTATTAAAGGGATAGTAATACTTAAAATGTAAAAAAAATATGTTGAAGGCTTTATCCCCCTGAGTAAAACAAGAGTACTCCCACTGATGAAAGGTGTTTCATTCAAAAGTTATTAATTTTCAAAGTTGAATTTTTTAGGTGCAATATCACAGTGGCCTGAAATTGTACAGTGGTGCTGTTGCTACACCATCCTATGGAGATTTATGGTCCCGGGACCAGAGCTGTCCATAGGATCGTGTAGCAACAGCACCACTGTACAATTTCAGGCCACTGTGATATTGCACCTAAAAAATTCAACTTTGAAAATTAATAACTTTTGAATGAAACACCTTTCAGCAGTGGGAGTACTCTTGTTTCACTCAGGGGGATAAACCCTACAACATATTTTTTTTTACATTTTAAGTATTACTATCCCTTTAATTGTTAATTATTCTTTGATGAAGTGCACAACTTTCCTTATTCTGTGCGTGTGTATGTGGGGGGGGCGGGGGTAAAGAAATGGAACAATAAATATTACACATTTAAAATGAATGGGAAGAAAAATCTGATTGGAAACTTAAAACACTTTGCCTGTTAGGGATGTGTCCATGCAATCTGTTGGAGCTGTCACTGGCCCAATAGATTAACCCGTTGAATGCCAGAGGGGTAAGCTATGCATTCCTTTGCAATGCATTGAGTGCCCCTCTGGTCCTCAATGCATTTATAACAGTCAAATGCCTTTGTTTATTTTATAATATTTCCTACAAATAGGTGAAGTACAAAGAAAAGTATGAAAGGGAGAGGGGTAAAGCCATGCTGGACTTTGAGACCCCAACATACATCACTGCTAAAGAAGCTCAGCACATGCAGAGTGAGGTAAGATGAAAAACGCAGCAAAATGAATAAAAAAAGTATACAATAAAAATATAGACTACGTATCAGGTACTCAGTGACATAACTAGTCGTTGGAAGGGCCCTGGTGCAGATTTTGTTTGGGCCCCCAAACACACAAAATACCCCCATTAGAAGAATAAGAACTTACTGGGCCCTGAGGCTAGTAGGTCTCCTTCAACACTGCACCTGTCACAACTGCGCCCTCTGCAGTTATGAATCTGAAGGTACCCAAATCAGGTATGCTAGGAAGAAAGCTGATTGAAAATCTCTCTCTGCAAACAAAAACATAGGAAAGGCTGCTTTTGGCTCCACTCCCCTTTTTTGGCTAAACATTGTTTTCCAGGACCATGCCACCTCCTTCTTCTGAGGGTGTTGACTTCTTCAGGAGCCAAAGAGAAACAGAGGGAGGTGGCATGATTGTAAGAAGAGCAGAGCGAAGACAAAAGATAGGATGTGCAGCTAAAACAGCAGAAAAAAATCTAGAGAAGAAATCCATCAGTGTCCTGTTGTATAGCACAGCGTGGAGAAAATACTAATCCTAGGATATATTTATGTGTGGGCCCAAAAATATTCACTTTTATGAGAATTAGATAATTTTACACTGGTGTTTTAATGCTTCTTAGTAAATGCAGTCTTACATTTGTTTGGGCTATAGATAGATAGATAGATAGATATGTGATAGATAGATAGATAGATAGATAGATAGATAGATAGATAGATAGATAGATAGATAGATAGATATAGATAATAAATAGATAGATAGATAGATAGATAGATAGATAGATAGATAGATAGATAGATAGATAGATATGCGATAGATAGATATGCGATAGATATTAGATAGATAGATAGATAGATAGATAGATAGATAGATAGATAGATAGATAGATAGATAGATAGATATACTGGTAGATACAAATATACTAAAATAGCTAGCTATACACACAGACAGATATAATTTGTTAAGCAAATGTAAGTATGTCTTATATATGTTCTGTTGTGTATCTGATACCAAATAAAATGGATTAATGGGCATTGACTCTATATAGATATAATTATACTTTTAAATTGTTGTTATATATATATTAAATTTTTTTGGAAAACATGCATAATATGAAATATGTAATCAGTAATCTCTGTCTAAACGTTGTTATAAATTGAATGGTCATGTAGCAGTGTTATAATTAGTTTCATGTTTGTTAATGGTGTAATGGTACCTTTCCATTGATCTGTTATTCTGTCCTTCAAACCTGAATGTTTGAAGTCGACATTGTTTCATTGTTTTGTCCAAAAAAACTTATACAAGCTGAAATATACTTGTATAAGAAGTGAATTGTACTGTTACTTTTATATTTATTTTAATGTCTACATATAGCCCCTCTTCTGCAGAAAATCAACTTTTACCATTTTACCAACCACACCAAGAAAGTATCTTTTATCAACAGAGTAAAGAAATGTCAGTGAACAAATGGTCACATGTATCAATCGTGAAAATTATTAAGTTGTTCATATTTATTTTAATAATTTTATGATTAAATATTTAAATCTGTTGGATTGTTTTAAAAATGTTATAATCAACTAATGATGTCCAGTTGAGCGGAATTTTCAAAGGTTTGCAAATATTTAAATAATATTTTTGAAAGATTGATGTAGCTAGTAGAAAGAAAGAAAAATACTGATTACTGGGACACTATTACTGATAGCACATATCGTAATCCCTTGAAAAAAGAGCAAGGCTGATATTCTGTTCCACTACTTGCGCTATCACATTCCAGCCAGGATGTTTGCTGAATTTTACCAGTTTGGCATACATACAAACATGATCCCAAACAGAATTGTGAATTCCATTCTGCTATTACATAAGAGCAGAATCGTCTTTGGAAGTCCCCCTTGTCTTAATGGACTGGCTTTCCCAGGCTTGACATCACTAGCAAATAATATTAATCTTTTACACAATTAACTTATTCATTTTATTATCGCTAAAATTATATATATATATATATATATATATATATATATATATATATATATATATATATATATATATTCAGATAAAGGGCTAACTTCATCACTGGTGTTTTAATGCCAACATTCCCCATAGACTTGAATAGTAATCTGAGATACAATTAGTGAAAACTTTTTTCACTAGCAGTGAAATCCAGTCCAGCATTGGCAATCTTTTTTTCATAGGGATGCATTCATATTTTATAAAATATATATAAACTAGTTGGCGTGCCCATTACACGGGCCACAGAGCCCCTGCCAGCCGGTCACGGGGCAGTCATGCTCAGTAGAGACTGCCCGTGCAGCGGCTGATACAGAGCCGCGGAGCGGGCAGTGTCAGTCTCTACTGTGCATGACTGCAGCACGCGCAGCAGTCTCTACTGCGCATGAGTGTGTCACTACACACGTTTTAGTGAATTATTATATAGGATAGTATGGTATATTTTCTTAAGGACTAGTTCAGCTGGGCAACATCTGCATAGCAATGACATCTGCATATTTTATCATCTGCGACAACTTCTGTTTATGCTGCAAGTATTGCTGATGAGACTACCACATTTACTCAACAATGTAAAGCATTGTGACATGTTTCTGGCAGCTTTGTTAAATTTTTAAAATTAAGAAAATCTGTAAAAAAATAAGTAAAAGTAATTTGCATGCTAGTAAAACTACGGACAATATTCCATTCCAGACTGAAATATTTGCTAAATAGTTATTTTTCTATATTATTCTGCTCCCTGTATAGCTCCACTTCTCAGCCTGTCAAAGAGTGGGAAAAAATGTAAACAGGGATTGGCCATAAGAAGCAAATTCCTGCTTTTTCCATACAGTGGCCTAGGCTCTGCAGCCCATATTATTTCTTTTTTTGTTAGGTTTTACTTTTTAATGTATTATTATGGGATATACAGTATACCCCACATACAGAGTTGTTGAGCTGAACATTGCAGTGTTCAATCACTGTATGCCCCATGCAAGTATCGGTCAGTCATGGTTGGCCAAATTACCATGTGTTGGTCTGCTATCTTTGGCAACCCACCAACCAAACCCCACCTTACCCTACCCGAGCAGCGCCTGAGATCTGCTTGTCAAATTGGGCGTGGTGGCTGTGTTGCTGCATTTCAGTCACCTGTGCAAACATAGGTTAAGGGGTTTACCGTACTTTTAATATATTCATCAACTCTTTCCAAAATATTTGATAAATATGAATAGTTCACAAATACTATAATTGCTGTTAAAACTAAATTAAACTATTAGCGTCACCACCAGATTGATAAATGTGCACCACTGTGTTTTAACTAAGACCCTTTGCTGTAGAAGAAATTCTGTTTTGATGTAATACCGTATGTGATGTTTTTCTTCCTGACCCTATTAGAAAGAATATAAGAAGGACGTTGAAGAGTGTATTAAAGGCAGAAACCTTTCTGGTTTGGAGGTTACGCCATCAATGTTACATGTCAGATATGCTACAAAAATAGCGAGCGAGGTAGCATCTGCTATTTATTTCTCTTCTGCCATCAACCAGAATAATTCCACTAATATCCATTACATCCCCACTGTTTATGTTGCTATCTTGCGTTGTGTCTGATTTTATGTGTCTATGTTCCCATACTGTGTCCTGTGCCAATAACTACATGTCAAAACTCATTCAATGTGCTTTTTGATAAATGTAGTTAAAATACCAGTTAATGTGTTATTTGTAATCTTTGTAACAGTTTCTACACTTCTTGGATGCTAGAGAATTATCCAACAAATTGTCTTTTATTTAACATATTTAATTTATTTTTATTTTTTTTGTAGTGTACGTAACACGTGTTCATCGTTAAATGTTTGTATTATGTTTGGTCGTATCTTACAGCAAATGTTGAATCTGTTTATTTTGTGCCTAAAAGTCCTCCATCTTGTTTCCATGTAGAAAGAGTACAGGAAAGATCTGGATGAAACCATCAAAGGTAAAGGCCTCACAGATCTGGAGGAGACTCCTGAGCTCTTAAGAGCTAAGAATGCAACACAGATCTTAAATGAGGTATGGCCATGTTATTAAAAAAATCTCACTCGTTCGACTTTACTAAGAAAGATTCTTGCATTTCCTTTGAAGTGAAAATATCACCTTGAGATAAGTGCATTTAAAAACACTTATGTCTCAATGTGTTATTGAATACTAGTGCACAGTGCCACAGTATTGCATTCCAAGTGATAGGGTACCAACTGGGCATGCTGCGTGAATAGCAATGAAGGAGGAAGGATCCATATCTCACCTCCCCTTTCCTCTTATTTCATCATGATATTTTGTACTGTAAGAAGGGATATTGTACATGCATTTGTATCTTATCTCAATCCTCCTAACTCATTTGCTGGTTTTGTCGTGTCTCCTATATACAGGGGCATAAACAGGATTCCCAGAAAGGGGTTTACAAAAAATAAAATTAGTACTCTATGAAATGACAATTAATGTTTTGTTCAATTCTGCATCTAAAGAGCCACTGCAACCTTACTGGGGCGCTAAAGATTTGAAGTAACATGACAGAAATAGGGGGGATTTCTTGAGAATTTTTTTAAAAAAACCTCTCTATTTGTCTTTGTTTTATCTCTCACAAAGCCTGCACAAGCATGCATGTGGTGATTTCCACACTAGAACAGTAATGCAAGGGGAGGAGATATCCAACTGGCGACAACATTATGTAAAAGGAAAATCAAAACTCAGCTTAACCTGGCAGTCTTTGACAAGAGGTTGTTCCTTATCATAAACAAATGCCTTTCTTCTTGCTCTCTACTTTAGACAGACTATGTATGCCACTGATTTTTTCTGCAACAGTTCACCTCTCCATAACCTACTGTAAGGTTTCTGTAGTCCATCGGGAAACCAGTGAGACATTTAACTGCATTATATAGTTGATGAGGTTGAAAACAAGATAAGATTCCATCATGTTTAGCCTTTGCCAGATCTCCTTTGTTCTCAGTTGATCTATTAAACACTAGACATAGGTAGCAATTGTGGTTGGGTTGTAAACCACCAGGGAAAACAGGACAAGGATAAAAATAATGTCTTGTGCATTTAATAAGCCATTGGGAAGAGAAAAAGAAGAGGTGGAGTAATTCCGGGGTGAGCCAATTGCACCATAGGGATGAAAAAAACCTCTGATCAATCTGAATAGAATTTAATGTCTTCAGTGCTAGAGAGGGCTCCAATGTTATTGTTTTCTTGATGAGTATATGTATTTTATTTCATGTAACAGAAAGAATATAAGAAGACACTAGAACTGGAAATTAAAGGAAGAGGTATGACTGCACTGGCTTCGGAGACTCCTGACTTCATGAGAGCAAAGAATGCTACGGATATTGCCAGCCAGGTACCTAGGCTAAAACAAGGGGCATATATCATTGTTTACCCACAACTGTTCTAAACAAACTGATGTTCCAAACTGTTTTCCCTAGATCAAGTACAAGCAATCTGCAGAGATGGATAAAGCCAACTACACAACTGTGGTAGATACTCCAGAAATCATCCATGCTCAGCAAGTCAAAAACCTCTCCAGCCAGGTACTATATCATATAGGTTATAGGCTGAGGTGGACATAATTCTTTGTTAAAGAACTAAAGGATCCAAAATTCCTCCCATAGAACTCTTTCTGTGAAGCCTTTAGTGGGAGGAGTTAGACATCCTGCCATCCTGCAACAAAGAGTCATGTCTGTCTCTGTGGACATGATATCTCGTAATAGTTAAAGATTAATTCTGGGGACCAATCCATGCACGATTTCCTGCTCGGATTAAAGTGGGGCGTTATCATTAGAAGGTGTTCTTTTGATTATGTTAAATTACTTATGGAACTATAACATTCTAAACCTCAATCATTAATTAATTTATAGTGGCACTGGTGCTTTCTGTTGCTGGTCAGTTGGCAGGGCTGATTCTAGACAATATGGCTCCCAGTGCACAACTGTAAAATTCACCCCCCACACAAGTTTAATCAAACACCATACATCCTGACCCATACATTGTCTTCAACACAGAGACCACATAGTGACCCCCCCACACACACACAGGAATATACAGGGATGCCAATCACACACAGTCACTGACTCCAAAAATATTCAGCATACACACACTGGCTTAACATCAGGACAATACATGATTACATGGGTCTTGCAGAGAAAGGCACCATTATATTAGACCAGCAGAATATTGCATGAGACCAGCAGGGCAAAACACAAGTAGTGTTATTTTGTATTGCTGTGCTGATCTTGCGTGTTTATGCATTGCCCTTCAGGGTAATACACCCCATTTCATTAGATTAACTAGGCAATATATTATTGTATGAAACTAGCAGGACAATGCACAATTACATGAGATCAGCAAAGCAATGCAGCATTACATGAGACCAGCAAGGCAATACACCATTACATGAGACCAAAAGGGCAAGGACACAGGATCTGAAGAAGGACAATCTTCCTCCCTTCTCAAACCCTATATTACCACTGGGCTTGAACAAATCACATATTTTTCCTTTGTGCGTTTCCATCAGCAAAAAAGGGTTGAGAAGGGAGAATGACTGTTCCTGCCCAGATCCAGTTATACCAGTCACTGATCAACTGCTACTTTAAATCTGCAAAAAATGACAACCAAAAAGTATAGGCTACTGGATGCCTAATATGACTGCATACATGGATTTATACTATCGATGAGTAAATGAGAGTGCTTAAGATATTGAGTAGGTGTAAGAAGTACACAAAGGGTATGTAAGTTAGCAATTTGTTAGGAAAAAAACATTTGCCTATGTGGTGGGATGTCTATGTTAAGAGGATGTAGGTTTGGTGAGGTTGTAGACTTACTGTTAGGTATTAGAGCTGGCTGAAGGTGCGCTACGCTAGTCATTAGGTTTTCTGGCTACCCATTATGTTTTCTGGCTAGCTGAAGGGTCTAGGCTAGTAACTGGTTATTTGTATAGGTGGTATGGGTCTAGACTAGTGATTTTACATATGGGCAAACTGGGACATTGACGTTATCATTATCAGACAGTTGACAGGAGTCTAGGCTAGTAAATTGATATTAGGTTAGCTGGACAGGAGTCTAAGCTAGTAATTGCTGAAAGTGTACCAGGCTATTGATTAGGGATTAGCCTAGTCTAGGCTAGTGATTAAATAGTAGGCTCCATGGGCAGGGGTCTAGGTGTTAGGACTACCTGGAGAGAGTCTGTGATAGTACTTTTATCGATAGCTAGTGCTGAAATTAACCCATTTCCTGTCAGAGTGTTAAAAAGCCTTACCTTGATGATAGTACTCTGGTTGAATCCTCCAAGAGTAGAGTCTTCTTGGGTAGATGACCGGCATAATGTGCAGAAGAGGGGCTGGGTTCAGTTCAGGCTTTCAACCAAGCTTCCCCTCCATCTAACCACCAGTTGCATTAAGTTAGCCAGTCCTCTCCTCCTTCTTCTGCTCCACTCATCTATCAAATCGGCCCAACAGTGAGTCGGGCTTTGATGGTGCCATCCTCCCTCCCTCCCTGCATGCATCAGTCCTTTTTCAGCCAGCGCCTTTCCCTGGGAACCTGGGATATCCCATACAAATCTCACCAAACATCATGCCATACTTGTAGCTTTCTCCTCACATCAAGCACATCTTCTCTCACATTGTTAGAAAACATGAATTTGAGCAGATGCTAATTGTACCTTCTGTGCTCACTCATATCATGAGAGAGCAGAGCACTTGCATGCACCAAGCAGACTATTTTTGTTATTCTGAAAGGAAACAAAAAGGGGCTGTAATGCTTTAACAAGAGATACTTGAAATAAGTAAAAATGAATATACTAATATTGGAGTAATGGTGGGGTGCCATATGCCGTGGCAGCCTTCGAAGCAGGGCACTCATCAACCGACCCTAAAATTGGCCTGTCAGTTGTTATGAAACACAAGCTTTCCATAGACATCAGTAACAACAGTGTGGACATCAAATGAAATGAGCACAAAAATATTAAACTCGCTCAAAAATTCAAGTTTGCTTTGTAATAACATTTCAAAAGTTTCATAACTATTTTATTATGCCTTTTGGGATAATGTGTGTAACTGCTTTATTCATTTCAATCAAAACAGAAAAAATACAAGGAGGAAGCAGAAAGAACCATGTCCTACTATGTTCCTGTATTGGACACACCAGAGATGCAGAGAGTCCGTGAAAATCAAAAGAATTTCAGCACTGTAAGTCATTTATATTTAATTAATTTCTGAATCTGAACTAAAGATTTTTTGGGTCTTTTTTTTATTGTTCTTTGCCTTTCTTTTCTTTATATCTAATTTTGAGCTCTGAATTAGGGAGGAAATGTGTCCCTTCCATTGCAGAGAGACTATCATTGTAATTTATTACTTATAAAGTTTAAACTCATTAGAATACTTCCATGAGACAAAGCTCCCCAATTAATGTCATGGAGATTTTCAGCCAGTCACCGATATAGTTGGAATCCATTGCCTTGCCTTACACACAATTGTTTCTAGGTCACACTGTGGACTATTTCCTCTTTGAATATGCACTTTTTCTAGTTATGTTATGTTATATATTATGTTTTGACTTATATGTGTACTTGTATTTTATATAAAGTATTTTCATTCCCTGAGAATACTTTAGTAATTTGTGTTGTAACAATAAGTTTGTATATTTCAGTGTTGATATTTTGATCCTGATCATCATATATAATTTGTCCCATTTCATTAGTTTGCAAAGATTTTAACTTTACATTAGAAAATTAAGAACTACACTTCTTCCATATGAATCTTAACAACATATTCTACTCTTTCTTTTATAGCTTCAGTACCAGGGTGACCTTAAAAACATTAAAGGAAAAGTGACAGTGGTTAAAGACACGCCAGAAATACTGCGTGTAAAAGAAAATCAAAAGAATTTCAGCTCGGTATATCATTTTACACATTTTATAATTCTAACCAAACGGGCAAACAGAAACATAGTTCTGTTTCTAACATAACCACCTACAGAGCAAGCTAACACAACTCATTTCACCGGCTGCTGCTTTTACCTATTATAGTATATTATTTTGTCACTCCAACTACTTATATTATCCAACAGGGCAAAAAACCTTGACCACTTTTTGAGGTCTGATCAAAATTGTCTGTTGTCCAACTTGTCTGTCATTAGTGTGTAAGTTACATTATCTATAAGTTACTGTTAATAATGTTTGTTTTTTGTCACATTTGTGATTGTCATGTGCACAGTTTTTAATTAAACAGGAGTTAACCACTTTAATTGATTCCGTTCATGTTGGCCCTTGGTAATATATCATGAAACACCTCCTGGTCATGAATGGTGTCTTATTAATCATATTGTTGAGTACAATATGGGCCAGAATTAAACAGAATCACATTATCTGTTCGCAACGCATACATTAGCAGAAAGTTCGTATTTTAACTTGTCACCTTGATCCCAAACACTAAGATTTTGTACAAAGAAGAAGTTGGAACGGGAACATCTATTGGGCATACACCTGAGATGGAAAGAATTAAGAGAACCCAGGATGCCATTAGCACGGTACAGAGAAAATAGTTTGAGCTTCTTCAATGTTCCAATAACCTCTATCCTATTTTCATATGAGCTAACAAAGGCTTTTGGAATTATAGAAGTTATGGAAATATTAACTATCGCTATTTTAACAGTATTATCAAATATTAGAACTTTTCCTTCTTTAACTAGTATTTTTAACGCTAAACAAAGAATGCAAATTAATTTCCCATATACTATTTTATTTAGAAAAGTAAAATAAATGATAACTTCCAAATGTTCCTCACACAATGAATATTAAAACATAATTCTACCTATATTTTAATAACCCTATTAATATGAGTTTATACTGCTGAATTTAGAAATGAAATGATTCTAACATAGTAACATAGTAGATAAGGCTAAAAAAAGACGTGCGTCCATCAAGTCCAGCCCATGCCAAAAACACCCCTGTTGATCCAGAGGAAGGCAAAAAAGCCCTCTGGAACCATTTCCAATCTAGTCCTAAATGTGTGGGGGGGATTATTCCTTCCTGACTCCAATTGGTAGTCAAATAGTTCCCCGGATCAATAACCTATTTGCTTTGAAGCCATCTGTCATAATTGTCAATATTGTTCTGTGATAGATAGGCATACATTGCTTTTTTGAATGCAGTTGCATAATCTGCAAGCACAACATCCTGAGGCAAAGAATTCCATAGCCTTACCGCCCTTACTGTAAAGAATCCCTGCCTATGTTTTAGTCAAAAATGCCTTTCCTCAAGTCTTAATGGATGACCTCTCATTCTTAGCTCAGCTCTTCACGTAAATAATTCATTGGATAGTTCTTTGTATTGACCTTGAATGTATTTGTAAATGGTAATCGTATCACCCCTTAGACGTCTCTTCTCTAATGTAAACAAACCCAGTTTGGCTAGTCTCTCTTTGTAACTCAGATCCTCCAATCCCTTCATCAGTTTTGTTGCACGTCTCTGCACCTTTTCCAGTTCAGTAATGTCTTTTTTTAGAACAGGCACATTTTTTATGTTTTATGCTAATTAATAATACAAAATTATCACTAATGTGTAATATTTAATAATACATGTTTAATTTTCTATAACTTAATAATTTCAGTTATACTTATTTCTAATAATTCAGAATTTAAAATAGATACAGAGGCTGTTGAAGCAAAGCTAAAGTAATTGATAATATATTGATTTACAAAAATGTTGACTCCTCTGTGTAATATAATATAAACATTAGGATGTTAAAAACACACAATATATTTGAACAACTGTCGGGGAAACCTGCTTTGCAATAGATATCTTTTGTTAAGTAAAAAAATCATAATTGTTTTATATGTTTATGTAGCAGGCAATATTTCATCAGTTAATTCAATGGTTACTGGATATTCAAGGAAATAAATGATAATAAGTATATATATTATTTAATGCGCCAAGCTCATTTCTTTTAGAAAAAAATTAGATATAATTAAAGTGGAGCTGTCACTATAGGAATACAGAACTTTTAATTTGGTTAACAGAAGACTTACCTTTGTATGAATCGTTCATACAAGGCTAGTTCCAATGCAAACCCTGTCCTACCACAACAGAAAATAAATAGTTATGCCAAAATAAAAAGTAAATAGTTCTACCAAACTGCTGTGTGAAGGGCCACATTCTAGATAAGTCCTTGAGGCTGACAAACTAAGAACTAGAGCAATTCTTTGGTAAACCAAATGGAGGACACAAAATCTCATTGAGTTTAATCTAGAGAATCTCTAGCATTCAAGGGGTTGAAACTTCATTTTAAATCAATTCTGAGAATTGTATTTGTCCCCCATGGCACAGTTGGTTTGCTCCAGGATTGCTCTAGATCTTCTTAGAACATCAGTCTCCTTCTGTTAAACAAATTCAGAACCAGATAATCCTAAAATGATTATACCTTTCCATTAATTTTAAATCCCAGTACAAATTAGCTCATGCACCACTACATCATTCCTTGAGATTAAATTACCAACAGGACAAGTATAACATTGTTCTAGGTAACTTTACACACATACACACATTGCAGAAATCTGCACTGTCAGGAATATTATGCTGTGCATTAACATACATGCAGTCATGTATGGGAACTGTCCATTGTCCTTAATGTGCATCGATTTTTCTTGTCTTTTCCATTGTATGTAACATTGTAGATTAAATACAAGGAAAGTATTGGACAAGGAACTCCAATTCCAGATCTTCCAGAAGTGAAACGAGTAAAGGAGACGCAGAAGAACATCAGCTCGGTAGTGGCTGATATTTTTTTTAATTTACGTGCTTGGCCCTATCCTTTCCACCCATTACTAAAGTGTCCTCTTCATCCTTTCTAACGTCAATGTGTCTTTTACCTGATTTTAATCCATTGGACCTAGGACCTTATGCACAAAGAAAAACTTGAGTAATTTTGAGACAAACCAACTGTACTATAGGGGAGAAGTAAAAATTCACAAATTCACAAATGGGGCATTTAGCTCTTCGAATCCTAGAGAAATCACCAACCAATTAAAATCAGAATGATTTTACTTTACTCTTGATTTGTGCATAAGGCCCAATTAATCCTAAGGTTGTACCTGTAAATATATTTTTTGTACTATAACTGTGTCAGTCAGATATGAGCTGAGCACTTGAAGCTGCCCTTGTTGTTTACCAGTGGATTAATTGCTGAACTAATTGGTTATTATTTTGTTCTCCCTTTGTCTCCTCCCTTAAACTCAGCTGCCTATAGTTTCCTAATTGCATCTTTTAACAATTATCTTCATTAGAAATGAATATGTTAAAAGAATATAAATAACCCATGGATGCTAAATACCTTCGTATCCAAGAGATTGATGTAACATTTACTTAATTTTTATACAGATGGAAGGAATATGAATAAATCATTTTAAAGGCAAAATATCATGAAAAATATATTTGCTGTCTTTAAATGTTGTGTAATGTAGAATAGTTAGGTGTAGAAAGGTGTATTTGTTTCTTATAGTTTCATTATACTTTTTTCTTCTTGCATGAAGATCCATATTTTAGGTTTTATGGGTTTTTCAGCACTTGATAGAAAATAATTTAAAACTGTGCTGCTCAGTCCCATCTCCCCAAATCTTTAATGACCCTCAAAGATAATGGGCCTTTGAAAGGAACTGGTTAAATTAACTGGTTTTTGTATTTGATAGCTTACAACAATGTAGCAAGTTCCTTGGAGGTTTGTATGTATATATATATATATATATATATATATAACTTTTATGCAAAGTAGCACCCATATTCAACAGAAAACTACATTCCATGTGATTAAGCAGACTTTTTAGCCAAACTGATCACAGGGATAATAAATCACTTTGTAGACTGTGATACATTGTATTGGAACAATCAGTTCCACAAAAGCATTCTGTGTCAAAAGTAGAATAGAGGTAAAATTAGCTCCAAATAATTATTTGCTTGGAATTTATGTATTACAGTGTAAAATCACTTTTTTGCATACCGGTAGACACACTCCTTTAATGCCAGGAAGTTCTGCTCTGCCAGCTCCATAGCATGTTCAGAGAAATGGTGTACACTAACTCAATTTCCTCTTCACCAGGGCTGCCAAAATTCAGTCCTCAAGTGCCAGCAACAGGCCAGGATTTAAGGATTTTTCTTATTAAGTACTAGTGAGTTAATCAGTGTCTCATTCATTTTGACTAACTCACCTGTGCTTACGCAGGGAAATCCTTAAACCCTGTACTGTTGGTAGCCCTGGAGGACTGAACTTGGACATCCCTGCTTTACAACTTGCTCAATATATTGGTCTAAGCAAGACATAGAGGAAAGGACCACCCCAAAACATCCACAGACTGCCTCCTTGTCCTCCTCCTGGCACAAGCGGAATTAAGGGGAGAATTTTGTGTGGATGTATCTGGGTAAATTGATGTTAATCAGGCATAGGGACAGAATGCCAATTCAAGGACCTGTTATTGCACGGAACCGGTATGATCCATTTGTCCCAATGACACTAATAATCAGATTATTTTCCCAGTGTAAGACTCACAGTTCTCACCAGAGAAATATTTGTAAATTTACTATAACAGTTGGTAGTTCCCTTTTGCTGCTAATAGACTATACCACTACATTTTTGAAGAAGAAATAATGATAATTAAAATAAATAAATAAATAGATTCAAAAAAGAAAAAAGTAACACTACCAAGCCTTTCTAATTACTTGACATATATTACTGTTCTGGTGATTATTATGTATCCTACATTATTTCTAAGAGAATACTTTGCTTCACTGGTCTATCGGTCATAATCTCTCCCAGCCTAAGATTTATTTAACTGGTACATTTTCTAATAAAAAAATCTATATATATAAACCTTTATATATATGGAAATTAGAACTAAGTTATTTATAGTAAACATTTTTTAAAGGGATAGTAATACTTTGTTTTATCTTTATTTTATTTTGTAGGCATTACAAAAACATGAAGAACAATATAAGTCTTATCTCTCAAACGTTTATGGTATGAGAGATATTCACAAACAAAGTTTCCCCTCACTGACTAAAATGGTCAAGCCTGCCATCTAGCTTTCAGATTTGGAATCCGGTCCACGGACCGGCCGTGGCTCTGCAGCAGAGCTGAGATCGCGAGATATAAAAAGAACTACTTCATTCGTATAGTCTACAAAGTGTGTCTGGTTTGCAAGCACACTTTTTAGACCCTTCCAATGAAATAGTTATTTTTATATCTTGCCATCTCGGCTCTGCTGAAGAGCCACAGGCTGATCTGCAGTCCAGATTCCAAATCTGACAGCTAGATGGCAGACTTGACCATTTTGGTCAGTGAGGGGAACTTTGCTTGTGAATATCTCTGAAACCATAAAGGTTTGAGAGATAAGATTTATATCGTTCTTCATGTTTTTTTAATGCCTACAAAATAAAATAAAGATAAAACGAAGTATTACTATCCCTTTAAGCCTTTGGGTACCCAGTGGGTGTCCAATACATTGCTTCACAAATATGTGGTTTTCAGTAATAGCTAAATGAAGCCGGGAGGCAGAACAAAAACGAAATGTTAAATAATACAATTGTAAAGAAAAAAGAAAAAATGCTATAGCTGTACCTGAACCCATCTACAAAGAAGTAGATCTAAGCTTTTCTACCATAATGCAGAGTGCTTTGTAGAATACTAATACAATTTCGGTCATTGGTACTATTTTAGATGGTCTTTTGTGTCTCTAGGTTTTGTACAAAGAAAACTTGGGGCAAGGAACCCCAACACCTGTGACTCCAGAGATGGAGAGGGTCAAACGCAACCAAGAGAACATTAGCATGGTATTTCCATATTGGAGATTGATTTAAAAAAAAAAAAATCTTAACCGCCACTGCTTCTAAAATAATAGCACTCTAACATTTATTGACCGTTTTATGAGTGCTTACAATGTTACTATACTTTAATATGAGAATAATACATGTAATATATTTTTCGCCTTCCTTAAAGCAGGGTTCCTCAAGTTGTGCGCTTATAAGCAACCAACAGAGCTGTCTCATTTTAACATGTATCTGAAAATGATTATCCACTGATATGTTGGATGAGGTTGTCTGGTTAATTAATGATTAATAAGAATTTTAAAAAACAGTTCCTGTTGGTTGCTCTTTAAAGCTCAACTTTCAAACCCATCTTAAAATATTAAATATTTTACTAAACTGTTTGAGCAAAAATAACTTTGGCAAATTAATTATAATGCCTGACTCTTCAGTCCTGAAAGCATTAAACCTTACTGACATCCTGCTGTCATCCTGCTGTCACAATATCCTACTAAACTAAGAGAGTGACGTGTCAATCAATCCGATAATCATACTTATTTGTTGTACATTGTTCTACAGCCCTCCAACAGATTTACATTTTCTTGTCAGATATTCATACTTTTTTGGCTTTGATATCTCATCATATTTTGGGGTACTTTGTTGTAATTTTAGGTTTTATACAAAGAAAATATGGGGACAGCAACACCAGTACCTGTGACTCCAGAGATGGAGAGAGTCAAGAAAAATCAAGAAAACATTAGCTCGGTATTTACAATAATCTAAAAAGATCCCTCTAACAATATATTAAAAATATAAAAATGTAACACTCTAAATACCAGACCTTGTTAATCATCTAAATTATGAATAATAATGTCCCTACTGATGGAAAAAAATCACTAAAATAATTAAACCTTACTGATATAATTTTTTTTACAAGAGATGGTTATTTCATACTGCTAGGTTTTTTGTTTTTTTTGTTGATTTGTTTTTTTTTTAACTCATGTTTCTAGACCCCCCAATGTGTATTTTCTTAATGTGTGACTTTTTACCTAATTTTTTACAATTTTATAATTAACAGTTTTTATTACTATTAATTAATAACAAGAAGTAAATATACACTGTAGTTTTATTTTTTCCTAATATGCACTGTTTTCTTCAACTATAACTTCTAAAAGTTAAACTTTGTATGACCTATGTTTGAACTCCTTAGTACACCCTGTTGGTTGAACACCTGTGCTGTGTGCAGTATTTCAGTAAAACTTTATTTTAAAATAACACATGCAGTACAATTGGCAGGTCCGTATGAAATACATCTATAATATTTTGCAAATATTATGATACTTTGTGGGTTCAAAATGAAAACAGTACCGATATATGTTATGATACATATTAATGGGCCAGCATTAGGGCTCTTACTAAATTACATAATGGAAATAAGAATTCTTAATTTTATCTAATATAATAAATCTAAATAAGAAAATTTGAAAGCTAAAAATTCCCTTAATCCATGAATGCCTGTTCTAATATTTAGAAATGTTGCAGATATCCCTGTTCTAGTTGCATGGGTCTCGATTCCTCAGTTGGATTGTGACTATAAAAACTATTTTCCTCCCCACTTTTTTTCCCTTCTGGATCATGCAACGGTAATCTAGGTGCTTTTCATAAGAAATTAATTACAAATATACAACTATGAATTAGTTCTATTAATGTGTTTTAAAAAGTCCAAACTATGCAACATACAGAGAGGATAAATAAAATAATTTAGGTCAAAATGAAATAATTTATACTATCTGAATGACAGAGTACAGAAAGTTCTTATATTTGAATTCAGTTTTACTTTATTAACGGAATACTGCAAGGTTCAATCCAGGGTCCACAGCTAATCTTTTTCCTTTTTGTGAAATAGTGAAGATGATATACTAAGAAAGTCTGGAGCAATGCTGGGCAAAGTAGAAGAAAAAGACTCCACAAAATAATACATATTATAGTCACAAAAATAAAAAAACGTGAATAAGGAATGCATTGCAGCAAGGGATGAAGGGGATTCTCCGAGTCCCCAAAAGCTTAGGAACAAAATCTAAAAAAACAAAACAAACATGTGCTGCTCTACAAATAAACCTAATCTGAACCCCGTGAAAAGCATATATCATAGAGGGGGTGGGGGTTATGAACTAATGTGTGAGAAAGATGTGATAAAGTGGAGATGACGTCTCCAGTTATATAACTTCTGCAGTTCCTGTGTTATTCTATAGAGCCTATACACTAAGATCTTCCAAGCTGGAGAAATCTTAGTCCATTGGCTGCATAAAATAACAAAGGAACTGGAGAAGTGACATCACTGGAGATGTCATCTCCACTTCATCACCTCTTTATCACACATTAGATCATCTCCTCCAATGTTTCCAGTTATATCACTTAATTTCTTTTTCTTTCCATTTCCACAACCTTGCTCTGAATTCCCCGATAGACAGTCACTAAAGTCTATCATGTTCTTCTTAATGCGTTCCGTTATTGAATCATTGACCACTGGAGTAAAACTGCCCTTTTGCCTCTCAAAGTCTTCATGGTACTTAACTTTCAAACAAAATCCATTATAGAATGTTATGTTTTCCTTGAGGGAAATGTGTGTGTGATAACATGGAGATGACTTCTCCAGTGATATCACTTCTCCAATTCCTGAATTATTCTATGCAGCCAATTGCCTAATATTTCTCCAGCTTAGAAGATTTTAGTGCATAGGCTCTATAGAATAACATAGGAACTCAGCAGCAGAGCCGAGATCACGTTAATGAAAAAGAAATCCTTCACTGAAAAGGTCTTCTATGTGTTTGCAAGCACACATATAAGACCCTTTTAAGTGAAGGATTTATTTTTCATTAACACAATCTCGGCACTGCTGAAGAGCCTCTGACGGTCCCGGGACCGGATTTCCCTGCTGTCAGCTAGAACGCTGACATCAGGGGAGGGGGCAAATTTGTAAGCGGTTATCTCTCAAACCATAAGGGTTTGAGATATGCCACTGGGGGCATTTTTCTTCTTTATTTAAGGGCAACAGAATAGGGATTAGTAATTTTGAAGTATTACTATCCCTTTAAAACAATGTGAATATGTATTTGTACCCCTCATTTTGCCCCAAATTTGCTACATTTCTTCTTAGTACAGCAACCCAATGACTTTAATTATGGAAAATGAAAGCGTTTTCTTAATGCTTTGTTTAAACATGCCTTAAACTGTACAAATATTTCCTGTAATGTATTAGATACACTGAGTGTGGGACTTTAAAAAGTTCTGTAGATTCTTGCACCTCATATGGGAAATAAGAGAGACTTCCCAGTTCAGTTAAGGATGTGAAGAGGTGATAAAGTTAGAATCATGAGAGAGAGAGAAAGAGAAAAGGAGAGTGTGTGTGAGTGTGCACGCATGTCTGTGTGTGCAGATGTGTCTCCATGTGTGTTTGTGAATGTGTGTTTCCATCATACCTGGGAACATTTTCTTCTAGAGTTCCCTGAGGGGACTCATGTGGTGCCAGTGGGAGGATATAACATCGCAATTTGAGTCACAAAGGGGAGGAGCATAATCATGGATGGGACATGGCTTAATGGGCTGTCTAATAAAATAGGAGGAAGTGGGTGTGACATAGGCAGAACAGGGTGGGGAGGAGGAGAAGTGGGCAGGAAGTGGGAGGAACAGGCTGGGAAGGAGCAGAAGTGGGCAGAGTTTTAGAGGAAACACCCCACCACTGGAGAATCAGCCTCTCTCCTGGAGACCCAGTAATTAAAGTGGAACTTTCAAATAATAGCAAGTCGCCATGCATTCATTAAATGCATGGCGACTAGCTTGAAAATGTATGTCTAACCAAAAAAAAAAAAAAAAAAAATACTTGTGTCTAAAGGAATCCATCTCGTTTGTAGACCAGAACTGAGGCTAGAGTGCAGACATCTTATCTGTGCGCGTGCACCGTCAGTCCCAGTCTCCATAGAGTAGACTGATTTGCACCATATGGTCACCGGAAGGGACTGACAGCGCAGGCACACAGTCCGCACTAATCTGCCCGTCAGTCCCGAAACGGGACGGATTCCTTTAGACACAAGTATTTTTTTTTTTTGGTAAGACATCTATTTTCAAGCTAGACACCAGGCATTTAATGAATGCATGGCGACTGGCTATTATCTGAAAGTTCCGCTTTAACTACAAAAACCAGAATCTCTGGGTCAGATCCACAAAGTTCCCAGCTATGGCTTGTGTGTGTATGTGTTTGTCTATGTGTGTCTCCATATGTGTGTCATTAAAAAAAAAATTCTGTAGTTTCTTGCACCTCAGATGGGAAGTAACTTAGTTTTACCATTTCTGCTCATTCAAAAAAACCGATGCATAGGACCATATTCACAAAATAAATGAGGACCAAATCTGGAGCGAACCACATGTACTATAGGGGGAGAAATAAATATCCCCAGCACTCCAAGTGATTTAAATGGGGAATTTAAGTCTTTGACTGATAGGGAGACCTCTCTAGTCCTTATATAATAATTCACTAAATGTGTGTTTGTCAGAAGCCGTCATGTGCAGTAGAGACGGCTGTGCACGCTGCAGTCATGTGCACTAAAGACTGCCCGCTCCGCGGCTGATAACAGAGCGGGACTCTGAATTCAGACCATAGCGAGAGGACTACCGTCTGAATTTGGAGTCCCGCTCTGTTATCAGCCGCGGAGCGGGCAGTCTATACTGTGCACGACTTCACCGCGGCCGTTGCTGGGTGGCACTGTGGTCTGTGTACACGGGCTCCTCAACTAGTATTCAATAAAAAGATACTTTTAAATCAATGGAAATTTGTATTTGTCCCCAAAGGTACAATTGTTTTGCTCCAGAATTGCATCTCATTTCTTTTTAGAAAAGGCCCTCGGTTTTAGGAAAAGAACTCAGTGGATCTTTAAAAAGAAGTGATATTCCTGTATAAGGACCTTGATTTTTTTTAACCCTTTGAGTGCCAGAGGGGTACATTTTGTACTCCTCTGGCAATCAAAGGGGTAATTAATATTGCATAATAAATGATGATAAATTCATTATAGACACACAAGTGAACTTGTAATGAATATATTATTTTTACATGTACATAATACCAGATGCCTTTGTAACCTGTAGGTCTTATACAAAGAGGATTTGGGGAAAGGAACCCCCACACCTGTGACTCCAGAAATGGAGAGGGTCAAACGCAATCAAGAAAACATTAGCATGGTACCTTCCAGAAAAGCGTGGATCCAGCCATAAACTTAATATCTCCCACTTACCAAACCACTTGTGTTTTCTTTTCCTCTTAATAGTAAACTCCTCCCAGTGGGCAACCCTTGGTGCTTCTATGTGTAACAGTGATGGGCAACCTTCAGTGCACAGGCATTCTTAAAGGGAACATTCACATAAGAAAAACTTTCATGTAGTGACTTCAACCACTACAACAATATTAGCAGTGTATTTTTTTTTTTTTTAATTTCACTTACCTACTATGGAAGATCTGAAGAGTTAAAATGAGGCACTTCCACGTTCTGCGGTGCCCTGTATGTGCAGCACAACGCCGCAGGACTTCATACCTCCCTTCCAGCTGCCCCATGGAGTGCTTCACTTCGAGGTGGCATTTATGTGGGCTGTCGTTACATCAAGCTCCATTTGCCATGCTACTGAGCTTGAACCGCAGTCTCTCCAAGCTCATGAGTGCATTAGACAGAGAGGACATATCCTAAAGCACATGATATTGACACTGCAAACATAGTAGTCCAGCCACGAAGTGCCAGGCAATGTCTCTCTGAATAAGACAAACAGCCAACTCCAACATTTTGCCCTCATTGGTCTTGGTCAATGGGGGGTATAACTGATCTTTCTAGGCATTGTGGGCAATGAGCCTGCCATAGAATTTAGCAGGCTCCATAGGAATTTTATCCTACCCAGGATACAATCTCTTTTAGCTCACTAGCACCTTACACAGAGTGGAAATATCCTAAAGCACATCATACTGATCCAGCCAAAATGGAAGCCCTGTCCAAAAAAAAAAAAAAAAAAGGAATAGCCAACCCCAGACATATGTTTTCAACTTCTTGGGCTGTGAGCAAGGGGTCCACATCTTGATTCCCCCGTTATGCTTATGGTGACCAATCCCAAGGAAAATTTACATATGCAAAAGTATTGGTCTGAGACAGTCAACTAGGAATGAACCTGGGATAGGATAGGAATGGAATCCTACCCAGGGTGCAGTCTCATTTAGCACAAGTGAACTTAAAGGGGTAGTAATACTTAATAATTACTAACCCCCTATATTAAAGTCATATTAAAAAGAAATGTATTGCCCCCAGTGTCTTCTCACAAATCTTTATGGTTTGAAAGATAATCTCTCCTAAAGTGGCCCTCCCCCTTCCCCGAAGTCAGCATTATAGCTAACTGCAGGGAAGCCTGTCGTACGACTGTCAGGCGGCTCTGCAGCAGAGCCAAGAGTGCTTTAATAAAAAAAGAAATCTTTCACTGGAACTGCAAGCACACGTAGAAGACCGTTTTAGTGAAAGATTTTTTTCTTTTTATTAACGCAATCTCGCTCTGCTGCAGAGCCACCTGATGATCGTAAGACCAGATTTCCCTTCAGTCAACTACAACTCTGACTTCGGAAAAGGGAGAGGGCAACTTTAGGAGCAATTATCTCGCAAAACATAAAGGTTTGAGAGATGACACTGGGGGCAATACATTTCTTTTTAATATGACTTTAATATAGGGGGTAGGAATTTTTAAGTATTACTATCCCTTTAAAGAGACTACACCCTGTGTAGGATTCCATCCCTATAGAGTCTTCTAAATTATATGGCAGGCTGGTTCTTAGTTGAGAATCTCTGACCAGTTCTTTTGCAATTTTTATTTTAATTATAGTTGCCCCATAATTACTCCATTTTGTATTTAAATGTATGCCCTGTTTATCTGCTGTTTTTTTCGGGCTCACTTGATACATAGGCAGCTTTAGAATCAGGTTTCCAAATATGCAAACATAAATTCAAGGTAAAGGATCCATTTTAATATATATTACACTTCATCCAGTTACTGCCAGAGAGGTCAGCAGGCGATTACTAGCCTCATTTGTGTGAAATAGGCTATTATCGTTGATTGCATTCAAAGTTTCAACTACCACTTTGGCTGGTGACTTTGTAAATAGGAATATACATAATTTTTGTAACATAGGTTGCCCAGCACTCCTGTAAGCTTAACATCACATGTCTCATAATTTCTTCCTCTATGCAGTGTTGTGTGAAGTAAAACAGTAACTCACAGTCTGTGTTATATTGATATATTATTTCTAGTGATATTTGGTGCTTCTCTATACACTGTAGGTTTTGTACAAAGAAAACTTGGGAAAAGCCACTCCAGCTCCTGTCACTCCTGAGATGGAGAGAGTTAAACGCAATCAAGAAAATATTAGCTCGGTATTTTCTGTGGACCAACAAAAATAAACCCCCTAAAACGTAACACATTTAATACGTGTATTCCCATCCTTATTTAGACTAAATCTCTATCCTTGAAGTAACACTGGGTTAATAATTCCTCACTAAATACTAAAATATAACATTTTATCCTTGGAATTATCCTTAATAATTAAAAAAAATTACCTCTATTAATATTAAACCTTTACTACATTTAAGAGCCCTGTATATTCTAATTAGGTATTTTATCTGAATTTATATTGTTAACATTTTGAGTGCTATAGGGAATTCCAACATGTTGCTACGCAATGTGTTGGACACCCATCTGACGCCTAACCCTTTGAGTGCCAGAGAGGTATGCAACGCATTGCATTGCTTTGCATACCTCTCAGGCACTCAGTGGGTTAAAATGTGTCAGTTCTCTGCTAAATACATATTCATATTAGGCTTTAAAGCGGAACAACCACCTATTTCAAACTTTATGTCAAATAATGCCCCATCTGGTGACTAGCTGCTCAGTAGCGCTAGTCGCCAGAATAATTACCTGGTTAAATAGAATTATCCACTGCTCTGGGGCTGACAGGCAGTAGAGAGCGCAGACATCTTTCCATAGTGACGTCTCCTGCACTATCAGTCCCAGACTGATATAGGAGGCGTTGCTAGGAGCTGTTCAGCTCCAAAAGGGACTGACAGCACAGGCGCGCAGACATCACTATGGAAAGACGTCTGTGCTCTCTACTGCCTGTCAGCCCCGGAGCAGGGTATCATTCTATTTAACCAGGTAATTATTCTGGTGACTAGCACTACTAAGCAGCTAGTCGTCAGATGGGGAATTATTTGACATAAAGTTTAAAATAGGTGGTAGTCCCACTTTAAAGCCTAATATGAATATGTTTTTAGCAGAGAACTGACACGTTTTAACCCACTAAGTGCTAGAGAGGTGTCCAACATGCTGCATTTGAGGTGTCTTAATCAACCAAGGCGTTTGGGGGAATCTATCTGGTTATACTAAGGGCTACATGCACAAAGAATGTGTCATAGCTTCTCTGCCACAAGTAACAGAGAAAATGCCCTAAAATTCACATTGATTTAAATGGGACATTTAACCCCTTGACTGCTAGGGAGTTCTCCAAAGCATTGTGAGGGAATGTATTGGAGACCTCTCTAGCATTCAGTGGGTTAAAACCCTTTGAATGCCAGAGGGGTACACAATGCATTGCTTTGCAATGCCTTGAACACCTCTTTGGCAATCAAGGGTTAAAAGTTCCAATAAGAATTTTCTTTCCTGTTATCCGGAACCATTTTCATATAATTTTTTAACATTTTTAAACAAAATCTTTATTATAATATTTTAAATGGTTCTGGGTAGGAAGTAACAACAACAGATTCTGACAGGAATTCGTTTTGAAAATCTATGACAGGAAATAGTTTTGAAAATGGTTCAGGGTAACAGGAAAGTACCAAATTTTTACTTCTCTGCTCTAGTTTATCCCAGAATTGTTCTTCATTCTCCTTGTGCATTTGGCCCTAAGTCTGCTTTTGTGGGATCTGACTTAGTAACTGGCCAGAGCCTACACTGTGCAGCCCATCCAAGGAAGGCAACCTTTGGCTCTCCATCTGTTGGGGAATAGAGCTCTCCATCATCCCCAGAACTGCAGCTTTTTGGCTGAATACAACCCTTAGGGCAGAATGCAAGAGACTGGAGCATTAGATGTTTTTGAGAGCCGTACATTTATGTGCTATTTGCAATTGCTCATGGTTTTTTTTTTTTCCATTTCAAAAACTTTATTGAAGAAAGATAAATGACAAATAACAAGTGACAATTGGGAGCATCTCCAAGTGAGAATGATAACAATCAATTATTATAATCAGTGAAATAAGAAGTATAATATACAGTATATATTTAGGTATTACCAGTAATGGAGGTTGAACACAGTAGTGGAAGAAGAAAAAGCTAACCATAGGAAATCACTGTAAGCGTATGAAATGACATCGTATACAATGACCAGGGATAATGCTAAGATTGAGCCCCCAGTTTCGATGTATAGAAAAAAGGATAGTCAAGAATCATAAAGAAGAGAGGAAAGATGAGGAAGAGTGAAGACGATTGCTCATGTTTTAATGCAAAAAAAAAAATAAAAAAAAAATAGCACATTCTCCTAAATTGACGGCACAAATAGCACATGCATCTAATTTAACAGCAAAGTTATTACATGTATCTATACGAACGGCGAAGTTAGCCAGACGCAGGAAAATGTGTGCTAGCTGCTTTGCTGAATTATAGATTTATTAACTTTCACCATAACTCAATTTATGGACAAATGGTTAAAATTTAGTTTGCTTGGGAAACAGTTCTAACATCCATTGAAATGTACAGATTCACACTGTATTCATATCCTTCACCATTAAACTCTAGTATGTAGCGGCCACAGTCCATTAACGTGGCCATTAACCCTTGAAGGACCAGAGGGGAGAGCAATGCATTGCCTTGCAAAGTGTTGCTCACCCCATCTTTAAAGGGTTAAAGGCTTTTCTGTTTTTACTCCGTAAAACAGGACTTTGTAAAAACTAGAAATCCTCCTTTATGCTATTTAGTTTTTAAATGGGTAAGAAATGTTTGTAAAGTCTCTACTGACAAAACAGAATAAATACTATTGTGCAAACCCCTCTTGCATGTGATAAAATAATACTCTGATTTATTGATACTACCTATGGATTCTTACAGCTCCCTATACGTAAGTCTATATTGTTAGCACAAAAAGGTTTTCCAAAGAGATTTGTAACAACTGGAAGGGCTCTGACTGGTGACTATGGATTGTTGCTAATTGACATTACTACCACTTGTGATAACTTACCAACCATGTGGATATTGCAGCTTTAACGTCCTGTCCCTGTTGCGGGGATAGCCAATCCCGATTCCTGATCCTCAAGAGCTACCAACAGTGCATATTTTCAAGGTATAACTGACTGAGCACAGATAGACCAATTAAAGTGACGGAGCCACTAATTAGTCCGCCTGAGCTACCGCTGGGATATCTTGAAAACTTGTGCTGTACATAGCTCTTGAGGACCAATGCTGGTTACCCTATTGTAAACAATGTTTTTTCTATTTATCAGGTTCTATACTCTGACAGCTTCCGCAAACAGATTCAGGGTAGAGCTGCGTTTGTGCTGGATACACCTGAAATGAGACGTGTTCGGGAAACCCAGAAACACATTTCATCGGTAATATTTCATGTCTTGTTCTGTTGCACCCCCTCAATGTAATCAAAATATATATCGGATTCGTTTACCACTCCAAGAAGAAATCATTTTTGCAGGCAGGACACTTGACCTACCCTTGTTTTAAATTGGAAAAAGTAACCCTTTGACTGCCAGAGGGGTATCCAACGCATTGAAAAGCAATGCGTTGGATACCCCTCTGGCACTCAAAGGTTTAAGTCTAGTGTAATAAGGGAACGTGGAAAAATTCTGGAGGAAGTCAACTGCACCACAGGGAACACATTAAAAGTCCCCAAACTCCTAAATGGGGCTTTTAACCCTTTAAATGCCAGAGGGTATGCTTTGCAATACGTTGCGAACCCCTCTGGTACTCAGATGGTTAATTAACCCCTTGAACTCTAGCATTCGATAAGCTAAAAGCCCCATTTATAAATCAAAGGGAATTTTATTACTTCACTAAGGTGCTGTTGGTTTGCTGTAGGTTTTCTTTAATTTTGCCTTTTCTCATAAGCTCCTATGAGTCTTGGCTCATAATGGTCATTTCCCTACAAACCACCTCACTTCTTGAATACGTTACTTGCTTCCCTGCAAGTTTTTCACGTTATGGAAAACATGAATTGTAATTCATACAAAGTAATTTCTTTTTCTGTTCTGTGACGTAATTGATTATAGACATACATGGTCATTAAATTAACACAAAATACTTCAATGTATTAAAAAAAAAAAACATAAGGGGGAGATACACTAAGATGTGATAAAGTGGAGATGATGTCTCCAGTTTATCACCTCTCCAGTTCCTATGTTATTCTATAAAGCCTATGCACTAACATCTCCAAAGTTGGAGAAATCTTAGTGCATGGGCTCCATAGAATAACATAGGAAATGGTGAGGTGAGATCTCTGATGAAGTTATCTCCACTTTATCACACCTTAGTGCATTTGCTCCAACATAAAGGTAACATTCTATAATGGATTCTGTTTTGCAGGTGAAGTACCATGAAGACTTTGAGAGGCAAAAGGGCAGTTTTACTCCTGTGGTCACTGATCCAATAACGGAACGCGTTAAGAAGAACATGATAGACTTTAGTGACATTAACTACCGAGGAATTCAGAGGAAGGTCGTGGAAATGGAAAGAAAAAGAAATGAACAGGATCAAGATGTCACAGGTATCAAAGGAATATACTAATCCTCATACACACACTGTTCTTTATAGAAGAGAAGCTGAATGTAGCTACACAGGAAAATATAAAATCCAGGTTTAAAGGAACAGGAAAGTTTTATTATGAAAATCACCCATCCTACATTTCCTGCAACATTACCTGTGACCAGATTTGTACCACATCTCATCCTTTTTTTCTACTGTCACTTTAAACTCCAATAGGATTAGTTCAGTGCTTGGCTCAACCATAGACCCAACTTAACATATGGGATTTGCCTTTAGGCTGTGCCATAATACCCCATACCCCTGCATCTGTTTCCCTATACCAGGATAGTCAATTGCTGGACCACCAGCTGTTGGGGACTAAAATGGCTGGTTGGGGATGATGGAGTTTTAGTCCCCAACAGCTGGAAGTCCAACAATTGACAACCTCTGTCCCCTACACTATGTACATTGAATATTTTTTGGGGTCAGGGTCACTTCCACAATATCAGACTATAGATCTATCCATGAAGTGTTCAGCACTTAATTAAATTTATATTCAGTTATCAAAATATTATATTACCAAGTTGCAATTAAGTCATATGTTCATGAGTTAACGATTAAAAGATCCCTAATTGTTAAACGAGAACTCTCTAAAACCATTACACTGATTGAAAAACAAAAAGCACAAAGCAAACAGAGGTCTTTAACAATTTAAGGACCAGAGGGGAGCACAACACATTGTGAAGCAATACATTGCACACCCCTTCTAGTCCCTAAAGGGTTAATTGAGACTGGTAGCTGACAGATCCACTTTAATACATATCAAAAATGAACTTTACCTATAGACTTAGTGGCTCTTTGGGTCGTATGTTCAAAGGGATAAGGACAAAAAATGTTGTATGAAAGACAAAAATAAGTAATTGTATGCCTGAACGACATATTTTCTATAGAGTATACAACAAAAAACTAGTAATGTCCGTTGTGTAAGACACAACTCCAGAATTGCCGGGGAAAGGGGCGGGACAAGGGCGTGGCTAAACTATTCTCCAGTGTCTTATAGCAGAAAAGAAAATTTGTCAAAAATAACAACAAAAAAATGTCTTGCAGAAGACAAAATTTGTACATTATGAAAAAAGTGTAGGGAATGTGAAGTTCTGAATGTGAGAACTTTTGTCTTTAGTTAACCCCTTAACGACCGGGGAATCCGGACGCGACTTAATGACCACGGAGCAATTTTTTTTTATTGCTCCGTTGCGTTCCGGACTCCCCGAACGGCGTGCAGCCACGGGGGGAGCCCAGAACTCGATGACGGTCATAGTACGTCATCAGTCGTTAAGTCAAATCGACCTTTGATGTACTATGACCGTCAAGGGTCGTTAAGGGGTTAAGACATTTTTGACGGCATTTTTGTCTTTACATACGACAATTTCAGTCAGGACAAACAACATATTTCCGATCATAACCGACACTCTCTGAAAATATTAATGATCCCAATGACACTGTACTTTGAAAAGTCGTTACAAACGACAAAAGCTATTTCGCTACTTCCTAGAAAATATGGCCGTTAGTTTGATTAATAGAATGACTTACTTAAATAGGTGTTTTTGTTAGGTGTAGCTACCTATAAATTGTTGCATAGTACCTGCCAATACTATAATTTGACATCTGTATTTATTTCACAACTCTTCACAAAATACAAACGGCTTTGATAATCTGAATAAGCTAAACCACTGAAGAAACAACCATGTTCTGCAGAAACGTAAACCTTTTCAAATAATGAGCTACCTCTCCTCTGGTCAGCTACAGACTGCAAATCAGCTGCAAGGAAAAGCCTAAAGTATACAGACGTACATGACTCCTGCTTGAAGGGCACTTAACTAGGAAATAACTTATTTTAAACAAATGAAGAGCTGCTAATTTCTATAGGTATAGTTTCCCTTTAATGTCAGTTATTTAGAAATCTACAAGATACATTATTATTTATTTTCATGCCGGTGTTTGGAAGACATTACAATGACAATATGAAACCAAGAGACAATGCATGCGAATGTCTTCTTTCATTTAGATCTCAGAGTGTGGCGTACTAATCCTGGTTCCGTCTTTGACTATGACCCAGCTGAAGACAACATTCAGTCAAGAAGCCTGCACATGCTGTCAGGTTAGTGATGTTCTCCTTGTTATATCAATGCAATGAAGCTGATATAATCAAAAGTGGAGCAATACTGGTGCAAACCAATTGAATCATAGGAGACAAACGATTTACATGCGGATTTTAAACCTATAAATAACAGAAAAACAATGCATTGTAGATATCGCTAGTATTCCAGGGGTAAAAAGGCAGAGTTGATGAAAAAGGAAAAACAGGAGGAGCCCGATAGTGTAACACTGTAAACCACAATATAAAATAACTAGTTGAAGCCACAGTGCCACTGCCAGCCGGTCGCGGGGCAGTCATGCACAGTGGAGACTGCCCACACAGCGGCTGATACAGTGCCAGCCGGTCGCGGTGCAGTCATGCTCAGTAGAGACTGCCCGCGCCACGGCTGATACAGCGATGGACTCTCCTTTGGAGCGCCCTACTCTGTATCAGCTTAGTCACAGGCAGTCTCTACTGCACATTACTGCTTCGTTACCATGACAGTGCCAGACTGATGTTATCACCAATCTGATGGCCAGGCTTACGGAACATATTATCAAGATAATTAGCCTCTTATGTTTTAACTTTCGTCACATGAATTGTATTTAATAAGTATATAATTTCCGAGAGGGATGTTTTCTATCGCAGTCATTCACTTTTTTGTTCCGAGAAGAGTCAAAAGAGAGGAGTTTTACCTGAAAGAAGACAGGGATATTCTCTGTAAGCCTGGCCATTAGATTTGCTGGTAACATCAGTCTGGTACAGTCATACTCTGAAGTGTTATTTTAATTCATAATGCTATATTGTAGTTTACAGAGTTACACTATAGGGTGCCTATACTTCATACTTCTACCATTGGGGAGAGAGAGAGAGAGTTGAAGGAGAGATTCAGAAGTATCTGAATCCTGAAAGTACTACAGCTGGGGGCAGTTATTCATCCCAGAGGCCTTAGAGCTGGATTTGGTATATATCAGTTTCCAGCCATTCATTGTGTGAGTAGACACCTTATGGGTGTTGGTGGCAGTCAATATGGTATCCTTTTAAAAGGTTGCACGCGAAACAGCGTGTGACCAAATAGTGCGTTATCTATGTCGCCACGATACAAATGGTGACCTGATTTCGCACTGCATGAAAGCACAAGGTTCTCAGGTCGAGCTATAAAAGTCGAGAAAAAAAAAAAAAAAAAAAAAAATGTTGATGAGCACTGCTCCAGCCAGAGAGAGAGGCCCGGAGCAGTGCTGGATGTGGGCACGGAAAGGGTTAAAGACATACTGCAAGGGAATAAATGCTTGCACTATGGAGCTTTCTCATCACTGACCAGAACAACCCGCTCATGATAGCTGAGCGCCACCTCTGCACTCTCTCCCCTGTCATCTATCCAGCCAACCTGCATCAGTAGTTACACTTGGTCAATAGAGTTTCATGTTGATTTGAACAAGGGTGCCCCCTGTTGTTCTCCTTGTGTTTCTGCAAAAGGCCTATTTTACCCTTTGAGTGCCAGAGGGGTATGCAACGAGACTGTTTCAAATGTTGCATTTTTTTCAACAACTGCACTGCTTTGCCTTTATACACAAGGACCAATATTTTCAGTCTCCAATGATAATAAATACTCATTTCTTTGCAGTACAAGCCCGCCGCAGTCGTGAGCACTCTCGATCCGCTAGTGCCTTAAGCCTGAGTGCTGGAGACGAAAAATCAGAGCACTCTGAAGCGGCTGACCACCATCATTCCTATTATAGCAATGGAGGTATCTTCACCACCGCTACAGTAACAGGTAATAATAAGGACAATAAAGTACTATAGGGCATGTGCTCAATAAAAGTGGGCTAAACCAACTGCATCCTAGAGGACAAATTAAATTCTCAAAATTTCCTTTGAATTAAATGGGACTCTTAAAGCAGTAGTAAATGTTTTATGAAAAAGAAAACTGTATTGTAGGACTTTTACTGCTGCTTAAAACAATTATAAGCCTATGGATGAGAGAGTCATATTTCTAGAGTTCTTATATTTAAAACACTTGCTATTTTACATGAACATTGCCATCTAGTGGCCACATTTGAATTATTTATTCTATTTCATTGTACGAGATAACTGGATATCTGTGATTCACCTATCTCTACAATGTGACATGCTGTCAGTCTGAACTTTTAGGAAGTAATCATGCTGTCACTCACTTAATTGTTTTAATTAAACATCTGACAGCAGTGAGAGCACCCTCGCTTTGCTTAGCAGCCCTATACCTGATATGTTTTCATGAAATAAAGTTTACTGCTCCTTTAACTTCCTACATAGTAGAGGGACCTCTAATGCAATGCTTTGGAGACCTTTCTAACACCGTAGGTGTTAAAAACCCAGTTTAAACCATTGAGAATTTTTATATTGTCCTATAATTGCTCCACTTTAGTTTGTTCATATTACCTTAAGACAATGCAATTCATATGTTAGACAAACAATACACACTGCTCAGTGCTAACACTGTTCCACAACACTTGTAGCCCACAGGGAAAGTTCTCAGATGCTGTTTTACCAGGGTAAGTACTCTTGCTCCAGCGCTATACAATGAAAGCTCTCTCTCTTTCTGTGACAGGTAATAACCGCTTATGACAAACACATACTACTTAGCATAGAAAGCTTTCTCCTTCTGTGGCAGTGAATGAGCGCTTATGCAGTTATGCAGTCCTATAAAAAAATAAATAAATAAATTACAAGAGCTCTCACCCTCCCAAGAACCTGTGTAGCATTCAATGTGCTCCACACCTATCTGGCCCCAAAGGTGGTAACTGCAAGACCATATTCCTGTGCCTTGTCCCTTCCATTATACCTTCCCCTTCCAGACTAAAATTATTACTGTGTAGCACTTTGACACTTATAGGGGTTTATGACCTAAGGAGAGTTAAAGAAGTAATAACGTGTAGATGACTTCTCCAATAATATCACTTCTCCAGTTTCTATGTTATTCTATAAAGCCTATGCATTAAGATCTCCAAAGTTGAAGCAGTCTTAGTGCATTGGTTCCATAGAATAACAAAGGAATTTGAGAAGTGATCAACTGGAGAACTCATCTCCACTTTATTACCGCTTAGTAAATCTCCCTCAATATCTCTTACCTATCACACCTTAATGCATCCCCCCCCCCCCAAAGAGTTACTTCTTAACAAAATGGATGTTCAAACGTCTGTCTAGCTGTTGTTGGATTCAAACTACCCTCATCCTCAGGATGATGAGTAATGTGGACCAACAGCAGCTAAAGAGCCACAGGTTGAATACCCATTATATGTTAAAAGTAAATACTTGAGTGCCAAAGGGGTGCCCCAAACCTCTGGCCCTCAACAGGTTAAAATGGATCAAACCTTTGAGTGTGACTGGTGTAATGCAAAGGGGAGACACATTGGGGAGTAAGGGAGGTAAATTGTGAAGGGGGGAAAGTGTCAAAAGGTGGGGGGGTGGAGTGCGTCAGGGGAAGCAAGTGAGTCAAGTGTAGGAACTGAGCAATTCAAGAGGTGACAAGGGTTAGAGGGTCAAGGAGTGTAAGGGAAAAGGGCAGGGTCACAGGAGAAAGAGACACGAGGAACCAGGGCAAGGTTACTAGGAACAGTTAGACAGATAAAGGAGAATTGGAGGACGAGGAAAAAGGAAAGGCAAGCAAGGCAGAGCTAAGAGAGCATTAAAAGGAGATGTAACACCTCCTAATAATAACCCTCCACTTACCTAAATAGGGCCATGGAATCCTAATGGCCCTTTTGCCTTTGTTCAAGATGTAACATCTTCAATCAGCCCTGGATTTCATGCCTATGGAGGCTGACTTGACAATTTCTAGGAGGAACCCAGGACACAAACAATACCGGCCACACATCGGTAACCATAACCCTTTAAGGACCACAGTAGTGTGAAGTCCAATGTTTTGCAATGCATACACTAAAATAGAACAATAGGGAGTGCTGTATTTAATAACCAGCACACTGCCTGCAAACCAGGAACTGTCATGTCTGCCTCCATGGTTCTCCTGAGACATAAGGGCAAAATTCATAGGTGGTTGTTTTCTGGCTATAGTAAGGTAAGTAGGGGGTGTTTATTATTAGATGTTACTTCAACTTTATAGCGAACGAGAAGTAGAAATACATGTCAGTGCTATACGATCATCAATAGGGGCCAGCTCCTCCCCATACATGAGACAATTCCACTTCGACTGCTCAGGCCGAAGATGCTCATTATATCAGGAGGATGACACATGGCACTGCACACAGAGGAACCTTCAGCTTAGTGGAGGAGCCAGCCCACAGCATCATATGGAGATGGACAGCTCTCCCAACGCCATCCCAGGTGGCATTTACTTGCCCTTGACTTCTGGGCACCATATTTAGACAAGCTCAGAGACTGCTGGGAGTTTGAACTTGGTTATCATATGCAAAGCTGAGTATGCATGTTAATAAAAAGCCAGAGAAGCACCATTCCTAAAATAAAAAAAAATAAAAAAAACGGGTGGTGCCCGACTACTTCCCTGCTCTTTTTATAACCACATACTACTTAGCATGGAAAGCTTTCTTCTTCTGTGGCTGTGAATAACCGCTTAAAGCAAACACGGATTACTTTGATCTCCTAAAACATATCTTTCATTTACAGGTTACAAACAAGCTAAAACAACAGAGCTTCCCCAACAGAGGTCTTCTTCTGTAGCCACTCAACAAACCACTGCATCTTCAGTACCATCTCACCCATCCACTACCGGAGTAAGTACACTGCGGAAATACCGAAAAATACAACAAGATTTACATCTAAATAACCCACAGAAAAGACAGCCTCAGTCATTTACATGACCCCCGTATTCCACTGTCCTATGGCATAGACAAATATCCTTAGACTTAAAAAGGGATAATCAATTGTTGGACTACATCAGTTGGGGACTTCAACTCTCATCATTCTCAACCAGTCATTGATGGGCGTTGTAGTCCCCGACAGTTTGACAATTGACTTACCATGGCCTAGAATATAAAATGCAAATGCAGAGATACTAGTATTCTGCTGGATGTATCTGTAGTTTTGCAGAGTGGGAGTGACCAGCACAGTTTAGGTACTCAAAATGATTGCCTACTCAACCTAATGGTAATTCCTGCCATGACCATGGATTTCTAAGGCTGCAACTGAACAGTTACCATCTCATCTGGACCTCTATCAAGCTTGAAGAAGGTCCTGATGAGAGTATCAAAACGTTACTGCTGTTTGTAGTTCACGTCCTGATGTTATTTGAATAATACAACACTACAATTTTTGAGACCAGATCCATGAGTGTGTACTTTTTTGTATATGATTATAGATATATAGATATATATATATATATATATGTGTGTGTGTGTGTGTGTGTGTGTGTGTGTGTGTGTGTGTGTGTGTGTGTGTGTGTGTGTGTGTGTGTGTGTGTGTGTGTGTGTGTGTAAATTGTTATTGCTAATTAAAACAAGTTTTTTTTTTTTTTTCATATACTTAGTATGTTTGTAATTTTATGCAAATAAGTACTGGCTGGCAGTTGGGATGGAGAGTAGCAAGGAATGATAGTATCTGGCTGACACACCAGCGACTACTATTTAATTTGCATGCATTGCCAAATGAAAAAAGTAAAATATCTCAAACTGTTGTTTTAATTACAACATGGGTAACATAACATAGGGCCTTATTCTCGAAAAAAGAGGAACAATTATGGCACTAATCATCTGCATCATAGGGGACAAATAAAAAGTGTGAACATGTTAATTTGGTTTAATGGGGCTTTTAAATGGATGGTCACCTTTTATTTTGACTAGACATATGCTGCAATACCAAAATTCAAATGGCCTATAATTATTACTTTTTTCCATCTTCACTTTTTTTTAACCCTTTGAGTGCCAGAGGGGAATGCAATGCATTGTGTACCCCACTGGCACTCAAAGGATTAACACATGTATGTCCCTGACAGTAATTTTCTGAATCCATGGAGTGAAATTTGGGTTATTTATACAATGCTGCAAGTCTCCCCGAGGCACTGATTGTTCTGTATGCTGTACAGGTGGCTTTTTCTACATTGTTTCACTCTGTTTAATTTTTTTTTATATTGTTGCACTCTGTACGCTTTCACAGTCCCACGCAGAATGCTTTCTGAAAACTAAATTCAGATAGCACTTTGTAGGGATATGAGTGTAAAAAAATAGGTGAAGATGAAAAACAATTAAAAGTATAGTCAATTTAGCTTTGCATATTCTGCACTTGAGAATATGTAAAGTCACAATAAAATGTTGCTGTTCCTATACCCCCTGAATACTAGAGACGTCTCATACACATTGACTCACAATGTGCTGGAGACCTCTAACATTCAACTGGTTAAAAGTTCCATCTAACTCTACCGACATTTTTATTTGTTCCATGTGGAATAGATGGTTTACTCCAGAATTTCTCCTTTTTTGTTGAATAACACTATAAAGTATTATTTCCTCTTTAAAAGGATAGTAATGTTTCACAATAATAGCAACTCTAGTTAATCTTCAAAGTATTTATCCATGGAGAGAGTTTTTCAGTACTGTCAGAGTTGTAGTACAAGAGTAATTGAATGATCAAATATCCCGCTCCCTCCCCTTTTACCTAGTGTAAGCCACCTCCCCTCAGATGTGGGATCTGGTTGCTTGACCAGACAGATATTTACTGGGAGTATAAGGAAAACCCTGCCCCCCTTGACAGGTTTTCAGATTTTTCCTTATGATCACTGAAGATTGTCCCTCTCTGTGATCCATCCGGATAGTCTTGCTGCTCTGAGGTGAGCAGTGTTACATCAGTAAAAGGGGCGGAAGGGGGATACTTTATCATTCAATTACTCTTGAACTACAACTCTGACAGTAGTGAAATAACACTCTTCATGGCCCAAATACTATGAAGATTAACTGGAGCTGCTTTTATTGTGAAACATTACTATCTCTTTAACCCTTTGAGTGCCAGAGGGGTATACAACGCATTGCAAAGCAATGCGTTGCATACCCATCTGGCACTCAAAGGGTTAACAGGAAACATCAACATTCCATTTGGATGATAATACTGATGTTCTCAGAGGAACTGAGGCAATTCTGGAGCAAACCAACTGCACCATAGGGGACAAATACAAATTCCCCAAAGTGACAGTGATTTAAATTGGTCTTTTAACTCCTTCAAATGCTGGAACTCACACACACATTTTGACATAATGGGGGAGATGACATAAGGTGTGATAAAGAGGTGATAAAGTGGAGATTATATCTGCTCCAGTTCCTGTGTTAATCTATGGAGCCAATGTCCTAAGAAGTCCAAAGGTGGAGAATTCTTACTGCATCGGCTCCATAGAATAAGATAGGACTTCGCAAACAGTGGCATATCTAATTAATGGAAGGTCCAGCTACAAACATTTTTAGGGCACCAGTAATATAATAATAACATTTTCCCAGGAGTATAACTAAAACATATTGGGTAATGGGTCAGAAAGACTCCTTGGATGCCGGAACCTCTTCACAACTGTACACTGAGTTTGCTCTCTCTTTAGTTAAGCTCCTGTTAACAAAACAGCAACAGATTGACCAGCGCCACTATAACATTTCAGGAAACAGATATTGCACCTAAAATAATTCAAGTTTTAGCTGCAATAATTTTTTTATAAAACAGCTCTAAGCAGTACTATATTATAGATAGAGAGATATTTTATATATTTATTGTTACTATCCCTTTAAACACAGCTTTGTAACCCCTTGAATGCTAGAGGTCTCCGAGACCTCTCTAGCATTCAAGGGGTTAAAAGCCCAATTTAATTCAACAGGAATTTGTATTTGTCCCCTGTGGTACAGCTGGTTTACTCCAGTTTGCTGTTATAAATCTGCGTCATTGACTCACAGCTTTCCAGAACCTATGAGATTCAGGCACATTGAAAAGCAAATTATAATTTACGTCCATCCGACCACTGTAACATAACACACTGTGTTTCTTTTATTTTACAGAAAACCTTCAGAGCCATGTATGATTACAGAGCGGCAGATGATGATGAAGTGTCTTTCAGAGATGGGGATACCATATTAAATGTCCAGACTATCGATGAAGGCTGGATGTATGGGACTGTCCAGAGAACTGGCAAGACTGGCATGCTGCCAGCCAACTACGTGGAAGCCATCTGAACATCTTGCTAGACAGCACTTGCTTGAACAGTAAACAAACATGGCACTTAAAACCATTTGTGTGCCAGAGACGTATCCAATGCAATGCGCTAGACATCTCTCTGGCACTCAAAGGGTTAATGTATACATTAGAAGAGTGTTGGCAGCCTGTTTGTCTTTCTGTTAATGTGCCTTGTGTCTGAAATAGAAACTAAAAATATATATATTAACCCTGTGAGTGGCAGAGGGGTACGCAACACATTGCTTTGTAATGCTTTGCGTACCCCTCTGGCACTCAAAGGGTTAATTCTGAGTGCCAGGAGGGGAGTCTAACACATGCTTTGCAGTTCGCCACTCCTCTGGCACTCAAAGGGTTAACATCTTAAAAAGCAATTTGACAGCATCACGATTGGACTGATACATTTTACTAAAAATAGTGGCCTCCATATATATTTATTTTTTCCTTGTAATAACTTACTAATGTCAATATTCTATAAAAGAAGGTTGCACAGATTTATGTTACCGTAATTATTTGTTGCAAATCACAACAAGAAAATGTGCCCTGGGATATCTGCTATTGTGTTCATCATCTACTGACACAGTATCGTGTTGGAGTTCTACAATCCACCATATGAAATTATTGTACAAGCGAGCACCCTAGAAAAATCACAATATGGGAAAGCCTCTCCTCTGCTTGCTGGACGCTGTGTGCATGTGATTTTGTTCTAGGGTAAACAATTGTTACTCCCTGTACATTAGTGATTAAAGCTGGCATTTCTGCAGTAGTTTACGGTGTTGATGGATGATCAATGATGTTAAATGGATGGTAATGAAATATACACTTTTCATACAGTGGTTCTCAGTGTTCCTTAGAACCCCATAGTCCCCTGCAGGACAAGGCTAGTTGAAGAGGATGGGAACTGTGGATTACAACAGTTGAAGGTTCAATGGTTATGTAACACTCACCTAGCTCCTTTGAAATTTAAAAAAAAAAAACCTTCTAAACTTTTTATTAACCTTTTTGTTAATTTTCTTATATCTAACTTCTGGTGATGTTTTACCTTTAAAAGATAGTAACGTGTCACAAAAACAGCAGCTCCATTTAATCTTCATAGTATTTGGGCCATGGAGATTGTTATTTCAATACTGTCAGAGATGTAGTTCAAGAGCAACTGAATGATAAACTATCCCCTCCCACCCATTTTACCTAATATAAGGCACCTCTCCTCAGATGTGGAATCTGGTCTCTTGACCGGACAGATCACTGCAAGGGACAATCTTCTTACTGTGACCATAAGGAAAACCCTGCTCCCATGACAGGTTTTTCCTTATGCTCACTGAAGATTGACCCTCTCTGTGATCCATCCGGACAGTCTTGCTGCTCTGAGGTGAGCAGTGTTACATCAGTAAAAGGGGCGGGAGGGGGATATTTATCATTCAATTACTCTTGAACTGCTACTCCAACTGTATTAAAATAACACTCTCTATGGCCCAAATACTGTGAAGTTTAATTGGAGCTGCTTTTATTGTGAAACATTACTATCCTTTTAACCTACTTCTTCCAAGCAGGTCATGGATAGAAAATTTGAAACTTGTATTGTTCAAATGAACACAGCAGGGTGTACACATTAAAAGGCAATATGTTTTACAGTACTCTCACTCAAAATGTACAATATTCCACCAACATGGATAGTAAAATGGTTATATTACATAGGAACATAGTAGCACAGGAACATAGTTGACGAGACTCAAGAATGCTGTGCATCCATCAAGTTCAGTCCATGTTACATCACCACTGTTGATCCAGAGGCAGGCAAAAAAAAAAAAAAAAAGCCCTGTTGAAGTCATTTCCAATTAAAGGGATAGTAATACTTAAAATGTAAAAAAAATATGTTGTAGGGTTTATCTCCCTGAGTAAAACAAGAGTACTCCCACTTCTGAAAGGTGTTTCATTCAAAAGTTATTAAATTTCAAAGTTGAATTTTTTAGGTGCAATATCACAGTGGCCTGAAATTGTACAGTGGACCTGTTGCTACACGATCCTATGGACAGCTCTGGTCCCGGGACCATAAATCTCCATAGGATGGTGTAGCAACAGCGCCACTGTACAATTTCAGGCCACTGTGATACTGCACCTAAAAATTCAACATTGAAAATGAATAACTTTTGAATGGAACACCTTTCAGCAGTGGGAGTACTCTTGTTTTACTCAGGGGGATAAACCCCACAACATATTTTTTTTTACATTTTAAGTATTACTATCCCTTTAAGCCCCAGTTGAGTAAAAATCATTTCATCCTGACTCCAAATGGCAGTCGGGTATTTCCCTGGATCAACATCCTATCTGTTTTGAAACCAGCTGTCATAATTTTAAATATTGTTGAGGTAGAAAGGTATCCATTACTTTGCAATGCGTTGTGTACCCCTCTGGCACTCAAAGGGTTAAAAAAACAACTACAGTTTCTGCAAACATAGCATCCCTAGGCAAATAATTCCACAATGTTACTACGATTACAACAATCCCTTCCTGTTTTAGGTGAAAGCACATTCCTTCTGGTCTTGGAATGGATGACCTCTTGTTTTTGAGTAAATAGTTCCTTAGAGAGGTCTTTGTACTGAGATAGTATTTATATGTAAATGGTAAACATCTCAACCCTTACACATTTCTTCTCAAATGTAAACAAGCTTAGTTTGACTAGTCTTTCAGATCCTCCAATACCCTTATCAGCTTTGTTGCATGTGTCTGCACTTTTTCCAGTTCGGTAAGGCCTTCTTTAAAGGGATAGTATTACTTTAAAATTACTTATCCCTATTTTGTAGCCCTTAAATAAAGAAGAAAAATGCCCCCAGTGGCATCTCTCAAACCCTCATGATTTGACAGATAACCGCTTACAAAGTTCTCCTCTGCCTGATGTCAGCATTCTAGCTGAAAGCAGGGAAATCCGGTCCCGGGACCGTCGGAGGCTCTGCAGCAGAGCCGAGATTGTGTTAATGAAAAATAAATCCTTCACTAAAAAGGTCTTCTATGTGTGCTTGCAAACTAAGCACACGTAGAAAACCTTTTTAGTGAAGGATTTCTTTTTTTATTAACACAATCTTGGCTCTGCTGCAGAGCCGCCAGCTGATCCCAGGAGAGGATTCCCCTGCTGTCAGCTAGAACACGGATGTCAGGCAGAGGAGAACTTTGTAAGTGGTTATCTCTCAAACCATAAGGGTTTGAGAGATGCCACTGGGGGCATTTTTCTTCTTTATTTAAGGGCTACAAAATAGGGATAAGTAATTTTTAAGTATTACTATCCCTTTAAGAACTGGTACACAAAATTGTACTCCATATTATAGATGAGACCTTAGCAGGTGTTTATATAGAGGTACAATTATATTCTCATCTTGTACATCTATATCTTTCTTTTTTTTTTTTTTTTATACATGATGCTACCCTATGGGCTCTTGCAATGGCTGAGTGACACTGCACACTGCTGTGAAATCTGTTGTTTATCACTACCCCTTTCTCTAACAGTTTCCCATTTAGTGTATATGTAATATGATTGGTTCTGCAGCCCAAATTCATAACATCACATGTATATTAACCCCTTAACGTCCAGTGACGTGACCGTCACTGCTATTTTTCACTAAAGGACCAGTGACAGCCTTGGCATGTCATGTATTTTTTTACTTATAGTGCTCTTGTGGGTGAGCTGTGACTAGTAATGAGGGCTGAAACTGACTGCTCCAAGACCAGAGCGATTACTATGAGTACACCGTTGGGCGTACTGGCACATCAAACTTCACTATCTGGTCCTTAAAGGGATAGTAATACTTTATTATTACTATCCCTCATATTTTAGGTATTTGCAAAATATGTTAATAGCCCCCAGGTTAATCTCTCAAACCTTTATGGTTTGAGAGATAACCGAAGGCAAAGTTCCCCCCTCCCTCCCCCTTCCCTGAAGTCAGTGTTGTGCCTGACTGCAGGGATATCCGGTCTGACTTTCATCATGTGGCTCTGCAGAAGAGCTGCGATCGTGTTAGTGACAAAGAATTATTTCACTGAAACAGTCTTCTACATGTGCTTGCAAACCAAACATATGTAGAAGACTATTTCAGTGAAATAATTCTTCTTCACTAACGGGATCTCGGCTCAGCTGCAGAGCCGCAAGTTTGTCGTACGACAGACTTCCCCTGCAGTCAGTACAATGCTGACTTCAGGGTAGGGGGAGGGAGGGGGGAACTTTGCTTTCTGTTATCTCTCAAACCATAAAGGTCTGAGAGATGAACCTGGGGGCTATTAACATATTTTGCAAATACCTAAAATATGAGGGATAGTAATAATAAAGTATTACTTTCCCTTTAAAGAACCACACAGCCCAGGACCGCTGGTCCTTAAGGGGTTAAACATCATCTGCCACATTTCCACCCATTCACTTATTTATCCAAATCTTTTTGCTGAGAAAAAAACAACTTGCTCTGAATGTATCCCTTACACAGTTTAGCTATCAGCAAAGACTGAGACTCTACTTTCAATAACCACTTCAAAACCATTAATAAACAAATTAAACTTGAACCCTGTGGCACTCAACGTACAGCTTTAGACCATCTTAAAAATATTTCATTTACAACAACTCTCTGCCATCTATCATTTAAAGGGATAGTAATGTTTCACAAAAACAGCAGACCCAATTAATCTACATAGTATTTGAGCCATAGAGAGTGTTATTTCATTACTGTGAGCTTTGTAGTTCAAGAGTAATTGATTAAAAAAGTTTCCCCTCCCGCCCCTTTTACCTAGTATAAGCCATCTCTTCTCAGATGTGGAATCCAGTCCATAGGCCAGACAGATAACATCAGGGGACAATCTTCTTATTGTGAGAACAATGAAAGCCCTGCCCCCTTGACAAGTTTTTCAGGCTTTTCCCTTATCTTAATTGAAAATTGTCCCTCTCTGCAATCTACCTGGGCACCTCCCTTCTGATCTGGGTGAGCAGTGTTACATCAGTAAAAGGGGCAGGAGGGGGATACTTTGTCATTGAAATACTCATGAACTACAACTCTGACAAAATTGAAATAACACTCTCCAAAGTCCAAATACTATGATGATTAATTAGAGTTGCTTTTATTATGAAACATTACTATCCCTTTAACAAGTTCTCTATTGATGTAGAGATATCACCTCCTGGGCTGAAGCCTTTAATCTATACTTTAACCCCTTTTGTGTATCCTATTCAGGACTCCCTGAGTAGTGTGCAGCCATGCGGGAAGCCCTGAATTCCACTACTGTCACTGGTACTAAACCCTTTGAGTGTCAAAGGGTTAAAGGGATAGTAATACTTCATTTTATTTTATTTTGTAGGCATAAAAAAAAAAAAAAAAAACGTGAAGAACGATATAAGTCTTATCTCTCAAACCCTTATGGTTTGAGAGAGATTCACAAGCAAAGTTTCCCCTCCCGCCACTTTTACCTAGTGTAAGCCATCTCTTCTCAGATGTGGAATGCAGTCTATAGACCAGACAGATAACAGCAGGGGACAGTCTTCTTCCTATGAGAACAATGAAAGCCCTGCCCCCTTGACAAGCTTTTCAGGGTTTTCTCCTTATCTTAATTGAAGATTGTCCCTCTCTGCAATCTACCTGGGCACCTCCCTTCTGATCTGACTGAACAGTGTTACATCAGTAAAAGGGGCAGGAGGGGGATACTTTGTCATTGAATTACTCTTGAACTACAACTCTGATAGAATTGAAATAACACTCTCCAAAGTCCAAATACTATGATGATTAATTAGAGCTGCTTTTATTATGAAACATTACTATCCTTTTAAGTGCCGGACAGGCGTGACGGCCCTGGCACAGCATTGGTCCTTAAGGGGTTAACTTGTTGCAAAGCAGAGTAGCAAAAGCTTTTGCAAAATCCAGGTATACTACATCAACAGCAATACCCTTGTCCAAGTTACTACTTTCACAGAATGCAAATAATTTAATTTGACATCATCTATTCTTCATAAGACCATGCTGAATCCGGCGGATATTGTAGTTGGTCATCACAGAGTCTTGAATTCTATCGGATAGTAACACTTGTAATTTCATGCCCACTACAGAAGTTAAAGGGTTAATAATACTTCCAAGAAAATTTATTTTTAATTGTAGCCATTTAAAAAACATTAAAAAGGATAGGTCTTATCTCTCAAACTTTTATGGTTTGAGAGATATTCACAAGTAAAGTTTCCCTCTCAGTGACCAATAGGGTCAAGTCTACCATCTAGTGGTCAAATTTGGAATCCGGTCCGCAGAGCAGAGAACGAGAGATATAAAATTAACTACTTCACTGCAACGATCTACAAAATGTGCTTGCAAAATAGACACACTTTGTAAACTATTCCAATGAAGTAGTTAAATTTTCTCTCTATCTAGGCTCTGCTGAAGAGCTGCTGCCGGTCTGGGCACCGGATTCCAAATCTGACAGCTAGAAAAGCGACATCATTCAGGGGGAAACTTTGCTTGCGACTCTCGCAAACCATAAAGGTTTGAGAGATGAGACTTATATCGTTCATGTTTGTTTAAATGGCTACAATATAAAATACTTTTTTTTTTTTTTTTTTTTTTTTTTTTAAGTATTACTATCACTTTTAGCTTGTTTAGATCTTGTACTACATCTGCTTTCATCCAATCATAAGGCACTATGCTTGATGATAGCAAGTTCATTGCTTTGCAATGTGTTGCATACCCCCTCTGGCACTCAAAGGGTTAAAGGGATCGTAACACTTAAAATGTAAGAATATATATATTATAGTGTTTACCTCCCTGAGTAAAACAAGGATGCTCCCACTACTGAAAGATATTTTATTCAAGTTATTACAACTCAAACTTGAAATTTTTTAGGTTAAGTATCAGTCGCCTGAAATTGTACAGCAATGCTGTTACACCATCCAATGGATGGATCTGCCCAGTTGACCATAAATCTCCCTAGGATGGTGTAGTAACAGCACCGCTGTACAATTTCAGGACACTGCAATATTGCACCTAAAAAAAATTCAGGTTTGAACTGTAATAACTTTTGAAGAAAACACATTTCAGCAGTGAGAGTACCCTTGAGTGTATGCCATCAGATCCAGGTCATTTATTAAACATAACCTTTTCCAGTCTCTTTAGGAATTTTTGTCTTCAATCAGCCATGTACATGATGGCAGAAATTTTGTGATTCTCCCTGTTTGCACACAGTCTGCAATTTTTGCTTCTTTTCTAAATCCCCTTAAAGGACTGGAGGAGTGTGTGTGATCACAACTACTGACTCACCGTGGGAGAGGGAAACGGACTGCTCCAGACTCCAGAGCAATTTTTTTTTTTTTTTTGTTTTTAGACTGCCCCCATGATCACAGCACACCTGCAGGCATGCTTTGATTTAAAAAATCATGACGTGCCAGGTCTGTCACCGGTCCTTGCATGTCACTGGTTATTAGGGAGTTATACAGAAGAAAATTTGTTTAAAGGTGTCATCCATTGCCTTTTCCTCCTAATTAATTCACCTGTTTCAATTTTAAGGGAACCCATAGCATCATACTTGTAGTTTACAATTATTTTCTTGCTCTTTTGCACTTTGCAGTAATGTTCTCATGTTCAGTTGTAGTCAGCTCAATTGCTTGTTTGCAGATTTTGTTGCATACTTTGTATTTTTTAAATGATGCATGTGACAATTCTGACAAAGTGGAACTAGTCTTTAATAAGTAGGTGATCTTAAAGTGATAGTAATACTTGAAAACTTTTAAATTTAATTCAATAGCTATTTTAAAAATACATTAATTGTGCCATTTATTGTTTGGGAGATATAAGTCTGCAAAGTTCCCCCCTCCCCTTGTGCTGACATCAGCTTTCAAACTCAGAGATGAAGATCCCAGTCCATAGACTGTTGTGCGGCTCTTCAGCAGAGCCATGATCACAGTAGTTACAAAGAAATACTTCATTTCAACGGTCTACAACGTTATAGACCGTTGAAATAAAGTATTTCTTTGCAACTGCCGTGATTACGACTCTGCTGAAGAGCCACAGGACAGTCTATGGTTTGGGAGATCGAAAATTGCACAATTAATGATTTTTAAAATATCTATTGAATTAAATTTAAAAGTTTTCAAGTATTACTATCACTTTAAAACGCAAACTATATCTTTAGAATAAGGACTGTAAAATTGTGGAATTCCTTGCTCAAGGAACAATGGATACATTTAAGAGAATTTTAGATACATTTGTACCAGAAGGGAACATACTGGGTCATACTGTGTATTAGTAAGTTTAACAGGAAGTTCTGGTAAACAGACACACATATTCTGGTGTTAAGGATTATAGAATTAAAATTTTCTAGGTTATACTGTGGCAAAGGTTGAACTTTATGGACAATCTTAACCCCTTCGCGTCCTGTAATGTACCCGGACCGTCACACTGGTCCGGCACTTAAGGACCAGCAACGGTCCTGGTACGTCACGTACTTTTACTCACCGCGCTCCTGCAGGAGCGCAGTGAGTAATACCGGGGACTAAAGTTGATCGCTCCAAGACCGGAGCGATCTCTTTCACTCCTTTGATTGCGTGGGGCGGCACGTTGAACGGTCACGTGGGATGGCACGTCGAACTCGCCTATCTGGTCCTTAAAGGACCAGACACCCTGGGACCGCTGGTCCTTAAGGGGTTAAACTCCATTATGGAAGCTGCAGCTCGTTGGAAATACTGTTGGGGCCACAAAAGGGCTCTCCATAAAACTTGTTGGGAAATAACTAGACAGTGAAAAGGAAGTCAAGTAGGTGAAACTTGCTCTACACAAGTGACTAAGTATACTATTTTATTGCATCACAATATAGTGTTAAGTAGTGTATGCCAGATGGGTGCTGGATTTGTGATCTATGGGTACTGCTTACTGCATTGGCGATATATGGGTGCTCTGGGGTTGACATATGCTGGATATAATAGGATTTTAGCCTTACCTGTTAAATCCTTTTGTCTTAGTCCATACAGATTACTGGTAACTCTGGGTAGGCAATCTGTCCCTTTAAGTAGGCAGGAAAAATGCTAAAATTGTATGCAGGGTGTGGAGCCTACCTTCCCTCCTTGGCTGCAGCTAGCCAACCAGCTGAAGAAAGATTTGAGACACTAACTATTGACTAGATAGTGGAAGGGAAAGAAGACTCCTGTGAGCATGACCCCGAAGGACCCCCATAATCTGCCACAGAAGAGCCAAGCATGGTCCCTTTGACAGGGTGGGAGACCAGTAACCTGTATGGACTAAGAGAAAAGGATTTAACAGGTAAGACTAAAATCGTCTTTTCTCTGTTGTCCAATACAGGTTACTGGTAACTCTGGCAAGGCCCCTAGTCACTAGAGCAGATATCAGATCAGAGAGAGCCCAACAAAACAATGATGTTACCCTGTTCAGTGTCCGTTGACACAACACCCCAACTATTACACAGCACGCTGAACTAGAGCCAACGGGGCTCAAAATTGAAGGAAGCACCAAGAACCGAAGAAAATCCTAGACAGGCAAGACTGCCTCCAGGATTTTCCTCCCAAAGCTGGCATCAGCTGATGCCAGCACATCAACACGGTAGTGCTTTGAAAAGGGGTGCACAGACAACCAAGTGGCAGCCTTGCACAACTAATCAGCGGAGGCCTGATTCTTGTAAGTCCAAGAAGCCCCAAAAGATCTTATAGAATGAGTCGCAACCCAAAAGGGAACAGGCTTCTTCCTCAGCTCATAAGCCTTACGAATAGTGGCCTTGATCCAGGACACAGTCACTTTGGATGCAGGTCTTCCTGCCCTGAGACCTTCAGGAATAACGAACAGCGTGTCAGATTGCCTGATAGACTCAGTCCAATGTACATAAAACTTGAGACAACGCACCACGTCTAGCAAGTGGAGATCCCTCTCCTTGTCAGAGGTGGGGTCAGGGCAGAAAGGCGGCACCAAAATCTCCTGATTGACGTGGAACTCTGAAACCAACTTCGGAAGAAACTCCTGAGAAGTGCGAAGCACCGCCTTGTCCTTGTGAAACACCAAACAGGGTGGTTTACAGGACAAAGCATGTAACTAAGACACGGAGAACAGATACAATCACCAGCAAAAAAATGCCATTTTCCATGTCAACAGGCGTAAAGGAATAGTAGCCACGGACTCAAAGGGAGGGCACTGAAGAACACCCAAAACAAAGTTAAGATCCCACGGAGGAGCGGGATTTTTGAAGGCACAAAGAGTATGAGCAACGCCCTGGAAGAAAACCTTGACATCAGGAAGGATGGCAATGTGCCTCTGAAATAAAAGAGAGCAGAAGTCTGAACCGTAAGGGAACTCAAACTGAGGCCCTTATCTACACCATCATGAAAAAGTGCCAGGACCGTAGGCAGATCAAATTCCTGAGACAGGTCCTTATCAGCACAACAAGATAGAAAGGTCGACCAGATGCGATGGTAGATCTTGGAAGAAACAGGCTTGCAGGCACGGAGCACAGTAGCCACCACACCAGAAGAAAAACCTCTTCTTCAATATTGAGGATTCAACTTCCAAGCCGTCAGTGGAAACCCTAGCCACCAAATGAATGGCATCAAATAGGGCAGCAGAAACAGTGCTGTGCCTCAGAAACACTGGCAAGGCGGCACAACATATCTGAGGTAGGAGTACCCTGACTGACAGCCAGGGTGAGCTGTTCAGTCCAGACCGCAATGGCCCGGTTCACCCATGCTGCAGCGAATGCTGGACACATGGCAGTACCAGCAGTGGCAAAAATGGACTTGAGGGAGACCAAGTTTCTTGTCAGTCCAGTCTTTCAGAGCAGACGCATCAGAAACTGGCAAGGCAAATTTAGATAGCCTGGTGATAAGAGCATCCACCTTAGGAGGATGAACCCACTGAGCAAGCACTGCCTCGGAGAAGGAATAAAGCTTGGTACATTTCTTGGAGACAAAGGTTTTCTGTTCGTAGATTTCCACTCTTCAGACATAAGGCGGTCAAGAGTGGGATTGGGCGGAAAGCAAGTAAGGGGCTTTTTAGGCTCCTGAAATACATCAGAGGGATCAGAAGGAACCTCCTGAACTAAGGGAATGTTTAGGGTAGTCAAAACAGCCCTGATCAGGCCCTCAGCCAAGGGCTCAGGATCAGCCTCAAAGGGATCCCCAAAAAAAACAGAGGAGCCCACAGCAGAAAATTCCTCAACATCTGAATCCACCAGCAGTTCCTCCTCAGAGGAATCTTATACGTCAGGTACTCCCTGTGGTTCTGGCAGGGAAGACTTTATGGAGGAGGGGGCCTGCCAAGAATGAAAGATCCCCTGTAACTGGGATGGAAAGAGTTGCAATGTAGACCTAAGGTCCCTAGTAGCTGCCTTGAACTCTTGCACCCACACTGGCTCTAATGCATGGCTGGAGGTCCCTGGGGGACTCTCTGGGACATCAGAACATACTGGGCATAAATTACCTGAGAATTCTCTAGGTAACCCTGAATGACAGGAAGAGCAATGCACAATGGGGGGTACAGAGACCCCAGCATCCTTAGTCTTAGGTCTGGCCCCAAGCTCCAACGGATTAGACATTCTCACAGTGTCAAAAACATTACACTATAAGAAGTCACCCAATTACAGTGTGTAGGATTAAAGTTTCACCCCAGAAAGTGCTAAAACAGACATTTGGCAGGCAAAGGGTTAATCAGCAGAGGAGAGAAGGAGAGTCCAAGCCCTGCGTAGGATATTCGTTCTGGAAATGGCACAAAATGGCTGCCACAGCGGGACCCAATCAGAAATGAGCGGGCGAAGCAAGAGCTCATGGGAAGAGAGTATTTTAGTTTTACCTGTTAAATCCTTTTCTCTTAGTCCATACAGGTTACTAGTAACTCAGGGGTCGATCCGCCCCTTTAAGTAGGCAGGAACAATTCTCTAAGTGTATGCAGGGGATGGAGCCTCCCTTCCCTCCTTGGCTGCAGCTAGCCAACCAGCTCCAGAAAGATTTGAGACACTAACTAGGACCAGAAGGGAAGACTACTCATGTGAGCATGACCCTGAAGGGAGAGCCAAGCATGGTCTCTTGACAGGGTGGGAGACCAGTAACCTGTATGGACTAAGAAAAGGATTTAACAGGTAAGACTAAAATCCTCTTCTCTGACGTCCAATACAGGTTACTGGTAACTCTGGGATGTCCAACCATTAAGTTTCCCAGAGGCGGAAAGAAGGCAAGGACCAGACGCAAGGCCCACAAAGTCACCAGTGCAGCTATGAACCAACAAGTCAGAGATAGCCCAACAAAACTGAAGTGCCAACGGACACTAACAGGGGTAAAAACACCCCAGAAACTGATACACAGCACATGGAACCAGAGCCAACAGGGCTCAATGTGAAGGAAGCAATAAGAACCGAACAACCTAGACAGGCAAAACTGCCTCCAGGACCTTCCGCCCAATGCTGGCGTCAGCCGAAGTGGCCACCCTGCACAGCTGATCAGCAGAAGCCTGATTCTTTTAGGCCCCAATGGACCTGGTGGAATGAGCCGTGACCCGAAAGGGAACATGCTTATTCCTCAACTCGTAGGCCTTATGAATAGTGGACTTGATCCATGACGCAATAGTCACTTTGGATGCAGGTCATACTGCCCTAGGACCCTCAGGAATGACGAACAGAGCATCAGATTTCCTGACAGATTCAGTGTGATGGACATAAAAACAAACTTGAGACAATGCACCACATCCAACAAGTGGAGATCTCTCTCCCTGTCAGAGGAGGGGTTAGGGCACCACAATCTGGGTAAAAACTCCTTGGAAGTGCAAAGCACTGCCTTATCCTTGTGAAACACCAGATATGGTGGTTTACAGGAAAGAGCTTGCAACTCCACAACACGGCGAACAGACACGATTGCCAGGAGAAAAGCCATTTTCCACGTCAAGAGATGTAGAGGAATAGTAGCCAAGGACTCAAAGGGAAAACCAAATTAAGATCCTACTGAGGAGCGGGACTCCGGAAGGCAGGACGAACATGAGCAACGCCCTGGAAGAAAATCCTTGACATCAGGAAGGATGGCAATGCGCTTTTGAAAGAAAAAGCCCAGAAGTCTGAACCTTAAGAGAACTCAGCCCTTATCCACAGTCCTGCAAAAAGGCCAAGACAGTATTTAGATCTAAATCATGGTACAGATCCCTGTCAGCACACAGACACAAAAGTCGACCAGACACCGATAGATCTTGGAAGAAATAGGCTTACGGGCACTAAGCATAGTAACCACCATTCCAGAAGAAAAACACTTTCTTCCTTAATATTGAGGATTCCACCTCCAAGCCGTCAAAGTGAGCCGGTGAACATTTTCCTTCCACCGGTAACCCTGCAGAAGAAGATCCGGATGGAAGGGGAGCTGAAAGGGCTCCGCCACAGCGAGCCAGAAGCTCCGGAAACCAGGACTGACAAGGCCAATATGGAGCAATCAGGATGACCTGACAACGACCCATCCGCAATTTCCGTAACACCCTGGTCAACATGGGAAGGGGAGGAAATATGTATGACAGAGGAAATATCCAAGGGATGGACATCGCATCTACAGCTAGAGGGTCTCTCCGAGAGCAGAACACTGGAACCTTCCTGATGTGTCTTGTCTCCATCAGGTCGACGTGAGGCATACCCCATTTCTAAACCACGAGCTGGAACACCTGGGGGTGTAACTCCCACTCTCCTCTGTCCACTGTGTGACGACTGAGGAGGTCTGCCATGACGTTGACTACGCCTGGAATGTGCACTGCGGATATGGCAGGAACAGGTTCTTCTGTTCAGGACAAAATAGCCTTTACCTCTAACCAAGCAGCGCGACTTCTTGTTCCTCCTTGCTTGTTGATATAGGCCACTGCCGTGGCATTGTCGTACTCCACTCGGACTGGACAGTCTTCCAACTGAGACACCCAATGACGCAGGGCGTGAAATATCGCCCGAAGCTCCAAGATGTTGATTGGAAGGAGGGATTCCTCAGTAGACCATCTCCCCTGAGCGCTGAAGAGACCCAGGACAGCTCCCCAGCCTGAGAGGCTGGCATCAATCGTCACCGTGGTCCAGAAGGGGATCAGAAAGGATCTTCCCTTCAGTAGGTTAGAAAGGTCTAGCCACCATGATAAGCTCAGTTCCACATGAAGAGGATGGAAAACAGACATCCTCTGAGGGTCTGGCCGATCCTTGCATACCTGGATCACAAACCTATGGCGTTCCCTGGTGTGCACCATGGCAAATGGGACCGCTTCTATCGTGGATATGAACTTCCCCACCAAAGAAGGCCGCTTCTGAACTGGAACAGGAACCTGAGACAATCGCAGAAATCCTGTGGGCGATCTGGTGAGCCACCTTGTCCGGGAGGAACACCATGCACTTCTAAGTATCAAAGAGAAGGCCCAGGAAGACCAGTTGCTGGGACGGGACCAGATCTGATTTGTCCAAGTTGATGACCCATCCGTGATGGGTGAGCACTTGAATGCAGGCCTGAACCTGCGGATGAAGAAGGTCCGCAGAGGTGGCTTTCAAAAGCAAGTCATCCATGTAAGGAGACACTCTGATGCCGTCCTGGTGGAGGACTGATATCAAGGCCCCCAGTACCCATTGGAAAACCTGAGGAGCAGTCGCCAGACCAAAGGGAAGAGCTGAGAACTAAAAAGGTCCTCTGCCGCAGGCAAACCGATGATACTGCCTGCTCTCTGGATGAATGGAGATGTGTAAATAAGCATCCTGAAGATCCAGAGAAGCAAGAAACTCCCCCGGAGACATGGCAGCAATCACAGTGCGCAGAGATTCCTGGCGATAGCGAGTCCAGATTACAAAGGAGTTGAGATCCTTCAGATCCAAAATGGGGAGACATCTGCCGTCCTTTTTGGCAACCACGAAGAGGTTCAAATAGAACCCCTGTCTGGAAGAGGCATTGGCTCCAGTAAGTCCTTGTCCATGAGAGCCTGAACAGCGCCGAACAGACAGTTTCTCGGTACCCTGATGAGTATGAGAAAGATGAAAGTAAAGAGGAGGAAGAGAATAGAAAGGGATCCTGTTCCCTTCTGTCACCACCTGTGAAACCAATGGGTCCGTCACTGAATCCTCCCAAACACTGTGAAAGTCGCAGACGACCACCCACAGAAGGGTGCAGACCCAGGTTCAGTGAATCATGCCAAAGCAGTCTTGAAAGCCTTGGAGGTAGCCTTAGGTTTCCATTGCTGTTTGGGCTTGGAGGAGGTACTAAGAGACCTGAGGGATCTGCCTGGTTAGCCGGACGTGTCTCATTCTGAAAGGAACAAAAATACTGGTTACGCTTAAGCAGCAATTTCTTCTTAGGGACCAAGGGTTGAAGTGTACTCTTAACCCCTGTGGCCTCACTAATCAAATCCTTAAGATCAGGCCCAAACAAGGAGTTAACCCTGAAAGGGCAGAGAAAGACTCTTGGAACCAGTGTCAGCAGACCAGATCTTGAGCCAAAGGGCTCGCCTGGCCACCACAGACGTAGTAGAAGCCCTAGCCATCATGCAGATGGCATCAAATGCAGCAGCAGAAACAGTGTTGCGCTTCAGAGATATTGGCAAGAAGGTGCAATTTCTCTGAAGTAGGCGCATCCTGCCGGACAGCCGTGGTGAGTTGCTCAGTCCAGACCGCAACAGCCCGGTTTACCCACGCAATAGCAAATGCTGGACGCATAGCGGTACCAACAGAGGCAAAAATGGACTTGAGGGAAACCTCAAGTTTGTCAGTCCAGTCATTCAGAGCAGGAGCTGGCAAGGCAGTAGATTTAGAGAGCCTGGAGATAGGTGCATCCACCTTGGGGGGATGAACCCACTAAGCAAGCACAGCTTCAGAAAAGGGGTAAAGCTTGGCAAATTTTCTGGACATAGAAGCAGTCTTGCCCGGTCATTTCCTCAGAAACCAGATGGTCAAGAGTGGGGTTCGGTGGAAAAAAAAATAAATAAGGGGCTTAGCAGGCTTCTAAAAGACATCAGAGGGATCAGAAGGGACCTCCTGAACTAAGGGAATGTTATGGGTGGTTAAGACGGCACTGATCAGGCCCTCAGCACAGGGGTCAGGATCAGCTTCAAAAGGCGTCCCGAAGAAACCGAGAAGACTCCAGAACAGAACAATCCTCAACATCTGAATCCACCAGCAGTTCCTCCTCAGAGGAATCTGACATGTCAGGTGCTCCCTGAGATTTAGGCAGGGAAGACCTGATAGTAGAGGGGGCCTGCCATGTCTGAAGGGCCCCCTGTATCTGGGATGGAAAGAGTGGCAATGTGGACCTAAGGTCCCTAGTCGCAGCTTTACACTCTTGCACCCAAGCTGGCTCAATAGCATGGCTGGAGGTCCCTGGGTTGCTGTCAGAAACTTCAGAACATGCTGGGCACAAGTGACCAGAGAACTCTCTAGGTAGCCCTGAGTGACAGGAAGAGCAGTGGGGGATAGTGAAACCCCAGCCTCCTTAGTCTTAGGTCTGGCCCCAAGCTCCAGCAGTATAAACATTCTCACAGTGTCAAAATAACCAGCTGTACAGTAAATCACCCAATTATAGTGTGGAAGATTAAAATTTCACCCCAGAGATGCTAAATATAAACTTATCTGGCAGGCAAAGGGTTAATCTAAAGAGGATAGGAGAGTCCAAGCCCTGTGTAGGATACGAGCTAGAAACGCTCACAAAATGGCTGCCGCGATGGAAGCCAATCAGAAAATATGCATGAAGCAAGTGCTCATGGGAAATGTAGTTTTTCCCAAAAAAGTATCCCAAATAGTGCCTGAAGCCCCCTGTGCCCCCCAACACACTTGAAATATAAACCGGATGATAGAGCAAGGGTAGACAAGTAAAATGAGCCTTCTCTGAAGTCGCTAGGTTAAACGGTTGCAGAGATACGTCCCAAACAGTATAGTCCCATAGAGGTGAATAGAACAATGGAGTCTATGTGGTTAAGCGCGCCTTAAAGGCGCAGTACATAATTTTAACAAGTTAAAATAACACAAAGTGTAAACATCAAGGAAACATATGTGGACACTCAGAAAACACTAACCCAGTAGGGAAAGTGTCATAAAACCCCCTAATAAAATGCCAAACCAGCAGTCAAAGGGTTAAGTTACCACATAAACCTGCTCCAAACACCCAACAGACATACAAATATACCCAATGAGTGCAGGAGTGTACAATAAGAACTCCCAGTACACAACCACTGTGCAGAGGGGCACTGTGGGACAAGGGGACCTGCAGCACTCAAAGGGTAGCTCACCTTTCCTGCAGATCTTCTGTCTTCAGATTACCATGCCGCAAGAAGTACCTCAGTGGATAACTCCTGGGGAAGCACTTTGAATAAAGATTTTCCCCCTCAGGGCTCAAGGTCCACTGGAAGCACCTGGAAACAGAGCTAGCCACATTGAAGGGCATTGTCAGTCATGGTAATCCGCCTAAAGGTGGTATTCCATATCTGACAGAAGGAAAAAAAAAAAAAAAAAAAAAAAAGATTCTAAAACTATAGCAGAACGTTTCTCCACCTGGTGGTGTCGCACCGAAGGAACAAATCTTTCTGGAGCTGGTTGGCTAGCTGCAGCCAAGGAGGGAACGGAGGTTCCACCCCCTGCATGCACAGAGAATTGTTCCTGCCTACTTGAAGGGGTGGATTGCCTCCCAGAGTTACCAGTATCCTGTATTGGACGAGAGAGAAATCTAGTTTTCCCAGAAAAAAATACCCCAACAGTGCCCAAAGCCCCCTGAGCCCCCCAACACACTAGAAACATGAGCCAGATGATAGAGCAAGAGCAGGCAATAAAAGTGAGCCATCTCTGAAGTCGCTAGGTGGAGCTGTTGCAGAGATATGTCCCAAACAGTACAGTCCCATTGGAGTGAATGGAGCAATAGCGCCTATGCGGTAAAGGAACTCAATTTTTACAAAGCTGAAACAGTAAAATATAAATACATGAAACATAACTAGAACATGGTAGGAGACCCAAAAAACACTGAATCAGTAGGAAAAATGTCAAAAAAAAAAAAAATGCAAAACCAGCAGTTAAAGGGTTACATTACCACATAAACCTGCTCCAAACACTCAAAAGACATACAGATAGACCCAATGAGTGCAGGAGTGTGCAATAGGAACTCCAAATGAAAACCCCTGTGCGGAGGGTCACTGTGGGATATGTGGACCTGCAGCACTCAAAGGGTTGCTCATCTTTCCTGCAGATCTTCTGTTTTCAGATTACCATGTTTAAATAAGCCGCCCCCCCCGGTGGGCAACTCCTGAGTAAAGAACTTGTAGCAAAGATTTCCCCCCCAGGGCTTAAGGTCCACAAAAAGCACCTGGTCACTGAGCTAGCCACATCTAAGGGCATTATCAGTTATGGTAATCCGCTTAATGGTGGTATTCCATTTCTAACAGAAAAATAAAAAAAAAACTTCTAAAGCTATAGTACAACTGTTCTCTTGCCTGTGTTAACTTCACTAAGGAACAAATCTTTCCAGAGCTGGTTGGCTAGCTGCAGCCAAGGAGAGAAGGTAGGCTCCGCCCCCTGCATACAATTCTAGAATTGTTCCTGCCTACAATTAAAGGGGCGGATTACCAACCCAAAGTTACCAGTAACTTGTATTGGACGACAGAGAAATATATGTTTCCTTACATAGCTTAGGGTCATCAGCAAAGATTAAAACACTTTCAATTCTCACTTCTAGATCATTAAATGAAGAAACATTGGGCTCAAAACTGAACCCTGTAGCACCAGCTTGAAAAGGTTCCATTTACAACAACGCTGACATCATTTAACCAGTTCTCGGTCCATGTACAGATATCACCTACCAAACCGAAGCCTTTTAATTTACGCAGTAACCTGTTGTGAGGCACTATATCAAAGGCTTATGAAAAACCCAAGTATACTACATCAACAGCAATTCCCTTGTCCAAATTACTACTTACCCTTTTGTGAAATTAAAGTAAATTAGTTTGACATGATCTACTGTTCATAAAACCACACACTGGCCCCTACTAATATTGTTGGTCTTCACATAGTTCTGAGTCATTTTCTATGCAAGCAGTCTGCCTGACAGTCCTTAAGACAATGCTTTTTATGCCCCGTTTGACTGGAAAAATACTCAACTTAGAAGGGATAAATGAGAGGCTGCGGTTCTTGAGCAAAAAAATGTCCTCAAACATTGAAAACTCATTCAAGCTTGTTAATGGTTTCTGAAGTTAGGTTCATGAGCTTTTTGACTAGAATATACATTTTTGGTGATTATTATTATTATACACACACACACACACACACACACACACACACACACACACACACTAGCAATGTTGGACGGCGTTGCCCGTCAGGTTATGTATAAACACATACATGAGAAGACAGGGTCATAACAGACAGATACAGATATAAAGGCATGGGAAAGGGGTCATGAGAGACACACACACAGCAACAAACAGTTTTAGATAAACAGACACATTGACATACTCCGTATGAAGAAGTGAGAAGAGGGGTGATGAGTCACACCCACAGACACACACAGGCAGAAGAGGGGTAATGAGAGAAGCACACAGCAACATCCATAGTTGCATAGAAACAGACACACATAGTGAGTATGAAGGCTACATCGAAGGAAAATGGAGACATGGATGTTTTAGGATGCAGGGGTAATAGAGGGGTGGCGCTCATAGAAAGTTGTACTTTACTGTCTCACAAACTTAATCCCATACATAAACAGTGTCTCACACTCTGCCATATAGGCTAGGCAGCTCAGTTACACTCAAAGGGCTTGGGCCTCCCTGTACAACAGTATTCCCTCTTGACATTCTCAGTGCTGTTCCTCACAGTGCCTGCTTTGCACTAAAGGTAGCATAAAAGGCACACACCCTGACCTCACTTTGATTCCCCCATCAGCCGCTTTGCAGAAGATTGTGTCTTTCTGCACACCTTTTACCCAATGCAGTGGGTTTATGATACGCGCTGCTGACCCACTTCCTCATCTCAGCTACCTGCTTATTGTCATGGATGATCGGTTGTGGCCCATCGTAGGGGCGCTACTTTGCAGAACTGCATTCGGATTCAGGACTGTCCACCAGCACCAGAGCACGAATGGCATGATGGGGTAGGCACCACTTACTACAAGTTTTGATGGCATATACACTTCTTTATACGTCACACAGCAGTGCCGCGCCAACAGAGCACTTGTAAGATGCTCCATCCACACTGCAGTGTTTTATGTGCAGGATACAGAAGTGTATGTGGTCACAAGTTGTAGTAAGTGGTGCCTCCCCCCCAGCCTCTCAGTGCTGCTGCCGTTCCTGCTGGAGTGGAGTGTGTTGTGTATGTCCGTGGCTGTCATTTAACCATAATGACAATAATAATAATCTTTGGCTTTCCGTGCCGCATTAAACATCGCTATAAAATATAATGAGAGGAGCACAATTTATTCTCAGATTTATGTGAGGAGCGCAGCTCCGGACTATTTTTCTCCCCTCTTAGTTACTGCACGTCACACCACATGTGAAATGATACTGTCTTTGGTGTACAGTGTAATCCCACAGATGTTGTGACATGTAAGTAAATACTGAAGACAATGAAGTGTCCTAAAATCGGCATTTTCATGGAGTGTGCTAAACATGTGTGAGGCTTATAGGAAATTTAGTACAATGAAGCATGCGTGGTCTGCTGTTACTCAACGGATATAAATCACTGTCACGCACACATACCATGAGAGAGAGTGAACATAGAGGTGTCCTCCCTCCACTTGAACCCCAGGAGCCGTGTTAGTAATGTGGCAGGAGCCAGGAGCACGTGCGGGTGGCCACCAACAATTAACCGAGTAGGTACAGGGGTGTGTGGGCTTTTTTTTGTGTGTGCGTGTCTGTGGTGTATGAGCAAATGGCAGCCATTTTTTTTCATGACTTGGACAGTGGGGGGCGGGCCAACTCCTTATTGACGCTAATTTGTCCTCTCTGAAACATGGTGTAAGCAGCACTTAAATTACACAGAATTAAATCTATGAGAGAGAAGCAGCTAAACTGCATCTTTGCAAGGAACTGGAAATAAATATATAATTTTACACAGTAAATGCCATGGGGGGGGGGATGACAAAAACATACCAAAACAAAAACACTTTAATACTTTTATTTTACATTTTGAAGTCTAAAAATATCTGCAGCAAAAGGACATTAAGAAGCCTGGTACATAGTGACCATTAAATTATATATACAATGTGGATTACAAAAATGAAGTCATGTAACTCACCTGCAGTCAAAGATATGTACACAATATACAGGAGGATATGAAACTGCAAGTTTCATTGAAAAGCTTCTAAAAACTAGAAAAATGGCAGACAACAGGAAGTCTGGAGAACAATATAAGGTTATTTTAGAGGGACAGAAACATGTTAGTGAACAATGGTTGCTCTGAAGTACCAGTCACAAATTTTAAGGGTTATTTAAACCATATTAATCTCTTATTTGTAAAGACTGGTATTGTGAATTAACAATACAGAGTTTCTACTGATCCTCTTGGACTACAAACTATTTACCCCTTAAAATCCCTACTAAAAATTCAGAAGGGATTAACATGAAGGGCCTTATGCAGAAAGCAAAAGAGCAAAGCTGGAGCAAACTGTACCCCAGTAGGGGAGATAAGAGTAGTATGATTTAAATAGGCTATTAACCTCTCAATTTTAGGTATGTCCAACACGTTACAAGGGATTAAAAGTCCCAATGTAATCAGTGGCAATTTTTATCCCACCCCCTTATTGCAGAGGTGATAAGATCCAGAACTGCTCATCATTTAATTAAGTCTTAAGGTTCATAGAACAGAATTCCCGTTTAGCAAATCAGTATATATTACAAATGATAAATTACCTTAAAACTGAACTAGAAAGTCTGATTTTTTTTTTCTTTATAATTGACAGATTCAGAAAAGTACTCAAACGGATCATGAACACACTGCCAAGTCTAGATTAGCATACACTGAACTATAACCTTACACCCCTGAAACAAGAGGTATTTTAAGCTTCTGGATTTCCCTGAGCAATGGTGGCCCTACAATAAAAAAAAAAATACACAGGGAGAAGTAGCCACCACTGACTGGTGGATTCAGTTTTTGATTTTTCCCCAGAGTAAAATGAATTCAGTGTTGGAAATAGATAATATTGTAATAACTTTCCTTTGCAGGACTAGTATAAAACACTATCAAAAAAAGCTGTCCTGGAATAGTAATGATGTATATATATGAAAATAGCTTAAATGCAGGAATGCTTGCCTGCACAAGGCTCACATATCAGGCAGATACAAGCAATACCCCACCCCAATTAAGTTACCCTTATTCGGTTTAAACTTATCACTTGAAGCTTTAGAATATCAGCAATGAAACTAAAAAAAGTAGTAAGCTGAGCATGGGCACACATGATGCATCATAAAAAGGTCTGGATGTTCTTCCATAAATACTTTTGTAAAATATACTCCAAGAAAATGGCAATAAAAAGTGTCCCATAAGAGGAATTGCTATAAAGGAGTTTATGAATCAATCTTAAGATGGATTATAGGCAGAACTTTCATGAGGTGGGGACCTCCATCGTGTCTGAAGATGTCGAATGAGGCAGTTCGACATGCTTCCAAGTTTCTCTTGCATATCAAACAGTTGGCTGCCTGAATATCTGCCAAGGTCCTCTGTGGACAATTGGAGAGAGAGTGCAGTAATCTGTGTCAACAGGTCATGTGAGGAAGATGTGTCCACTGCAGAGGTAGATGGCTCAGCCAGATCTGAAAGACACAAAAAACAGTCTGTAAACCCTTGCTTGAAAGCTTTAAAAAAAAAAAATCCTCTATATAATAATTCGCTAAGACGCAGTCATGTTTAGTAGAGACTGCTACGCAAGCTGCTGTCATGCGCAGTAGAGACTACCTGTGCCGAGGCTGATACAGAGCTGGACGCTCCGCGGGCAGACTCTACTGCGCATGACTGCCAGGCGACCAGCTGGTAGTGGCACTGTGGCCGTGTAATGGGCTCTTCAACTAGTATAAAAATAAAAGCACATTTTCCCTTTCAATCCTTTCAGTGCTGGAAGAGCAGCCAATGCTTTGCTTCATGACAAGTTGGACTAGAGTACAACTCAAATGGTTTAACAGTGCTAGACACGGGTGCAAAGCACACACCTAGCATTCAAAGGCTTAAAACATGAAAGCAAGACTGCTGTGATGTGCACAAGGTAGGAGAACATGCTATTAAGTCAAAATTACAAGGTGGGGATTGTGTGTTCCTTCACTGAACAGCTACAGTAGTAATTATGAGTCAGGATCAAGTACATGGATTAATACTTTAATCTGGTAAAATGTGCAAAATTAAATCATGCAGAGATTGAGGAGCAGCAGTATACAATATAATCTAGTTTAATGAACCTTTACCCAGGACACATCGGAGACTTGGCATTAAAGGGTTAAGAATTAGCCCAGATCTTAAATCAATCGGTGCCTTACTGACAATTCTAGAGCAAACCAGCTGCAAAGGGGAGAAATCATTCCTCAAAATTTCACTTTATTATCTGGGCCTTTTAACCATGCAATGCGGTCTCATACTATTATAACACAATGCACTTGTGATCACTAGCATTCAAGGGGTTAAAAACTAAATTTTCATTTATTTGAATGTCAAAAGTTATTTCTCCCCAATGGTGCAGGTGGTTTGCTCCAAAACGGATTCTCTTTTGTGAAAAAGGTTTTTGGCATTTGTTAAATATATGTACCCTGCTGGCAGAATTTTAAATCTAAATGTATACACATTTTACAGTGGGAAACACATTACCTGTATAAAGTTTCTCTTCATCTGTACAAGTAGGTTTCTCATCCAAACCATTCAAAGGTTTTTCAGCCTCGCCGAGAACAGCAAATTCATCAAAACCTTTAGATTTTGCCTGTATGAGGAAGAAATTTATAAATACAAACAACTGGATTTAAGTCTTAGAATTGCTTTAAAGCTGCTTATCCAAATTAAAGTTATACCCAAATAATTATGCACATAACGATAAGCATTTCCATACTAGTATTATCTGGAGTAAGTCCAGTGTTATGGAGTAATCCAACTAGTTTGACTCTGCCGGGAAAGCAGCTTGCTGTAGAGGCATCTGCGTGCCTGCGCAGTCAGTCCCTTCCTGTACCTTAAGGTACAATGCAACGCCGCCTAGAGGAGACTGACAGACAGCGCAGTCACACAGATGTCTCTCTGACAAGATGTCTGCTCCGATGCTTTCCTGACCGTTTCAGAACTAGTTAGATTTCTCAGTAACGCTGGAAAATCCTATGATGGATTTGCTTATCGTCATGTGCATGATTATTTGGGGAAAACTTAAAGCAGAAATATCTCCCAGATTAAAGTGTCTTCTGTAACGCATAAACCAAAACCGTAAACACCCTTACATTTTCAATGAGAACATGGGTCTTAACCTCTAACGCTAGCAAGGCCTTCAATATATTGTTAAGCTCTCAAGCATCCAAGAGGGGGAGGCCAATTCAAATAGAATTTGTTCCCTATGGCACAGTTTGAGAAATACCAATTTTTTTTTAAAACAAGGCCCAAAAACTTGTTTAAGTCAGTTTTTCTCTATAAAATTTAAAGTGATAATGTTGGAGAATAAGCCAAAATATTACCTGCTGCTCATGATACACTCGAAGAGCTTTTTTCACTGTAGAGACCTTTGGGGATCGGATAGGTAGAGTCTTTATCTCAGTGGGAGTGAGTGTACTAAGGTCGCCAATAGTTTTGATATTCTTGGCACGTATTAGCTGTCCTAGTCCCCTGGCCCTTAAACAAAACACAAAAATGTTACTACGAAACAAAATGCATGCGACTAAACCAATGAATGTACAGGAAATGCTGAGCAGACTACAGAATTGCTTACTGGAAGACCAAGTGTATTATACATACAAAACGCTCACTGTTCCTGACATTTATGCTTATGAGAGGCATATGAATAAAGACAGAAGGGGAAATCTGGGACAAACTAAAGTTGTTGAGGAACTTCAAGTTCAGCACAGCAAGAAAGCCGCTGTCCTTCTTAAAAACTACATAAACACTGGAGAAGAATGTGATGAAGCATCCCTGGGCTGTAACAGAACCATCACCTGTGATACACCCCCACCCCTTGGGCAGGAACAGATTGTTCCCGGTGATTTATGTGGAATTAGGCTCATCAACAAAGCTTCCGAGCAGATGTCTTGTTCTGTCAAGCCTGTTTGAGCTTTGGGGAAGGGCAGTTTTAAAAAGCCTGAGGGGGCTGAACTGTAGGAGCCCCAAACTGGCAGGGTTAACAATCTGCCCTCCGCAGGAGAAGAAGCTTTACCCCATGGTTTCTGTATTCTGCACTGGATGCAAGAGAAAACCTGTACTGAAACAGTGCATTCTGGAAGGTCTGTCACCACATCCTATGCCATCAGAAACCACACATCGGTAGAACACATTTGTTAAGCAGTTACCTGGGCAGAGATACACTAAGGAAACAAAGTGATAAAGCAGAGCTTTAGTGATATCAATTCTCCAGTTATAATGTTATTCTATCGTGCCTACGCACTAAGATTTTTCAAATGGGAGAGATTGTAGTGCAGAGACTCCAAAGAATAACATCGGAACGGGAGAAGTGATTTCACTGGAGAAGTTACCTTCTCTTTAAATACACATTACTTCAAGTCACACTTTTATTCGATTCTGCAAAGGTAACTGTTAGTCTTCGACAAACTAGTTTTGGTTGCAATATATTGCAAATTGCAGTTGATCAAGTTCGTTTAATCTGTTTTCTTTACTGTACTGTATTGTTCTGACTGCTTTGAGACATCCCACTGGAAACGAAAAAAAGAGGGCTTGCCGATTAGTCACTCTTAATCCACTGGGGGACACCGTACAACCCAACTTGAGAAGCCTCAGTCTTCGTGGGTTGGGGTGCCCAGGCATTTTTTGGTATACTTTGCTAGATGAAAACTAATGGGTGCAGCCTAGGTGGTAAAACTTTGCTATGGATTGGGAGTTTAGTTCTTGAGATCTGTAACTCAAAGTACATTTCTCCTAACGGAGAAAAGTTTACACATGGTGCTACTGCCCCCCGATGGAATAAGAAGTGGATTTAGGTGACCCCTCAGGCAGCATTCAAAGGAATAACAAAAAATGTTGTACAAGACAAAATTTCATGCATGAAAAAAAATAAATAATAAAAAAATAAATAAATAGTAATGTCCGTTAAGTACGACAACTACAGAATTACCAGGCAAAGGGGCAAGGCAAGGGTGTGGTAAAACTATGCTCCAGCGTCGTATAGAGAAAAAAACATTTGTCTTAGACGACAAAAATGTCTTGCAAAACAAAATTTGTACGTTAAGAAAAAAGTGGAGGGAATGTGAAATTCTGAATGTGAGATTTTTGTTACGTACAACATTTTTGTTGTTACATACAATATTTTGTTGTTACATTTGACATTTTCAGTCAGGCCATACGACATATTTCCCATCAAAACAGACACTAAAAATATTAATGAGCCCCACGACACTGTACTTTGAAAAGTCATTCCAAACAAAAGCTATTTTGCTACTTCTTTGAACATATGGCCCACAGTGAAAGCCAACCGAAAAACCAGAGAGAATATAGAAATCACCAATTCAGTGATATGCCAAGGAACAGCAGGGCACTCCCTGCCAGAGAGAAACATTCTCCCCAATCCCCCAGAGAGATGCCTGTCTCTCAAAGGCCAAGGATATATCATTAAATATTATCCTTCATTCACTGGAGGAGGACAGGGACCATGGGGACTTATGCTATTCCATAGAAAAGTGGAGGTAGAGAAAACAACCATAACGCAGAGTTGCTTGGTGAATGCGTGTAAAGACGTGCCTGGAGCAGCTGACCACGGCTACTCTGCTGAAGTTTAGTTCTAGTACGATCCCAGTGCACAAAGGGCTATGGTGGAATAGCTGTGACACAAAGGAGAATTGACTACACAGGAACTTAAGCTAGTCAGATGGAAGACATTAGCAAAGAATGCAAAACTCTTTAAAAGCCTGCTAAACCACATCTGACCTTGAGAAATAAAATACAGTATTCGTTTGAACCAAGGACTGAGATCACCCAGAGTGTCTGACACCGATAATCCAATGAGTACAGTTCTTGCTACTTTTGATTTGCCGATCATGGATGAAGACAACAATTTCCTGAATCAGATGGAAAACGTGTTGTCCAAAGAACCAACTTTACAGAGTGACATATCAAAAACAGGACTTAAAGGGATAGTAATACTTAGTTTTATCTTTATTTTATAGCATTGAAAAAATATGAAGAACGATATAAGTCTTCTCTCTCAAACCTTTATGATTTATGAGATATTCACAAGCAAAGTTTCCCCGTCCCGCCCCTTTTACCTAGTGTAAGCCATCTCTTCTCAGATGTGGAATGCAGTCTATAGACCAGACAGATAACAGAAGGGAACAATATTCTTCCTATGAGAACAATGAAAGCCCTGCCCACCTTGACAAGTTTGTCCCTTATCTTAACTGAAGATTGTGCCTCTCTGCAGTTTACCTGGGCACCTCCCTTCTGATCTGGCTGAACAGTGTTATATCAGTAAAAGGGGCAGGAGGGGGATACTTTGTAATTGAATTACTCTTGAACTACAACTCTGACAGAATTGAAATAACACTCTCCAAAGTCCAAATACTAGGATGATTAGAGATGCTTTTATTATGAAACAATACTATCCCTTTAAAAAGAGAACATGCAAATCTGCCAACCTGCACACCAGAGATCTCCATTCAGGAAAAAATGCCTACAAGCCAATTCAACTGATGGCCAATGCAGGAATAAGTTGAAAAGGATCCTGCTGAAGAGACCCAAAAGCCAAGATCAAATTCTAGGGTGGTGTTGGCTCCTTAACCCCTTAAGGACTGGCCACGCACGCACGTGGCGGTCACTTAAGGACCATGGAGCATTTTTTTTTTTTTTGCCATTAGATTCCGGACTCCCCGAACGGCGTGCAGCCACGCAGGGAGCCCGGAATTTCATGACCATCCAGGACCGTCATGGGTCCCTTAAGGTGTTAAAGTGCAAAGGAACACACACATTTAATGATAGAGCGAAAAACCTGATGAGCAAGATTCAGTGCAGAGATAGGCTGAAAGTTGCACCTTGAAACTGTAACCCATTCTGAAAACAGGTTTGGAGAAACATCCCCAGGCAATGAAAAATCAGGGGGAGGACCTGACGCTGCTCACATCCATCGTAGAAAAACCACAACTAAGCTGTATCTGGTTTACATGCTACAAGCACAGTTAAGAAGACCAAACTGTAGAAATCAGTTTGAGCAAGAGGCTGCATTAACCTTGCTGCTTTTTGTTTTCTTATCTCCCCTTCTAGGCTCAGTCAATGTATACATGACTAGACATAAGAGAAAAAAAAATAAAAATAAGAATTTCCTGTCTTATGGTAAAGTGGATAGAATTATAAAATGCACCACTTTGTGTGTGCTGAGGAGAATAGGCATGAGTGTGCATGTAATATCCCAAGGTGCCAAAATGTATGCTGCTGGCCAAATGGGCTTTGTCCAAAATAGGAGAGCCACTTCTCTGGAGGCTCCAAGCCTTCATATATAATAACCAGAGTGTCTGCTAAGTGCCACAGTTCAGCTGCTCTAGTCATTCTCTCCGTTCAGTGCATCGGAACGAGGGAGAATGGAGAGCCATGTTAAGTTTTACCTGAACATATAGCCTTTATGTGCCTCACCATCGCTTTAATCCCAGCTTGCCATTGTCAGCACACAAAGTGGTCTGTTTTTCCATGCAATCTGTTCAAAAACTGCAGCCAACTTTGTTGCTATCAACTGCAGGACTCTCCTCACAAAAACAGAGAGCCCTTTACTTACTTTTTTTTTTTTTTTTTTTTTTTTTTTTTTTTTTTTTAATTCCCATACCTCCTTATGGGCACGCGCGCACAAAATTTATAATGTTATTGAAGGGGTACAGGTACCTGGAAGTAGGAGGAGTTTCGTTTAGAGAGCCCTAACTCCTATAGGCACGCTCCTATATCCATGGTCCATGCATCACTCAATGACGCTAGAGAAGAGGAGTTTACCACGCTCTAACAGCCATTTATATGAATTTGCTTTGGTTTAACATTTTACATGGCTCCTCCACGAACATTTAAGTCTCACCATTACATAATCAGTTTGCACTTACTTACCACATATTGGAAGTAATCTGAGGTAAAATTACATCAACTGGTGTTGTGCAGTTCATTAGTGCTGGGTAGACACTTTCTTTGGGAGAAGGCATAGACTCTTTGGTCATTTCGGATATCTAAGAGACACAATATACATCATCACTAGACAAACATGCAAATTAAAGTAGAATTTGTCCAGGGCATTGAATATAGGTGAACAGAATTCCCTAGCTCATGTAAAAAAAAGTCTAATGTTAGGCAATCATGATCAGCTAAGAAAACAATTTTAAACATTTGAGGTGTACATTGTAGAACGGTGGTTGCCATGAGTGGCCCAGCTATCAGAGTCTCCTGTGAAGCAGGACACAAAAAGAGGATGTGTGTGTACTTGCCAATAAATCCTTTTCTTAATATTTGAGGGACACAGAAAGCATGGGTTTAAGTTGCTACCACTAGGAGGCAGGGCACTTGCAGGCAGATCTCTGCAGGAAACTACCTCCCAGCCCTAGACTTAGCTGCCACCCAGCAGCAGCTGTTGCCTTAGATTTACAAATAGCTAAGATACAGAAAGAGGAGGACAGGAAGGCAAGGAACACCAAGGACACCCTTGTCTGGAATGCAAACAACAGTTTTATCCTGGAGGAATGTCTTTTTGTGTTCCAAGAAAAAGGATGTACTGCCAAATACATAAGAATTCCCCTTTTCTCTTTCAACCATTTGGGAACACAGCATTCATAGGGACGTCCTAGCTATCTAAACCCGAATTTCAGGGAGGGGGAAAAAAATAAAGCAAAGCAAGAATTAAAGTCTCATTTAAAAAAAAAAAAAAACCATGAACCTCATGTATCAGTGTACACCATTACCCACAATTATTTAAAGGGATAGTAATGTTTCATAATAAAAGCAGATCTAATTAATCATCATAGTATTTGGACTTTGGAGAGTTATGTCAATTCTGTCGGAGTTGTAGTTCAAGAGTAATTCAATGAAAAATTATCCCCCTCCCGCCTCTTTTACCGATATAACACTGCTCAGCCAGATCAGAAGGGAGGTGCCCAGGTAGACTGCAAAGAGCCAATCTTCAATTAAGATAAGGGAAAAACTTGTCAAGGGGGGCAGGGCTTTCATTGTTCTCATAGGAAGAAAACTGTACCCTTCTGTTATCTGTCTGGTCTATGGACTGGATTCCACATCTGAGAAGAGATGGCTTACACTAGGTCAGTGATTCTCAACCAGGGTGCCGTGGCACTTTGGTGTGCCACGGACATCCACTTAGTGTGCCCCATATTTTCTCTAAAGACCAACTAAAATGGACCTCTAGATAAAGCTTTATAGAAATTATTATGTACAATATGTTTAGTTTTGTTATTATGATTATAAGACCTAATAATAACTGTATATTTGCGTATTGTACCCTTCATTATGCCCTTGATAAATCACATTAAATATGTTAGGGGTGCCCCGAATGTTCAAGATTATGTGTTAGGGGTGCCCCGAGCAAAAATAGGATTTTAGTCTTACCTGTTAAATCCTTTTCACTTAGTCCATACAGGTCACTGGTACTCTGGGAGGCGTAAGTCCCCTTTAATAGGCAGGAACAACTATGCAAATGATTTGCAAGGGGCGGAGCCTCCCCTCTTACTTAAGCCACCTTCTGGCCAGAGCCACTTTAGATTGATTTGAGACCTTAAAACTGACCTCAGGTAAGCAAAAAGAAAGACTCCTGTGAGCATGCCCGAACGGTCTCCCACTGATGCCACAGGAGAGCCAAGACTGGTCCCTTGACAGGGTGGGAGACCAGTGACCTGTATGGACTAAGTGAAAAGGATTTAACAGGTAAGACTAAAATCCTATTTTCACTGTCGTCCAATACAGGTCACTGGTACTCTGGGATGTACAAACATTGAGCTGATCCAGAGGCGGGAAGTAAGGCAAGGACCAGGCGCAAGGCCCAAGTCACTAGAACTGCTATGACCAGTTAATAACATAGCCCAAACTGTAAGTGTCAACGGACACCAATCAAGGGAACAATCCCTGAACTAACACAGCACACTGAACCAGAGCCAACTGGGCTCAACAGTAAGGAAGCACTAAGGATCACAGAGCGGAAGACCTACACAGGCAAGACTGCCTCCAGGACCTTCCTTCCAAAACTGGCATCAGCCGACGCCAGTACATCAACTCGGTAGTGCTTAGAAAAAGTGTGCACAGAGGACCAAGTGGCCGCTCTGCACAGTTGATCGGCAGAAGCTTGATTCTTGTAGGCCCAAGAGGCCCCAATAGATCTGGTGGAATGGGCAGTCACCCGGAAGGGAACGTGCTTATTCCGCAACCTGTAGGCTTCACGGATGGTAGCCTTAATCCAAGAGGCAATGGTAACTTTGGAAGCCGGTCTCCCTGCCCTAGGCCCCTCAGGAAGGACGAATAGAGCGTCAGACTTCCTGATAGACTCGGTGCGATGAACATAAAACTTGAGGCAACGCACCACATCCAACAAATGGAGATCTTTTTCCTTGTCAGATGAAGGATTAGGGCAGAAAGAGGGAACCACAATCTCCTGATTGATGTGAAACTCAGACACAACCTTGGGTAAGAATTCCTTGGTAGTGCGAAGCACAGCCTTATCCTTGTGGAACACCAGGTAAGGAGGTTTACAAGACAGGGCCTGTAACTCTGCCACCCGGCGCACTGACACAATAGCCAAAAGGAAGGCCATCTTCCAAGTCACAAGACGTAATGGAATGGAAGCCAAGGATTCAAACGGTGGTCGCTGTAGAACTCCCAGCACCAAATTGAGATCCCACTGGGGAGCAGGACTCTTGAAGGCAGGTCGAACATGAGTCACACCTTGGAAGAAGACTTTCACATCAGGAAGGATGGCAATCCTTTCCTGGAAGAACACAGACAAGGCAGAAGTCTGAACTTTGAGGGAACTCAGACTGAGCCCCTTATCCACACCGTCCTGCAAGAAGGCCAGGACAGTGGGAAGATGGAAGTCAAGAGAAAGCTTCTTGTCAGAACACCATGAGACAAAGGTTGACCATATGCGATGATAGATCTTGGAAGACACAAGCTTACGAGCACTGAGCATAGTCGACACCACAGAAGGAGAAAACCCTTTCTTTGCTAGAATCGAGGATTCAACCGCCATGCCATCAAATGGAGAGAGTGAACATCCTCCTTCCACAGATACCCCTGAAGAAGTAGGTCCGGACGGGCGGGAAGTGGGATCGGATCCTTCACTGACATGGCCATCAACTCCGGAAACCAGGACTGGCGAGGCCAGTTTGGAGCAATCAGGATGACAGGACAACGTTCTCTCTTCAACTTCTGGATAACTCTGACCAAAAGAGGAAGAGGAGGGAAGATGTAAGCCAGGGGGAAGTCCCAAGGGATCGACAAGGCATCCACTGCTAGAGCCAGGGAGTCCCTCAACCGGGAGCAAAACACCGGAACCTTCCTGTTGTGTCTGGTAGCCATCAGATCCACCACAGGCATCCCCCACCGTTGAGTGAGAATGTGAAACACCTCTGGGTGAAGAGCCCATTCTCCGCTGTCGACGGTGTGACGACTGAGGAAGTCTGCCATGACGTTGTCCACGCCTGGAATATGAACTGCAGAGATGACAGGCACGTGATCTTCTGCCCAAGACAAAATATCCTTGACCTCCCACCAGGCGGAACCGCTTCTTGTGCCGCCTTGCCTGTTGATGTAAGCCACCGCCGTGGCGTTGTCGGACTCCACTCTGATCGGAAGACCGGTCAATTGAGACTCCCAGTGCCTCAGGGCAAGCCGGACAGCTCGAAGTTCCAGAACATTGATGGAGAGCATGGATTCCTCCAGACCCCATTTCCCCCAAGCACTGAAGCGACCCCAGACTGCACCCCAGCCCCGAAGGCTGGCATCCGTAGTGACTATGGTCCAAGGAGGAACTAGAAAGGATCTCGCTTTCAGGAGATGTGAGAGATCTAACCACCAGTGTAGACTCGACTCGACATGAGGAGGAAGAGAAACAGACAGATGTTGATGATCCGGATGATTCCTGCACGTCTGGATCACAAATCTCTGAAGATCCCTGGAGTGGGCCATGGCAAATGGTACTGCTTCGATTGTGGAAATGAACTTCCCCACTAAGGACAACTTCGGAACAGGAATTTCGTCCATGTCCAGTATCCCAGCCACTCTGACGGCTATCTGGTGAGCCACGTCCTCTGGAAGAAACACCATGCATTGGCGAGTGTCGAACAGGAGACCCAGGAACAGAAGCCTCTGAGATGGAATCAAGTCCGACTTGTCCAGATTCAGGATCCAACCATGACGGTTCAGGGTGTGCATGCACATCTGTAATTGCTGAAGGAGAAGCTCCGCTGAGGAGGCCTTCAGAAGAAGATCGTCCATGTAGGGGGTCACTCTGATCCCATCCTGATGGAGCACCGCTATCAAGGAGCCCAACACCCTCTGGAAGACCTGAGGGGCTGAAGTCAGCCCGAAGGGGAGCGCTGCAAACTGAAAGTGTCCCCTGTGGCAGGCAATCCTGAGATACCGCCTGCTTTCTGGATGAATAGGGATGTGAAGATAAGCATCCTGAAGGTCCAGGGAGGCAAGAAACTCCCCTGGAGACATTGCTGCAATCACAGAGCGCAGGGACTCCTGGCGGAAGTGGGAAGTCACCACATAGGCATTGAGATCTTTGAGATCCAAAATGGGACGAGCTCCTCCGTCCTTTTTGGCTACCACAAACAGGTTGGAATAAAATCCTGAACCTGTGTACCCTTGAGGAACCGCCTCCAGGACCTCTTTGTCCAAGAGATCCTGAATAGCGTCGTCGAACAGACGCCTTTTTGTGGGTTCCTGAGAAGGACGAGTAAAATGGAACCGAAAAGGAGGAAGGGAAGAGAAAGGGATCCTGTATCCCTCTGACACCACCTGAAGAACCCATGGGTCCGCCACTGACTCCTCCCAAGTCCGGCGAAAGATGCGGAGACGACCGCCTACAGCCGGATGCGGACCCGGGTTCGGCGAGTCATGCCGAAGCAGTCTTGGAGGTCTTGGCCTTGGAAGCAACTTTGGGCTTCCAGGACTGCTTGGGCTTGGAGGAGGAGCGCGTAGTGGGAGGACCCGTTTGGGCCGAGGAGCGTGTCTCAGTCTGAAAGGAACGAAAGGACCGATTGCGTTTGGCTGGAAACTTTTTCTTAAAGACTGAGGGTAGAAGAGTACTTTTACCGCCAGTAGCCTCACTGATCATTTCTTTGAGTTCAGTCCCAAAAAGTAAATTCCCCTGAAAGGGCAAGGAAAGCAAGGCTTTCTTAGAGGCTGTATCAGCAGACCAAATTTTCAGCCAAAGAGCGCGTCTAGCCACCACAGAAGTAGTGGAGGCCCTCGCCATCATGCGCACAGCATCAAAAGCAGCGTCAGCAACATAGTTCTGAGCTTCAGTGATATTAGCAAGTAGCTGCAACTGTTCAGATACTGGCGCATCCTGGCGAACTGCTTCAGTCAGTCGCTCAGTCCAGGCCGCAATGGCCCTATTAACCCATGCCACAGCAAAGGTTGGGCGCATGGCCGTGCCAATGGAGGCAAAAATAGACTTAAGAGAGAGCTCTAGCTTCTTATCCGTCCAGTCCTGCAGGGCAGAGGCATCTGAGACAGCCAAAGCGGTAGATTTGGATAGTCTAGACACAGGAGCATCCACCTTGGGAGGATGAACCCACTTTGCCAGCTCCGCCTCAGGAAAAGGGTAAAGTTTAGCAAACTTTTTGGAGACAGAGGAAGATCTATCAGGATTCTTCCATGCCTCAGAAACCAGACGGGCAAGAGTAGGGTTAGTTGGAAAACAAACAATTGGCTTAGATGGCTTTTTCTGAAAAACATCAGTAGGATCATAAGTGGATTCCTGAGTCAGAGGAAGGTTGAGCGTATTCAGAACCGCTCCGATCAGACCCTCAGCCGAAACTTCAGGGTCACACTCATAGGGGTCCCCAATGGACCTGTTAGATTCAATAACAGTACGTTCCTCAGCATCAGAATCCTGTAAAAGTTCTTCTTCAGAAGAATCAGTGATATCAGGAGCTCCCTGTGGCTTAGGCAGGGAGGTCCTGATAGTAGAGGGGGTCTGCCAGACCTGGAGAGCCCCCTGTATCTGAGAGGGAAAGAGTTGAAGCGTGGATCTGAGATCCCTAGTGGCAGCTTTAAACTCCCTCACCCAAGATGGCTCAATAGCGTGGCTGGGAAGCCCAGGGTTGCTATCTTGACCAGTGCAGTTAGGGTATAGATCCCCCACATTATCACTAAATAGCCCAGTGTGACAAGAGGAGCAAAACGCCATGGGGGGAGCAGACCCCCCATCCTCCTTAGACTTGGGTCTAGCCCCTAGCTCCAGTGAAGTAGACATGCTCACAGCGTCAATATACCCCACTAATAACACTATCACCCAGAAAAAGTGTGAAAGATTAAAGTTTCACCCCAGAAATGTTCTAAAAACGGACTTATCTGGCCAGCGAAGGGTTAATCTGTTGAGGAGAGAGAAGGCTCGGTCCCTGCGTAGTGTACTCGCCTAGGAAAAGTACCACAAAATGGCGGACGTCATGACAGCCAATCAGAAACGAGCGCGAACCAAGCGCTCATGGGAAATGTAGTTTTCCTTCACAAGTACCCCAAACAGTGCCCGAAGCCCCCCTGAACACCCCACATGAATAAAACACATTCCGGATGATAGAGCAGGAGCCTAGAATTAAAATGAGCCCTCTCTGAAGTTGCTGTGACAAGCGGTTCCAGAGATATGTCCCATACTGTGAATTCTCATAGAGAGTAAAGGAGCCCTTGCGTCTGAGCGGGAAAAAGCCGCGCTTAAAGGCGCGGAACACCATTTTTAATAAAGTTTAGTAAAACATTAAAAAGTGCCCAAACAAGCATGAAACACATGAGAAACATAAATAAATGAATACCCAATGCTCCAAAACCCAGAGAATAACACAGAAATTGCATAAACATGTAATAATGCAATAAAAACACCCTATGAGTGCTGGAGTGTATTAAAACTCCCAAATACAAGCCCATCAAGGGACACTGTGGGGACAAGTGGACCTTCAGCACTCAATGGGTGACTCACCTTCCTTGCTGGACTTCTGTCTTCAGGTGACCATGATAAGGAGGGAAAGAACCAGAGGTAAATTCCCCAATAGGGGAGCTGCTTAACACAAGCTGTCCCCTCTTCAGGGCATAAGGTCCACAGAAAATCCCTGGAAGCTGCACCAGCCACTTTAAAGAGGGCAATTCACAGCCATGGTCACCCTCCTAATGGTGGTATTCCATATTTGAATAAAAAAATAATAAAATACTAAGATGCATAGATGTTCTCTACCTGGTGTGCAAGCACACCAGGAACAAATCAATCTAAAGTGGCTCTGGCCAGAAGGTGGCTTAAGTAAGAGGGGAGGCTCCGCCCCTTGCAAATCATTTGCATAGTTGTTCCTGCCTATTAAAGGGGACTTACGCCTCCCAGAGTACCAGTGACCTGTATTGGACGACAGTGAAAAAGGTTGAGAACCACTGCACTAGGTAAAAGGGGCAGGAGGGGGAACTTTGCTTGTGAATATCTCTCAAACCATAAAGGTTTGAGAGGTAAGACTTGTATCATTTTATTTTGTAGGCATTAAAAAAACATGAATGATATAAGTCTTATCTCTCAAACCTTTATGGTTTATGAGATATTCACAAGCAAAGTTTCCCCTCCCGCCCCTTTTACCTAGTGTAAGCCATCTCTTCTCAGATGTGGAATGCAGTCCATAGACCAGACAGATAACATCAGGGGACAATCTTCTTCCTATGAGAACAATGAAAGCCCTTCCCCCCTTGACAAGCTTTTCCCTTATCTTAATTGAAGATTGTCCCTCTCTGCAGTCTACCTGGACAGCTCCCTTCTGCTCTGGCTGAAAAGTGTTACATCAGTAAAAGGGGCGGGAGGGGAAACTTTGCTTGTGAATAGCTCTTAAACCATAAAGGTTTGAGAGATAAGACTTATATCATTCTTCATGTTTTTTTAATGCCTACAAAATAAAATAAAAAGTTAAACGAAGTATTACTATCCCTTTAACAGGAGGCTACCAGAAAGGACAAGAAAAGATCCCTACACAGGCACTACTGCCTGATAGACTTCTCCCCAAAGTAGCCTCAGAGGCCAACATATGGACTCAAGTGTGTTGAACAGAGGACAGTGACGCAGCTTTGAAAAACTGCTCTGCAGAAGCCAGATTTTTGTAGGTCCATGACACACCCACCCCCTCTGGGGGAATGAGCTGGATTCTGATATATAGTCCTGGCGAATGGTCACCCTGAACGCAGGCCATGGGGAATAATCTACATATCTGATGTGTAGAAGGCATCTTAAAATACAGATTCCACCTCACTGAATACAAACTATGTCCACACAGTGCTGTCAGAATAGCTCTCAATATGAAAATTAAAAAGATAAAGATGTGACCTAGGAAATTCTTTGCAGATATGGGAGTCTTTTTTTTTTTTTTTAAAGAGATAGTAACGCTTCATAATAAAAGCAGCTCTAATCAATCATCATAGTATTTGGACTTTGGAGAGTGTTATTTCAGTTCTGTCAGAGTTGTAGTTCAAGAGTAATTCAATGACAAAGTATCCCCCTCCCGCCCCTTTTACTGATGTAACACTGTTCAGCCAGTGCAGAAGGGAGGTGCCCAGGTAGACTGCAGGGAGGGACAATCTAATTAAAATAAGGGAAAAACCTTAAAAGCTTGTCAAGGGGGGCAGGGATTTTATTGTTTTCATAGGAAGAAGAGTGACCCCTTCTGTTATCTGTCTGGTCTATGGACTGGATTCACATCTGAGAAGAGATTGTTTACAGTAGGTAAAAGGGGAGGGAGGGGGAACTTTGCTTGTGAATATCTCATAAACCATAAAGGTTTGAGATATAAGACTTATATCATTCTTCATGTTTTTTTAATGCCTACAAAATAAAATAAAGTTAAAACGAAGTATTACTATCCCTTTAATTAGGATTAGTTCAAGAAAACATGTCTTGTGCAGATGTGTATCTTTGTTTACCATTTCCTTAACTATACAAATAGGGATGAATCTGGCTGGCCTCTGAGACAATGGAAGAGGATACAGGAGGAGTGTGGACAGTGAAAATTAATTAAGAGTTTGTATGTTCAACAAAATCTTCTAAAAAAAGACATTGTCGCCAGGTCTGAGAAAAATAGAAAACTGGCATATCAGTTCAGAGGGCAATCTAGCCTTAGGGGTAAACAAATGGATTAAACATGTATACACGTGCTTAAAGGGATAGTAATACTTTGTTGTTGTTTTTTTTTTTTTTTTTTTTATTTTGTAGGCATTAAAAAAAACCATGAACGATACAAGTCATCTCTCAAACCCCTATTGAATGCCGCAGTGTTTTCTCTTTGAGTACCCTGGACATAAAGAGGTGGTGGTAGCATGCTGTACCCTTCATGTATCAACTGAAGTACCCATTCGTCTAACTGACATCCTCCATTGTTGAATGGTTTGAATGTTTGAGTCTTCCCTAGCAAAGGACCTCTGGGGAACTCCAAACTCACAACTTCATGCTATTACGTCTGGATTCAGATGACTTGTGTTTTGTTTTTTTTTTTTGTTTGTTTTTTTGCCCAAGCTGGTTTTGTTTTGCTGTAATGAAAGGAATCGCCTGACATATTGGATGCTGCTTGTCGGGAAGAACCTTTATTGTGATATGTAGAGATTTTTTTTTTTCCTTTCATTTTAAGTCAAATCTTCAAGGTTTATTTTGTGGTAAAAAGGCACTTTTGCCTCTGTTAGCTTGACTGTCAATTTTGTCTAGTTCTATACCAGTTAACAATTAGCCTGTAAATGGGAAGGGGTTTTTTGGAAGCAGAATCTGCATTCCATATCTTGAGCCACAAGGTACGCTGTGCTGCAACTGTGGTAGCTGAACATTTGGCTGTTATTTTTGCCATTTCCAATGCTACTTCGGGTATATGGCTAGCTAGTAGACTCTTGTAGGTAACCTTTCAGTGGAAGAACCTCCTTGCGTGTGTAGTCTCTGATGGCTTCTATAATTTGGTTTTGCCAAGCTTCCATCTCTCTGCATGCCCGCACTGATGTAAAAGATGCTCCAATGATGGCTCTGTGGCCTCAGAACATTAATGTATCCTTTTGTCTGCAGAGTCTTCAAGCGTGGCTGCATTTTGTATTTGAAAAGTTATAGGTTTAGACAAACTGGATATTGCAGAGTCTATTGTTGGAGGATTGAACCAGAGGTCTACTTTGTCTTTAGGGAATAGGTTCAAATTTCTTGGGAATTACCAAGGATTTGTCTGGGTTACACCATTCCTCATAAGAAGGAAAACTGATTTAAGGGTTTTTCTTATACTTAAAGAAAGATGTGCCGAAGAATCTGACTTATTAGTCAGATACTTGTAGAACCTCCAGAATTGCTCTAAATCAGCATCTACTGATTCTGTCATATATTTGTGTGTGGACCACTGTCATGGACATATATGGTCCACTATCATTAAGGTGAAGAAAGCCTACAACCGAGACCGGAAAGCAGAGAGGTGTAACCGTCCTGGGGTTTGTGCCAGGGATGCTATTCTACTCAGAGGCAGTCTAAACCTCTCTATCAAGAGAGTGCAATTCCTCTTCAGCATGGGGTGAAAGTGCAGGTGATTCAAAATTGACAATACTACACTTAGAGTGATACCTTCTGCTCAGTTTTGTTTGTTTCTTTATAAATCTGACTTGTTGCAAATTTTATTGAAAATTCTTACACTAAGAATGCTTTTGATGTATCCCCCCCATGCGCGTTACTCAGCTATATGTAACCTGATACATAGGAGCGTTTACGTTCTTCGAGTGCTCTGCCTATACGTGGAGGAAGCCTAACCTCAAAGGTCCCTGTTTCCTCCCCATCTTTTAGCACAAAACACCCACCCACAGACACACACTTTTTTCCCTCTGGTGAACATAGTTTACTTATTCCCAGCCCTGTACGTGCATACACAGATAAGATTCTGCTAAATTAATCACTTATTCCTAGGGTAGTCTCGTATTTTAAACGTTAGGATTTGAAAATCTTCAGTTTGCTGGGCATGGCTTTCTGGAACAGAACCAGCTCTCTATTAGGGCAATTGTATTTATGTTACAGGCAACCAAATTTAACACATTGAATGTGTAAGTTTTTCAGTCTTCTCAGTCAACTTTTCATTAAATGTCCTAAATGTTAGATTAAAAAAATTTCAACTTACCAGATTTTTCTTTGAACTTTTAAATCCAAGAATACGTGAGCCAGGAGACAAAAATCCTTTTGTTGGAGTAGTATTAAGCTGATGCAGAAGTGGACAAAAACATTAGAATTACTAAACTTGACCTGATGACATATTGCCAAAATACAAACCATTGCAAATACATATATTGTCCAAATGAACACAGCCACTGTCTGCAAAATTTTAGCCCATCATTTATGCAGACATCCAAGTGTGACCAATCTTGGAGACTGCAACTTTGGGGCATATTTAAAAAGTCAAAATAGGAGAATTTCTGAAGAAAGCCACCAAATTTATCAAAGAAAAACATTACTTTCAACTGGGCATTTTCTTTGATAAATATGGAGCATTTTTCTTCCAGAATTGAAGAGCTTTCACATCGATAAATGTGACCCTTTGTCTTGAGAAAAATGCATAATATTTATTAATATATATTATATACACACACACATATATACACATATACACATCTCATATCTCTCCTTCTCTCCTTCTCTCTCATTATCCATCTATCTACACATCTATACTATAAAGGAGAACATGGTCATGTGACCAATAATTCTCCAGACGTGACACACCCTTCCTCCATTCACATCTATCCAACACTGAGTGGGCAGGGATTTTCACAATCGTTTCCACTAAGCACTTCCCCACACATTTCCACCAAGCACTTCCCCACACTTTCTGCTCACTTTTTATCCTCTCTTACACTCACAGCCTCTTCATCTTGTGCCTTCCATCACTTACACAGCTATTACAGTTCCTAACAAGTTGAACTATAATACCCATCATCCTCATTGAATGTCCAGTGCAGTATTATTTATGTTAAAAAACAGTCATGATGTACAAGTCTACCTACCATTACAAAGCCACTATTGTTTTACATCATAAAATCAAACATACCAATTGTGCACAGAATACATCTGCATCATGAGTAATCCAGATCATACTGACACACTTTCAATGAGCATCATGGGTACTGTAGTCCCCCCTTGTAAATGGAGTATAACTCACTCCACCTATCCTACTTTACATGAAATGGGTTTCCAAAGGACTTACACTACATACAGTTTAGAAACACCAGCAAGCGCCCACATCATAATGTTGCACTGTTCATGAAGCCAAACACTTATGTTCACATTTTTATAAACACCACCTGCTACATGGCGTTACATTATACTCTACTGTCTATATCGCTCGCCACCTACACGCCCTCCAACAATGTGTGTAAATGCCTTGCCCAAAGAATTATAATGGATTTTCACTGAGCAGCATGGTTATAGTAGTACAGTTTGTAAATAACATACAACTCAGTACACCTACCACACTTTCCCTGCAATAGGTTCGGTAAGGACTTATCCTAATACTGTTTAGAACCAGGAGCAAACTTCAACCAGTGATGCGACAGAGCAGTAGCAGAAACTATGCAAGTGGAAGACGCCCTGAAATAGTGTCTTTGGCGAGCAGTCGACGCATGAGTCTGGAAGGCATCAGGGAACTGGTGAGCAGCAGGAGCACTTCCCAAGTAATAAAGCAGTTACCGTCCCACAAAGGAACCCCTCAATAAAAGGAGGGAACAGTTGGGGGCGAGGAATGCTCCTGATTGTTATTTCTAATTTATTGTGATTCTCCAAGTTCATGACTTGTGAAACACTATAAATCACTCATTAGCCCTGCTCTGATACACCGAACAGAAAGCTGTTCCCTCAGAGCGTGTGGAGGAAGAGAGTTAGAAAGGCAAAGTGTGAGGCAGAAGATACAGGTCTATGTACAAAACAGTAAGCACCACACAGGATTTTTCAGGCCATAACTGTTAACACACAACTCACATATCAGATTCACAATCATACACTAATTGTATGTGGAATTCACTCCTAAGTCCCACCCCTTTTTGCCACAATTTGCACCAATTAGACAATCCCAGGCCTGCACCTTCCCTCCACGTCTGACCCTCTTAGTTGCAGCACCTGCAGTATCAGCTCACTAGGCAGATCAGGACTTCTAACCGCTGACTAGTTTGCCCATAATCTCTTCTTTTACTAAAAGCTACCAGTGTGGGACAGTTATCCACCTGTGTCTTTTTTTAGCAGTCTCTCCAAGGGCAGCAACATGTGGCTCTCTAGGATTTCATAGACTAATTCCCATCATCCTTGTTTGCTGTTGACCTGAGGGAGTAGGGAAGTGTAGTCCAACAGCAGCTGGACAGTATTGTGTCCGTGGCTACTTGCAGATGTCCATAATACCCTTTATCTGACAAACGTCAAGGCCCAAATGTTTCCTGCACTAATCTAGCACATTATGAGATAACAGTATTTAGGTTCTGGTGTAATAAGGAAAAGTGGTGAACTATGTTTTTTATTGTGAAATACATGGCATGTAATATAAAGGTGCTTTTTAAAGCATTACATTGATGCCTGTTCATTTTTAATTTTTATTTCTTGCATCTGGATCACCCTCTACAGACTTCACTGCATCTGTGGAACATCACATATACACAATTACAAATGTCACATACATTCATACCTGTCTTGTATATACATTCATACAGGTCTCATTGTCTCAAACAGATGACTCACATATATACATCACGCATATACACTTATGCCTCACATGAATAATTACATGTCTGATATATATTCTTTCATACTCAAGTGTCACATACATACATAACATATGTACCCAAGTCTCATACATTTGTTAAGATTAAAATAACAGGTTAACCTTAGCAAAAGTGGGTTCTATGGAACTAATTAAACCCTTGAGGATCAAGTCAAAAATACTTCTGATACTCAAGGCCTTAAATAATGCTGGACAGTGAGACAAAGGTGCATTCACAATTCCAAGTATCACCAAACACAAAGTACATCCACTGTAATGCAAACCAAATGCAATACAGGGAACAAATTCATTTCAATCAGTGGTGAATTTGAAGTGTAAGATTTAACGTACTGAACTCTCCAAATAATGGCGATTTACAAATAACTTAATAGAACAATAAAAAACAGACAGGCAACGCCATCCCACACTGCTAGTATATATTAGAGATCTATATATCGCTTTTTTTTTTTTTTTAAATAAACAATAAACCTAAGTATTAGAACCAAAGTGATGTCGAAATACAAAACATTATAACCATTTTTGGCTGCATGTCTGGCTAAAGAGAGCACTTATGTCTGAAGTGCAATAATAAATATACAGCAATCTGGTAGACTTTCATCTCTGCATAATCAACACGAGACACACATTGGCTATGAACAACTTAATTAACCACAGACCTGGCTGTGAACATGCTGACTGGGTGTATATGTAGGGGTTTCCCTGGTAACTAGATTCACTGAGCTATAGCCTATTTAGCCGAACATGTGTAGGGATGATAGATCCCCTTTAAAATGTGCCCATATGTGAAGTTAAGCATGCAATCACAACTTTTAACGGGATAGTAATGTTTTACAAAAACAGCAGCTCCAATTAATCTTCATAGTATTTGAGCCATAGAGAGGGTTATTTCAATACTGTCAGAGTTGTAGTGCAAGAGTAATTGAATAATAAAGTATCCCACCTCCCGCCCCTTTTAACTAGTGTAAGTCACCACTCAGATGTGGAAGCTGGTCGATAGACCAGACAGATAACAGCAAGGGACAATCTTCTTACTGTGAGCATAAGGAAAACCCTGGCCCCATTGACAGGTTTTTCTGTTACTTCAAGATTATCCCTCGCTGCAATCCACTTGGACACCACCCTGCTGAGCAGTGTTACATCAGTAAAAGGGCCAGGAGGGAGATACTTTATCATTCAATTACTCTTGAACTACTACTATGACAGTATAGAACATTACTATCCTTTTTTTTTTTTTTTTTTTTTACACTAGATTTGCAGTTTTAATGTGCAACATTAAAAACTTACTTTAGGCTGAGTGGCAGCTAATAATTTAAGACCTCTGGATGATGGAGAGCCGCTTGAGGAGTTGCCCCTTATAACAGGACTTCGTCTATCAATGTCATCAGCCAAGCCTTCTTGATATATGGGATCAGCAAATGAAACTCTGCGAATCTGTAAATGAAAACTGGTGTTTTACTTCAGTTTTTCCCCCTTCTCTTTTTAAGTTGACCTGTATGCGTATAAATTGTAGCCTCAATCAGGAAGCTAATGCATATTAATCAGGTGAGACTGACCCAAATCAAAGTATCTGCTACAGGCCGTATGATCTTCAGGAAAAGCTTCACTATAAACCAAATTAAAAACGGACTCAATGTAAAACGCTTAGTTTACAGAATGCTTGTCAAAAAAGACGAGAAGTACAAAAGGTATGTTATGACCGGCTACATCACTCTCAATATATATCAAAATATATACATATATCCATGTCAACATCCCTCCATCTACACATCTATATAACAAATCACTGGTAGTTTTCATTTTTTTTACAACAGCTCCTTCTAGAATGGGGCACTCTGGGAGATCTTAGGTGTTATGCATCATGGCATGATGGAGGGGAAACTGGGGTTTATCATACTGGAGACGTTCTCACACCTTCATATATACCCCCGCACCCCTTAATTCAGACTAGAGCTCTCTTAGTAAGAGATAGGACCACCACAATAGAGAAACAGCAACAAAAGATACTTTCAATTGTGATTTGATGAGTTCATAGATAAGTGAAATAACTGTTCAAAACACAGTTTCAGAGCTTTCAAAGCCCAATCTTTCTTCAAACAAAAACATACAAAAAAGGCAGGTATGGAAACGGATAATGTTACCTTGTTAACAGGTGATGGAGAATCAGGCTCCTGCTGCCTCTTCACTCCTTTTTTTAAAATACTAGTGGAAGGTGATGCAGAAGGAGACCAGCTAGAGCATCCTCCTCCTGGGCTGTCATTGGCCATAACTATAGCTGCTAATCCTTTCAGCTTTGGAGGGGAATCTGTGTCAGTCCTTTCTGCTAGGGCTTCAATAGCAGTATTATCAGTTACAACAGGATCAGCACATTCTCCGACAAAACTGGAGTGGTCATCATCCTTCATTTTCTCAGCATCTGCAGATGTATTATCAGACTCTATAACAGCAGCAGAGCAATGGCTTGACTCTGGTTTAAAGACCATGTTTTCATCAACCTTATCTTCAACACTGGCCGCCTCTTCAGCAGGTTCATCAACTTTCTCACTTGTAGCCACAAATTCTAATTCTACATCTAACGCCTTGCAAGTGTCCCCTTTCAACTCTTCAACATTGTTCTTTTTTAGCTGTTCAAAGTCGTTTAATGCTGCACTACCTTCCTGATTATCATCTCTCTCACATATTTGCTGAACACATTCGGCCTCCAACACGGTAGTCTCAGTTTTAGTTTCTTCTAAACTTTCAGTTACTAAAGTATCTGCAACTTTAGGTTCTGTCAAGTGCTCTTGGGCATTTTCTATCTTGTTCTTTATAAAAATCTGTGTAACTTCCTCGGTCTCACTGCTAATTTCATTTAAAGGAATCACAGTACTTTCCTGTTCAGATTCTGTATCTGATTTCAACTCACTAACAGATGGCTTGAAGAAACATGGTTCTTTTGTTGCAACCAGTGGTGTACTAACAGCACAAGGCCCAGAAACAACAGATTCATCAAACTGAGTATCAATATTGGACAACTCTGAATTAACCATACGCGAATGCATTTTCTTTACAGGTTTAGTGTCCACTTTCTCGGATGAATGCAATACTGTAAGGGACTTGTCCTGCTGCTTTGACAGCTCACAACAGCAATCACATCCCTTGGACCTTCTTACTCGTTTACTCCTTTTGTGTGGACAATCAACTGACTGCAAGTTACTTTCAGAATGCTGGAACACATCAGAAACTGCTGTGGAAAAGTCACCAATTGTGGGTTCAGTCATTAAACTTTGCACAGTGCTACAAACAGCAGCAGAATTTTTTGTTAGGTCATAAGTCCCGTTTATCCCTGTGGAAAAACAATTAGTAGCATTTTTTGTAACATCATAAGTCTCGTTTATCCCTGTGGAAAGTAAACTTGTAGCATTTTTTGTAACATCATAAGTCTTGTTTATCCCTGTGGAAAGTAAATTTGTAGCATTTTTTGTAACATCATAAGTCTCATTTATCTCTGTAGTACATACACTATTAACATTTTTTGCAACATCATAAGTTTTGTTTATCTCCTGTGTATTTAAAGTGGTGGAATATTTTGTAACATCGTAAGTCTTGTTTATATCAGTGGTATCTGGAATTGGTTCAGGCTCAGTTCTTTCAATTTGTTCTTTATTAAGAATTTTTGTAGTGGACATTGTGTCCTCTGCATTAACTGTACAAGTGTTACCCCCATCTGATGCACTGGAATTATCTACCTCCATGTTAATTTCTGAACCAGATTCATTCTTTATTTTTGACAAAGACATGACTTCTGTTTTAGTTTCATTTTCTGCCAGAAGCTGTGGAGAAGTTTCAGAATTGTCACTCTTTTCCAGACCTTCTATACTTTTGGTTTTGTTCCTCCAACTTCGTTTTCTTTTACCATTTTCCTCTCGTGTCTCCGAGTGGTCAGACTCAGAATTCTCACTGCCTGATACAAGTGCTTGCAATGACCTTCTTGTTTGATACCTTGGTCTACTTCTTGACATCTCCTGGCTCTCTTTACTAAGGTTAGAATCAGGAAGTTGTTGTTCTTCATCTTGTTTTGTATCAGAAGTCAGAATGCTCTGGTCATTGTCTCTCTCTTCTGAAAGTGGTTTAGTAACAATATCCTGATCTTTTTCTTGTGATTTTTCAAGCTTTTCATGTTGCAGTTTCTGTGGAGTTTCTTTAGATTGCGACACTTTTTTCTGGCTTGGTTTTTCCTCTTTAGTTTGATCTCTTTTTTGGGTTGCAATTTCATTTGCTACATTTTTCACACCTTCTAAGATTTCTGAGTGCCTTCGTGAGGAACGTCTCAAGGACATTTGATTAGAATTTACCTGCTGCATTTTGGAGTCTTCATTTTTCACATGATTCATTGCTTCTGGAGGAGTATTTTCTTTGGATTCCATATTAAGTTCAGCTACACAATCTCCTACCTTGTCATTTTCCAGAAGCTTGGGTTCTAGTTCTTGAGTCTGAGTATTTGGTACAAACTCTTCATCTTCATCTCTACTGTCATTTGCTTTAGCTGTAGATTCTGGATTTTCCTCCACAGATATGCTTGGTTTACTTTCTGCTAGTTCAGGGACACGTGGTGCTTTTGGCTTTCTACCCCTTTTTGCGGCTGGTTTTAGCATTTCTGTTTTGGGAGACTTCAAGTCAGGCTTTGCCTTTTTGTCATCATCTGCTTTCACTTTGTTTAGGTCCATAGCTTCTTGGCTATCTGGAACTAAAACAACCTCTGTGGCCTGTGGAAACTTCGTGCTAGACAAAGGGCTAAAGGATCGATTTACTGAATTGTCGAACTTCTCTAAAGTGATAAAGGATTGCCTTCGGCTTGCAGGCGGAGGCGGTGTCCCTAAAACCATATCTGAAGAGGCAGAGCTATTGCTGACACTTGAGTTTGCCTGCGTTTCCTTAGTTTCACTGACTGCAGAATCATTTAATTCTTCTGAAGGTTTTTCATTATTGTACTGTATTTCATCAGCAGCAGACTCTCCACTCATTGGTTCGGGGATCTTATTCACATTATCCTTTGGCAAACCTTCAGGATGATTTTCCTAAACAAAAGAAACACAAATTGATAAGGGAGGGACCAAAAACACCCTTTTTGAAACTTCTTAAAGGGGAACTACCAACCCTATACAAGTTTACCTCATTGCCATCCTCATAGTGATGAGCCTGAATTTTTTTTTTCTTTTTAAATAAAATGCATGCTCTTGCAACATTTACATGATTAAAAATGAGCCGTGGCCTTACGTCCGGACAGACTGGTTACAGATCTGCACCAGTTTGTCAATCTTCTTCTGTTCCCTCCATATATTGTCACATTCCAACCAGCTTACATGAAGAAATCCTCCGTCGTTGGAGGAAGTTGGAACGAGACCATCCTCGGGTAGGAACAGAGGAAGATCTGCAGACTGTGGTGCAAAGCTGTAACAGCAGTCTGTTAAAAATGAGCCGCGGCCTTCCAAACAATTTAAGTTTTCACAAGAGAATGCATGTTATAAAAAAAAAAAAAAAAAAAACAACCAAACACAGATTAAAGCTAATCGCTATAGGAGGATGGCAAGGAGGTAAACTTGTATAGGAGTGATAGTTCCCCTTTAAAACAAAGCTGCCAATCACGCAAGTTTATGTTAGCCAGTTTATACTAGCCATTTTATGCAAACAAGGCAGTACTGACTGGCATAGACTGATGGGTCACATACCAACATTCCCTCTCCCTCCAAAAACACACATCCAACCAGGAAGTTTAGGCTAATCTGAATACAATGACAAAGAGTTAAATCTCTCAAACTATTGATTTTAATAAAGAATGGCCAACTATCCCATTATAAAACAAATGTTAGTTCCACTGTAAACTGCTTTACAAAACCACCTGATTCACAGAGTCTAAACATTTGGATGAATACAAATTGTATTATACATAAATAGATTTATGGAAAACAGACAGCAGGGGTTTGAATCAGTGTCTGGTTGTGAGTTGATCATCAAGGAACAGTGGTCAATCAGGGTTTGAAAGAATTGCAGTGTTTTGTTTAATATCTGCAAATTTATATTTGTATATAGACAGCATTATATTACTATACAGCACCCCATCATCCAGTTTGCTACAGTAATTTAAAAAGGGCTTTAATAAACTACAATAGCCTTTTGAAGATGTCTAGAGAATGCCAGGCCATAGAATTACTCCACACAAAATTGCAAGTTGAAATGAGACATTTAAATCCTCTTACAGAAGTGGAAGTGCTTAAGTACTCTGCAGATAAAACCCTACAATATATAGCATTTTCCACGACATGCAATACTTTCAGGTCTCTAATACATTTCTAAAACATGCATTGGAAACCAAGCATTTGAGAGGGTTAAAAGCTTCATCAAAATCTATGGGAAAATTTGTGCCCTTCTGTGCAGTTTATGTCAAAAGTGTGCAGAGAAAATATAAAGGAAATGATACCTTTGAATCAGCCAGATTTTCTTCTGGTCTCTCTATTACTGTAGGTTTTTCTCTGTGAATATATAATTTAAAAGAATGTTACAGCTTAAATTTACTGAAAAATATTTAAAGAGCAGCAAAAACATCATACTCACAATGAATTCTCTTGACTCTGACTGTATTGTGTGAATAAGGCTGTGTCTTGTGATGCATCCAGGGTGTTGTACATTGTGGGTATATCCACTCTGAAAAATTATCAAACACGCTTATGAACAACTCTGAAGGACCAAAAAGGTGTGCAATAAATTGAGGGAAATGCACTGCATATTCCTTTAGTCCTTAACCCTCTGAGTGCCAGAGAAGTATCAAACGCATACCTCTCTGGCACTCTAGGAGTTAAAGGACCATAATAGGAATATGGTTCTAGCTTTTCTTCATGACATTTAAATGACTGCCCCAAATGAGGTTTTCCTGAAAACAAATGGCTAGGATTGACTCCAATTTCATTCAAGCTCTTGTTTTAAGGAGTACACTTATAAATGTTAGTGTCTTCCTGACGTGAAGAACAGTCCTCTGCACTGCTGGGAGATCTCATTCAAAGTTTATTATATATCCATTTCATTTTTCCCTACAGCACCAGCTAATGTTAAAGAAAGAAAAAAGAAAACAAAACTTAACATCAAAGCACATTCTGCTTTCATTGTTCCATACAGAAAGCGCTCTCTGGAAACTCGCTCAGTGAGTAATCCGCCAGGGACATACAAGTGTACGGAAAATAATTAAAGTGGAAATTAAATAAAATCTAGGAAATTTAACTTTATATATTGTGTACTGGCAACATATGCAAGCTCAAAAAAAGAGTTTAAAGGGATAGTAATGCTTAATTTTAAGTTGATTTAATATTGTAGACATTAAAAAAAAGCTTAACATCAATGTAAGTCTGATCTCTCAAACCTTTATGGTTTGAGAGATACAACTTGCTAAAGTTACCTTTTCCTGGCTGTTTTACTCTAGTCTGCCATCTAGCTGACAGCTGCAGATTCCAGTCATTTGACCAGACAGAGGCTCTTCAGCAGAGTTGAAATCACGCTATTTAGAAATAAATACTTCACTGAAACAGTCTACAAAGTGTGCTTGCAAGCCAGGCACACTTTGCAGACAGTTCCAAATTAAGTATTTATCTTTAGATATCGTTATATCGGCGCTGCTGAAGAGCCACATCTGGTCAAGCGACCAGAATCTGCTTCTGACAGCTTTACAGCTCATCAAGCAGAAAGGGGAGGGACCAGAGAACTTTATTTTCCTATATCTCTCAAACCATAATGGTTTGAGAGATACGAATAAGTGCAAGTACTCTCTTTTAATTGTATATACCAGATAGTTAATACTTTTTTTCTGACATTACTATCCCTATAACTTTAAGTATCATTTACCGACAGCTACCAGCTGTACAATTTAGACATTTTATGGTAGCTCCTTAAAACCTAATCTTAATGCATATGTAGATTTCTCGTCCTCAAAGGGTTAAAACATATATATGCTGGCGTCTTACACCATTAAATAGCAGGCCAATAATACAGTTTAGAGAACACTCAATGAGCATTTAAGGTGATTATCCAGATGGATTTCCTACCTCTTTGTCTTGAGGATTTCCTTCTGGTGTTCAGTCAAAACTCTCTCTTTTGCTTCAGGTGGGATGAAAACAAAGTCAACAGAATGTTCCTCTTCTAAAAGCTTCTCTTTAGGCTTAGGTGAAGAAAAGTCCAGTTTTAACTACATTAGCGAAAAAAAAAAAAAAAAAAAAAAAAGTGTTAGAAAAGGCACTGGCCATTTAGGGTAGCTTTGGATTTTTGATATAAAATTAGCTTGTGTATGTAACGGTCATTATAACCAGAAATGGCCGTATGTAGTTATTGGAAATCTTCTAGATCAGGAGTCTCCAACAGGTAGCTACAGCTACTGGTAGCTCTTGTGTTACCAGTGAGAAACCCCTCTCCACACCAAATCAGGTATCAAGATATCTGGCTAGCCAGAGACAAGTCCAGTGGTTGAAATTTGCTCCCCGATTGGATACGGACAACCTGGACACAGCTGTCATCCACTGTAACTGGCATTACACAGATACTGACAGTAATGCAGGTAGAGGGCCTCACAGCATTTTCATGGTTTATATGACCGACACTGCTGCAATAGCCCTTGATAACCACTTGCTTACAGATTTACATGCATTGTCAAGCCTACTTATATACAGGGGCAAAACTACAGGGGGGGGTGGCAGCATCTGCCTCAGGGTCCAATAGATTCTAATTATGTCTCTGAAAATATTTGTGTTAGTCGGCCCAAAATATCTCTGCAGTAGGACTCTCTAAATCACTATATAACCAGTGGTGTAACTAGCAAGTATTGTGGTCGGTATGTGGGGTCAAAGTGGATGGCAAGTGTGCCTCCATATTCCCTCCCCCATTGTAACAAGTTGCACATGGTTACATTCATTAAGTGTTTCAATAAACCACTCTAATAATTCTAATCATGCATAGTAATATGGGATATAGTCTGAATATCTGGGGCTCACTGGAGAGCCACAGGTTTTGTCTTCTAGGCGAGTTTCTTCTGCTAAAAATTATACCTACTTTAACAATTCTATTACCTTGAGCAGTCATGTCGGTCACTTGTGTTTGTACAGCACTTACTGGGAAGGAACAAAGCTGCTCAGAGTAGCTTTGTAGGTGGTTTAATCTCTACAGTTGTAAAAATGATACACATCCTATATTATAATTCGCTAAGGCTGTTTGTCAGAAGCAGTCATGCGCACTAGAGATGGCGGCGAGTGCTGCAGTCATGCGCAGTACTGACTGCCCATCCAGTATCTGCCGCAGCAAGGGCAGTCATGACTGCAGCGCCGCCAGTACTGGCCCATGTACATGGGCTTTAAAACTAGTGTGTTTATTATACATACATATATAATCATTTTGTGTGTGAGTGTATCTATAAGAAAACAAGACCTAGCGCCCACACTTTAGTTCCACGCATAGAAAAGCAGGGCCATTAATAGAAAGCTAGCAGGAAGCTATACTATATCCCAGTGATGCCAAACCTATGGCATTGCCACAACTGGCATGCAGAGACCTTTATGGTGGCAGGCAACCAGGGTACAAGCTCCCCTCCCCTTTTACCACCTAAAAAGATTTCCCTGAACGTATTGTGTATAAGGATCGGAGACTGACAGTAATAACCCCCAAAAAACCATTAAATTATGAAACACCCAAAAAACCACCCACACACCAAGAGTGGCTCTTACTTTAGCTTGTGAAGCTCGCGTTGGAGTGCCTTTATCTTTAAGTTGTTCTGTTCTGGATAATAAAGAATCACGTTTTCCAGTCGATCTAACCTCGATTCCGCTGACCTTTGTCTCCAACTGGGAGTTATCCGTCTGTTTAGCATAATATATACATTAACTCTACTGTAATTCTGTGCCATAAAAGACCACACAAGCCATAAAAAAAGTTTAATATTAAAATTAAAACTTACATTATCAGAGTATGGACCACTTAATTCCTCGGAAGTAAATGTAAAACCAGGCAACAGGAGGGGTGTTTTTAATTTCACCTGATTTAACACAGGCCTGTAAGATACCAGCACAGCGTCAATATAAAAGCGACACTGAATAGAAAATTGCAGTAATCATTAATACAGGGCACGGTTTTGGTTAAATATGCAATTTAATGCAGATTACTTTAATTTCTACAATATGTTTTCCCAATCCAAAACAGCAATCGGGGGGGGGGGGGGGGGGGGGGAGGACTCACGTCTTGGAGCTGGCAATTTCAGTCCCCAGTTTTACTTACAGCTGTAAGTAAAATGTACATAACGTGCTATAGCTGTCACCCATCCTTAAGGCAAAAACATTGTGATGTCATAACACTGCACATGGTCCTTAAAAGGACAGTAATACTTCGTTTTATCTTTCTTTTATTTTGTAGGCATTAAAAAAACATGAAAGATATAAGTCTTATCTCTCAAACCTTTATGGTTTAAGAGATATTCACAAGCAAAGTTTCCCCCTCCCGCCCCTTTTACCTAGTGTAAGCCATCTCTTCTCAGATGTGGAATGCAGTCCATAGACCAGACACATAACAGCAATGGACAATCTTCTTCCTATCAGAACAATGAAAGACCTGCCCCCTTGACAAGTTTTTTCAGGTTTTTTCCCCTTGTCTTAATTGAAGATTGTCCCTCTCTGCAATCTACCTTGGCATCTCCCTTCTGATCTGGCTGAACATCATTACATCAGTAAAAGGGGCAGGAGGGGGATACTTTATCATTGAATTACTCTTGAAATACAACTATGACAGAATTGAAATAACTCTCCAAAGTCCAAATACTATGATGATTCATTAGAGCTGCTTTTATTATGAAACATTACTATCCCTTTAAGGGGTTAAAGAGTTGTGCTAGCTGAGCCAGAAAGGTGAGAACAAGGCTCTGCTGAGGTAAATGAGCCCCCAAATTAAACCAAAAAGCTCTAAAATCATTACAGTGACCGAACACAGAGTGCAGGTAGTTTACATTGTTACACTTCATACTAAAAGCCATAGTGAGAAGTCCACTATCATGAATGAGCTTGTGTGGGTCAACTAAAATTCATCACAAATTCTAAACTAAAAATATGAAATTCCTACCTTAATTCTTCTGGGTACGTCAACACTGTAGCCTTTGCAAATGATCCATTCCAGAACTGTGCAGCTTGATTTCGAATTTGTTTGTTTTTATGCATAAATATGGTGCAAAGCAGAGGGGACAGTGCTTCTAGGAGCTCACTGTCATAAGGACCATTGTAGCGAGAGCCAAGACTGACAAGAATATCTCCAATCAGCTTATCCAGCTAGGAGACGAAAGGAAGGAGGGGTAGAATAAAAATGATTAAGGATATATTTCAGGTCATTAGAAATTATTTATATATATATATATATATATATATATATATATATATATATATATATATATATATATATATATATATATATATGATTAAAACACAAACGTTGCTATAAAACTTTAAATATCAAGTACTTACAAGCTAGCATGTGTAAAAATTATTCATGCCTCCATGTCTGAAGTATGCTAAACTTGCTCTTTAGCACATGTAAGTTTCCCTGCACAGAAAACATTTAAATGTTTTTTGTTCTTTATATGGAGAAGAGCTAAAACCAGTTAATTGGCCGATTAGCACCCACTGCTACTGTATCCTCACCTCAGCCCATTCACAGACATCACTGGAGGCAGGAATGTCTTTTCTCGTTGCATATTTAAAGGTATATGTTATACCGGTGGAACACAGACATTTTACAGTTGCTAGCATGAAGTACAGAGTATTAAAGTGTATATAACCCCAGCTTAAGTGTTTCTTTAATGATTGTATCACAAGTTGCTTTACAAGTAAGCAAGATATATTTACCTTATTATTGAGACCACTGTAGACTTTAGGACCATCATACCTATATTTATAAGAAGGGGAGGAGGGGGAAAAAAAAAAAAAAAAAAAAGTTTTAATCTACTAGTCCCACTGACTCAAACTGCTGGACAATTTTTTTTTTTTTTTTAATGGTACATTAATCATGCATTTTATGATACATATTCCCCTTTAAAATATGCACTATGATCTCATTGCAGTAACTGCATTTAACCCCTTAAGTACTAGCCACGCATGGTGCGGTCACTTAAGGACCAGGGACCATTTTTTTTTTCTTTCAGAATCTGATTCCTGACTCCATGAACGGTGTGCAGCTGCACAGGGAGCCTGGAATTCCATGACGGTCCAGGACCGTCATGGGGTCCTTAAGGGTATAACAGACTACCATGATTTAATTTGATGTTGGAGCCCCCCTATGATTCAAAGAACACGCGTCCTTGGCAGGAGTGTCCTTCAACATCAACATGTTCTACAAATCTATTATACAAGGCATGATCATAACATTTGGCCCTGCAGTCATCCTCCTCAATCTAGGTCTGTGGAAATTCCAATAGCAGCGCAGATTTGCACAATACGTGCAATGCTGATCATCACTGTGTGAGGTTGCAGAGGTAGCAAGATCAGGAGTAGGCAACCTTCCCAATGAGCAAATAGCTGGTTGGGGATAATAGAAATTGTAGCTCTCAACAGCCAGAGAGTCAAAAAGTTTTCCCAATCCTGGAGAGGACAAATGCTCAGAATGACTGCAGCATCCAAACCTTTAGGTAATTCAGTTGAAAACCCATTGGCTGTTAATGGGCCACCCAGAAGTCCATATTTATTGCATATTTTAAGTCTGGGATAGGAATGTCCACCAACAGTTATCATTCCTTTTAATTACAGTTAAGTTCAACATGCAAGTTTCAAGCTTCATACTACATTTTCTAAAACTGGGAATATATAGACTAATTCAGCAAGCTTAAAGAGCAGCAATCTTGAGGAAAAATCAACTGCATCATGTGTGACAAAGGAAAAGTTCCCAAATTCCCACTGTTTTTAAATGGGATTTTAACTACTTAAATGCAATGGAGACCATTCTAGCACTTACTGAATTAGACCATTAATGACAAGTCATTAAGTACAACTATTAAGGATATAAAGGCATTTACCATATCAAAACAACTTACTTTTTCTTTTGAAAGAAAACAGAAAGTGGCTTAGTGAGCAGCAGAAACACAGTCCTAATCAGCGAAGGTAAGCTTATGTGGCTGATGCAAGTAGAGATGGCTCCTATGAGGAAACCACCAATTGAAACCAAGCTGGCTGCACTAGCTTCTAAATTGGACTCATCTGAGCCCAGATGGTGGAAACTCTCCAACAACTTCACAAGAAGTTTCAATAAGGCGTTCAGGTTTCCCAGGGGCTCTTTTTTCTTCTTAGACCAATCCGTTGGTGTATGTGGAGCTGAAATTGAAAACAATTTGCAGACTAGTAAGAGGTCCAAAAATGGGATTCTCCTGATGTCACTAGTGCACACTGCATCAAAGGCAGATAAGCAGGGTGAATTTTGCTTTATAGTGGTGAAGATTATATTCCTGTCTAAGATGGCTTCAACTCCTCCCAAGTTTAGATTTCAGCATTTTCCTCCAATACTATAGAATGTATAAGGTTTGAACTGTTAGATTAATTTGAATAAATTAATTTCACAAATACACAAGAACAAAAAATTGATGGGCAGTATACTGTCCATGAACAGTTAGCACAGACCTCAACTGTTACACCACCCCCACAAACATAGCAGATTGAGGCTGGGTGATGTCAGTCAACGGAGATTGCTCTCCTCTGTATAAAAGGCCACCAATTGTGGATTCACCAAAACAGGGCTTTCTGCAGAGTTGAATTCAGAAGAGAAATCTCCCATGAGCACCTCAGGTGAACCTTACAGCACCTTGATCTGCAAATGTTACAGGAGTGCAATGGAGGAGTTTATAGCTATGGGAACTCCGTCCCCACAGCTCTTTGACAGCCTAGAGTTTATGGACACTACCCTGCCCATCATACAAGTCTGGTTGTGTACAAACCTGAAACATCTGACATCACTTGAAAAGAAAAAGAAGAAAGGGATTGGCCTACAGTGGTTCACATTTGTGAAGTGCAATGGAACCTCTAGTCTAGTGATTCAGATTCTGTACAGGCCTCAGGATAAAACAAAGATTCAGGTGTATTTAAAATCCATAATCAAGAAAGGTAAAGCCCAATGAATGACCCACCATTAACCTATATATTAGGGCTATAAACAGGCCATTATTTAACCCTTTCAGTGCCTGAAGGGTACTGAAAGGGTTAAGGATTTCCCTGATTAAGCACAGGTGAGTTAATCAGTGGTTCATTAATTTTAACTGACTCACCTGTGCTAAATCAGGAAAAATACTTAAATCAAGTACTGTTGGTGGCCCTTGAGGACTGAACCTGGACAGCAGCCTTATTATATATGATAAGGCAGGGATAGTCTGAACATCTGACCTGTTGGCATATCCTTAAAGGAGCAGTCCGCTTTTATAAAAAGATATATATTGTAGGGATTTTCCTATTAAGTAAAACAAGGGTACTCCCACTGCCGAGAGATATTTCCAGAGTTATTACAGTTTAAACCCGTTTTTTTTACATTAGCAGTGCCCTCTAGTGGTCAAATTCTAAGTGTTTTTTCGGTTAGATTCTAATGGAGAGGAAAGTCAGACATTCAGTTCTCCATAGAAGGTGATAGAAACCGCCTGTCACTTCCTGTCAGATCAGGAAGTAAACAAAGTAAATTCACTTCCTGATTATTTGAACTGCTATAAAAATTTGAATAAACATCTGACAGCAGTGGGAGTAACCTTGTTTTATTCAGCAGGAAATGCTCTATAAAATGTGTTTTCATAAATAAAAGTTTAATGCTCCTTTAAGACCAACTTTGGGAATCACCGCTATAGGCACAAGAGTGCAAAAGAGCACTTGCTCTTGAACCTTACACAGTAAAGAGGCAGTTCATTCCTTGACCTACAACTCCCATCATTACTGGGTATGATTGAGGATTTTGTCCAACACCTGTAGATCCAGGAATGGTCTCCTAATGCAGTAAAGTATAGTGTCCCGACTGAGAAATGAGGGGTGTAAATAAAATCCCCAAACCCTTCAGAGAGGGAGCTAAAATAAAAGCACAATAGTCCTATTATAACATACATCAGCCCTGATCAAGATTTGAGAACACTTATGACGCAAGTATAACTTATTCTCTATTGAAAGAGGAGATTTTTATACCAATAAATCCTTCTCTTAGTCCATTGAGGGATGCAGGGACCATAGGTTTATGAGGCGTGCCTTTAGGAGGCAGGGCACTAAGAAAACCTCCCACTTACTAGTCACTAACCCCCTCCCCTACCATTAGTTTTCATTTAGCAGAGTCAGGAAGGGAACAGACACTAAACAGAGCTGCCATGAACAGCAGGGCATCCTCACCTAACCTGTCTTCTGTGGGAAGGATGCCTTGCATCTCTCAATGGACCGAGAGGAGGATTTATCGGTGAGGATAAAAATCCCCTTTTCTCTTTCATCATTGAGAGAGGCAGGGACCATGGATAGCAGGAGGGAAAGACAACTAATGAAAAATGGCCTGTAGAACTTTGAGACCAAAACAGATAAACATGTTACTTTGCATAAATGACTGACAGCAGCTTGGTTCATCATGGCCCATGAAGTACTGGTGGACCTAGTAGAATGAGCGGTGATAATGAATGGTACTGGAACAGATTTTAGTCTGTATGCTTGTCTGTCTTTTTAATCCACGAGGCAACAATAGTCTTAGATGCTGGTCTGCCCTTCTTAGGGCCTTCTGGAATAAATTAAATTGGAAGTATTAAAGGATTGCATAAGTTTGACATATTGTCATAGGCAACTCGCCACGTCTAATGTGTAGGGATTCCTCTTTTATGTTACACAGTTAGGACACAATGAAGGCAGAACCACTTTCTAATTTATGCAGAAGGCTGAAACCACTTTTGGTTGGAACTCTGGAACAGTCCTTAAAGGGATAGTAATACTTCGTTTTAACTTTATTTTATTTTGTAGGCATTAAAAAAACATGAAGAATGATATAAGTCTTATCTCTCAAACCTTTATGGTTTAAGAGATATTCACAAGCAAAGTTCCCCTCCCCGCCCCTTTTACCTAGTGTAAGCCATCTCTTCTCAGATGTGGATCAGGTTGTATGACCAGACAGATAACAGAAGGGGACAATTTTCTTTGTATGAAAACAATGAAAGCCCTTCCCCCCTTGACAAGTTTTTCAGCTTTTTCCCTTATCTTAATTGAAGATTGTCCCTCTCTGCAGTCTACCTGAGCACCTCCCTTCTGATCTGGTTGAACAGGAGGGGATACTTTGTTTGTGAATATCTCTTAAACCATAAAGGTTTGAGAGATAAGACTTAAATCATTCTTCATGTTTTTTTAATGCCTACAAAATAAAATAAAGTTAAAACGAAGTATTACTATCCCTTTAAAAAATGAGGTGTGGTGATAGTGCGGCGAGTTCTGAAACTTATCGATACACTTGCCGTGAGAAACAGTTTTAATCGTCAGACCAGTGGCTTAGGTCCTTATGTTGTGTAGCTTCTTTTCCTCTCACCCTGACTGAACCTGGCTCTACACTGTTTTGGGATAAAAGTTCACTGTCCCCATGCAACTGGTATGAAGAAATGGTGCAGTCATATAGGGACTCTTCCCACAATGTGAGGGCCCCTAAGTTGTCCAGAATTTATTAAAAATAATAAATGATGAAATCTTCAATTGAGACGGGAAAAATGCTCAGCCGTCTGAGGGACAAATTTAAAATGAATGTTAAAACTGCAAGGGGAGGGGTTAACAATCAAGACATGGGAGGAGTTTCTTGGCATGATCTGCCTCCTAAAGGCACGCTCCACAAATCACATGGTCCGTGCATCCCACAATGACGAAAGAAACAAAGGTACATTTATTAAAGCACAGCTACAGGGATACATTATTCTGGAGCCAACTCAAATTTGCAACTCTGTCTATACATTTTCATGAAAACAAACATTTTTTTGCAATTCAGTACGTAATTGCAAACTGCATTAATAATGCAAGGAATCAAGTTCTTGAAAGATTTACTGTTCAGTTTATAAAACACACCTTTTTACTGTCCAAGGAGATTTGTGGTCAGACCACTGCACTATTGAAGAGTACAGCATTAAATCAAAAGAGGAATAATACTCAAGAGTAGCATTCCAAGTTACATATTTTTGTTACCTTTAGTTTTTGGCTGATACTTGGTACTGTATGGGGAAAAGCTGACACAATCCACTATTACCGGGATGATTTGAGCAACCCTTTCCAACAAGGTTAAACCCTGAGGAGAGAAGAGGAGTTTACTAGAACACATCCTGATGCAGGATATCCAAGATTGTTCCAATGCATTACAGCTTTTCTTTAGGTTTTACATTCAAATATTGTCAGTTGTGTTTAATACAATGGATTCTCTAAAGTACCCAACATAAATATGCTGTAATTAAGCTAGCAAGATCCCCCCCAACAAGCTAATAGAGGTTTAGATAAAGCAAACTTTGTATACACAGCAATGAATCTTTGGCATGTGAAGCATTTCAAAAGCCCAACTGACAAGGTAGCTATCAGGATTAGTTTCAATCCTACACAAAGCCAAATGTTCCATAAGGAACACACTAAATCAGCTAAACAGCATCTTGGCAAAAGGAAACATACTAGCAACTGGACCATGAACCACAATGCACAAAAAGCTTTCCTTACCATAGGGGAATCTCCCAAGTGAGATAGGATTCTGGTGCAGAGTTCTTCACAACACACATTTTCTTCAGTTGTAGCAACTAAGGAAGCACAGCGAGCAAACGCCTTGTATAGGTCTGCCCAGGTTCGTAATAAAGTCTTCATGGTGGGCTGTAACCCGGAAGAATCAAACGTCACAAAGACATAGTACAAGAGAGCTGTAACCACACTCCTAATATACTGCAACAATCAAACCTTTTCATTTATTTATTTTACTTGGGGTGCTCTTCCTCTGTCCATCTACTTCCAAAGCAGACAGACATAAAAGTAGGAATAAGAGGCACTCACCAGTAGTTTGTTTTCACCAGAAGAGAATACTCAGAACAATTAACATGTGAAACACTCAATTAGGCAGAAGTTTTAGGCCATTGTGAACTTTTCTGGGAACCAATTCCGTCCTTCCTCAGCACGGTCCACAGAAATAATTCCCCCAAACGTTCATGAACACCTGGCTACAGTCACTTGACTTAAGTTGTATACACAAAGACAAAAGTGGAGCAACTGAGGCAGGATGGCACTGTTTTAAAAATAATTTTTCTTCCAAAGAGCCTGTAGTCTCCATAATAAATTAACCTTTTTGCCACATTACCCCTTTAACCCTTTGAGTGCCAGAGGGGTTTGCAATGTGTTGCATTCTTCTCTGGCACTCGAAGATTTAAGTGATAATTCCCACACTGAGGTAAATAGACCTCAAATCAATACTAATATTCTGGACCATTTAGGACAGTAACGCGATCAACTCACACAAATGGAATATCAGGATCAGAAAAGTATGTAACATTGCATACCTGTGGGAATCCTGGTATGGAGAAGATATGTAATATTGGTAGCATCAGAGCACAGTGCATTGAGCTAAAGTTATGTTCCAGAGCATCTCCTTGGTTCACTTCATTGGTCTAAATAATAATAAAAAAAAAAAAATAAAAAAAAAAAATTGAAAAACATTTAAATGATTCAGGCATTGCATGTCTGCACCCCCATAAAACATGTGATGGCATTAACCCTTTAAATGCATGAGGTGTGCTCAATTAACTGCAGTGTGCTCTGACTGAATACACCAATTGCTCTTTAGTACAATGGGAACACTGGGATAATGGGCAATCTACCAAGAGGCAGGCACTTAAAAGTAAAGTAAAGAACTCCACTCCCCACACAAAAGTGGAAAGGGGCAAGTGAAAGGAAGACTTCTACTCTTGATACGAAATGGTCCAAGATTGGGGTGGGCTAGGACTGGATTCATATTAGAAATTGTATATTATAACCATATCTATACATCTCTATAGCTTTATCTATATAGGTTCCTATCTGTATATTTTACATTCGAGTACCAAGTTGGCAAATCACATCACAAATCAGCATTATCAAAATCTCAGCAGTATTTCCGAAATGTTTACTACCAGAAATTTCAGCGCTCAGCACACTAAGTGTTCCTACTTATATCTATTTGGTGAAGGTAAGGAAGCATGTTGGCTAAAATTTCAGTGCCTGAATGACTGTTTGTAAAGCCATTACACTTCAAGGTGGCATCAAGCTCCATGGTGTTAAAGCTGGGTTGGGATGATGGATGGAGTCTTGGGTTAGTAGATCTGGTTACATTCGTAGACCAGGCTTTTAAAGAGAATTCTAATAGATAATATCCCCATTTATACCACGATAGTAGCTAGTAGAGGACAGAAATACATAACGCTGTACTCCCAGGAGGCCACCACAGTGTCCACAACTGGGGCACTGGGATCTTGTGCTTGCACAAAAGACCAGGAGTTTGGGGTTGTGTCAAGATGTCCAATTTCTGTAACTTCTAGCTAGGCAGTGCTTGCGTTAAAAGGCATACGACTCCGCTCCAATTTGCCCAGATCAAACAGGTCATACTGAGATAACTGGGAGGTGGGTTTTCTGCAACTAGGATTAGACACAAATCATTACATTTTCCACATGGAGGTTTTATGGAATGACACTGCGTTCATTGCAGATGCTAGAAGATCCTTCTTCCAGGGGTGGAAAATCTGGTCAAACACCAAATTCCCAATTTCCAGGATCCAGATGTTGGCGACAAGTCTATAAACTAACCCTCCACACCTGGGAGGTGGGCTGCCAAGATAACTGGGACATGAGCTTCTGTCAAATGAAGTTCCCAAATCTCCTCCCAATCATACTCTTCTGGTTCCTCCTTGGTGACTGATGTAGGCCACGGCTGTTGTGCTGTCCCACTGGACCCTTGTTGTTCCCAACAGCAATAAACAGCATTGAAATAGAGCCACCAAAAATCGTCCGATTATCTTTACCCAAATTATTTTTCGAGGGATGCAGGGCATCGGATTTATTGGAAAGTACAAAAATCCCCTTTTCTCTAGCATTGAGGGAGGCAAGGACCAAGGGGACGTCCTAAAGCAATCCCCCAAAAAATTAGACCGTGAAAGAAGACTAACTGAAGGGACTTCCAAAACTTTGCTGCCAAGACTGGCATCCTGAGATGCAAAAATGTTCAAAGTTTTACAAAAGTTGACGTGCGAACAGATGACCATGTTGCTGCCTTGCACAACTAGTCAACACTGGCTTAGTTCTTCAATGACCATGACATACTGATGGACCTAGCTGAATGAGTTGTAACTCTGAAAGGTGCTGGGACAGATTTCAGGTCTGTACGCTAGTCTTATAGTCTAAGCCAGTGATTCTCAGCTCCAGTCCTTGGGGCACACCAACAGGTCATGTTTTCAAGATATCCCTAATTAATCACAGGTTAATCAAGGACTGAGCCATTAATTGCTCACCTGTGATTAAATAGGAACAACCTGAAAACCTGCACTGTTGGTGTGCTCCCGAGGACTAATGTTGAGAAACACTGGTCTAAGCCATGGAGCAATGGTAGTCTTAGATGCTGGTCTGCCATTCTTATGGCTGTCCAGAGTGACAAATAATGTGTTTTCTGATTGGATTGTGTCACTGACACTGTAGCAGACATCTAACCATGTCTAATGTATGAAGAGATTCCTCCTTTTTATTAGATGTGTAGCACAACGAAGAAAGGACCACCTCTTGATTTATGTGGTAAGCTGAAACCACCTTTGGTTGGATCTTGGGAATAGTTCTTACAACTAATTTATCTTGATGGAAGATACACAACATAGTGTGCAGAGTTCTGAAACTCTTCTTGCTGATTCAAAAATGTTTCCAGTGGCTTTGTAAGTCAGGTCTCTAATAAAGGTAGCAGATATTCGTTCACATGGAGAAGACTTGAGAGCCTCTAGGTCTAAATTTATGTCCCATGGTGGAACTGGGTCTCTGTATGGAGGAACTATTCTGTTTACCCCTAAATGAATGTTTCAATTTCAGAACAGTGGCCATTTTCTTTTGAAATAGAGCAGAGGGCCGAAACCTGCACTTTCAGTGAGTTAACCCTTACACACTTTTTAAGGCCTGTTTGTAAGAACTCTAGAATAGAGGGAAAAATGAAGTGTAGTAGATCTATCCCTTTGAGATTACAGAAAGAAAAATATATCTTCCAAATTTGGTGAGATATTGTACCTGAAACAGTTTTGCAAGCTCTTAGTATGAGCTGAATAACTTAATCATGGAATCATTTGGTCTAATATTTGGGTTTCAAGCTCCACACCATCAAAGCTAGATTGCTATGGTGAATTGGTCATTGACACACATCTGATATCGGAGGAAGACTCCAAGGATCTGTTAATATTTCTTAGATGGTGAAGTCAAGCTCTCCTTGGCCAAAAGGGAGCTATAAGAATGGTGTGCCCACTTTCCTTATTTTGAGAAGGATTCTAGGAATCCTAGCTGGAAGGAAGAGTTTGTAGTTCCATGGAATCATTTGTGTATCCACTGCTATAGCTTGTGGGTCTCTTGTTCTTGCACAGGATTCTGAGTGTTTTCCGTTTCTCATTGACATCATGTCTATTTCTGGTACCTCCCACAGGTCTTATCTGCAGGAATATTTCCTAATTACCATTCCCCTGGGTCTAGGGTCTGGTGTCTGAGGTAATCTGCCTTCCAATTCTCTACTCCCAGAATGTATATGGCTGGCAATGCTGGAACATTAGTTTTCCCGCCCAGGAGGATTTTTTCCCCACTTCCATCCAAGCAGCTTTGCTCTTCTTTAGTGATTTATGTAAGCCACTGCAGCGACGCTGTCAGATACTGAATTCAAATGGGAAGGTTTTTTGGGTAGTTTCCCGAAATGTGTTCCAGTGGAGCTACTATAAGAACTACGTTGTTCCGTTTCTCTGAGGAGAATTCATGCTCGCTTAGAGCTGTGCGATGTCATAGATGCTCATAGTTACCCTCCTAATGCAGCTGAGGAAAATAAATCAATGTATATATGCTATTAACTGGTCTGTTGAGGGGGAGCTAAATAGGACAGAATGTGGGACGAATAATCACTGAGTGAACTGCCTCCTGGTGAGGTTTCAACACCCCACAGTCCTCTGCATACCTCAACTGACACTAGAAAAAGCATACAACACTTTTGCTTCACAACATTGCTGTCACTGTTCAGGTGTAAATTTCACTGTACTTCATGATAGCATCTGTAAAAAGGTATTTTTTGCCACCTAAAATCTTGTCATATACAATCTGTGCAGACAGCCACTCCTGCTTTTTCAATACAAGACTTCCATTACCATATTAGTCTTGACAGGTGTTTGAGAAGTGATAAAGTTGTATAGCCTGTAAATGTATGATGAAAAATGTAACCGCTTCTCTCAACTGAAAAGCAGTGGGTACTAAATCTCAAGCTACTTTCTACTCTTATCCTATATAATTTGCTAAATTGTGTGCAACGCCGTGACATGCGCAGTAGACACTAAGCGTGCTGCAGTAATGCGCAGTAGACACTGCCTGCGCCGCGGCTGATACAGAGCTGGGCGCTCCTTCCAGCTCTGTATCAGCCATGTCGTGGGCAGTCTCTACTGTGCGTGATTGCCCGCGACCGGGTAGCAGTGGCACTGTGGCCCGTGTAACAGGCTGTTCAACTAGTTATAAATATGCAACAAAATTAACCAAAGTGCCCATACTGTATAGTCTACACAGGTATCAAAAATCCAAGTTTAAGACTTATTAGAATCTACAAACTGTTAAAGGGATAGTAATGTTTCATAATAAAAGCATCTCTAATTAATCATCATACTATTTGGACATTGGAGAGTGTTATTTCAATTCTGTCAGAGTTGTAGTTCAAGGGTAATTCAATGACAAAGTGTCCCCCTCCCGCCCCTTTTACGGATGTCACACTGTTCAGCCAGAGCAAAAGGGAGGTGCCCAGGTAGACTGCAGAGAGGGACAATCTTCAATTAAGATAAGGGAAAAAGCTGAAAAGCTTGTCAAGGGGGGCAGGGCTTTCATTGTTCTCATAGGAAGAAGATTGTCCCCTTCTGTTATCTGTCTGGTCTATAGACAGCATTCCACATCTGAGAAGAGATGGCTTACACTAGGTAAAAGGGGCGGGAGGGGGAAACTTTGCTTGTGAATCTCAAACCATAAAGGATTGAGAGATAAGACTTATATCGTTCATATTTTTTTAATGCCTACAAAATGAAATAAAGTTAAAACGAAGTATTACTCTCTCTTTAAAGATCCTAGCTGGAATTATGCAACCCAGTTTCATTTTTAGGGGTTAATCTTCCTTTAAACCCTCGGAGTTATTATAGTCTCTTTCCAAGGAGAAATGTATACTCTGATTTTGGACCACCAGGCAGCAAGCTGGTTTAAAGTAAACTGCAGCAATTGTAAAGTTATAAAAATTGTAAGAGGAGAGTGTCTCAATTTTACATTTAGTAAAAGTCATGGGGAACATTTTGGTATTTAAATAAAGGGGTTCTATCACCCCTACACATGTTTGTGTCAATAGGTAGCATATGTAGCGACTAGCTGGTAAAACCCATTTTTTAAATAAAATCTGTAATTTGCTGAAATCAAGTAAATACTGCCCTGTACTGGACAGACTGTGGTTACCAGCTCTGTACCGCAGTCTGTCACTCTTCCTCTGCTCCCCTCCCCCTCTATTCAGCCTCCTCCAATGACTGAGGCTTTCTGCATGTAAGCTGGATCACTCATTGGCCAGAGATTGCTCCAGCTTACAAGCAGATAGCCTCCATCATTGAAGGATGCTGGCTAGAGGGAGGGGAGCAGAGGCAGAGTGACAGACTGTGGTACAGAGCTGGTAACCACAGTCTGTCCGGAAGTAGGGTACAGGGCAGTATTTACTCTATTCATTTCAGCAAAATACTGATTTTATTTAAAAAAAAAACAAAAAAAAAAAAAAAAAACACATTTTACCAGCTAGTCGCTACATATGCTAACTATTGACCAAAAACAGGTCTAGGGTGATAGATCCCCTTTAACATTTGCATTGGAGAATTCTCTGCCATTCTACAGTTACATGGATAAACAGGCTTCCTTAAGTTTTTACCTGGTTAACCCATTCAGTTAATGGGTTTATCAAAATACTCCACATACGCCAGAGATGTTCTTTGTTCTCTATGAACTTGGCACTCTGATTTAGTTCTCCAAGAACAGACTCGCTGAATGCCAGAGATGTAGGTCCAGAAATTACATAGTTTACAAGAGTTTCAAAGTTAACAAAAAATCTGAAAAATAAAAAAGGGGTGAGTAAGACTATTTAAAATGCCCTGGCTCCTAGCAGAAGTTTAACTATTACTGCCAGTCAGGTGTGTGACTAAGTCACAGCAAACCGCCCATCCTTTGTCTGCATCTATAATACAACGTTAGATTGCAGCTCCAATCATCCTTAGCTGAATGATTGAAATGGACTGGAGCAGAGGTCTACCACTACCTGAAGGGGCAAAAGGTCTGCCTCCTCTGATGTAAAAAGTTACACATTACTGACTTATAGGAATAATACAAGTACACTAAAATGCAAAGCTGTCAACTTTTTTTTCTCATATGAAATTTAAAAAAAAAAAAAAAAACAAAAAAAAAAAAAACAAAACAAAAAAAACACAAACACAAAACAAGTTTCTGCCCAAAACAAAGAAACCTACCTTTCTCCCAGGACACCTTTTTCCAGAAGTCCAGTATAAAAATGAAGCTGAATTAGAAATAAGGCTGGTGTTCCCTAGAGGATGAGGCGTACAGATTGACATTTAATATGTAAAATTTAGGCAAATTGAAAGTGAGAACATTAGATAAGTTACATACTACTTTGAAGAAGCAAAAATTGTTCTGAAAGTTTGACCATAGGTACTACAAAATTTAGACCATCTAAAGACTACAGCAACAACCTAAGACATTTCTATTTCTTACATTAAGAAGATCCATATTTGCCACCTGATATGCTGCAGATCCAAGTACTTTTTGAGGGAGTCCCTTTATGGTGTGTTCCAGAAGGCTCTAAAAATAAAATAAAAATAAATAAGCCAACAGACCAGTAGATTGCCCATATCTGTACTAGACCGTAAGCAACAGTAATCATGCAAGTTTAAAGAGATATTATTGATATTTTTTCACAATCTTGTAGGCATAAAAAAAACTAAATGTCCCCAGTCCCTTCTCTCAAACCTTTATGATTTGAGAGATATCCGGGACCAAAGTTCCCCCTCCCCTTTCCCAGGACCAGATTCCCCTGCAGTCAGCTAGAGCGCTGACATCAGGGAAAGGGGAGGGAGGGGGGAATTTTGGTCCCGAGTATTTCTCAAACACCATAAAGGTTTGAGAGATGGGACTAGGGGAATTTAGTTTTATTTTTTTTAATGCCTACAAGATTAAGGTTTGTGAAAAAATGGCAGTACTATCGCTTTAACAATGTTCTTCAAACAACAACAAACTATGAACCACGGGAATTTTATTTGAACAATACTCACCATTGACTTTTCTACTTGAAGCCCATCAGAAGTAACTATGTTCTTCAGAGCCTGCAATAAATAGGTCAACACTTCGGAGCCTTGTCTTTCTTTCTTACTACCTAAAAGGAAACATCAAGATTGGGTTGCAGACACAGGACTTTGCATGTGATTTTTTTTTTTTATAAAAACACACACACACACACACACACACACACACACACACACACACACACACAGTGTTTGTAAAATTAATGTTAAAATTTAATGCAATTTGTAGTGGGTTGAACAGGGATAAGGAATTTATGTCAAAATATAATTTCTAAGCAAAAGCCTACAGCACCTGGTAGTCCCAGGCGGTCTCCCATCCAAGTACTAACCAGGCCTGACCCTGCGAAATATAATTTAGTTGACTGACCTTTCCACAGACCCAAGAGCATCGTAAATACCTCTAAAGCCTCAGAGGAAGAGTGCAATTTACCATTGACTGATCAAAGATATCTGGATCTGGACTGCATTCTGTTATCTGATTTCCATGCTAAACAATGTGATGTGTACTTGTATTTAAGAGAGATGTTTTCATATTTATTTGTATAACATGCCTGAGGAAGAGACCTAAGGTCTTGAAAGCTTGCATTTAAATCTGCTTAGTTAGCCAATACAAGGTATCAAAAACTATATTTGCCACCTGTATTTATACGGCTAACACGGTACCAACTCTCATCTGTTCTCCTATACATAGAGGTACTGGCTGGCACATCATGGCTGTACCTTTTTGGCAAGAATTTATTTCAACCATATGGTGCAGTTGTTCTGCCCCAAAACTTTAATATAGGCCCTCAAGACCTAAAAAACTGAAACAATCTAAAATGCATGTGGTTTGAGGGAGGGCAAGTCAGGAGATTCGAAAAACAAAAGCACCATCGCCATTAAAAATTCCAGATAATTATGGCAGCTCATTAATGGAGAAAGTTTATAGCGGAGGCGCAAGTAGAAGCCTCCAGGCCCTGGTGCAAGTGCCATGCCCCCCTTGACCACATTGCCTCACCAATGCCCCTATCTCCTACCTCCCTGGTGGTCCAGTGGAGGGCCAAGAGAGTCCTCAGAGTGGCTTGAGCTCCCGCACGGTCCTCTTCAGTAATGCAGAGCACTGGGAGATGTCATCTCCCAGCACTCTGCATTACTAGTGCGACGGAGGGAGACTGCTGGCATCAGGAGAAGGGGTTGCAGGGGGCGGCCGGGCCCGGTCGCATGTGCGACCCCTATAGTTACACCACTGGCTTAGATCAATAAGAGGAGTCATAATCTTGGTAAAAACTCAGAGCTGTGGATAGACTGAAGGGCAGTGCCACAAATTTAAAGTGTTTGTTTTGATATTATAGAGGAGATATTTCTAGTGCTTGGGCCATATAGGAATGTGAAGTGTCTTCACTGATTGATGAGACTATTGAAATACCTGGAGGATACAGTTCACTTGTTTTGGAACGATTCTTAGCATTTGTTTTTGTGTTTTTAATATTTTTTTTTTTTTTAAAAAACAGTATTTTTATTTGCTTTTGGTGTATGAATTTTCTCAGTTGCCCATTTTGAATATTTATAATCGGCGACAGTGTGGACTGGAGCAATGTTTCCGCAAAGACACTCACTGATTCATAAGGTACCTGTTTTATAAGTTATAGACAAAACGGTGTTACTGGACACAGTAACTCTTTGGGGTATGGTCCAGAAAAAAGCATTGCCTTATTGTTACTGTTTTATCATTTGGATGTCATAATAAATACATTATATAAGGTGTAAAGTAAACACTGGATACGTGAAATAACCGAATAAGAGTTAACCCTTTGGGGTGTGGTTCGGATAAACGATGCCCGAGTATGGTTTTTATTAATGTGTATTTTTATATTGTTTAGCCCTTTGAGTGCCAGAGGGGTACACAACGCATTGCTTTGCAATGCGTTGCGTACCACTCTGGCACTCAAAGGGTTAACATGTCATCATTCTGGAGATTGTAGGACATTACTGGGCACAGTTTAATAGTTTATGGGATGTCCAGATGTAACGTCACTATTGTTGTGTTCAACGATTAGTATATCCGTTTGTACATCTTGGTTGTATCCATTGTGATATATAATATTGTTATATTGTAATGATCGGGTAGAGTATTCCATGATATATTACAGGTGAGGGTGGCTTGATCTCACGGGTACAGTCACGTACATATTCGGACATCATAACACCCGTTATTGCTTCCTGATTGGACAGGTTTTGTTTTTCCAAAAAAACACTTTAGTGCCAAATATCTCTTAAACCATAAAAAAAAAAAAAAAAAAGTCTGAGATGGTACCGGTGGCATTACATTTAATTTTTTTTTTTTTTTTTAATGGCTACAAGATCTATTTTAGTAAAAATGTGACCATGTTATCCCTTTAATCCATCCATTCCTTAGACATAGCCAATGTCACTGGAGCCTGGAAAAGGTAATTAATCTTTAGATTTTATTCAGAGAGCAGTAACAAAGCCTACAGTATAAATGTATTGCCCACACTAATAAAATATTCTGCTAGTGGAATTTGAACCTTTGGTTAGCACACAGATATTCAATGCATTGTGGTGGATCTTTCTCTGGCAGTCGGGGTTGGGGTGGGGTTGTTAATGTTAAAATTATGGCAAGAGCTTGAAAGCTGAATGCACAACATTCTTATTATGCCTGAAGGAGACTTGTGGTCTTGAAAGCTTGCATCCAAAGCCACTCAGCCAATAAAAGTATCATAGTTTGGACTCTACTAGTTACTAAATTAGTAGAAATAAGCTGAACTATACTTTTTCCCCACACTGCAAATAAAATAAGGTGTAAACTTACAAAATCAAATATGAATTTGCACCCTTTGAGTGCCAGAGGTGTATGCAACACATTGCTGTGCAATATATTTGTTACCCCTCTGGCACTCAAAAGGGTTAATTAAAAACATTTAATACACATTTGGTTACGCCTACCTGTGTCCATGGCTGCTTTCACAAAATCTATCATATCCTTCCAAACAGCATTAAGAACCGCATCTGGAAAGAGGAAAAATGGAGATAAAAAGCTGTCTCTCTGAGCTGAATTTGATCAATTAGAAACATCAGTTAAAAAGGAACTTGAGACACTCATGTATCAAAATCTAGTATGCCATAAGTGGCTTTCATAGACTGCCAATACACCAGTTTGGCATGCTACACTAGACGCAAGACTGGATGGATGGATTTCTTACATCATTTCTACAAGGGTAGGTGCAATGAATGTTCCTGTTGGTCTCTGCTTGTAATAAGTGTAGCTAAGGAACAAACTAGTAAAGTCTATATTCAGAAAGCTAGAAACGTGCAATACTTCAGCAAACTAGCTGAATTACAAGGGCAAATAAATGACCACAATTTAAATGTGTCTTAACCCCTTTAGCCAGTGATTCTCAACCAGGGTGCCATGGAACTTTGTGCATCCTAAGCAGACAACCGTGGCACACTAATGTTCTCCATGAAGACAGACAAAAATGTGAATGTTGATCTTCTAATGCATATTTATGGAAAGGTCTATGCACAATGTGTTTTTGTTATTCTGTTGTGAAATCTAAAAATTGTATATATGTATCCTTCATAACACTCTTGTTAGGGGTGCCCTGAATACACTAAAATACGTGTTAGGGGTGCCCTGGGCATAAAGAGATTGAGAACCACTGCCTTGTACTATGAGAGGTCTATAATACATTGCAAAACAAATGTGCGAGACCTTATAATACGTGATTTTTTTGTATAGCGCTTTTCTCCCTGAAAGACTCTTAAGTATTTAAGTGGTTAAGACTTAAAGGGATAGTATTGCCAAGTATTTATAAACATTTTGTAGGCATTCAAAAATAATAATTAAAAAAAAAAAACTTAATGCCCCCAGTCCCATCTCAAACCATTATGGTTTGAGAGATATTCGGGACCAAAGTTCCCCCTCCCTCCGCGATCTAGTTGACAGCAGGGGAATCCAGTCCCGGGACCATCGGAGGCTCTTCAGCAGAGCCGAGATGGCGTTATTGAACAAGAAATCCTTCACTGGAACAGTCTACAAAGTGTACTTGCAGAGATGGGACTGGGGGCATTAAGTTTTACTTTTGAATTAAAGGGAAAGTAATACTTAAGATGTAAAAAATAAATTATTATATATTAAATAGTGTTGTAGGGCTTATGTCCCAGAATAAAACAAGGGTACTCCCACTGCTGAAAAAAAAAAAAAAAAAAAAAAAAAAAAAAAAAAAAAAAAAAAAAAAAAAAAAATGTATAACAGCTGAAACTTGTTTTTTAGGTGAAATATCACAGTGTGAAAACTTAGTGGCGCTGTTGCTACACCATCCAATGGAGATTTATGGTCTACAGAGCAGTCCATAGGATAGTGTAGCAACAGCACCACTGTAAATTTTCAGGCCACTGTGATATTGCACCTAAAAAATTCAAGTTTGAGCCGTTATAATTTAATAAAATAGCTCTCAGCAGTGGGAGTACCCTTGTTTTACTCAGGGGGATACTTAAATCATACAACATATTTTTAAATTGTATTACTATCAAAATAAACAAACATACAGAATGTGAGAGGCTTCTGGGAATGAACAGCACCACAATGGCCCGTTATCCGGCTAGTCACCGCCCAGAAGCATCAAGTTTTAGCTCTCTAGTGCTTTTACAGAGAAGTTTCCACATACATCTAGCATCTAAAAGGATGTTGATCTCCACTCTAGACCTTAGGAAAACACAGGTCAGGTTTTATTATGCATATTGTAGTGTTTATCCCGCCAAGTTAAACAAGAGTCTTCCCACTGCTGAAAGGTGGTGTTTTATTTAAATGTTATTACAGCTCAAAGTTGAACTTCTTTAGGTGAAGTATTGAATTGGCCTGAAATTGTACAGTGGTACTTTTGCAAGCTACACTGTCCTATGGAGATTCATGGTCAACTGACCAGAGCTGTCCATATGATGGTATGGCAGCAGTTCCACTGTACAATTTCAGGACAAACACAAACAAAAAGTTTGTGCTGTAAAAACTTTTGAATTTACACATTACTGTGCCTTTAAAGCACAGTTTAATCAAGTGCTTAGTCATTTTTATTTACCACTTATGATCAAACAAGGATGTTCTGAAAAAGTGACTACTTCGACTGGGTATCCCTAGGACTAACACTAACGATAAAACTGTTAAACAAGCAGCGAATAACCAAAAGCACAATTTTACAAGTTCTTACCAGATGCATCTTTCCCTATGGTAATAAAGCCATCTTGCACTGCATTCAGTAGAGTGGCAGCATGCTTACAAAAAAATAAGGAACTGCTGATCAATGGATGCTGAAGAGGCTCTGCAGAGAAATCACAATACATCTTAGACACTTAGGACTACATGCAAAAGGCAAAAAGTGATACAGGTATGTGGCAAAACAACTGCACCATAAGGGGCAAAACTTAACCCCTTGAATGGTAGATCTAATTTTGAAAGACCGGTGTAATTAAAAAGGATAGTTAATTAGGATGCAGTTGGTTTACCCCAAAACTTGTGTAGCTAGTTCTTAATTTCTTGAATGCTGAATATACAGGGAGCTTAGCTGATGCAAAGTTTACTAAAATCATTTTGTGCGCATTAAATCCTTTTCTCTTAGTCCATGTGGTACACTGGAACCATGTGGTTAAATCATTATTGTAGGGCACAGAATTACCTTAAAAATTCAGTTTTAACATAGGATCATAGTTGATAAAGGTGGAGAATTATAAAACAAAAAAAAAAAAAAAAAAAAACACCACAGAAGCCATTTCCAATTAATGGCCAAGTGGGTAAAAATTCCTTCCTGACTCCAAATGGCAATCAGATATTTCTTGATCAACATCTTATCTGCTTTGAAGTCAGTTATAATTATCAATATTGTTCTGTGCTTGATAGCCATTACTCTAACTGCTTTCAAAAAAAGTATCTGCAAGCACAGAATCAAGGAATTCCATAGCTTTACCACCCTCACTTAGAGAAGGGGAAAAAAAAAAAAAAAAAAAAAAATCACTGCTTTTTAGTTAAAAGCACCTTTCCTCTAAATGACCGCTTGTCCTTAGCTTAAATCTTTGCATAAATAACTCATGACAGTGTACTTTGCATTGACCTTCAATATATTTGTAAGTGGCATTCATTTTGCCCCAAAGAAGTCTCTTCAGTAATGTAAATAAACACAGTTTGGCTAATATCTTTATAGCCCAGATCCTCCAATTCCTTTATCAGTTTTGTTGCACATCTCTGCACGTTTTCCAGTTCAAAAATGGGGTCATCAGGAATACCTGGCAACAGCAGGACCACCATAACAGAATTATAATATTTCTGCTGTTCCGCATAGAAAAGTAGCACATTTCCTGGGCAAATCAGCAGCATCAATGGGAATGAAAATAAATAAATAAAAAATCCCACTCATTTAAATGGAACAGAACACCTCAAATCCTAGGACTCTAGTGCATTGAAAAGCAACACAATGGAGACCTTTCCAGCATTCACAGTGGTTTAAAAAAAAAAAAAAAAAAAAAAAAAAAAAAAAAAAAAAAAAAAAAAAAAAAAAAAAAAAAAAAATCTACATATAGCAAAGCCAAGATTAAGCAGACATGAAAGGAAAGGTGGCAATCACCTCAGAGAACCCAAGAGGACCTCTTTGCCCAGGGACTCAAACCACTTTTTTTTCCTCTGTGTGTGTGTCCTGTGTTCTACACAGAGAAGAGAAGAAGATGTAACGCAAGGCCACAAAAATACTCTTTAAGCCGCCATCTAACGTGAAACACAGAACCATGGGGAAACACCAATGCCATCCACAAAGATTCATGGGGGGACAATCCAGTGAATTGCTCATGTTGAGGAAAAAGGGCTAACACCCGCTTTTCTAGCAGGGAGTCTGCAACACCTGAATAGACTGCCCCTCAAAGGATCCAGAAGTACTCTAGACAAAAACAACACAGTAAGACAAGGGACTAAGTGACCAAGTCTATGCAGTACCCTTTATAGATCACTCGCAGCTCACTGACCAGGACCAGTTACAAAAATTGCCCACATATTTTTTTTGGCCTGCCTCCAGTAGTGCGACTCATGACCTTGTCAAAAATCAGGCTCAAACTATTTGCCCACAAAAGAAAGAATAAGGGACTTCGTGAAAGTTTGGTCAGCAAAGTGTGAAGCATAGCCACAAAGTGTCAGGGCTTTCCATCCAAGAGAACCTAGCAGCAAAGCCCATTTTTGTATGGTAGGCATTTGTTCTAATGAAGATGACAAGTAGCACCAACAGTTCGTCCTTGGGAACATCCCTTGAGATGGCATCCAAGAACTGCTCACCCCAGATAGCTGGAGACTCATGCAGTTGCAAGACTGTCCACTGTTCCAGAAGAACCTGGTCTAAGGAATGAGGAGGAGGAAACATAAGCAGCTCCTTTCTGAATTTTTGGAAGACCTGAAGAGTCTCCAGGACTGCCTGGTTAAAACCCTCAGTCAAGTGGTTAGAGTCATCCTCATTTTGAGGAATCCAGGTAAATCACTATTGGTCTCCCATTCCTCAGCTGAAATACAGGACTGAAGTGCCTGATTGAGATGCAGGGTGCCTCAAAGACCAAAAGCTTAGAACACTTTGAATAGATGAAAGGAAACTCTAAAGATAAAAGCCTAAACCCAGACTGGTTCCTGTTCAGCAGAAGGTGACCTTGGAGGTAGTGTAGGGGCCATTGTAGAGGAGGAACAAAGTACCAGAATACTCCCTTGGAAACCCACTCTGGTATGAGAAGCAATGGGTTTAAGGAGATAGATGGCCCCAGAAATTTTAGCTTTGTACATGGCCATGTGTCCTTTGAGTTCTGACATGGTGGAAACTGCCCTCAGAAAAAGCCAAGGATACTCAAAATAGTAAACACAAGAAGTACTTATCTGACAAAAAAAAAAAAAAAGCTTTAAATGGCAGACAAGAGCCCAACCTCTGAGCAGTGTGTGGCAAGCCAAAAGCAAAAGGGTTACTGAAAGACCACCCCTCCAATGCTGTAAGTCCATAAACACAACTCATGCCTTGCAAAACTACCCCCCAGAATGTTGCAACTGGTCCTACATGTGAACTGAGTAGATCACATCACCCAGAGAAATAGGAGCCTACTCAGTCTCCTGTGGTCAGCCAGAGGAGAAATATGCATCATGTGTGCCAAATGTATGAATCCAAAACAGACACCTAAATTTAATGGGTCAGGATTTCTGTAAAATAAGAGTTAAAAAAGTAAAAATAGTGAGTGAATCAGAAAAACGGAAAAAGTGATGACGTGCCCTGCCATCCAGGAGGAGGGGACTTAACCCTATGGTTCTGGTGTATAATATTATATTACATATACATACACATTTTAAATAATACATTTTGCTCTCTTTCCTTCCACGGTGAAGTGGACTTAAGTCCCTGGAAAATAAGCACTTACCTAAACTGAGTACTAGCTTGTGCTGACTGGCAAAATTTACAACTTCTGGTCCCAACAGAAAGTGCAGCATCATTTCGATCCCCAGGAGATGAACAGAAGGAAAAGCTATGGATGTTAGGAGGCTTGTATTCAAGTTGATTTTCGGAGTTGCTGGGCTGCCAAAAGGAAAAGCTCCTAGGAGAGAGAAGAAAGTTTTCAACTGAAATCATACTGTATAAATAGTTACTAAGCTACACTGGCAATCCATAAGGATCAAATCTTATGTTATGTACAAGGGCAAAGAGGGAAAATTAGAGCAAACCAAGATGAATGTGTCCTGTAAAATGGACCTGTCACAAAGACACTATTTTAGAGAATAAAGACTGCCTACAAGTTGTACTTAGAGAGTTTAACCCTTTGATTGCTAGTGCGTTGGATACCCCTCTGGCACTCAAATGGTTACATTCTGTTTTTGTGCCTTTAGTCACAAGTCCAGTGTGTAATTATTAAGCTAATAAAAAGGGCATTTCTATACTTTAATAAATCTTCTCTTAGTCAACTGAGGGATGCAGGGACCAAAAGGGTCTAGAGCTCTTCCTTCCAGAAAGAAGGGTACCTCCAAACTGAAGCCACTCCCACTTCCTGCCATCCATACCCACTAAACAGACTTCAGAATACAAGGAGAGATGCATTAACTCTTGGTGTGAAAAGTCAGAACAGTACTCCAGTGTGTCTTGAAGACTAGTTGAGATTTACAGGAGAGCATACAGGACTCACAAATGCATTACATCACACAGAAAAGAGCAGTCAGGAAAACACCCTTTCATGTCATATTTGAAGGAAGCTGAAGCCAGTCTCAAGAGAGTCAAGTACACTGTACTATAGGAACACACACTTTAATAAGAACTTGACTGAATGAGAACTCTTCTAAACGATCTCACAGTATTCATTAAAAATGTCTACTCCACACAACCTCACGCTCATCAGCTTATACAGACCAAGTGAAAAGGAGAGGATTCCTAAAGCTGCCCTGGCATCAGTGGTCGCTACCTTCCAGTTGACTACTGAAAAGCAACTGTCCATAGTAAAGCCTGAACTCCACAGTCATCACTGAGGGGCCATCGTGTGGATTGAGACGAGAGCACCTTGTAGTGAAGCTGACAAAGATCTTTGCTCCAGTGTTGAAGATTCATCTACAAGGATCTCATGTGAAACAGTGGCATATTCATATAGGCATATAACATGTAGTTAAGGATCATGATGTATAAAGGCTATAACAGATAACATGTACATGGGTATTGGATATTTTCATGCCCATACTATGTAAATAGAATACAATAAAGTAGAAAACAGCCATCGCGCATATATTTATTATACACACACATATACATATATACACTGTGACAATGTCAGAGGAGTTATTTCCTAGCACGTAGTACTGCAGGTGAGGGATAGTTAAGGAGCAACACTTAACCTTAATTGTTAAAATGGCTTTAAAAAGGTCAGAGCAAAAAAAAAAAAAATAGGCTCCCCTTCCCCCACACCCCCTTAATTTCTCTGCTGGTTGCAGGAAAAGTGCTACACTGAAGGTAATCTACTGGAATTGAAAGCTGTGTATTTACATGCTATGATGAGATTTTATTGCAGCTGGTAAATGCATTTAGCTACACAGCGATAGTCAGTAACTGACTGTTAAAGTTAGTGCTCTGGTAAGAGCTAGGTTTTTTTCTGTTATTTATTTTGAGTTGCTGTAAACACACATTTGGAACATACAATAAATATTGTTAGAGAATTCTAGATTCTGCTGTGTATAGCCCTAGAAGGCTGCGCACGCACACACCGGATATAACAGCATAGATGATTTCCAGCAAACATGCAGTTACAGCTATCCGCCATGGTATACAAGGAATGCAACAGACGTAGGCCTAGTAAAGGAACCACTGAGCAGTTCAAGAGGGGGAAAATAAAAAATAAAAATAAAAATCCCTTGGCTGCCAGAGTAAGTTAGCAAGAGGAAGACTAAGAATCCAACATCACAGGAAATTAAGCATGGCTATGGTCTGGAAGGAAACTGTGCAGCATAGTCAGAGGCACATGATTACACTGGTCACCCAATAACCACACGAATCACGAGGGAGAATGGTGCTCCAGAGGTACAAGAAATGACAAACTTTCTGCTGTGCAGTACTACCACCTGGTATGAGTACAGTAAGAAGGAACAAAAGGTATAATCTCAGTAGTGGTTTCCTTAATATGTGAAAGATGCAGAACACACAGCAGCAAATAGTAGAAAGCAAGTTACGCAAAATCAAGGTGCAATACTGTTGTACCCTCAAGGTTCTCAACAGAAAGGATTTTTGGAAAAGGGCAAGCTTTTATTTCAGCCATAAACAAAAATTAATAAGTGGCTTTAAGCAAAATAATCACACACACACACCCAAGGGCACAGGTGAAGCTGCACAGAGTCCAGGCCAATCACAGGTTAGAGTTCATAACAAAGCTGACTTACACAACTACAGCAGCTGAACATTAAGCCTGCTAGCTGTCAAGCTACAAACAGGTATTAACTTTGTAATAGGCAGTAACCCTGTTACACACCCAGTTTGCAGTTTAAAAATAAAGCTATTTAACCTTATGTTCAAGAATTACTCCATGCTGCCAGGGAGGGAGAGCAATGTAGACGCTCAGGAGGTGCTTGTCACTGAAAATGGCTCCCTGTTTTAGATGCAGAGAGGCCATACAAGCGGACCCTTTCAAGCAGAGCAAAAACAAACTAACAGAAGCAAATACCTAAATGACTATTAACTCCTTTACAGAGAGCATGGTATGATAATAGCATACGTAATTTGTTTTAACTAGGTGATGAACCCATTACATGTCCCCAGATGTAAAACAAAACACCATAGTATAAAGGAAATTACCCCCGAAGTGTCGCATTACAGAAGAACTACGAGTATTAACATATGCCAGTAGTCACAGCAATTTTTTTTTTTTTTTTTTACCATTAAGAACACACTGAAGAAAAAAAAAAAAAAATAAAAAATAATATATATATATATATATATATATATATATATATATATATATATATATATATATATATATATATATATATATATTTTATAGATATGTTCATACTCCACAGGGCCCTAGACCAAGTCCCAATTTACCCTGCCATGTGCTTAGCACATCCTAACTCACAGTACATATACCTCTCCTGCCAATCACAGCTCCATTCAGCAGCAGCTTAAGTCATACCACTGGTGCTTTCCCTCTCCACTTACTATTTGCACATTGCATGGATTTCAAGGGATAGTAATGGTTCTTTTTAATCTTGCAGACATGAAAAAATATGAATCGAATACAGTATGTCCCATGTCTCAACCCTTTATAGATGCCTGGTTTGCAAGTACACTTTGTAGACCGTTCCAGTGAAGCATTTCATTCTATATCGCGCCATCGCTGCTCTGCTGAAGAGCTGCTGGTCAGTCAAATGATCAGGATCTGCTTCTGTCCCATAGTACGCTGAAGTCTCCGAAAGGGGCGGGAAAGGGGAACTTTAGAGGCTTCGATCAGTCAAACTGTAAAAGGTTTGAGATATGGGACATACTGCATTTATTCATATTTTTAATGTCTGCAAGAATAAAATGGGTTAAAAAGAACTATTACTATACCTTGAAATTGAACCAAGCCACGCCTCCATGGCTGTCACAGGCAGCTGTGTGCAATTAGCAGTGACAACTGAGGAAATATGGACCAATCAACACAAAAATGTGAAAACAAAATACAAATGGGAGGAGGGACTGCATAATCATTTGGGTGCTATTAATGTGTGCAAGGCATTGCTTTGCAATGTGTTCTTCGCCCTTCTGATACCCAAAGGGTTATAACTGCTGTGAGCAGGCATTCTGATAGCCAGGAATCAAAATTACTGCACAGCCACAGTTTGCCGGGCACTAGGCAGGTGCCTATGTTGCCTTGCCCACTATCCGGCTCTAGTCCAGTCAGCAGTAAAACAAGTATATATACACGTTCAGGCAGATGTACATGCAATATATGCATAACGATCAGATACCGCTCCCGATGGAGCCATAAGGAAAGATGTATGCTCCAAGATTAGTCACAATCCATGTACTAACTGTGCTCCAGGACTGAGGAGCTGCCAGGTAATTTGAAAAGGGAGGTGGAAGGCTATTTCTGTTGCTCAACCCTACAGTCCAAGGGAAGGGGTATAAATCCACTTCTTGTTCCCCTCCTATGTCCCTTGGGACTAATGTGCGAGAAGCCCTAGTCAGTGAAGGGGGAGAGACAGAGAGAAATTTCCACCATGCATAATAGTAATCTACTCATTCACACAGTTAAAATGTGCACAACATTTACCAATATATTTTGCACAGTCCTGTAATAGAAGAAGGAAACAATTGCTGGGCAATGCCGCCAGCCCGAGGCAAAATATAAAACCAAGGGTAACCAATCTTCAACAGGTGATCAGAATCAGTCATGCCATGAGGCATGATTTACTTATGGAATATTGATGCTGCAGCAACACAAGGTTTCTCAACCACTCTACTTCCTGACCTTGTTTGCATACACTGAACCCTTTGAAGGTATATCATTTCTCTGCACACATTCAAAGGGTGTTAGACTCCTGAACAATTGTGCAGTATACTCACATACCTTTCTGCAAAGGTGTAGAAGCTGCCATACTTTGGTTGGGTGTTCTTAAGGAGGTTGTTTGGCCAGATGACGAATCTACACTTAAAGCACTTTGAATCAAAGGTAAACAAACCTGCAAGAAAATACACAAGCTGACATGATTATCCATCAAGAGACACTTTGAGGGGTAATCGATATTGAGTTGCAACGTATAGGACATCCCTTCAGTACCAGACTGGCCAATATCAAAAGAGGTGGATCGCTATCAGTTACTATTTAACCCTTTAAATAGTACAGGTGTGCAATGTATTTTAATGCAAAACATTTAAAAACCTTTAAAAGGGATAGTAATGGTTATTTTTTACATTTATTTAATATTGTAGTGCAAGCGCACTTTGTAGACTGTTCCAATTAAGTATTTCTTTAGAGAAAGAAATTTTGGCTCTGTTGAAGAGCCTCTAGCTGGTCAAATGACCAGAAACTGCAGCTGTCAGCTAGACGGCAGACTTGACTGAAAACACTAGGAAGCGGTAACTTTAGCAAGTTCTCTCTCAAACCATAAAAGGTTTGAGGGATAAGACTTGCATCGATGTTATAAAAAAAAAAAAAAAAAAAAAAAAAAAAAATTGATGCATACAATATCAATTTAAAATGAACCATTACTATCCCTTTAAGATTATACATAGCAGTTCAAAATTAACCATTAAAAGGTGTGTTCTGTTGAAGTTTTACCCACAGAATACTAGGAAGCTCTCCAATACACCAAAAGCAATATGTTGGATACCAGAAGTATTCAAGGGATAAACAATATTCCCAATTTAAAACTGATTGGGTTAGGATAATACCGAACAGTACTGCGGACTACAATGAGAAGAAATCCACCATAATTATAAATGCACTACAAATGAGCCTTAACTGTACCTGTTCAAAGTGTACAGGGAGCTGACAGCCAAGTCTCATCACAAGATACCACCAGACTTCAATCTTGGTCAGTGCCAGGGCCTCTGTTCTAACATGGATAGAACTTAAAGGCTGCATGAGCAGCTTCAGTCTCTTTGTGCTGCATAGAATGTCTAAAGCAAACAAATATTGAAGATGGTTTCAGACATTTAAAATTTGCTAGACCAAAAAACTTTAGATTATATATTTGCCATCTAATTATCTCTCAACCAGGCCAGTAAAGAGAAAACTTGGAGTTTCAAAGCAAGTACTTTATAGAATACATTTCTAAGTTCTGATACCAGACCAAGTAGGGGGCAGTAGAGCAGAGGTTCTCAACCCGTGCCCTCAGTGGCCACTAAACAGGCCAGGACTTAGGAATTTCCCTGCTAGAACACAAGTGTGTTGATCAGAGGCTCAGGCATATTGATTAACTCACCTGTGCTCTTAAAAGGAAATGCTCAAATCCTGGCCTGTTAGTAGCCACTGAGGGCACGAATTGAGAACCACTGTGGTAGCGTTTACATTGCTACAGTTCTTGCATACTGCCCCTTAAATAATCTTAAAGGGAAACTCTCACCTGTATTAATGTTGCCTTCATTTGAATGCTCCTGTGGACTGAATCCAGTATTTTTTTCTCTCCCCCTCCCCAGTATCCCGCAGGCTCTGCCAATCAAAGTGAGCCAGCTCACATGGAGGAATCCTCTGTCAGATTAGAGGGATTCAGTCCACAGGAGCATTCAAATGAAGGCAACATTAATACAGGTGAGGGTTCCCCTTTAAGAAATAATTTATGGAACCCAAAGAAAAGGTCAAGAGTTTGGCGAAGTGCCAAAAAGGACAGAACATTACAGTGGAGGAGGTCAGGAAGGATCAGTAGTCAACTAAAGTTCGACCCAGTACTGGCAAAGCATACAATATCTACGTCAGTGATTAACTTCTTGCAATCTTCCATCTTTTAGCATTTAGATTATCTCCATCCTCAACCAACTGGAAGTCTTAGTCCTGAAGCAGCCAGAGGTCCACAAATTTCCCAGCCTTCATAAGGCTTATTATACATTTGGGTGGGATACTACAAAGGAATAGTTCATTTTTAACACTAATCAAGGTGATTTACCTGGATTTAAAGCAAAGTTATCAATGAGGCTCTTCCATGCGATGAAGGCTATTTTCTTCACTGCTGGGGAACCACTTCTAAAGCCCAATTCTTCCAACTGCAGCAAGGAGTTAATAAAGCTCCCACTGCGATGCAATGTCTTGCAAAACAAAATAATAATTACAAAGTCATTAAAGACAACATTCAGAACACTAACTTCACTAATGGGAAGCATTTTCAGAGGTTGTGTAACTGTGGCAGATAAATGGTCTATGGTCACGGATATCAACCACCATGCACCTCAAAACACTGTTCAGCTACACCAGTAGTAGACAACCTCTGACTCTCTAGCAGCTCTAGATGGGGAAGATGGGACTTAGAATCAACAGCTGAGGAGCCAGCGTTTCCTACACCCCTGAGTTACAGCAAGATTTGTAGCTGGATCCAGACAGAGCAGAATATGGCATGATGGTGAAAGTTGCCCGTTATAGAAGATATGACATGCTTACCTTTCCAAGCAGCTTGACAAACAATGGCCACAGCCTTAAAACATAGGTCTCGTTTTTACTTGAGAATAGTTTTTGCAGCTCTGCAATGATTTTCTGTAACAAACAATGCTTATGTTAAAGAGGTTTCAATTTTTTTGAGAAATAAAAACTCAAAAAACTTCCTCATGTTGGAGATTTTTGAAGAGTAAAACAGATGAGCAAGATTGACAGATAAGCAAGACTGCAAACTTTGAACAACACTGTGGGCTTGTGGTCTATAAAGACACCCCATGACACTCAAGGAAATCATTTGTTCATGTGTCTCAATTAGAGCTTGTTCACACTTGCAAAAGGAAGCACAGAGTTTTCAAAGCTGCACAATTGCAAATAATTTTAAAACACGTGTGTGCGCTCATCATTCACACTGCTAACTCGGACCAAGTTAAAATTCACATTTTCTCTCACACGGGGGGGGGGGGTTTGGCATCAGGAATCAATGTATCAGCCAAAAACTTACATTTCAGAAAGGCAATGCTGTAACTGCACACATCAGAGTGTGGTAGAAAACTAGCACCTAATTGAGCTCACCCTCAAAATATGTAAACTTACAGAAGTCATCATCTGTTCTGTTAAGGCTGCCACTTCCGGTTGTTTCTGAAGCAACAATGGCACACCCATTTCTAAAGCAGTGGCGGCCCTTAAACGAACTTTGGGTGCAGAATGAACTACCAATGGAAGAATTAGCTTTGTCCACCGAACAGCCTCAGCTGTCATTTGTGTAGGAGTCTGTTCCAGAAGACTGAAATACCAGAGCATACAAAAAAATTAGTGTCTCATCCCTGCACAGAACAAAGATTTTAGAGCGAACAAGCTCAAGCTAGATGTCGGCCACTTATAAATCTTACACTTATTAGACCACCAAACCCAATATCGCGGCTTCTCCTGAGAAGCAGCAGACATGGTTGGTCAACCCCATAGTAAAATCATCCTCTGTCTCAGCACCTTCTCATGAGAGCAGCAGATGTAAGGGATGGTGGTAGAGTTAAAGCCAATCAGAATTTACCATCTACTCACCTTGTTGGCTGCAGTAAAATAGCTACTAAAGTTATAAATATACATACATAGAGCTTAAAGTGTTAGTAATGTCCAAAAAAAAAAAAAAAAAAAAAAATTTTGCATTTATAAGAGCTTAAAAAGCTGAGCTAAATGCAAAAAACTATCTCAAACCGCTATGGTTTAAGAGATACAGGAGTTTAACGTTCACTGTGTCCTACTGACAGCTGTAAAGCTGTCAGCAGGAGATTCGTGTCGGTCGACACGGAGGCGCTTGAGAAGTGCCGCGATCTCGTTACTTACAAGGAATCCCTTCATTGGAATGGTCTAAAACGTGTGCTTGAACACCAGGCACACTTTTTAGACCACGTTTTAGAAAGAGAATTCTACCATGTAAGGAGGTGCATCAGGACCCTCTCCTTCATCCTCAGAAGACCCAAAAATCAGGTGCTACGAGTGGGCACAGAGAAACACTTGCTCAAAACCTTTATCAACAAATATAAGTGTGCCAGACAGCACTCTCCTCCCATTTTGGAGCCAGAGTGGGCTAAAGTATGAAGACCCCGCAAGGTCAGCAGGGGAACATACTGAACACAGCATGAGGGGGTCCAGAGACGTTATCACAAAGCCACACAAGTCCAAAGTATAAGGTTTGTTGCCTACGAGGCCTCTCTGACCTCTGACATACTGCTAGTTGAAAGGAAACAGGAACTGAAAGTGCACAAGCAACATCTACGCTACATGGAGGTGTCTCATTGGCTAGAAGGCATGGCCAACTCCCTCTCCATCGGGAGAGGTACAGAAAATGTGTAATGAGCCAACTCCGGTTGGCACCTGAAGTAAAACATGCCTGAAAGTGCTCCGTAAGCAATATACAGTCCCCAAAATGACCCAGGCGAACTGGAAGTACCGGATCTCATGTTCAAGACCTGTGTACAGCTCAATCCCAAAAGAAGAGGATCTTGCATGAAGTACATGTAAAATTATCTCCTGCTCCACAATCCCAGCAGGAAAGCAAGGCAGACTGTATTTTCATTACTTACAGTAAAAGAAAGATTAAAAAAAAAAAAAAAAAAAAAAAAAAAGTTTCCCAGCAAGGAAAATCCCCATCAACTCCTGGAGGTCACAAACAAAAAAGTGATTGCAGATTGCCTTATGGGTATGGAGGGTAAGGAGTAGGAGGAGTTTGGTTAAAGAGTGCTTTGCCTCCTAGTACAGGGAGCTCTATACCCCATGATCCTTGCACCCATCATGGACAGTGACAATTAAATGGAAGACCTGAAGAAAAGTGGTTCATAAATTAACACTGGGGTATTAACCCTCTGAGTGCCAGAGGGGTACACAACACATTGCAAAGCAATGCACTGGATACACCACTGGCACTTAAGGGGTTAAGTTAACAGACCATCTATCTACAAGTGAATTAAATGAAATACTCACAGGTCTTGTTGATAGGCATATTTAATCTATTGTTTGAATCAACGTTTCGGCCATAATTCAGGCCTCTCTCAAGATTCTTCAGAACGGCATGAGTTAGGGCAGAAATGTTGATTCAATAAAATCTGCACATTCCATCCATCAACAAGACCAGCGAGTGCGGTTAATTTTCTTAATTTGTATATTTCATCTCTGTGGGACTGCCACGTGGGCAAGTTATTGATTTACAGTGAGTGCTCTACCACTTGATCATCTATATATCGCAAACTTAGACTTCCCATCTTCTCCTCAACTGTATCCCATGTTTATGAAACCTTTGGAATGGCCAAAATATAGTCACTGAAAGCAGCAATGTACTGAGCATTGATAGGCGAATAAATGGCAAACAGTGCTAGTTTTATACAAATATTTGGTTATTAAAGTAGCATTTTGTGCGCTAGAACAGATATTTCAACTAGTGTGCCAAAGATTGGGAGATCATACTGTCCTGAACGGACATCACGGTCCTAATTTCAAAAGCCTATATCTCCATCTAAACTGCATCGAAGGGGGGTGGGGTGGGGGGGTGGATTTGAAGAATTTTTGTGGTGGGACATTCAGATAAGGAGGACTATAATGGAGGCGATAGTTTCCCTCTAACATTATAACACTTTCTAGGATTACCGCTATATGAACAATTGGGGGCAGTCATATCTATGTGATAATTCTGCTTTAAGCGCCTACTAGAAGGCAAGATGCCAAGTTTCTGAAGGCCGCCACTCACACTAGTTTAATCTCCCAACCCAGCTCTGCAGGTACAAGGCAATTTTCATTTTCTTGTGACCCTTAAATCCATAGCAGCCGTTTGGTCTCTGAATGTAGCATCTCATCTATCTTTTCAGGTACAGTGGTAAAATATCAAGGGGACCGTCTAGCATGGCAGTCAAATTTTGTTTTTCCCTCCCTTCCAAGCAAATACTACAAAAGAAGCAGTGGGAGGGCTTGGGTTTGTTTGGCGTGATGGATGGGAGGCCATCACGGCCTTTTACTGGCAGAGGGTATGTCTTCACGGATGTCTCTTAGCTCTAATGTTTCAGACTGTTCTTTAGTCCATTTTGTTCAGCACTAGGCTTAAGATTCTAGTTTCCCCCTCCCTTTTCTCCATGGGGAAACATGTGCCACCTCCTCCTAGCCATCCTACTAATTTGGGGCTGGACCTTAGCCTTTGAGGCATTTAATACACACTGTTCAATCTTAAGTCTTTGAACTTTCTTCAATTTCCAATAAAGGTGACAATATTTCTATCCTAATCAGGACTCTCATTCCTTCTCTCGGTCCTATTTTTTTCTAAATGGATGGGAGTTTTATATGTATTTTCTGTCATCTGTTCTGCATTTTTCATTTATTTTAGAGGAACAGGAATGGCCCAAACATTGTCATCTTTACTTCATATGTTATGGAATCTCAGATGTGGTCTGGTAGCTTCCAATGAGCCAGGTCCTCAGTAAAGTCTATGCTGGTCTTTGCCTTCCTTTTTTAGTGACCATTGCAAGGCTGGTAGGTGTGTAGTACCTTCACACAATTCTGTGGATTTTTTTTTTTTTTTTTTTTTTTTTTTTTAAACACAGCACCAAGGGATATTTGGGGAGCAAAGCACTACTGGGTGTCAGTCAACAGTCTAGTCCTTCCAATGTTGTCCACTTTAACCTTTTCCTAGTATGCCTGCTGGTGTGTTCCACTTTTGGCATCAGTCTTCAGGTGCAGTTTACAGTTCTGGTGTGCTGGCATCAAGAGTTTGGTGCAGCAGAGGTGTTCCCCTGGTCTCGGTGTTCCCCACAGGATATAATGGAAGAGGAACATTGCGCAATTTAAAAATAAACAGATTTCTTAGCCCATGGGACACACAAAAGTATACCGTTCTAAAGGGAAAAAAAAACAAAAAAAAAAAACCACACAACCACAACAACTTTGGCAACGCCAAAGGCAACTCTCAAACCGAAGGGAAGCAGAGCTAGTTGTGTGCATTTGCTCACATAAACATTTAAACACGTCTGAGTGGGGCTGGCATTCTCCACAAACATTCATTAGTGCCTTGCCTCCTAAGGGAACCTTAAACCAGTTGTCCCTTGGAGACAAAATACCGAAAAAAAAGTGGATTTAAAGGGGAAGTAACACCTAATAACCCCACTTATTTTACTGTAGCCAGGAAATTTGAATTCTATAGTTATGTTCAATACACTTCCAAGGTGAGCTGTTACATAGAGGAAACAAAAAGGCCACTTACCGTATTATAACATTTAGTGCTTCATACTCAATGACGAGTGACTGAACATCTTTATTAAGGACACTTTCTAATGTAGAAAGTATAATAGGTACCTAGGAGTGAGGGAAAGAGGAAAAAAAAAAAATGATCTTAAAAGGTTATATATTTAGCATCTTAAAAAACAAAAAAGGCATAACTTCATTTTGTCAAAAGGGGTGTGGTGTGTGTATGGGGGGGGGGGGGGGGGAGAGAGGAAAAAAAAATAAAATAAAATAAAAAACTTACCACCTTCCCAACTTCCTCAGAGGAGAAGGTCTGTTTCGAGATCACCCAAAGTGCTCTTGTGCAAGTATTTTTGTCTGATGCTCTGACAGCAATACTGCTTAGTGCTGAAAGCAATTCTTCAATTCCAGATGCTACAAATAAGATGCATATAAAACCATGAAAGTGAACACACAACTGCCCCTTAAACAAATTAGTCTTAAATGCATTATTATCCAACACTGAAATGAGCTAAATTATTTTTATGTACACACATTTATAGAATATACTTTATTGTGCACAAAAAACAGTGAGGCAGAAGGGATTTGAGATGCATCTGGAACAATTATGAAATGACCTGCAAAACAAAACTAGTCTATCCCAGAAGATTCCCAAGCATCTTGTAAAGTTGAGTCTGCCCCCTTAAAGGCAAGGATGGACCAGGACTCTGCGAGTTATACAGGTGAGCTTTTCAACATTCGGTTTTGGAGCAGACTTCTTGCTCTGTCAAGTCTGTTTAGCCTTTTGCATAAGGCTGGCCTGAGGTTTTTACCCCAGGCACCCTGAACTGGCAGCTCTCTCTTCTTGGGGGGGGGAGAGAAGAGTTCAAGTGCAATCTAAGGCGAGAGCATTCTCCTGCCTACAGTAGCATCGCTATTGTCTTAGCCTAGGTCTGGCCTAAAAAGTTGCTCTCTTACAAAACCACCAAAGACTTTTTGGAAAATTGATCGGCTACACGGGGCGATGAGCAGCTACTAAAAAGGGCTGAAGCATTTCCAGAAAACCTAGCAGCAAAGGCTGCCTCTAAGGGGAAGGGGCAGAACTAGCAATTCTACCACACGCCCTTTGAATGTGGCTGCTAAGCAGGCCGTATGCAAATAACCCATGCACTCTGAAAACTGGAATCCTCTTCAGTCTCCTATAAATCGTTTGTGCGGACATAGCCAGAGAAGAAAATAGCTGACAGAAAGCCATCCTCTAGTAGACTCAGGTCTTGTAACAGCCTGCACATTGGTCTGTATTTATCAAGCAGGCAACATTAATTACCCTGCTTATAGGGATTACACATCCCCATATAAAGTTAAGAAATTAAAACAAAAGCCAACTAAAAGTCTTTTTCCCCGATGAATGTCCATTGAGGCCAGTTTTAAAACAAAGCATGTCTGGTGGGGGTAAAGCAAGGCAGGGAGAGTCCACATCTAGAGAACCTTTTAAGACAAGTGTTCTGCCTTCCTGGCTGGAGGATACTTAACCCCCACGGTTCCCTCACGCTTTTTACACTGGACAAGGGGAGGGGGGAAAAAAAAAAAAAAAAAAAAAAAAAAAAAAATAGATTTCATAGTGTGTGTGCGCCAAGAAGAAATATTTTTTTTCTGGGAGGGTGAAATAGACAAGGAAGAAGATTCCGTGGAGCTGGACCTGTGGGAGTAATTTCTTACAATAGCTGGAGGTGTGTGAGACACAAACACTTGCGCTTAAAATCTCTGGGTTGAGGCCAAGAAGTACTTTTGACAGACAAGCTTGTGAAGTTCTAGACCAGGACATAAGACAATTGAATAAGGGACTTAGACAAACTGTTGGCAGACAGAGCCAAAAAGTGTATAACTAGCAGCCAACAGGATGGAGGTCTTAACCCATTGACTGCCAGACAGGTATCCAATGCATTACATACCTTTATGGAACTCAAAGGGTTAACAGTAGTCATGATATTCTCCTGTAAGCAGGACACTAAAAACTAAAAGGCTTGCTGAGCTAGGCGGGCATTAAGCAGGACAGAAGGAGTTGCCTCCTCCAGTGGACTTTATTAAAAAGTACCCTGACTCCTAGTGAAGCGAAGTTACCAGGGACAAACCTTTTTAAAGGAGGGGAAGAAAGAAAAAAAAAAAGGAAAAAAAAAAAAAAAAAAAAAAAAAAAAAGGTTAACACATCTGCAATTTTAAAGGGATAGTAATGTTTCACAATAAAAGCATCTCCTATTAATCTTCATAGTATTTGGGCCATAGAGTGTCATTTCAAGAGTAATTGAATGATAAAGTATCCCACTCCCGCCCCTTTTACCTACTGTAAGCTACCTCCCCTCAGATGTGGAATCTGTTCCAGGGACCAGACCAGTGATTCTCAACCAGGGTGCCGTGGTGGACATCAAATTAGGGTGCTCTGTGTTTTCTATGAAGACTTTGACAAAAGTGTGAATATTGTCTTTTACATGGACAATGGAAATTATGCTAAATTTTGTTTTATTTGTAAGGCTATGATTATGAGAACTAAAATCTGTATATTTAGGAATTATACCCTTTACTATGCAATTCATAAATTACATTAAACATGTTAGGGGTGGCCCAAAAGTTTGATTGGGGGGGGGGGGGAAGTTGAGAGCCTCTGGACCAGACAGCCCACAGCAACAGACCGACAGTCTTCTTACTGCGAGCATAAAAGGGAACCCTGCACTCCTTGACAGTTTTTCTCCTTCTTCTCACTGAAGACTGTCCAGATGGATCGCAGAAAGGGACTGTCTTGCTGCTCTGAGATGAGCAGTGTTACATCAGTAAAAGGGGGTGGGAGGAGGATACTTTATCATTCAATAACTCTTGAACTACAACTCTGACAGTATTGAAATAACACTCTCTATGGCCCAAATACTATGAGGATTAAATGGAGCTGCTGTTTTTGTGAAACATTACTATCACTTTAAAGACAGTAATGCACTATAGACTTAAAGGGATAGTAATACTTATTACTAACCCCTATATTAGTCATATTAAAAAGAAATGTATTGCCCCCAGTGTCATCTCTCAAACCTTTATGGTTTGAGAGATAAATCGGTCATAAAGTTGCCCTCTCCCTCCCCCTTCTCCGAAGTCAGTGTTGTAGATGACTGAAGGGAAATCCGGTTTTATGATCATCAGGCGGCTCTGCAGCAGAGCAGAGATCGCATCTTACAAAAAAAAAAAAAAAACACCTTTCACTAAAACGGTCTTCTACATGTGCTTGTTTGCAAGCACGCGTAGGAGGCCGCTTCAGTGAAAGTTGTTTTTTTTTTGTTTTTTTTTTTTTTTTTTGTAACGTGATCTTGGCTGTGCTGCAGCGCTGCCTTACAGTCGTACAACAGGCTTCCCTGCAGTCAGCTAGAACACAGACTTCAGAGAAGGGGGAGGGAGAGGGCAACTTTAGGAGTGATTATCTCTCAAAACCATAAATGTTTGAGAGATGACACTGGAGGCAAAACATTTCTTTTTAATATGACTAATATAGGGGTTAGTAGTTATTAAGTATTACTGTCCCTTTAACCCCTTAAGGACCAGCGGTCCAGGGAAGTTACCTTCCCTTAAGGACCACTTTGATCCTTGCCGACGTGCCGGTACATGTGACCCGTTACGCGTACCAGCACGCTGCTTTGAGACCTAAGATCGCTCCAAGTCAATTTTAGGCCCCGTTTTTACTTACATCGCTGTAAGTAAAGAGTACATGACGTGCTATGACCATCACCAGTCCTTAAGGGTATAAGGACTGTGACGGTCATAGCATGTCACCTGGTCCTTAAGGGGTTAAAGCAGTCGCCACATACCAGATATTGGCTATAAATATTTCCCCGCAATGTAACCTGCGCCGCTTTCTGCAGCCCAAGATCTGTGCGGTACATCTCTGCAGGATGTCCATGTCCTCACAGTCTCCCTGTAAGCACATTCACACTTCCCTTCATATTGATGTGCACATGTAATGGAACAGCAAGCTCCCCTGAACAAAATGTCAGTCTCACATAATGACAACAAATATTCATGTACAAAGTTTTAGTGCCAAGTGTGAAGGAAGACTGTATTCAGTGTTGCAATGCAGTCACTCCATCAGATTACAATGCTTAGTGATAGAGACCAAATACATTTTGTTGAACTGGATAGTGTGATAAGTGTCACTATCCACTTTACCAATATGTATTTCACCTCGATCATCAAGTGTTGCAATGTGATGGAGTGACGCTACTAGCTTTACTCTATCACACTGCAACGCTTAATACAGTCTTCATTCTTTCACACTCGCACTAAAGCTTTGTAAATAAATTTGTTTTCATTATGCCAGACTGACATTTCATTCGGGGGAGCTTGCTGTTCCATTGCATGTGCACATCAACATGAAGGGAAGCGTGAATGCGTGCTTTCAGGGAGAGCTGTGAGGAGAATTTTAGGACATGGGACATTCAGTGGAGATGTGCTCCACAGATCTTGGGCCACAGAAAGTGGAACAGGTTACATCACAGGGAAATTTTATAGCCAATATCGAATACGTTTTGTACTTTAAAATAAAAGGCCAATCTATAGACCATTTTATAGCAGATGGCGCAAACAGTGTATTGGGGGTGAAACTTCCCCTTTAATATCTTTACACTGTAAAATACAAAGTGCAACTGATACCAGTCAAAACACCAATACTTACTAGTTTAAAACACCTCACCCTTTTGTCCTGAGGACTGGCTGGTTGCCATGACAACCTGTCAGATCATTGACGCAGAGCTAGTGCACAGGAGGCATTACAATATTCAGTGCCAGCCAGCTCTGTGTGAATGAGTTGTTTAGACTGTTGCTAAAGCAAGCCAGTTGGATGACCATTCAGCCAGCATAAAGAAGGGGTGAGTGTTAAAAGCATAAAACCAAAAACCTAGCAAGTGTAACTTTCACTCTAATACCTTACAATGCAAAGAATTTTAAAGCATAACTTTCCCTTTAACACACTGAACTCTGAAGAGGCCTTCAATGCATATGCATGTGAGACCTTCCTAGCACTGAGTGTTAAAACTTCCATGTAAAGCTATAGAAATTTGAACTTGTTCTCTAGGATGCAAATAGTTTCATCCAGAATTACTGTGTTCTGTACAAGTTTCTTAGAACAGAAGAGGTTACACAACATTACATAAACCATCCTCATGATTTTATCAAACCTTATCCTGCTCATGTGATAATTAGCCACATACCTGATAAGACAGATGCAATTTTGTTATTAAAAACACAAAACCCAAGTGCTTGAAGTGCTGCATTGCTGAGATCGGAGTTCTCATTAGAAATGTGCGCCTAAAAACAAACATCAGCATTAGCGGGGATAGGAAACACATCTACCATAGTTTGCTCCAATTATGGAAACATTTTATTCAAGATGCCAACCTTTCCTCAAGGTTTGCACATTAAGTTTTCTTTAGGTGGTGTTCATCATTTTTAAGTTTGCATTTATTTCTGCCCCCCAGACATCTATAAAGGCATTAGGTCAGAGACCTTCACCCATGACCCTTTAAAGTCACATTAACATTCTCAATAGCGTAAAATGAATCATGTCAGGGGACAGGATATCAAGTACGTTATAATGAGAGTAAACCAACGGACACAGTGGATTCCATGACCAATAGCAATGTCTGCCCATGTTAGGTAACTTGGGGAATTAGGTGGCATTTGTGTGAAATTAAAGGAACACTAAGGCAGTCTAAGTATCTGAGTGATGCTTTTCAACCAAATAGTTCTTCAAATTGCCTTAAAGTGATAATTATACATGTTTTCAAGTATTACTAACTCAATAGATAATTTAAAAATACATTAATTGTGCCGTTTTTGATCTCCCAAACCTTTATGGTTTGGAAGATATCAGTCTGCAAAGTTCTCCCTTCCATCCCCTTGTGCTGACGTCAGCTTTCAAACAGACAGAGATCGCAGTCCATAGACCGTCCTGCGGCTCTTCAGCAGAGCCGTGATCACAGCAGTTACAAAGAAATACTTCATTTGAACAGTCTACAACATGTGCCTGGTTTGCAAGCACATGTAGACTGTTCAAATGAAGTGTCTACATGTGCTTGCAAACCAGGCACAAGTTGTAGACCATTCAAATGAAGTATTTCTTTGTAACTGCTGTGATCATGGCTCTGCTGAAGAGCCGCAGGACGGTCTATGGACTGGGATCTCTGTCTAAGCTAGAAAGCTGATGTCAGCACAAAGGGAGGGAAGGGAGAACTTTGCAGACTGATATCTCCCAAACCACGAAGGTTTGGGAGACCGAAAACGGCACAATTAAATGTATTTTTAAATTTTCCATTGAGTTAAATTTACATGTTTTCAAGTATTACTATCACTTTAACATGCAGACTTAGAGAATACAGTAGTCACAATATAAATGAACCTTCCATTATTCTTTATACTTTTAATAATTCCCTATACCTTCCTAACGGTCCATATCAGTGGTTTTATCTAAACCCTTTGAGTGCCAGAGGAGTACTCAACACACTGCAAAGGGTTACATTCTAAAATGTTCCCACTCCAAACCCTTTTCCCGACATCACTCTTCTTCCCTCAGATTGGAAATCCGGGCTCTTAAGTGGACAGTTTGCACTGAAGGACAATATAGTCCATGTCTATATAAGGAAAACGTTGCCCCCTGGACGAAAGAGCAGGATTTTCCGTATGCTCACACAATGTCTTGTTCTGATCTTTCCAAACTGGTTATCCGATATGCCGGAAGGTGACGTCAGTAAAAGGGGCAGACTTTAAAATATAATTACAATAAAACTACATGAATATGGACTGGAAGGTACACAGCATAATTAAAAAAAGTATAAAGAATAATAAAAGATTTATATTTTGACAGCGTTCCTTTAACAGAGTTAAAACTACAAAAGAAAAATACCAGTACAAGCTACTCCATACATAGAACTGGATAATAATTACAAATGGTCTGGTGCACTCTGGGTAAAACAATTACAAACACACAAAGGAAAAGAGAAAATCTCCAAAAAGAAACCCACTATTGAGGCACACAATCCAGAATGAATATTAGAGGAATTAAAAAAAAAATCCCACAATCGTGGTTCATAGAGGGTAGACCGTTTATTCAGGCCATTGGTTTGTTCATTTATCGTTCTGGGCATTGGAGTCTCTTGGGATGCAAACTTAGCTGTTAAGTATTTATTCTTCTTGATGTGCACTTGAACTTTATTATTGAGTGCTTGTTCTTAGCACTCTCTTGATTTACTTTCTTTATTCGCACTGGTCATTTCATGCTTAGATTATACCTTTGGCCTTCTGATATTCATATATTTTGGTCTCTAGTATTGTGATCATGTTTTTAAGTATGTTTTAAAATATTGTCTTTGTATAACTTTTGGTTTGTTAGGATATTCATGAATTTTATTGAATGGGAAAAAAAAAAAAAAAAATCTCTATTCTGGATTGTGTGCCTCAATAGTGGGTTTCTTTTTGGGGATATTCTCTTTTCCTTTGTGTGTGCCTTTAACAGAGTTATCAGTGACAAAGGGGCGTATAAATCACCAGAGTTCATACCTTAAATGCTTTACAAAGACGAGGGAACTGTCCTGCTACCAATACAGTGAAGTCTTTTCCTTCTTCCCCACTCAGACGGCTAAAATAAAAGAGGATTCAGTCATGAGGGCTATTTGTGCACATAGAAAAAATTAAAAATGCAATAGGGGGAAAAAACAAACAAACAAACAAAAAAAAAAAAACACGACTTTTCCCATTGTCAGGATAATGACTGGGAATAGATTAAAGTGATAGTAATACTGCAATAAAACTTTAGCTCCGATTATTCTTTACACTTTTTTTTTTTTGCTTTTTCACCATGTTGTGCTATTTATAGTTACAGATTTGAAGTTCAAATGATATTCAAGAGGAAAAGATCCCCCTCCTGCCCATGTCATGCTGCCTCTGTCCAGATTGAGAGCGGCGAGGGACAAGCTTCAGTAAGCAATAAGAAAATCCTGCCATCCTTCGTCAAGGGGGGCAGGGTTTTCCTTATGGTGACTGAATATTGTCCCTTGCAGCATCCGTCCAGTCCCACGGATCACAGATATAAGGGGAGGTGACCAGAAGGGGTGGGAGGGGGATCCTTTCCTCTTGAACTGAACTTCAAATCTGTAAGCAACTATAAACAGCGCAACATATTAAACTTGTAAAGAATAAATCAGAAAATGTTGTAATGAGGTATTACTATCCCTTTAAGTTTATATAAATTAGACAGCACTTTCTACTCTTCTCAACTGCTTCTTCCTACCAGAATGTTAGTACCTGGTACACCAACCAGGTTGTGCAAGTCAGTACTCCCTAATTTGCATGGACCAATGCTAAAATCTCAGTTTTAAATAAAGAATAGCGAACACAAGTTGTTCTGAAAGTTCTTGTAAAATCACCCAATTACAGTGTCGTTAAGATGGAACTAACACTTTGCAAGTATCGGAGTACTTGAGGAACAATTCAACATGCTGCAATTCTGGAGTAAACTAATGACATGAAATGGGAGAAATAGAAATTTGAACTGGAGTTAAACAGAGCTTGTAACCTCACATTCAAGTTGTTAAAGGGATAGTAATGTTTCAAAATAAAAGCAGCTTTGATTAATCTTCATAGTATTAGGGCCATGGAGAGTTATTTCAGTACTGTCAGAGTTGTAGTTCAAGAGTAATTGAATGAAAGTATCCCTCTCCCACCCCTTTTACCTAGTGTAAGCCACCTCCACTCAGATGTGTAATCTGGTCCACAGATCAGACAGCTCACAGCAAAGGACAATCTTCTTACTGTGAGAACAATGAAAGCCCTGCATCCTTGACAGGTTTTTCCCTTATGCTAATTGACGATTGTCACTCTCAGCAAGCCATCTGGACACCACCTTGCTGTTCTGAGGTGAGCAGCATTACTTTAGTAAAAGGGGTGGGAGGGGGGACATTCATTTCATTACTCTTGAACTACAACTCTGACAGTATTGAAATAACTCTCAATGGCCCAAATACTATGAAGATTAATTGGAGCTGCTTTTATTTTTAAACATTACTTTTTAAGCTTACAGAATTAAGCATTTGGTCTCATCTATCTTGCGCCTCCCCCAAAACACAAAAACATAACTGTACATAGGTTTAAAAGATACAGTAACAATACATAGAAGAAAAAAAAAAAAAAAAAAAAAGTATAGTCTAGGGTGTATCCTCCTGAGTACAATAAGGGTATTCCCGCCGCTAAGCGGTGTTTTAATCAAAAGTTACTGCAGCTCAAATGTGAACATTTTAGGTGTAGTACATCAATGCCATGAAATGTTAGAGTGGCGCTGCTGTCATACCATCCTATGGGTATTTTTGGTCAATTGATCAGAGGTTTCCAAAGGATGATATAGCACCACCACCACTAAGGCCATTGAGATACTGCACCTAACTAAAATTTGAGCTGTGATAACTTGACTAAAACAACTCTGTAGGAGTACCCTTACATATTCAGTGTTATTATCCCTTTAAAAATCATTATGATTTAATAGGACATGAGGACCACACATTGCCTTTGCTAGCATTGAAAAACAATATGCTTTAAAACAGATAGCAGTTAGCCATGTATGTAGGAAAACAACTAGAGACAGGACCAGGGATATGAGGTTAACTCATAATACATTAAGAGCCAATGCCAATGCCAGGTTATTATTCAGGATTTAATTAGTTTAACATGAGTTGACTTCATCCTTATAAACAGTACATACTTGCTAAAACTAAATTAACATCTTTTGTGAGTATACATCTTTAAAAAGGCGTAAAAACTTTGCTCAGATTCATTTTCTGATATAGTTATAAAAGTAATCATTTGATACTAACCCATTTAATTTACCAAAGGAAATTAAAACCTATTAATGAAGTTATTAGTAGGTGTACCATCTCCATTTCAAAATTTAAACATCTGGAGGAGGATTAAAAAAAAAAAAAAAAAAAAAAAAAAAAAATGGTAGCCGAAAACATTATGGGCTACGTACACAACAGAAGTGCATTTCTGGGGCGAACCAGTTATTCTGTAGGGAATAAAACTTTCCACTGATTGAAATGGGACTTCCGACACAACGAATGCAAAAAGAAACTGCATTGGAGACATCTAGCAATGTGTTGGAGACCTGCATGGGATTCAAAGGGTTAAACTTCCCTGAATTCAGGGAAGTTTAAACTTCCTCCCTTTGGAGCAAACCATAAGGCACAGTATTCGCTACCTTTAAGGAACTGCAACATTATCTCTGATGGCATTTTCTACACTAAACACCAAGTCCAACTGAGTAGACAAAAATTAGTCCAAATTTAGTCAAATATCTGGAGCTCCTAATCCATACACTATTGGAATTCACAAAGTTTTTCCTTAACTAGTACAGGATCTTATTGAATTATCACAATCTATTCTGAGAGGTTTCTGCAATGAACAATTACAGCTGATATTTTTACATAAAGCATGTAAAAATTGTATCTGTTCTGATATGTACTGTCCATGTGTAAAAGGACCCCAATTTTTATTGCAATCAGACTAAGTTGCTCAACTTCAGAAAGTGCTCTCAACTACTATTATCTATCAGAACGAGATATGTGCAGGTGAATAAAATGCAAATATAGGAATATTTGCAATCCATCCTAACCCAATGTTTTAAGTAGGCTGTAGCACTGAAGAGTGTACAATCTTCATACTGATGTCCCCAAATGTTTTCTGAGACACCTCCCTAAAAAATGGCAAACCAAAACAACATGCAAGACAGACACCAAACTAAGGATAGCAGGATTCAGTAGTATCTAAGGGGCCTTCTGTTCAAAATAAATATATTAACTACTGGGCAAATCAGCTTCAATATAGGGTAGAAAAAAAATTCACATTGATTTAAATGCTTTTAACACCTTGATTGCTAGAGGCCTCCCAAAGCAACCCACTGAGACCTAGAATTCACGGCATTTAAAAAAAAAAAAAAAAAAAAAGTCCCATTTAAATCAGTGGGAATCGCTCTCTCCTCTTTATGGTATATCTGGTTTGATAAGACCTTAAGAGTAGGGAGCAATAGTTACTTACTTAGCAATGGAGAGATATGCATCTGTCTGTTCTGTATGTGAAGCAGAAGAGTCTTCCAAGGTTTCTACCAACGGCATTAGGTGTGAATCCTCTGAACAAGTGGCAGCCATGGTTTCCTAAATAAGAAAAAAAATAAAATGATGTACAGAGAAGAAGCAGGTTCAACTCAAACTCGTGTATCATGTTCTCCTTTACACTCTCCACCCATCCAAGTATAGACATAGTCCCTGCACTATAACTGATACTTAAAGGGATAGTAATACTTAAAATATAAAAAAAATATATGTCGTAGGGTTTATTTCCCCGAATAAAACAAGGGTACTCCCACTGAAGAGAGATATTTTATTAAAAAATTATAACATCTCAAACTTTAATTTTTTAGGTGCAATATCACAGTGGCCTGAAAATTTACAGTGGCGCTGTTGCTACACCATCCTATGGACTGCTCTGGTCCGTAGACCATAAATCTCCATAGGAAGGTGTAGCAACAGCACCACTGTAAATTTTCAGGCCACTGTGATATTGCACCTGAAAAAATTCAAGTTTGAGCTGTTATAAATTTTTAAAAAAAATATCTCCCAGCAGTGGGAGTTCCCTTGTTTTACTCAGGGGGATAAACCCTACAACATATATTGTTTTACATTTTAAGTATTACTATCCCTTTAAGGCATTCTTTCACCAAGGACAGTAGCAAGTTAACAGCATCTATATGCTGAAAGCAACAAGTGCAGTTCTTGATCAAGCCATTATACCTCAGACAAGAAACAGTCCCCAAATCAAATCTAATGAAATGGGTGGGTTAACCCCTTTAAACAAAGAGCAATTTCCACCATTCGGGGGGGGGGGGGGGGGGGCACAAGATGCCATTTACAAAATGCCGCACATTTTACTCCAGTTTTATTTGCTGCACACAGCTTTTCGTTAGTCTTCAAAAATATAAATGAAAGAAGTATTACTTTAAAACATGGCACAATTAAAAGTAAAGCCAGTGTTATGGAGAAAACAAGTGCAGTAATGGTGAGGGGTTCACTGCCCCATGTAACATACTGACAACATTCTCACCAATTTGTTTTTTTAACTGCTACAAATACTACAGAGGTCTCAAATGATTCTTTGCAGTGTGCTTGAGATCTGGAGAACTCAATGGGTTAACAGCATATTTTAAAGTCAGTAGGAGTTTGCGTGCTTCCTATGATGGAGTTGACCAAAAACAAAAAGTATTGATTCTAGCGGCCCAAAAATAAGTTCTTAATAAATAAAGCTATTGAAGCTAGTCCAGCACTATGCCCATTAGTATATCCACATGTATTGTAGAAACATAAAACAACCTGTGTATCATTAAAACACCACCACACACCATTTACTGGGGGAAGTGCATTTAGATAATTGTACCAGTATACATTTTAAAACTGTCTCTTAATAACAAGTCATTTTTAAAGTTTATTACTTCAAACTTAAAATCAAATCATGTATCACACACCTCAAGTTGCCAGATTTTATTTTCACATAGCCGCTCCTCACAATAATTAGGCATATGTCAATTACCTTCTTAACAGTTGATATTATTGGGCACAAGTACCACAATCTGAAGCTACCCTTTTTCTGAGACTGACGGCCAGGCTTCAGAGCCATCTGCGCAGTCAGTCCCTTCCGGTACCATGCAATGCCTCCTAGAGGACACCGGGACGACAGCACAGATGTCTCCATGGTGCAAGCCTGGCCACCTGTCTCAGAAGAAGGAAGGATTACCTCAGAACGTGGTACTTGTGCCTGATAATAGCACTGTTAAGAAGCTATCTCCATATGACTAATTGTGGGGGTACTTAATATAGGGTGATAGCTCAGCTGTAAATCACCTACAGGGTTGTATTAGTACAGCTCTTAAAGGGGAACTTTCACCTCCTCATTATCCTTATTGTATCCCTTCCTTTGTGTCCCCTCTGTACAGTGCGGTCTTTTTGCCTACAAATCTGTTTAAATGAAGAAAAAAGATACTTGAATTGTGTACCTTATGGCGTTAGCAGCCGCGCACCGTACGGTGCAGAAGACACTCCCACAGCCTCAGCTCCTTTCACTTGCCCCAGCATCCTCCGATGACAGAGGCGTTCTGTTAGTAAGCTGGAGAGAGATCTCATTGGCAGAGATCGATATCTAGCCAATGAGATCTCTCTCCAGCTTACTAACAGAACGCCTCTGTCATCGGAGGATGCTGGAGCAAGTGAAAGGAGCTGAGGCTGTGGGAGTGTCTTCTGCACCGTACGGTGCGCGGCTGCTAACGCCATAAGGTACACAATTCAAGTATCTTTTTTCTTCATTTAAACAGATTTGTAGGCAAAAAGAAAGAACGCACTGTACAGAGGGGACACAAAGGAAGGGATACAATAAGGATAATGAGGAGGTGAAAGTTCCCCTTTAAAGTGAAGCTGACAATTTTAACAAGTAGCCAGTTACGGATGGATTTTAAAACAAACTAACTGTATAAGGAATTTATTTAAAAACAATGTTTTATAAGATATTTAGCTTTGGTAGTTTGTGCAAGTCCTCTAGGTATGCTTGGTGGACATCCCACATAGCTCTGCATTACCAAATGCCACTTCCTACCAGGAAGTACTAGATCAGCAACACAAACTGTTGACATAAAGCTCAATATCTCAAACAATTTCTTGAAATTAAAAAGGACTAACAGGCTATTTAGGATACTACCCAAAACACCTGTGTTACAGAGTGACATTTCTACTTTAACCCCTCAAGGAGCAGGGGTGCACAATATATTGCTTCACCATACCCTGTGCACTTCTTTGGTCCTCAAAGAGTTAATTGGAATGGTTTTCAATTTTGTGTGTTGCCTCTCTCTGGCTCAACAGGAGCGATATGGCAAAGGCTGAAATTGACATATGCTTACTCGATAACCACCACAATGGCTGCAATCTTCACAGATCATAGAAAGGATTAATGGGTCTTCTCAGAATAAAAGAAACAAACCGCATCATTTAAATGCTTTAGAGGTTTAAAATGTACTCATTCCTCGAGAAGTCTCTAAATGTAATAAATGTAGTTACTCACAGCAACTAAAATGGGCGACTGCAGATGGCAGATCAAAGTATTGACATGTTGATGGCAGGTATAGCCAACCTGTGGCATTCCAGCTGTTGGACTTCACCCTCAACGCTACTTAATACATGGCACTGGTTGTTTTCACGATAGTAAGGTTACGCTTAACCATTTAAAGACCAGAGGTGTGCAAGACGTAGGGAAGATGATGTGCTCCCCTCTGATCCTTGATTTGTTAATACACCTCGAGTGCCAGAGAGATGCACAAAACAATGCCTTGCGTACTAACCTGGGACCTAAAGAGTTAAGTGACAAATTAAGGGGTCATCCGCAAAAGATGAAAATCACGATGAAGCAGTCAGCGATTACAGAGTACAGCTCCTGTTACCGTCATCAGCACTTTGAGCAAACTCATCGGTGGCTCAACAACTGGAGAGCCACAGGTGTATAGTGTAATACATATCGCTCACCAAAGATTTTGGACTACTACTGCTATCATCCTCAGCTCTACTTAATGTAGTCCTAAACACGCCAAGCGTTTGCTCAATATGTGGCTCTCCAGCTGTTGTCACATTTGGAAAACCTCGGATGCATATTCTAGCCACAGCTGTATGGCGTCTCTGATCACCTCAGTTCACACACTGAATGCATGACAGCTTCACTCAGGCCTTGAGCTGCTCGTCTGTAACCCTCTCATCAATTTACTGATCTGACCGATGATCAATAATAACTTTTCCGAAGAGCCCTGCATATACAACAAAACTACTCACCTTCCCCTCCAGTACACCACCACAGCCACCTCCTGATTTACCCGCGCTCTACAAGCGCCTCCCCTTTCATCTCCCGCGTGTAAAATGGCGCCGGATTGGGTAGAAACGGAAAAGGGCGGTGGATTGATAGTCGAGCTGATCGATGCGAAGAGCAAACGACCACAGAGTGTAGAACTCACTCATATCAGGAGTATACAACATATGGCTCCTAAGCTGTTATGTACTACATTTACGCTCTAATACGATGAAGCGCATAGTCCAGTAACAGCTGTAGATGCGCAATTAGCACAGATTAATGGCATTTGGTAATGCATGTGTGTAGTGGACAATGAGATGATGGAAGTTGTAGTCCAACAACAGCTGGAGAGCAATTAACCGCTGTGAGCATGGGAGTGATACAGTGTAACACTATAATTGCTGCATTGAGCAATTTGTACGATGTATGCTATTTTTTCTTACGTTATATTGCGATATCTTTTATATAGGCCCAAACAGAAGTAAACCATTCCAGGGATCTCAATGTATATGGCATAAAAGTGTACAATTAAAAAAAAAACAAGTAAATAACGTGCAGGAGAATGTGCATTATATAGTATGCATTAAAATTAGGGTGACCACGTTTAATTTCTGCCATTCAGGGACACTGTTTACAGGATAGCCGCAAAGTACTTCTGAGCTCTAGAGTGGCTGTGCGGGTAGGGTCACATGACATCATCATGTGACCCTCAGAGGGCACAACACATTGCGGTCCCCAACAGCAGGAGATCTGTCAATTGCCTACCCCGGTCTAAGTGATTTAACCCTTTGAGTGCTAAAAAGGTATTCAATTGCGCTGCAATGCATTTGATGTTTCTCTGACACTCAAAGGGTTAAGAAGTGAGTGTGGCTGATGTAAGAGAGGAAATGCTCAGTTTTACTTTTTTGTGTTTTAGAACCCCTCTTAACAAGTTAACCCTTTGAGTACCAGAGGAGTGTGCAACACATTGCTTCATGACTTTTAAATGTTAAATTGCCTTGTTGTGCTTAAAGTTTCTGCCAGTGTTTGTAATTGTGTTTTTGTTTTGCTTTACTTATTTTTTTTTTATAAAGTTGTGACATATGAATAGATAATTAATCATTTCTGTGACGTGACTGCAGAAAAAACAGTACAGTACATTCACTGTTTAGAAAGGTGACACTCCAATCCTGGTGCCCCAACATGCAACATCTTACCACAATATGTGTCACAGATTTAAAACACAAATTTTGATATCTGATGAGAACCAGTTGGTCCATCTAGTCTGCACATTTCCTATAAAGAAGCACTGATCTTAGTAAATTTTCACAACAGAGTTGTTTACCCATGGCATTCTTCTCTTGTCAAATTTTGATAGCTGCCAAACAGGAGTAGCAGGGGCTATTTCATGAATCTACCACCCTTTCAGTTTTGGAGTAGGAGTAAGGATGAACTTTACCTAGGAGTCTTCCACTCACTAACTTTAATGATCATGTCCTGTAGTACTAGCCTTGCTTCACAATGTGTTGGAGATTGTGCCATTTTCTGTTGTGACCACAGTCACCACATCCAGACTTCCTCCGCTGACAATCACCCCAAATATCTTATTCGTTCATCGTTCCCAGTGTCTAACACGCACCAACCAGCCAATGAGGACCATCTTTCATTGGCTGGTGGTGCACATGCTTGTGTGTTTGTGGGCTGGCAGAATAAAGCTGAGTATGTCTTTGCAGTGGGTGGCTTTCTTAATTCCAGGACTCATTCCGGGACCTGTGGTCACCCTAATTACAATAGTGTGTAAATTCAACACAAAGGGATAAAATGCCTTTGATGTTGGAAATAGTATTCCAAGAAGAGTAGGTTGACCAGATCTCACCTTTAACCGGGAATACACAGGAAACAGCCATTTTTTCAGTACTTCACTGAAATCAGGGGCGTTGCTAGGGGGGGCGAAGGGGGATGAAGCCCCAAGTGTAGCTCTGGGCAGCCCCGAATGTTGTGGCCATTCTTCCCTATCCCTTTCACTCACTTAACTATATACAATGGAACTGCTGCAGCCAGCAGGTAATGCTGTCTGTACCGTTGTATACAGTTGAGTGGGTGAAAGAGATGGGGAAGAGTGTCTCTTACACTTGGACAGCAATGTCCTGTACCTTTCACAAGTTGTAATGGCACTGCAGCAAATGTGAGAGGACAGTTTTGCCTGAATACTCCTCTCTCATTGGCTGTCATGGAGCTGTGATGAAACAACGTCACAGGCAGCAAGAGGAGCAGTGCATGAGACATGAGCACAAGGAGGACTGAGTAAAACCCAGCCGGGCCAGCCCATCTCAGGCAATGCTCAAGCTTGGGAGGTATGGTAATGCCCAAAAGGTTCATAATCGGTCTGTCGTTTCCCCAGTTTTTAAATGTCCTGGATAGAAATAAAAACAGAAATTCTGGAAGAATTGGGTACATGGACTAAAATGCACAGGTATCTCACTACACCCAGTATAAAGAGAATGGACTGAAAACTCAAAATTCTTCCCAGTACTGCATTATCTGTGTGAAGAGAGTATGAATAATAGGATTGCTGTAACTCCCTCTGAGCTTGCAGTGAGTCACTTTCAGTCACAGAGGCTAAGTTCACAGTCGATTGAATTCCTGAAAAATGATGATGTACATTATATATTCAGTGTAACCCCTGGTCTGGAGGATTCCTTATGGGTTTTTTTCTTTATATCCCAACCACCATCCAATATTAACTACAAACCCTTGTATCCTGCTCTCCTGAATAAATATTCAAGAAACATAACTGATATTAAGATAAAGTTCAGAAATATGGTGGCCTTTGAAGTTTCTTGAAGATACATATCTATAATTTGATGAACTATCACATTTTTCCACATCAAATGAGGATTTGATATAGGTGTGTGAATAAAATATTTCCTATTAAAGAAATTCTAAGTAGTTAAAATCCTTTATGCACATTAAATATTGACTAGCCATGCTCCCAACATTACAAATGGCCAAAAAGTGGCACATTAGTTTTACTTAGTGCTATTGGTGGGCAGGTTATTCATTACTGAAAAGTTTTGTTACTTCATGACCTACTATATATCTTTATGTAATTTAATAAATTATTTAGATTTTAGAACAAGATCAAAGTACTTTATTTACACGGACTAATTTATAAACACCTGTACTGAAGTTCTATTGCTGTGAAGCCATGTGATGCTTGTGTCTATATATACCACACCGTCTGATCTCTTAAAAAGAGGAGGGGAATGGCAGGACAGAGTAACGAGGGGAAAACATGCATATGCACAAATAAAATATACAAGGAGAAAAAAACCCTGCTATGTGTTCAAGACTATTTCAACTTTTATAAAAGATTCTTGAAGCTTTCAGCAATTGTGGAGGTTTTACTTGGTTCAACTATGATGAGCAATTCTGCAAAAGATTAGTGGCTCAATCACTTGTAAAATGGGGTTAGAAAGATGTAGGGTTATGGGTATCTTTGATGATGCAACAGAAATTTAGTTTGTCAGGGCTGACAGGCAGGAAACAGTGCAGACATCTTCCCATAGTGACATCTGCATGCCTGCGCTGTCAATCCCAGCCGGCTCTAGGAGGAGTTGCTAGGAGCTGTTCAGCTCCAAAAGGCACTGACAGCGCAGGAGTGCAGACGTCACTATGGGAAGATGTCTGTGCTCCGTCCTGCCTGTCATCCCAACAAGAATGGATAATCCTCTTTAACAAGGTAATAATTCTGGCGACTAGCGCTACTAAGTAGCTAGTCTCCAGATGGACAATTATTTACGCTCAAGGTGTTTAGCGGTGGTAGTTCCGCTTTAATAGGTGGGCAGCTGGTTAAGAAAGGGGTTTGTTGGTCCTTTAAGGAATCCCAGTGTAAATTTCCAGCATCATGTAAGTATAGACACTAGTGTACTTTTTGTGCAGGGGGATCACCCTGAATTTCGTTGCTTTAGGAAGCAGTCAACGACAAGCCATCAGTTTAGGGAGAACACCCAAAAAAGTGGTGATGCCAGTGAAGTTGCTAGAATTACCTCCTAGGTTAGAACGCTATCCAAACAGGCAGAGGGCACAACTCGTTAGACAAAGTTTTCACTTTGCTTTCCAGCTGCCAGTTTGTATGGAACCAGGATTGGTGAGAAGTATCAGCCATTATATGATCAATTGATTTGATGTAGAGATGCCAGACACAGTTGCCCTTTAAGAGACTGTCATTAACCCTCTGCTTTCTTACCTGACTCTGGCTGTGATGCTATATATGCACAGCTACTGTTGCTTCTAACTTGACTAATGCTACATTTGTTGCTTCATGATTTGAGAGGATGCCAACCATGACAACTGCTCAGTACTATATATGGCTAATCAATCAATCAATCAATATAACTTTTTACCAAGAGGCTATGCATGCATATTTAAGCTTTTCTATTCAGAAATGCTAATTTTTTGCCTTATATTAGGAGAAGATATCTACCACTGCATTGTTTAACACCATGCATGGTTTATATATTGTCTGACTTACATGATGATGGCATCATTATACCATCATTTATATATGTGTACACATATTTGATGTTTGGAATAGCTTAGTGTTCTCAGGGTCGGATTATTTATAATATGGGGTTGGATGTTGGTGCATGCACAGATGGCACCTTTTTAGGTGATTGTGCGTTGTGTTCGCAAATACTCCACAATATGTTTGACGTGTACAGAGGGTAGGGGTTGCTTTTACTGCAACGTTGCTTTTTTATGATTAGACATAGTGTCATACCAGTGTATGGGGATCATGTGGGTGTTTCACTGTGCCTATGTAACTATGTTCTTCAATAAATGTTATTTTTGTATCAAGATACTTTTTTGATATATATCTTATTTGAGAGGATATTAATTTATTATTGGGGTCTGAGTGCCATTTAAGAATCTACTTCTATCCCTTTTTATTTTTTACACCTGTTTTTGTAAGATTAAACTGAAGAATGCAATCTTTGTTGGGGTTGCTAGCATTTGCAACTCTCATAAAACCAATGGGTAGAATTTTTTCTAGGCAGCTGGTGGAGGCAATGTCGGGTCTTAAGAATCCTAATCATCATATTCTTTTAACAGAGGACTTAAAGGAGAATCTGATGGTCTGGGAAACACTTAGATTAATAATGGTCGTACGCTTTGGCAGCAAGATTTTATGTTCAGTTAAGAGTTTTGTCTCTTCACAGGTGCTGCGGGCTTGGTTGATTACGGAATTTACTAGAATGGTAAATGGAGTGGCGAGAGATGATTGAATAGATGGTTAGAAAGTGGGTTTACCCAAAATTTGGTGTTATAATTATTTTGAATCGCAGGTGCCTATTTGTCAAACAAAAGAATAGCTATAAATTGTGATAATCTAGGTGTAATATCGGCAGTAAACAATCTGTCTGCAAAATATTCCTAAGTAATAAGGTTGCTTCAACACTTAGTGTTATCTTGTTTAATTTATAATATTTGGATTCAATTGATTCATATTTCAGGTACTAAAAATTTTATTGCAGATGCTGTTTCTTGTCTACAGCTCAAGAAATTTCAGAGTTTCGCTCCTCAAGCTGAAGAAGCAGCAATAAAATGTCCAGATTTGGTATTTGATATAAGAAGAGTACCATGGCTGATCAAAAACTCCCTTGCACCCAATACTTGGGCTGTTTATACATTAGCTTGGGAAAACTGGGCATAATTTGACGAAACACCAATTTCACAAAAATGTTGTGGCGCTATTGCGTAACTTAAAAATCCACCTTGTTTTCTCACCCAAATATCAATTTTGCAACAATTTAGCTCAAATGTTATAACGCAGGATATAACATACTAGTTGAAGAGCCCGTTACACGGGCCACAGTGACACTGCCACCCGGTCGCGGGGCAGTCATGCACAGTGGAGACTGCCCGCGTCGCGGCTGATACAGAACTGGATGCTCTGAAGGAGCGTCCAGCTCTGTATCAGCCACAGCGCGGGCAGTCTCTACTGCGCATGACTGCAGCATGCACAGCAGTGTCTACTGCGCATGACGCGGCGTTACACACGTTTTAGAGAATTATTATATAGGATACTGTGTTAGACAGAAAGAGAGCTATAAAAATTCTCACCAAAAAGAAAGTAAGGAGAAAAAGCAAAAAAAAGAAAACAAATTTAGATAAAATGTTCAAAATTCAAGTTATGAAGTATCCTTGTAGCCTACTGGTCTATATATCACATATACAAATAATCTTCTATAGATACTCAAGTCCTTCTTAAACCATATAATATTCACACACCATCAAACTCTCTGGAGGATGCAGCCCCTCAATGCACTGGTGCAGTGTGAATTGTTAAACCAAGACTAGAATAGAACACAAAGAAAAGAGGCGCAAACCCCATTTAAAAGCTGAGTGGCCTTCTGTAGGGAAGATCACAAAGTGGAAGTCCTTGAGGACTTTGATGTGTACTTTTGAAGATGTCCGTTTGGTGAGCACAATTTAGTTGGTGGTTATAATACCAGCAGTATCATACAGATACACTCTTATCAACTCTTTTCTTTGTGTTCTATTATAATTTAGCGAAGGTTTAAGTTTTAATCCATTTACCGGCAGTTTGGAACTGGCGTTGTGTTATGTGTTGAGTGATATGGAACCGGGATTATCTGGCTCACTCATAAAGAGGAGGCTAAATGGTGTTTTCTTTTTTCTAAGGCTCCTTGGTGAACAGCAGGCGAATACAAATTTATTTATTAATCAACTGTTAAAAGGTTTTAACAGACAGAGTCTAAAGATGTAAGACATCCAATTTCCATTTAGTTGCTAAAGAAATTGCTACTGTTTCTGCCTCCTGTTTGTTTTTCTGCTTTTGAAGTAGCTTTGTTCAGGTCGGCTTTTACTATATCCTGTTTTTGGGGCCCTCAGAATAGCCAAGCTAGTTCCGGCGAGCAAATTTAGGGCTGGGGTTTCGAATGAAATTATATTGTTGCTTAAGAAAAAAGTTTTTTTTACATATAGATGTCAACTCACAGTACTTCTCCTCTCATTCTTTTAGAGTTGCAGTGGCAACTGAAGCCGCACGCTGAGGTCTTCAGGAAAGCATTATTTAAAAATTTGGGAGGTGGCAATCTAATAGGTTTCAGTTCTATATTAGTTATCATTTGTTATACCCTAAGTAAGTTTTAACAGTTTTGTTTCTATTAGAGATGCCCAACCAAAAGATGTTTGGATTATTGGGCACTCTTTCATTGTTTGTGCCTGGAAGAGATCTCTCACCAGGAATTATGGAGAGAATTTAGGATTGAGCCACACAGAGTGTTAATTATGGTGGCATGGTGTAAGAGGACATAAAATAGGCAATTTGTCGATTATGGTGGCACAGTGTAAGAGGACTTAAAGTAGCCAATGTAGGTAAGGAGTTACAGTTTTGTACTGATAATTTGCCTCCCCAGGATCTCATATTGCTTCATGTGGGAGGTAACAACATTGGGCATATTAAATCAGTAGAGCTAGTTTATAGATTGAAAGAAATATTCCAAGATTTAGGATTAAGCTTTCCTAAAGCTCTGTTAGTCTTTTCAGAGTGAGTTCCTCTATTTTGCTGGATATCTAATAAACATGTAAAGCCATTAGAGTGGGTTAGGCGAAAACTCAACAAACAGATGGCTAAAATTGTATGCAGTGTTGATGGTTTGTCATACAGACACATTGATCTGGAGAATGGTGCTGAAGGGCTTTATCGCAGATTAGTTCCACCTATTTGGAATGGGAAATTATATTTTCAGTTACGAGCTTCAGAATGCTATAGAGACAGTGTTCTTTGGGTGGGGGGTGCCCAAGCTTGTCTTTAATAGGCAGTTGGACTACGGAGGTTGCCATGAATTTATGGCAGGTTAATAGCGATCTGTACCGAATCTTTTGGTTTAAGTTGGTAAGCTACTGGCTATTAGGGCAGAGCTAGTCATGTGGTTTAAGGGTAGTTCTTAGGCTTATAGGGCTAAGAGCAAAATTATGGTTAGTTTTTTGGTATTTATGACCATTAATAAGAATACGCTAACCTTGAGTTAATAAACAGCTTCTGTGGCCTTTATTACTGTACTTATTTTGATTGGTATGTTCAGTTATGATGTCAGGAACAATATTCTTCACTACATCCGTCATGTGAAAATCTGTGTTCCTACGTCAGCCAGTGTATGTGTGGACCTGTGACCACCAGTGACAGTAGAACAAGTCTAATGCGTCAGAAAATGTATATATGGTCCTGTTACTACTAGAGGACTTTGGAACAAGGCAGGATTCAGTGTGTAAGGGATGGTTGTTGGTGATCTCCTCACAGTCAGTTGGGGGTTAATGCTCTGCAATTGTGGTTAGCAACAGCCGAGGGGCAGGCACTGTCAGCTTACGTAGTGTTTATGAGAGACAGGTAGTGATGTCTCCAATATTCAGCCTTCTGTAACCAAGCACATACGCATGCGTAGTGTTAGACATCCTAGTATTTTAACCTGTAATCAACACAATACTTTTAGAGCCATATTTGGGACAAAAGAGTGTGTACCTGATTCTCACCTCTGTCTGTGCATATGTGTCTTGAGACTACGGAGTTTTGTGTGACAGGCTCTCCCACACTGATTTTACAGCTCCGTTGATAAGTACCTTTTCTTTTCTTTCTTTTTTTTGTATTGCATTGCAGAGTCTGTTTTACTGCTGTAAGCTCTGGCAATAGTTCTGGTTTCTCATAAATCATTGCATGTTTAAATAAACTGTATTTCACTTCAGTGTTATTTATCTTTATTCTGAAATTCCAGACCTCTAATTGTAACACAGTGTATATGTGGTTTTATGACTTCCAATGGAAGAAGGCTGCTGTGTTGGACCCTTGGCCAGTGTATGTGTGGATCTGTGACTACCAGAAGGACAGTGGAAAAAGACTGGGGTGACAGACCACTTATACACATCTCCCAACATTTAAGCTCCATTTGCATTAACCCCTTAAGGACCAGCTGCACAGGCACACAGCTGGCACTTAAGGACCACAGAGCATTTTTTTTTCTCTTACCGGAATCAGAGGTCCCCAAACGGTGTACAGCCAAGCTGGAACCCCTGAATTCCAGGACATACATGTATGCCATGGATCCTTTAGGCACATTCTCCCCAAGACATACATATACGTCCTTGGTCCTTAAGTGGTTAAAATGTGGGCTTTATTTATTTTTTTATTTTTAATAAGCACAAAGGCAATAGTACCATAAGGCTGTACATTCCTCCTTATCTCATTATCCCCTGTTAAAAGGTTTACCCCAGGCAATTACACCATGACTAGATGGGAGAGGGGAACTTTAGCCTTCTATATCTCTCAAACCATAAAGGTTTGATACAGAGGACTGGGGTTGTTTAGTTTCTTTTTCTAATAGCTGCAATATGATTTTTTTATATAGAGACATTACTGACCCTTTGAGTAAAACTTCTGAGGTGGTCATGGAAGAGCTCTTGAGATAGCAAAACAATAGGTCTGCCTTTGCACGGTCCTTGTACCATGGTTGGTCCATTTTATATATCTCACTCACTGATTTTAGGTCACAGAGCCTTCAATCATGCATTCTATTGAGATTTCTTTCCTTCACTGTTAGGGCTGGTACACTGGCAGTTACTTTGTTTCAAAAACCTGTTTCAAAGAATATATATCATTGCTTTATGTGCAGTAATTCACATGGCTGATTTACAGTTCTAATCATTTCTAGTAGCAACACTTTATTGCTGCAATATTTTGCAACAAAGTTCGTGCAACAAAGCCACCCATATAAACGAGGCTTTAAAACACTGGTTCCCAAACTTTTTTGACATGATGCCACATTTCAATTTTCACCCAATCCTGATGCCCTCCTTTTTTGCTAAAACATTATACTAAGATGCTCACACACACACACACAGGCAGACAGATACACACACATACAGATACACTGAGACAGACAGACAGACAGAAACACAAACAGCCATGAGAAGGGGGCTATGAGAAGAGGGGACCATGACAAGGAAGTGGTGAGCCATCAGAAGGTGGGGTGTCTTATGAGAAGTTAGGGTGAGCTATGAGTAGGCGTGGTGCGAGTCATGAGGGGGGTATACTTACCTGCTTGGCTCCATCGTAAATTGAGTAGTGTGATCTCCCGGGTCCTCTCCCTTGCCACCTTTGGTGGTTAGGATGCTGTATGAGAATGTATAAAATATGGTCTCATCCTAAGCAAGAAGGGGTTAATCAGGAGTTAATAAGGGTTTTGTGTTTCTTAATCAGGGGTTAACAAGGAGTTAATGGGTTTCTTACAAATCTTCTGTGCATAACATGTTTATTAGAAATGTTCTGTGCATGGTCTTCAGTAAGTTACATTATGTTACATTTTTCAAGGCCATGCAACCCTAATAGAAATGCTGATTTTTGCAGACTGCATAACCCTCGCAGCCGCAGAGCACGAATTAGGCATGTAATGGTGTTGACACTAACCATGTAGTCTGAGAGGTCAAAGCATTCTGATCAGTGGGTGATAAGGGTATAAAGAGCTGGGTGATCGGGGAGCTGGTTTAGAGCTTCATCGTGAACGTGCATGAGATGTGTCCTGCTGAGTATCTATGCAGAGATGGTATGGGAGGTGATCAGATCCATCCAGGGGCTCTCCCATACATGCTGAGATCATTGGCTGATTATTCCATGAGTTTTGCTATGATTATTGTTTATTGATAATAAAATCTGTGATTATCTATATGTCTCTCTGTTTAATTCCTTTGGAATCCAACAGAATCCTTGAAACAGATACTCGGTTGCTCTCTGTTTTCTGTGCAGTGCTGAGGCAGCCTCCCCACTCTGTTTAAAACCTCCTTGCACTTCCTTCAGGTCTCCTCCCATCCTATATAATAATTTGCTAGAAAGTATGTAACGACGCAGTCATGCACAGTAGAGACTGCCCATGACGAGGCTGATATAGAGCTGGACGCTCCAAAGGAGCTTCCAGCTCTGTATCAGCCTCAGTGCGAGCAGTCTCTACTGTGCATGACTGCCCCACGAACAGCTGGCAGTGGCACTGTGGCCCATGTAACGGGCTCTTCAACTAGTTACTGTTATATATGAGCAGGGCAGAGCGTGTATGTGACTCTGTCAAAAAACCCTGTTACTTCCTGCCTTTCCACCAGAAGTAAGAGTGTACTAGTGGATTGAGTGAAACATTGTTCCCCTCGCTCACACATAGAAGGAATGGGTGAAGATCTGGAGGGAGCAAAAGTAGGCCTTACACAGAATGGGGAGGTGCATCAGCACTGCACAAAACAGCAACCAGGTTAGCCTAACCATGGCAAGGGCAAGGACCCCAGGGATCACACTAGTATGTTTCTAGTGTGAGCAAAACTGGGGAGTGGGTGAGGGACACTGTATAGGAGGGTGTGGGGGATACTGGGGTGCAAGAAGTGAGGAGGGGTATGGGTGACTGTGGTGCACTGGTGCTGGATACTGGGGAGGGGTGTGGAAAACTGGAGTGGAAAGGGATGGAGTAAAGATGGGTGAACATGACATGCAGATATGAAGGGCGAACAGCACACTGCAAAGGTGACCGCCAAGCAAAGGGAGGTAGGAGGCTTTAGAGAGGGGAAGGGAAGGAGGAAGGGTGAACAGGACATTGCAATATGGAGCGAGGAAGAGAGGGTGAACAGGTGTTTGTGATATGAAGAAAGGGAGAGAAGGTGAACAGGACATAGAAAAAGTGATCTAGGGACAATGAGCAAAGTGTACACAGCCATAGAAAGGGAGGAGGCTTTGATGGATGAAGGACAAACACAACAATGCGAAACTGAGAGGACCTGCGAAAGAGATAGAGGAGTGCCTTAAGGGAGTGGTGGCAAAGTAGATGAGGAGAAAGAGAGGTAGGGCGCTTTACAAAGAGCCAAGACTAGAATGGGATATGTAAAATGTTGAAGGGGTGAAATTGCATGTGCCTCAAAGTATGTTGAGGGGGTGACATTGTATGTTCCGCCCAGCTGGTCCAAGCGTCAACCTGAGGTCCTTGCATTGATTCTAGCATGAGAGGGCAAAATCACTACCCCTTGCATTTCCTGCAGAGATTTTGACGATGTTGGGAATGTGAACCCCCACAGTAGAGGCAGCTAATCATAGCTTATTACATGTGTCGAACAGCCACATTACCATATAAATACATCAATATAACAATGGCTCAGTAACGTGCATTTCCATATTGGAATGGCCCAATAACCTGCATTATTATATGAAAATGAGCCATTGTCAATGTGTTCAGTCCAAAATCATAAACCTGTCGAAGGCATGGCAGATTGGTAGTGGATTGAAGGGGATATGATGACAAAGACACAGTGCATACTGGTGATGTGCCTTCGACACAGATCTGACACAACACTGCCATCCTGAGCTTTCATCGAACTTTAGAATGTCTCACCCCATCACTCATTAGTACATAACCCCCCCACTCATTAGTACATAACCCCCCAACCCCACACCTTGTCTTTTATTGATCTGATAGAGGCTAAAGTATGAAAGGGAGGTTCAGGGAAACTCAAACCTTTTAGTTTTGTCTTGCTATTTCTAGCACATTACTTATGTTAACATTGTTGTATTTTTAATTGATTAACCCGTTGAGTGCCAGAAAGGTATCCAATGCATTGCACATCTCTCTGGCACTCAAAGGGTTAAATTGTTGAGTGCAGTGATCTGCAATACATTGCTTCCCAATGCATTCTATGTCTTTCTGGCATCACAAAGGTTCCCTATGGTGCCTTTAATTCACCCCGGAATCGCTGCATTTTTGTTAGCGCATATACTTTTTGCTTGTGTAGAAGTATACGTTTGTCTTAGTTGCCCTAATAGTCGACATAGACATCCAAATTGAAATATCTCACATATATTTCCATTCTGGTCAATATTTATTTACATTTAAAAGGAACTTACAGAATGTAATTGATTCGTACATTACAGCATTTAAAAAACAACAAGCAAGAGTGGATGACCTTATCCACTGCTTTAACAAAAACATTGTAAGTTTTGAATTTCCAAATACATTTTTTTTCATAATATTCTACTGGAACACTTTGAGTGCCAGAGTGGTATCTAGTACAATGCTTCACAATGCATTGGATAGCTGTCTGTCACCCAATTGATTTACCCTTTGAATGCCAGAGGGGTACGCAACGCATTGCAAAGCAATTCGTTGTGTACCCCTCTGGCAGTCAAAGGGTTAAATAGTGTACATGACAGACAAATTATTTTGTAACAATATAAATATAGGATTTCTCAACGGACCTACAAACTGTATTGCATAAAAATATAGACTTCTTTTTCCTATCAAAACATATATGTTTTTATAATGCAGATGACAGTTGTTTTACTGACATAGGTGTAATCCATTTTCATATTTAAGCCTCAATAAATATGAAGGGCTGTATTTAGGAGTGCCAGCACAGCCTGTTACACATTACAAAGCAACGCTCTGTACTCTTGACTTGCTCTCAAATGGTTAATAATATTCAAAAGACATTGAATTCTTTTTTGTGATGTTGAACTTACCAAATACGTTTCTTAAAGGGGTAGTAATGTTTCATAATAAAAGCAGCTCTAATTAATCATCATAGTATTTAGACTTTGGAAAGTGTTATTTCAGTTCTGTCAGAATTGTAGTTCAAGAGTAATTCAATGACAAAGTATCCCCCTGCCGCTCCTTTTACTGATGTAACACTGCTCAGCCAGAGCACATCAGCCTCGGTTATTGGTTAATTTGTTGGATGGTAAGCAATGAATTAGGGAGGTCTGTAACATATAAGAGTTTAAAACTTTGCGTATGTTGCTCACCCTTGTGGCATTTGTTGGGTTAACATAAACACCTTAAGCAACTATCATAGATACGAAGGGTGGGATGGGGGAAATTTAAAGCCATGTAGCTGTTGTGAACTACAACTGTCATCATCCCTGGCCCTGGAGGGCCTCAGCTTGACCACCCCTCCTTTCGAATTCCCTTTTCCTTTTAATTCATCACAAACTTATAGAACCTTAAAGTAACAGTAATGTCCCATAAAAATTGTTCTTGTTTTGTAGAGTTTAAAAAAAATAATTATGTGGTACAAATCCTATCTCTCAAACCTTTAAGGTTTGAGAGATATTTGAGTCTAAAGTTCCTCCTCTCCTGATGTCATCTATAAAGCTGACAGCAGGAGATTCGAGTCGTATGACTCGAGGAGGCTCTTCAGCAGAGCCGCAATAGCGATATTTAAAATAATTACTTCATTGGAATGGTCTATAAAGTGTGCTTGCAAACCAGGTACACTTTGCAGACTGTTCCAATGAAGTAATTCTTTTTAAATTTTGCTATTTGGGCTCTGCTGAAGAGCCATCGGCTGGTCCCAGGACCGGGATCTCCTGCTGTCAGCATAGCGCTGATGTCACTAGAAGGGGAGGGAGGGGGAACTTTACATGCGAATATTTCTCAAACCGTAAAGGTTTAAGAGATAGGATTTGTGGCACATAATTTCTCTCTACAATTTTACTTTACAAAACAAGAAACATTTTATGGGACATTAGTGTCCCTTTAACATTAAAAAAGTTACACATCATTTTGCAAAAAAACACTAGATTATTTGTGATCATTTCCCCTTCACCCTTAAAGCCATGCATCGCACACCCCTTTGGCCCTCAATGGGTTAATTATTCAATTTTGAAACTAGTGACAGGATTTTCTAGGTTCCCAAAAGACACTAGCGGTGAACTAACGTAACCCTTTGAGTGTCAGAGAGGTGTTTGCTGAAGAGATAAAATCTTCGATCCATCCTGGATGTCATGTCTGTAGAGGAGGACAAGACAGCTGCAAGCAGGACCAGGGACATCAACCTCTGCTAAATTCACATACTAATCTTAACCCTTTAAATGCATGCTTTGCAGTCTGCACACCTGGGAACTCTCCAGGTCTGTCCTGGAGACTCTGGTTTTCAGACTGAATTACCAGGTCTCTGGGGACTGAGGTTGATTCTCCAGTGGGGGTGAACTTCTCCTCCTTTCCCAGCCTGTTCCTCCCACTTCCTGCCATCTTATCCCCTTTCCCACCCTGTTCTGTCCGCTTTCTGACACAGACACCTAAGCCCTGCCTACCTGTTAAGCCCCACCCCCTTTATAATGCTTATTACATCATTGACATTGCCTGGTCGCAGCACCAGTCCTCTATAGTGGCTCAAAGGGAAGAAGTTCTCAGATATGGCAATCTGTTGTGAACTCCTTTGGTTTTTAAAGAGTTAAGTAAGCTCATGCACTTTCTCTACTTCAGTTTGAAAAAAGTGGTAGGAATTATCATGTCTACCTCCACAGACATGACATCCAGTACTGAATGAAGATGTTATCTCCTGATAAAAAGACACAAGGGTTAAATTAATTTGGGCCATTTGGACTGGGTATTATAAGGTGGTATTAGTTCTCCCCTAAATTAGTACTATACTTGTTCTCTTCATGGATGCATAGATAGACATGCATGACCATGTACCCCTGTTTGTGCATGCACACTTCTATCTATCATAACTGAAGCAGAATTTCTGGACAAATTAAAAAGTATTATTGTGATCTCAGCAAAGGGAAAACAATTGCAGATGCTGGCTAGGCTTATAGGATATTTAAGTGCATATGAACCATGTTAATTTGTCAGTGATACTGCCCTTTAAATTCTTTGATGGTGGAATCTTTTATCTGAGGGATCACTGCTATGATATATAAAGCTTTAGTTTTTCTAATGTATTTGGGGGAAATCTGTACTAACTGTGCCATAGGGGAAATAAAAAAAAATCTAAAAAATTCCCATTGCTTTAAATGGGAATTGCAATGCTTTACAATGTGTTGTTGACCTATCTAGCATTCATGAGGGGTTATGCACTAAGGTGTGATAAAGAGTTGATAAAGTGGAGATAATGTCTCCAATGATATCACTTCTCCACTTCCTATATTATTCTATAGAGCCAATACACTAAGATCACCAATTTTGTAGAAACCGTAGTGCATTGGCTCTATAGAATAACATAGGAATGGAGACGTGATATGACTGGAGAAGTCATCTCCACTTTATCACCTATTTATCATGCCATTGTGCATCTTCCCCAGAGTGTTAAAAAATGAGTGTTAGGAGGCCCCAAAAAATGTTAGCACTGGGGCTCACCAATCCATAGCTGTGAACTTGCCGGGTTTCACCCAGAGAGTCTGGCTTTAGGGCATTGTCTCCGGATGAAACATCGAGTTCTCCGGTTAACAAGCTTCTGCTGCTCCTGCACAGAGTATACCAAAAAAAAACCCCCAAAAAACAAAATGGCTCCTGTACTGCATCCCAGGAAAGTGACCTCAGCCAGCCAATGACTGGATAGACAGGGGCAGATGACTATAGGAGGAGTGGTTTTAAGTTGCTTGCCCGCTTCTCATGAGAAGGAGTGGAGTGGAGAACTTGCACACCAGCAAGTGTTGGCTGGTAAGTGTATTATTTTTTCATTTAACCCATTGAGTGCTAGAGGGGGTATGCATTACAATGCATTGAGGTTGTGTACTCTTCTGACACTCAAAGTGTTAATGCAATCTGCTTCTTCTTTTTTTTGCCCCTGGGCTTCAGATCTCCGGGTGATGATATTTTAAAAGTTCCTAGCTATGCCAATGACTGGTTATGCTGCTGCTTCACAATGCATTGGAGATTGCTTTAAAATTCAAAGGGTTAAAAACCCAGTTTAAATATAAAATAATTTTACAGATATTTGCTGAATTAGTTACTAGAATCGCGATGTTCAAAAGTTGTCATAATGAAAAAATTGTTGGATCGTGAGTTGGTGGTAAAGAAGGACAGTGTTTTCAGAAGTAAATCCATCACATTTGAAAATATGTCAAACAGAATTAAAAACAGAGGTAACGTGAGCTTGATGAATATTGCCATTAAAAATTCTAATGTTAAAAATGTCTTTAATTTTGTCTTTAAAGCAAACATTTTCAAAGAAATAGACACTTTTTTCAGTTAACACCAAACTGCTGCTTCTCACTCCTATCTGCTAATAATTCCTGGGAACATTTGATTCTTGTGCCCCCTGGGGGCTCATCTGGTGTATCAGGGGGAATATAAATGATGTGATGCTTGTCGCAAAATGGGTGGGGCTTAATAGCAAGTGGGGGTGGGACTTAATGGGCAAGAAGTGGGAGGAATGGGATGGGAAGGAGGAGAAGTGGGTGGGAAGGATGAGAAGTGGATTGAGTTTCATAAGAAACTTCCCAGGAGACCCGGTAATTAAGTGTAAAAGTGTCTCCGGGAATGTATGTGTCCCTAAAGAAAGTCCAAATGAGGACTTAAACGTTGGACAGTGAGAGTGTCTGACACATCAACATAGGTTTTATTATGTTTTAATAAAAGTTACATTTTAACTTAGATTTGTGAGTGCCCGGCTTTGCAGTAAAAGAATGTATCCAAGGTTTTGAGCTGGAAGCACCACGGGAGTGACAATCTTGGAGGTAAACTCTGTTCGAGGTAATGCCACTCATCCCCTGCCCAAGTCATTTGGTACTAAGCATAGAAGAACAGTCTGAGTTACCTACAGCAAAACCTGGTGAATCACCCCCCCACACACACACACACAGTAATTTTCTAGTCTGTTTTGCATTAGAAATGTTGCTCATGCTTGTCATTCAATATTTTCATGTAGAACATTATTGTTCGCTTCAGTACTTGAAGTTGAATATGTTCCATCTTCTAATTCTGAGGGAGGGTTCACAGCAGTGTACTTGAGCTGAAATCCTCCTGCAGTGATCGAGCCGTCTGTCAAGAACTTTAAAGTCATAACATTTCCTGAAACAAAAACACACAAGGTTATTGTACAAATCGCAGGGCAGTTTTAATAACCCATGAAAACCCTACCAAAATTTGGAACACAGACCCCAAACTATAGGTAGATGTCTAGGATCCACTGAAATTTAGCTGTCACCTTCCTTGTCTTGTCTTCATATTTGTGGGAAAAGCAGCCACATTCATGTTATGTCATCTCCCAGCGCTCTGCATTACTAGAGTGCAGGAGGGAGATTGCGGGCTCCATGTGGAGGGGTTGCACGGGGCGGCCGAGCCCCTGGAGTGACGGGCCCGGTCACAGGTGCGACCCCTATAGTTACACCACTGGTGACTAGGGTGACCACGGGTCCCGGAACGTCCGGGACTGTCCCTTATTTCAGGGACATGTCCCGCGTCCCGGGTCCCCTTCAACCGGGACAATGAAGTGTCCCGGAATGAAGCCAAGCCGCCCTGAATGTCAGCCTGCAAGCGGTGTGTCACATCATGGACGCCGCTTGCAGGCTGACATCCAGGGCGGCAATGCAGCTTACCTGATCTCCTGGAGGTAAGCGCTCTAGTAATACAGAGCGCTGGGAGATGACATCATCTCCCAGCGCTCTGCATTACTGAGCACAGCGCGCGGGAGCTTCAGCTCTGTGCCGGAGGAGGCACAGAGCTCCCTCTTGACACGCCGCTAGACCACCAGGGACTCAAGGTAAGGCAATAGGGTGACCACGTCCCGGAATGGCAGAAGGGAAATGTGGTCACCCTACTGGTGACCACAAGTCCTGGATTGCCCAGGACAGTCCCAGATTTTAAATGTGTGTCCCCTGCCCCACGCAGCCCCTGCTGGGACAATACAAAGTCTCAGAATGACGAATCCACAGCACAGAGGTCTAGACACCAGAAGGAGAACTGAACACTGCCTACCGTGACTGAAAGTGACACTTCTGCTGGGCTACAACAAAATGACTTCCTGACAGAGCTCTAAAACGAGAGACAGAAATGAGCTTTGACCCTGCAGGTCAATTTAGTTGAAGTGTAGTGCTAGGCTATTTTCTTATAGCCCAACACATGCATTGTTTTCAGTCATAGCAGTTCATGGGCAGTGTGTCAGAGAAATAGCAGGTTGTGCATTGATCTCCAGTAATATATAGTGACCTGCCCTAGAGCTGAGGTCAAGTACTCTGCAGTGTCCCTGAATGGCAGAATGGAAATGTGGTCATGCTGGTTTGGTGAGTTCTCTGGTAACCTCCTTCACTTCCATTAAATTGGTGGGAATTTGGAGAATGTTTATCTATCCCTTATGGTCCAGAATGGCTCCTCTTTCCTTTGTGCATATGGTTCTTAAAATACTATAAAGACATACGGGATCAAGAGGCACGTACTTTTATCCATAAAGGCTGATTTAACACTTTAATCCCTTGAATGCCAGGAAAGTCTCTAACGCATTGCAAAGCAATCCGAAATGCGTTGGAGACCACTCTGGCATGGAGGGGTTAAGGAGCAGAAGGGTTTGCAAAGCATTGTAAAGCAATACATTGCACACCCCTCTAGTCCTTAAAGGGGTAATAAGAATAACTGGAGCAATTCTATAGCAAACCAGGTGCACCATAGGGGACAAATATAAATGTCAATAACTTATCAGTGTTTCAAACAGGGGCTTTTAACCTCTTTGAGGTGTATTGGAGACAATTCTAGCATTCAGATAGTTAAAACCCACATTTAAAGTCAAAATACTTAAAATGTTTTTTAACATTTTTACGTCACTGAAAGTAAGCTCACTGCAAGTCTGTTTCCAGAGTGTTTTCTGATCAGTGACCATCAAAGCAGGCTACAAACTAACACCATCCCTGTAGCACTGAGTGCTCTTTATGCTGTCTTTTTTCATTGTATCTGTATTGTTGCTTTCACAGTTTCTGACAGAAAACTCTCTGGAAAGAGATCTAGGGCTGGATTCAATTGCAGGTGCTAATTTTATCTCTGTATTTATCTCCAGGTTTCCCCATAGACATCAATAGGAAAATTTTTGTTAAAACGAGAGGTAACATTTATCTCTTGCAATTGAATCCAGCTCCTAGTGAACTAACTGTCACTAACGTAAAAGTGTGAAAACAAGTATAAGTTACTTGACTTTATGTATGGACATACAGAATACATAAAGCCAATTGAAGGGCTGCTACTATCTCTTTAAAACCAGTGATAACGTTATAAACTGCTATGGACTACAGCCATAAATCACACTCATAGAGATAAGAATGGAAGCTTCATGTCCTTTGCTCCCAGAGTTAATCCTCCACAACAGCCTGCGCTGTCAGTCCCTTCCGGTACCTGCGGCTCCTAGCAACGCCTCCTAGAACAGACTGGGACTGACAGCTCAGGTGCGCAGACGTCACTATGGAAAGATGTCTGCGCTGTTTCCTGGCTGTCAGTCCCGTGAACAGTTTAGGGATTCTCTAAATGGAGGTAATAATTCTGGTGACTAGCACTATTGAGCAGCTAGTCGCCGGATGGATAATTCTTTAGGGGCAAGTTTAGGTGGGGTGGTAGTTCCACTTTAAACCCTTGTTATTTGGTTTCTCATAACAAATTTCTAAGGATACCATATTGTGGTCACTGCTGCCTAATTGTTCCTTTACCTGTATACTGTTTATCATGTCAAAATTGTTTGATAGCACTAGGACAAGAAATGCCTCTTTTCTAGTTGGCCCCTTTACTAGTTGGGACATAAAACTGTCATTAATCATACTTAAAATAATATTTTCCCTTTGTTGTGCTGGAAGTCATATATCTCCAGTCACTTTCAGGGTAGTTGAAATCTCCCATTGTGATCACATTTCCTGATTTTGAAGCCTTTTCCATTTGCAGCAGAAGCTGGGCTTCTTCAGAATCCCCAATACTAGCAGAACTATGAATGGAGGCCCCTGTCCAAATACAACTTAAAGGGATAGAAATGTTTCCCAAAAACAGCAGCTCCAATTAACCTTCATAGTATTTGGGCCATGGAGAGTGTTATTTCAGTACTGTCAGAGTTGTAGTTCAATAGTAATTGAATGATAAAGTATCCACCTCTCGCCCTTTTTATCTAGTGTAAGCCGCCTCCCCTCAGATGTGGAATCTGGTCTTTAAGACCAGACAGCTCACAGCAAGGGACAATCTTGTTACTGTGAGAACAATGAAAACCCTGCCCCCCTTGACAGGTTTTTCAGCTTTTTCCCTTATGCTAATTGAAGACAGTCTTGCTGCCCTGAGGTGAGCAGTGTTATATCAGTAAAAGGGGCAGGAAGGGGGATACTTTATCATTCAATTACTCTTGAACTACAACTCTGACAGTACTGAAATAACACTCTCCATGGGCCAAATACTATGAAGATTAATTAGAGCTGCTTTTATTATGAAACATTACTATCCCTTTAACATTTAGGATCCTTGTAGCCTTCCTCTTCTTTCTTCCTAGTTACATAAAAGGAATCTACATTTATAAGTGGTGCAGCCAGAAGAACCTCATTCTCTCTGGCCATCTAAAAAAAGGATTAACCCTCTGCGTGCCAGAGGGGTATCCAAAGCATTGCGATGCAATGCGTTGGATACCCCTCTGGCACTCAGAGGGTTAAATGTGTTCTTTTCTGTAAAACAGGGACTGTTGGAAACCCAAGGAGACACCCCCTGAGTCTGGAGACCTCCAGTGATCAACCGGGTGCGCCCACACTTTTAAAGCATGAAAACAAAAGAGCTACAGAATAACCGCGGTTCTTCCGCCAAGTGAAAACTCCAAATAAATGTCTGGTAGCATTAGTACTATCCTCCTTCCTGTGCATTGGTCCTGCCAAGCATTGTACTTACAAATAATAGTAACATGACATCTGGTTTGTGTTACCTGTACTGATGATATCGTCGGGAAGCTCATCGCCGCAGTACCTTAAATTCAAGACAGAAAAACAAAACTGAGGAAAAGAAAAAAAATGACCAGTATTTCCTAAACATACTTCCCCAAATATTAATTTATTTAAATGGATATTTTAGCCATTTGAATTATAGAAAAAGCAATACATTAAGATCTCTGTAGCAATTAAAGGGTTTAAAAACCCATTTAAATTAATTGGTTTTGCAGAATTTTCATCCCCACCCCCCCATCCCCCTTGGTGCAGTTGAAAGAAATTCGCTTTCATGTGTGCTGGAACTTGTAGTTGTATGTGCAAGAGTGCCAGGAAGTAGAGCATTGCCTTGTTAGGCACAATTACTGTACAGATCTTAGCATGTGTTGGTTCCTTCCACTGGTTGTGTTCAGCACTTATTCAGAATATTGTGAATTCCATGTCCGTACAAATCTGGGAACTCTCCAGATCTACTCTGGAGACCCTGGTTTTCAGAATATATTATTAGGTGTCTGGGAACAGAAGCTGAATCGCTGGTTTTGAATTCCCTTGTGCACTCTCCTACCCGGTCCGCCCACTCTCACCCTGTTCCTCCCACATCCCTGCATATTTATGTAGTAACCCCGTCTCAACCCTCCAAATCAGTTAAGCCACAATTACGTTATGATGCAATAGCATAATTTTGACACACCTATTTCCAGCCCTGTGTGTTCCCCTCGTCACTCTAAGCCCCACCTACATTATGACACAAATAGCGACAAATGGACATGCCTATCTCCAGCCCTGGGTGTTCCCCTTGTCACTGTAAGCCCCACCTACCTTATGACACAAATAGCGACATGTAGACATGCCTATCCCCAGCCCTGTGCGTTTCTCTGGATGACATGGGTTAAAAAGTTCTCAGGTATATGTACCCCTTTGGCACTCAAAGGGTTAAGAGGCCTTTATGGTACCTCACTGCTCCACTCCATGCAGTCCTGTGCCGCCTCACTCACGTGACGCAATCATGCGCAGTAGAGACTGCCAGAATGCCGTCAGTCTCTACTGCGCATGACTGTATCGTGACAAACATCCTAGCTAATTATCATATAGGATATATGTATACATATATATATATATATATATATATATATATATATATATATATATATATATACACACACACATAAATATACTGTGTATGTCTGTTGCATGTGTGTCTGTGTGTGCGTGCATATGTCTGCTGCTTGTGTGTATGCGTATATCTGTTGCACGCGTGTCTGTGTGTGCATGTCTGTTGCATGTGTGTCAGCATATCTGTTGCTCGCATGTGTGTCTGCTCATGTCTGTTGCGCGTATACATCTCTGTTACATATGTGTGTACATGTGTGCATCTCCGTTATGTGTTTGTATGCATGTCTTTTGCATGTTTCTGCCACTCACTGAGTGTATATGTCTGCCTGTGTGTTGCATATGTCTGTGTTTATCAATGTGTCTACATTTTAGACACGTACGCCCAATGGTCATAACATGACGGGCAACGCTGTCCCACATTGCTAGTATATATATATACACACAAAAACAGGTCAGCAGTCACCTTCACATCAACTACTATTTGGATACCACTGGAGAAAATAATGCAGAAAATAAAGAATTCAGGCACATGCAGTATTTGTGAATGAAATGTGAAGATTTTATGAACAGTCAAGAAAAATGTTCACTGCATAATAATCAGCAAAATCCAAGGCAAACTGCATTAGCAAAAAAAAACACATGTTAATGATCAAAGTGAATCAAAAGCATGAGTTGAAATGTGAACTGTCCAGTTTTCTGAAGACTCAGCTCTTTTTATAATTCCTGAATTTACTAATCCATGTGCTAAATCTAACTACTTCACTGACGGGCACCAAGGTACTCTTATTCAAACAGGAAGTGACAGGCATTTAAAACTGGGTAATTACGACTGATCTCTAATGGTACCATATTCAGATGGAACAGTTTTTAATAGTGATGACTCACCTCAGATCACAGAAGCTGAAATATCTAAGAAAGATGTGAAATGTGCACTGGGTTATTCTTATCCACCGTACAAGTGCACTAATGTCTGACTGCTGTCTCCATATAACAGTAGGCTGAGACATGGTGGATTCTGGATGTCCTAATTCATGGACTTCATGCTGAGTGATTGTTCTGTTTCAGTGTGATCTGTTTGTCTATACTATATCTCTTGCATACTGCTTATTTTGCATATTACCTGGGTCTGCCCTCTGTGGTGTCTGTTTAGGCCACCATCAGGTTTTTTGGTTCTTTCCTACATCAATTTCTGGATCTGTTTCATGTATGTATGTTTAAGGCGGACATCATTCTTTTGTTTTTAATGCATGTGTGCATATTTTAATGTATACTTTCTGCAATAATAAAGTTATATTATCTAGTTATAAACATACTAGTTGAACAGCCCCGTTACACGGGCCACAGTGTCACAGCCACCCGGTCGCGGGGCAGTCACGCGCAGTAGAGACGAGCTGCGCCACGGCTGATACAAAGCTGGACACTCCTTTGGCGGGCAGTCTTTACTGCGCATGACTGCAGCACGCTCAGCAGTGTCTACTGCGCATGTTGCGGCGTTACACACGATTTAGCAAATTATTATATAGGATGTGTGTCACTATTTTATACGGTGGTTCCCTAAAGGAATGTATTACCCTTTTTTTTGTATTTTAGCCTCTTAGCCCTTTAAGGACCAGAGAGGTGTGCAACTCATTACTAAGAAGTATGAAAGAGTGGTTTGTAGCATGCTTCCTCTTTGTGTCCCAGAGATTTGTGAATGCATTGCCCCCCCACCCCCCATCAACCCATAAAGTCTGAAACACACATGCCCTTGATTTCCTAAATCTTCTAATGTACGTCACAGGTTTTCTTGCAGTAGCAGCCAAGAAACAAGTCCAGTGATAATTTTGCTTTGTAGATTAGGAAACCAGGCCACTTAAGAGGATCATGGTAAGTATATCTTAGATAATTGTGTCAAATTATACAGTGTATAAAGAGCTCTGTATAAAATGTACCAGAGAGCCTAATACATCCTGCCTTAAAATCATTGTTGAAAGAATGGTAACACTTATGGAAAAGATTTGTTTTTCAAGGCTTTTCCACTGCTGGGAAATGTGTCATTCTAACATTATCATTGGTCAGAGTTATATCCCTCTTAGGGCTAGTGCAGATGAGGACACTGTAAGGAAAATATAAGGTGCACTGCACCCTATAAGAGTGTTCACACATTGCCAACATAATGTTGATTCAACAGGGATGGGCGAACCAAATGCAGTTTGCTGTAACTCTCTGTTAACTAGCAATGGTCACTGGGTGTTACTGCATTAAAGGTCTACTCATCTGCCTATGGAGCCACTGTCCAGGCCACTCACATACGTAACTGAATTGTCACAAAGCTCTTTGCAACAATCCAGTGACAGGCTTACCCACATAGATGCTAGCCAATGAAGTAATGCTGACACCTACGGGGGCCACCTGGCTGTCTGCAGCAGGAGCTCAGGGCTTAGGACATGGAAGATTCCAACATGATGGTGTTATCTCCATGTTGGTTCTGCCTGGCTGTGTAAACAACACCAATACCTCCAGACAGTCCTGTTCTGAGACCCAAATGCTTCAGTCCCTCTTTCCCACCTGTTGTCCCTCATTTCAGGAGATCAGACTGTATGTTGTGTATATAACTGTATTACATTGCTCCAGAGCAATAAAACTCACGTTAACGTTTGTATAAACGTCAGTATATGTGTTTATACATTAGTCTGTGTAAATAAAATACATTGGTCTTACCCTAAATCATTTATACAGTTACACAAAGAGGTGTCAATAGGTCTTAAAATAACCTAAAAATTCTCGTAATGCCCCCACCCACCAGCCACACCACCTAAAATAAAAGCGTCCCTCCTTAGCATTTGCCTATTTTGAGTTATTAATCATTTTATGGACTATATATTTGTTTTTATTTTTTAAAGAGGAACTATCACCCTAAAGAAAGCCCCCCACAATAATTAGGCATATAGTGATATGCTTAGAAATAGTGCTATTATCGAGATTAAGTACTGCGTTATGAAGAAATCCTTCTTCTTCTGAGACAGGTGGCCAGGCTTGCGTGCAGACATCTTGTCTTAGAGACATCTGTGCACCTTCACTGCCCTTCCTGGTCTCCTTCATGGTACCTTAAGGTAACAGGAAGGGACTGACGAAGCAGGTGTGCAGAAGCTTCTAAAGCAAGAAGCCTGCCCGTCAGTCGCAGATAAAGTAGGATTTCTTAATAACGCTGTACTTATGCTGGATAATACTACTCTTTCTAATCTTATCGCTATATGAATAATTATTGGGGTGGGACTTTATTTAGGGTGAGAGTTCTGCTTTAATCCCTTTAGGACCAGCGGTCCTGGGACATTTCCGTCCCATAAGGACTGCATTGATCCTTGCAGACATGCCGGTACACGTGACCTGTTGCGTGTATCGGCGTGCCGCTTTGTGGCCTGAAAGAGATCGCTCCAGTCTTGGAACGGTCAATTTTAGGCCCTATTTTTACTTACAGCACTCCCGGTGGCGCGATGTAAATAAAAAGTATGTGACGTACTATGACCTTCATTGGTCCTTAAGGGTCATAATACGTCATGTAGTCCTTAAGGGGTTAATTTGTGTTTTTCTTTTTTTAGTTGTTTATGTTTATTTACAAGTCCAGTTGTTCAGACATAGAAAATTATTATTACAAATTTACAATTTCTTCAGTGATTAACTTGAAGCATCTTTTTACATATATTGGTTTACATCTATATCTAATATTTGTTTTATGTGTTTATGATGATTATTAAATGATACATTTGATCTAACACTGCACTTAGAGGATATTCCGTGTGTTGCTTACCCCCATCCTTTTCTTTTCTATCTTGATACATGACTGACTCTGACACATTGGTGGAGCTTTTTATGCATATACTAGTATAAAAGCCTGTGTACACGGGCCATACGGAAGGTGTACTACTGCAGAACTACACCCCCCAGCATTCTGCGCATTCAGGCAGTGTCTACTGCGCATGGCTGCATCGGCCTGTTTTCAGGCAGTGTCTACTGCGCATGACTGCATCGGCCTATTTTCAGGCAGTCTCTACTGCGCATGATTGCTTCAGACAAACATACATCTAGCCTTTTATATTATAGGATTGTGAGGGAAAGCAGCAGGGGGAGAGGAAGAACACCCATAAAGACTACTTTTAGGGACAGCTTTGTTTCTTATAGTTTTGGGTTTTGCATTATTTTTACCTGTTAGTAGGGCAGGGTTGCCACCTTTTCTTCAAGAAAATACCGGCCAAGGCATTCCCTCCATAGACTTAACATTGGAAAGAAGCCAATTTTTACCGGCCTGCCGGTAAAATACCGGCTGGGTGGCAACCCTATAGTAGGGTTACCACCCAGCCAGTATTTTACCGGCAGGCCGGTAAATAATTGGCTTCTGTCCAATGTTAAGTCTATGGCCGGAATGCCATGGCCGGTATTTTTTGGAAGAAAAGGTGGCAACCCTACCTGTTAGCCACTTAATAGGCATTCTTTTACTGTTTGTGCAACAGTCTTTTCTTTGGTGCATTAATATTCTCCTCTTTATCCCACCTACAGTGTGTGCCTGATTTGAAGCTCTGTGTCATACTTTTATTCTGGCCTTGCCTTCTACTTGGCCTGCACCCAATGGAGCAAAGTAATAAAACACTATAATTGCTTTTTTGAAATTTCAGTGTATACTTTATATGAGTTACATCAACAGAGCCACTAGGGGGCAGAGTGACACAGCTTTAGTACAAAGTCAGTATGAAGAAAGCCTGCAACACTACAGGGAACAAATACAAATTCTCCAAATTCACATGAATTTGCAGTCCTCTTTAGCATTCAAGATGTTAAATGCCCCATTTAAATCAAAGAGAATTTCTATTTTCCCCCATGGTGCAGCTGGTTTGCTCCAGAATGTCCCTAGTTTTTAGAGCATCAGCTTTTGTGCCAGATTTGGAGATTCAGATGGCAGATGTGCAAAGAACAGAAGACACGAGAGAGCGAGAGAGAGAGAGCTGAGGAATAAACAGAGAACTGAAGGAGAAAGACATTGATATTTCAACAGTTTTATATGATATTCTTACAAGGACAGTGGAAGTTAATTCCTTCTAAGAATAAACCCCATCTTTCCTTAATTTAGGCAGAAAATCCTAATGGCCACAATGGGCATACCGTTAAACTCTCCAGATCTTCCCCAGAGACTCCAGTTTTAAAGTTAATTACCAGGTCTCAGGGGTCTCCTCTTTCCCACCCTGTTCCGCCCACTTCTCCATCTTCCCACCCAGTTCCTCCACACACTTCTCCTCCTTCCCACCCTGTTCCTCCCACCTCTCCTCCTTCCCACCCTGTTCCTCCCACTTCACACCCCCTTCTCCTCCTCCCCACCCTGTTCCACTTCCCACCCACCCTGTTCCTCCCACTTCCCACCCAATTCTCCTCCTCCCCACCCTGTTCCTCCCACTTCGCACCCCCTTCTCCTCCTCCCCACCCTGTTCCACTTCCCACCCACCCTGTTCCTCCCACATTCCGCCTAGTTCTCCTTCTCCCCATCCTGTTCCTCCCACCTACCATGTTCCTTCCACTTCCCGCCTACTTCTCCTCCTCCCCACCCCGTTCCTCCCACCCACTTCTCTTCCTTCACACCGTGTTCCACTCACTTCCCACCTTCTTCCAAAGTACCATGCTGATAAACCCCACCCACCTGATTAAGCTATAGCCTCTTTATGACGTGAACTGCGTTGTTTACATACCCCCAGTCTCGGAACATGACCCCTCTCCGGGGAGCTCAAGTGGATGAAGTTCCCAGGTATGATATGAGTCAGTCCTGCAGGGGCTGGTTCTTCAGGATCAGTCTCTAATTAGTATTGACTATTCTGACTGTGGAGGCGGACAGGACTCTTTACCCAAGATTGAGAGGAACTGACTGGTGACACAGGTTAACAGAGCTTATCTGTCCAAAGAGATTCTGCAGCAGTTGAACAAAATTGAGGGCTAGAGATTGGCTGATTTGCTCCTAACATCCCCAAGTACAGTCACAGCACAGGAGCTTATTGTACCTCGGATATTTTAGACGCTCTATGCTCCGGCTTCCATAAAAATAGATACAAAATATACAATATAAGAAGAAAAGAAAGAAACTGACAATTCGCTGGAGACCTCTCTATCATTCAAGAGGTTAAAAATTAATTCTGGGAGACCAGTCCCTGCAGAATTGATTCATATTGGAAATTCGAATTAATGCCAGAGAGGTATCCAATGCCTCTCTGGCATTTAACCGCTTAAAATATATGAGGGTTTATAATTTGGAGGTGTTAATACTTCCTTAAGTGAAGAACAAGATTATTTAAACTGAACCAGTCACCCTAAGACAATTTAATTTGTTTTACAGAGAATTAAAATATGTCTATTTATTGTACTAGCCATTTGATGTAACTTCATTTTTTTTAAATTGACATTTATGTTTTAGTGACCCAAAGTGGCACTTTATGCAAATTATATGTGCAATATGCTAATAGGTTACTCTCAAGGACAAACCTACTGTGCTATTAGAAATGCCCTCAGTGCGTGGGCCCTGCCTAGTTTCATTCACAAGACCATACCTCCCAAGTGTCCCTCTTTAGGAGGGACAGTCCTTCTTTTAGACCCAAATCCCTCTGTCCCTCTTTCCCACTCTGATGTCCCTCTTTTTAGGAGATCAGACTGAGTGGTGTATATATAAGTGTATCATATTGTTCTACAGCAATATAACTTGCATTATTGTTTGTTTAAAGGGGAACTACCACCCCGCAATAACTTAAGCTTGACTGATTGAACCGCGCGGTTCAAAAGGGACTGACAGCGCAGGCGCACGGACGTCACTGTGAAGAGACGTCTGTGCTTCCTGCTCCTGTCACCATCGGTAAAACGCCGATATCTGCAGAACCCGGTAATATTTCTGGCGACTAGCGCTACTAAGCAGCTAGTCGCCAGATGAGCAATCAGTCAAGCTTAAGTTATTGCGGGGTGGTAGTTCCCCTTTAAATGTCAGTGTATATGTTTATAAATTAGTCTGTGTAAATAAAATACTATGGTCTTGTTATAAGTAATTTATTAGGTTACACAAAGAGATATGAATAGGTCATGAAATAGCCTAAAAATCCCTGGTAATGCCCCACCCACCAGCCACGCCCCCAGCAACACCCGCTAAAACACAAGTGTCCCTCTTTGGCAATTTGAAATGTTGGGAGGTATGCAAGCCCATGTGTGTGAGGTAATACTGACCCAGCATAGAACCTATTTAGCATAAAGTGCCATATTGTGCCACGTTGTGCCACAACACATGAAGGCTAATTTCTAAAAAAGGATTTATACTACAAACAAATGGCTAGCACAGCATATGGGCAATTTTTAATCCACTTTAAAACTAAACTTATGTTAGTTAGGGTGATATGCTCACTTTAACCCCTTAGCGACCTCCCGATCTGCTTGTGGGTGGGCATTAAGGACCAAGCCACATTTTTTTTTCTCAATGAATTCTGGGATGACAGAGCGCCATCACAGAATTCCATGATGTGCCAGGACCGTCACTGGTCCTTAAGTGCCGGAATATCATGGGATCTTAAGCAGTTAAACAACAGAATATTTATTACCTTCCTACTGAACCATGAACGTCATCATAGCTATCGTATATTTCAAGGTAGTCCGAAAGGCAGTCAGTGTCGTCTTCAATATCAATATCCAGAAACTCCAAGTAAATTCGCTGGCCGTATTTGACTCTAATATGCCAGTAACAGATCTGCTCATTGTCATATTCATCTGGATAGCCGGGGGACTTAATGATTCTCTCTGGTTCTGTCAGCACTCCACCACATTCCTTTGCTAGAACAAATAGATGCCATTTATATACGCTAAAAGAAAGCTCTTATTTATATGTTTTTGGAATTCACAATTGAATGCACTGTGTGCGCTCATTTAAATGTTGCTGCAAGGAATTCTGGGAATGCAGTGTATCATATATAAGTACTGGATTACTATGCATGGTTTCAAGGGCATAGTTTCCAAGAGTAATTCTGAAGGAAATCAACTAAATCATAGGTGACAAATAAAAAGGTTTATTGAATTAAATGGGGCTTTAAAACCTTTGAATGCTAGAAAAGTCTCCAACTGATGTATTTGCAATATAATGGAGATCTTTCTAGAATTCAGTGGGTTAAATGCCCCATTTAAATAACTATGAATTGGGAATTTGTATTTTAACGTTATGTTGCAGTTGGTTTACCTTAAACATACTACAGGTTTTTTTTAACATATAGGGCCATTTGCTCAAAGAAGTAGCAAAATAGCTTTTGTCGTTTGTAACAACTTTTTAAAGTACAGTGTCGTTGGGTTCATTAATATTTTCAGAGAGTGTCGGTTGTGATTGGAAATATGTTGTTTGTCCTGACTGAAATTGACGTATGTAAAGACAAAAATGTCATATGTGATGACAAAAATGTCTTACCTAAAGACAAAAATTCTCACATTCAGTACCTCACATTCCCTCCACTTTTTTCTTAACGTACCAATTTTGTCTTTTGCAAGACATTTTTTTGTCGTTAGTTACGACAAATTTTCTTTTCCTCTATACGACACTGGAGAACAGGCACGTGCACACATAGACACCAAGGGGGGCTTGAGCACCTGCCCTTTTTGTCCAAAGTGCCCTTGTGCCCTTTTTTAAATATACATTTTGAATAAATAATTATGAGAAGTGCCCTTTTTTTCATTTGAGCCCCTGCCCCCCAAAATGTCTGTGCACGTCCCTGCTGGAGAATAGTTTAGCCACGTGCATGCCACGCCCCTTTGCCCGGGAATTCTGGAGTTGTGTCGTACAGTCTTAGAAAATATGTGTTCATGCATAGAATTACTTATTTTTGTCTTTTATATAACATTTTTTTGTTATTATCCCTTTGAACATATGGACAATAGTTCTAAGTTATTTTAAGTACAGTATTATATTTTTTCTTAGCATGGTGTGGAACCTAAAAATGTCACCTCATCTCTTTAAAACCAAAAACAACCAAATGCTGTAGGCAGGGCTGCAATGATCACTACATTCCTTCAATGGCCTCCATGCAGCCCTGCGGAGTATACTTTTCATATGTGTTCGGTTTTAAAGGGACAAAAAAGCAGCTCAGATTAACCTTCATAGTATTTTGGCTGTGGAGCATGTTATTTCAATACTAACAGAGTTGTAGTTCAAACGTAATTGAATGATACAGTATCCCCCTTCCACTCATTTTAGTGATGTAACACTGCTCACCTCAGAGCAGCAAGACTGTCCAGATGGATCGCAGAGAGGGACAATCTTCAGTGAGCATAAGGAGAAACACAATAAACCTGTCAAGGGGGGTAGGGTTTTCCTTATGCTTCAGTAAGAAGAGTATCCCTTGCTGTGACCTGTCAGTCAAAAGACCAGATTCCACATCTGGGGGGAGGCGTCTTATACTAGGTAAAAAGGGTGGGAGGGGGATGCTTTATCATTCAATTACTCTTGAACTGCAGCTCTGACAGTACTGAAATAACACTTTCCATGGCCCAAATACTATTAAGATTTATTGGAGCTGCTTTTTTGTGAAACATTACTATCATTTTAAAGGGATGAGATGACAGCTTTAATGGAACCTCATTAGTCCTAGTCTACAGCATGATAAAATATTTTGTGTGGATTAGACCTTATCTAGAAGCTACAGGAGTGCAAATTCTGAAGCAAACCAGCTGGGCTTTTGTCCCTTTAAAGGAGCAGTAAACTTTTTTATGAAAAAAAATATATATTGTAGGGATTTTTCTACTGAGTAAAATAAGGGTACTCCCACTGCCAAGAGATTCATATTTCCAGAGTTATTAAGGTTAAACCCATGCTTATTTACATTAGCAGTGCCCACTAGTAGTCAAATTAGATTTCCTGTTAGATTCTAATGGAGAGGAAAGTCAGAAAAGTCAGTAACATACAGTTCTCCATAGAATGTGATAGAAACTGCGAGTCACCTCCTGTCAGTTAGAACTATCAGGAAGTAAACACAGTAAATTTACTTCCTGATTATTTTAACTGCTATAAATTTTGAATAAAACATCTGACAGCGATGGGAGTGACCTTGTTTTATTCAGCAGGAAAAGATCTATAAAATATGTATTTTCATAAAAAACGTTTACTGCTCCTTTAAATGTTAAGGCATGTGACTTAATGCATTGGAGACCTTCCTAGCATTGAAGCGGTTAAACATTCCAGTTATATCAGAATGAATATAGTTAATGCTTATCTGTCTATAGTGTAACGGTTTTGCTCCAGAATTGCACCTCATTAAGGCCCAATTGTGTTTTGCTCATATGGCTCTTTGATTAGGGAAACACAGGAAGATAATTATCGATGGCAGTGTTTCCCAGCATTAGTCTACTGGGCACACCAACAAACCATATTGTCAATATATTCCTGCTTAGTCACAAGTGTGTAATCACACTCAATATGAGTTAGCTGCCTGTGCTTAAACCTTTTCAAAACCATAAAGCTTTGCAACATATTGATTTGCAATGCATTACCCACCTCTGTGGTGCTCAAGGGGTTAGTTAGGGATATCCTTAACCCTTTAAGGACAGAGGGGTATGCAATTCAATGCTTCACAATGCTCTGCATTACCCCTTTGGTCCTTGAGAGGTTAACACCTGTCTTATTGGTGTAAGTGGAGCTGAGAATTACTGACCTTTGTTAATGGTCCTCAGATTTTTTGCTTTGGTGGAACACTGAGGTGTGATAAAGAGGAGATGATTTCTCCAGTTATATCACTTCTCCAATTCCTATGTTATTCTATGGAGTCAATGCAGTAACATTTCTCCAGCTTTGGAGATCTTAGTGCATAGGTTCTATAGAATAACATAGGAACTGGAGCAGTGATATCATTGGAGAAGTTATCCCCACTTTATCACATCTTTATCATGCTTTAGTGCTTAACCCCCTTAGTTTCAAACATCATACCGAAAGAGATTGTAATGTTTGTGAAAAAAATAGCTTGCCAAGTCTTCTTTTAATATAAGAAACCCTTTGCGCTATTTCAAACCACTTACTTGTTTGTAGTTCAAAGGTTATGAAGTGGAGAAGGATCCCCCTCCGTCCCACCACTAGAGATCCAGTGGGAGGCGGCCAGAAGGGGTGGGCGGGGGATCCTTCTCCATTTCATCACTTTTGAACTACAAACAAGTCAGTGGTTTGAAATAGCTTAATAGGTGAGCTATTTTTTTTTACAACATTACAGTTCCTTGAAGATAGAGTAGGAGCACCCAGTAAGAGTTACATGAATCCATTACGGTCTTTTATTCATGTGAAATAGCACGTTTCAGGCACAGAGCCCTTCATCAGATATCACCCCTCATTAAGGGCTCTGTGCTCAAAACATTTTGTACTATTTCACATTAACAGAACATCAGCTTTGATCCATGCAACTCCCAATATGTGCTCTTACTCTGTCTTCAGTATGCTGTTGCATGTGGAGCTGTGAAAAGCAGTCATGTGGGTAGAGACAGCACCAGTGATGAGGAGGGAAATGGTATTTCTCGTACGAGAGCTGTAAGAGCAGTGTATGGACATCCTTTCTATCTGACTTTGGGCCATATGTTCAAAGAAGTAGTGAAATAGCTTTTGTCGTTTGTAATGACTTTTCAAAGTACAGTGTCGTTGGGATCATTAATATTTTCAGAGAGTGTCGGTTGTGATTGGAAATATGTCGTTTGTATGGAACGACAAAAAAATGTCTTAACTAAAGACAAAAATGTCTTAAAAAAAACGACAGAAATGTATTAACTAAGGACAAAAATTCTCACATTCAGAACACAGTCCCTCCACTTTTTTCTTAACGTACAAATTTCGTCTTTTGAAAGACATTTTTTTGTCGTTAGTTATGACAAATTTTCTTTTCCTCTATACGACACTGGAGAATTGTTTAGCCACGCCCATTTGCCCGTCAATTCTGGAGTTGTGTCGTGCACAACGGACATTACTAGTTTTTTGTTGTATACTCTATAGAAAATATGTCGTTCATGCATTCAGTTACTTATTTTTGTCTTTCATATGACAATTTTTTGTTGTTATCCCTTTGAACATACGGCCCTTAGTATGAAATGTCATTTTTTTCTGGAACTCCAATGGTCCAGTAATTAATTCCTTTGATGCTAGAGAAGTTTCCAGTGCAAGATGACGCAATTGGTTGAAGACTTTTCTAGCAACCGAGGAGTTAACAACATATCAAGATCAAATTATATAACCCTTTGAGTGCCAGAGGGGTTGCTTTACGATGAATTGCATACCCACCCTCTGGCATTCAAAGGGGTTTAACCCATTGAGTGCCAGTGGGGTACTGTATATCTCTCTGGCACTCAAAGGGTTAACTGCTAGTGTGCAATGGTAACCAGACCAAATTAGATCTAATAATGATATTTTTACTTAGTGCTTGTTATTAGACAAAATCACTTTGCTCTGTTTGAAATATTTCAGTGTTCCACTCGTTCACAGAACCACAATACTGATGTCCTCAGTGAAAGTGATGTCATTCTGGGGCAAACCAACTACACACCGTAAAATCTCAGGTATAATACGCACCTGTGTATATGCAGGTGTATTTTATACCCAGGATTTTAGGGGAAAACAAGAGTGCCTATGTTTAATACGCACCCTTGTTTTCCCACTTAGTAAAAAAAAAAAGCATGACAGATACCTTCCCCCCTGCCCCCAATGCAATCCGCTCACATAAAACAATGTGTAATTTTACTGGAGTCGACATCTTCCTTGTGGGCGGCTTGCTTGCATTTGCCGCCTGCTTCCTACAATGCCCTTTCAGAACCTTCCTCTACCAGCCAATGGTATGTCCTGTGAGGATCTCAAAGTCCTTGCAGGGCGATACCATAGGTGGAAGGTCCTGACAGGGCACTGAAGGAAGCGGGCATCAAATGCAAGATGTTGACTCCAGTGAAAGTAAACATTATCCCTTTCAGTTCTAGAGGGGTACGGAACGCATTGCAAAGCAATGCGTTCCGTACCCCTCTGACACTGAAAGGGTTATTTTATGCAAGCAGATTGCTTTGGGAGGAGGAAGGGAGGGAGGAAGGGTGTCTGGCGGCCCTCTTTTTATTTTTTTTTTATTGATTAAAAAAAATTCTTGTGTATACCACACCCCCCCTTCACATAAGGTAAAGAGGGGTAAAATTGTGTGTATTATACCCAGGATTTTACGGTTATAAGGGAGTAATTCATATTCCAGATGGGTTAAATGGAACTTTGCAATGCACTGCATACCCCTCTGGCGTTCAAAGGGTTAACCCCTTGAATGCTAGAGGTCTCCAACACAATGAATGGAGACCATTCAAGGGGTTAAAAGCTCCATTACAATAAACTGGAGTTGTTTTATTTGTCTCTTACTGTATACTCGGTTTTCCTCAGAATTGCGCCATTTCTCTTTAGTTTATCGTCCTACAAGTACATAGTACCTTGCTTTTAACATACCGTGAGGGTTGTAGCAGTAGGCATCCCATTTCTCACTCTTGTTTAGCCGGAAGCCATAGTCAATAATGCCCTTTTTCCCAAAGCCACAATTAAACGTTGGTTTTACTATTGGGTAACCCACTCTGCCTTTGTGTAGCCATCCTGCGGCACATACATGGAATCCTAGAAAAGAATAATCATCATAATCAGGATTAAAAGGCAAATGGACACCTTCTAATAATTACTCCCCCCCACACACCACCTGTCTTACTAAGGCCAGACAATCCATTTAACCCTTTGAGTGCCAGAGGGGCAAAGCAACCCATTGCTTTTGCAATGTGTTGTGTACCCCTCTGGCACTTAGAGGGTTAAATGAAATGGTTGTTACCTTTAATTAGGGCCTGATTTCCCAATAGGCAAGGTAGACAACTGCCTAGAGCTCCAAATTTTGGAGGGCGCCTCAGCTGTGCTGGCCACACCCACGTTCTTAATTGTGGGTGTAGCCAGAACAATTTTAAAGGGATAGTAATTCTTAAAATGTAAAAAAAATATATTGTACTATTTATCCCCCTGAGTAAAACATTGGTACTCCTACTGCTCAAAGGTGTTTTATTCAAAAGTTATTCAGCTCAAACTTGAATTTTTTTAGGTGCAGTATCACAGTGGCCTGAAATTGTACAGTGGCGCTGTTGTTATCGCATCCTATGGACAGCTCTGTTCAGTTGACCATAAACCTCAATAGGATGATGTAGCAACAGCACCACTGTACAATTTCAGGCCCCTGTGATACTGCACCTAAAAAAATGTAAGTTTGTGCTGCAATAACTTTTGAATTAAACACCTTTCAGCAGTGTCAGTGCCCCTGTTTTACTCAGGGGGATAAACACTACAATATATGTTTTTTACATATTAAGTATTACTATCCCTTTAATATCCCTACCCAAGTTATATACTGCTTTATAGGCAACTATTTAACCCCTTGGATGCTAGACTGATCTCTACAATGCACTGGAGATCTCTCTAGCAATCAAGGGGTTAAATATTTTCATTGTTATTACTTGTTATAGGCCAAGTGTATTTTCTGTGCCAGGAAATAGTAGATGGGACTAGGGGAGGGGTCATGTAAGAATTGAGGGTGTGGCCATGGAAGGAAATAAGGGCTACTAAAATGCCTTCCCTAGAAGCACCAGGGATGTAAATCTGGCCCTACCTATAATGAAGTTGGTTTGCTCCAGAATTAGTCCGCCTCTCATAAGTCTATATTACTATATTGCTGTAATCAAATCTGTGGGCGATGTACAGCATGTAAAAGCCACTCCCACCCCCAACTTAAATTACTATGGACATAAATTCCTAATATCTCTAATGGATTTTGCCCTTGCGGCTTTGTCCAAGAGATAACAGCCTCTATCAATACAGGAAGACATGTGCATGGAAATTCATGATATTTACAGTTATATAACCCAACTTCAGATTTAGATGTTAATGTTTCTTTAAAACTTTGAGTATCCATAGGGTTGCCTGCAATGCATTACTTTATAAAGTGCTACACTCAGACAGGTAAGCCTTTGGACACTAGCAATGTCTATAATGCATCTTAGAGGTTAATTATCCCATAAATATAGCAATCAAGTGTAAATATTCCAGGCCTAATAATCTGATATCCGTAGCTGAAAAAAATTAATGAAAACACTGTTAAGCTTTTGAGTGCCAGAGGGGTATCCAACTCAATGCACTGGATACCCCTCTGTCACTCAAAGGGTTAAAAAACTGTTGCATCCCTGAAGATCCATGTCATTATAATAGGAAGATCAAACAAATTAAGTTGATCTCTTACTATGTTACTAAAAAAGATAGAAGTGTTTGGAGCAGTAAATGTAGGTTATGTGGATTTTAGTAAAGCTTAACTTGTTTCACCTAGCCTCATGGCCAGCTGAGGGGGTCAGTTTTATAACCTCCCAAATGGGTTACAGCAGGGCTGTCCTAGTTCAGTCCTCCAGGACCACCAACAGGCCAGGATGTAAGGATTTCCCTGATTAATCACAGGTGAGTCAGTCACAATGAATGATCCACTGATTAACTCAACTGTGATTAATCAGGGAAATCCTTACATCCTGGCCTGTAGGTGGCCTTTGAGGACTGAACTTGGACAGCCCTGGGTTACAGGATCAGTTTTGTGAAGTCTGCGCCCAAATATTAGGCAAGACTGGGCTTTTTAACAATTTGGCTGCTACAGACATCTTCAGCACATTGCATAGCAATGCATTGGGGAGGCATCTAGAATCTAAGGGTAACAGATGGGAAAATGGGCTGAGAAGACAGTAAACGGGACTGATTTATTTTATTTCCTTCCAGCATGAATTTCTGCAGAATAGGAGAGATGTTTTTCCTTTATGTAGAAGATCCCAGAGGAAGGAAGATGCTGGCAAAAATGTGTGTTTCTCTACTGCTAGGTCACACCAGTTGATTTCAGTGGATTTAACCCATGCATGTGAATGAACACACACAAATGTGTTATCTCACCAACATCACTGTGTGGAGACATAGGAGGAAACTACCTTAAAGGGATTGTAATGTCTTAGATATATAAAAAGAAATATTGTAGAGAATAAAAAAAAAGAAATCCATCAATGCCATTCCTATCTCTCAAACATTTATGTTTTGAGAGATAGAATGTTTTAAATTTCCCCCCTCCCTCCCCTTCTCCTGATGACATTTGTCAAGCTGACAGCAGGAGATCCTGGTCCTGGGACCAGCAGGCTGCTCTTCAGTAGAGCCGAAATACAGCTCTGACGTCTGGGAAAGGGGAGGGAGGAGGGAAGTTTAAAACGTTCTATCTCTCAAACCATAAAGATGGATTTCTTTTTTTATTCTCTACAATATTAATTTTGATATATCTAAAATATTACTATCCCTTTAACTGGGAACTTCATCCACTGGAGCCCCCGAAGAGGTCTCATGTGCTGCAACCAGGGCTATGTAAATTATGTGATTTATGACATAAAGGGAGTGGGGCTTAGTATGGTGGCAGGGTTTGTTGACATGGTAATTGGGAAGTGATTGGAACAGGATGGAAAGGAGGAGAAGTGGGCGGGAAGTGAGTGCAACAGGGTGGGAATGAGAAGTGGGTGGGAAGTGTGTGAAACTGGGTGAGAAGGAGAACTGGGTGGGAAGTGTGCGAAACTGGGTGGGAAGGAGAAGTGGGTGGGAAGTGTTCAAACTGGGTGGGAAGGAGAAGTGGGTGGGAAGTGTTCGAAACTGGGTGGGAAGGAGGAGGAGAAATGGGCGGGAATTGTATGGAACAGGGTGGGAAGGAGAAGTGGGTGGGAAGTGTACGGAATTGGGTGAGAAAGAGGAGAAATGGGCAGAATTTCATAGGAAACGCCACTGCCGGAGAAACAGCCTCTGTCCCCAGAGATCTGGAAATTCATCTAAAAAATGGTGTTTCCAGGGCAGATTTGGAGAGTTCCCACAAATGGAAATTACTCTTTCCTATGGGATTTTCCACTGAAGATGAAACAGACCATGATTATGATTAAGCACTCAGGTGTGAAACACGTGAGACAGATGCGGCATGTGTAGCGTTCATTGTTGATATCATGTAATAAAGAAAGAGCTGGTTTTATATACTACGCTGGAGTGAGGTCCTCGTTTGTATGTTTTGAGCTTCATAAAAGGGTTGGGAATCCTGAGAACCTGCACCGCGTTCAAGGAACCAGCTGGCAGTGAGTTACACGTCATTTGATACCTTGTCATTAACTTTACTTCCAGCAGTGCCATTGTGTGTTCTTGTTATGATGAAACAGACCACCTTCTGTCTATTTAATCCCATAGCAACTTTTTATTTCCCTATGTCTACTAAATTGATTTCTCATTTGTTATCTGCAATCAAAATCTATGTTTCTAATATTCTGCATTGTAAAATCCATAGAAAGAAATCTTAAAATGCATATCTCTCCCTGTCGAGGAATAAAAGAAATCAGACACAAGCAACATTTCGCATTTGTGGACATTTCTTGCATTAAAAATGTGTCCGTACCATTGCTATGATGCTGAAATCTGTACTTAGAACTGGTGCAATTTTAGGGCAAACCAACGTCACAGCAGGAGACAAATACATTCTCGTTAATTTAAATTAATTTTAACCTCTTGAATGCTAGAGAGGTGTCCAACACATTGCTTCCAGGCCTATTTTGGTGCTGCATTGTAATAGTACACCCCACCCCCTTGTGCTTTTCCTATCTGATTATATTTATGTGTGAAAATAAGGCTTGTGGAATATATATACTATAACAGTTCTGATGTCAGATTGCTCAATAAAGTTAAAAGGGAAAAGTTCAACTTTACAGTAAGTGATTCTTGTCTGGCGTTTAGGAGGAAATGATCTCATTTAAGTGTAAGGACCCAGTCACTTCTGGACTTACACAATACTATTATTCTATGCATGCCAGAATCAAACGAATTACAGATGTTTGGGAAAGCAGATCGCCCCTGAGAGTTTTGTAGGCAGGGCTGAAATAATGAATGAAACTTGGAACTTCTATTTTATTACATATGTTTCTTTGTTTAGAAAGCCCTGGTCCAAAGGTAGATATCAAAATTTGAACACAATGTTCTTGTTCTAGTTGTAAGTAATTCATCATTATAGATTATAGATTACAATGGAGTGAATTTACAAAGCTGCCAGAGCACTGGTATTAGCCTCTGATGCCAATGGCCGGAGAAGGTAATGTAGGACTAGGACAGGAAGTCACGGTCTAGGGAAGCGCAGAAACGGAGACATCTAAAAGTGTTATCTTTATTGACACAACTTTCTTGCAATAAGCTCACCAGCCTCCCAGGCTAAACACAGCCTTGTACTGCATGCCCAAAATGTCAAAGTGCAGTCCGTGTGGTCTTCTCTCTTCTTCATTGGAGATGCAGTCAGCCTTTTAGTCCTCTATATCCCCGTTACTTCTTCTGTGTATGTCTGCAGTGAACTATAGGGGCACCAAACTCTATTTCTTCTCATACACATAGACTGTAAGCTCTCGGGAGCAGGGCCTCTGATCCTTTTTGTTTTCCACATTCTATTTGTACTATTTAACATCTCTGTATGTCTAATCCCTATTGTACAGCGCTGAGGAATAAATTGGCGCTATATAAATAAAGAATAATAATAATAATAGCCATAGAATTATATACTTATAAAGTCCCCCCCTCCCGCCCTTTTACAGATGTCAGCGCTCTAGCTGGCAGCCTGAGATTCTGGTCATGCGATCAGATGGCTCTTCAGCCGAAATACTACATTAGAACAGTTTACAAAGTGTGCCTGCCTCATACACACTTTGTCCCGGTCTCCTCTAGGAGGTGTTGCATTGTACCTTAAGGTACAGGAAGGGACTGATGGCACACAGATGCCGGTACAGCAAGATGCCTGCCTGTGCATCTTGGAATGAGCTGGATCCGCTACTAGTATGGATATGCGTATCGCTATGTGCATAATGATTTGTGGGGTACTTTAATATGAGTGATAGTTCCACTTTAACATAAATGGGGCTTTTCACCCCTTATAGACCCACAGTCCTGGGGTGGGGCACTCTAGAGTTGTGTTTCTCAACTCCTGTCCTCAGGACCCACTAACAGGCCAGGATCTGATGATTTCCTTGTTAGAGCACAGGTGAGTTAATCAATGTGAATGAGCCTCTGATCACCACACCTGTGCTCTAGCAGAGAAATCCCTAAGTCCTGGCCTGTTAGTGGGTCCTGAGGGCAGGAGCTTAGAACCACTGCTCTAGAGTGCCCCACCCCAGGACCGTGGGTCCTTAAGGGGTTAAAAGCCCCATTTATGTTAAAGTGGAACTATCACTCAAATTAAAGTATCCCACAAATCATTATGCACATAGCGATACGCATATCCATACTAGTAGCGAATCCAACTTATTCCAAGAGGACCGCGGCACTTTTTTTTTTAACAGCTGTATTCTTTGATGACGGCACGGCATGCAGATACACTGTGATCACTAATTTCCGTGACGTGCCAGGACCATCACTGGTCCTTAATGCCCAGACAGCTGTGATGGTCCTGCCATGTCAATGGACATTAAGGGGTTAAGCCTCATTTATATGAACAGAAACATTTATTTTTCCCCTATTCCGAAGTTGGTTTGCCACAGAGTTCCACAACTTTGTAAATATACATAGGTCCAGTGGGCATTTCTGCAGCAGACCATCTGCAATATCAAGTTCAATCTTTGCCTCATAACCCAGAAAAAATGAGAATTATATAAACTGTCCTGAGATTTAAGTGTGTATTTGAACCCTTGAATGCCAGAGAGGTCTCCAATGCATTGTGAAGCAAACAGCTCCATTTAACTCAATGGGAAGTTTGGTCATTTGTATCTGCTCCCTGTGATACAGTTGGTTTGTTCTAGAATTCTTCCTGTTACCCATTAGACAGAAGACCCAATGTATCCACCAGGATGACTATGACTAAACAATGATTGATAATTAGGAAAAGAGAAACCAATTGTGTACAAGTAGCATTTAACCATAAACACATGAAAGAAGAAACAGGGAACTTTGAATCGATGTTATATACAGTTCCTGTCTGACTACTTACAGCAAATTGCTTTTACCCTAAAGGAGCAATCAAGGGACTCTCTTTTATTTTGGAAATCCTCTCTTTTTATTTAACCCCTTGGATGGAAAAGAATGTAGTAAAGGGATGTTTAGCATCCAAGGGGATTATAATGTTATGTTTAACAAAATATATACATACATATCTATCTAATCTCCCTATTGATATGTCTATCATCTATCTATCTTCTATCTATATGATTCGCGGTCTGCCTCTCCCTGGGGTGGCATGGGGACTGAGATATGCCACATGCAGTGAATAAGGGGCAGTGAAAAGTTGTGAAAGTTGCTGCAGGGAGACTCAGCAGTGCAATGACCCACCGGGTCCCTGATGTGCACGGTGTGCCCAATTGCACTGGCAATGACGTACACCATTCGCTAGTGTGTGTGTGTGTGTTTATATATATATATATATATATATATATATATATATATATATAGTACAGGACACTTACTGAACACGGGCAAAGAGAAAGTGTTGCGATGTCATGGAGCGCCGTGTGGTATGTTTAGTTATTAGATAGACTTATATGTTACCGTTTGGTATTTATTTGTAGCTCTATTTAAACTTTCTTTATGGCCCGAGTTCAAGTGAGTGTAGCTCTTTTGTTGATCACTTGATACAATGTAGTGGCAACATTGTTTTAACTAATGTCTATTCATTGGTGGTTTTCAGTCAGGGATATTTGGCCTCAGATAATTGTTTATTTTATCTCAGCGATCGCTGTTCATGTTATATCTGAGTATTATATGGGCAAGTGGTTATAGTCTTCTACATTAGTAGTATAGGGAGCTGAACACTCACTGAGCAGGGGTAATGAGGAAGTGTTGCAATGTTTTGGAGCGCCGCGTGGTATGTTTTCTTAGCAGATTGACTTACATTCTAACGATTGGTATTTTTCTGCAGCTCTATTGCAACCTTTCTTATTGACCCTAGTTCTGGTGAGTGTAGCTCTTCAATTGATCATTCGATACAATGTAGTGACCATAGGATTTTAACTAATGACAACTATACCCTTGCTGTCCCGGTCTCTTTTTTCTATGTTGATCGGGACACTATCTATTCAGTTTTACTAGGATTCAATGGTTGACCGTTCCTGCGTGTAACGAAGTTTTGATGCAAGATCGGACAACACATTTAGGCATCTGGGAAGTGTGCATTGTTTATATTTATTATAACACGAAATATTGATATATAATTTCAGTTTATATATTTATCTATATATTCATATATTGGATTATTTGATTCATTGAATGCTGAAATGATCTATGTTTGCTATCTTTATTGTTTGTTTACTTACTTTGCCCTCTGACCTCTGTCCTTTACCTAGGGTTGGCCTTTTAAATATCATAGTTTTTATTTTTTTCTATATATTTTTCTTTACATATTTTTTTCCTTTTTTCATGTTTTGGTGTTTATACTTTTTTCTTTTGTAGGAATACAAGTCTGTTATTTTATATACTGTTTGTTACATGACCTATGACGTCATTCAGACACCATTTTGAGGGTATTTAAGGGCACTTTTCACACTCTTTTTGTAACCTATCTTGACAAAGGCCCAAAGCAGGGCCGAAACGTTGATAATAAACTTCGCACATTTTTGCATCACTTGGAAGTCCTGTGAGTGCAGTCCTTGAACAACAAAACTTTATATATATATATATATATATATATATATATATATATATATACATACACACACACAATGGATAGGGCTATGCACTCATGGTCTTAAAATAAAAAAAGTTTATTAAACATACAGCAACGTTTCGGTCCGTTACAAGGACCTTTGTCAAGCCAACATGAACAATGATATAACATATAAATAGGCAACTCACCACTTGTGATCCCATACCCAGAGATGTGACGTCATAGAGAATGGACAGACCGCCACAAGGAGAAAACCCATAGAGATCCAATAATACAGATAAAAGATAAAATGAACAGAAAACACCAGTGCCACCCAGTGGATGATTAAAAAAGATACTCTATAACTAGAACAGAAGAGAATGTAAATAGATAAATACTATTACAACGGGAGGCAGATATACAACCCAAAAGCTTAGATTACATCATATATAAAAAACAAAAAAAAAGAAACAAGGAAAAAAAAAAAAGAAAGAAAAAAAAAACTCAGGTGGAAAAAATAAAAATAATTATAATGAGAATAATAATATATAGATGACTCATAGCTATCTCTCTATTGGGTAAAAAGCAGCTTAATGGGTTTTCTCCTTGTGGCGGTCTGTCCATTCTCTAAGACGTCACATCTCTTGGCATGGGATCACAAGTGGTGAGTTGCCTATTTATATGTTGTTATATCATTGTTCATGTTGGCGTGACAAAGGGCCTTGTAACTGAACAAAACGTTGCTGTGTGTTTAATAAACTTTTTTATTTTAAGACCATGAGTGCATAGCCCTATCCATTGTATACTATCTGTTATTATTGACCCGACATTACTATTTGAAAGCGTGAGTGCCAATCTTTGGACATTATATGTTGCTTTTATTTCTACTATTGAGCACCCGCTATACTGTAACATTGTGTATACCGTACTGCAACAATGGAGAATTTTTCAGAGGTGGCCAGAGTAATGACCGGCTTTGCTGACACGATTCAAATAACGGAGGAACAGATAGAGAATGTGCTGTGGAAAACACCCCACAAGGACGAGATGGGAGAATTATCATTGAAAGATGCATGTTTTGAACTACTGAAATGAAAGAAAAAAGAGACTGGCTTAGACCTCCATGGTATGTTTTTATCAGATTATTATCGGGCGAAACGCATCCCTCGTGGCTTTAGAATTAAAAATATACCCACGACTGGCAGATACAACTCTGAATTCTGCTGCAAATGGGTTGGGGTTTTAAACCAGTGCTCACTAAATCTGATTGTATTTGTAATTGAAGAAGTTGGCTCTGAAATTTCTAAGGTCAGGAAAAACAACAAGGACTTTGAGTCCAAACATGAAGATCTTCTAAAAGCAGATACAAGTATAGAAAATCTAAACAATTTACAGTCTCAAATTGAAAAACACTGTTGGGAAGTACTGAAATTTAAAAAGACCAAATTGCTGAAAGTTAATGATGACTACGATCAATTCAGAGTATATAAATGGCTTATCGGACAAAATGAGCAAACCTGCTTTAGGACGAAGGTCAATAGAACGAGAATACAAAAGCCAAATTTCCAGACTGTGGATACTAGCTCTGGCGATTCAGAAGAAGAGGCGAGTGATGCACCTACTATAACTACAAAGGTGCCTCATAGAGTTAAAGGGATAGTAATGTTTCAGAAACAGCTCTAATTAATCATCATAGTATTTGGACTTTGGAGAGTGTTATTTCAGTTCTGTCAGAGTTGTAGTTCAGGAGTAATTCAATGACAAAGTGTCCCCCTCCCGCCCCTTTTACTAATGTAACACTGCTCAGCCAAAGCAGAAGGGAGGTGCCCAGGTAGATTGCAGAGAGGGACAATCTTCAATTAAGATAAGGGAAAAACCTGAAAAGCTTGTCAAGGGGAGCAGGGCTTTCATTGTTTTCATATAAAGAAGATTGTCCCTTGCTGTTATCTGTCTGGTCTTACAACCAGATTCACATCTGAGAAGAGATGGCTTACACTAGGTAAAAGGGGCGGGGAGGGGAAACTTTGCTTGTGAATATCTCTTAAACCATAAAGGTTTGAGAGATAAGACTTATATTGTTCTTCATGTTTTTTTAATGCCTACAAAATAAAATAAAGTTAAAACGAAGTATTACTATCCCTTTAACACCTGAAGTACATCTTCTAAGGTTGCTTTTTTAGGGAATACAGCAGAAAAACCTCCCAAGCCTCCCGCGATTCAGTTAACAGTAGAAGGTGAAGAAAGTACATCAGAAGAGGCCAGAAAGGAGGACAACATTGGAGCCAGAGGCTCAAACAAGAGGGGCAAGAAGTAATGTCCGCTGTGTATAATTTGTCTAAACATACATTAACTGCTGGAGAAGAATCCCTATTAAACAAGGGCTTGACTTTTATACCTTCCACTAAATACGTTGGGCTAGAAGGAGATATTGACAGATTCAAAATGAATCGTCTTATGCGTCTTAAAGAACAATATGGATCTCAATCTAATTTTACAATGCTGGATTCTTGCTTTAAACTTAAAAGTAAATATATTCCTCAGATGTGTAGTCCATCTGTCCATACCTTTGATATGGATAATTTCAATACCAGTCGATTAAAGACACATCTGAATTTGTCAGTTGAGGAACCCAAAGCTATTGCAACATTGAGAGAAGACAATAGCATCTGCATAAGCCCTGCAGATAAGGGGGCGCAGCTGTAATTCAAAATTATATGGACTACAGTAAAGAACTTAATAAACAACTTAACGATGGAGGAACATATCAAAAACTATCCACTGACCCTACTAAAGAAGTGATGAGCTTCATCAGTAAACTCATTGATCTTGGAGTGGGTAATAATTGGATAACGGATACAGAGGGAGCATGTTGCAGGCCATGCAGATACTGCACCTAACAAATGTGCGTCTGAGCAGCAATATGTTTTGAATAAAACATCTCTCAGCAGAGGGAGTACCCTTTGTGTACTCAGGAAGATAAGCCTTACAGTATATGTATAAATAAATGAACATTAATTCAATGTATAGTTTTTCAATATTAATCATTACTATCTCTTTAAAGGGAAACTACCCAACACTCTTTTAACCTTATATGTATCAGTGTACATTAAATGTATGCAATTCACTGCAGGTGGCCTTAAACCTCCACGTTTATCCGAACAGAAAATCCCCATGGCCATTAAGAATCAATTCTGTAAGGACTGGTTCTCTGCAGTGAATCTTTAATTGGTATTGGATGGCATGTCCATGGAGGTAGACATGATTTTTCATTGTAGTAGTCCTGGAAGCCAAACTTCTCGCACTAAATGCTTCCGAAGAAGACTTAAGTGGGAGGAGCAGAGTCCAGGAGCCCTGCAAAAAAGAATCTGGTCTGCCTCCCTGGGCATGACTGACATGGCTCCACCCACTAACCACATCAACATTGTTCTGGCGCAGGAAATACCCTTAGCCTGTAGCACATACAGAGATAGAAAAGCTCTTAACTCCTTGCTGGAAAGGTCTGCAGAAAATTGTGTTGCAATATCTTGGAAATATCTCTAGCAGCCAAGGGGTTAAAGGGATAGTATTACTTCAAAATTACTATCCCTCATATTGTAGCCCTTAATAAACTGAGTTAAATGACACCAGCGGCATCTCTCAAACCTTTATGGTATAAGAGATAGCCGCTTTCAAAGTTTCCTCTCCCTGCTGTCAGTTTTCTGCTGCCAGCAGGAGAATCCGGTCTCTGAATCAAGAGGAGGCTCTTCAGCAGAGCCGATATCTCGTTATGGAAGGAAAAATGATTAATTGAAACAGTCTTCTACATGTGCTTGGTAACCAAGCACACATACAAGGCTGTTTCAATGAATAATTTTTCCTTCCATAACGAGATATCAGCTCTGTTTAAAAGCCTCCGCCTGTCCCGGGACCGGATTCTCCTGCTGGCAGCAGAACGCTGACAGCAGTGGAGAGGAAACTTTGAAAGCGGCTATCTCTTAAACCATAAAGGTTTGAGAGATGCCGCTGGTGTCATTTAACTCAGTTTATTAAGGGCTACAATAAGAAGGATAGTAATTTTGAAGTAATACTATCCCTTTAAGTTAAGCTATCTAGTAAAGGGGTTTTGAAATGGCAAATACAATGGCCAGTTAGTATGTAAACTGGAGCAATGGATAACCTGGTAAAAACACGGAAATGGTGTCTGGTGCAGCGGATTGGGAATGTGTGGTCCACATCCACTGATCAGCACTGTATGTGTGTCCTGCACATCTCAAGCACCCCTCACTAGCAAGTATCACTAATCACTTGCCTATTTTGTCTAGGTCTGGATTTCTCATTAGATAGAGCAGGGAGCTGACTAGAATGCCAGATATTAAGTATGGCTTTAGCCATACCTCCCAAGTGTCTCTCTTTAGGAGGAACAGTCCCTCTTCAAGACCCAAATCCCTCTGTCTCTCCTTTCAACCCTGATGTCACACTGCCCCACAGCAATAAAACACACATTGATATTTGTTTAAATTTCAGTATATGTGTTTATAAATTGGTCTGTAGAAATAAAATACTTTGGTCCTGAGCAGACTTGATCCCTTGACCCCAAATAGGAGACAGCTTGGTTTCCTACAACTGGTCTGTAGCCAGGTCTTTTGCGAGATGCTCAGCCTCTCTGCCAATTCATTTGTCAGGCCAGGCTCAGCTGCAGGGCTTGTATGTGTGTTGGCTGGCTGGATGGCATTTGGCTCCCCTATAGCATCATTTTAAGGAGAAGCCAGCATCACCAGCTAGCTAATTGCACAGGCAATAGCCAATTGCAATACGGAGGGCACTGATTATAACTATTTAGTTGTAGGATACTGTCATGGCTGATTGAGTATTCATTTGTACTGTAGGATTGGGAGGTGGGGAGGTTGTAGCAGGATAACGTACATATGGGTGGCCATTGGGCAATGAGAGTATTGGTGTGCATGCCAGTGGGCATGGCAGGCACTTGCCAGGAGCCCCTAAAAATCTGGTGCCCTAGCTTATTCTCCCTAATGGGAAATTTGGCCCTGCTAACAGGGCTTAGTGTGTGTGCCAGTATGCACTAATGCATGGGTTCCCAACATGTGGCTCATGGGCCAAAATCAGCCTACCTAACCCAGAATGTGGTCCGTCTAAGATTTTTTAACAGAAATCTAATTAACTAACACACATGGACTAGTAGGCCAGTAAGTCCTAACTGACTGCAAGTATCATAAATATCAGTATTGTCATTGACTTGTTTAATAAATAAATCCATATTTTTGAATAGCCGACAGGCTGTTATCAATGAAAACAAGTTAATGCAGCCCTAGTACATATGGCTTTCTGATCACATGGCCCACGATTGAAAAACTTGGAAGCCCCTGTTAACCAATGCAATCAAACACTCTAGTCCATATCCCAAATTGCAGGCATTTGAGAAGTTAGATTAATGTGACAGCACAGAAAATGAGCTAAAGTGGTAGATTTGTATATCCCACCGGTGCATTGGAGATCTGTTTTGCATCCAGTGGGTTAAATTATGATACAAATGTCAACTATTAAGAAGTATAATAACTAGTGATGATCGAGCACCCCAATGCTCGGGTGTTCGGGTGCTCTGACCGAGCGCCCCCGGAGGCTCGAGTGCTCGGCCGAGCACCCGAGCCCCATTGAAGTCAATGGGAGGACTCGAGCATTACACCAGGCACCCCCTGCTCTGATGAGGGGAGGGTGCCTGGTCCATAGGAAAAGGGCAGAAGATGATGGAAACACCACAGAAATGGTTCAGGGACAGCATAGGGAGGATGTCTGGATGCATCTTGGACTCCAACGTCGCTGCTGGGAACGATGTTTCGCCCATAGTACGCCATTTTTACAGACTGACCGTAAAACACACAAAAAGGAAGATAAAAACGATTTTAGGCGAAAAATTGTTACCAAACAGTATTTGCTGTATATTTACTTGTATATCATCTGCAAATTCTGCAAAAAATGTCATCGATTTTTCGGAACTGGGGCCATGATTAAGAGGGAAACGTGCGCAGAGTAAAGCAGGTGTTCAACGTGGTTATGGCCCGGGTAAGGTACAGCATTCAGGAACGGAGGCCGCAGCTACCACAGGTTTTACAACATGTCCGTTTGCCCTTGTTAAGTCCAAAATTTATAGTCGGAACAGTGGGGTCTGATCCATTCAGTAAAAGTGACGAAGTGACTTAGTGGATGAAGCCAAGAACTACCTTCTGCTCTGTCGAACACCCCAGCCCTATTTAATTCAATGGGAGGACCTGAGGCACTCCGATACAACCTGTATATCACAAAATGGAGGGCCTCATTCACATTGTGGTACAATAGTTCAGGTAGTGGTCCAACACTCATAAAGCCTATGCACTAAGTGAAAGGGCTGCCAAAAATTAGACTGCAATGTCACTCCAATACACCCTTTATTACACATAAAGGAGGGCATCATACACACCCTTGAAAAATTAGGATTAATGGCCTGCTGGTGACCCTCTAAAACATTAGGGGCGAGGGCATGCCGCTAAGCTGACCATCTAAAACATTAGGAATGAGGGTCTGCTGCTGAGCCGACCATCTAAAACATTATGGGTGAGGGTCTGCTGCGGAGCTGACCATCCTAAACATTATATACGAAGGCCCGCTAGTGAGCTGACGCTATAAAACATTATATGAGAGGGCCCGCTAGAGAGCTGACCCAATAAAACTTTATATAAGAAGGCCCGCTGGTGAGCTGACCCATACAAAAATTGTCAAACAGGGCCCGCTGGTGAGCTGGCCCTATATAAAAATTATATCACAGGGCCCGCTGGTGAGCTGACCCTATATAAAAATTATATCACAGGGCCCGCTGGTGAGCTGGCCCTATATAAAAATTATATCACCGGGTATATGGAAGAGGAGGAGGAGGATGAGAAGATTAAGAGTCAACCATATACCCGTTTTTTGGGTGGAAGGGGTGAATGGGAATACAGAGTATTCCCATCATTGTAAATAACATATCTAAAGTGACTTTATGTTCCCCCGGGGCTTTCCTCCAGTGGAGTGGAGAAGTCAGGGGAAATCCAGGCCTTGTTCATTTTTATAAGTGTCAACCTATCAGCATTTTCGGTGGAAAGGCGTGTGCTGTTTGTCCCCAAGGCAGATCAGCTTCAGCACGGCCTGTTGACGCTTCCCCACTGCAGTGCTACACTGCTTCCAGCTACCGGCTGATGGGTGAGTGGCGCTGCGCGCAGAGAATTCGGAGGTGGAAACGGAGGAGGAGGAGGAGGAGCCAATAACGTAGGTGCTGGCGGAAACCCTGATGGAGGTAGGGCCCGCAATCCTCGGCGTGGGTAGCACCTGTGCCATCCCAGGGTCCGAGTCGCTCCCAGCCTCCACGACATTCACCCAGTGTGCCGTCAGGGAAATGTAGCGTCCCTGGCCACAAGCACTTGTCCATGTGTCAGTCGTTAAGTGGACCTTCCCAGTAACTGCGTTGGTCAGGGCACGGGTGATGTTACGGGACACATGGTGGTGTAAGGCGGGGACGGCACACCGGGAAAAGTAGTGGCGGCTGGGGACTGCGTACCGAGGGACAGCTGCTGCCATCAGGCTGCGTAAGGACTCAGTCTCCACAAGCCTAAATGGCAGCATTTCGATGGCCAGTAATTTGGAAAGGTGTGAGGTTTAGTGCTATGGCCTGTGGGTGGGTGGCTGGGTATTTTCGCTTGCGCTCAAATGCCTGGGGTAACGACATTTGGACGCTGCGCTGGGACAGGGAAGTGGATGTGGTCGCTTCAGATGGTACAGGTGCAGGGCGGGAGGTATGCGGGCCTGCGCCTTCGACAGGCGATTGGCCGGCACCGAAAACAGGGGAAGAGGAGGCAGTGGTGTGGCCTGCAGACACAGATTGGCGATCCGGGCGTTCCTCCCACTTATTACGGTGCTTGGATGCCATGTGTCGGATCATGCTGGTGGTGGTGAGGTTGCTAGTGTTCATGCCTCGGCTCATTCTGGTGTGGCACAGGTTGCAAACTACAATTCTTTTGTCGTCCGCACTTTCCTTAAAAAAACGCCATACCGCGGAACACCTAGCCCTTGGCAAGGGAGATTTACGCAAGGGGGTGCTCCGTGGAACATTTGCGGGCCGGTTTGGTGCGGTCCGCCTTCTTTCTTTAGCCACACCACTGCCTCTTCCAGCCTGTTGCAGTGCTGCAGATGGCTCACCCTCAGGACTGCTGTCATCGCTCGGCTCTCCACCTTCCCAGGTGGGGTCAGTGACCTCATCGTCCACCAAGTCCTCCTCCACTTCCTCACTCTGATCATCCTCCTCATTTCTTGATCCCACCACATACTCAGTCATTGACAACTGTGTATCATCCTCCTCATCAAGGTCTTGAGACAGTAATAGTGGTTGATTTGATGGCAACTGTGTCTCATCATCATCATCATCCACTTCCTTTGACCTTAAATGCCGTTCCCCTCTGTCATCTTCTTGTGATTGGGTACCCTCTAGAGGTTGTGAATCAGGGCACAAGATCTCATGTTCCTCTGCAAGCGTGCTTGGAGAGAGGTTCAAATGAAGGATTGGTGATGAGACGAGCTCCTCACTATATCCCAGTGTGGGATCACTTCTTTGGCCAGACCCTCTATGGTGGGAGGAAGGATGATCAGGGTGAGGATTGTGTTGACCAGACTCTTGGCTACTGAGAGTGGACTTGGTGGAAGACAGGGTGGTGCTTAACCGACTGGAAGCAGTATCAGCTGAAATCCAACCGACCACCTGTTCGCAGTGGTCTGACCTCGAGAGTGATGTCCTGCGACGCCCTGTAAACTGAGACATGAAGCTAGGTATGGTGGATGTCTTTCTTTCTTGTGCTCTGGCACCAGGCACAGTTTCTACGCGTCCTGACCCGCGCCCTGAACTATCAGGATCACGTCCACTTCCCCGTCCCTTTTTACCCGCCTTCTTCATATTACACGGAATATGTGCTGCTAATCTGCGGCTAGGCACAGTGAACGGAATATGTGACGTTTATTTTTTAAACTTTGCACACTAAACAGAATGTGCTGCTAATCTGCGGCTAGGCACAGTGAACGGAATATGTGACGTTTATTTTTTAAACTTTGCACACTAAATAGAATGTGCTGCTAATCTGCGGCTAGGCACAGTGAACGGAATATGTGACGTTTATTTTTTAAACTTTGCACACTAAACAGAATGTGCTGCTAATCTGCAACTTTGCACACTAAACAGAATGTGCTGCTAATCTGCGGCTAGGCACAGTGAACGGAATATGTGACGTTTATTTTTTAAACTTTGCACACTAAACAGAATGTGCTGCTAATCTGCAACTTTGCACACTAAACAGAATGTGCTGCGAATCTGCGGCTAGGCACAGTGAACGGAATATGTGACGTTTATTTTTTAAACTTTGCACACTAAACAGAATGTGCTGCTAATCTGCAACTTTGCACACTAAACAGAATGTGCTGCTAATCTGCGGCTAGGCACAGTGAACGGAATATGTGACGTTTATTTTTTAAACTTTGCACACTAAACAGAATGTGCTGCTAATCTGCAACTTTGCACACTAAACAGAATGTGCTGCGAATCTGCGGCTAGGCAGAGTGAACGGAATATGTGACGTTTATTTTTTAAACTTTGCACACTAAACAGAATGTGCTGCTAATCTGCAACTTTGCACACTAAACAGAATGTGCTGCTAATCTGCGGCTAGGCACAGTGAACGGAATATGTGACGTTTATTTTTTAAACTTTGCACACTAAACAGAATGTGCTGCTAATCTGCAACTTTGCACACTAAACAGAATGTGCTGCTAATCTGCGGCTAGGCACAGTGAACGGAATATGTGACGTTTATTTTTTAAACTTTGCACACTAAACAGAATGTGCTGCTAATCTGCAACTTTGCACACTAAACAGAATGTGCTGCTAATCTGCGGCTAGGCACAGTGAACGGAATATGTGACGTTTATTTTTTAAACTTTGCACACTAAACAGAATGTGCTGCTAATCTGCAACTTTGCACACTAAACAGAATGTGCTGCTAATCTGCGGCTAGGCACAGTGAACGGAATATGTGTCGTTTATTTTTTAAACTTTGCACACTAAACAGAATGTGCTGCTAATCTGCAACTTTGCACACTAAACAGAATGTGCTGCTAATCTGCGGCTAGGCACAGTGAACGGAATATGTGACGTTTATTTTTTAAACTTTGCACACTAAACAGAATGTGCTGCTAATCTGCAACTTTGCACACTAAACAGAATGTGCTGCTAATCTGCGGCTAGGCACAGTGAACGGAATATGTGACGTTTATTTTTTAAACTTTGCACACTAAACAGAATGTGCTGCTAATCTGCAACTTTGCACACTAAACAGAATGTGCTGCTAATCTGCAACTTTGCACACTAAACAGAATGTGCTGCTAATCTGCGGCTAGGCACAGTGAACGGAATATGTGACGTTTATTTTTTAAACTTTGCACACTAAACAGAATGTGCTGCTAATCTGCGGCTAGGCACAGTGAACGGAATATGTGACGTTTATTTTTTAAACTTTGCACACTAAACAGAATGTGCTGCTAATCTGCAACTTTGCACACTAAACAGAATGTGCTGCTAATCTGCGGCTAGGCACAGTGAACGGAATATGTGACGTTTATTTTTTAAACTTTGCACACTAAACAGAATGTGCTGCTAATCTGCAACTTTGCACACTAAACAGAATGTGCTGCTAATCTGCGGCTAGGCACAGTGAACGGAATATGTGACGTTTATTTTTTAAATTTGTGCCCCCCCCAAACAAAATATAACTGCTGCCCCCACACACAACAGTCCTAAAAAGGACTTTTGGGTCTTTCAAGAGTTCAAAAATTAATTTTTTCTCCCTACACTGACTTTCCCTTCCTATCCTCATCTCTCCCTGGCTAAGACTGAGCCGAACTCGCTGGTCAGGTGCTATACAGCACCCGATCACGGGTTCTGGCCAGCCAATCAGTGTAATGCCAGCAGCCAACATGGCTGCTGGCATTACACTGATGTCAGAGCCTCCCCGCACGTTTATTGGCTGCGCAGCAGCCGCGAAACGTGCGGGGAGGAGACCCGAACATGGCGGGCGAGCTCATGCGGTACTCGTACGAGTACCGCCATGTGCCGAGCAGAGCGATGCTCGAGCCGAACCGAGCTTCGGCCGAGCATGCTCGCTCATCACTAATAATAACGTACTATTAGAATTATCGTTCGTCTGAGTGCCAACATGTTCCACAGCACTATACAAAAGACATAACTCCAAAGTGTCCCTCTTTAGGAGTTATTTGTTCTCTGCACCTCCCAAGTGTACCTCTGTGGGAGCTATTAGGGCTCTATACCTCCCAAATGTCCCTCCTTAGGAGCTATTAGGGCCATACCTCCCAAGTGTTCCTCTTTAGGAGATATTAGAGGTCCATACCTCCCAAGTGACCCTCTTTAGGAGATATTAGAGGTCCATACCTCCCAAGTGTCCCACTTTAGGAGATATTAGGACTCCATACTTCCCAAATGTCCCTCTTTAGGAGATATTAGGGATTCATTCCTCCCAAGTGTCCCTCTTTAGGAGATATTAGGGCTCCATACCTCCCAACTGTTCCTCTTTAGGAGATATTAGGGCTCCATACATCCCAAGTGTTCCTCTTTAGGAGATATTAGGGCTCCATACCTCCCAAGTGTCCCACTTTAGGAGATATTAGGGCTCCATACCTCCTAAGTGTCCCTCTTTAGCAGATATTAGGGCTCCATACCTCCCAAGTGTTCCTCTTTAGGAGATATTAGGGCTCCATACCTCCCAAGTGTTCCTCTTTAGGATATATTAGGACTCCATACCTCCCAAGTGTCCCTCTTTAGGAGATATTAGGGCTCCATACCTCCCAAGTGTCCCACTTCAGGAGATATTAGGGCTCCATACCTCCCAAGTGTTCCTCTTTAGGAGATATTAGGGATCCATACCTCCCAAGTGTCCCTCTTTAGGAGATATTAGAGGTCTATACCTCCCAAGTGTCCCACTTTAGGAGATATTATGGCTCCATACCTCCCAAGTGTCCCTCTTTAGGAGATATTAGGGCTCCATACCTCCCAAGTGTCCCTCTTTAGGAGATATAAGGGGTCCATACCTCCCAAGTGTCCCTCTTTAGGAGATATTAGGGGTCCATATCTCCCAAGTGTTCATATTTAGGGGCTCTATACCTCCAAAGTGTCTCTCTTTAGGAGGTTCAGTCCCTCTTTGAGACCCAAATATGTCTGTCCCTCTTTCCCACCCTGGTGTCCCCCTTTTTCAGAGATCAGACTGTGTGGTGTATATACCATAAATTCTTGCGTGTAATATGCACAATTATGCCCCTCTTCACCTCATGTGAAGTGGGGGTACGTATTATACACAAGAAAACATTTTATTTAAAAAAAAAAAAAAAAAGCCAAATTTTCCCTTCTTCCCTCCCTCCCCACTTAACCATCGCTGCCTCTCCTGCTCTGAAGTTCAAATGCAGCATCCTGACAGGGTCCCAGCGGGCGGCATGCTTGCACATTGGATCTATGGTATTGCCCTGTGAGGACCTTGGGGTCCTCGTAATACAGGGCCACACTGGAAGTGGGTGGTGGATACAAGCATGCCGCCCTCTGGGACCCTGTCAGGATGCTGCATTTGGACTTCGAAGCGGGAAAGGCAGCAATGGGTAAGTGGGGAAGCAGGGAAGAAGGGAAAATTTGGCATTTTTTGTGTGTTTTGTCAAGGTATAACCGGGGAAAACAAGGGTGTGTATTATACATAGGCACTCTTGTTTCCCCTGAAATCTTGGGTATAATATGCACCTGCGTATTACACACAGGTGCGTATTATACCTGAGATTTTACGGTAAGTGTATCACATTGCTCCATAGGAATAAAACTCACATTAATGTTTATTTAAACTTCAGTATATATGTGTATAAATTAATCTTTGTAAATAACTACTTTAGTCTTTGTAATTTAGTTACACAAAGTAGGTCATGAAATAAAGTCTTGGTAATGCCACACCCACCAGCCACGGCCTGCGCAATGCCACCTACAACAAAAGTGTCCCTCTTTGTCCATTTGAAATGTTGCGAGATATAACTTTAGCTGAGCTAGCCACACCTACATTCTGAGTTGTGGGTGTGACCTGTAGAAGTCCAGTGGTGTCCCTGCACTAGATGTTCTCTCCTGTTTTATGGTAGCTAGTTTCATCAATAATTTCCATGCCTTATTATTAAATCCTTTGGATGCTAGAGAGGTCTCTAGTGCATTGTAAAAGCAATGATTTGGAGACCTCTTTAAAAGCCATAAGGGTGACCACATTTCAGTTCTGCCATTCAGGGACACTGCGGAGAGAAAAATACACCACAGAGTTCTAAACACTAGAGCACAGAGTTCTAAACACTAGAGCACAGAGTTCTAAACACTTGAGCACAGAGTTCTAAACACTACACCACAGAGTTCTAAACACTAGAGCACAAAGTTCTAAACACTAGAGCACAGAGTTCTAAACACTACACCACAGAGTTCTAAACATACACCACAGAATTCTAAACACTAGAGCACAGAATTCTAAACACTACACCACAGAGTTCTAAACACTACAGCACAGATTTCTAAACACTAGAGCACAGAGTTCTAAACACTACACCACAGAGTTCTAAACACTACACCACAGAGTTCTGAACACTAGAGCACAGAGTTCTAAACACTACACCACAGAGTTCTAAACACTAGAGCACAGAGTTCTAAACACTAGAGCACATAGTTCTAAACACTACACCACAGAGTTCTAAACACTACACCACATAGTTCTAAACACTAGAGCACAGAGTTCTAAACATACACCACAGAGTTCTAAACACTACAGCACAGATTTCTAAACACTAGAGCACAGAGTTCTAAACACTACACCACAGAGTTCTAAACACTACACCACAGAGTTCTAAACACTACACCACAGAGTTCTAAACACTAGAGCAGAGTTCTAAACACTAAGCACAGAGTTCTAAACACTACAGCACAAAGTTCTAAACACTACACCACAGAGTTCTAAACATACACCACAGAGTTCTAAACACTACAGCACAGAGTTCTAAACACTACAGCACAGAGTTCTAAACACTAGAGCACAGAGTTATAAACACTAGAGCAGAGTTGTAAACACTAGAGCACAGAGTTCTAAACACTACAGCACAAAGTTCTAAACACTAGAGCACAGAGTTCTAAACACTAAACACTAGAGCACAGAGTTCTAAACACTAGAGCACAAAGTTCTAAACACTACACCACAGAGTTCTAAACATACACCACAGAGTTCTAAACACTACAGCACAGAGTTCTAAACACTACAGCACAGAGTTCTAAACACTAGAGCACAGAGTTATAAACACTAGAGCAGAGTTGTAAACACTAGAGCACAGAGTTCTAAACACTACAGCACAAAGTTCTAAACACTAGAGCACAGAGTTCTAAACACTAAACACTAGAGCACAGAGTTCTAAACACTAGAGCACAAAGTTCTAAACACTACACCACAGAGTTCTAAACATACACCACAGAGTTCTAAACACTACAGCACAGAGTTCTAAACACTAGAGCACAGAGTTCTAAACACTACACCACAGAGTTCTAAACACTAGAGCACAGAGTTCTAAACACTAGAGCACATAGTTCTAAACACTACACCACAGAGTTCTAAACACTACACCACATAGTTCTAAACACTAGAGCACAGAGTTCTAAACACTAAACACTAGAGCACAGAGTTCTAAACACTAGAGCACAGAGTTCTAAACACTAAACACTAGAGCACAGAGTTCTAAACACTAGAGCACAAAGTTCTAAACACTACACCACAGAGTTCTAAACATACACCACAGAGTTCTGAACACTAGAGCACAGAGTTCTAAACACTACACCACAGAGTTCTAAACACTACAGCACAGAGTTCTAAACACTAGAGCACAGAGTTATAAACACTAGAGCAGAGTTGTAAACACTAGAGCACAGAGTTCTAAACACTACAGCACAAAGTTCTAAACACTAGAGCACAGAGTTCTAAACACTAAACACTAGAGCACAGAGTTCTAAACACTAGAGCACAAAGTTCTAAACACTACACCACAGAGTTCTAAACATACACCACAGAGTTCTAAACACTACAGCACAGAGTTCTAAACACTACAGCACAGAGTTCTAAACACTAGAGCACAGAGTTATAAACACTAGAGCAGAGTTGTAAACACTAGAGCACAGAGTTCTAAACACTACAGCACAAAGTTCTAAACACTAGAGCACAGAGTTCTAAACACTAAACACTAGAGCACAGAGTTCTAAACACTAGAGCACAAAGTTCTAAACACTACACCACAGAGTTCTAAACATACACCACAGAGTTCTAAACACTACAGCACAGAGTTCTAAACACTAGAGCACAGAGTTCTAAACACTACAGCACACAGCTCTAAACACTACAGCACAGAGTTCTAAACACTAGAGCACAGAGTTCTAAACACTAGAGGGAAAACTGCCCATTGATTGCTGTTTCAGAAAGCAATGCCTGCTGTGCGCTACAAGAAAATATACATCAAGCCTAAAGCCTCAAACTAACATCACACTACAGCAAAATTACACTGCAGCTCCCGATTGATGCCTGGATCAAAGCACAGTTATCTGTCTAGTGTTTTGAGCTCTGTCAGGAAGCTATTTTATTGTAGCCCAGCAGAGGCATCACTTCCTGTCACAGTAGAAAATGGGCAGTTCTCCTTATAATGTACCTGTGCACTGGAGTCTTCATTCCGGTACTTTGTATTTTCCCAGGAGGGGGCTGCCCGGGACAAGGGACACACACATAAAATAGGAACATGTGGTCACCCTACAGGTCATGGGTGGCTCCTTGTGCAACTGGGGTGCTTCGTTTATTTTGGCACCTGAGACATGTAAATTTATTTCCGATTTTTCCTATTGGGAGTTCAGATCCACCTAACATAAATATATTTTAGAAAGCAGAATACAGTTTTATAAAGTGGCTGAACTCCTCCCCCATATAAACATACTTCTTAAACCCTTTGGGTGCCAGATGGGTACGCAACACATTGCAAAGCAATGTATTGCGTACCCCTCTGGCACTCAAAGGGTTAACACTTCAACTTTTTTGGTGTCATAGGGATTTGCAGCACATTGCTTAGCAATGCATTGTGTGCCCCCTCTGGCATTCAAAGGGTTAAGGAATAAGAACTAGAGGGGTGAACAGTGCATTGCTTCACAATGTATTGCACACCACTTTGGTACTTAAATGGTTAACATCTTGTATTCTAGAAATATTTACAGTACATTTCAAAGTTGTGCGTTAGAGGCATTTCTAGCAGGCAAGAGGTTAATGGGACAAAGTGTTTGTAAGGAAATCTAAACTCTTGCACATGTTCTTTTGGGCAAAGTGTATAAATCTATTCCTTTTATGTGGCCTGCACAGATTATTCTGTAATTCTGGGATGTATAGACGCCTCTGCACCACTTTATCACTGTAGCCAAGAACATAAATCAAGATCATTGGCTTGTATTGTCTTACTTATGAGAAATGACGCTTTAGTTTTCCTTCTCATGGGATTCTTTAAAGACGATCCGTCACCCTAAGACATGTTTAGTTTGTTTTATTTCATTTTTTATTAAACTCTGCCTATGCGTTGTGTAATTTTTCTGTAATATAAACCATTTTTGGGAAATTTCCCATCTGAATGCCGTAGGAGTACGCAAAACATGGCAAAGGTACGCGTTTCGAACCCCTCTGGCACTCACAGGGTTAACCTTTACGTTTTGGTGGCAGTGTGTTATGTTATGCTATTTTCCTTCACAGTGCGCTAATTAGCTCTGTTTGACGCCATATGTATCCCTTGCTGTGCTATTAATAATGTCCCCAGTGTGTGGGCCCTGCCTACATTCATTCTTAGTTCAGTGTGTGGTCCTACTGTCACAGTGCATAAAGAAATTAACATAAAGTGTCACACTGTGCCACCAGGGCTGGTTCTAGGTTTCTTTTTTTTTTTTGCACATTCTAAACAATGCAATGTGTACTTGTATTTAAGAGAGGTGTTTTCAGATTTATCTGTATAACATGCCTGAGGAAGAGACCTAAGACGTGTTGAAAGCTTGCATTCTAAATCTGCTTAGTTATCCAATAAAGGTATCACCCTGGTTATATTTGCCTCCTGGACTTTATGTCGTTATTTGACACTTCTATGCCTATATCTGGGAGAGTGTCCTTAATCCATTTGACAGTTGAAAGGTTATTTTTTCTTCACAATTGTAAGCATTTGTCTATTATCCTCTACAGAGGTCTTCCATGGTCTACCAGGTTGTTTGCTATTGCTGAGCTTCCCCTGTGTGTTTGTGCTTCTTAACAATGTACCACACTGTTGATTTTCACACACCTAATGTTTTGGCTATATTTATGGTCAATTTATTCTGATTTTTTTCTGCCTTATCCTGCTTCACTGGTACTGACACTTCTTTGATTCTCATGTTGAGAGAACATAGAAATAGACTCCAAATGTAAACGTCACACATAAAATCAACCCTAGGCCTTATGTTCGCTCTCTTGTGCATGAACTAATAACGAAACAAACCTGGCCAAGAAACAAATGAGCAGCCAACTGTCCAATTACTTTTGGTGCTTTAAAGTGGATGAACTATGCATAAAAATGGCTGTAATCCCCACATGGTTCACAAATTATGGATGTAAATACATTCAAATTAAACTGACAGTCTGTACTTCATCATCTTACTCATTGCTTCACTAGAAATCCAGTGTGCTGGAGTGCAGAGCCAAACAACCAAGCGTGTGTCCAAATTCACTTGGACCACACTGTATAAGAGTGAATGAAACAGACATTTCCAACATATCGTAAAACAATTTTGTATGTGGCATCTCTGTCAACAAAGGGGTTAATGATATAGCACCAGTTACCTGTAATCTGTGTGTGTGTATGCGGGGTTTACAAATATTCCAGTGCTGATAATTTTCTGCACTAAGACATTTGATGAATTTGATGAATTTGAGGGTATTATACAGTTAACCATAAACACTAGTTTGATACAATGTATCATTCTAACAGTGTGGAGAGACAGAATTGATACATTGTCCGTGCAGCTGTACAAGCTTTGAACCTCTTGAAGTGGAACTATCACACAAATTAAAGTTACCCCCCCCCCAATAATTATGCACATAACGATAAGCATATCCATACTAGTATTATCCAGAATATGTCAGGAGTTACTGACAAATCCAGCTCATTCTGAGATGGTCTGGCAGGTATCAGTTCAGACATCTTGCCAAAGAGACATCTGCGTGCCTGTGCTGTCTGTCCCGGTCTCCTCTAGGTGGCGTTACATTGTACCTTAAGGTACAGGAAGGGACTGACAGCGCAGGAGCACAGATGCCTTTACAGTGAGCTGCTTGCCTGACCGTCTCAGAACAAGTTGGCTTTCTCAATAACGGTCGATTTATTCCAGGTAATACTAGTATGGATATGCTTATTGTTATGTGCATAATTATTGGGGGTAACTTTAATTTGAGTGATGGTTCCTCTTTAAGAACCAGAGAGGTGCATAGCACATTGTGCAGAAATGCATTGCAAATCTGTCTGGTGCTTAAGGGGTTAAATTAGATCAAATATATCAAGAACAACACTCCTATCTCAGTCAAGAAAAATGGGACAGGTGTGTAGGTGTTTATGTATATATGTGTGAGTGTGTTTAAAATATATTTTAACCCCTTAAGGACCGGAGGTTATGGGACATTTCCATCCCATAACGACCGCATAGGGGCACTTTGATGCGCCGGTACACGTGACCTGTCACGTGTATCGGCGCGTCACTATGGGGCTTGAAAGAGATCGCTCCGATCTTGGAGTGGTCTATTTCATGCCCTATTTTTACTTTTTACTTTTTTTACTCCCGGTAGAGCGCTGTAAGTAAAAAGTACGTGACATACCATGACCGTCATCGGTCCTTGAGTAGTTCAAGGACCGTGACGGTCCTGTTACGTCAAGGGTCCCTAAGGGGTTAAACAAAGATGAAGCCATCAGATCAAAATAACTGTCCACTCTTGCTTTAGTGCATTTCAGCTCACACTCTCTACCGTAGTTAGTATACAGCTGTCTTCAGGTGAATAGGAAAAGCACATTTATAATATGGTTTGGTGCTTATGCACTTAAGAAATATTTTTCTTTTCAAATGCCGGCTAGGTACGCATACCTCCCATCATTTAAAATGGCCAAAGAGGTAGACTTTTGTTTTAGGTGTTGTTGCAGGGGGTGTGATTGGTGGATTGAACATTATCAATAGTTTAAGGTCACTTCATGACCTGCTGACAGCTCATTTGTGAGTGAATAAATGATTTAGAACAAGTACAACATATTTTATTTACACAGGCTAATTTATAAACACATAAACTGAAGAGTAAACAAACATTAAATGTGAGTTTTCTTGCTGTGAAGCAATGTGATACATATATACACACCACACAGTCTGATCTCCTAAACACAGGGACACCAGGATGATACAGTTATACACACCACACAGTCTGATCTCCTAAACACAGGGAAACCAGGGTGATACACTTATATACACACCACACAGTCTGATCTCCTAAACACAGGGACACCAGGGTGATACACTTATATACACACCACACAGTCTGATCTCCTAAACACAGGGACACCAGGGTGATACACTTATATACACACCACACAGTCTGATCTCCTAAACACAGAGACACCAGGGTGATACACTTATATACACACCACACAGTCTGATCTCCTAAACACAGGGACACCAGGGTGATATACTTATATACACACCGCACAGTCTGATCTCCAAAACATAGGGACACCAGGGTGATACGCTTATATACACACCACACAGTCTGATCTCCTAAACACAGGTACACCAGGGTGATACACTTATATACACACCACACAGTCTGATCTCCTAAACACAGAGACAGAAGGATTTGTGTCTCAAAGAGGGACTGTCTCTCCTAAAGAGGGACACTTGGGAGGTATGATACATGATATTTAACCCACTGAGCACTAGAGAAGTATCCAATGTATTGGGAACCCTTCTGGCACTCAGAGAGTTAAAGACAAGCATAGGCAAAATAAGCTTTTATACCGACTATAAACAATTAATGGCTAAATTACTAAGCTGACTTTCATTTATATAAACTTTCATGCTAAACAGTAAAACAGCTGCCTCATTGCTAAAGATCAGGTAATGATTGTTTGCAGAAAGTCACATTTTTATTTAATAGAAGTTGCATGAAGGAGATTGACCATCTCCACAAAGGCCCCCGGGCCTTAATTTTGATATGTCTACTAAGAGGAACTGGAGCAATTCAGGAATAAACCAACAGCTAATCTCAGATGTACGTTTCATCCTTGTCAGGCCTCATCAGTGCGGTGCAGATGGATTCCTTAGGCATTGATAGCAAGGGGGACACTTTTGGAATACCCTTCACTCTTAGGGAGACCCCCAATGCAATGCCCATCTGGCACTCAAAGGGTTAATGAAAATATATGTTATATGGGTTTTCCTGCTGAGTAGAACACAAGTACTACTGGGAGATTTTCCGTTCAACAGTTACAACTCAATTGTTTGTGTATATTTTTTGTTACATTAAACTGGAGTTTGTTTCTTTTCTATCACGCAATATGACTCAAAAGTGACTCAATGACTCAAAAGTGACTCAATTTCTCCCACTGGGTACATTTTAAGAAAAAAATGCCAGGTGGGCCTCATTTGATGTTGCTGCTGACAGTTTGTTGACGTTTGAGCTGCAATAACTTTTGAATGGAAAAGTCTCAGATCAGTGGGAATGCCATGTTTTACTTAGCATATAGAATGTATTGTGTCTTTAAGGACCAGATGGGTGTGCAATGTGTAGGATCAATAAAAGACCCTTTTAAACCCCTGTCTTTGCCCTCAGAGCTATGGAAACAAAGTATCCATACCTCAACACTCACTGGTTCTCTCCTGGGTTCTCACAGTGATCTGCACAGCTGGGTGACATCAGAGTTTTACTCCATGCTTATAGGAACTTTAATCCAGCCCATCTAAGCCCTAAACAGAGGAGAGAGTTTCCCATGAGTGCCATGGAAATAGGGTAACCACATGTCCCTGATTGTTCAGGACAGTCCCTGATTTGAAATATGTGTCCCATGTCCCTGGCAGCCCCCTTCAGGGACAATAAAAGCCCTTGAATGAAGACTCCACAGTACAGAGTTCTAATCACTAGGGGAACTGCCTATTATCTATTGTGACAGAAAATGATGCCTCTGCTGTGCTACAAGAAAATGGCTTCCAGACAGAACTCTAAACTATAGAAAGAGGCCTGAGGCTTGATCCTGACATCAAACAGGCACCGCAGTGCAATGTTGTTGCAGTGTAATGCTTGTCTAAAGCTTTGGGTGTGATGTATATTTTCTTGTAGCCTGCAACATGCATCACTTTCTGTCACAGCAGTTAATGGGCAGTTCTCCCTCTAGTGTTTAGAACTCTGTGGTGCACCGGAGAAAGAGAAGGTTGCTCACTGATGACCAGTGATGTGTAGTGACCCCTCCCACATAGCTGCACTAGAGCTGAGGGCAAGTTCTCTACTGCTTCCATCTGTACAATGTCCCTGAATGGCAGAATGGACATGTGGTCACCCTACAAGGAAAGCACTGACTTTAGGTTCCCTTAGCCACACCTCTAGTCCTCACATGACTCCACTCCTAGTACCATACAGTGTCCTGGCATGGAAAACACCCTTGGCCTTTAAGAATCAAGAACAGAAAAAGCTTCAAACCCTTGGTTGCTAGAAAGATCTCCAGTGCATTGATCAGTAATGCATAGGGGATCTTGCTAGCATTCAAGGAGTTAAATAATAGCCTGTAAATGGGTGTAAAACAAGTGCAAGAAAAATGAGATTGTTCTAGCCACACCCACAATTGTATGAATGTAGGTGTGACCAGAGCAGCTGAGGCACCTCCCCTCTAGGTAGTTGAATAGTCTATGAATAAGCACGATACGTGCAAAATGTATGACAGAGTCATCCTCGCGGTGTTCTGCATATTTCTCAATAAAGAAGTGATTTTAAAGGAAACAATCTTGAGTGCGATGGACTTCTTCTATTCTTCAATATTGATGATTTTGGCTCATCTGTCTGTACAAAACCTTCTTTCCTGGTAAAAGCTCATGTGATGAGTTTAATGTTTAATTTGGGCTGATAATGGTGCCAGTGCTTTTCCTCTATTCCACACTCTAGGCAGTTGCCTACATTGCCTATTCAGAAATCTGACTAGGTTTAATCCTTTGAGTGCCAGAGTGGTACGCAACGCATTGCGTACCATTCTGGCACTCAAAGGGTTAAAATGGTCTTTTATTGACCTTATACGACCCCATTTAAAGGGTTAACCTTTTGGGTAATAATGTTGTACCTTTGACGCACACAAAAGATTATTAACACTATAACACATGTGCAATGCTGTTCTATTTCCTGTAGTGAATAATGGCAGTGAATGTAAATATACAGCAGTATCTTAAACTAAACACTGGACTGTACCAGTCCTGAGGGGTGTTACCTATTTTCCTTGCTGCTTCCAGTTGATCATATGTAGCCAGATGTCCTCCTTCATATTCACACACAGCTTTGGCCTCCCTGTAGGTAAGTTGGTATTTTCCATTCCGTGATTCCCTGTGATAGACTCCAGCTGCCTGCTCTGTAGAATATACCAAGGAACAATTATGATATTGTTTAGTGAGATCCTAAAGACTAGTTTACCTCCTGCACTGGATATATTAAGTGCTGTGACTCAATGCCAGCTCTAAACAAAGGATTGATTTCAGTGACAGGGGGGTTATTGGGCTGTTAACCACATTTAAAATAATCATGTTGTTCCAAAATAATAAGGTGTTAACCCCTTGAGAGGCAGCTATTTCTCCAATATGTTTCAAGATCTTTGGCACCCAATAAGGAACACTAACATCTCTAATATATAAAAAAAAAATTCTTAAAAGAACCAAAACCCTTAACCCCTTAAGGACCCATGACAGTTCTGGACCGTCATGAATTGTTATACCCTTAAGGTACCATGACAGTCCTGGACCGTCATGGGTTGTTATACCCTTAAGGACCCATGATGGTCCTGGACCGTCATGGAATTCCGGGCTCTGTGCATGCGCGGCCGGTCCTTAAGGGGTTAAAGGAGAAGTAACACGACATGATACTTTCAATTCTTAATTCAGCCACCAGAATACTCTTCCTCTCCTCTAGAACAGTACTCATCCCATCACTTTTAAAATCACTGTCATGGCTTCACTTAAAGCAGCGTATCACATTCAAAATCCTCCTCATTACCTTCAAGGGTCTCCATCACTTGTCCCCTCCTTATATTTCATCTTTGTTATCCTGCCATATACCTGCATGTCCACTAGGCACCACACATGGTGGACTACTCTATGCCCCTTTAACCACTATCGATGTATCATGACTGAAGGCTTTCTCCCTTGCTGCTCCTTACCTCTGGAACTCCTTACCACCCAGCGTTCGCCTATCCTCAATCCTCAACAACTTCAGACCCAAGCTAAAAGAGCACCTTTTAAATATAGCACTACCGTAATATGTAAACATTATCTCATATGTCAAAAACTGCACTTCCTCCTCTACCTGCTTGTATGTCACCCATCCTATACTTATATTAGAAGCTCTATGGGGCGGAGACCTTGTATCCTAATGTATACTCACCTGGTGTTACCCTTATGATTGTCTATATAAGCTCTTAATTAGTGCACTTATTGTACCCCTTCTATACTAAATGTAAAGTGCCAATACACAGGTTTGCACTATATAAATAAATATATACATACATACATACATAATAACCCCCACCTTTCGTTGCTATGGCCAGGAAATCCTAATGGCTTCTATGAATTTGACCCTGGTGCCTTTGTTCAAGAGATACAATTATCAGTCCTACATGTCATGTCCATGGAGATGGCAATGACAGTTCTTAGCTGGGTGAATTGCAGATATGTAGTGTTTTTTTATCTTCTTTTTTTAATATCTGTATATTTACTAAGAAGTACTCATAAAAAATTGAGTGTTTCAATCAGAGCAGCATTCTCTAGACCAGAATCAAATCAATGATACACAAAGGATTTCTTATTTACTAACAGATGGAGTTTACACAATGACAAAAAATGCTTCCAAAACATTGCTGTTTCTCAGCTTCTGGTTCGCTAGAATGTAGATATCAGGTGATATGTCCCTGCTTGTACTATCTGGGAGTGTCCTTATTGGTCCTCTAGGAACCCTTGACATGATTTAGCTTAGAGTTTTCACTGCCTGAAGATACAAAAGAGTATCTGCACATCTCCCTCTGTCTTTGTGATAGAAATGGCAACAACCTAGGGACTAAATAAGCAGTTGTTTGGTGCAGATGAAAAGTTAGTTAACACTGGGCCCTTCACCCTGACTGTACAATACCAGCCTTGGCCCATAACCAATAACAGAGCACCAATAAACCAGACACCAAAGTGTGTGTGTGTGTGTGTGGGTGGGCAGGGTAAAGGCCACGGCACAGTTGGTTGGGACCCGTACCAGCCCACAAAACCACCTGCCAGTTTTGGTATGTGCCAGCCCCCTTCCGGTATGTGCCGGTGAGTGTGTAAACCCATGCCAGCCAGCCTATGTGAGCATGTAACCCTGCTTGAGTTTCCCAAACCTGTCTACCCATGCCCCTGTGGGGGCTGAAATTACCTGGAAAGCCGGCCCTAGGCCCCAACAACTTGCCATGACAATTTTGTTAACAAATATTCTACAAAGCAGGAAACTATAATACGAACAGTATGTACAATATAATTAACATACATCTCTTTGCTAAGTATACATTCTACCCTATTAACCTTACTACTAACAAGTCTATCCTAAAAACCAGTCCTGAGGTATCAATGAGCCTGCAAAAGAATGGTTAGAAAGAAACAAGAGATACACAACAATCAAAAAGGGGTGGTAGGGAAGGGTGCTAATTCCCCAGCCGGATCTCTGGGGGAAATCTTTCTTTTGGGATCCGTCTTATATACTCCCAACAACTCCCCCCCGGCTTCCCACCAGCCCCCCAGACCGAATGAGAGGGTCGTTCCTGCTGGATCGACGTCCAGTTAGGATGACCCCCTCTTTACTTGTGGTTAGGCCATGATTAAAGGGATAGTAATGTTTCAAAATAAAAGCAGCTCCAATTAATCTCCACAGTATTTGGGCCATGGAGAGTGTTATTTCAATTCTGTCAGAGTTGTAGTTCAAGAGTAATTGAATTATAAAATTTCCCCCTCCCGCCCCTCTTACCTAGTGTAAGCCACCTCCCCTCAGATGTGGAATATGGTCTTAAGACCAGACAGCTCACAGCAAGGGACAATCTTCTTACTTCGAGAACAATGAAAACCCTGTCCCCCTTGACACGTTTATCCGTTTTTTCCCTTATACTAACTGAAGATTGTCCATCTCTGCAAGCCATCTGGACACCACCTTTCTGTTCTGAGGTGAGCAGTGTTACATCAGTAAAAGGGGCGGGAGGGGGATACTTTATCATTTGGTTACTCATGAACTACAACTCTGACAGTAATTAAATAACACTTTCCATGGCCCAAATACTATAAAGATTAAATGGAGCTGCTTTTATTTTGAAACATTACTATCCCTTTAAATCACTGTGAAGGAATCAGCATTGTATTACATCTTCCACATGTGTGATTTATTATTAAATAAACCACATAATAAGTTTTCTTCCAGTACGAGAGAGAGAATCTTATTTCTTCGTCCCTTCCAACTTCCAAAAAAGCATATAAATAAAATAATAAATCAAAGACTTTCCCTCTCTTTGAATTAACATTGAAGCCACTGTTTGCTGGTACAGTAATTACCCTTTGTGTGTAACATACAAACACCAAAATGTATGACTGCCAGAGGGTGTGTGGGGTACATTGCGCTGCACCCCTCTGGCACTCAAAGTGTTAACTAGACCAGCTGTAGAGGGGTATATAAGCTGGTAAATGAATTGGCATAATCCTCCTATATAATAATTCGCTAGAATGTTTGTCAAGATGCAGTCATGCGCAGTAGAGACTGCCTGCGTTCAGGCAGTCTCTACTGCGCATGATTGCATCACGTGAGTGAGCCGTCGCAAGACTGAATCACGTGGAGCAGTGAGGTAGTGGCCTCTTAACCCTTTGAGTGCCAGAGGGGTATGCAGCGCGTTGCAAAGAAATGCGTTGCGTGCCCCTCTGGCACTCAAAGGGTTAACATTACCCAGACCTTGGCTGTGTACATGGGCTTTTACACTAGTAAGAAATAATCTGGAAGTTACAGCTATATAAAAATGAGTAAATAACCATCAGTCAGGGTAGGCAATGGACTACAGCAAGGGTGGGCAACCTGGCTGGCTGGGGAATGATGGGAATTAAATCTTGAACAGCTGGAGTGCTTCAGGTTGCCCATCCCTGGGCTATAGCCCCACATTTTGATTGGAACTTCAGCTGTGATGGCCACACCCACATTCTGAGTTGTTAGCATGGTCAGATTAACCTTAACCTCTTAACGACCGGGGTATCGGCACCGCGACGCGACTGAACGTCCGCGGAGCTTTTTTTTTTTTTTCCGGACTCCCCGAATGGCGTGCAGCCGCGGGGGGAGCCCGGAACTCCATGACGGTCATAGTACATCATAGGTCGTTCAGTCAGATCGACCCTTGACGTACTATGACCGTCAAGGGTCGTTAAGGGGTTAATGACCCTGCATTGGAGAACCTCTTCAGCAAACGTAGGTGCTATTGACTAAGCTAAAAAAGTAAAATTTTGGAGCAAACAAACTGCAAAAAAATTCTCCCAAATTCACAGCTTGAATCCAAGAGTGGTCTCTGATGCATTGCGAAGCAATATGTTGGAGACCATGCCCTCTAGCAGTCAAGAGGTTAAAATCCCTATTTAACCCTTTGAGAGCAAAAGGTGTGTGTGCAATGCATTGGGGCTATTTCCTTTATGGTACAGATGGTTTTCCTCCAGCCTCTTTAACTTAATGAACTACACATCAAGGGGTTTTTGTTTGTTTGTTTGTGCTTGTCTGTTATGTATATATCCTGTTGTTGGGGAAAGTGGGTGGAGTAATGGGAGTGGTCATGTAAGTAATGAGGGTGTGGCCATGGGCATACCAGTGGAGCTTGAGATGTAAATCCAGCCCTGTAATATAATATATTATAATTCGCTAACTTTGTCAGTAGCCGTCATGCGCAGTAGAGATGGCTGAGTGTGCTGCAGTCATACGCAGTACAGACTGCCCGCGTTATGGCTGGTACAGAGCGGGGCGCTACGAATTCAGTCCAGAGTCCTCTCTGTGCACCAGAAGGTGCACAGAGAGGACTACGATCTGAATTTGGAGCGCCCCGCTCCATATCAGCCGCGGCGCGGGCAGTCTCTACTGTGCATGACTGCACCGTGGCTGTTGCTGGGTGGCACTGTGGCCCGTGTACACAGGCTCTTCAACTAGTTCACTATAAACCATGATTGGGTGATGCAGTCATTAGGATTGCTTGGCCACTCCCATAACTCACCATGGTGGGTGGGGTCAGCATGCCTGAGGGTCCTCACATATGGTGCCTACTTTGCTAATCATAAATCCATCCATAGTGATAATTAATTGGAAAAATAGCACTTTGCTATACTAATGACAGCTGTAACAATTACTGAACAGATCAACTGAACTATAGGGGACAACTATAAATAAACATTGATTTAAATGGAGATTACAACTCCATGAATGCTATGGAGGTCTCCAGTGCATTGAAGACATGTCTACACTGGCGTAACACTAGGGGTCGCACCTGCGACCGGGTCTGTCACTCCAGGGGCCCGGCTGCCCCCAGCGAACCCCTAACCCAGCTCCAGCAGCAAGTAGGTCAGTGCCTTCGAATCTCCCTCTCCGGCACTCTAGTAATGCAGAGCGCTGGGAGATGACACCATCATCCGTGCGGGAGCTTGGTGGCGTCTAGTTACGCATCTGCATGTCTAGCATTCAAGGGTTTAAACCCCCATTAAAAATCCAGGGAAAATTGAAAGATTTGTATTTCTTACGTATGGTGCAATTGGTTTGCAACTCTTTTTAGTACATCAGCCTCACTTTTAACCCTGTAAAGTGGATCTGTCACCTTGATTTTCTATATAAATTTTAAAATTTTAGGTAAAACTGCCTATGTATCATGTTAACTAGAAGTCCGGCAGATATGTAGTTTAGAAATTATTCACACTTTTATTCCTTAGGAAAGTAAAAATGAAAGTCTCCTGGTGCAGCACAGAGCTTAATTAGCATATGAAGCATCACTGAAAACCTTACTTAACATATGAAACATCACCAACAAGGCTGTATTAGTATATGAAAAGTCACTGGTACCTCGCAGTTACCTCAATTAACATACGGTACAAGTATGAATATCTCATTAACTGTACATTTGCTGGCCTTTTGGTTAACAGGAAACTTAGGCGGTTTTAACCCTTTGAGTGCCAGAGGGGTGCACAAAGCAATGCGTTGTTAACCGCTCTAAAGGATAATGAAATTTTCTTATATGCAAACTTGAATCAAGATGACAGGTCCACTTTAAAGAAGGTTATAAAATGCAGTGCTTTGCAATCTGTTGCATATCCTTCTTTTGCTTAAAGGGATAATAATACCTGAAAAAAATGCAGGTCTGTTGTATTTCAATATTTTCTGTTTTGTAGTTCAACAGTAATTCAATGTAAAGGATCCCCTTCCCTTTTACCTACATCTCTCTGAGCTGGCCTGATGGAGCACAGTGAGGAACAATCTTCACTGAACATAAGAAAAATCCTGCCCACCTTCGTCAAGGGGGGGGGGCAGGGTTTTCCTTATACTCAGTGCCTGAAGATTGTCCCTCACTGCTCACTGTCCAGTCCCAGGACCGGATTCCACATCTGAGGGGAGGTGGCATAATGGAGGTAAAAGGGGCAGGAGGGGAACCTTTAGCATTGAATTACTGTTTAACTACAAAATGGAAAATATTTAAATGCAGTGTTACATGGCTCACATTATAGGAGGATCAATCGGAGCTGCATTTTCTTCAGGTATTACTATTCCTTTAAAATGTTAAAATGGCTTTGAGGTCTTTTATAGTTTTTTTGGATCATGTCTCTTTAAATGGATAGTAATACTTAATGTGTAAATATATATATATATTGTAGGAAGTACACTGCTGAAAGGTGTTTTATCCAATAATTATTGCAGCTCAGACTTAAATGTTTTCAGGTGCAGTATCCCAGTGGCCTGAAATTGTATAGTGGCGCTGTTGCTACACCATCCTATTGCGATTTATGGTTAACTGACCAGAGCTGTCCATAGGATGGAGTATCAACAGCTCCACTGTAACATTTAGGCCATTCAGATACTGCACCTAAAAAAAAAAAAAAATCATGTTTGAGGTGCAATAACTATTGGCTCTCAGCAATGGGAGTATCCTTGTTTTACTCAAGAGGATAATCCCTACAATATATATATTTTTATATTTTAAGCGTTACTATCTCTTTAATACAAATAAAACAATAAAAACATAAAAGGGGCACCCAGTAGTGTAATATAGCCAATAACAGTGAGTTAAAGTAAAATAAATCTTACTCACAAATTCCAATGGTCAGCTTAGAAGATAGTCCAAGCTGACAAGTAGGCTTGTGGAGAGATCTCACCGTATCCACTGGCCCTATCTTGATGCTCGATACACATTTTTTTATGGTGGAGAAAGCAGGGTAGCCTTGAAATGCGTTGCCTTTGTTTTTACATTTATGTATTTCTGATACAATATATTTCTTATATTAACCCCTTAACGACCATCCGCGCAGGCACGCGGCAGTTACTAAAGGACCACGGAGCTTTTTTTTTTTACATTTTGATTCCGAACTCCCCGAACAACGTGCAGCCACGGGGGGAGCCCGGAATTCTATGACGCTCATAGTACGTCATGGGTCGTAAACTCAGATCGACCTATGACGTACTATGACTGTCAAGGGTCGTTTAGGGGTTAAATACTAGTTGAAGAGCCTGTTACACGGAACACAGTGACACTGCCAGCCGGTCACGGGGCAGTCATGCGCAGTAGAGACTGCCTGCGGAACGGGCAATCTCTACTGGACATGACTAGCAAGCTCAGCAGTCTCTACTGTGCATGATTGCATCGTTACACACGTTTTAGCGAATTATTATATAGGATAATTGAACAGTTTTTTGGATCCAGTTTGTTTATGCGGTGCAGCAAACTGTCCTGGAGCTGCGATGGGTTGGGTGTCCCAGAGAAATGATTCGTTGCTATGCAGTCATATAGTTGGTTGTCAGCATGTTTATTTGTGGGTGCCCCTGTGTGGGGGGTCGTGGGTGGTGGATCTTGTTTTGATATATTGCACAAGGGTGCTTCTTCTTTTTTCGTCCTGTTTTGCTCTTTAATACAAATGGTTGAAATGAAAATTTTCTGGGCATCTTCTAGCTTTTGTAACATTGGAAAAGAACAAACAAATAAACAAATCCGTAGTAACAATGCTACTATTATTAAAAAATGAATTATTCTCCTAACACTATGACAGAGTGCTACATTTTTGATAGATCAGATCACATAGCATTGGCTCATAAGGAGGAAGAATTGCCAAATGCTTTGAGGATAAAGAATAGGATTCCCTTTCCTTGGAAGGAGTGGTTGTCCTGAAGGAACATTTAGTGTGTGGGATATCCAATCTGGACGTGCTCTGAAGCTTTCCCAGTGCAACAGGATTTAATTACAGTTGGGTAAATTGTGGATACGAAGGGTTTTTAGCTTTCTTTTTTTTATTTTTATATTTATTCAGTCAGAGCAGTTCTCTAGATCAGAATTCACTCACTGATACTTGAGTGCTTGTTTATTTCCTACAGATGGAGTTAACACACTGGCAAATAAAAAAATACTTCCAAAGTGTTGCCATTTCCCTGCTCCCGATCCAGGTAGCCTGAGTCAGTGTAATTGGCGAGTCATTCTTACAGGTTTGTGAAAAGCTGCACCAATGGGGATTTGAGGACAGGTTTGAGCTCTCAAGCTGTGCCAGTGAGTTTGTACTTTCTCCCCACTGTGATCCAGTGCTATCCTGTTCAATCTTTAACCCCTTAATGACCCTTGGCGGTCCTGGCACGTCATGAGTAGATTTGCGTTAAGAACCCATGAAGTGCCAGGACTGTCATGGAATTCAGGGAGCCCCGCGTGGCTGCACGCCATTTGGGGAGCCCTGAACCGGATTCAGGGGTTAAAGGGATGTATGTTCAAAAGAAAAGTGGAGTTCTGGGGCAAACCTATACCTCCCAAGTGTCCCTCTTTATGAGATATTAGGGTCCTACCTCTCAAGTGTTCCTTTTTAGGAGGGATAGTCCCTCGTTTAGACCCAAAATCTGTCACTCTTTTCCACCCTGGCAGGGGAGGGCTGACCTGGGGGGCAGGAGGGCAATTGCCCCCTGGGCCAGTCATATGTCTGGGCTGGTGGGCCACTCCCGCTTGTTGCTGCAAATGTAGCTACACTAGTGATACAACAGAGTTTACAACTGAAATGGAGCTACAATCCAAGTGAAGCTACACTAGTAACATACAGTTTCTTTTGTAAGCTCTATGGTATCACTAGTGTAGCTTTACTTAAATTGTAAGCACTATGGTATCATTAGTGTAGCTTTACTTAAATTGTAAGCACTATGGTATCATTAGTGTAGCTTTACTTAAATTGTAAGCTCTGTAGTTGCACCAGTGTAACCCCATTTCATTTGTAAGCTTTGTGGTATTGCCTTGCTTCACAACACTAACCCTTTGAGTGCCAGAGGGTATGCATACCCCTCTGGCACTCAAAGGGTTAATGGCAAATTTAAAATTTAATCAAAGGGGGCGGACTGGGACAGTGGGCTGGAATGATAGTAGAATTGGGCCTCTTGATTGTAGTTGCCCTCCAGGCCACAAGTTGCCAGCCCTCCCCTGCACCCTGGTGTCCCTCTTTTAGGAGATCAGACTGTATGTGTATATGTAAGTGTACCACGTTACTACGCAGTAACAAAACTCACAAAAATGTGTATAAACTTCACTATATGTGTTTATAAACTAGTCTATGTAAATAAAGTCCTTTTTTTATTAGGAATTTATTAAGAAAATGGTACAATACATAACAGTGCACAAAACGGTTACAGTTCAGCAGTAGTAGTGGAATCATACTGGAATAATGATAAAATAGGTAGGCCTGTAGAAGCTGAACAAGCGTAAGGACAGTAGCAAAGAGTCCACATACATGACATGAAGTCCCTCTTTGGCCATTTGAAATGTTGGGAGGTATGTAAACCATTTGCACTGTTGGGGATAACTAAAAATTCCCATTGCCTTAAATAGGGATTTTAACCCTTTGACTGCTAGAGAGATCTCAAGCAATGGATCAATTTTACTATCTTATGCAACTGATTTACATCACTAATGCTGGGGTACGGTTATCCCCAAATATTTCTGTAAATCTATGAAAGGCTGAGTGTAGTAACGTGGATGGGTTTTGTATAAGAGAAAAAAGCAGGTATGGTGCTAGAAAAAAAACAGGCAATCTTGCGCTCAAAGGGTTAAAAATCAGGCAAGGATGTGGTTCCATGGTTATATACCATTTCTTCAAAAAAAAAAAAAAAAATATATATATATATATATATATTTAGTGAATGTGTGTATGTTTGTACATGTCTGCATGTCTGTGCGCTCATATTTACGCATCCGTGTGCATGTATATATGAGTGCAAATCTACATGTGTGCATGTATATCTGTATGTATCTGTGTATACGTGTGCATGCATGTCTATGTGTGTGTGTGTATGCATGTTTGTGTATACGTCTGTGTGTGTGCTTGAGTGTGGAATTTCCCTTTTTAACCCCTTAAGGACCGGCCGTGCAGGCACACAGCCGGCACTTAAGGGCCACGGACCATTTATTTTTTTCGCTATCGGATTCAGGGCTCCCTGTACAGCATACAGCAGCGCAGGGAGCCCTGAATTCCATGAGGTACATGTACGTCCTTAGTCCTTTAGGGACATACACCCCGTACATCATGGGTCGTTAAGGAGTTAAAGAGGATTTCACTGAAAGGGAGAAATATTTCACTACAACTGCAATAAGACTTCTCACTCATCCTTTCTCTAAAGTAAGTCAGACTCAAAGTGTGGCTGATGCATTAAGAAAGTGGAGCAAGCCTGGAGCAAACCAACTGCACGATAGGGAACTAATAATATTTACCTAACTTCCAACTGGTTTAAATAGGGGCTTTTAACTGTGTGAATGTTAGAGTGGACTTCAGCATTCGAGGACTAAAATACACATTTAAGTCAATTAACATTTTAATGTGCCCCTTATGGTGCAGTTAGTTTGCGGCAGAATTGCTCCTCTTTTCTTGTACATCAGCCTCTCTTGATAAATAAAGCTTTTTCTCAAAAGAAAACGTAGGCATTGTAGGGAAAACCAAAGGGAGAACTAAGAATTCAACAAAATCCCACTGATTTAAATGGGAAATGTAACCACTGGAATGCTAGGGAAGTCTTCAACACACTGCCTTCCAATTCGTAAATAAACCCCAGTGACGGTAAATGCATCTACTCATTACCGCAGATAACGGGAGACGTGTTCTAATGTTTTTCTTTTTTGTAAGACTTTCTTCCAGTTGACACTTTACATTTTTAACCCTTAGCAATGCGGTGGATACTTTTCTGGCACTTAAATGGTTAATAGCTGTGGAAAATGTAGTAGCTAAATCTCATGGGAAAGAGGTTTTTATGAGGTATAATAATTGTGCACATGCAATTTTCTATCACGCATAATGGTATCTTCCGAGAAATTGTTTTAACTCCTTGATGACCAGAGGAGAGCACAGCAAAGCATTGCACATCTTGGTTCTCAGACAGTTAAACTGTGGTTAAAAAAACAAACAAAATTCATGGCTTTAACCCCTTGTGTGCAAGAGAGGTGTTCACACTTTAGCATTCAAGAAATTAACAGTTTACAGGAAATGCATTGGAAACATCTTTAATGTTAAAGATCTTAACAATTTTCTGTAAATTAAAATAATATTTAACCCTCTGAGTGACAGAGGGGTATGGAACACATTGAGTACAATGCATGTCACACCCCTCTGGCACACAAAGAGTTGACTAATACCTTGGCTGCAAGATATGTAATCAATTCTCTCTTGTATTAAAGCGGTTAACAATTTTCAGGAAACGAAGACATGGTTTAATCCACTTGAGTATTACTCTGTTTACCAACTAACACATAGTATAACCCTACATATTCCTTTCTGCTACAAATGCATCTAATCTTCTCTTAAATGTATCCATTGTACCTGCCATTGTCACATGCTTGGGCAAGGGGGTTAAAGAGCTGGGTGATGTGGAGATCATATTATCTCAAATTTTATCGTAGGCTAAGAATAGGCAACATAATGGTGGACTCCCACTCAGAAACATAGGGCCGTATGTTCAAAGGGATAACGACAAAAAAATGTTGTATGAATGACAAAAATAAGTAATTGTATGCATGAACGACATATTTTCTATAGAGTATACGACAAAACACTAGTAATGTCTGTTGTGTACGACACAACTCCAGAACTGCCAGGCAAAGGGGCGGGGCAAGGGCGTGGCTAAACTATTCTCCAGTGTAGTATAGAGGAAAAGAAAATTTGTCATATACAACAACAAAAAAAAGTCTTGCAAAAGACAAAATTTGTACGTTAAGAAAAAAAGTGGAGGGAATGTGAAGTACTGAATGTGGGAATTTTTGTCTTTAGTTAAGACATTTTTTTGTCGTTCCATACGACAATTTCAGTCAGGACAAACGACATATTTCCAATCACAACCAACACTCTCTGAAAATATTACTGATCCAACGACACTGTACTTTGAAAAGTCGTTACAAACGACAAAAGCTATTTCGCTACGTCTTTGAACATATGGCCCGTAGATTCTAAAACATAGATTTTGACAGTAGACAAAAACCAATTGGGCCATTCATGGTCATAACTAGATAAATGCATTGCTCTCAGAAGAGACATATGTCTTTTGCAGGTATTTTTTCCTTAGCGTATTTGCATTTACCTCTTCCTCTGGGAGGATATTCTGTGAATTTACCACCCTTCTATTCTCTAACTCCTTATCATGTCCTCTCATTTCATTATGCCTCTGTTTCTGAAAAATTCTTCCTTCCTCAAATATTAAATCCATTAACCCCTTAAGGACCGGCCACACTTAAGGACCACGGACCATTATTTTTCTGCGAATTCCCGAACGGCGTGCAGCCTCACGGAGAGCCCTGAATTCCATGATGGTCCTGGCACATCATGGGCCCTTATCGCATGTTGGATCCATGACGTGCCAGGACCGTCATGGGTCCTTAAGGGATTAATATAGGGGAAGGTTTCTATCGTATCACCAATCTCTCTCCTTTGTTCCAGTGGAGCAAACCATGTGCAGCATAGGGGAGAAATAAAGTTTCTCCAATTATTTTAAACTAGTTAACAGTGCCTGCTGGTTGCAGTGCAGTCATACACAGTAGAGACTGCCCGTGACACGGCTGATACGAAGCGGGGAGCTCCGAATTCAGACCATGGTCCTTTCTGCTCACCCTTCGGTGAGCAGAGAGGACCACGGTCTGAATTTGGAGCGCCCCGCTTCATATCAGCTGCGTCACAGGCTTCGGTGTGCAGAGAGGACCACAGTCTGAATTCAGAGCGCCCCGCTCCATATCAGCCGCGTCACGGGCAGTCTCTATTGCGCATGACTGCGTCATTGCAAACTTTTAGCGAATTATTATATAGGATGTGACTTTTTACCCCTTGAGTGCTAGAAAGGTCTTTAACACATTGCTTTGCAATGCATTGATGAGCTCTCTAGCAATCGAAGTTAAAATCCCAATTTATATCAACGGGAACTTAGAAAATATTTTACTCACACACACCTCATGGTACAATTGGTTTATTCCAGAATTGCACTTCTGTTTTTCTGAATATGGCCCATTGAGTCTCTCCTGGTAAGTTTTTGCCATGAAGGCCTTGCACTGTTATTGAACTGCCTCCAGGTTCAGGTGACGCACCCCTGATTTAGGTATTGTGTTTCCATTACCTAAGATGAAGTCACTACTACACAAGAGAGGGGTGTACATTGCATCTGCCTTCAGGAGCTATAGAACAACATTTTCCTAAGAATCTCAATGACTATAACTACGTTAATTGCCAGCTGAAAGATTTCTATGTGTCATGTTTACATTAGAAATGAATGCTCAATACAGAATGATACATTTTTTAAGGAACATAAACATTGCCTAACGAAGAAAAAAAATAAACTTACCTTAACACTTTGATTGCCAGATGGGCACACAAAGCATTGCTTCGCAATGTGTTGCACACCCCTCTGGCACTGAAAGGGTTAATATGGGCATAAAATCCTAATGGTCGCTATGAATCAATTCTATGTTCAAAGGGTCCCCAGAATGAATTCAGTTCCCCAAAACTTTCCCCACTGAAGAGGAAGAAAGGAAAACTGTGGTGGGAGGAGTTTTGTGTCCTGGAGTCATGCAATGGAAATAGTATTTCATCTCCGTGGATACGGTATTCCGTACCAAATAGGGATTAAATAATGAGAATTATATTTTTTATTACAGTCTTACGACAATGGCCTCTATTTACTATAGATGGGAGCAGAGACAGTGCTGCAAGCAGGAAGTAGGCTGCTGGGCTTGTTTTAAACATGAATTTTTGTGCAGATAACGTTTTTTTTTTCAAAAATGACTAACATTAAGCTTTTTCGCTAAATGCTCTATCTAATGAGCATTAGATATCTATATGTGATAGATACACTTAAAAGAGTATTAGTAATTGTGCCTAATTCGTTAAAGCAATAAGCACATATTTTCATACATCTGGCTAATTTAGGTGCATGTGCAGGTGCATTTGTAATATTCGCTATTTTTTTAACCCGTTAAGGACCCATGACAGTCCTGGACCATCATGGGTTGTTATACCCTGAAGGACCCATGACCGTCATGGAATTCCGGGATCCCCGCGTGGCTGCATGCCATTCACGGAGTCCAGAATCGGATTCGCCAAAAAAAAAATGGGCCCTGGCCCTTAAGAGACCACCGCGTGCATGCGCGGCCGGTCCTTAAGGGGTTAAACTGTAAATGTATGTGATATTTGCGATTGCTCATGTTTTGATGCAAGAAGCATACATACACCTTGATGCTGTAAAGCACATGCCCCAAAATAAATGGGAAAGTAGGACAGTCTTCTAAATTAAAGGCAAAGTTAGCACGTGTATAAATTAAAGGCAAAGTTAGCCAGACAAATGAAAATGTGTGCTAATTTGTTTGCTGAGTTAGGCTCAATCATTCATCCTCCTGCAAAATGGCTGACATTTCAGTCATGCCCACTTTTTTGAAATGCATTCACAAAAAAATGTAAGCGTTTGCTGTTTCTAAAAAAACAAATTTTGCTGCTAATCATTTTGCCATCAAAAGTACACTGTAAATAGCGATTGTGCATGTTTCGTGCATTCCACCATTAGTTTCACTGTAGGTAGAATGTTGTGCTCAGGAGCTATCACATTGCTTTTGAAGTCAGGAAGGAATTTTAGAAATCGTTTCAATGGGGTTTTTGTTTTCCTTACTCTGGATCAACAACGGCAATCTGAAAAAGGTTGAACTTTATGAACTGATATCCTTTTTTCAACTTCATAATGTATGAATCTGTGAAACTACACTTGTTACAATACATTCTTTTGTGTAACAATATTTTCTAAAAATACAACATCCTCAAGGAGTTGTATACTAAACTCACCACTTCTCTCAGTGAAATATCTTAGATTACTGTCACTTCTGTCAGCAAGGAATTTGAGGATATGCCTCTCAATGGCATCCTGCTAGACCAGTGAACATGCATTTGTAATATCACGTGTATCTTGACATGACATGAAACATTCAGTTTGCCCAATTTCCTATCGAATCAAAATACACACTCTACCATATGTCTCAGAACAGACATGTCTATTTCATGCTTTTTTATGATACGTATAGTATTAGTCCCTACCACCTCTGCTGGAAGTTTGTTCAAAAATACATTCACAACTGCTGCCTCCATATAACTGGTAAAACACACATTCTCTATGTTAACAGATTTATTAAAGACCAGATAAGTGGCGTAACAATAGGGGTCACAGGGGTCACACCTGTGACCGGGCCCGTCACTCCAGGGGCCCGGCCACCTCCTGCGACCCCCTTGCCCGCAGCAACTCCGTCTGTAGCTTAGCTGATCTGCCACTATGGCCGCCGGCGTGCCATTCTAGTAATACAGAGTGCTGGAAACTGACATCATCTCCCAGCCTCTGCATTACTAGAGCGGCGTGCGGGAGCTTCAGTTCTAGAGATCTGGGCCGAAGGAGGCACAGATCTGTCAAGCTACGCTGCTAGACCACCAGGGACTGGAGGTAGGGGTGTTGTGGAAGGGGCAATGTGGAGATGAAGGGGCATTGTGGAAGGGGAAATGTGGAGATGAGGGGGCAATGTGGAGATGGGGCAATTGTGGAAGGGGAAATGTGGAGATGAAGGGGCGATGTGGAGATGGGGGTATTGTGGAAGGGTCATTGTTGAGATGAAGGGGGCATTATGGAAGGGGCAATGTGGAGATGGGGACATTGTGGAAGGGTAAATGTGGAGATGAAGGGGCAATGTGGAGATGGGGGCATTGTGGAGATGAAGGGGGCATTGTGGAAGGGGCAATGTGGATATGAAGGGGGCATTGTGGAGATGAAGGGGCAATGTGGAAATGAAGGGGGCATTGTGGAGATGAAGGGGCATGGTGGAAGGGGCAATGTGGAGATGAAGGGGGCATTGTGGAGATGAAGGGGCAATGTGAGAGATTGTGGGGCAGTGTGGAGGTGGCCAATGTGATTGAGGGGGCCAATGTGGTCGGGGGGCCCATGGCAATTCTTGCACCAGGGCCCGGCGGTTTCTAGTTATGCCTCTGGACCAGATGCAACACATAGAACTAGTGTGCATGAAATGGCCATAGACAGTGGAGGGCTGAGAACTTGTGTCCTGGGGGTCATCTACAACCAAGTGGCCCATTTCTACTATCATTCTGGCTCACTGTCCCAGCCCACCACTTTTGATAATCTTAAAACTGATATTAATGTTGTGAAGTAAGGCAAGCGATACCATGTAGCTTACAATTGAAATGGGGCTACACTACTGATACTACAGAGCTTCCAATTTAATTAAAGCTACACTAGTGATACTATAGAGCTGACACGCTACTAGAGTATCTTCATTTGGATTGCAGCACTGTGATGTCATTTGTGTAGTTCCATTTAATTTGTAAGCTCTGTACTATCACAAGTGCAGCTCTATTTACAGCAGCAAGTGTGAGATTGAGTAAGGCAGTGGCCCACCAGCCCAGACATGTCACATATGTCTGTCCCAGATTAGATTTGCTTTACATGACATGATATATTTTCTGTCCTGTATGTCTGTAGGGTTGCCACCTATTCTTCAAAAAAATACCGGCCATGGCATTCCCTCCATAGACTTAACATTGGACAGAAGCCTGCTGGTAAAATACCGGCTGGGTGGCAACCCTATATGCCTGTGATCACTCCTGTGCCTGAGTTTCTCTCTCTGTTATTTGCAGAATGAACCCCCTCCCAGCAGGACTCCCTTTTCCTCCTGTGCTGATAAAAATATGAAATGCTTATGCTATTTTATAATGTACAGAATAGAAAAAAAAAAAAAAGGTACCATATTTGCTAATAAACGACAGTTGGAAAGGTATGCATTTTGTTATGCAAAAGCTTTGTACATGTGAGTTAGGCAGGCACAGGTACAAAATCAGATCTTTGTGCATTTTAGTGCGTAATGCTACTTTTACAGTATATTAGCTACATGTTGGCATTTCAGTGGATCAACAATATACTTTTAAGGAACTTTAGTATATCAGATAGAGCTAGCTGCAAATATAGCTCCATTTACTGAAAGGGACAGTAATGTTCCATAAAAAATTCTTCTAAAGTTCCCCCCTCCCTCCCCTTCTCCTGATGTCAGCTGTAAAGCTGACAGCAGGAGATTCAAGTCGGCCGACTAGAGGAGGCTCATCAGCAGAGCCGAAATCACATTATTTAAAAATAATTACTTCAGTGGAACGGTCTACAAAGTGTGCTTGCAAACCAATGTAAATCTTTGGAAATAACGTGATTTCGGCTCTGCTGCAGAGCCGCCGGCTGGTCCCCGGACTGGGATCTCCTGCTGTCAGCTAGACACTGTCGTTAGGAGAAGGGGAAGTTGGGGGGAACTTTCAGTGCAAATATCTCTCAAACCATAGCGGTCTGAGAGATAGCAGTTTTGGCACATAGTTTATTTTTTTTACATCTACAAAAGTAGAAGATTTTTTATGGGACATTAGTATCCCTTTAAACTCTTTGAATTCCAGAGGGGTACACAATGCAAGTATCCTATTGAAATGTTGCCCTCTATTTGACAACCATCAAAAGGGCGAGATAATAATGTTGTCTGCTTCTAAAGGGTGTCATTAGAATGTCGCCGTATTAAAAGGGTGACATTCTGATGTGGCATGCTTAAAGGTTGCCCTGCAATGGTTGCAAAATAAAGGGTGTCATTTCAGTAGGAAACCACTGCTGCTGAACTCCTCAATATAAAAAGCATTAATGAAACAATGGATAATGAATAAAACCCTTCTAAAACGTTTGATAGCAACACACCACTTTATCAAAGACACGGGTACATAAAGCAACAGCCGTTTAACGTTCTGATAATTACATACCTCCAGCAACCTATGGTTGGCCACTCTGGTTAGTCTTTTAAAGATTCTAATTGGTGAACACTTCGTATATCTATCAGCTCCATAAATTAACCCTATCAAAACTGTCACTCCAATAATCACTCATTCCCCGACAAGGCAAACCATATGTCAACTACAGCCATACCACATAGTCAGGGAAACAATGACTAGACTACCTCAGTACATAAAAGGTTAACAGGAATATTAAGTGCTTGATAATATATCCAGCAGAGGAAAAGAAAATCCACACACCATTGGCATTATAGCCACAAAACAAATAATAAATGAGGGATGAAGATCCAATAAACCCTCCGGGGGCCATAGAACCACTGCCCACTCTGTATCGCATTTATAGAACTATATGAGTCTCCAGCACTCTAGGGGTGAAAAAGGGTTTTTATTCATTGTCCATTGTCTCATTGATTTTTTTTTTATAAAATAAAAATTACTTTATTACTGAGTTCAGCAGCCATGTAGGTGTGTTCCAGAGTGGTGTGTGTTGGTGACAGGAGGTGTCTGAAAAAATGGTGAGTTGCTGTGAAATGTGTTAGAAGGGTTTTATTCATTGCCCATTGCCTCATTGATTTTTTTTATAAAATGAAAATCACTTTATTACTGAGTTCAACAACAGTAGTTTCCTATTGAAATGTCACCCTCTATTTGGCGACTATTGCAAGGCGACCCTTAATCATCGGACATCAGAATGTCGCCCTTATGATGCGAGCAACATTCTGATGTCGCCCTTTTGATGCGGGGAACATTATGATGTCGCCCTTTTGATGGCCAAATAGAGGTAGACATTTCAATAGTAAACCCACAATGCATTGCAAAGCAATGTGTTGCAAATAAAGAAAAAAAATGTAATATTCTCATTTCGATATCTCTTCATTGATGCCCAGTGGCATTATACAGTTAATTATTCACACTAAGAAAACACCAGCCTCGTGTGGAATTTAAAAGAAAACTCACAGTAAGAGTCCATAAGTTTTTTTTTTTAATTATTATTATTATTTTTTACACTAATTTGAATTTGAACCCTTTGAGTGCCAGAGGGGTGCTCAACACATTCCGAAAACAACAAATTGCGTGCCCCTCTGGCATTCAAAGAGTTAAGGAAATGATAAGGAAAATGTTAACCCTTTGTGCACCAGAGGGGCTGCCCAATGCATAGATTTGCAATGTGTTAGGAATCCCCTCTGGCACCCTAAAGGTTAACATTTTCCACACTGAAACACATACTATCTCATCCACTATGCAGTAAAGTATTTCACTGCATAACATTCTGCAGCTATTGCTGAAACAGTTTCATGTTTCTAATTACAAAGCAGAAAACCATTTGCTGTATGAATCTTTGGACTGAAGTTCATGTGAAATTTTTTAAAGGTACAAATGAATGAAAGTTTACTTACCCAGCCAGATAGAATTGTGAAGCACACCATTCTTATATCCCCATCCAAGAGTTTCCTCCAAATATAAGACGACCAAAACTAAGATTATCATTGTTCTCATGTTCCAGAGGTATTAAAGGGATGTCTTCCAGGGAACACTTCTTGTGTATCTGACCGAATTCTTCAGGAACATCTGGTGAACAGCTCTTTTTAAGCGTCTTTTTGTTCTTCCTGCTGTGAGTCCAGTGAGCTTGCTCCAATTATACCAGCAGCTGTAGTATTTCACAATTAGTATGACGTCGGAATATGTTAGTTTGAAGATGATGATAATATTCTCCACCTGTCTGACTTGCCTTGTGGTCATGTCCCGCCAGACTCCATGGGAGGGATTCATCAAGGTTACTTGTTCTTTTCAATATTCATTAACCTTTCTCTGTTCTTATAAGTCATTTGGAAAATACAGTTTATTTAGTGTGACTTTGTCTGAGTCACAGCTGGAATCTAAGAGGCCAATGTCTAATATATACCATAAAATCTTGCATATAATATGCACAATTTTGCCCCTCTTCACCTTATGTGAAGTGGGGGGGTGCGTATTATACTCAATGGGAAAAAACCCCCCACTGCCGCACTGCTTCCCTTCCTCCTTGCTTACCCTTTGCCTCCTCTCCCCCTCCGTAGTCCAATTTTGTTATCCTGACAGGGTCCCAGCGGGTGGCATACTTGCCTGCCACCCTCTTCCAGCATTGCCCTGTCAGGACCTCTTCTGCCTTGCCAATGGTAATGGATCTATGGTTCTCGCAGGGCAATACCATAGATCCAATGCAAAGAAGAAGCAGAAGAGGTCTTGACATGGCAACGCTGGAAGTGGGCAGCAGATGCAAGCATGCCACCCGCTGGGACCCTGTCAGCATAACAAAACTGGACTATGAGAGGAGGCCATGGGTAAGCGGGGAGGGAGGGAAGCAGTGCATCAGTGGCATTTTTTTGTGTGTGTGTGACAGGGGAAAACAAGGGTGAGTATTATACTTAGGCACTCTTGTTTTCCCAGAAAATCTTGGGTATAATGTACACCTGTGTATTATACACAGGTGTGTATTATACCTGAGATTTTACTGTATTTAGTGTTTTTTTTTATTTTCTTCTCCTTTTTAATGTCCAAACACTTTGCTTATTTTAGAGGGGGATTATGGAGGGAATGCATGAATCCACCATTGCAGATATGCTGTCTACAAATTCTGTGCATCATGGGATATGCATTAGATTGTATGAATACTTTAGTGCACACCGCGGGCACACTCCGCTGTCATTAAGACTTTAATGTTGAGATGGGTAACTTAAGACCCTTCAGCTGTGGATGACTACAACTCACATCATCCTAACCAGCTGTCTGAGGATGATGGGAACTGAAAAGAAGATGCTGCCACTCTGACACTTCGCCTGTCAATATGGTACTGTCAGAGAACCCACCCAAGCCTGAGGCATCTCACATTAAACAATGGCTGATGAGCCATCTTGAACTTACTTCTGATATCAGAATCTTCAGGGCTCTCCGTCTGTTGTTGCAGGTATCTGGTATGAACTCCAATAGTTGTAGTTGTGTTGCTGTAAGTGGCAGTCTGTGCTCCCTGATGTAGTATTGTTTCAATATTCATATTATTTATATTAGCTGTGTACTACTATTATAATTAATGCCCAGTCAATAACTGCTATCTAGCTCCTGCTATAAGAACATATATTTGGAGGATCGCTACGGTCAGTAACAATATCCTGCTGAAGACTACTGAAATCAGTGTAGAACTACTGCTTTATAGGACCTCTGCCTGCTTGGGGTTGTAGTGCCCAAAGAGAGAATTTACACCTATGCTTCTGCCCGCTGTCCTTAACATTGGAGGGTCAACCAAGTTACCATCAGGTTGTGAATTGGAAGGCTTCATTCAGTCTCACAGGTTGCCACTCACAGCAATACTGTCTACACCATCAAAGTGCCAATGGCTTATAGTCAGGTTGTGTACCAGAAGGTTTCATTCTATTCCACAGAATGCCCTTCATAGCACCAGGCAGCACTACCTACCGTCATTCATTGAGGAGACGATTGAGGACAACAGTCAGTAGAGGCAAACCAGTTTTTACTCTCATATTCATGGAAGCATTGTCCTATAGGGGGATAGGGAATCCCCCGGTGGGCCACATGTTCATGGGCCAGTTGGGAAGATCAGTGGATCTCCTTTGTCTGATCCACAAAGCGAGAGGGAATGGGAGGTCTGTGGGAACGAGAGGTTAATAGACTGGTTTGGAATGTGGGAATGTGTGTGTGAGAATGTGTGTGTGTGTGTGTGTGTGTGTAATACACACATGCACATTCTCACAACGTCTCTCACACACACATTCTTGCACTGGAATACCAGATAGTGGGATAGTTTTTAAAAAATCCCCTGGGCTGATGTTCCTCTACAATCCACCCCTGGACCGGGGAGATACCTTTTGTCAACCTATGGAACTGTTAAAGTGATAGTAATACCTCTATTAAAGTTAATGTTCAAGTCCTCTTTCCTTTTTTTATAACACATAGCGCTATATTTAATTACTTACATATTTGTAGTTCAAGGGCTATTCAATCAGAAAGGATCCCTCTCCCGCCCCTTCTGGCCACCTCCCCTTAGATCTGGAATCTGTTCGTGGGACCGGACGGATGCAGTGAGGGACAATCTTCACTCAGTAAGTATAAGGAAAACCCTGTCCCACTGACGAAGGAGGACAGGATTTTCCATTTGCTTACTGAAGATTGTCCCTCACCGCTCTCCATCCGGACCTGCATGAGAGGATCAGTGATGCAGGGAAAGGGGCAGGAGGGCGATCCTTTCGGCTTGAATAGTGTTTGAACTACAAATATGTAAGTAATTAAATATAGCGCTATGTGTTATAAAAAAGTCAAGAAGACTCAAACATTAACATTATAGAAGTATTACTATCACTTTAAGAGAATTATATTAGAGGGCTTTCCACAGATCATAGCAAATCCTCCTTTTCTAAATATATATTATGTTATGTTTTTATGTTAGAGATATTGTGTATATATATTTTTTATGTGAGAAAAATTACATTTTGATAAATTTGATCTATTTTGTGCCTTATTGCCTCATAGGATACTAGTGTGCACACACTGTATGTTGTTTCGGTGTATGTGTACAGAATATACTGGTACTGTATGTATTGGTCACATATCATAGCGCTCTCTTTATAGTCTATTTTGTTTTTTTTTAAAGCGGAACATTCAGTTACAAATAATTCACCCTTCAAATATTAAACATATGTGACTAGCATCCTAATACATGTATTACCTCTGTAAAGTGCTACATTCTAAAGAAATATTTCTCATCTCAGGGGATTGGAAGCCAGGCATCAGCTCAGACATCTTGTCTGCACGCCTGCACTGGTGAGCAGACTGCATTAACCTGCCCGTCAGTCGCCTAAGATGAAAGATTTCTTTAGAATGTTGCACTTTACAGAGGTAATACATGTATTAGGATGCTAGTTGCCATATGTTTAATAATTGAAGGGTGACTTATTAGTAACTGAAAGTTCTGCTTTAAGTAGAATCACAGTAGCATATCCCACCTAATACCTCTAGGAATAGGTCATTCTTCATTTGTTTAAACCTGTAGGGAACAGTGGGGTGCCCAATGCATTGCAACTCAATGGGTGTAGTCCTTAAAGGGATAGTAATACTTAAGTATTACTAATCCCTATAGCAAGGTACTACTAAAAAAAACGTATTGCCCCCAGTGTCAGCTCTCAAACCTTTATGGTTTGAGAGATGATCGCTTCTAAAGTTGCCCTTTCCCTCCCCCTTCCCCGTAGTCAGCATTCTAGCTGACTCGGGGAAATCCGGTCAGAGATCATCAGGCGGCTCTGCAGCACAGCCGCGATCGCGTTAACTAAAAAAAAAAAACTTTCACTAAAACGGTCTTCTACGTGTGCTTGCAAGCCAAGCACACGTAGAAGACCTTTTCAGTGAAAGTTTTCTTTTTTAGTAACGCGATCCGGCTGTGCTGGAGAGCCACCTGAAAGTCGTACGACTCTCTTCCTTTCAGTCAGCTAGAATGCTGACTACGGGGAAGGGGGAGGGAGAGGGCAACTTTAGAAGCATTCATCTCTCAAACCATAAAGGTTTAAGAGATGACACTGGGGGCAATACGTTTTTTTTAAGTAGTACTTTGCTATAGGGATTAGTAATACGTAAGAATTACTATCCCTTTAAGAGGTTAAAACACTGACAGCCAGTCGCCTGTGTGAATTATGCCATATAGCTAGTTATTTTCAGTTCTCAATCTGATCTTACATTGGACTGCAGAACCATAATTGTGGCTTTTCTGTATGGAATCTCTTATTCACCATGTTATTGTTTCGTTAGTTGTGAAGAGGTTTGACCCAAATGCACACTTCAGTGGAGATCAGAAAATACAGACAACTGCTGTAAATAATACATTCTTAACTGCATAAAGGACACATGAAACACATAAACTGATCAGTTTTATATATAAAGTGGACATTATAACAATAATTATACTCAGGGGGTATAGTGGGTACTGTTGTGATAGAGCCCGACATCGAAGGGAGCTTTTCAGTTCCGCAATATCCTGCAACGCCTCACAATCAGTTTGGATTCCTATCTTGGCCTGTGGCTGCTGACATCACCACACAGTCACTGCTAGCCAGTATGATATGAATAACGTTGGTGAGCCTGTTCCCCTTTCTTCATTATCTCTTTGAACAGAGGAGAGATATCCAGGATACTGAAAAGCAATGCACTGGACAGTACTCTGGGACTAAACTGGTTAACTTTCGGCATGTAGGACAACAGCCATGATGTAGCAGTGGCATGAAAATTAACTGCTTTCCTCTCTGTCTTTTCCAATTAATCTTCATAGTATTTGGTCCATGAAGAGTGTTATTTAAAGGGATAGTAATACTTCATTTTATCTTTATTTATCTTTATTTTGTTTTGTAGGAATTAAAAAAAACATGAAGAACGATATAAGTCTTATCTCTCAAACCTCAAACTCAAACTCTCAAACATACAAATCTGGATGTCTTTAACCCTTTGAGTGCCAGAGGGGTATGCAATGCATTGCTTTAATCCTTTGAGAACCAGACAGATCGGCATGCATTGCATATCAATGAATTATACTGTACACCTAACTGGTTGTTAAAGGGTTAATGTACCAAAACAGGTGTTTCATTAATTGTTTCATTACACCTGAGTTTGGATTTTTCCTTTGTTCTGTATAACCATCCGTAAACGAATCTCAAAATGTTTGCTCCTCTCTAAATTCAGTCAGTGATAGTGAGAGGCTTAGAGGCCTGTACAGGGAACCTTCTTCAGGGCAGCACCATGGATCAGTGGCACTGATAGTTATATCTTTAGTTTGGCCTGTTTATGCAAAAAAAGAATTGCAATTCTGGAACACACCAACTGCAATGTAGGAATAAATAGAAATCCTATTTGATTTAAACAAGGCTTTTTACCACTTGAATGCTAGAACGGTGTTCTAAGCAATGCCTTTGAGACCTGTATAACATTGAAGGGGTTAAAAACCCTATTTAAACCCATGGATATTTGGGGAACTTGTATTTGTTCCCTGTGGTACAGTTGGTTTGCTCTTACTTTCTGCTCTGCACGTTGCCCTGTATGTCCTTCTCTCCCCTTTTAACAGACCCCCCTTCATTGCAAATGATGAAAGAGAGACACTTAGGTGGTGTGGCTGGGGGTGTGGCTAGTGGGTGGGGGCAATACAGAGAATTTGTAGGTTATTTCATGACCTATTGACACCACTTTGTGTAACTGAATAAAAGATTTAAAGTAAGATCAAATAATTTTATTTACACAGACTAATTTATAAACACATATACTTAAGTTTAAACACATATTAATGTGAGTTTTTTTCCTGTGGAGCAATGTGATACACTTATATACACAGCACACAGTCTGATCTCCTAAACACAGGGACACCAGGGTGATATACTTATATACACACCACACATTCTGATCTCCTAAACACAGGGATACCAGGGTGATACACATATACACACCACACAGACTGATCTCCTAAACACAGGGACACCAGGGAGATACACTTATATACACACCTCACAGTCTGATCTCCTAAATACAGGGACACCAGGGTGATACACTTATATACACACCACACAGTCTAATCCCTAAACACAGGGACACCAGGGTGATACACTTATATACACACCACACCGTCTGATCTCCTAAACACAGGGACACCAGGGTGATACACTTATATACATACACAACACAGTCTGATCTCCTAAACACAGGGACACCAGGGTGATACACTTATATACACACCACACAGTCTGATCTCCTAAACACAGGGACACCAGGGTGATATACTTCTATACACACCACACAGTCTGATCTCCTAATCACAGGGACACCAGGGTGATACACTTATATACACACCACAAAGTCTGATCTCCTAAACACAGGGACACCAGGGTGATACACTTATATACACAACACACACTGTCTGATCTCCTAAACACAGGGACACCAGGGTGATATACTTCTATACACACTACACAGTCTGATCTCCTAATCACAGGGACACCAGGGTGATACACTTATATACACACCACACAGTCTGATCTCCTAAACACAGGGACACCAGGGTGATACACTTATATACACACCACACAGTCTGATCTCCTAAACACAGGGACACCAGGGTGATATACTTCTATACACACCACACAGTCTGATCTCCTAATCACAGGGACACCAGGGTGATACACTTATATTAACACCACACAGTCTGATCTCCTAAACACAGGGACACCAGGGTGATACACTTATATACACACCACACAGTCTGATCTCCTAAACACAGGAACACCAGGGTGATACACTTCTATACACACCACACAGTCTGATCTCCTAAACACAGGGACACCAGGGTGATACACTTATATACACATCACACAGCCTGATCTCATAAACACAGGGACACCAGGGTGATACACTTATATACACACCACACAGTCTGATCTCCTAAACACAGGGACACCAGGGTGATACACTTATATACACACCACACAGTCTGATCTCCTAAACACAGGGACACCAGGGTGATACACTTATATACACACCACACAATCTGATCTCCTAACCACAGGGACACCAGGATGATACACTTATATACACACCACACAGTCTGATCTCCTAAACACAGGGACACCAGGGTGATATACTTATATACACACCACACAATCTGATCTCCTAACCACAGGGACACCAGGATGATACACTTATATACACACCACACGGTCTGATCTCCTAACCACAGGGACACCAGGGTGGGTGAGAGGGACAGAGGGATTTGGGTCTCAAAGAGGCACTGTGCCTCCTAAAGAGGGAGACATGGGAGGTATAGAGCCCTAATATCTCCTAAAGAGGGACATGTGGGAAGTTTAGAGCCCTAATATCCCTAAATAGCCACTCTTGGGAGGTATAGAGCCCTAATAACGCCAAAAGAGGGACACTTATTATTCTATTACAGCTATATACTATAGAGCACCATTTTGCAACCTGAGGCCCTCCAGCTGTTCAGGACTGCATATCCCAAAAGTTTCCTGGGGTTGATGGGATTTGTAGTCCTGAACAGCTGGAGGACCACAGGTTTTCCACCAGTTTAATACTATTATGTTTTTTCATCAACAGCCAGGGATTCAGGGGTTAAAATAGGATTGTATGAATCTCTTACACTTTGGAGCAGAGATGGGCAACATGTGGCTCTCCAGGTACTGTTAAACTGAAACTTATGTCAGCCTTCAGCTGAATGAGGATGATGAGAGTTGTAATTGATCAGTACTTATCACAGACTGGGAGAATACAGGGAAGAACCGTGTGCAATGGAACGGAGTGATGAGATCCAGGACACTTATCCATCACACCATTACTGATGTGCAGTGATACAAGTGTGAATCTGGGGAGCAGAAAATATTAACTGGATTGTACTGACAAGCAAGCTAACAAGACTGAATTTTTTAAGCATTTGGACATAGGGGATGGGGGGTGCCTATTAGGTTTTTTATGACCCGTTAGTCCTACACACAATAGCCAATCTCTTCATCTGCATTCACCAATACTTTAAAGCGGAACTTACACCTACAAAAAAATTGTTCCATGGGTTTTAACCCTTAAAACAGCATTAGAGCTGTGTGTGTTTTTTTTTTTTTAAATTACCTAGTAGCAGAAATATTTACCCTTCAAAAGCGGGCACTTCTGCATTCTGCTGGACCCTGTTTGTCCCGCATGACATCTCAGGACTTCCCAGCTGCCCCAGGGAACACGTTCACGCTCCCCTTCGTAGCTGTATTTCTGTGGGCTAACGTTACAGCAACTCCATTTACAATGCTACTGAGGTTGCAACCTCAGTAGCATTGTAAACAGAGATTGCTGTAACGTGAACGTGCTCCCTGGGGCAGCTGGGAAGTCCTGAGAAGGTACAGTGTCCCGTAGAACGCGGAAGTGCCCAATTTTGAAGGGTAAATATCTCTGCTACTAGATGAATTGAAAGAAAAAACACACAGCGCTAATGTTGTTTTAAGGGTTAAAACCCATGGGACAATTTTTATTTTAGGTGAAAGTTCCGCTTTACATGATGTTCGTATGGATATAACTAGTGATGAGCGAGCATGCTCGGCCGAAGCTCGGTTCGGCTCGAGCATCGCTCTGCTTGGCACATGGCGGTACTCGTACGAGTACCGCATGTGCTCGCCCGCCATGTTCGGGTCTCCTCCCCGCACGTTTCGCGGCTGCTGCGCAGCCAATAAACGTGCGGGGAGGCTCTGACATCAGTGTAATGCCAGCAGCCATGTTGGCTGCTGGCATTACACTGATTGGCTGGCCAGAACCCGTGATCGGGTGCTGTATAGCACCCGACTCGCGAGTTCTGCTCATTCACAGCCAGGGAGAGATGCGATCAGGCAGGGAAAGTCAGTGTAGGGAGAATAAAAGTGTTGGTAGTATTGGTACTCTTTCAAGACCCAAAAGTCCTTTTTAGGACTGTTGTGTGTGGGGGCAGCATTTATATTTTGTTTGGGGGGGCACAATTTCATTTTTTTTTTGATGGTGGGATATTAGTAAGGTGACATTGTACTAGGTGCACAGGGACAAATATTGTACAACGCAGCGACAAAAAGGGCCATTTTAAACGTGTGCCTAGCCATAGATTATTGTCACATTCTGTTTAGTGTGCAAATTCACAAATTAACGTCACATATTCCGTTCACTGTGCCTAGCCGCAGATTAGCGTCACATTCTGTTTCGTGTGCCTAGCCGCAGATTAGCGTCACATTCTGTTTCGTGTGCCTAGCCGCAGATTAGCGTCACATTCTGTTTAGTGTGCCTAGCCGCAGATTAGCGGCACATATTGTTTAGTGTGCAAATTCAGAAATTAACGTCACATATTCCGTTCACTGTGCCTAGCCGCAGATTAGCGTCACATTCTGTTTAGTGTGCCTAGCCGCAGATTAGCGGCACATATTGTTTAGTGTGCAAATTCACAAATTAACGTCACATATTCCGTTCACTGTGCCTAGCCGCAGATTAGCGTCACATTCTGTTTAGTGTGCCTAGACGCAGATTAGCGGCACATATTGTTTAGTGTGCAAATTCACAAATTAACGTCACATATTCCGTTCACTGTGCCTAGCCGCAGATTAGCGTCACATTCTGTTTAGTGTGCCTAGCCGCAGATTAGCGGCACATATTGTTTAGTGTGCAAATTCACAAATTAACGTCACATATTCCGTTCACTGTGCCTAGCCGCAGATTAGCGTCACATTCTGTTTAGTGTGCCTAGCCGCAGATTAGCGGCACATATTGTTTAGTGTGCAAATTCACAAATTAACGTCACATATTCCGTTCACTGTGCCTAGCCGCAGATTAGCGTCACATTCTGTTTAGTGTGCCTAGCCGCAGATTAGCGGCACATATTGTTTAGTGTGCAAATTCACAAATTAACGTCACATATTCCGTTCACTGTGCCTAGCCACAGATTAGCGGCACATTCTGTTTCGTGTGCCTAGCCGCAGATTACCGGCATATATTCCGTGTAATATGAAGAAGGCGGGTAAAAAGGGATGGGGAAGTGGACGTGATCGTGATAGTTCAGGGCGCGGGTCAGGACGCGTAGAAACTGTGCCTGGTGCCAGAGCACAAGAAAGAAAGACATCCACCATACCTAGCTTCATGTCTCAGTTTACAGGGCGTCGCAGGACATCACTCTCGAGGTCAGACCACTGCGAACAGGTGGTCGGTTGGATTTCAGCTGATACTGCTTCCAGTCGGTTAAGCACCACCCTGTCTTCCACCAAGTCCACTCTCAGTAGCCAAGAGTCTGGTCAACATAATCCTCACCCTGATCATCCTTCCTCCCACCATAGAGGGTCTGGCCAAAGAAGTGATCCCACACTGGGATATAGTGAGGAGCTTGTCTCATCACCAATCCTTGATTTGAACCTCTCTCCAAGCACGCTTGCAGAGGAACATGAGATCTTGTGCCCTGATTCACAACCTCTAGAGGGTACCCAATCACAAGAAGATGACAGAGGGGAACGGCATTTAAGGTCAAAAGAAGTGGATGATGATGATGATGAGACACAGTTGCCATCAAATCAACCACAATTACTGTCTCAAGACCTTGATGAGGAGGATGATACACAGTTGTCAATGACTGAGGATGTGGTGGGATCAAGAAATGAGGAGGATGATCAGAGTGAGGAAGTGGAGGAGGACTTGGTGGACGATGAGGTCACTGACCCCACCTGGGAAGGTGGAGAGCCGAGCGATGACAGCAGTCCTGAGGGTGAGCCATCTGCAGCACCGCAACAGGCTGGAAGAGGCAGTGGTGTGGCTAAAGAAAGAAGGCGGACCGCACCAAACCGGCCCGTAAATGTTCCACGGAGCACCCCCTTGCGTAAATCTCCCTTGCCAAGGGCTAGGTGTTCCGCGGTATGGTGTTTTTTTAAGGAAAGTGCGGACGACAAAAAAATTGTAGTTTGCAACCTGTGCCACACCAGAATGAGCCGAGGCATGAACACTAGAAACCTCACCACCACCAGCATGATCCGACACATGGCATCCAAGCACCGTAATAAGTGGGAGGAACGCCCGGTTCACCAATCTGTGTCTGCAGGCCACACCACTGCCTCCTCTTCCCCTGTTTTCGGTGCCGGCCAATCACCTGTCGAAGGCGCAGGCCCGCATACCTCCCGCCCTGCACCTGTACCATCTGAAGCACCATCAGCGACCACATCCACTTCCCTGTCCCAGCGCAGCGTCCAAATGTCGTTACCCCAGGCATTTGAGCGCAAGCGAAAATACCCAGCCACCCACCCACAGGCCATAGCACTAACCTCACACCTTTCCAAATTACTGGCCATCGAAATGCTGCCATTTAGGATTGTGGAGACTGAGTCCTTCCGCAGCCTGATGGCAGCAGCTGTCCCTCGGTACGCAGTCCCCAGCCGCCACTACTTTTCCCGGTGTGCCGTCCCCGCCTTACACCACCATGTGTCCCTTAACATCACCCGTGCCCTGACCAACGCAGTTACTGGGAAGGTCCACTTAACGACTGACACATGGACAAGTGCTTGTGGCCAGGGACGCTACATTTCCCTGACGGCACACTGGGTGAATGTCGTGGAGGCTGGGAGCGACTCGGACCCTGGGATGGCACAGGTGCTACCCACGCCGAGGATTGCGGGCCCTACCTCCATCAGGGTTTCCGCCAGCACCTACGTTATTGGCTCCTCCTCCTCCTCCTCCGTTTCCACCTCCGAATTCTCTGCGCGCAGCGCCACTCACCCATCAGCCGGTAGCTGGAAGCAGTGTAGCACTGCATTGGGGAAGCATCAACAGGCCGTGCTGAAGCTGATCTGCCTTGGGGACAAACAGCACACGGCCTCAGAGCTGTTGCAGGGGATTAGTCACCAGACCGAGCAGTGGCTCTCGCCACTCAACCTGCAACCAGGCATGGTTGTGTGTGATAATGGGCGTAACTTGGTGGCGGCTTTGGAGCTCGGCAAGCTCACACACGTACCATGCCTAGCGCATGTATTTAATTTAGTGGTTCAGTGATTTCTAAAAACCTACCCCAATTTGCATGATCTCTTGACGAAGGTGCGCCGCGTGTGTGCACATTTCCGTAAGTCATCTACAGCTTCAGCCGGCCTGTTGAAGCTGCAGCAGTGCTTACAATTGCCAGCTCACCGGCTGCTGTGTGACGTGAGCACGCGCTGGAACTCCACCTTCCACATGTTGGCCCGGCTTTGTGAGCAGCAGAGGGCAGTAGTGGAGTACCAGCTGTTACACGGTCATCGCCTCTCCGTTCAACTTCCTCTAATCAGAAGTGAGGAGTGGGAATGGATGTCAGACCTCTGTGAGGTTTTACGCAATTTTGAGGAATCGACACAGATGGTGAGCGGCGATAACGCTATTATCAGTGTAACCATCCCACTTCTGTGTCTACTGAAACGCTCGCTGCTCACAATTAAAACCGACGCTTTGCATGTGGAAGAGGTGGAAATGGGGGAGGAAGAGCTTACACAAGGTGATAGCCAGAGCACCCTCACTTCGTCTTCTCAGCGACAATTGGAGGAGGCGGAGGAGGAGGAGGAGGAGGAAGATACGGTTGCCTCCGCTACAGAGGGTAGCCATGGAACTTTATTTCCATCTCTTCAGCGTGGGTGGGCAGAAGAGGAGGAAGAGGATGAGGAGATTGAGAGTCATCCTCTTGGTGAGGACAGCGAAATCTTGCCTGTTGGTACTCTGGCACACATGGCTGACTTTATGTTAGGCTGCCTTTCCCGTGACCCACGCGTTATACGCATTTTAGACAACACGGATTACTGGGTGTTCACCCTTCTGGACCCCCGCTACAAAGAGAATTTCTCATCTCTCATTCCTCCGGTGGAGAGGACAAGCAAAATGGTGCAATACCAGAAGGTTCTTGTCGAAAAATTGCTCCAAAATTTTCCATCTGACAACGCTGGCGGCAGAGTACGTGCTACCTTGGCCAACCGAGAAGGGGAGAAAAGGGGAGCACACAGCAGTTCCGACAAAGGCAGGGCAACACTCTCCAAGGCGTGGGACACCTTCATGACACCCCGCCAGCACCCTCACCCTGATGCGCAGCCTAGTGTCACAAGGAGGGAAAAGTTTTGGAAGATGGTGAAGGAGTACGTAGCAGACCGTGTCAGCGTCCTCAATGATCCCTCTGTGCCTTACAACTACTGGGTGTCCAAGCTGGACACGTGGTATGAACTGGCACTCTACGCCTTGGAGGTGCTGGCCTGCCCTGCCGCCAGCGTTCTGTCTGAGCGGGTATTTAGTGCTGCTGGTGGCATCATAACAGATAAGCGTATCCGCCTTTCCACCGAAAATGCTGATAGGTTGACACTTATAAAAATGAACAAGGCCTGGATTTCCCCTGACTTCTCCACTCCACTGGAGGAAAGCCCCGGGTGAACATAAAGTCACTTTAGATATGTTATTTACAATGATGGGAATACTCTGTATTCCCATTCACCCCTTCCACCCAAAAAACGGGTATATGGTTGACTCTTAATCTTCTCATCCTCCTCCTCCTCTTCCATATACCCAGTGATATAATTTTTATATAGGGCCAGCTCACCAGCGGGCCCTGTGATATAATTTTTATATAGGGCCAGCTCACCAGCGGGCCCTGTTTGACAATTTTTGTATAGGTCAGCTCACCAGCGGGCCTTCTCATATAATGTTTTATTGGGTCAGCTCTCTAGCGGGCCCTCTCATATAATGTTTTATAGCGTCAGCTCACTAGCGGGCCTTCGCATATAATGTTTAGGATGGTCATCTCCGCAGCAGACCCTCACCCATAATGTTTTAGATGGTCGGCTCAGCAGCAGACCCTCATTCCTAATGTTTTAGATGGTCAGCTTAGCGGCATGCCCTCGCCCCTAATGTTTTAGAGGGTCACCAGCAGGCCATTAATCCTAATTTTTCAAGGCTGTGTATGATGCCCTCCTTTATGTGTAATAAAGGGTGTATTGGAGTGACATTTCAGTCTAATTTTTGGCAGCCCTTTCACTTAGTGCATAGGCTTTATGAGTGTTGGACCACTACCTGAACTATTGTACCACAATGTGAATGAGGCCCTCCATTTTGTGATATACAGGTTGTATCGGAGTGCCTCAGGTCCTCCCATTGAATTAAATAGGGCTGGGGTGTTCGACAGAGCAGAAGGTAGTTCTTGGCTTCATCCACTAAGTCACTTCGTCACTTTTACTCAATGTATCAGACCCCACTGTTCCGACTATAAATTTTGGACTTAACAAGGGCAAACGGACATGTTGTAAAACCTGTGGTAGCTGCGGCCTCCGTTCCTGAATGCTGTACCGTACCCGGGCCATAACCACGTTGAACACCTGCTTTACGCTGCGCACGTTTCCCTCTTAATCATGGCCCCAGTTCCGAAAAATCGATGAAATTTTTTGCAGAATTTGCAGATGATATACAAGTAAATATACAGCAAATACTGTTTGGTAACAATTTTTCGCCTAAAGTCATTTTTATCTTCCTTTTTGTGTGTTTTACGGTCAGTCTGTAAAAATGGCGTACTACGGGCGAAACATCGTTCCCAGCAGCGACGTTGGAGTCCAAGATGCATCCAGACATCCTCCCTATGCTGTCCCTGAACAATTTCTGTGGTGTTTCCATCATTTTCTGACCTTTTCCTATGAACCAGGCACCCTCCCCTCATCAGAGCAGGGGGTGCCTGGTGTAATGCTCGAGTCCTCCCATTGACTTCAATGGGGCTCGGGTGCTCGGCCGAGCACTCGAGCCTCCGGGGGCGCTCGGCCAGAGCACCCGAACACCCGAGCATTGGGGTGCTCGATCATCACTAGATATAACATCTCACATTCCAACTCCAGAATGAGTACCACTGGTCTGAGAACATTGCTACCTAATTATACACACCCGTTCCCATTTATCCTCCCTATCTGTATTTTTATTTCTATTCAATTTATTTTGTCCACGCATTTCTCTGTGATCTTTTTATACCATATTTTAATAAGACTATTTTTATGTGATGTAAAGATTGGTTTTTAGTTCTTATTATAGCCATTTTATTTACATACCACTGTGTACCTCTTTTTAAATATATTCATTTGTAATAAAACTACACTTAGATCTCTTGTGTGCTCTTTGTTTTTCTTCTATTTCCAAATGATAAGTGTCTTATAGTGCTTTACCATCTCTTATGGACTGAAATAAGGTATCAGCCTTTTTTGTTTCAATAGATTTTTATTAGGAGATTGAATCACAGATATAAATGTGAGTACAGTTCCATAATAAGTGCACAAGATGTATGACAGTTGAATGCTTACAACATGTGATGTATACAGCGTAAAGAATCAAGAGCGTTCGGGTACATCTGTGAAAACATCAGGTGGATTCTCTCAGCGAACCAAAAAGCAAATCAACCCAATATTGTAGAACTAGGAAATACAGAAATTAAGATAGAAAAGGGAGTCAAAGAGGAAAAAGAAAGACAGGGAAAGGATGAAGAGGAGAAAAAAAAGGATGCAGGATCATTTTGCCTATGAATCCAAGTCCATTTAGAGAAAATCAAGTGGTCATCAACTTTGCATAGTTCCATAGACAGGGAATCTGCACGATCAAGTCGGGGGAGATTCGCATTTTCAAGATATGAATTTATATCGGGTACAGATGGTGGAGGTTGAGAAGAGGAGAGACGGAGATTATAGAGTTGTGTATAGTAGGAACAGAAGGAAACTGCAATGTCAGAGGGAGAATATTTTAGAGAACCTGACAAATCTTTTATATTGGGAACATAAGTGCGTTGAAGCTGAGTTCTAAGTTGTCTAGCTAATAAGGCTCCGATTTATTCCCATGCTCAAAAATTTTTTGTCGGGACCGAAAAAATGCGTGTTCGACTTTAAGAAAGAGAAGAGTTTGTAATTCCTTATGGAGTTGTGTTACATGAATTAAAGTAGTGGAGTCCAGAGTGGATTTATGGGAAGATTCTAACTTGTTAATATCTCTCAGTAATTCCACTACTTTCAAAAGGTGAGTTTTTCTCTGGCGCGCTGCATGTTTAATGAATTCCCCCCTCATCACACATTTATGGGCTTCCCATATTGACGTTGGTGAGATGTCCTCAGTCACATTTTCAGAGATAAATAATTCTAAGGATTTATGAATAACGTCAGAAGCTTTCTCCTCCATCAATAGATGTTCAATCAGTCTCCATTGGTAAGGTAAGTTCAGGAATGAGGAGTGTTGTAATGAAACAGTAACCGGAGCATGGTCCGACCAAGTAATGTTATCAACGTTGGCTGAATGAACTAAGGAAAGTGAGGAGTGCAGTAACATAATGTAGTCAATTCGAGAATACAGAGAATGGGGGGTTTGACTAAAAAGTATAGTCCCTGGAATCAGGATGTAAAGCGCTCAAAGTGTCTACTAATCTAAAGGAGAGGAGAAGCTGGCGGACTTTATTAAGGAAATCTCCACCTAAAAGCAACATCCCTTCTTTAAAAGCCTCAAGCTTTTACAAAACATTGGTGAGGAACTTAATTTGGTGTACATTAGGGGCATATATAGAAGCAAAGGTGAAGGGTTTTGAGTGTAGGAGACCTTTGATAAAGATTAACCTGCCCATCGGGTCTTTCTGAAGAGCAGAGAGAGAGAGAAGGGGATGTTTTTGTTGATAAGAAGCAACTCCACTCTTCTTTACAGGATCAAAACTCATATATGCTGTAGAGTAAAACTTGTTTGTTAATTTCATCTCCTGACTATGTTTAAAGTGTGTTTCTTGGAGTAGAATAATATCACCACTCATGCGATGGAAGTCTTATAGTGTAAGTGATCTCTTTTGCAGGGAGTTGAGACCTTTCGCATTTTGCAAAATGACTCATAAGGGTTTAGTGACAGATGAATTTGTCATGGTAGGTTTGCAGGTTCTCAAAAAGTATTGTGAGTTGAAGGAAAGACCAAGACAGAGAAAGAGGTCTATAAAGATGAGAGGGGACCCGGATGGATTTGCTCCAGTAACCTTGATAGCTCCAGTCATCTACAGTGTGCAGAGAACAGCTCCCAAGAAAAGAAAGAGGAGGAGAAGACTGAAAGAACAGGAAAAATAAAAGAGAGAGAAGGAGAAGGAGAGAGAGATAATCTGTCCAGACGAGAGGTGAAACCAAAGTCTCGCGTCCAGAAATAACTTTACATCGGAGAATAGGACGTGTGACAATAGAGAAGATGCTGATTGGATGTACATCTTTATCTTAACACGAGAAGTTGTGCGTAGGGTAAAGATGTGACACTCGAACCCCGAGAGAGTAATAACAATGTGGAGCAAAACATTATAGTACAAAAATAGACTGCAGGAAAATAATAATACGACAATTGAGCAAGCAAATGTATCATAACACATGGTAGAAAAAGACACTGACTTTTGCAAGCGTTCAGTATATGGATGAAACATTATAAAAAAGTTTTACATACAGGGATAAGGTGATCAAGCTGTAAGTAAAAGTGTGAGATAGAGGGAGCTATAGCAACAGGGGATGTCCAGAAAACCTAGTCAGAGAAAGTAATGAGTAGGTCAAGACTATAGCTTTTGAATGTGCCGCGGACTCAGACTCATCTGGTGGCGTAGCAAGAGATTTAAACAAAATTAAGTATAAGATTATGTAGTTGAAGGGTCAGGGACTACCTGCATCCAACTGCTGGGGACAACCTAGTGTTGCAATCATGAGCAGGGGAGTGAGATATATCAAGGATTTAATGTACAAAATAAGTCAAAAAGCAGTCCCTAAGTCAAAAAGCAGTCCTTAACATTTACAAAATAGAGTTAAGGGTGCGTATAAGAACTAAATAGAGGGAAAATAAACATTGTGCGACATGTAAGAGAAATGAGATAAGAGAATCATCCCCCAGCTAAACATATGAGATAAAAGATGGTGTCTAATTTCAAATTAAAGGTTTGAAGGGAGGGAATAAATAATCAAGGGGAGAGTAAATCAATAGAAGCGTACATCTGACAAGAAAAGGGTGATATGAGGAAAGGTAGGTCATGCCTCGCTCAATAAGAGTGAGAGAGCCAACCGGGGAAAGAAGTAAAATAATACTCAAGAAAGTATGTCATATATGCGATTTTGATTTGTTGTACGGTTTTGGGAAAAGGAATGTGAAGGGTCACACTGAAAAAGATATAACAACATACAAAAATAATCATAAAAGTATTTAACAAATACTCTCAGAAGTAAGAAAATTTATGGAATTCCAGTCCCAGGCTGAGAAAACAATGGACGGCCCCAGGGTACTTTGTCAGGGACCCCACCAAGTGGCATAAAAGTAGAACAAGTCAACGAGTAATTTAAGGCATATAGGAATTGCCAAGTCATGAAAAGGAACCAAACAGGCAATTGATCTGACTGAAAGTAGCAGTCAGAGTATAAAGTTTTTTCTAAATATACCCAAATTTAGTAACAACATATAGAGGTATGAACCAGGTACTTGAACAAACTGTTACGGCCTTGGTGAGAACATTGAACAAGTCCTGTGGGAGGTCAGCCGGCAGATTGCTGAGCGCATTTAGCGGCTACCAGAGGTGACTGTGGAGAACCAAGGACTCTCCTCTTCTTCTTGACCGAGTTCCAGTAAGGTTGAATTTCCATAGCGGACTCCCAAGAGGGAAGATCTGGTGCAAGATGGGTCGGATCCTCCACTAGTTGAAGGTGCAGGGAAGAGAGGAAGTGTTTGTAATTAGCCTTGTCCCGAAGTGTGTGGGTTTGGCCATCTTTTGAGACAATGAGCATGAGAGGAAATCCCTAGCGATATCTGATATTTTGTTGATGGAGAGCTTGAGTGATAGGCTTCAGGTCTCAGCGCCAGTTAATAGTGGAGAGAGATCACCACAGACAGCAGCGGTTTGATTTTCAAAAGAAATAGAGTCCATAGACCTGGCTTTTAATTATCTTATCTTTATCTGGAAAGAATTGTAAGCTCAGGATTACATCACGAGGGAAGTCAGCAGCCATAGGTTTCAGGCGGAGAACTCTGTGTGCTCTATCAATAGCATAGTGAGTGGATTCCGCTGCGTAAGTAATATAGTGGAAAAGGCATTGGCGAAAGTACATAAGCAGATCAGGCCCTATGTCTTCAGAGATGCCTCGGATACAGAGATTATTTCTCTGCTGTCTATTCTCAAGGTCGTCTATCTTTAGAAGCAGATCTCTCTGGCGATTGTAAAGTAAATCTGTTTTAGTGGTCATATCGGTTTGAAACACTCGCATGATGTCTCGGTCTTCTTCTAAAGACTCGACCCTTCCGCCAATCTGGGAGACATCACTCCTAATGACCGCCAACTCTTTATGTATATCTTTCTTGGTAGAGGGGATATCTAAATCATTGGAATCTTCACCTGAGTCGTGTAGGTCAGATTGTGAACCAAAGAGTTCTCGGGAAGGCCTGTTATCTGTGGATTCCCCAATGGTGTTAGGAGCCATTGCCATTTTGGATTCCTCAGGGGAAATAATATCCTTGGTGTTCTTAGGAAAATAGTCCCTTACACCCTTACCTGTCCTGGGAGTTTTGTTTCTGGACATCTTCTATGTTACAGGGTCGGGTCAGGTTTGGAAATGGGCTCGGAAAGCAGACTATTTTTACAGAAATGTTTCTCTTGGGGGTTAGAGCTGGAGAGCTAAGCGTCCATTCAGATGTGTCGCAAGGCCTTTCTTTAAAGCGGAACTATCACCCCAAATAAAGTCCCCCACCGCCAAAATAATTATTCATATAGTATCTTTGATGCCTTGTCCTCCTCTCTCTGATTCTCCATCCTCTCTGACATGCTATCCCTTCCACCTGACAACCATCCATCCTTTCTGATGCCTGGTCTTCCTCTCCTTGACTTCCAGGCCAAATCTCTCTGCTTCCTTATTACTTCTTTCTCTAGCCAACTTTTTTTTTCTCAGTACCCCACTTCATTCACTGCAATTCACCATCCTCCCTCCCTACCTTACTCTCCTTCTGTAACCCTCCTCCTGTTACCCCATTCCACATGTGCCATATTGCTTCCCATTATACAAAATCTAAATATAATTATGTATGTGTTTAACCCCTTAACGACGGATGACTTACCAGGTACGTCCCACAGAAACTGTTACTTAGTGACAGAGGACGTACCTGGTAAGTCACGGAAGTCCGGGTCTCCGGACTTGTTTGAAAAAAAAAAAAAAAAAAATGTTCCTCCGGCGTTAAAGGGATAGTAATACTTCGTTTTAACTTTATTTTATTTTGTAGGCATTAAAAAACATGAAGAATGATATAAGTCTTATCTCTCAAACCTTTATGGTTTAAGAGATATTCACAAGCAAAGTTTTCCCCTCCCGCCCCTTTTTCCTAGTGTAAGCAATCTCTTCTCAGATGTGGAATCTGATTGTAAGACCAGACAGATAACAGCAGGGGACACTCTTATTCCTATGAGAACAATGAAAGCCCTGCCCCCCTTGACAAGTTTTTCAGCTTTTTCCCTTATCTTAATTGAAGATTGTCCCTCTCTGCAGTCTACCTGGGCACCTCCCTTCTGATCTGGCTGAACGGGGGGCTACTTTGCTTGTGAATATCTCTTAAACCATAACGGTTTGAGAGAAAAGACTTATATCGTTCTTCATGTTTTTTAATGCCTACAAAATAAAATAAAGATAAAATGAAGTATTACTATCCCTTTAAGGTGACAGCTGCGTACGAACGCGGCTTTCACTAAGGGGTTAAAAAAATATGCTTGTCTATGATAAATGCCTGGCCATACCTGGGAACTTTCAAAATGAGCGGCTAACTGTGAAACAGTAACCTTTAGGAGTGGAAGAGAAAATGACTGTCTCTGAAATATATATCTCCAGTAACTTGTAAGTTTTAAGAACCTTTTATGGGGATGGCATTTAATCCTATGTGGTTTCTGGAATGTTTAAATTGCAATATGATGTACACCTATTGTTGTTATGTATATCTATATGCAATTTTTGCATGTCTTAAAGGGATAGTAACCCCTCCGAAAAATGTGAAGGCAAATGCGAGGAATCATCCAAACACACTTAACTCCCTTATTCCCATCTCTCAAACCGTTATGGTTTGAGAGATGTAAGGCAAGACAGACCTCCGCTCCCTCCCCCTTCTCATGCATCTGCTGTATAGCGGACATCATGAGATCCTGCTTCGAGGACCAGACGGCGGCTCTGCAGGAGCGCTGTTATGAAGATATCTCCGTATTATTACTTCATCGGTATGGTCTAAAACGTGTGCCTGGATTGCAAGCACATTTTATAGACCATTCCGATGAAGTAATAATAGTTAGATATCTAGATGACAGCGCTCCTGCAGAGCTGCAGTAAGTCGATCAACAGGATTCTACCTCTGACAGCTTTACAGCTCGTCAGGCAGAAAGGGGAGGGAACGGAGGACTTTCTTGACTTACATCTCTCAAACCATAAAGGTTTGAGTGATGGGAATAAGGGAGTTAAGTATGGATGATTCCTCGCATTTGCCTTCAAGTTTTTCGGAGGGGTTACTATCCCTTTAATACCTTTTTTCATGTAAAATCACAGTGTGGCCACCACAACATGGCTGTGGCCGCAGTGACGGCCACCAGAACACTGCTATGGCTGCATTGGCGGCCACCAGAAAATTATTTTTGTGAACAACTGTACTAGAACATTACCCCTATCCTATATAATAATTTGCTAGGATGTTTGTCACGATGCAGTTATGTGCAGTAGAGACTGCCCGCTTTCGATCAGTGTCTACAGAGCATGATTGCATCGCGTGAGTGAGGCGACGCAAGACTGCATTGCGTGGAGCAGTGAGGTAGCAGCCTCTTAACCCTTTGAGTGCCTGAGGCACTCAAAGGGTTAACATTACCCGGACCTTGGCCCGTGTACACGGGCTTTGACACTAGTTGCAAACAAATGACTATTAGACATCTGTAGTATACAGAGAATTGCCAAATCAATATTCTTACTTTATACAAATACTACTTCACACAACTTCTCTACATTCTAAAACAGCATTGGAACTAGAAGAACCTCACATAGGAATACATGGTAATGCTGAAGATTTGCAGCATTCCCTGTCTATGTGAAATGTTTCAGATGCAATCATAATTCTGATTTGCTTTTTTCAATCAATGCAGAATTTCTTTGTTTTGATCTATTTTTTGACATTTCTCTAGTTGGTTAACCTGTCATGCAGCCAATTTAATTAAAACCATGTGGACTTTGAAAAAAATTGCATTGAACAGAAAGGAGAGACAAAACAAGACGGGATGTCAAAATCACTCAAGAATCATCAAAGTGACTTGAGGTCTTGAGTAAGCAATAGATCTCAAGAGACACAGCCACTAATCCCCACCACTTAACTGTGTGTTAGACATGACAGGAAGCATTACTGCTGTTACTACGGCCGTTCACACTGATTTAAGGAGGCAGCTCTTTCCCCTAATCGATTTGCACAATTTTTTCTCTTCATATATATTGAAGAATAGTAATAAATGCACTGCTTTATCCCTGTACAGCAGTGGTAGTAATATGTCGGACGTTCAGCTGTTGGGGACTACAAATCCCATTGTCCCCATGGTTGGGGATGATGGAGTTGTAGCCCCCCAGAGCTGGAAGTCCATCCATTTACTACCCTTGCTGCACTATCAGTACACTCACATTACAGTGGTTCACAACTACAGCACTCCACCATTTACTCAATGTTTATTAATAGCATAGTACTATATGTATTCTGAAGAATATATTTATTTCAGGGCTTTTTCTGCTGAGTAAATCAAGGGTGAAGCTTCACTCGAAAGTTAAATAGGTTAACAAGAAAAAACAACTTTTCTTCCACAACGCATTTGTGGAACATCTGTTCAGGTCTGCAGCTCTCCTTAGCAAACTATTAACAGTGCCACCTAGTGGAGACTTTTACTAAACTGAATTCTGTTTTAACTCATGATAAAATCTGTAAAAATTATCTACTTTTTTCTAAGTCTTAAATTCTGGTCTTATATATGTTCTGAGCTAGCAGATATTCCTGCATTTTCCTGGGCTCACATTCATTGCCCGGGATTGTCTGTTAGTGAGATCAGAACCTTTCTGAATGCAAGAGAAGTGGTAACTAATCATATTCAATTAAACGACTTATCAATGTAAGCACAACCAACATTGCATAAATGGTCTTTGAACAGGACAACAGGGCACTTGCTGCCTATTGGAGAGGTAGGCACCGGCCTGGTATCCTTTTGAAAGGTCGCACGCAAAAGAGCCTGCGACCCTTTAACACTTTAACCATGTTGCCTGGATAAAAATGACGACATGACAATCTCACTGTGAATGATAGCTCGAGATTGTCATGTCACCTAGTGGATGGTCACCTAGAATACTTAAACAGCTGCTTTGCCTCCCAGCCGCTCTATTCCGTTTGAGCATGAATGGTCGCCTACAATACTTATACAGCCGCTTCACCTTCTATCTCCGTTTGAGTCAGTCCGTTTATGAATAAGCCAGTATACCAAAACCCCTACACAAATACGTATGTGAGCTGCTCCTGCCTCTTTCTCCCCTTCTCTGCGCGCTCTGCTCTTTCCTGTCATTCTGCACGCAGAGAAGTGGAGAGAGACGCAGGAGTGGCTCACATACGATTTTTAGTATACTAGCCTGTTCATGAAGCTGTGCAAGGAGGCTGCCAGGCAGAAAGGTAAAAAAAGACTGAAACTGTTAGGCCTAAATGGAATACAGTGGCTGGGAGATGAAGAGGCTGTTTAAGCATTCTAGGGGACAATTCACTAGGCGACATGACAATCTTGCACTGTCATTCACAGCGAGATTCTCATGTTGCCATTTTTGTACACGCAACATGTTTAAAGTGTTAAATGACCGCACGCAAAGTGAACCACCCTCTCTTATAGGGGCTTGCTAGCATTAAAATCAAAATGATGGTGACACAATCATTCATTCTAATACATACCCTGCCACTGCAAGAGCTGGAGGCTAACGCCAGCGGAGCTCCCTGGTTAATTCATATATTTCCCCCTTTAGCTTTCTGCAGATGGTCCAATGTGACTAGCTATAAGCAGGAATGTCAGCTGCGCACTCTCAGTATAATAGATAATGGCTCATTCTAACCCTCTTACATTTCCTTTTATTAGTAAATCAGAAGATTGCGATGTACACATCAAAAAGACCGATGAAAGAAAAACATTATTTTAAAGATCTTGAAGATTAAAATTATTTTGATTATAGTTTGCCTGTAACTAGCACATGCTTTGTACTGGCTGCATTAGAATTTATGAGTACCAGAGGGCAAACGTCCCAGTGCTTCGGAGACACATGTGTTTCATGTCCCAAAGGCATGCAAGAAGCTGCCAATTATAACATGGGATATGGCAATAAAATCATACAGTAGATCATTACAAACACCTATTATTTTTTATTGACAGCATTTTCAACAAACTGAAGAAGTAAAAATAATATCCATATGAATGGAATTTATTTCAATCAACTGGTTGAATCAAGAAGAAGAGCAAATTTAGGAATGGGATGTATTAATACAATTCCAGTTAAATAGGTGATGGAGCCAATTCACTAAGCTATGTGGGCGTTTACTGATTCTTTGTGTGCTGCTTGCATTGACGGGAGGGCAGTGGTGAACTGTATGAGTAATTTGGCCATTTCCTGTCCTTTACACCTTATTAAAGGGATAGTAATACTTAAAATGTAAAAAAATATGTTGTAGGGGTTATCCCCCTGAGTAAAACAAGAGTACTCCCACTGCTGAAAGGTGTTTCATTCAAAAGTTATTAATTTTCAAAGTTGAATTTTTTTGGTGCAATATCACAGTGGCCTGAAATTGTACAGTGGCGCTGTTGCTACACCATCCTATGGAGATTTATGGTCCCGGGACCAGAGCTGTCCGTAGGATCGTGTAGCAACAGCGCCACTGTACAATTTCAGGCCTCTGTGATATTGCACCAAAAAATTCAACTTTGAAAATTAATAACTTTTGAATGTGAACACCTTTCAGCAGTGGGAGTACCCTTGTTTTACTCAGGGGGATAATCCCTACAACATTTTTTTTTTACATTTTAAGTATTACTATCCCTTTAACACTGTGTACTAAAATATGCACAGGAACAAGTTTCCTGTTTGTAGGGGGTTCCATTTCTAGACACTCACTTACCTTCTGGGGACTCCTGGTCTCTGGTGGTGGTGTGGAGACTGGAAGAGGTTGTGGGAGGTGGGACTGGGGAGGGCTGCCATGCTGGTTTCGGTGCCACTGCACAAAGTCACATGAGACACTGCCCTGGCATCCAACTGGACACTAGGGATGATTCCCTGGCTCTGGTAACCACACGAACTCTGGCCCAGAGAGGTTCTGTAGGTAGATGGGCTCCAGGGAGGGAGTCCAAGAGCCCCATGGTGTGGCAGAGTGTAGAGATACCTATATCTGAGTCCTGGATATCATGTGCATGGATTTGCCCATGACATCTCATGTTTTATAATCTGACTAGTTACAAAGCCTGTATACATGGGCTGATCCGGAGCGGGGAGCTCCGGATGGCTCACAGCCTGTCTGTGCTCCCGGTTCCGGGGCAGCAGCAGAGGCTCTGGGTGACAGTTTGTCTGACAGTTTGTCACCCAGCCGCCTCCACTGCTGCTCCGGAGCTGGGAGCACAGACAGGTGGTCAGCCTTCCGGAGCTTTCTGCTCCGGATCAGCCCGTTCTGAGAGTCCCTACTGCGCGTGTGCGGTTACTCACACATTGATCGATGCATTCTAGGACTTTATGTTATAGGAGGATAAATGCAGTATGCATGAGGTTACTTAACCCTTTAAGTACCAGAGAGGAGCACAATGCATTGTTCACCCTCTAGTTTTTAAAGGGTTGAGTTTAGCTCAACTAAGCAGCTTCTCATTTTATCCAATTTACTCACAAAGATATAAAAACACGAGATTACTTCATTTCATCGTTCTTTTTTCTTTCTCACTTGGCCTTTAAGAACAAGGTTTTTTGACCTGTTCCAGTATGCAGTCCCCCTTGCCTCCATTCCTCACATGACTTGTGGAGAAAGATATAAATGGAACATAGTTTTCAATTCAGGCCCTTATGGGCCATGTATCAGGTAAGTCCTCCCTCTACACCTATTTTGTTTTTTTTGTCTTGTATGTCTGTTGTTTTTAATTGCATTACACTGGGACCCATAACAAAAACATCAAAATTATATTTAAAGGGTCCTCACTGACGCGTTTATTATAACATCTATCTTCACAGAATGTCTGTTTTTAATTTAGATGGGGCCTCTATGGGTGTATTAGAGTAGGACTTACCATGAAGTGAGATACCTTGGCGTGGTGGTAAGCTTACACACGGATTGGCCAATTTGTGGGAAGAAATTCTCACTTATTTTCACTTAGATTTACTAAGAGTTATTACATATGCTAAATACAGGGCACTTATGTTCACAGTATATAGAGGAGCGCAGGACTGTCCTTTTTGTATGTCTTTTTTGTATGAGTTTACCGAGTGCAGTGAGCAGAGTTTGAGGTCCTGTGGTTCAGGACATCCAGGACTGAGATGTTTCTCTTGAAGCCAGTCACAAGGGCACAATTTGTAGGGCCGTTAGTATTCTCTGGCCATATTAAGGTAAGTGGGAAGTTATTATTAGGAGTCATTTGTTTTCCATTAATACAAATTACAGACTGCATTCAGGTAAGCATGTGTCTGTGTATGCAGTAGTCTCATAGGGAGTAATAGTTCTTTACAGGCTACCCAGCTCAGTGGAGACACTTCATCATAGTTTTGGTGACACTTTTGGTCACAGCCTATCCCTACAGCATTGTGGAAAGCCAAGATCTTCAGATCGAGCCAGCAGATTGAGTGCCAAAAGAGTTAACACTAAGGGTGAGATGTTCAAAAAGTCACCATAACGGAAAAACTTGCAGATCATGAGTTGGTGGTAAAAGAAGGACAATATTTTCAGAAGTAAATCCATCATGTTTGAAAATTCATCTAAAAAATTAAAAATGACGGTAAGAAGATCTCATTGGACATTGCCGTTAAAAATTCTGATCTTAAAAATTGTCTTTCACTTTGTCTTCAAAACGAAAATTTTCAAAGAAACAAAGACTTTTTTTGTCTTTGAAACAAAAAATTCCTTCTCAGTACTTTCATTTTCCTTCTCCAAGTTTAGATCTTTTTTATTATGTTGGGAACAAATGACGTTAATCAGACAAAAAAAATGATGTTCAAACAAATATTTTTTTCTGAAAATACCGTACATTATGATGGTCTCACCGTGTTTGCGTGGGTTTCCTCCCACACTCCAAAAAACATACTGATAGGTGAATTTAGATTGTGAGCCCCAATGGGGACAGGGACCAATATGAGTGTAAAGCACTGCGTAATCTGTGTGCGCTATATAAATAAATAAATAAATAAATAAATAAATAAATAAATAAATATTTAACCACACCCACTTTTAAGATGGCTTTTTCCCTTTGATGGAGATGGCGGAATTGGATGCAAAAAATGACAGAAACATGTCTGAGAATTGACGGATCATGGTGAAAGAACTTTTTTATTCTGATTACAGACAATTTCAGTTACCTACACTTTCTGAACATTTCTCCCTAAATGCAGACAAAAGAGTGTTACTTGTGCGTACTATAGGAGAGGTGCTCGAGGCTTGCTCATATTAAACTCTTAATCCTATGAGTTACAATAGGACAGAGGCATCCATATTTGTACAAGTAGCATTTATTTTTTAGAAATAACAATTCTGAATTTAGCTTTTTTATTTTTGTTTGCAGCTATGCAAAAGTGTTATAAAGTCTAATTAATTTATTCATTCAAAATGCACAGTTGTAGGCTAGGTGCTGGTTTCTGATCAGTTTTGATCAAGTCAATGAGAATATTGATAGTTAACAGATTGAACTATTCTTGAAATGTCTGGTGTCAGCTACACAATGGTAGTAGAAAGCAATTTGTTCTTGTGTGCGAGGTAATTTGGTAACAATGTGTTAGCTATAAATCTAAGGTAGGCCGCATTTGGTATACGTGTGGCACAATGAACTCCCTTGATCTAATATAGAGTATACATCTGACACTTTTTAAGCTGAAGGATTTTGATGTAGGATAAAAATCTGTAACCTGGGCTTGGAGTCTTAAAGGACTGGCAGGGAGCCCCATAGGACTGGTAATGTGGACTGCACAGGCAAAACCAAAGGGCATGCAGAAGGGCAGGAAGCCTAGAAAAGCAACTGCGCATGCTGTTGAAGCCATCAGAACCAGATCTAAATATTATGTTCTTCCAGGAAAGAAATCCCTGGTGCCCATAGCCCCACCCATGGCCACACCTCGCTCCTTCTATCACCCCAGCTGAGTTCACTATCCTGTGGCCTAGAAAATGTACTTAAAGGGATAGTAATACTTCATTTTATCTTTATTTTATTTTGTAGGCATTAAAAAAAACATGAAGAACGATATTAGTCTTATCTCTCAAACCTTTATGGTTTAAGAGATCTTCACAAGCAAAGTATCCCCCCCCCTGTTCAGTCAGATCAGAAGGGAGGTGCCCAGGTAGACTGCAGAGAGGGACAATCTTCAATTAAGATAAGGGAAAAAGCTGAAAAACTTGTCAAGGGGGGAAGGGCTTTGATTGTTTTCATTGTAAGAAGATTGTCCCCTGTTGTTATCTGTCTGGTCTATGGACTGCATTCCACATCTGAGAAGAGATGGCTTACACTAGGTAAAAGGGGCGGGAGGGGAAACTTTGCTTGTGAATATCTCTTAAACCATAAAGGTTTGAGAGATAAGACTTCTATCATTCTTCATGTTTTTTTAATGCCTACAAAATAAAATAAAGTTAAAATGAAGTATTACTATCCCTTTAACCTATAACATACAAACAAAAGAGAATTTTAAGTAACAGGTCAGTACAGATCACAATCAGTATATAAACTGGACAGTAGTATAACAACTGTTAAGTAAACCATCATATACCAGAAATGGACTTCTGATGAACTTGCTTTACAATGCGTTGTGTACCCCTCTGGCACTCAAAGGGTTAAACAATAGCACTCACGCATACTCGTACATACCCTGTATCAGGTGCATGTCCTGAGGAGAGGGTATGATCCATAAATAAGACACAGACACATTTACTATTTTGGGGATAACAGACCACCGCTTTATTTATTTACTCACATAATTATTATTGTATTTATTCAAATACATAACCATTAATCATTAACCAATGATAATTCCTTAACTGACAGTCCTTGCCAATCTACCTTCCTTGAAACCAAGCATGGCCAAATTGTCCGGGCTCATGCTAAATCCCAATGTTCGTCAGCACTTATAGCTGACTCCCCCATTCTTCAGCCATTATAGCTGACTCCACCATTATCCAGCACTTACAGCTGATTCCACCATTATCCAGCACTTACAGCTGATTCCACCATTGTTCAGCACTTACAGCTGATACCACCATTGTTCAGCACTTACAGCTGACTCACCATCCAATTACCCCACTGGCCATCCACTTTTAGCTTCAATGGGTAACGTTAACTCCCGCAACCTAAGTCCGGGGCAAAACTCCCAAAGGGCTTCCACCCTAACTTTACCACATCAGTTATCAATTTCTGCAAACCATGCAAGGACTATCCGCCACAAGGCCCGACTGTCAATACCTTGACCAGTCGGGCCCCCCGCCACCATGCCCGTCAGCCACTATCGTGGCAGCCGGGCACCACACCCCTAAAGCTATGGTCTGTACCCCAGAACCTGCACCCCACGCTAATCAACTCACATAGCCCAAAATAACCAACAGGCCCCAAACCCACACCACCGATCACCACCAGACGCACCATAACACTAGAAAAACAAAAACCAACCGACCATCCATGCGAATCCCAACACATACAAACATCCAGCATAAGTCACAAGTGGAACAGAACCAGCCAACGCATCCCAAGTACCCACACGTACCGAAGTATGGGGGGGGGGGGGGACAAGGACCCAGGACCCCACCCAAGGATAGCCCAGACACAATGGAGGACCCAGAACCTGCAAACACACCCAAGCAACCGGCAGACCAGCAAACCAAGCAACAAGAAGAAAAACCCGGAACAGAACAGCCATGCAGGAGATCCCATCCCCATACCTATACACCCCGAACCGTGCACACCCAAGCATCCAACAGACACACCCACCAACAAAACGTAGCCCAGCACCCGAGACAGACATAGATACACAAACACCAACAAACAGACAGACATAGATACACAAACACCCACCAATCCCACACAGCTACAGCACCAATAGAAACACACCAGGAGACACACCAACCGAGACTCAAACCAGCTCCATAAATACACAGATAACAGCACTAACCAGCCACACAGACAAGACAAAACACCATGCCCAGTCAACCAACCCCCACGGAGACCCACCTGCCTATTCCCACCACTATGCCTCAGGCCAACCCAAGAAGCCCTTGTACAGGTGAGCAAGCATCCAAAGGAACCACCCAGCAATCAACATGCCCACAAGCACCAAACCATACGCCTATCACACCAGCAAGAAGAAAAAACTGTACCGCCGTGACCAGCACACAGTGCCAGGGGCCACAGCACCACCTGCAGTGAAATCCCACCTGCAGTGAGACAGAAGATCCTCATCATCAAAAGGAACAGACACGATCCACTGGCAGCATCAAGGAGCACCCAGGTACCCATAAGGTAGCACACCTGCACGGGAAGTACCCCCCGGAAAGCGGGGCCCGAAGGAAGCCAGCCCGCCAGACCCACCGCTGGAAAGCAAAGCTAAAACACCACGAGAACCGATCACGGGAAAAACAAAACATCCCCCACGGGTATCCGCCAGGCTGACAGCCAACCCGAGGTACAGCTTGAGAACCGAGACCCTCAGTGCCAACAGCACCCGAGGTTACCGCACAACCTCCCACCTGCAACAGATGCCAGTTAAGGGCCCCACCCGACCCCACCAGCTAGTACACCATCCAGGAAAGGCTGCTCCATGCAGAAACAGACAACAAGCGAACCAACGCAACTCCCACAGGAATCCCAACAGGAAGCTGTGCACCCCCACCTGGTCTCCAGAAACACGCCCCGGACAGCCCGAGCTCGACTCCAGCCCGGACCCCCCATCTCGCCATCGAGGCCAACAGAGTGCCAGACCCCACTCACAGAACACCATGCCCGGTTTCACCCCAGCAAGCTCGGCACAGATGATGCCAGCCGGTATGCCCAGGGGGCGCCACAGTGAAAATGAAAGCAGGTTCCCAGGACACACCCTAATACCATCCCAACCAATCACACTGTCAACCAAGAATGCAATTCACCTCACCCACAGAGCACAGCAGCCCCGTGGTCCGTGCTGCGGATATAGAAACGAAGTATGAAAAGAAAGTAACTAAAACAAAACATCCCAAAGCAACAGAAGTACACGCACAGACCGCTAACGACACGTAACGAATAGTGTAGCAGGAATAAGTGGACACAAGAAGAAAAACAGCCTCTCAAAAAAGGAGACACATGCCGAAGGCAAACTCCAGGTCACAGCAGAGCGCAATGCAGATAGGGCAGTGGTACTCAATCTTTGCACTCAAGGCACCCCTATCATGTAATCAGGAATTTTCAGGGCACACCTCACATAGTTTATGTAAAGTATCAAGGGCATAATGAAAGATACAATACATAAAATGCAATTAATGTTAGGTTGTACAATCATTTAACAACAATAAACATATTGTGCATAATAGTTTCCATAAATATAAATTTAAAAAGGAGTATTTTCATTTTTATCCAAGGCTTTGAACAAAATAAAGGGCACCCTAAATTAATATTCGTTGCACACCAAAGTGCCATGGCACCCTGGTTGAGAACCAGTGAGATAGGGACATCAACCAGTACAAATAAGAGACGCAGGTGCGAAGCCAGACACCCGTATAGATACACCCCGGCTGCGGGAACATAAACGACAACACCGCCGACCCCCCAAGCAGACTAGGCATATATCACCCCCCAATGCCCCCACAGGTCCACATTCCGTACCAGAACAACAGGCAATGCACAGCAGGCTACAGCAATGCATAATGGTCTAAACGCACCCCCCCGCACAGATATTGGACACAAAAACCCTTACCCTACACATGTACACCCATATACCTAAATAGCCTATACATCCACCACCACATACCCCAACTAACCCCACATCACAATGACTGTGGTTGATTTTTGCTTGAAGTTGTAGGTTTGATTTATTATAGTAGGCGCTTGCCCGACAGACACAGCCACCACTGGATATAGCAGACTGCAACGCCGTCAAAAGATACACGGCCCCAAAACCTAAAGTAGCCTAAACCCTCCAGCCGCAGACACCTCTCAAGTACCGGCGTTGAGGGTCTCATTCGACATTTTGATTAGTGGATCGGTGGGACATAGCCTGCCAGGCAATAAGAATAGAAAAAAACACAGAACAAAGATCAAAGTAAACACAAAGAAACCTGAGAGAAGACCAAAGGAAGGGGCAGAAAGCAGCAAAAGAAACACAAGAGGCACACATCAAGCAAGAGGAAAGCAAACCAGACACCAGAAACAGGGAGCACAATAGTAAGGCATGAGAAAGAAAGAATACAGCCAGAGCAGAAAAAACCCAGAAAACCCAAGAGTAACCCCTGCAGGAGAGCAGGCAAACGGGGAAGAAAAGACGCTCCAAGTACCCGCGTAAAGGAAATAGCAAGATAGAGAGGTCGATAAAGAGGGAGAAACCACGACACAAGGAATCGAAGCAGAATGAAAGGATGGAGCAAGGAGAAAAGGCAAGCAACGTAGTAGGACCCAAACGCGAAACCAGCTACCATGACCCGAACCGGCGAGCGCCAACCTCGCACCCCAGCCCGCCGCACTACACCCGCGCACCCACTCGCTAGCGAGTCCCTCGGCACCAAAGAAAACCGGATGGGGGGGGGGCAGTCAAGCCACCAGGGATGCAGGACGCCGCAAGAGTAGCGCCCCTAAAAAGCCCCGTCGCGCATGCAGTCCACAAGGCAGCCGAGCGCCCAGGCCATGGATCAAACGACCACAGCAGGAAAAACAGCACATGAACCTCCCACGCCAAAGAAGCGCGGATGGCGGCGCAGCATCTGCTACGAGCCAACCCGCCAACCAGGCGGTCGGGAGCAGCCAAGTAAAAAGGGGGAGGGTGTGAGCAGAGGAAGCAGGCCCCAGGTCATCGCATCTGAGCCCGCGTGCAGCAACAGGTCCGCAGCCCCCCAGAAGAAGATGGAAAGCTCGGCCACCAGGAGGGCAAGCCCCGCTCCCGGAGCCAGCTGCACCCACAAACCCCAGGGGGGGGGGGGCCTGGAAACACTCAGCCGAATAGCAGGACAATACGAAGGAGGGGGGGGGGCGGCAACCGATGCCTCCCCCAGCCGGAAGCCTGCCTGGTGCCAACACCAGACATGCCCCCCGTGAGAACATCCAGCAGGGATCCGCCGCCCGAAAGCTGTGTAGCGCCACCCTGGCACAGCCGTGCTGCCTGTCAAAGCTACCCACTACCCAGCTACACCGGAGGGTGAGGGGCAGTACCAGGTCACCCCGAGCGCGGGCAGCATTCCCTCCCACTTTAGCACGAGACCCCCAAAGGGCGCCCTCCCTCAAGCTCCACGCTGCGTCTTACCACTCCACACACTGGATGCAGAACAGAAGCCGATCAGGAGACCCAGAGAGCCGGAACAGGTGAAATCACAGGAACAGGCTAGACACCACCATGCGGAACCCTTCCCAGGAAAACCCGCCACCAGACAGATGCCAGGGAACTGGAAGGTGCGCAGCTCGCTCAGATCAGATCAGACAGGATTCTTCTCTTTGTCCTTCCTTCCCCCAACTGCAATCCACTTCCTGAACCAAACCTATTTAAGCCCTTTCACTAACTCCTCCCTATTACACTCACTTCCTGACTGGATCAACCCTCCCCATGACATGCCTCCCCTCCTGTACCCTGCGGTCCCTTCCGGGGAGTCTCATGATTTGGAGATTAACATTTTAGCACTGAAAATAAGCTATGCTGCATATTTACCCTCCATCCCCCAATAAGAACATGACCCCATTTCATTGTTAGGTGTTTATGTTCATTTAAGTAGAAAGTCACTAATATAAACAAGTCTTTGGCAAATTCCAGTTGTTAACCATTCTGGTTTTATCAAGAACAGACACTCAGAAGCTTGCCAAATAAATGTGATTTAAGGATTCTGCTCCATTGCAACCCTTTCAAGTCTTAAACTTTGCAACATGTTGAAAACTTAATTCATTTTGGCAGCCGCAATCACACATACGCAGGAAATATCAAGAAAAGTATGTTGTATTTCCTGTGCACAAATACATTGTTAGATCTTTATTAAAGGACCCAAACAAACAATGGATAAGTAAATACAGGCGTTGGAGGACCAGAGGAATAAGTGAGCCCGTGTAGACTAGATGTACATATATTTAATTAAAAATCCACTCTGAACCAAATTTGCCTCTGATTCATGGCTGAGCAAACTGCAGGACTCGGTGTTGTTGGTGGTGGGGGTGTACAGCTTCTGGTTGACTGGGCATGGTCAGAATTGTAGTCTAACAACAACCAGGTGGTTATGCACTAAGGAATGATAAAAAGGTGATAATGTGGAGATGACTCCTCCAGTGATATCGCATGTCTAGGTCCTATGTTATTCTATAGAGCTTGTGCACTAAGATCTCCAAAGTTGGAGAGATCTTAGTGCATAGGCTCCATAGAACAACACATGAGCTGGAGAAGTGATGTCACTGGAGAAGTCTTCTCCATGTTATCACTCCTTAGTGAATAATCACCTGAATGTTGATAGACTACAATTCTCATAATTCCCAGTCAACCAGAGGCAGACTGAAGATGAAAGCAATTGAGCTCTATTAACAGCAGAATTCTGCAGACTGTACACCTCTGCTGTTGCATGTTAGTTTATTGGTTATTTTTAACCACCCAACCGATAAAGGCAATCTGTGGCCTTTGTATATAATGCTAAACAATAGTCATAGTAGGGGGAAGAAGAAACGATGAGGCAATGCTCCTAGTCAAACCCAATTATGGGAAATAAGTTGTAATAAATGGATAAAAAAAACAAAATTGGAATTGCATGAAAATATAAAACATAATAAATCCTTGGTAATATACATACTTCTATATGCACCAATGAAAAGTATCAACATTAATATGTCCAATATGATGAAGAATAAGCCCTTGAAACTATAATTAACACTTTGAGTGCCAGAGGGGTATGCAACGCATTGCAAAGCAATGCGTTGCGTACCCCACTGGCACTCAAAGGGTTAAGTAGTCAGAACATCACCATTTTCATCAGTGTTTTAAAAAGTGAACATGAGGAAGGATGAAAGATGATATTAATAATGATAATGAGATGAAAATAAACAGCTGAGACTGTTAGTATTGCTGTCACAACATAACTGAGATAGCCGTTATCTATGCCGCAGTCAATCTTCTCTCTATGCTATAGTCAAAATAAAGTGGCCTTGTCCATTAAAGGGATAGAAATGTTTCAAAATAAAACCAGATCTAATTAATCTTCATAGTATTTGGGCCTTGGAGAGTGTTATTTCAATTCTGTCATAGTTGTAGTACAAGAGTAATTCAATGACAAAGTATCCCCCTCCCGTCCCTTTTACTGATGTAACACTGCTCAGCCAGAGCAGAAGGGAGGTGCCCAGGTAGATTGCAGAGAGGGACAATCTTCAATTAAGATAAGGGAAAAACCTGAAAAACTTGTCAAGGGGGCAGGGCTTTCATTGTTCTCATAGGCAGAATATTGTCCCCTTCTGTTATCTGTCTGGTCTATGGACTGGATTCCACATCTGAGAAGAGATGGCTTACACTAGGTAAAAGGGGCGGGAGGGGGAAACTTTACTTGTGAATATCTCATAAACCATAAAGGTTTGAGAGATAAGACTTATATCGTTCTTCATGTTTTTTTAATGCCTACAAAAGAAAATAAAGATAAAACTAAGTATTACTATCCCTTTAAGTAGATAAAACAGCAATGTGAAACAATTGGCAAATCAGTGCAAAAAGCGACACAGGAGCTTGTCTATGTGTCTAAATTATTTATTATGTGAAATTATCAGAAAAGAAAATCTCAATACATTGTCTTTATTGGGCTTTATGCTTTGTAAGGGTCCAACATTCTGTGTCCTACTTGACTCTGTCCAAAACACTTGGTACTGTATCTTCTGAACAATCCTTCCTCTGTTAGAGATCTTGTAATTCACAGGCAATAATAAATCCCTACATTTAGATTAGCTCCTGTGTCTCTCTTTAGGTGCTGTCTTTCACAATTATTCCAGACTACAGCAGGAGTAAGCACTAATATGATTCTGCACAAACGTATGAGCTGGGAGTAATTTAATGGTGCTGAGGTTGCTTATTGCCTGTCTACACCAAAATGTTCCTCCTTATACCATGTGCACAATGGAAAGGCAATTTATCTCCATGTGGTAAAAAATCAGAGGAAATTGGAGTATTTGGTATTTGTGGCTTGCTCACATTAAAGTATATGATGTTTATGGACTAAATAAATCATATGTATTTATACCTACCACCGAGATTCAGGAGCATCATTTTTTGCCAAGGCCTATGAGCGGAAAATCAGATGCACTGGAAGATATGTGCATTGACCCAGCACTATGAAGGCATTCCCTGCCCAGAGCGTTTAGATATTAAGGTTGATGTAGTAAGAAGTATTGTAGTTTAGTAGATTGACATTAGACAGGCAAAGGACTAAGACATTGTTTTCATTGCCTCAGGCAGACTTGTATTAGTACACCCTCCACTCTTGATGGCTTGAAAGCTCTCTAACACATTGTGAATTAATGCAATGGGGATACCTCTATCATCCAGCTGGTTAATAGTTACCTGTTTTAGAAACCCCCTATGTCAGTTTTAACTCAAAGGGTTAAAGTTAAGTGTCCTGTAAAATTATATAGAAAATATAATCTGTAGAACATTCATCTAACAACATAGTGATGAAAATCAAAGCAATTTCACAGTAGGGAACACAGGTCCCCGCTGATTTAACCCTCTGAGTGCCAGAGGGGCACTCAACGCATTGCAGAGCAATGTGTTGCGTACCCCTCGGGCACTCAAAGAGTTAAGTAGGGTTTTTAAAGTTGAACAATCATGCTAATAACATTGCCCCGCAATATATTTCTAATCTAGGGATATGCAAAGCCTTCTTGTTGTTAGGTAACCAACGTACGTCACCACCAGTGCTGGCAGTGAATGGGACAGACAGCGCAGACTCACAGGTATATTTCCTCTAAGATGTCTGCCTGACTTATTGGGGTTAAGATCAAGAAGGCTTTGCATATCGCTAGGTTAGAAATATATTAGGGGCAATGTTATTAGCATGATAGTTCTGCTGTAACGTCTTGAATTGTAGAGAGGTCTTTTCAGTGCATTGAAGACCTCACTAGCACCTAATGGGTTACAAAGGCTAGTCTAAATCAATAAAAAATTTAGTATTTTTTGTTATCCCCTATGTTGTACTTTGATAGCTCCAGAATTGCTCCATTGTGCTTTCATATATACTGCACAATTCATGTTTATCAGCTGATACAGCAAAATTCCTGAGTGCACAGTCACTGACGGAGTGTGGAGTCCTAGTCACGCACTGATCCTCATTTTACATAGTGGGATTCTGTTTATTTAATAAATGCATAAGAATGTCTACAATTACCAACTGCCAGACATGTTCCTTCCCTTGTAATCCCTTATTTGAGAAATTTCCATTCACTCACACCCTTACTCAAAAGATCTGTCTAACGTAATGTCACATTGGTTGCTAGGAATAAACTGGATGATAGAGGCTTTTTCATAAAAATCCTGTGATTACATAATTTTTCTAAGAATTGCAGCACACCCTTTCACCTTAAAGAAACAGCGCTCTTTTTATGAAATCATAAACGTTATAGGACATTTCCTGCTCAGTAAAACAAGGGTTCACCCACTTCTGGAGATGTTTCATTCAAAAGTTTTAAACGTATAGTAATGTTTCACAAAAAAAGCAGCTCCAATTAATCTTTATAGTATTAGGGCCATAGACAGTGTTATTTCAATACTGTCAGAGTTGTAGTTCAAGTGTAATTGAATGATAAAGTATCCCCCTCAAGCCCCTTTTACTGATGTAACACTGCTCACCTCAGAGCAGCAAGACTGTCCGGATGGATTGCAGAAAGGGACAGTCTTCAGTGGGTATAAGGAAAAACCTGAAAAACCTGTCAAGGGGGCAGGGTTTTCCTTATAATCACAGTAAGAAGATTGTCCCTTGCTGTGATCTGTCTGGTCCCAGGACCAGATACCACATCTGAGGGGAGGTGGCTTACACTAGATAAAAGGGGCAGGAGGGGGATACTTTATCATTAAATTACTCTTGAACTACAACTCAGACAGTATTGAAATAACACTCTCACTGGCCCAAATACTAGGAAGATTAATTGGAGCTGCTTTTTCTGTGAAACATTACTATGCCTTCCAAGCTCAGTTTATTTACTTTAATTAAACTGTAGCTTTCTATTCTGGTCACAGATGGTGCTGTTCATATCACTTACTATGGAGAGGGAGGCGATGCACTAAGAGGTGATAAAGAGGTGATAAAATGGACATGACTTTTCCAATTATATAATTTCTCCAATTCCGATGTAATACTAAGAAGCCAATCTACTGATTTCTCAGGTGGGATAGATCTTAGTGCATTGGCTCCATAGAATGACATTGAAATTGGAGAAGTGATATCACTGGAGAAGTCAGTTCTACTTTATCACCTCGTTATCACCCCTTAGTGCATCTCCTCAAAGCTCTCTCAGTGAATTACAAAAAGTTTGCCTTCTGGACACCAGATGGCGCTGTTCCTAACAGGGCGATTTAAAAAAACTGTTTGAGCTCTAGTAACAAGCATCTGCCAGCAATAGGCACAGTACCCTTGCTTTACTCAGCAGGAAAAGCCCTGTAATATTTTCTTTTACTGCGCCTTTTAACCCCTTAAGGACCCATGACGTGCCAGGACCGTCATGGCTGTTCTGCACTTAAGGACCAGTGATGGTCCTGGCATGTCATGGAATTCAGGGCTTCCTGCGGGCTGCACGCCATTCAGGGAGCCTTTAATCCATTAGTGAAAAAAAAATGCCCCGTGGTCCTTAACTGCTGTTTAAGGGGTTAAAGTGGATCTATGACCATGATATATATTTTTTTTACAGATTTGTAAACATCATTCAAAACTGCCTGTGTGTCTTGTTAACCTAAAGTCCATCTGATGTATAGTTAGGATATATTGACACCTTTATTTCTGGGAAAAGTGAAAGTCTCCAGGTGCAGCACAGAGCAGTAGTAATGATTGAAACATCACTGAAAATCTTCATTAGCACATGAACCGTCACTGGTGCCACATGGGTACCATGATTAGTATACATTAGGAAATGGTACCAAATATGAATATTTCCTTAACCCTTTAAGTGCCAGAGAGGTATGCAATGCATTGCAGAGCCTCCCTGGCACTCAAAGGGTTAACTGTACATTTGCTGGTCTTTTGACTAACATGACACACAGGCAGTTTTTAATTAAGTTTTCAAATTTGCAAACTTGAATTAAGGTGACATGTCCACTTTAAAGATAACAAAACATGTATAGAAAAGTAAAAATGGAGCAATTCTTGGGTAAACCAACCTCAGTGTAAGGGGAAAAATACCTAAATATCCACTGATGTCATAGAAATGTTTTATTTGCTTTAAACCTTTTTTAATATTATCAAATGTCAAACATTACATTAATACTAGAACATTCAGTACGTAACAATGTATAAATCTTACTTATCCTATAACATAAAGTGATAGAATGCGTCTCTCCCTGTGAGCATAACCGCAAGTGCGCAGTAGAGACTGCTGTTCCAGCAGCTCTACTGAGCATGTGTGGTTTCGCACACAGGAAGCTTCGCTGTGAGCCGTCTGGAGCTCCTCATTAAGGATCAGTGCGTTCGGCGAGAGACTTGCTGAACTCGCTGATGCTCACCGCCTGGCTCTGCTCCAGGGTCGCTGGGTGCACTTTAGCCAGTGTATACGGGCTTTGATACTAGTAAACTCATAAATACATACAACACTGGCTGACAATATTACAAACAACATATATTATCCATCAGGTAATTAAATCATAGACCTGGAGGAGGAGACAATTAAAATACATCCAAAACTGTAACTATAATTAGTGTCAATATAAACGCCCAGGGCTTAACATAATTCTCAGTTAGTTTGGTAAGTTTGTATCCATAAGGCCCATCTCTTATCAAAATGAGTTAGATTACCCAATTGAGCAGATATTCCCTTTTTCATTCTATATTAGTACCAATCCTCATTATGAATTTGCAACCATGTCGGAGCTTCTTGTTGAAACCACATTCTTGACAAAATTATTTTGGTTGCCAACAATATTTGAATTATTCGGTATCTTTAATAGAATGGAACATTTTGAATTTCAAATTGAAACAATGTAAGTTCCAGTGATTCTCTAATTTCTTCTCCCATAATAGTAGATAATTTCTGAAACACTCTTTCCCACTTTGTTTTAATTCTGGGGCAATCCCACCAAATGTGTCTTGAAGTACCCTCCTGTAATTTACACATCCAACACAAGCTTGGTATCTCAAGATTAATCTTATTCACAATCTTCTGAACTAGATGCCATTTATGAATTATTTTATAGTCAATTCTATTATATTAAGACAATGTGTTGACCCTTTAACATCTTCAACAGATTTATACCACTGTCATAGAAACGTTTAACCCTTTGAATTCTAGCGAGGTCTCCACTGCTTTGCTGATCATTCAAGGGGTTTCAGTACCAAATTTGTTTAACTGTTACTTTGTACTGATAAAAACAATATGTTATTAAGCCAAATGCATCAGGTTTGTGTTAACGGGTAATTGTTTGTTATAATTATTTTATAGAGCCTATTACAAAAGAAGATGTGTTCAATATGTTTCATTTGGCATCAATCACAGAAAAATAACTGAAATCCTGTCCACTATTACAAACATATTGTTCTGTGGAAACCCTTGAGCAGCTTAATGAAGAGAACCGCTGAGTTCCATAGAACCCAGTTTGATAGGCCTAGATGCTCTAGAGTTCAATACTGTGTTGTCTTGTCGATGTGTTCAAAACACTTTGATATTTCGATTTACATACACACACATATCGGAATGAGACGGTCCCTATTAGCATACAGGATTGTCGATGTGGAAGAGATGTCCTCCCTTCACGCATCCCACAAAGCACACATACTTGATTCGAAATTAACTTTCTCCCCCCATATCCAAGCTGTCACCAGAACATGTTTCTTCTTCCTGAAAAATATTGCCAAAATACGTCCTTTCCTCTGCATGTCAACTGCAAAAACTCTGTCTCAGGCACTCATTCTCTCCAGACTTGACTACTGCAACATTCTACTCTCTGGTCTTCCTGCTTCTTATCTTTCTCCACTTCAATTTGTTATCAATTCAGCCACAAGAATCACCACATTTGCTCCCAGATACCTTCCCTCTCATTTCCTCCTGAAATCCCTAAATTGGCTACTTATAAAGTATTGAATTTCTTACAAGATCCTCCTTCTCTCCTGTAAGTCTCTCTGTTCTTCAGCACCCTCTTACATTTGCACTCTTATCTCCCGCTACTCCCCTTCCGATCCCCTACGGTCTTCCCAAGGATTCTTCTGTCCTCACCCTACACAACTCGACCATTGTCTCAGCTACAAGCTTTTTCACTGGCTGCCCCTCGACTTTGGAATCCCCTTACTATCACCATTCGCCAATCATCCACACTCATCACTTTCAAGCATCTCCTCAAAATCCACCTGCACAAGGAGGCATCTTAGCAACAACATACTCCTTTTGCTCACCGATAGCCACTTCAGAATCCTTCAGTGTGGCGGGTCCCCAGCACATTGCAAAGTATTGGGGTATGCTAAAATAGAGCAAGAATACTATTATAGGGCAAAACAAAATGGTTGAAACCCAAAAATAAAATGAATAGTAAAATGCTGCAATGTGCTGGCATCCCACATAGTAATTCATGCTGCTACATGTCAGTACATGTTTTCATTTTGCAGTTTGGTTACTTTTTGTGATATTTACACTTTCCCTTACATTTTGCAATTTTTTAAGATATTATTTGTTTGTGACAATTATATTTTATAATTTTTTTGTTTTCTTCAGTTTTTATTCCTTCAATTTTCTCATTTTTTTCAATTCTTATGGTTGTCTTATTGGTAGTGACGTGTGAGTCCAAGTCCAAGTGCTTCCACATTGCTACAAATTGATCGAGGGTTGTTACTTCATAGATATCCCAACTTCACCAACCTCAGGTAGGTGAAATTGAGACTGTGAACTCCAACATCAGTGGCTGCTATCGGAGTTTAGTGAATGTGTCGTAATGTCACATTAACATATCAACACACCCCCTTGCATACGAAAGTGTCTCTTTATGCCTCATTTCCATATGGAAATAGGCCATTGTCGATGTGCTGAATGAAAATTCATAAACCTGATGGACTGATGTCAATGTGGGCATGTTTTTATTGGCGTGCTGGTGATGTACTGTCGATGTGCCTATGACACTGCTCCGACAGGACATCAACATTTTTAGCCCTATCGAATTTTAGAGCATCTTTCTAGGCCATAGAATCTTCTCTTGGATACACCTATACTATATTAAATAATTTTGTACAAGATTGAAACTGTTACCATATTGTTACATGTTGAGTCATTCAAATGATCTTATGGGGAATGAATTATGTACTTCAAAGAAATAGAGAAAAGGGTATATTTGTAAAGGTGTGGTCTACTGCACAGTGATAATCTGGAAACATGTTGATGTCAGAGGGTGTTACCATGTGGTTTGGTTTTTCTAATTGATTCCATAGGTCATTATGCTACAGAAAGGATGTGAGTAACCTTTATGGTAAAATGTATAGCAAAAAATGAAAAAGGAACAGGAAGCGCCCAGTAGTGTAATACTACTCACATGTACAACACGTCAGTCTGGTGTTATCAGCAGAACTGACTTAAAGGCATACGGAGAGAATTCTACCTGTTCAGGTCTGTTGACTTAAAACAAAATTACACTATTGAGCGCTTCCTGTTTCTTTTCTTTTTTGCTACACATGTTTATGCCATTGTGTGGACTGTGTTTAAAGGGATAGCAGCCAAAAATTATATCGCTGGATACACTGTGACTGGGTACAGTTATTTCTCCAAGATGTCTGATTAGCTGGTCCTGGTATAAGCCAAGCCCCAGCAACCCATTTTGTGAATAGGCACTCAGGGTGTTATGGTGGAGGTCCATAACAGAATCCTGATTCTCTGCACAGGGGTGCTCCCTGCTTTTGTCTCCTTTCTTTTGTTTATTGTAAAATTACTTTTTACATTTTATCCTCGAGTGAGATCAGCAAGTCTAATATTGCATCCTCAAAAAATGATTGTTTTGTGGCATCAGGACTTAAAGAGCAATAATCATATGGTATCAGAATTAGAACAAAGTCTGGGTCAGGGGAAGATTGAGCAGTCGGCATTCAGTCAAAGACTGAGGGCCCGCAGCAGGAATAGCCCCGGCCGTGGCAAACTTGGGCAGCAGTTTAGACGTTAATCCCGCTGTCCATCCGACCAGCAGATAGCCTAAGGTCTGGTGAAGCAAATATTAGTTGTTGATGTGTGTGTGTGGCACCGAGGCAGCAGCAAAGTGTGTGGTGTAGGGTGTAGGGTGGGCTGGGCAGTAGCACGTCATCACGTGGTGCAGAGAGAAGGCGCAGCGAAAAGCTTCTCAGCAGAATAGCGCAAAACTAATCACCAGAAGAAAGTGACCCTCCAGGCTCCTAAAGGTACCTAACAGTTGCCCAAAATTCCAATTTGAACAAAGAACAACAACGAGTAAAATAAATATTCTTTTTTGGTATGGATGTGACAGGAAAAGGTCCTTTCTACTATCTTTCATCTACTGTTCCCTTTTTTTTGTCCTCCACTCTCATTCCTTCCTCTTCTCTTTAATCTCCCCCCATTTCTCTCTTCATTCCCTCCAATTCCTATATTCCCCTCATTTCTTCCCCCTTCATTCCTCTGTCTCCCCATTCATTCAATTTCCCTCTCCCCCTTCATTCTGCTGTCCTCACACTTCAGTTACATTCTCTTCCTTCATTTAATTGCCCCGTCCCACCACATCCTTCTCTTTCTCTACCCCATTCCTCCCTCTCTTTCTCTCCCCCATTCCTCTCTCTATATCTCTCCCCCATTCCTCTCTCTCTTTCTTCCCCAACCTACCCTCCTCTCTCCCTTACACCCTCTCTCTTTTACTCCACAATCACTGACCCTCAAAAATACATTTGCATGCACACATACAAACACAAAAGCGCAGAGACAGATCCACATAAAAGGGACAGATGCACATTTTTTATTAGTGGTGGGAGGAATATTTTTACTTGCACGTGGGCCATCCACTCCACCTATATGTTACACCACTGTATGTGTATGTGCCATAAGGGAAGGCTAGCTCAGTACTGTACGACTAGTTGTATATAAAAGTGTAAACTGTGTCCTAATGTGAAACGTTATTCATACTACTAAAAGCTCTCCATTACCTTTTATTATCCCATGCACTAATGATGGCATAGCGCTTTTAGTAGTATGAATAAAAGTCATGTTAGGACACTTCTTACACTTTTATATACACAGAGATCAGCAGTACTGAACTATCCTTCCCTTATGCCATACACCAGTGATTCTCAACCAGGGTGCCGTGGCACTTTGGTGTGCCATGGACATCAACTTAGGGTGCCCCATGTTTTCTATGAAGACTAACAAAAATGGACTTTTAAATAAAGATTTACAGAAATTGTTATGCACAATATGTTTAGTTTTGTTATTAAGATTATAAGACCTAATAATAACTTTTTATTTATGTATTGTACCCTTCTTATATCCTTGATAATGTACATTAAATATGTTAGGGGTGCCCTGAATGTTCTAGATTACGTGTTAGGGGTGCCCTGAACAAAAAAAGATTGAGAACCACTGCCATACACACATACTAATAAGCTTATTTATTTTGCTCTCTCTCTTTTTTGGGGGGAAGAATGTGTTTTATTTGTAATATTATAAATTTACACAATATACAAAGCAATATTTTGGACACCCATCAGGCACTAAACAAAAGTTAGTCATTCCTTTTGTTGGTTTCGTTATTCAGACATCCTTCCTAGTATTGACCTGGGGCTCTAGCAGACTCCCAGCTACTGACTGCAGGCCGAGTCAGTATCACTGTTGGGTGTTACCTTACCACGGGTCTCCAGCAGGCTGAGGCCTAGTCTCGGACAGTGTGGTGGTGATTTGGGAGACTGCTATTCCTGATACAGTACTCGCCTTTTCGATCAACCACTGTATGTATATATAATTTATATTGCATTGCTGTTATTATTTTCATAATAAAGGTTATATTAACTATACCGTCTGACTCCTGGTTTTGCTTGCCCACCGTAACACTCCTCTTGGATACATCTATACTATATTAAATAATTTCTTACAAGATTGAAACTGTTACCATATTGTTACATGTTAAGTCATGCAAATTATCTTTTGAGGAATGAATTATGTACTTCAAAGAGATAGAAACCAGGGTAGATTTATAAAGGTGGGGTCTACTGCACAGTGATTATCTGGAAATGTGTTGATGTCAGAGGGTGTTACCATGTGGTCTGTTTTTTCTAATTGATTCCATAGAGCATTATGCTACAGAAAGGATGAGTAACCTTTAGAGTAAAATTACTTCTTACATTTTATCCTCAAGAGATCAGCAGGTCAGTACTATCCACATATTTGGGCACTATTTTCAGGTTCTAAGGAACCATTTTAATATATACACAGAGTATTTTTCAGTGTTTTTAGTGGTACCACTATTTAGTTAATGTATTTTTATTGCAGATTCTTTACCATGTATATTATTGTGTTTTAGTAATGTATATTCAGTCGTTATATTTGTATCTTTCAATAAATATTGTATCATCCTAACTATGTTCCACATGCTCACTATTTAGTGGGGGGTAGAGCTGTAAGGATTTATACAATTTTTATATTTATCTATCCTATAAATATTAGCGCTCTCCTTTATGTATACTTTCTCGGAATTGCTAGCCGATTTCACACATCGATGTGGGGAAAGTAGAAGCTACTATAGAGTTAATTTCTGTGGAGACATCCTGGTTTATTAATATTATTTACTATAGGGGTTCTCCTAACAGTATTCAGCATTCATTTAGGGGTTTTAGTTTTAGGTTTTAGTTAGTTTTATTTAATTTTTTTATTACTCTGGGTCATGGCTTAAAATGTGAAGTCCTTTGCTACTAGCCAGACCTGAAAAGTTACTCACCACTGCAAGCCATAACATACCCACCAGGGCTGAATTTCTACTCGCCAGAGCTGAATTTTCACTCGCCATTGGCTAGTGGCGAGTGGAAATTTTGAGCCCTGCTCTAGGTGACCCGTATCAGCAGAGCGCCATATCTCCAATAATATTGTTTTATTACATTCTATGGCTGCAGTTCAACACAGAATTTCATAGTAACAGCTCCCCCTCTTCATAACATTTTGAATTGTAATAGCTCTTGACTGAGGCTTCTCATAGTAACATAGGAAAAGCTCAAGAATGAATTATTTGGGGTAACCTTTATTGAGCTGTTGCATATTTTTCAGTTGGAATGCAATTTAAATTATATTTACAATTCATTCAAAGAACACTATTGTTTACTATAATAACAAATAAAACAATGGTATACATGAATCTAACGATAAATGTAGTATTGCACATCAGATAATAGAAGTTATTTACTAATTGTCACATTTATGTAATTGTTCAAGAACGTCAGAGTTTTAGTTCCCTGAGACTGTGACGCCAGTAAAAGAAAAGCTGGACACATTGAAAATGATGTACTAGGAAACCAGAGCAATTCTGGGGCAAACCAACAGAGTCATAGGGGATAAAACAAACACTACCAACATTTCCTTGTATTTAAATTTGACTTTTAACCCCTTGAATGCTAGAGAGGGCTTCATCGCACTGCTTTGCAATGCATTGAAGTCCTCTCTAGCATTCAAGGGGTTAAACTCCTCATTTAAATCAATGGAGATCAGGAGGAATTTTTATTGCTTCCTCTATGGTGAATATGGTTTGTCCCAGAATGTCCCCTATACTTCTTAGTACATCATCTTTACAATTACATCAATATATAGGCAAATAGTATAGTATGTACATAGATAATCTCTCCTTTTTTAGGAGGCTTCTAGTTAGTGAATTGAATAGAAATAGGTTGTATAACAGTGACAACTTTATCTTTAACCCTTTGAGTGCCAGAGGGGTATACAATTATTTGCTCTGGAATGCGTTGCATACCCCTCTGGCACTCACAGGGTTAAAGGGATAGTAATGTTTCACAATAAAATCAGCTCCAATTAATCTTCATAGTATTGTGGCCATGGAGAGTGTTATTTCAATACTGTCAGAGTTGTAGTTCAGAAGTAATTGAATGATAAAGTATCCCCCTCCCGCCCCTTTTATCTAGTGTAAGCCACCTCCCCTCAGATGTAGAATCTGATCATGGAACCTGACAGGTCACAGCAAGGGACAATCTTCTTACTGTGAGCATAAGGAAACCCCCCCCGGACAGGTTTTTCAGGTATTTTCTTATGCTCACTAAAGATTGTCCCTCTCTGAGATCCATCCGGACAGTCTTGCTGCTCTAAGGTAAGCAGTGTTGCATCAGTAAAAGGGGTGGGAGGGGGATATTTAGCATTCAATTACTCTTGAACTACAACTCTTACAGTATTGAAATAACACTCTCCATGGCCCAAATACTATGAAGATTAATTGGAGCTGCTGCTTTTATTGTGAAACATTACTATCCCTTTAAAGTTATTTGTCATTACACGGGGGATCCTTTTTGGCAGTGTAACAGAGCTGCATTCTTCCAGTGAATCAGATATTCAGTCTAGAAGTACAACAGCACTGGGTTTGGCAGTAAAACACAGGAACAACTTATCAGTGCAGTTGATAAGCAATTTGTAAATCAAGAAAAAGAGAAAAACAGATATCCTTGCTGCTTTAGCATTCGTACCTCAATGGATTTAATCTCTCAAAAAACAGAACTGGATTTTAAGGGAAAATACATTTTAAAATGTAATCTTTATTTTAAAGAATATGTGAAATTAACTACTTTTTCCCTATATACTCATTTAGTTTATCATTTACACAGAGAATAGGAGGTAGCAAGCCCATATGTGCACCGGCAACATTTAGTTAGGTCACAGACTTTTAGGCATATATATTTTAAATGAATACATTTTTTTATTATCATTTTATCCTTCTTTCAGATAAACTTTGTTTTAAAGTGGAACTATCCCCCCAAATAATTATTTATATAATGATACGCATAGGAATACTAGTATTATACAGAATAAGTCCAGCGTTATTAAAAAAATCCTGCTTGATCGGAGACAAACAGTCAGGCATCAGCGCAGACATCTTGACTTAGGGACATCTGTGCATCTGCGCTGTCTGTCCCACTCTCCTCCTGGACTGGTGAGGAGGAGTTGCACTGTACCTTAAGGTACAGGAAGTGACTGACGGTGCAGGTGCACAGACGTCACTACAGCAAGAAGGCTGCCCATCAGTCTTAGATCAAGTAGGATTTCTTAGTAACGCTGGACTTATACAATATAATAATTCACTAGGATGTTTGTCAGAAGCAGTCATGCACAATAGACACTGCCCGAATGCACGGAATGTTGGGAGTACGGAATGCTGGGAGTTCTGTGCTGGGAGCATTCTGTGCTTTCGGGCAGTCTCTACAGTGCATGACTGCGTCGGCGGCAGGATGCAGAGCAGGACCGGCCTCTTAACCCTTTGAGTGCCAGAGGGGTACGCAACGCATTGCACTCAAAGGGTCAACATCACCCGGACCTTGGCCCATGTACACAGGCTTTTACACTAGTTATTTCTATGCTTATCTCTATATAAATAATTATTTGGGGGGCACTTTATTTGGAGGGATAGTTCCGCTTTAAAATGTATGTTCCCATAAAACTCAATGATGTTTCTGAGAAAATAAATCCATTGAGGTATGAGTACTAAAGCGGCAGGGATATGTTTTTCTTATTTTCTTGATTTTCAGTTTACCCTGTAAGCACCTGCCAGAGTGGTTTTCTCCCAGCTACGTGGTTACATAAAATATTTAGGGATCGGGTGTGCATAGGATTTATTTAATTTACTATGTAAGCAATATGCACCATAGCTCCATTCCTGGTGGAAGTACATTACTGGGTGCTGCTTCCTAAAGGATGAATTGCCCCTTATTCGGTGGTAGAGGAAGTTAGTGAACACACACGCAATTACTAAAGGGAAAACGGAGGCACTTATAGGGTAATTAAGTTCAATGGAATTAATCTCTATGGTAGCCCACACACAATGTTTGTTGGCGGATAGATCACTGATGAGTGGCAATTAGGAACGTGGGGGATTTTACACCTTCCCCACACAGTTTCTTCATTATACCAGCTGCTCCCCCACAATCCAAGAATGATCACTCCCTCAAAAGTAGAGAATAAATAGGCAGTATCTGTACAATAAGGTTATAATAAATGTAACATATATAGAGATTATCACTTATAAAAATCATATTGCACAGTAGAGGAATAGTGGTAAATTACGCCATATCAAAAATTCCCTCTCCAATCCACCTTGTCTTTCTACTGCAAAAAAACAAACAAAAAAAACATAGAAACAGATAAAATACAAAGTAGTCACTTAAAGGGGAACTATCACCCCAAATTAAGTCCCCCCCCCAATAATTAGCCGTATAGCGATAAGCTTACAAATAGTACTATTATCCAGCATAAATACTGCGTTATTACTTCTTCTTCTGAGACTGATGGGCAGGCTTCTTGATTTAGAGGCATCTGTGCTCCTGCACCGTCAGTCCCTTCCTGTTATCTTAAGATACAATGCAGCGCCTCCTAGAGGAGACCGAGATGGACAGCACAGGCGTGCAGATGTCTCTGAGCTAAGATGTCTGTGCTGCTGCCTGGCCGTCCGTCTCAAAAGAAGTAGGATTTCTGAATAACATGGTACTTATGCTGAATAATAGTATAATTTGTAAGCTTATTGCTATATGGCTAATTATCGGGGGGGGGGGGGACTTAATTTAGGGCGATAGTTCCACTTTAACTCATTTCTCTCTGGCCCATCCATCAGGAAGTCAGGAGTATACTCTGGGGCTGTGACCCTGTCTTCCTGCTGGAAGGGACAGAGCACACAGAAATCAGTTGAAGAGTATGGTTTGTATTTCAGCTGTTTTTAGATTGTTTTATGTATTCAAATTATTTTGTACTAAAACAATGATGTGGGTTGAAAAGGAAATTGTTAGATATTGAGTGATATCCCAGACTGAGGTAGGTATAATCCCTTGCAGTTACTAACTGGTCTGCGCAGTATCATTTGTACATACCAGTAGACCACAACAGTGAGTATAATATCAATGTAAGTTACATTTATTATAACTTTCTGACTCACAATAAGAACCCACCATTGAGCATACACTGACTAAGACTAGAGATAGTCATATATGTGTGGACGTTTAGATCTCAGGCTTCTTGTGTTGCCAGGCTGCTTTTCACAGACTTAACCATTTGAATGCCAGATGGGTGTGCTACATCTTGAAACAAGGAGCAAAGGCTTAATTAATAGGGGGCCATTAGAATTTCTTGTGGGGTAGGATATTATTTGGAGATTAAAGTTGTCCTTTAAAGGGGAAATATGACTATAGAATAACTGGTTCAGTTTGTTTTACAGATAGCCTTCCTTAGGCTGGAGTCCTTTATATATCAGTTAGCTATATTGATTTATATATTTCTTGCACGGTATCTACAGACATCTCTGTTTGCTGTGCACATATGAAGAAACACTTCCCAGCCAACAGGAGACTGCCAATCTATTTTGAACTGAGACTGGCATATAATAGCCAATCTCGGTTCAAAAGTCCGGCAGACTGACTCGAGCAACGGCTCGAGAGGTCAAAAGCTGAATGTGTGCTGGTCCACATGATTTCCACTGCCAGAGGAGATGATGGCGGCGGAGGCAAGAGGGTAAAGAATTTTAACCTTTTAAACATATTGACAGACAAGAAGTAAATTTTATATTTAAAATTAACAAGATGCCACATATATATTTAATATGAACGAGATGCCGCAAATATTAAACCTTTGAGCTCTGGAGGGATACCCCTCCAGTGCTCAAAGGGTAGACAGTAGCATCTTTGGGGGAGTATTTTTTATTATTTGAAACAAAACACAAGAATGAAGAAGAAGATCAGAGGAAGAAGAAGATAAAACTGAAGAAAGGACAGAAGAAGAAAGAAGGATAGATTAATGAAGAAGCTGGACAGCAGATGACAGGTAAGTGTTACATTTTTGACTGGTTTTAGCCACTCTTGTTGTTTGACACTGTCAGACAAAGACAATTTGTTTTTTTCCTTTGATATTCTCACAATTCATGCTATTTAGTGCGAGTTGTGGGAATCAAAAATCATAACGAGCATTTTTCTGTGAATTTTGGACAACAATGTTCTTTTTGCCATATACCTCTCCAACAATAGAATTGCTGGGGTACATGGTTGATTTTTTTTGGTGCTGCGGTTTTTGCTATAACCACCGGTTTTACCAGTATTGTGTAGTATTGAGCCCCTAGTAAGCTAATTCCTTGATGAACTGCAGGTTCTGTGGCTTAGTCTGATGATAAATAAGTCTGTTTCTACATAGGCTGCAAGAATTATCTGTAAATATAAAGCTCTGCGTCTAATTTATGAATACATTCCTTCATATAGATCTATTTGTAAAGTTGTCTTTTGCTCCATTTTTTTGATCAATGGATCTTTTGTTCTAAATTATTTTAAAATACGAAATATTCTTTCACCCGATATAAAGTCGCGCTGCAATAATTAAGCAGGTAGTGACTAGCTTTATAATATATGTTACCTCTGTAATGTAGCCCATTATAAAGAAATCTTTATTGTAGGAGACCAGAAGCCAGGCATCAGTGCAGACATCTTGTCTGTGTGCCTGCGCTGTCAGTCCCGCTCTCCATTGAGAAGCACTGCAGTGTGCCACATGGTAACCGGAAGGGACTGAGGGTGCAGGAGCGCAGACCACACTAACCTGGCCGTCAGTCTCCTACAATAAAGGATTTCTTTATAATGGGCTGCATTACAGAGGTAACATATATTATAAAGCTAGTCGCTACCTGCTTAATTATTGCAGGACAACTTTATACTGGGTGAAAGTTCTGCTTTAATTAAATAATATTTTGTATTTTAAAATAATTTAGAATAAAAGATTCCATCAATCAAAAAATATATTTATATTTACAGATTAGAGCAGTCTGCGCGCCTGCGCCGTCAGTCCCTTCCGGTTAATAATGGACTACATTTGAGAGGTAACATATATATATATATATATATATATATATATATATATATATTATAAAGCTAGTTGCTACCTGCTTAATTATTGCAGGGCGACTTTATATCGGGTGAATGTTCCCCTTTAAAGATAAATAATTGGTGTAATAAGAACACTAACCCTTTGCGTTGCGTACCCTTCTGGCACTCAAAGGGTTAATTCATTTTAGCACTTGCTCCAGAACATTGGAATGGCTGTTCATTCATGTTAAAGTATTAAGATTTTTTGAAGGTGATCAGATATTCAGGATACGCACAGTCATCCCAGAAAACTATAAAAGCAGTTGGGTCTTGCACTTTGTTCACTACGCAGCCATAGAGGTCTTCTTCAGGGTCCTCGCTAATATGTGGGGGTTCTTTATAAGAAGATTTTCCTGCACAGTATTTCCCAGTGATCACTGCTGCCTGGTAGATATATTTCTGTCCATTTTCATCAGGTCTAGAATACGTATCATGGCAGGAATACTCGGCCTCTTTAGCGAAGTACGTCCCCTGCCCGTGTGAAAAAGCTGCAGAGTTAAATAACATGGATTAGAGTGGTAAACACTGTGATGTAAATTATATCTGCTCAGATGCTATTAAATAAACTATAGAAAAGCTTAACCCTTTGAGTGCTTTGCAATGCATTGCAAACCCCTCTGGCACTCAAAGGGTTAAACATCACATCTAGGGTGATATGCAGAAAGATGCTATTCTGAAGCAAACAAACTCATGTTTTTTTTTTGTTAAATATCCATTATTTTAAATGGGTATTTTAACCCCCTGAATGCTAGAGAGGTTGGTTTGCAATGCCTTAGAGACCTCTCAAGCATTAAAGGGGATCTATCACCCCTATACAAGTGTGTCTTAAATGTTAGCTTATATAGTGTCTATGTGAATTTCTTTATTACTTTCTGTTTTTAAAACTCTATTTGGCCGAAAATTAATGTTTAAAGATTGCACTGCACCCTACTTCCAGAGAGACTGTGGTTACCAGCTCTGTAACTGCAGTCTGTCACTCTGCCTCTGCTCCCCTCCCTCTATCCAGCCTCCTCCAATGACTGAGGCTTTCTGTCTGTAAGCTGGAGCACTCTCATTGGCAGAGATCGATATTTAGCCGATGAGATAGCTCCAGATTACAGGCAACAGCTGGAAAGTCTCAGGTTGTCCACCCCTGATTTGAGAAGTTACAAGCCCCATTTAAATAAATGGGGATCTTTTATTCTAAATTATTTTAAAATACGAAATATTCTTTAATTAAAGCAGAACTTTGAGTGCTTTGCAATGCATTGCAAACCCCTCTGGCACTCAAAGGGTTAAACATCACATCTAGGGTGATATGCAGAAAGATGCTATTCTGAAGCAAACCAACTCATGTTTTTTTTTGTTAAATATCCATTATTTTAAATGGGTATTTTAACCCTAGAGAGGCTCTGTAACCACCGCCTGTCACTCTGCCTCTGCTCCCCTCCCTCTATCGAGCCTCCTCCAATGACTGAGGCTTTCTGTCTGTAAGCTGGAGCACTCTCATTGGCAGAGATCGATATTTAGCAGATGAGATAGCTTCAGCTTACAGGCAGAAAGCCTCAGTCATTGGAGGAGGCTATATAGAGGGAGGGGAGCAGAGGCAGAGTGACAGGCTGCGGTTACAGAGGTGGTAACCACAGTCTCTCTGGAAGTACGGTGCAGGGCACTCTTTAAACATTAATTTTCGGCCAGATAGGGTTTTAAAAACAGAAAGTAATAAAGAAATCCATATAGTCACTATATAAGCTAACATTTAAGACACACTTGTATAGGGGTGATAGATCTCCTTTAAAGGCAGGGACGGGCAACCTGAGGCCCTCCAGCTGATTATTGATTATAGTTTCCATTATCCTCCACCTACACCTGGCTTGCAGAGAAAGTTGAGAGTTATAATCCAGCAACAGCTGGAAAGTCTCAGGTTGTCCACCCCTGATTCGGGAAGTTACAAGCCCCATTTAAATAAATGGGGATTTGGGAAAATTTTATTTGACTCCTAGGGTGCAGTTGGTTTGTTCCACAATTGCTTCACCTTTTCTTTCTGCATACGCAGGGCAGAATTAAGGGCAAAATGGGCATGGAGCTGAAATTTATGATGGGCCTATGCTTCTGAACAGTGGGCACTGTTTCTCCTCCTCCCTAGTGACCCTGGCACCATCCATTCTAGGCTTAGAACTGGCTTCATTGGGCATCACTATGAGTTGCCTGAGTCCAGACAGCCAATGAGTGAGAAGTAGTGGTACTCAGTCTGCCCAGTAATGGGATGTGACAATCTATGAAACATGATTGCCTCCTTTTTATGACAGTGCCTAGATGAGTGCATAATTAGGTTGCAATTCTGGAGCAAACCAACTGCACCACAAAGGACAAATATAAAATCCTCATATTACTATTGATTGAAAATGGACTTTTGACCCTTTGAATGCTAGAGAGGTCTCTAAAGGAATTAGACTGTAAGCTTCATGGGACAGGAAGCTCTTTCTTATTGTTTCTCTGACAGTGACACTTCATGTAACCCCTGTTTGACTTATTGTATAGTCTCATTCTGCTAGGTGTGGTTTTCATGTGTTAGTATTCCTTTAAAGACGAAGATCTATATGTTATGACAATATTTTTGCACAATTGGTCTTTTATATAAATTTTTTTTTATAAATAAATGATTTTATGAGACAACCAGCAGCTTTCCATCTTATGCATCAACCCTTTGGAGACTACAGCTTTGATTGTAACAGGCAGCGGTCCTGAAACAGGAGTTATCTGAGTGGGGACACATGCCTATCTAGCTGATTTTGGCATATGCCATTTATCAGCCTTCAATTTTGTGAGTATATTTTCACTATTCAACATCTAAGTGTCCTTTGAGGATTACAGGCACTAGTGGGCGCCTTCTCTCTTTTGTGTTTCTCTTACTTCCTCGTTTGGATGTTTGAGAGGTGCGGCCCGTGATAGAGCTGTTTATAACCACTAAGAACCGTTGGGAAAGTTTGAGATCCCTACTGCTTGTCATCTTGGTGGACACATAAGTGTTGCACCAAGCTTTATTATTTGTGAGTATATTCTATGCTTTACACCTACTGGAAGATTTTATAACATACTACACTAGGAGCATATCCCTACGAAGCCCTGAAGAAGCGGACAGTAGTGTCCGCGATACATGTTGGCAATAGTGTTTTTAATTTATTTCTGTGTTTTTAACAGACTGAATCACTCTCAGTAGTGCCCGAGTCTCCCATAGTCGTAAGGGAAGGGTGGCGCTGTCATCTATGTGTCAATGCAGAGGACTTGTTTTAATCAGCAGGAAACTTCCTACAACACGTCTTTTCATAAAAAAATATACTACACCTATAACCCTTGAAAGACCAGAGGAGAGTGCAATGTATTGCAAAGCAATGCACTGCAAACCCCCTCTGGTGTTAAAGGGTTAATATGCTTCCCTGGGTAAATTTTTGTGTGTGTTACCTATGATGCAGTTGGTTTGTCATATAATCCTGCATTTTGGCCTTCATACATATGCAACACACAGTGTTTAACCCTTTTCGTGACAGACTGATTAATCTCAAAACAATGAGATGGACAATACTCTGGCACTCAAAAAGGTTAGGCATGCTCTAAGTGGGTGAGTGATCTTCTTTCATGTACCATTAACCCTTTGAGTGCCCTCTGGCACTCAAAGGGTTAAAAATAGCTTACCATTTTTACCACAGTAACTTCGATTAAATCCATAACGATTAATCTTCATGATGGCATCAGAACTTGTACCGTGGTAGAGATGCCGCTCATTTAACTGATGTGGATATTTCTTCTCAACAGACTGCCTTTTAACTGAGTAACTCCGCCATAGTTTCACATTCTGTATCCTTTCAATCTTTAAAAACATATAGATGTAGAGTTAAGAATTGCTTTTTAACCCCTTAAGGACCGGCGTGTGCACACGCGGCTGGCACTTGACAACCACAGGGCTTTTTTTTTTTTTTAGAGCTTCCGGTTCAGGGCTCCCAGAGCTCCATGCAGCCGCGCCGGGAGCCCTGAACTCCATGACGTGCCAAGACCGTCATTGGTCCTTAAGTGCTGGACTGCCGTGATGGTCCTGGCACGTCAATGGTCGCGAAGGGATTAATAACTGGTGTTACTTACTGTATATGTAATATCTTCTGGAGAGCATGAGTTGCTTTCATTTTTTGAAAAATGTATGATAAAGATTGCAAAATAAAGGGTCCAGTTAGAGTAGACTTAGGACATACCTCCCAACATTTCAAATTGCCAAAGAGGGACACTTGTGTTTTAGGGGGTGTTGCTGGGGGCGTGTCTGGTGGGTGGGGCATTAACGATAATTTTCAGGCTATTTCATGACCTATTGACACCTCCTTGTGTAATGTAATAAATGACTTATAACAAGACCTAAGTATTTTATTTACACACACCAATTTATAAACTCATATACTGACATTTAAACAAACAATAATGTGAGTTTTATTGCTGTGAAGCAATGTGATGCTCTTATATACACACCACATAATCTGGTTTCCTAAAAAGAGGGACATCAGGGTGGGAAAGAGGGACAGAGGGATTTGGGTCTAAAAGAGGGACTGTCCCTCCTAAAGAGGGACACTTGGGAGGTATGGACTTAGGATGGCAGGCAAGAAAGTGGATCACTAGCTATTTTTGAAAGTTATGAATTTGTGCTGTGTTAGCGATTGTATTTTAATGCAACAAAACATGCTATTTCTTTGATGTTGATAGAATGTACTTTTTAACAAAGAACTCACAAGAGTGATGTAAATGTGACACATTCAATGTCTAACTGAGAACATAGAAAGTGAGAGCTTTCAAGACACAAAGTCCCGGTACGACATTTTTCCTTGACTAGAGCAAATCATCTCCAAGGTTAGACAGAGACAGGAAAATGAGTGCTAATCGCTTTCTTGCATTAGGCGCATCTGCTAAATCTCTCACAAAATGGTGGAAGTTTTAATCACGCCCACTTTTGGAACTCATTCTCTAAAGAAAGTGCAAATGTTTGCTGATTCATAAAAAACATGCACAAATCAGTAACATGTTGGCACTAATAACTTTTCCATCACAACTACACTGTAAATAGTGAATATGCCACTTTCTTGCATGCCACCCTTAGGACCATATTCAATTAAATAAAGAGGTGCAATTCTAGAGCAAACCAACTACACAATAGGGATGAACTGAATATTCCTCAAATTTCCATTTATTTAAACGGGGCATTTAACCCTTTGAATTGTAGAGAGGTTTCCAAACAGGGGAGGGCTGGCAACTTTTGGCCAGGGGGGCAAGTACAATTAAAGGGATAGTAATACTTAAAATGTAAAAGAAAATATGCTGTAGGGTTTATCCCCCTGAGTAAAACAAGAGTACTCCCACTGCTGAAAGGTGTTTCATTCAAAAGTTATTAATTTTCAAAGTTGAATTTTTTAGGTGCAATATCACAGTGGCCTTAAATTGTACAGTGGCGCTGTTGCTACACCATCCTATGGAGATTTATGGTCCCGGGACCAGAGCTGTCCATAGGATCATGTAGCAACAGTGCCACTGTACAATTTCAGGCCACTGTGATATTGCACCTAAAAAATTCAACTTTGAAAATTAATAACTTTTGAATGAAACACCTTTCGGCAGTGGGAGTACTCTTGTTTTACTCAGGGGGATAATCCTTACAACATATATTTTTTTTTTACATTTTAAGTATTACTATCCCTTTAAGTGGCATATTTCTATTACCACTCCAGCCCAATGTCCCAGCCCACCCCCTTTTGTTAATGTTATAGCTGGCATTAATTTTATGGATTAAGTCAAGTGATACCTCAGAGCTTATAACTGAAATGGTAGTGCACTATTGATATCACAGAGATGACATTTGAAATGGATCTACACTAGTGATACCACAGAGCTTATAACTGAAATGAATCTACACTAGTGATACCACAGAGCTTACAATTGAAATGGAGCTATAATACTCATGTAGCTCCTTAAATTCTGTTTATTCTATTTACAGCAGCAAATGGGAAATTGAGGGAGGCATTGGCCCACTGGCCCATATTCATGACCAGCCTGGGGGGCAATTGCCCCCTTGCCTCCCAGGCCAGCCCTCCCCTGTTTCCAAAGCATTAGAGACCTCTCTCTATCATTCAAGATGTTATAGCCCCATTTAAATCAATGGAAATCCCCCCATGGTGCAGTTGGTTTGGTCCAGAATTGCATCTATTTAGCTTGATGAATAAGGCACTAAATGCTGAATCCATGAAAGGAATGCACCTATTTCACAAAACGGGTTTTGACTCTTGCGAAAAAGCTTGTTTTGTACAAATACTAACAATCATTTTGCCCGTAGAACCTATCTATAGTTTGTATTTCACTTTTTTTCCTCCCTTCTCTAGTCTAGATTATAATCCAGGTGTAGGCAAACTGAATTCTTCCATCTGTTGTGGAGATGATGGAAATTGTAGCCAACATCAACTGGAGGATCTCAGGCTTTTATAACCTCTCAAGAACAGAGATAGACCTTACCCTCATTTGTACAGGACTGTATATATATATATATATATATATATATATATATATATATATATATATATATTCTCTGTTGTCCAATATAGTTTACAGGTAACTCTTGGAAGGCGATCACCCCTTTAAGTAAGCAGGAAAAATTCTTGGAGCGAATGCAGGGTGTACTCTTCCTTCTCTCTTTAGCTGAGCACCAGCCAATCCCTAACCAGTTAGATTTGTTCCTTGATGAAGAAAGTCAAGAGAACAGTACTGCTTAGTGTTTAGCTTATTTTATTGATTTCCGTTAGATATGGGGTGTAGAAATGTCCCATTAGGAGGATTACCATTCCTTACTTCCCACTGCTGGATTGCTCAGTTGACAGGTGCTGTCTGTGGACCTTCCAGCCCTGGGGGAAACCATGAGTGCTATGTCTTTTCCCTAAGAATTGCCCACTGAAGCTTCTCCTTTACTCAATGGTAATCTGAAGACAGAATACCTGCAAAAAAGGTGAGCAACCCTTTGAGTGCTGAGGTCCACTTGTCCCACTGCTTCCCCTTCGCACAGGGGTCCCTTTAGGAGTTCCTCCACACACATACTCCTGCACTCACTGGGTTTATCTCATGAGTAATGTATGCAGGGCTTGGATCATTTGTCTCTCCTCAGCAGATTAACCCTTCGCTTGACAGTTAAGTGTGTTTTAACTCTTTCTGGGGTGAAAATTTGATCTGGGACACAGTATTAGATTTATTCCTTATACTTTCAGACAGTTTTGCTCCTGTTAGGGTGTCAGACCTGTTGGGATCTGGGGCTAGACCTAAGACTAAGGATACTGGGGAGTCTGTGATTGCCATTACACACTGTTCTTCATGTCAATCAGGGTTCCCTAGAGAATACTCATGTCACTTATGCCCTTCATGTGCCGTGGCTCCTGCGTCTCTGCCGGGGTCTTCCAGCCATGGCCAAGAGCCACTCTGGGTTCAAGATTTAAAATCTACTTTGTCACAGTTTCCTCAGCACCTCCATGGGGTCCACCAGGCTTGGAATCCCCCTGCATTATTCAGGTCTAAGGCACCTAAACCTCAGGGTATCCCTGATGTCTCAGGTTCCTCTGATGAGGAATTATTGGTGGATTCAGATGAAGGTGAATGTTCTGAGGGGATTTACTCCCTATTTTGTGGGGCCCCTTTTGAGGCTGACCCTGAGCCTTCTGCTGAGGGTCTCATTAAGGCTGTCTTGGATACACTAAACATTACCCCTGCTTCTGAAGACCCTCAGACTACTTCTGATGTCTTCCAGAGGCGTAAGAAGCATTGCACTGTCTTTCCACCTAATCCCGCTCTTGACCAGGTTGTTTTAGATGAGTGGAAGACCCCTGACAAACGCCTTTCCCTACCTAAGAAGTATACTACATTGTACCCCTTCTCTGAGGTGGCCTTGGCTCAGTGGGCTTTCCCCCCTAAGGTGGATGCCCCTATCTCTAGTCTTCCAAATCCACAGCTTTGCCTGTGGCAGATGCCTCCGCTCTCAGGGACTTGACTGACAGGAAGCTTGAGGATATTTTAAAGGCCACATTTGCAGCCATTTGGGCATCTCTGCATCCTACTTTTGCTTCAGCTTGGGTATCTAGGGCTATTGCTATATGAACGGAACAGCTAACTGAAGCAGTTTGTCATGGTGTCCCTTCAGCTGACCTGCTGCAGTGTTTGGCTAACACCTCTGAAGCTCAGCATTATGTTACTGATGCTATTTTTGACATTATCAGGCTTGAGGCTAATGCCTCTGCCTTGTCTGTAGTGGGCAGACGTTCCCTTTGGCTTAAGATCTGGTCTGCTGATTCAACTTCCAAGAAATCCTTGGTTTCTTTTCCTTTTTTGGGCACTTCCCTCTTTGGTCCAGAGTTGAAGACTCTGATCAGTGAGGCTACTGGGGGCAAGAGCACCTTGTTACCCTTGGTTCTCAAGAAGAAGCCTCTGCCTCGCCGGCGCCTTCTTTTTCGTGCCTATCAGGTACACGGTCCCACAGGCCCCGTGGTCCTCTACCAAGCCAAAGCCACAGTGGAGGCACAAGCAGTCCTCCAACAAGACCAAACCCACCAAACCTTCTTCGGCATGACTAGCCGAAACCTGGTTCAGACGCGCCAGTGGGAGGCTGCCTTTACCATTTTCTCAATGTCTGGACAGACACCACTGTGGATCCGTGGGTTTTACAGGTGGTTTCCGAAGGATACAGGATTCCCTTCACTTCTCTCCCTCCCTTCAGGTTCTTCCATTGAAGATTACTTCAGGGACCAAAAAAGCTTCATCTCTTCAACAGGGCCATCCAGACTCTCTTGGACAAGGACGTTCTGGAACCGGTTCCTGACCCAGAATTGGGTGTGGGCTTCTATTTGAACCTATTTGTGGTCTCCAAAAAGGATGGCGGGTGCCGTCCCATTCTGGATCTCAAGGATATCAATTCCTTTGTGGTCAAGACTCATTACCACCAGGAGTCCTTATGGTCCGTAATTGCAGTGATGTGTCCAGGGGAATTTCTGGCTTCTTTGGACCTCCTGTCCTTTTTACAGGATGGTGTGAATAATGGCCTTAGCCTGAGCTCTTTGAAGGTTCAGACATCTGCTCTGTCTGCCTTTTTTTAATGGCGCATTGCCATTCTTCCAGATGTCAAGGTCTTCTTTCAGGGTGTTGCTCACACTTTCCCTGCCTTTAAGCATCCCACTCCTCAGTTAGACTTTAATTTGGTCATGGGTATCTTGCAGCGGCCTCCCTTTGAGTCCTACTATTCCTATTTGTCTGCTGACTTGAAAGATGGCCTTCCTTTTGTCCACAGAGTCCCTGAACCGTTGACACTTACTTTTTTTAGGGATATTCTGGATCTGACTAGTCCATATGAGCTCTGGTAACCTGGGGACCGGCACATGGTTCTTGCCTTCTTTACCACCACTGGGAAACTCAATGGTTGTACATCCCAGAGTTACCTGTAAGCTATATTGGACGACAGAGAAAAGAGGATTTTAGTCTTACCTGTTAAATCCTTTTCTCTTAGTCCATATAGCTTACAGGTCTCTGACCCTGTCAAGGGACCATGCTTGGTTATCCTGTGACTGAACGTGAGAGTTCCTACGGGTTCATGCTCACAGGAGTCTTCTTTTTCCCTTCTTGCTACTAGTCAATAGGTTAGTGTCTCAAATCTAACTGGTTGGGGATTGGCTGGTGCCCAGCTAAGGAGGGAAGGAAGGCTCCACCCTGTATTTTTTCCAAGAATTGTTCCTGCTTACTTAAAGGGGCAATCGTCTTCCCAGAGTTATCTGTAAGCTATATGGACTAAGAGAAAAGGATTTAACAGGTAAGACTAAAATTATATATATATATATATATATATATATATATATATATATATATCATAATTTGTATTTTACTCCCTAGATTTACCATCAGTGGAATATTCTGACACATTTTTGGAAAATCCTAATATCCAAGGTTTTCAGCATCCAAGTAGAGCATACAGTAGTTTATATAATTTACAATTATATATTATTAACATATATATCTATATTTACCTTAATGATGTTGATTAAATTACTTTTGCTTGTTCTGATGAAATTCATTGATACTTCTTTATATTCCTGAGAGTCATTTTGCAGATTAACGACCATAAAGTCGTCGTTTACATCCATGCCTCTCCATGAAGTTGGAATGTCTATTTGTACTAAAATAATAGAAATAGGGCATAAAATAAAAGTTATCCACATTTCACAGTAATAATGGAGGCAAGTTTGATACAATCTGTGGAAATATTTTATTAATTTCTGTGCTTCAAATGTTTTTAAAATAAAAAGGTTAATCTTCGCAGATTATAAGAGAGATTCATGTAGACAAAAGACAAGTATGAGAAACAGTGGAGCTGATGCATTGAGAAAATATGCAAACCAATGGACATTTTAATTATTCTGGGATTGTTGTACTTTCTTAGTATATCAGCGTCAACGTCCAGATTTTATCCTATTAAAAAATATCTATAGAAGTGTTTCTCTGTGTTAGACCTTGGGTCACACCAACAGTCAGCGTTTTAGGCTATTCTTCCTTAATTATTAGCAATATCTATCTATCTATCTATCTATCTATCTATCTATCTATCTATCTATCTATCTATGTATAGTAATAAATGGCAATATTTGCCTGTTGCTGACAATGTTTTCCTTCCTTTCCTTGTAACACGTGTGGTTCCCCAAGGCTCAATGCTTCTCCATCTTCTATTCTCCTTATTCATAAATGATCTGCCCACTGTTTGCAAAGCATCTCCTGTGCAAATATGACCAAAATCTACACTAAAAATACAAATGTATCAGAACTTGAGGCAGTGTTATGTAAATTATCCTTAGGTTTGGTCACCATAAGGGTAACAAGGGAATCCAGACATGGACCCCTTGCTCACAGTGCCTATAGAGAACAACTATACTTCACTGATGAGGTCTTACAAGACTGAAACCTGAGTCTAGTACTTCTTTAGTGTTCCGGATATCCCTGAAGAATGCGTAGGATTATATATGTACCACAGCCTCCAACTGCTACATCTGAACGCTAGGCTTGTGCAAATCGGTTCGTCAAAATTCAAAATTAGTTGAATAAGGGGTCATTCGGCGACATTCGGGCTGGCCGAAAGGTAAGGGTCGTTTGTAAAAAAAAATCTCTCTCTCTCTCTATATATATATATATATATATGGAGAGAGAGAGAGAGAGACAGACAGACAGAAAGAAAGAGAGATAAACAGATAAAACAGCAGTGCAAAGAATTCATAGAAATACATGGCAATGAATGTTCAAGAATTTAGTACAACATATTACTGTATTTTATACTTACAGGAAAACATCTGGTCGCTTAAGGCCTAAAAGAAGGAAATGCTAAAAGTTATTTATAAAAATACATTTTCTAGTGAAAAACTTTTCATTTAAAAACACTGAGACGGATGTACTAAGAATTGTAGTCAATTCTGGGCAAACCAACCGTAAAGTAAGGATAAAGGACAATTCCAAAATTTCACATTGATATAAATGTGCTTTTCAAACCTTTATTATGAGAGAATTGAATATTACAGCACTTTTCTTGCTAAGTACTGTAATAGGGTACTCCCACTGCTGGGAGATGAATTGCTCAATAGTTACAATATAAACGTTCTTCTTTGCAGTGCCCTCTGGTGTCCAGAGAGCTCACTTGCAGTTCACCTGGTGTTCGCACAATTATTCTATTGCATTCTGTGGGTGACAATAGTTCTTCATAAAATTAAATAGAACAGCTTCATCTTTCTTTCAAGAGATAACAAGGGAGATGCACTAAGGAGTGATAAAGAGGTGATAAAGTGGAGATGACTTCTGCAGTGATATCTCTTCTCCATTTCCTATGTTATTCTATGGAGCCTATGCACTAAGATTTCTCTGGAGATCTTAGTGCATAGGCTCCATAGAATAACATAGGAAATGGATAAGAGTTATCACTGGAGAATTAATCTCTGCTTTATAACCTCTTTGTCATATCTTAGTGATCAATATCTTTATTCTGTCCTGCAGGTCTTGTCCATGGAGGCAGACATGACAGTTGCTAGCAGGACCACTGCACATGGCAGTCTTAAGGAGGCTCATGCAGTCTGCTGATTCAGTGTGAAAAAAACTGTCCTCAAGGGTTATATCCACCTCCATGGACTTGACATTCAGGACTGATTGAAGATCGTATCTCTTGAATGCCCTCTTGACAAAGTGTTTGTACTTGAAGAGTTGTGGCTTCGCATCCCTTTCGTGTCTGAATTACGGTGACCGCATGCCCCTTTAAATCCAGGAAAGGACCTCACTGGAGATGGTGCAACCCCACAGTGTGTTTTATTTATAAACATCCTAGATTTAAAGGGATATGTGGTCACTTCAGTCTGCCTTCACCGTTCATTCCTCAGAGCTGCTATTTGCAGTGTCACATTACACTTGGTATGTAAAACTGCACTGAATGTAGCTCATATGTTGTACCTGTGTTTTGTTTTTTTGTTTTTACAGATTTGTGCTATATAAATATCATAGATTTGCTATATACTGATTTGGAGTATGCATTATAGATGTTTGCTTTTCATATGTAGCGATGGGCATCCTGGGGGGGTAAGGTGGGGGGCTATACTTTCCCCCTCCATATAAACATAGGGGCTGGCCTGGGGGTCATATTTTGGTTTTGCCCCCCCTCCCCATGGAAAATTTTCTGTGGACACTCCTGTATTTAGTTATTCTGGAGAAAACTGAATGCATCACATGGAGCACATATATTTACTGTATTCATTTTATTGTATTCATTTTACCAGCAATACACTGAGATTATTCTCGTTTTGTAGTATTTCCCAAAATCCCCAATTCCCATTGATGTAAATTGTGCTTTTAACCCTTTGAACACCAGAGGAGTGTCCAGTGCAAAACTTCACACTGAATTGGAGACCTCTTGGGCACTTAAGGTGTTAACCATTTGAGTACCAGAGGGAGTATGCCACGCATTGCAAAGCAATGCGTTGCATATTCCTTCTGGTGCTCAAAGGGTTAAAAGTTACATTTAAATCATTCAAAAATATATTTGTCCCCTGTGGTGCAGTTGATGGTTTGTCCCAGAATTGCTGATGTTCCTCTTAGTACGTTTACAATGAACTGGAAATCTCTTGAGCACTCACTCAATGGAATAAACCTTCTATTTAAATCCATTTGAGTTTGTATTTGTCACTATATGACATATGATTTGTCTTGGAAATGTTCCAGTCCTCCTTAAAAGGATAGTAATGTTTCAAAATAAAAACAGCTCCAATTAATCTTCATAGTATTTGGGCCATGAAGAGTGTTATTTCAGTACTGTCACAGCTGTAGTTCAAGAGTAATTGAATGATAAAGTATCCCCCACCCGCCCCTTTTACCTAGTGTAAGCCACTTCCCCTCAGATGTGGAATCTGATCTCTTCACCGGACAGGTCACAGCAAGGGACAATCTTCTTACTGTGAACATAAGGAAAACCCTCTTCCCCCTTGACAGGTTTGTACCTTATGCTCACTGAAGATTGCCCCTGTCTGCGATCCATCCGGACAGTCTTGCTGCTCTGAGGTGAGCAGTGTTACATCAGTAAAAGGGGCAGGAGGGGGATACTTTATCATTCAATTACTCTTGAACTACAACTCTCATCACTTTAAAACATCAGCCCCTCTCTCTGTAAATCAAAAGTTCACGTTGCAGGCAAGTATGTCAGATAGCCCAATATCTTTTAACCCTTTAAGTTCCAGAGGGGTACGCAACACAATGAATCGCATACCCCATGTGGCATTGAAAGGGTTAATATAAAAAAAAGTGCTGAACTATCACCTCCTAATAATACCCCTCACGGTTACCTTTCCATGGCCAGAAAAAAAACTAATGACCCTAGGAATTTTGCCCTTGTGCCTTTTGTTTAAGAGATAACATCTTCTTTTAGTCCTGGATATAATTTCCATGGAGGCGGACGTGACAGTTGCTGGTAGTTTTTACAAACTGATGTGAAGCAGTCAGAGCACAGGAAACTAGTTAACCTTTAATGGACCAGAGGGGTGTGCAATGCAGTGCAAAGCATTGTATTTTACACTCCCTCTGGTTCTTAAACTTTTAAGATGATCATGTCCGCCTCCATGGACATGGTATCCATGACTGATTGAAGATATTATCTCTTGAGAGAAGGCACAAGTACAAAATTCCTAACCCTTTGGGTGCCAGAGGGGTACGCAACGCATTGCTTTGCAATTCCTCTGCGTACCGTTGCGTACCTCTCTGGCACTCAAAGGGTTAAGGGTCATTGGGATTTTAAGGCCAAAGTAAGATAAATGAAGCAGTGACTATTCAAAGGTGTTATTTCTCCTTACAAAAAGACAAAAACAAAACAGCAGGAAATGTTGGGACAGTTGTGCCTAGTAGTATAAACAGGGCTGGATTAACATCCCAGGCACCCCTAGGGAAGTCACTCTAGGTGATCTTGGCTACATCCATGGCCACACCCCCACTCCTCACATGTCCACAGTGCCATTCCTCACATGGCCCCAGACCCATCTACTATTTCCTGGCACAGAAAATACCCTTGGCTTACAAAAAGTAAGAAGAAAATAAAGCTTTAACCCCTTGGTTACTATAGAGATCTCCAATGCATTGATTTGCAATGCATTGGAGATCTCTGCAGCATCCAAGTGGTTAAATAATATCCTGTAAAGGGGTATAAATCTGGTACAGGAACATTAAGATTGCTCTGTTCACACATAGCACATTTGAGTACCCCTAAAATGTGGTGCTGTAGGTGGTTGCCTAATCTGTCTAATGGGAATTCCGGTCCTGGTTATAAATGCAAGTGGCCTCTCATTTCATGTGATCAGTTTTTAAAAATGGAATGCCTTGTCAACTTGTCTTTTTGTTATATCCATTTAGTGGGTCATATCATCTACCAAAGAAGACAAAATAAATACATTTAATTTTAAAAATGTTAAGAGCCGTAGACTGTAGTAAAATATTTTCACACCTTTTATCATGTTTGACGGGAGGAAAAAACTGTTATATTTAATATATAGTGCCACCTTCAGGAAATTTTAGGGCAATTCAGAGGTTGAAATGCAAATGAATCCCACTATAAAACTGGAATTGTGTATACATTTTGAACATATAAAATTGTAGGGATATTTATATTTAGGACTGTGCAATATGTACCTTAAAAAAACAAAACAAATGTTTTTAGGAAGTGTTAATTCTCCTTTAAAAAAAAAAAAAAAAAAAGCTTAGTAGAAAAAAGAGAGAATGACAGTATTTTCACAAGTTTTAGCATGCTTGGATCCATGGGGAAAAATCACTTTAATGCTATCGCCATCTAGTGGAAATGTTTGAGCAATTTAGGGAATTGAAATATAAATTTCCCATCTACAAAACTGGAATTTTGTGTACATTTTAATGTAATACATTAATGTAATGCATTGCATACCCCTCTGGCACTCAAAGAGTTAAACATTTGTAATTGTCGGATTATTTATAGGTAGGAGAGTGGGAAATGTCCCTTACAAAAATCAAAAACAGTTTCATTCAGTTTCAAGTTATGTTTTGATGGGAAGAGCTGTGTAAAACCCTGACTGTCTCCATTTTATAAAAATAAAACTTAAAAAGTTTATGGCAGTGGGGGAAGTTTGTGTCCTGTGGTCCTTCATCATGTCCGCCTCCATAGTCAAGGCGTCCACCACTGATTGATATGTTCTCTTGAATCAAGGAGCAAAAAAAAAAATTCAGAGAGGCCATTAGGATTTTCTGGCCTTAGTAATGAAAGTGGGGAGTTATTACATGGAGTTGTCACTTCTTACCATTTAAAGCCTTACACCTGAATGGTCTTACCTAAGGACGCTGGAGTACTTAGAAGACTGGCAACAACTTTGGGGCAAAACAATGGCAGGAGAGGAAAAGAAAATCCGAAACTCACATTGATTACAATTCGTCTTTTTAACCGGTTGAATATTAGAGAGGTTTCTAACGTATTGCTTCACAATGCATTGGCAATCATGCTAGCATTCAGTGAGTTAAAGACCACCTTTAAAGGACAATTATACCCCAGAAATAAGTGGCAGACAGGTATTCAAAGCATTGCATTGCACCATAGGCCTCTCACTCAAAGAGTTCTTTTGTTTATCATATTGGTTTACCTAGGTAATTGTCTTTCATACAACCGTCACTTGTTCCTATTTATTTTATTTGTATTAAGTCTCTGTTACAATCTCCTACTAGTTGGTTATTTTAGTTTACAGTTTGGTACCTCTAAATTAAGAGTCACTTATTCCTAAAATAGTTTCCCTTTAAATCAATGGGGATTAGACTTCCCCAGAAGGGGAACGAAGTGCATGGAGGGGAAGCATGTCATAGGGAGGATTGAGCCTAAACCAGGATGTGTGCGTTAGGGGAGGAGTAAGGTGGAGGGCTTATAAGGGGATTTGGCAGGAAGTGGACTGCTGTGCGGGGAAAAGAAGGACGAGGAGAAGAATCCCTCCCTCCCTGTTTTTGGTGCTTGTGTTTGTTTTGTCATAGCGAGGTGGGTAGTCCTTGCCTGGTTTTCAGAGACCAATAACTTATATGGTAAAATGATGTGGCTATATCCTCGGGCTGAAGCCCAGTGGGAGTTTTGCACCAGACTTAGGTTGGGGGTGGTGACGTTATCCATTGATGCTAATGTGAATGGCCAATGGGGCAATTTGGAGTCAGTTGTAACTGTTGAAGGATGTTGGGATAACTTGAGCCCAGGCAATTTGGCCATGCTTGGTTCAAGGAATTTGGGTTGGCATGGATTGTCATTTAATGATTACTTAACACTTATGTTATAATGCTAAGAATAAAGTAATAATGTGAATTTAAAAGAGATGTGGTCTGCTATCCCCAGGATTCATGCATGTGTTTATTTGGGGCACCATACCCATTCCTTATGACATATTTATATGTCTTCTTTAGTACAGAGGATTGTTTTTCCAAAATTGCTCTGGTAATTCTTAGTTTACTAGTCTCAATAAGTCAACAAAGGAAGCTGAACTCTCTAAATGTGGCCTGGATCACATTTCAGCCACATCTCACATCAGGAAGAAAATTCCCTCAAAAATGCTATTCTGGTGCAAATTCTGACAGTTCAGCATCTTTAGTAACCAATCTCAAGGTTTATCAGATCCCTGTAAAATTACACAAAGAACCTCATAGGAAACAGCAACTCATAAGTTCTGATGTTATTTAGCTCTCAATCACACAAGTCTGTTTCAACAACTTGAGGCTGCTGAAGAAGCTCACTTTGGTCATTTGGAAGTCAAATTATAACCTTTGCATTCTCAAAAGGACATGTGTTGAATAAAATTGCATGAATAAAGTCTGAATTAAAATATTAAACAGCACACGAAATTGAGCTAGTCTTAATTTTTAATAATTCACCACCTCTTCAATGGAATATTTAATACAAAACAGTATTGTGGCAATGTATTGCATTATTGTGGCAATGCATTGTAGACACATGCTATGCTCATCCGTAGGGTGCTCACTAATAATTATTTACTAATTAGCTTCAGCATATGTTGACACTCATTTGACTTCCATACAAACCCACACAGGCATGTTACAACACACAGAACTGATTCACTTCATTGAGAATTATCCTTAACTGCTAAATTTACAGTTTGTACCATTTGGGGATTAGATCTTGGGGCCATTCAAGAGCATTTTATCAGCTCTCTTGAAGTTTATCCAGATGCCATAATGGCAACATTTCAGTGAAAAAAAATGAAGCTTTTTCAGATGTCAGACTTCTGATATATAATGTAATACATTAAAGCTGTATTTGAAAATGACTCCCAAATTGAAAAGGCCACATTGTGGGACAAACTCAACTTGAATCTAATCCTGGTTTATATTAGATCAAATGTGTTGACTACTATTGCTGATTAATTAAAAAATGATAATCCTCAATAATCATGCCACTTTTACCTGTTCGTCTTTGTATCTGTTTCTGAAAACGGTCTGATAGTCACAATGAATGTGTTCAGAAACTGTGTTTATACAGATTTCCTCCAGACAGCTGTTTGACAATTTTGAAAGATGATTTTCTATGCCATCTAAAATCATTGCCATTGAGCTTTGTGCCTCTATGTTACCGAGGCCTGTAATAAAAAAAAATACTGTCATCTATAATTACCTTTATCTTAACATTCTGTTGACTTCTTTAACATACATAAAATAGCATAAAATGGATCTGTCACTTACCTTAACCTTTTGAGTGCCAGAGGGGTACGCAACACATTGGCACTCAAAGAGTTAAACCCCCCTTCCAATATTTTAAATATGTATAGTAGAAGCAAAATTGCCCATAGTGTGTAAAATACACTGTTCTTTCAAAAGTACCTTACTATTGGAAGCATTGAAGGACAGCGCTGCCATCTTAACAATGTAGAAGATGATTGGCAGGGCTCTTCCTTCCTTATCCTCTAGACTGTAAGCTATCACGAGCAGGGCCCTCTGATCCTTCTGTTCTCCACATTTGATTGTAATACCTCTGTATGTCTATTCCCTATTGTACAGCGCTGCGGAATTAGTTGGCGCTATATAAATAAAGAATAATAATAATAACAATAATAATAATAATCCTGATCACTGAGGAATGAAGGGCGGTGAGGGGCAAACAGGGGATCGGTGGCATTTCAGCTGGATTCCTGCGGTACAGCTACCGCAGGTGACCTGATGACAACATACACTACCCTCTGTAAGCAATTTCCTGAAAAACCACAGAGATTTGTTTTTTTTATGAAAAATAACTACACATTATAGTCAGTTTTGCTGACTGATTCACATGGGAGCATGTAGGATAAACGTGAAAGATCCACTTTAAAGAACAATATAAAATGATCAGAAGTATGTACAGATGTGATAGTCAGTGCTCCATCTGTGTCCTTTTAAAAGGTTGCACGCGAAAGAGCTTGCAACCACATAACACATTAACTATGTTGCAAGGATTAAAATGGCAACATGAGAATCTTGCGCTGCATGACAGCGTGAGTTTCTCAGGTCGCCTACTGAAAGGGGCGCATCCCGGTCTTGCTGACCGGCTCTGTCTGTCATTCATTCATCAATCCATCTCTCCTTTAGTCAGTGACAATGTCATTATAGGTCATATGTTCGCGTTTTGTGCATGTTCTGGCACTCAAAGGGTTGACTAATCCATCTGCTGTTCTATCTCCTGTTATATGCTATATTAATGTAAATCAGTGAATTACCCCTCCATAATGCAGAGCTGACTCGTGTGTGTGCTGCACAGTGCCTTTAATTTGTATGTAAAAAAATATATATGTTTAAACAAACTTGAGTTGCTTCTGTTGGTAATAACATTTGTATCAATACATAAAGATATACACTCACCCGGTCTCAATGGCCCACATGGACCCAGCTGCAACCCCCAACAGCCCCGGCGCGGGCTTCAGCAAACACGAAGACACAGGCTGGGAGTGCTCATACGGATCCACTCATCGTTGTGCCAATAATCAGTCATAGTTAAAAAGTATAAACTTTTATTTCTAGAAATTAAAAGTCTCCAACAAATAAATGATCTCAGGTACGGGTACAACAGGTCAACCCCGCCCTAACGCGTTTCGGGATTTTCTGTGTCTTCGTGTAAAAAAAGACAAAAAACAAGTTCCTGGAGGCGACGCGCTGCCCCAGCTCTATCTCCCCTTCTCTGCTAGTTTCTACACAGATTAAAGGTATTCTGCAGCACACACATGAGCTTTTTATGTTAAAATAAGCAGGCGTTATCACACTGATAGTTTACTGCATTATTAGGCAACATGAAGCTCACAAGCTGTTATGAGACTTCAACTCTCATCATCCTCTAGCAGCCAGTGTCATTTGTTGTCCAGTAACAGCTGGTGAGCCACACATAGCCTGCCACTAGTTTACTGTATAGGTCCCATGTTACTGTTTAAATGCAAACCGTCATCATTCTGCTTGATAGTGAACAATAAGCAATTGAGTAACTGCACAAATGTGGCTATTCAGTCAGTAATTACACAAATGTGGCTATTCAGTCAGCTGCCTCAGAGTGTACAACAGAGTGAATGCACCTAAATTAGGTTTGCCACCTTTTCCTGAAAAAAATACCAGCCATAGTTGTGGGTCGTGAGGGCGGAACTACAAAAGGGAGGAGTCAGAAAAGGGAGGGGCCACAAAAGGGGCAGAACCGCTCAATGTTGCATGACCCTACAAAACTGAGTTTCAGGTTTCTTGTTATGTTCAGTCCATCTGGTTATTGCCCATTATTAACCCTTAAGACATAACTTTTATTAGTGTAAGTAAAATAATCTAAATATGCCCAAACCAAGGGGCATATTTAGATAATTTTACTTACACCAATCTTGGCCAAGCAATAACTAGATGTACTGAACTAACTGGTCTACTTGAGAAGGCAGAGTGAGCCGAGTAAGCCTATTTAGGGAATATATAGTAATATAATTGAAGAAAAAAATGTGGAATGAGGGAACCACACTACCAAATGTACCACTACAGACACGCTTTTAAAGGGATAGTATTACTTCAAAATGACTATCCCTCATATTGTAGCCTTTAATAAACTGAGTTAAATGACACCAGCGTCATCTCTCAGACCTTTATGGTGTAAGAGATAGCCGCTTTCAAAGTTTCCTCTCCCCTGCTGTCAGCGTTCTGCTGCCAGCAGGAGAATCCGGTCTCTAAATCAAGAGGAGGCTCTTCAGCAGAGCCGATATCTCGTTATGGAAGGAAAAATGATTCATTGAAACAGTCTTCTACATGTGCTTGGTTACCAAGCACACGTAGAAGACTGTTTCAATTAATCATTTTTCCTTCCATAAAGAGATATCGGCTCTGCTGAAGAGCCTCCGCCTGTCCCGGGACCGGATTCCCCTGCTGGCAGCAGAACTCTGACAGCAGGGGAGAGGAAACTTTGAAAGCGGCTATCTCTTACACCATAAAGGTCTGAGAGATGGCGCTGGTGTCATTTAACTCAGTTTATTAAAGGCTACAATATGAGGGATAGTCATTTTGAAGTAATACTATCCCTTTAAGTAAAAGATCCGCACTGAGCAGGGTGCAGTGGTGAATGGGGAAATATATGAAAAAAGAGAAATAACAGCCTGATCCCCTATTCTGAAGGGGAAGAGATTGTAAGTTCACCACTTATTGCACTCGTTAGTGGTTCTAGGTATGTTGTCTGTCATCACATGCAATGGAAAAATGGACATTATGTATGTCATAGTAAAACTTAATTTCTTTATTGATCATATTTAAAATATTGCAGACCTGAAAAGGTCAAGGAAGCTGCAAATTAATAAACATAAATACAAACAGAGAAAATATCATAGTTAAGTAACTTCATGACTCCCTGTCTTTCAAATAAAGTGAGAAAACGTGTTGCTAGTTAAAATCCAGGCAGTTGTGTCTTACTGATTTTGCAGAAGCCAGTGTGTATCTGTTTATTAGCTAGCTAGGCTATATTAGTGGTAGAATAGTAATAATAATCTGAACCCCTAAGTGTTAGACAGCTTGCCTCTACTGGGGATGGGGAATCACATAAGGCAAAGGCAGCTAAAGCTAAGCACAAAGCAGTGCCACAGTGCCACTTACTCAGGACGAGTCTCTCACAAGTAGTCGGGTCTGCATCTGGACTGTCTGTCACTGGAGGCACTCACTCGCGCGGCTTCACCCACACGCAGGCACCTCAAGACTGCACGCACAACTGGACAGTGGAATAGATACACATGCATGCGCATAAAATCTGTGTGAATCCGCGACGCGCATGTGCAGTTAAGTACCTGGGCATGATGATGATGTGATGGGAATGAGAGCATCTCGCCGCCACTCAAGACATGACTGAGTGAGTGAGGGAGGGCTTAGTGACAGTGAGCCAGTGAGTGACATCATCATTAAAGGCTGCCGAAGTGCCTGGACATAGTCAGAAGCTGCTCAAGCGGTGCAAAAGAGTTAGTGCACAGTAATACCGGCTTTTCTATTGCCGGTATAGAGGTTATACCGGCACCGGCTCAGCAGTGCTAATTACCGGCTGTGCCGGTAAAATACTGGCCGGGTGACAACCCTAACCTAAATTAACAGTAAAGTTAGCCAGACGTATGGAAATGAGTGCTAATTGGTTTGCTGAATTAGGTGAAATCGCTCATCCTCTAACAAAATGGCTGACTTTTTAGCCACACCCTCTGTTTGAAGCACTTTCACACAAATATTGTGCAAACTTTTGCTTATTCTGAAAAACATTCACAATTCAGTAACATTTTGGTGCTAATCATTTTGCTATCAAAAGTACACTGTAAATAGCGATTGCTCATGTTTCTTTCATTCTGCCCATAGACCCATATTTATAAAAGCAAACTGGAGTTATTCTGGAGTAAACTATCTACACAACAGGGGACATATAAAAAATTCCCATGGACTTGAATACAGCTTTTTAACCCCTTGGATGCTATGCACTGGAGACCTCTAGCATTTAAGGAACTAAACAACCAATTTAATTTAACCCTTTCAGTGCCAGAGTTGTACGCAATGCATTGCTTTGCAATGTGTTGCGTAACCCTCTGGCACGCAAAGGGTTAACAGGAATTTTTTTTTTGTTCCCTATAGTGCAGTTGCTTTACTCCAGAATAACTACAGTTATCGGCCTTACAGATATTAATGTTTCAAAATAAAAGCAGCTCCAATTAATCTTCATAGTATTTGGGCCGTGGAGAGTGTTATATCAATACTGTCAGAGTTGTAGTTCAAGAGTAAATGAATGATAAAGTGTCCACTTCACACCCCTTTTACCTAGTGTAAGCCACATCCCCTCATATGTGGAATCTGGTCTTAAGCTCAGACAGCTCACAGCAAGGGACAATCTTCTTTCTGTGATTATAAGGAAAACCCTGCTCCCATTGACAGGTTTTTCCCTTATACTAATTGAAGATTGTCCCTTTCTGCAAGCCATCTGAACACCACCTTTCTGTTCTGAGGTGAGCAGTGTTACATCAGTAAAAGGGGAGGAAGGGGGATACTTTATCATTCAGTTACTCTTGAACTACAACTCTGACAGTATTGAAATAACACTCTCCATGGCCCAAATACTATGAAGATTTATTGGAGCTGCTTTTATTTTGAAACATATCCCTTTAAGGCACAGAAAGAGATGGACAGTGCAAGCACACAGATTCCACAGTCACGATGACTGCCGGTGTGTCTTCGAAGAAGTCGAATTTCTAAATAATGCCAGACTTACTAAAGATAATACAAGTATTGATATGCTTAATGCTATGTGAAAAATGATTTAGGGACACTCTAATATGCATGAAAGTTATGCTTTAATTAGGATATAAGACGTCACTGATAGCACGCGGGTACCTCAGTTAGCACACATTAGCATAAAGTACCAAGTATGACTATTTCCATAACAATACATTTGCTGGTCTTTTGGCTAACATGACAAGCAGGGGGTTTTCTAATGAAGTTTTCAAATAAGCAAACTTTAATCAAGGTGACAGGTCCACAATTAAAGTACGTTTAAAGTACATTATTACTTTATGTTCCAGTCTTTGTGTGAGAATGGGTATCAGTCTGTCAATATGAAATTATGTCACAGTGTAACATTTTTTTAAACTAATTTACCTGTTCCAATTGCAGGAAATGCCACGCTTTTAAGACAATATTCCTCACACTTTTGAAGCACATTCTCCACTGAGGTTGTAATCCACCTTGAGGGAAGTATATGGATAATCTTCTGGCTTCTGAGATTACCAGCTCCTGTTACAGCTACTTTTATACCAGGCGCTGAGACAGGACCAAGAGAAAGTGTTAATACAAATTTAAAGGGATAGTAATACCTAAAATGTAAAAAAAAATATGTTGTAGGGTTTATCCCCCTGAGTAAAACAAGAGTACTCCCACTGCTGAAAGATGTTTCATTCAAAAGTTATTAATTTTCAAAGTTGAATTTTTTAGGTGCAATATCACAGTGGCCTGAAATTGTAGAGTGGCGCTGTTGCTACACCATCCTATGGAGATTTATGGTCCTGAGACCAGAGCTGTCCATAGGATCGTGTAGCAACAGCGCCACTCTACAATTTCAGGCCACTGTGATATTGCACCTAAAAAATTCAACTTTGAAAATTAATAACTTTTGAATGAAACATCTTTCAGCAGTGGGAGTACTCTTGTTTTACTCAGGGGGATAAACCCTACAACATATTTTTTTTTACATTTTACGTATTACTATCCCTTTAAATGCAACCTTGAAATTATATTCCTACAAAATAGAAAGTACCTAAAAGTTGACATTCTTCAACAACGGATTTCCCAGCAGAACTCAATATAGCGCCAGAAATTCCTGTAAATAAAAATATAAGCATTATGATATTTAAAGAAAATATGTATACCCTAGAGCTGGGGAAATCAATCTCTGCACCTCAACCTATTGCACACTACGACTCCCAACACTGTCAACCAGCCTTTGTAGTCTCCAACACCTTGTGGTCAAGAGCTAATCACCCCTGCTCTATGGACAACAGGTATATTCTACAAGTTATTTGACTTTAACCCCTTAAGGACCCTTGACAGTCCTGGCACGTCATGGTTTGTTTTGCGTTAAGGACCCATGATGTGCCAGGACTGTCATGGAATTCCGGGCTCCCCACGCGGCTGCATTCTGTTCTGGAAGTGGATGCGAAAAAAAAAGCTCTATGGTCCTTAAGTGACGGCCACATGCGTGCTCGGCCAGTCCTTAAGGAGTTAAACAAATGTCTTGATTGAAGTCAGTGTAAATTACTGCCTAATAATGATGAGTACCATACCAGTAAACACCTTGGGTATTATAGCCATCCCATCTAATGACGAGTACCAAGCCAGTAAACACCTTGGTTATTAGTCATCTCATCTAATAATGACAAGTACCAAGCCACTAAACACCTTGGGTACTATAGTCATCTCATCTAGTAATGATGAGTACCAAGCCACTAAACACCTTGGGTATTATAGTCATCTCATCTAATAATGACAAGTACCAAGCCACTAAATACCTTGGGTATTATAGTCATCTCATCTAATAATGATGAGTACCAGGTCAGTAAACACCTTGGGTATTATAGTTATTTCATCTAATAATGATGAGTACCAAGCCACTAAACACCATGGGTATTATAGTCATCTCATCTAATAATGACAAGTACCAAGCCAGTAAACACCTTGGGTATTATAGTCATCTCATCTAATAATGACAAGTACCAAGCCAGTAAACACCTTGGGTATTATAGTCATCTGACTAATAATGACGAGTACCAAGCCAGCAAACACCTTGGGTACTATAGTCATCTCATCTAATAATGACGAGTACCAAGCCAGTAAACACCTTGGTTATTAGTCATCTCATCTAATAATGACGAGTACCAAGCCAGTAAACACCTTGGTTATTAGTCATCTCATCTAGTAATGATGAGTACCAAGCCACTAAACACCTTGGGTATTATAGTCATCTGACTAACAATGACGATTACCAAGCCACTAAACACCTTGGGTATTATAGTCATCTCATCTAATAATGATGAGTACCAAGCCACTAAACACCTTAGGTATTATAGTAATCTCATCTAATAATGATGAGTACCAAGCCAGTAAACACCTTGGTTATTAGTCATCTCATCTAGTAATGAGGAGTACCAAGCCAGTAAACACCTTGGTTATTAGTCATCTCATCTAGTAATGAGGAGTACCAAACCACTAAACACCTTGGATATTATAGTCATCTCATCTAATTATTATGAGTACCAAGCCACTAAACACCTTGGGTGTTATAGTCATCTCATCTAATAATGATGACTACCAAGTCACTAAACACCTTGGATTTTATATCATCTAAAAATGATGAGTACCAAGCCACTAACAGGGCCAGACTGGGAATAAAAACCAGCCCTGGAAAAAATTGCTTACCAGCCCCATAGCATTGCATCATAATACTAGCCCCATAGCACTGTGTCATTATACCAACCCCATAGCATTGCATCGTTATACCAGTCCCATATCACGGAATCATTATACCAGCCCCATAGCACTGCATCATTATACCAGCCCCATAGCACTGCATCATTATACCAACCCCATAGCATTGCATCGTTATACCAGTCCCATATCACGGAATCATTATACCAGCCCCATAGCACTGCATCATTATACCAGCCCCATAGCACTGCATCATTATACCAACCCCATAGCATTGCATCGTTATACCAGTCCCATATCACGGAATCATTATACCAGCCCCATAGCACTGCGTCATTATACCAGCCCCATAGCACTGCATCATTATACCAGCCCCATAGCACTGCGTCATTATACCAGCCCCATAGCACTGCGTCATTATACCAGCCCCATAGCATTGCATCGTTATACCAGACCCATAGCACTGCGTCATTATACCAGCTCCATAGCACTGCGTCATTATACCAGCTCCATAGCATATCCCTTGGATATTGGATCCCAGAATTCGGGGTCCAGAGAGATATGTCAGCAAAAATCTAGGAGAGATAATGAAGCCTGTAGAGGCGATATGCGTTGGGATGGATACATGGGGAAATTATTGCTCCTAGATTTTTGCTGACATATCTCTCTGGATAAGTGTCTTCTCTTGTCACATGCATTTTTGATACTTTTTGCAATTCACTAATCTATTTGTTCACTTGCCTTGATTATTTGAGTTTGAAGTGTGTATTTCACTTTATGAACATTTAGAGATTGTGTTTCACTATGATATGCTAGTGACAGGATATGTTATTTACGTTTTAGAGTGATAGTTGGCTTTCTGTTTTACTCTTCATAATACTGTCAGTGCCTTTATGAGAACACAGAGTCTTATATATACTGTACTTTACAGATTAAAAAACGATCCTAAAAGATTTTTTGTAAAATTTAGGATTTAGTGCAATAATTGTGACTGACAGGATATTTTGGAGTGACTCTTTTCCTGTGTAAATGTTTTTAATTGTTTTTAGGCTGTCCAAATGATATCTTTATTTTTTGTACCAATAAAATGTATATTTGTTTGATACTTATTCTGTCTGGACCCGAGTGCCTTATTTAGGGAACTTTCTATTCTCTCTTTAGTATGTAGCTCTTGTTTTTCAGTTCCAGAGAGCAGCCCTGCTACTATAGTAGGTTTTTGGGTTCAGCATTTGATTAGATAGTGGCCAGTGCCTGCTCTTTTTCTATTTATACCCATCTTTCATTACCTGAGTCTCTTCTTTGGACTGGAGTAAGGCGGGCTAGCAGACAGGCGGCAGCCGGCAGGCAGCACCAGGGAGAAAGAAACCGCATTGGATGCTGGTAGTAACACAAAGCAAAATGTGCACTGGTACCTGCAGATTTTAAGCAGCCCACGCAGCTACGTGATGAAGTAGCATGCGGCTGCTTGTGATGTTACATGCTAGTGTGCCACAGATCAGGTGACTGAGGATGGAGAGCTCTGCATCTAGTTTGGAGGTGGCAGCCGGTTATTTTGTGTGATGTGAAGCCGGCTGTCCACTTCTCAGACTCCGCACTATAATCAATGGGCAAATTGTGGGCCAGTTAGTGAGCAATTGGAGGCCCCAAGTTTGGCGGATTGCGGCCGTGGATTTCTGCTTCTCGATTTTAAAGCAACCCCAGGGAAGGCCAGTGCAGGCGGCATACCGGGAATTTTCCCGGTATCCCGGTAGGCCAGTCTGGCCCTGGCCACTAAACACCTTGGGTATTATAATCATCGCATCTAAAAGTGACGAGTACCAAGCCACTAAACACCTTGGGTATTACAGTCATCTCATCTAATAATGACGAGTACCAAGCCACTAAACACCTTGGATATTATAGTCATCTCATCTAATAATGACGAGTACCAAGCCACTAAACACCTTGGGTATTATAATCATCGCATCTAAAAGTGACGAGTACCAAGCCACTAAACACCTTGGGTATTACAGTCATCTCATCTAATAATGACGAGTACCAAGCCACTAAACACCTTGGATATTATAGTCATCTCATCTAATAATGACGAGTACCAAGCCACTAAACACCTTGGATATTATAGTCATCTCATCTAATAATGACGAGTACCAAGCCACTAAACACCTTGGGTATTACAGTCATCTCATCTAATAATGACGAGTACCAAGCCACTAAACACCTTGGGTATTACAGTCATCTCATCTAATAATGACGAGTACCAAGCCACTAAACACCTTGGATATTATAGTCATCTCATCTAATAATGACAAGTACCAAGCCACTAAACACCTTGGGTATTACAGTCATCTCATCTAATAATGACGAGTACCAAGCCACTAAACACCTTGGGTATTACAGTCATCTCATCTAATAATGACGAGTACCAAGCCACTAAACACCTTGGGTATTACAGTCATCTCATCTAATAATGACGAGTACCAAGCCACTAAACACCTTGGATATTATAGTCATTTCATCTTTGCCACATTGCTTCAAAAGATTTCAAGCATCCAGGGGGTTAGAAGTCTGAAGATCATATCTAGAATGTCTGCCAAGTGGCATAATCAACTATTTTAATTGTTTTCAAAAAACAGTGGCACCCCAAGGATACCTGAAGAAGTAAAATCAGTTCCGTAGAGCGAACGTGATTGCCAGTAGATGTGTGGTATATTGAGGTTTTTCAGAGTGTGTCATGTTGTTATCTAGACCCCCTCTACAGAAAAAATGATTATCAAATATAGTTGACAGAATACGAGATACATTTTAACCTTATAATTTCTCTTTAGTTCTTGGTACCAAATAGCTTGAGAGTTTGCTATAGATACCACAGCAACTCTCCGGAATCTATTGGTCTGCAATGTGTGGGAATCTCTGTAGCATTAAAAGGGTCAACAAATAAAATTCCTGCCATTGTTAAATTGAACTATCTCAAAAAAAAATTATTTTATATATCAGACAAAAGGTTTAACACATTACCAGTAGATTTTGTCCAGGTTTTGTCATTCACGTTTACAATGGCATCAACCGTTTCATTTGTGATATCTCCTAGTTTTAATAAAACATTTGTTCCTCCTAGCATCATATTCATGATCTACGGAAAAAAGAACAGAAAAAAGAAATGGCATATTTATGTACAACTAGTGTCATATCTTTCTAAGGGGGAGGGTTCCAGTTGCATAGAACACCCTGTGCAGACAATTATCCACACTATACTACCAAAACATAAAAGTTAATTTCCCAAAAACTATTAATCTAACAGAAAAAAGTGGGTAGTGCAACATATAATTATATTTTAATTACATCCGTCTGAAGACAGGATGATAGATCCACTTTCAAAGATTTTTATATATATATATATATATATATATATATATATATATATATATGTGTGTGTGTGTTTGTGTAGAGTATGTATATATCTATATAAAAGGCCAGATGTATGTTTGTCCGATGCAGTCATGCGCAGTAGAGACTGCCTGAATGCAGGCCAGATTGTATGTCTCTCTGATGCAGTCATGCTCAACAAACACTGCCCAACGATTGGCCCGTGTACATGGGCTTTTACACTAGTATATATATATATATATATATATATATATATATATATATATATATAGAGAGAGAGAGAGAGAGAGAGAGAGAGAGAGAGAGGTGGTTGATGAAAGCACTCACTCTGAAATATATTAAATGCCCAGGTGCACAATCCCAATTATAAATAGGATATAGAAGAGAAGAGGGCATCGATAATATGGGCCAGTGGCCAAGCAGGCTTGGGCCTATGACAGAATGTTTTCAAGAGCGGCATTTTGAGTGGCTTTGGCCCATTCTAATTCTTTAATATATAGCAATTTAATGTTTGCATCTCCGCACCGCAAGGTGACACCCCCAGACCTCTCTATTTACACTGTGTTTGCAGCATTGTCTGTATTGTAAGTATAGTGTGATATTGCATTGGGAAAAATATTTAGATAGTTTTATTTTTTTTTTCTAATTGGATACCTAGCTGGGTCGCCTCACAAAGAGGAAGGAGATCAGCCAGAAGGGAACCAGGCACATAGTTGGGTGATGGTTAGAAGTGTTTGCAGTGGGGGAGGGAAGAGGAAGAGGACAACCAGTCCTCTAGCACAGAGGGGATACAGAAGAAAGAGAATTTAACCATTTGAGTACTTGTGTTTCTCTAAGAAAATGGGGTGTGGTCAGATAAAGTATGTAAGGGGGTGCATGCATGTGTGCAGGCATAGATCAACAGAAAACCTAAATACTGTACATTACAGGGGTAACATGATGCCCTCCAGCTGCTGCCAGACTATAACTCATATAATTTCCCCCCAATGAGTTTTCTAGCAGCAGCTGGAGGGCCTCATGTTTCCCCTGCCTGATTTTTCTATCTATCTATCTATCTATCTATCTATCTATATATCTCATATCTATCTATCTATATATCTATCTATCTATATATCTCATATCTATCTATCTATCTATCTATCTATCTATCTATCTATATATCTCATATCTATCTATCTATATATCTATCTATCTATCTATATATCTCATATCTATCTATCTATCTATCTATCTATCTATCTATCTATCTATCTATCTATCTATCTCTCATTTCTATCTATCTAAATATCTGTCCATCTCATGTCTATCTATCTATCTATCTATCTATCTATCTATCTATCTATCTATCTATCTATCTATCTATCTCATGTCTATCTAATATCTATCTACTATCTAGCTAATATCTATATAAAATATTTAAATTAAGGCTAACGAGGGAGGGTTTATTATTATGGCATGTCAGGTTTCCTCTCATGTATTTTATTTATTTAATACTTGAATTATAGAACAAAATGAAAAACAAGGGGTGTTGTTTTACCTCATATTGTGTATATAGCTTTTGTAATTCATGGAAATAGCATTGATAAACATAATGATAGAAAGCAATGATACGTATTTCTTCAAGACAACTCTCAGGGAACTTTAGAAAGTGATTCTTAATTCCATCCAAAATTGACCTGATTGATTCATGTACATCAATTTTGAGTCGACCTGTAAGAGATAGCACCATGTGTCATAATATTAAGTCAAATTATCATCTGCTAATGAAGTGTACCCCAGAATTTATTTACTTTTCACTAGTACAGTGGTAAGTAACATTTGACTCTTTTAGCTGTTGGAGTCTAAAACTCCCATCACCCCCAACAAGCCAATGGCCTCCCCCTTCCCCAGTTCATCAGCCTGACAGGATATCAAAGGGTATAGATCCCCTTTAATACATAAGATTTAGTAAGAGGCACTTTCTCTACCTGTTCCAATGGCAGGAATTGCAACTGTAGTTATCTTGCGGTTTTCACATACTTGTAGGACTTTCTCCACTGAGGTAACAATGCTAGCACTGGTCTTTGGAGCAACCAGATGAATGATTTTCTTGCACTTAAGATTTCCACCTGTTGTTGCAGCCGCTCCATCATCAGGAAGGGGACCTGAGTTGATACATAGGTGTAATGCTTGTTATTGCTTATTATTAGTATCCAATACACGTACAATGCTGATTATTATATTAACAGGTGCTGGTTTATTTCTATGAGCAGAGATACAGTATATAACATGTTCATAAAATAACAGTACTGCTCTAACTGACAAAAACCAGGAAGTGCCTACACATTAAGGAGTTGTAGCCACGCCTACTATAAACTGATTGGCTGGAGCCAAACCTAAGAATACTATATCTCCCTTCCTAAAAAATAATAATAATATAGAATACTTGCAAATATACATACCATAACTGGTATAGATGTATGGGGTAAAAAAAAAATAAATAAATAAAAACACGGATTAGGTAATACATGCAATGTATAAATTTTACGTAGGAAAGTGCAACATTAACAACATATAAATGGTTGCCCGTAATATGCAATAATATAATACATAAAGTCTTATAATATTATGGCAAAGAAAATATAACATATATACAAGATCATTTGTCTGAGTCCTTCATGTCTGCCGAATGTGATTATAAATCCAGAATGTCTCTGTGTTTGACTTGACGTCCGTATCTGGTCCGGTAGGGGATAGATGTGGGCAATGCCTCACAAACTTGAGGCCAGTTACATTTGATGACTCGTGTTGAGATGGTGTATAGCTTGACTCGGTACTCTCAGGTAGAGATACTGATTCCTCACTGATGTTGCGTGATTCATGGGTATCTAGGAGTTGGCGCCTGTTGTGCCTGTATACCAGTTCATCATTGGTGCATACATGGTACGACCTGGCTGTGACAGCTGTTTGGTAACCAAAGCTTGTTTCCATTAGCCCTGCTCCTGCACCTGCACTCTCTGTCCTTCATTGAGCCTTGATAGGGGTCTTGCAAACCTGTTATAATAACTCCTGTGTTGCTGCTGATGGTGCAGCCTGTTAGCTCTGACAGCCTTGTGGCAAACAGCTTTAGGTATCAGTTGCTGGTTGGTGCTTGGGAGTGTGGATCTCAGAAGACGACTCATGAGTAGCTGTGCTGGTGATTTGAAGTTATCAATGGGGCTGGTTCGGTATTCCAGGAGACTCATGAAAGGATCCTTCCAGCCTGCTCTAGCTTTTTCCAGAAAAGTCTTTGCAGTCTGTATGGACTTTTCTGCCAATCCATTGCTTTGTGGGTGGTACGGGCTTGAGGTGATGTATTTTGAAAGTCCATGTATTGGCAAAAGCTGTGAACTCACTGGATATGTACTGCGGGCCATTATCTGAGATAACTGTCCCAGGGATACTGTGTCTTGCGAAAACAGCTTTTAGTTCTTGTATTATAGCAGCTGGAAGTGGTGCTTTGTAACTTGCTCATGTTAAAAAATCGGCTGTAATAATCACCTGTGATGAGGTAAACTTCATTCCTCCAAATAAATAGTTCTGTGGCCACTATTTGCCATGGTCTGTCTGGTACCCTGTGGCTTATCATTGGCTCATTCACATTTGAAGTAAGGCAGATAGGGCATTTGCTCACAATTTCCTCAATCTCTTCCCCATTCCTGGCCAGAATAAGATGTCACGGGCTCTCTGTTTACATTTCTCTATGCCTAGATGACTGGCATGTATACGTGTGAGAATCTCTGGACGCAGGCTTGGTGGGATAACCATTTTTAACACCTTTAAAAATGATGCCATGGAGGTATGATAGCTCACCTCTGTGATCCTAGTATGCTTGGAGGGCATTGCTTACTATCCTCATGCCAACCATTGAGTATGCTGTCTTTTAGTGCCTGGAATTGCATGTCTCTTTGTGACTGTACTTTAATTTCCTCCAGCTTGGGATCGCTGACTGGCAGGTTACTGTATATGGTGTGTACCTGCACATCCATGCCTTTGCTGATGCTCGGGTCCTTGTCAGACAGTGGCTTCCTGGATAATGTGTCCGCAACAGGAATGTCTTTTCCTGGACGATGGTTGATGTGAAAGTTGTACTTCAGCAACTGTAAGATCATCCTCTGAAGCCTTGGGGAGCTGGATGCCATTGGTTTGTGCATAATAGATTCCAATAGTTTGTGGTCACTTTCCACTACAATGTGGCAGCCATAAATATATTGGTGGAAATGCTTGCAGCCAAATAAGATGGCAAACAGTTCCTTTTCAATCCGCACATAACTGATTTCACTGTCTGTGAGTGACTTGGATGCGTATGCAGTTGACCTACCGTCTTGCAGTAATACTGCTCCAAGGCCATATTTGGAAGCAGCGGCGGAGACAGAATAAGGCATCACACCCCCTGTCTTCTACATGGGCTGATGCCCGTTCCGGTATGAGGGAATTAGAATTGAGGTTGCCATTATATATGGGCAACCTCACTTCTAATTCTCTCACAGCCATTGGCTGGGATATGCTTACGCATCTCTCAGCCAATCAGCTTTGAGCAGCTGTGCTTTAAACTAATTGGCTGGGATGTGCATAAGCATATCCCAGCCAATGCCTGTGAGAGAATTAGAAGTGAGGTTGCCCATATATAAGGGCAGCCTCAATTCTAATTCCCTCATACTGGAATGGGCATCGGCCCGTGAAGAAGATGGGGGTGTGTGACGCCTTATTTTGTCTCCGCTGCCGTCCTAGAGGCCTCACACAGCAGTGGAGACAGCAACTTAAAAGCTAAGTTTAATTTTTATTTTCATTTCATTATGGCATAAAAATATAATTGGAATATATATTGAAAACGTTTCTTCACATTTGTATTATTATGGGGGCATGTGTATTGTAAGACGTGGCACACTACTCTACACTTTAACCCTTTGAGCACCAGAGAGGCACGCAACGCATTGCTTTGCAATGGGTTGCATACCCTTCTGGCACTCAAGGGGTTAAAGTATGTATGCTTTAAACTAAAACACTTGTTTTTTTTACAGCAAGAAGACAGAATATACAAGAGAAGAAAGAAGACAGAAGGGAAGATACAAGAGAAGACAGAATAGGACCAGGAAGCTGAGGACTCCGCTGGACATCAGGATTAATGGTAATTGTTACTTGTAATGTGATGTTTTTTTAACTTAGTCAGGTTAACCCTATGAATGCCGGCAGGATAATTATACCCACTGGCATTCATAGGGTTAATTCTGCAAATGCCTGTTCTGTGTCTGGATTTTGTTCGGTTTGAGTTATAGAGTTTATGTACAGATCTTTGTGCTCTTCTATGTCAGCACCATCTTTGCTTACATCATGACTGCGTTTCCAGCACCTTAAGTGGCATAGTCTAGCAAAGTGGTATAGTTTCCTGCAGGATGTACACCTCTTCCCCCTTGCAGGACAATGAAAGTAGTTGGTATGTGGTTCATTGGCACAGTATCCACATTCTGTGAGGTGCTTTGGATCATAGCTATGAGATCGAAATGTCTCACCCTGTGGATGCAGGTGACAGGTGTTATTTTGACTTCATTTCGAGCCATTAGTCGCATGGCATGAAATCTCATGGATGATATCACTTTGCGGGGTGTCTTGGCCTTTAGAAATGGACCGTAGTTGGGCCTTGGCTAGTTCACCTAAGCAGGCGATATCAATTGCTTTCTCAATTGTTAAATCAGACCCTATGCTAAGGAGTTTTTCCTTTATTTTAGGCGAGCGGATTCCAAAGATAATGCGATTCCGGATCATTTCATCACTCTGGGTGTGATTGCAGTCTCAAGCAAGGAGACGTAAATCTGTAACAAACTGCTCCAGGGGCTCATGATCCTGTTGTACTTTCTCATAAAACTTGTAACGTGCGAAGATGATGTTAGCTTTGGGCTGAACATATGCTGCAAAGCGGTCATAATAAGATTTCAGTGACACAGCTTCAACTGCAGTTAAGGCCCATGTATTAAAAAATGTCCCTGCCTTGTTCACCAACTCATTTTGCATTTTCATCCTCACTCTTACTCTTTAGAGGTCCTCCAAACATGAGATCAGCATGCTGTTCGAATTTTCGCCAAGCATCAGGTAAGTTAATAGCTTCTCAGTTCATTGTGGGCGTTGGGACTCCAGCTGCATCCATTATGATAGAAAAATCTGTTACTTCTGACACCATGTATTGCTTGTTATTGCTTATTATTAGTATCTAATACATGTACAATGCTGATTATTATATTAACAGGTGTTGGTTTATTTCTATGAGCAGAAATACGATATATAACATGTTCATATAATAACAGTACTGCTCTGACAAAACCAGGAAGTGTCTACACATTAAAGAGTGGTAGCCACGCCTACAATAAACTGATTGGCTGGAGCCAAACCTAACACTACTACAATGGGTAAAGCAGGTTTTAATGTAAGAGGGAGGGACAGTCCCTTTTTGAGACATAAATCTCTCTGTCTCTTTTTCCCACCCTAGTGACCCTCTTTTTAGGTGATCAGACTGTGTGCTGTGTATATAAATGTATCACATTACTCCACAGCCATAAAACTCACATTAATGTTTGTTTAGTCCCTTAAGGACCAGCAGTCCAAGGAAGCTACCTTCCCTTAAGGTCCTCCTTGATCCTTGCCGACGCGCCGGTACACATGACCTGTTACGTGTATTGGCGCACCAAGAAGTCAATGTCAGACCCTGTAAAAAGTAAGTGATGTGCCAGGACATCACCAGTCCTTAAGGGAAAAAATGCTGATGGTCCTGGCACATCACATGGTCCTTAAGGGGTTAAACATCATTATATGTGTTTATACATTAGTCTGTGTAAATAAAATACTTTGGTCTTGCTCTAGATCATTTATTAAGTTACACAAAAAGGTGTCAGTAGGTCATGAAATCACCTATAAATTCTCGGTAATTCCCCCTCCCACCAGCCACAATACCAGTAACACCACGTAAAACAAAAGTGTCCCTCTTTGGCCATTTTAAATGTTGGAAGGTATGGCTATAACTAAGCTTTTAACAAACACTTATCATCTATAGTGTTACCTTAAAGGGTAGTATCACTTAATATAGAAAAACCTATATATTATAATGTTTACCCTCTTGAATAAAACAAAGGCATTCCCACTGCAGACAGATGTTTTATTCAAAAGTTATTCCAGCTCGAACTTGATTAGTTTAGATGCAACATTGTAATGTTCTAAAATGTTATTGTTGCTACACTATCCTATGGAGGTTTATGGTCAACTGACAGAGTGAGCCATGGGATGATGTAGCAACAGCACCACTGTAACATTTCAGGCCATTAAGATATTGTACCTAAAAACTTGGATTAGGAGGATAAACCATACAATTTATATTTACTAGTTTTAAAGCCCGTGTATACAGGCCAACACTGGCAGTGCTGCAGTCATGAGCAGTACAGACTGCCCGCTCTGTGGCTGATACGAAGCAGGACACTCTGAATTCAGACCATAGTCCTCTCTGCGCATCTTCCTGGGACCGCGCAGTCCCAGGAAGGTGCGCAGAGAGGAGTCTGGTCTGAATTCGGAGCACCCCGCTCTGTATCAGCCACGGCACGGGCAGTCTGTACTGCAGATGACTACAGTGCGCACAGCCGTCTACTGTGCATGACGGCTTCTGACAAACATCCTTATCGAATTATAATATAGGATTTGCCTAATAAGTGTCACTGTCCCTTTAATGATTTAAATTAGTCAATATTAATCCAGATGATGAAGTAATACCATGGCGAGGATGTTCTAATTATTTCTACTAGATAAGCGCAGGAACCTATTTTTAGTGCTGTGTTTGCTTAATGCTTATTTATTAAGATAGTTAACCATGTGAATGCCAGAGGGGTGAACAAGTATTGTGAGGCAATGCATTTCTTCCCACTCTGGCCCTCAATGGTTTAAGCTGCAAAATCTGTTGATGCTTCTTCGTCAAGGATTGGGCATTGTAGGGGTGTTTGTGTGTTTTGGGAATTCTGTTCTGCTTAGAGGAAATTACCGTAGTGCAAAATGCATACTTTTTCCTGTGTATCCTTTTTCCTGTGCATTCTGTAGTGGAGGTGTTCAGAGTTGCTTGCAGTAAAGCCTTAAAAGGATAGTAATGTTTCACAATAAAAGCAGCTCCAGTTAATCTTCATTGTATTTGGGACATGGAGAGTGCTATTTCAGATTTGTAGTTCAAGAGTAATCGAATGATAAAGTATCCCCCTCCTGTCCCTTTTACCTAGTGTAAGCCACCTCCCCTCAGATGTGGAATCTGGTCTCTTGACCAGACAGATCACACCAAGTGACAATCTTCTTACTGTGAGCATAAGGAAAACCCTGCCCCCCTTGACAGGTTTTTCAGGTTTTTCCTTGAGCTCACTGAAGATTGTCCCTCTCTGTGATCCATCTGGACAGTCTTGCTGCTCTGTGGTGAGCAGTGTTACATCAGTAAAAGGGGTGGGAGGGGGATACTTTATCATTCAATTACTCTTGAACTGCAACTCAGACTGTATTATTGACATAACACTCTCCATGGCCCAAATACTATGAAGATTAATTGGAGCTGCTTTTATTGTGAAACATTACTATCCCTTTATTGCACTAAAGCAATCTTACATACCCATATGAGCAAGCACATGTGGGTGGATTTGCAAAGTGGTGATAAAGAAGTGATAACGTGGAGATAACTTCTCTAGTTTATCATTTCTCCAGTTCCTATGTGATCCTATGGAGCCTATTCACTAAGATCTCCAAAGTTGTAGAACTCTTAGTGCATAAGCTCCATAGAATAACATAGGAATTGGAGAGGTGATAAACTGGAGAAGTCATTTCCACTTTATCACCTCTTAGTGAATCTCCCCCCTGATTTTTAAATTAAAATAGATCAGAAAATTAGCTACATTCTCTTGTTGTTTTTTTCCTTGAGAAAAACAAGGGTACTCCCACTATTGACAAATACAAGTTCGCCATAGACTGCAATGCAAACAGCACCACCTGGCTGCAAAAAGTGTTTGAAGTCAAACACTAAAAAGAAACATGTTTTAGTGCTAAAATAAGTGTAAAACATTTCTAAGCAGTGGGAATACCTTTGCGTTACTCATATGGAGAAGCTCTACAATAGGTAGGGGACTGGTTGAGTAAAACGGATACCTGGAGGCCTTTATTCCTGAAGTCCCATGGGTGGGACGCTTCTATCTGCTTCTTATACCTATACTACAGAGGGTACACATACGGACAGATTTTGTGGCAGAAAATAAGCATCTGGACTATCCATTCTGTCCATTTCCCTAGCTACTTAAAATACACAGCATTACAAAGTTCTCAGAATAGACTTTGATTTCCACAACAGTATTTGTCCTCTGCCGGGAAGCTGTTCCATAAGTCTGTCACTCATACCATCATGTAGTACTACTTACACACATTTCTTCTGAATGTTCTACTCTATAACTTTACATCATAGCCTCTTGTTGTTCTAGTATTTCTATTTTTCTGAAAAATGCGTCCCTCCTGAACGATATTGAATTCCTTAATGTATGTAACACCTTGAGTGACAGACGGGTATGCAACATATTGCAAAGTACCCCTCTGGCACTCAAAGGGTTAAAGGTCTCTATCATATCACTCCTCTCCCACCTTTCTCCTAAGCTGTACATATTAAGTTTGTTGGGCCTGTTCTTGTGCTGTGTGTCATCAAGATACTGAACCATTTTGGCAGCTGTTCTCTGAATTAACTCCAAGATAGATAGACAAATAGATATATAGATAGATAGATATATAGATAGATAGATAGATAGATAGATAGATAGATAGATAGATAGATAGATATACAGACAGACTAGAGGAAAGGCACTTTCGACTAAAACAAAGGCAGGGATTCTTTAGAGTAAGGGCGGTAAAGCTATATAATTCTTTACCTCTTTACCATGTTGTACTTGCAGATAATGCAACTGCTTTCAAAAAGGCAATGGATGCCTATCTAGCACAGAAAAATATTGTAATTTATGACAGATGGCTTCAATGCAGATAGATAGATAGATAGATAGATAGATAGATAGATAGATATTAGATAGATAGATAGATAGATAGATAGATAGATAGATAGATAGATAGATAGACAAATGACTAAAAACATGTGAATAATTGTATTTTATATACTCTGTTAATGTTACATTTTGGTCCTCATGTCACCTTATATATATTGTAAAGATTTTCCTGATCACTAAAACAAAGTTTCACCTACTACTTGGAAATACTTCAATCAAATGTTATTTCAGCACAAATGATATTTATTTTTTATAGCTTAATATCAAGCTTTTTCTGCAGGTAGAACTGTTCCTTCCACAGTGTATAGAGAACGGCTGTCTGCCAAGGTTCACTCCTGCTTTAAATATCGGAGTTTATGTGAAATTTTTAACCCACTGAATGTCAGAGGGGTGTTTCATGAGTTGCTAACCAATGCAATGGGGCAATCCTCTGGTGCTCAAAGGATGACAGCAATATTCACAACAAACAAAGTATGAATAGTATTGATTATAAATTATTTTATACCGTACCTATCTTTTGACATTCTGCTGTAACAATAGCTCCAGCTGCAGAGAAAATGACACCAGACACACCTGAAAATCAAAATACAATTAGAATAATAGTTTCAAAACTTTCATTAAATATGTTCTACTTGGGGTCAGATTTTCCGATAGGCACAGTAGGCAAACTTCTGAGTGTGACAAACTGTGAGTCATGTCTCAGCCCTGCTGGCCACACTCACTGTGCTGAAATATGGACGTAGACAACACAATTCCATTTCCCCCATTGCCAGACACCCTGTCCTGTTTTTTTATGGCAGATTTATTTACCTGTCTACATATTACTGTTGTTTCTATATTATATGCTCTTAATGTAATTAATAGGCATTTGTCGGCCTCATGTTAGGGGGGTGTCATGAGGGGTCATGGTACCCCCCTTGAGGTATAATGTATATATTTTTAAAGTTAAACACATTTCATTAATAAAATATAACTTGTTCATATACACACACACACATATACAGGCATATCTTGCTTATTAACCCTTTGGGTACCAGAGGGGTAGGAAACATGCTAAGCAATGCTTTCCTACCTCTCTGGTACTCAAAGAGTTAAGTGTTGAATAAAAGACACATTTGTCCACTACATAGCAGTCCCATGTTGGATGAAGTTAGTATGTAGAATATATGCAATATATGTCCACATACTAAGGGGGGGGGTGAGCAGTGCATATCCCTATGGCATTTAATGCTATCCATTGTGCTGAAAGCCATCTCTGTTTCCCCTACTGGCTGGGTAGGGAAGCACAGTGAATGCTGTTCAGAACTGTTGTCGGTGATTTTGGGTTTTCTGACTGAACTTTATACTTTGGAGTGCTGTGATTGGCTGTGGTGCTAGGTAACATTTTTATCATGTGTTTTTAAGTAAGATTTTTTATGCGACGCAGGTTTAAGGTGAACGTGTATTTTGTTGGTCGTCGCTTGTTAGCCTTTCTGGGTAAGGAAGATTTGAATCTCACGTTACCCGGTCTTGGTTAACTCACGAAGGCAGTTATTTTATTCACGGTTTTAATGCCAACATTTGGATCGAGCCCTAAATGTCATTTAAGTGAATTTCTCAGTTATTTACATTATAGAGAAAGTGTGGGTGCTTTTACAGTATTCCAAATAGAGTAGGTTAATTAATTTGATGTAGCCATATTGGTCCAGTTTAGTAATACATTCTTCTCTCAGCCGTCTCATGTATCAAACCTTTTTCTGTCATTGCTCCTTATCTTTGGAATGCTCTACCTCCCTCTCTGCGCCACTGCACCTCTCTGATGGTCTTCAAGTCCCGACTTGAAACTACATTTCCTTAACAAAACTTAAACATGTTACATGGCATTGACTTTGTACAACTTGGGCTCTTTATAAATTATTTACGTTATGTCCCCTATCCTAACCAGAACTGGCACTGTATTCAGCACTTGACCCTTATGTACTCTGTATGTCTCCCATTACCACTGTAGATTGTAAGCTTTCAGAGGGGGACCTCACTTCCAGTGTTTGACTTTGCAAAGCACTTGTAACCTGTATTGTCTAAACCCATAAATTGTAAAGCGCTGTGTACACTTGTGGAGCTATATAAATAAACATATTAATTCATTCATAATGCAAAGATTTGACTTCTTTGGTATTTGATAATACTTTTTTATTTGGACTAACAGTTACATATTTTAAATCGGAACTGTTGCATTCCAACCCCGCCCCCCCAGTAGGGTTATACTTCCTTAAAAAGCTTGAAAACACCCATATAAGTTAATACTATTCCCCCTTTGAGCCAAAAATCTACCTTGTCCCTCTTCAATATCAAGCAGGAGATCGCTGCCATCTTACGTGAAGAGTGATTTGCAGCGCTCTCCCTCCACCTTTTATCGTAAGCCTGCGTGCCCCCTGTGTTTGCTCATTGGTGTCCATGCTCAGGACCCTGCCAGCCCCCTCCTCTTGTCTCCACTAAACCTTTCAGTGCCTGAGAGGTATCCAGCGCATTGCAACGCAGGGTTAATTTCCATTGTGCCCAGATGCCGCACTCGGCACTCTGCTTCCACTTAGGTCCCGATCTTGCTGCAGTTGCTGCAGGGGCACCTTTTTTACAGTACTGCTGTACTAAGAAGAACATGGGGGATATGCAGTAAGGGATGATAAAGAGGTGATATTGTCTCCAGTGTGATAAACTCTCCAATTCCTATGTTATTCTACGGATCCAGTGCAATAAAGTGTCTCAAACTGGAGAAATCTTAGTGCATGAGGTCCACACAATAACATAGGGATTGGAGAGTTTATTACGTCGGAGAAGCCATCTTCCCTTTTTCACACCTTAGTGCATATCCCCCTGGTGTAATTTTGGGGCAAATCAATTGCTCCATAGGTGACAACTAAACGCTCTCATTGCAGTATGCTTAAAGGGATGGTAATGTCCCATACATTTTTTTTTGCATTTTGTAGTAATTAAAAAGTGGAACTGAATGCAAAAAAAGTATCTCTCAAACCGTTATGGTTTGAGAGATATCTGCATTCAAAGTTTGATGTTTCCTGCTGTCAGCTGTAAAGCTGTCAGCAGGAGATCCATGTTGGCTGACACGGAGGCTCTTCAGCAGAGCCGCAATTTCGTTTCTTAAAAAGAATGACTTCATTGGAATGGTCTACCAAGTGTGCCTGGTTTGCAAGCACACTTGGTAGACCATTCCAATGCAGTCATTCTTTTTTAAAAAAAAACATGATTGCGGTTCTGCTGAAGAGCTTCCGCTTCAGCCGATATGGATCTCCTGCTGGCAGCTTTACAGCTGACAGCAGGAAACATCAAACTTTGTATGCCAATATCTCTCAAATATTTTGTTGCATTCAATTCCACTTTTTAACTACTACAAAATGCAAAAAAAAATTGTGGGACATTAACATCCCTTTAAGAACTCTCTGTCATTCTTAGGGCTAACAGAGACCCATTTAACGAAATGGAAATGCTGATAAATTGTTTTTTTTTCCATATGCTGCATTTGGTTTGCTCCATAGCTACTACAGGTCTACTAAACAGAGCATCCTCAATAGAATATGCAAAAGATCATGACCTTAGTATGGGAAATAAACAGATCTAGATTAAGTCCAATCCTTACCTATATGACGGTTTAGTTCTTTGTTTGTTAGATTCACAATGGCATCAACATTTTCATCAGTGATGTCCCCCATTTTTAGTGTTACAGATTTATCACATATTACATGGTTAGAGAGAGCTATCTAAAAAGCAAAGACATAAAATACCAATAATTTATTTTATATATGAATCCCCCACAAAAAAGTATAGCATATGTAATTGCAAAACTGTTTTAACCTTCATTACTATTCTGTGACTTAAAGATGAACTATGTTCCAGTAATAAGTGGCTCTTGTTTAATTTTTTAATTTAACAGGATGATTTTCTAAGTGTCTTTCGCACAGTTAGGAACCTCTAGATAGCTTATTTTGCTTTTTTGTGTTTTATCTGTAGTTTAGTGGACTGCTAGTTGTTTCTGTTTATCATTTGATAAAAAGTTGTGTCTCTAAGACCTCTTTCACACACAAGATTGTCCCTCGTTGCATGACATATGGAAAATGGGACACTATAAAATAAAATAACACAAAGAATACAACATTATGGACACAGTTATAAAGGTACAGTAGTTATTAAAAATATATTGAATAATTTTTGTATGTGGTACTAAAGAATAGTACACATTGGATTCTGTAAGTAAATTTAATTCTGTATATTGCATCTGTTTACTATGGTACAACAGTTATTACAAAATCACACTTTTCTGGAATAACTTATTATTATTATAAGTAAATATGGAATATTTTGCATTTAAGTATGCTGTACCCGTGAATTTATCCTTCTGTACTTAAACACATTTAGATAGTCTTCATATATGCCCAGTGACAAAGCAATTAAATGAATCTCTGAAACACAGCTTGCAGGGCACGTTGTCAGGTAATTCCCAATTCCACCCAAAATGGACACGGCTGCAGTCTGTGCATCTATGCCAATCTCTTCTGTAATACAAAAATAACATTTAAAGTGCTTTTCAGGTTATCTACATTTAGTTCATTAATGGAATGCATTAATGTCTGTATATTATTGTTTATGCTGTTATAGTCTTTCAGAAAGTCTGTATAATAAAAAAAAAAAAAAAAAAAAAAATAAATATATATATATATATATAGATATATATATATGTAGGATAAAGTAAAATACAGCACACACAGGTCTTCAATAAATTTGTGACAAGGTGGGTGATTTATTGGATCAACGTTTTGGGTGCCTTACAGCAGCCTTCGTCAGGATAACAGCGCAAGTGACAAGCTTCCCTATTTAAACCTTAAGCTCCACATTAGCGCCAAAATTAGCACCAGTGATTGGTGCATTTAAAACAAAATGGCAAGCTATTGAAGTATGGATTGACAGATAACGGTGCCGATATGAGCAGAATCTGTGAAAAACATCTAATAGTCTAAGATCGCAACCTGCTGACTCATGCTAAGCAAAGTCCGGACCCACCAAGGGTAAACCCGCACTCATGCCCAGCATGATGTGAATTAGAATTAATGTTCTCGCTGCACTACTGCAGGATAGTGTGTCAAGCAACTGCCCACGCGGGCAAAACAGTAACAGACCCTATAAAGTGAACCACTACGAGTGCTGTGGAATGCGATGGAGACCTAGTTGGTCCCATACCATTCACATCCACAGCGCTGTATCTCGGCGGACAAAACAGCAACAAACAATATAGTATGAACTGCTACAAGTGCTGTGGAATGCGATGGAGACCTAATTGGTCACATATCATTCGCATCCACAGCGCTGTATCACGGCCAGAACACGGCAGTCCGGGACCCAAATATAATAGTGATATAATACAAACTCTACATTCTGCATATGGTTAGATAAGGGGACCAAAGTGCAAAAGCACTACACAATATACAAATCAAACGGTTTATGCCGGCATGGTGTAACATCGTGTAAAAATTTGAATAGGTAACATAAGGTCATATAACTGTCGTTTGATAAATGGTTTGTAAGATGTATTGTTTAATAGATGACTGCTTTATACCCATAGGTAAATCCTATGCTCGCTAGGAAGACTTTCAATAAAGCACAGATTGAACCTTACAATGAAAATGTATAGTGACACAATGCCCAAATACCCACCGGGATCCACAAAATGGCTTGAAAATGCTAATTGCTAGGTATTGTCCCAACAGTGTACTTGAGCAAAGATCACATCACACGGTGAACCCCCGGGTGCCCGGGTTGCATGGAACGCATCGCCCTGCAAACGCGCCCCGTACCTCCCGGCAGCCAGAGGGTCAAACGTTATGCACTCCATGTGTATCCGTATAAGGAGAATCCCCCATCGCTGTCTATGAGCGCATAATTAAACATGAGACGGGAAATCCCGTATCTACATCGTATACATTGCAAAGCTATGCAGCGATGCCATCCACACTAGATGTATGCATGAATATGGCAAAAGGGAAACTTATGATCATAGGTTAAATAAATACATAGTAGGTAGCTCTCACAAAATATCCCGATCTCGCTCCCCCAAATGACTAGTCATAGAGCAACAAGTTAATAAGTTAGAGTACTGGAACTAATTTAGATTAAGGTCCAAAGTGTTCCCTTAAAGGACCAGAACCACCAAGTCCATGTCACTGTGGTGATGTCCAGCAGTCACAATATACTAAAAGAAAATTGGAATCAAAAGTTCTCCTTCAATGATTCTCTTATGGTTTGCTGATGTTGTCTAGAAAGTCATATTTGCTTGATACAAAATGGCAAAGAAAAGTGATATCCAATAGGTTAATCCATATACCCTTAGTATTAGATGAATTGCCACACTCACCCCCAACATAGCTATCCTCAGTGGCCTGATATCTCAATGATTGTTCATGCGGAACATTAATATTCCTTTCGCACATAAAAATGCAGACTTCAGGTGGACGAGAATAGGTAAATAATCTAGATCCATGGAATACTGGAACTTGGAGATACTATACCGGTGGTGCCAACTATGCTGGATACTAAGTCCTATTTATGCATAAAGGCCCACATCATAAAGGCATATGTACTCCTCAAAAAAATTAAGCATATGACAGTTTTTCATTCAGGCTGCATGGTGCCACAGTGTTCAATTGTCGAATCCAGTATGTCTCGCTCTGTAAAAGTTTGATTTTTCTGTTCCCGCCTCTCTTTGTCTGTGGAACATGGTCTATAATCATAGACCTCATAGATGGTATAGTGTGGTGTGCTGTTAGAAAGTGTCTAGGAACAGGTTTGTCCATCTTTCCAGTAGTCAAGGCAGACCTGATTGAGGACCGATGGTTGGCCATCCTTTCGCGAAAAGTGGTTTCAGCCTTGCCAACGTAGTATAAGCCACAAGGGCATATCAGAATATAAACCACATATTCTGTGGTGCAGGTGACTCTATGCCGTATGTTAAAGGGATAGTAATACTTCGTTTTATCTTTATTTTACTTTGTAGGCATTAAAAAAACATGAAGAATGATATAAGTCTTATCTCTCAAACCTTTATGGTTTAAGAGATATTCACAAGCAAAGTTTCCCCCTCCCGCCCCTTTTTCCTAGTGTAAGCCATCTCTTCTCAGATGTGAATCTAGTTGTAAGACTGGACAGATAACAGCAGGGGACAATCTTCTTTGTATGAAAAGAATGAAAGCCCTTCCCCCCTTGACAAGTTTTTCAGCTTTTTCCCTTATCTTAATTGAAGATTGTCCCTCTCTGCAGTCTACCTGGGCACTTGCCTTCTGATTTGGCTGAATGGGGGGGATACTTTGCTTGTGAATATCTCTTAAACCATAAAGGTCTGAGAGATAAGACTTATATCGTTCTTCATGTTTTTTTAATGCCTACAAAGTAAAATAAAGATAAAACGAAGTATTACTATCCCTTTAATCTTGGCATTAGAGTGTGGGTGACGAAAGTATGCCCCACTCAACATACTGTTGCATGTTGTACAGTTAGTACACTTAAAACATCCCAATTTTCTCTGGGCACCACTTAGCCAGTTTTCTGTCGGGTTAGTGGCCAGTGGTGGCCTGTCCGGTTGCATAAATATATCTCTCAGAGTTCTGCCTCTCCTGTATGCTATGTGGGGTGGTGGCATATTGGTAAATGGTAGTGTAGGGTCCGCTGATAATATGTTCCACTGTCTCTGAATGGATTTCCCCAGTGTTTCGATGCCAGGCGTGTAATTTAACACAAATGCTAGTCTGTTATCATTTGCTTTGGGTGGTCTCCTTAACAAATCATTTTGTTTAAATCTCAATGCTCTTTGTAGTTGTTCTATAAGTACTTTCTCCTTATAACCTCTCAATTTGAAATTGTTAAACATTACTTGTAGTTGGTTGATGGCCATGTTCTGGTTGTTGTTGTTTCTAATCACTCTCAAGAATTGTGAGTAAGGGATGCCATTTTTTTGTGCCCTTGGATGACAACTAGAGGCATGCAGAGTAGAGTTTCTATCGGTAGGTTTGTGGTATAACGTGGTTCCAAGTGAATCATCCTGTTTGAACACTCTAACATCCAAAAAATCAACAGTCTGATAGCTGCAACTGTGTTTGAACCGAATACAGGAATTCAATTGATTCAGCGTAGAGATCCAATCTATGAGATCCTGCATATTGCCTCTCCAAATTAAAAACAAATCATCTATGTACCATTTATAAAAGATGACACTGGGGTGTTGTAGATGATTCGTTTCATATTGGTACATAAAAATGTTTGCATATGAGAGTGCAACATTTGACCCCATTGAGGTACCTGCTATCTGTAGGTAATATTCATTTTCAAATCGAAAAAAGTTTTTAGTTAATGTCAATTCTAAAAATTCAATTAACATCTCTGTGGGGTATTCTACTTTATCTCTGTTCAAAAGTAAAGTGTCTCTGACGGCTTTAATGCCTTCACTGTGTGGAATTACAGTATATAAGCTGTCAACGTCCATCGTTACCAATATATCAGTCGCCATAGACACTTCTATTGTTTGAATACACTGAAGAAAATGAGTGGTGTCTTGTAGATAGGAGTCCATATTCTGGACGATAGGCTGTAATATGGTATCAAGAAAAGTTGAGATTGGTTGCAATAGAGACCCTCTTGCTGAAATTATGGGTCTACCGGGTGGGTTAATTAGCGTTTTGTGAATTTTGTGTAGCAGATATATGATAGGGCAAATAGGATCAGAGTTTGTTAAGTATCTAAACAAACTGTCACTGATATGTTGGTTCTGTTTTGCTCTAATGAGGATGTTGTCTACATATTGTTTCATTAGACATGTGCGAATTCATTCTGAGACATTCGGATTTTGTCGAAAATGGGGTCATTCGGAGACATTCGGCCAATCCGAAACTCAAGGGTCATTCGGAAAAAATGATCCGACTCCGAACAGCCCAGGTCCGAAATTCGTCTAAACTTTCGGAAGTTTCGGCAATCGACACATTTCCAAAAGTTTTGACTACTTTTGACCAGGACTTTTTTGTACTTCCTGTGCGCGCTCAATTACTTTCCCTCCATAATTTTCCCTCCATGTCTCTAGTCCAATTCCATTCTCCGTTTCATGCACTACTTCCCTCTTTTGTCTGTATTCGAATAGCCTTCTTCGTTTCATGATGGGGGTTGGACTAATGACACAGTCACACAGACAGACAGCCTGCATTTCCTCATTGGGTTGTTGGAGCTCAGAGAGAGAAGAGATTAGAGAGTGTACAGTTGTTGTGTAGGCAGGCAGGTAGCATTAGGCTAGGCATAGGTAGGCAGCCAGCATTAGTTCCAGTTATTGCCACTGCAAGAGCAAGTAATATTTGTTCCTGTGCAAAATATAAAAAAATATTAGGTATTTGTTTGAATACAGGGCCGGCCCTTACATGGGTCCCAGTGGGTCCATGGACCCATGCGGCACTTTGACAGGGGCGGCAATTTACTGTCCCATAGCATGTTTATTTTGTGCTCTTCCGCCATTTCTGTGTTGCAGGGTGTCCCATCCCATCAGTGTGACTGTCAGCAGCCGGACAGCCCTATGCTCACTCAGTGGCGATGCCTGCTGGCTGCTTCAGTGACGTGAATTATGTGATAGTGAAACATTATGCCTATTTTATATTGTTTATCGCCCACCTAAAGTCAAGACTTGAGTAAATAGGTCTACCGTCCCAGATTTGCTAGAGAGGTTTTACAAATACAGGAGGGTGCCCCCTGTACGAAATGAGTCTAAACATTTGGGATCCCTAGTATGAGTGCACAACAGTGCATGATGTGTCCTGAACAGGATTGCTGTGAGGTGTCTCCACCCAGAAGGTGCTGGCTTCAACATTGCGACAAGTGACCAACTAAGAGCACCGTGCCGTGCAGCCATAGCATCACCCCCTCCTACTCTCCGGGTCCCGCTGACTGGCAATAACAGGTGAGTCACTAAGAGATCTGAAGCCTTTCTGGAAGTCCTTTCACTTGGAAAGGGGCTAGGTATTACTTGGGGGAGTTGCCTCGTGTGTAAATAATTTCTAGGTGGGAGATGAATGTGCATCACTTATGTGTTTCCTAACAGTAGTTAGAATACAACTCCCATCATCCCCTGATTATGACATTGGGAAATGCCCAGCAATTATCGTAGAGCCCTGTATTGCACACTCACGGAAAACGGTGATATTGCTATACTAAGACAATGCTGTGGACCCCTCTTCAGTATAGATGTCAAGCATTTTTTTTATTTCTCTCCTGTGTTGCAGTTTGTTCACAACAGAATGTCTCAATTTTTCTTTTTAACCCTTTGAATGCCAGAGTGGTATGCAACGCATTGCTTTGCAATGCATTGCGTACCACTCTGGCACTCAAAGGGTTAACACATTACATCTATCACATTACAATCATTGATGTTTATTCTTGATGTAGTATGAAACTCTACAATGTATATACACATAGAGTTATCTGATATGAGGGGAAATCAGGATAGGAAAACGAGAGAGAGGAATTTGGGTACTAAAGAGGGACAGTAGGGTAGGAGGCTGGTACCAGAAAATGAAACCTTAATCTTTACCCATGTACTAACATAGAATGTGACATGTAGTTTGTCCATGTTCGAGTCGACCACTTATGTTGAGTAGGATGTGACAGGCATGGGTTTTCGATGTCGAACATATGCTAAATTGAATGACAGGCATGAGGTTTCGATGTTCAAACATATGCTAGATTGAAGGACAGGCATGGGGTTTCGATGTTCGAACATGCTAAATTGAATGACAGGCATGGGTTTTCGATGTTCGACGTTTGCATTGTGACTGGCATCCCATGCTAGAGTAGAGGTGACATGCACAGACTTTCAATGTACGACAATGTCCGTTTTTGGGATGGATCTTTTTCTAAATGCACACCCTGTCTGCAAATAATGATAGCAGCGTGCACGGAGGCGCACTGCTATAATTTAACCCATGTTAAATTCGGCCGAATAATTCGGAATGGATCAGAATTTCGTCCGAATCGAATAGGCCCGGTCCGAAATTAAGATCATCCGAATTAGAAAAAAAAAAATTCGGCCGAATTCGAATTTTAGCGAAAATTTTGCCCGTGCACAAGTCTATGTTTCATAGATTTGGTTGGATCTGATGGTAATTTGTTATAGGTGTTGTTATCAGATAGTTGACGTAAAACCTCTGTTCTGTATGCTACATAGTCCAATATGACTATAGCCCCTCCCTTGTCTGCTGGTCTAATGACAATGGTTTTGTCATTTTTCATTGTAATGAGAGCTCGTTGTTCTGTTTTTGACAGATTGATTGGGTCTAGTCTTTGGAAAAGTCATGGAATTAGCCTCTGAAATGATATTCCGTGTAAATGCTTGTATAGTGGGACTAATCGTCGGGGGATCAAACGTGCTCTTTGGTCTTAAAGTGCCTTGTGCAGTAGTTTGGGATCCCTTAAAGTAGTCTTTTAGATTCAAAGTCCTTTGGAATCTGTGGGTGTCTATCTCTACTTGAAACCAATTGGCCGTGCTCGTTCAGGCAGTCTCTGCTGTGCATGACTCCTGCCCGTGACTGAGACGTTCGGGCAGTCTCTACTGTGTATGTGTGTGTTACACACAGGGAGCTTTGCATCCTAGCAAATCCTATATTATAATTCGCTAAAAAGTTTGTCATGAAGCATTCATGCACAGTAGAGACTGCTGCGCCTGCTACAGTCATGCATAGTAGAGACTGCCCGTGACGAGGCTGATACGGAGCCAGACCGGAGTCCGCTCTCTGTGTACCTTCAGGTGCGCAGAGAGGACCATGGTCTGAATTCGGAGCACCCTGCTCAGTATCAGCCATGGCACGGGTAGTCTCTACTGTGCATGACTGCACCACGACCGGCTGGCACTGTGGCCCGTGTACACGGGCTCTTCAACTAGTTATATTATAAGGATATATATAAATACTCTGAAATGGCAGATTTGATTGGATAGTTAAGTTTCTACCCATGTTACAGGCTATATAATGCTGGACTAGACAGGGGGAGGTAATATTACAATTCATTACTAAGATCAATGCTGGGACAGATTTGGAATTGTATGTGTGTTTTAAACCCTTCTCTGCTAGAAATGTCTCTAACATATGGCTTCAAAATGCATTTTAGACTTCATTAGTATTTATTCTCTGAAATAATTATGTTTTTTATTTTTATAATGTTTGTTTGCCCCAGAATTGTACCAGTTTTTATTTAAGAATATAATTATCATTGTCAAGAATCAAATGGTCAATTACTAGTTTTCCCTTAAAAGAGCACTAAACTTTTTTCTGAAAACAAAAATATATAATTAGGATGTTTCCTGTTGAGCAAAACAAGAGTTCTCTCACTGAGATGAATCCTTTCAGAGCTAATAGAGTTTAAGTAGTGAACAACATGAGGCTCTCCAGCTGCTGTCAGACTACTCTGGATAGGAGTTGTAGTCTGGCAGCAGCTGGAAGGCCTCCTGTTCCTCCCACGGGATTAAACTGTTATGGTTTTTTATTTTCATTAACGGTGCCCTCTAGTGGTCAGATTTAAATTAGTCATTCTGTTGGATTCTGTGGGAAAGGTAAGTCACTGACAAACAGTTTTCCATTGAATGGGATAGTAACCGCTGAGTCACTTCCTGTCTATTTGAACTTTCAGGAAGTAATGACATTTTACTCACTTCCTAACAGTTTATAACATTTGAATAAAACAACTGACAGCAGTGAGATCCATTTACTTTCTCTTTAGGAAATGCCCTATAACCTATGGATTTTTAATTGTAAAGTCAACTGCTCCTTTAATGAGGCTGATGTACTATGTAGAGCTGGATTAATTTTGGAGCAAGCCAACTTCACCATAGGAAAAAAGTAAAAGCTTTGAAAATTTCAGTTTAATTAAATGGGGCTTTTAATCACTGAATGCTAAAGATGTTTCCAAGGCATTCAAGGCATCTGGAGCAACATGATGCCTTCCAGTTGCTGCCGAAATACAACCAGCATTCCCCAAAAGCCAACAGTACATCAAGAGTAAGCACAGATGATGCATAAGTACACATGTACACATATTTGCATTACATCACAGAACCTACAGTATGCAACAATGCTTCTCAGAGTTAAAGGGATAGTAATGTTTCATATTAAAAACAGCTCTAATTAATCATCATAGTATTTGGACTTTAGAGAGTGTTATTTCAATTCTGTCAGAGTTCTAGTTCAGGAGTAATTCAATGACAAAGTATCCCCCTCCCACCCCTTTTACTGATGTAACACTGCTCAACCAGATCAGAAGGGAGGTGCCCAGGTAGACTGCAGAGAGGGACAATCTTCAATTAAGATAAGGGAAAAACCTGAAAAACTTGTCAAGGGGGGCAGGGCTTTCATTGTTCTCATAGGAAGAAGATTGTCCCCTTCTGTTATCTGTCTGGTCTATGGACTGGATTCCACATCTGAGAAGAGATGGCTTACACTAGGTAAAAGGGGCGGGAGGGGAAACTTTGCTTGTGAATATCTCTCAAACCATAAAGGTTTGAGAGATAAGACTTATATCGTTATTCATGTTTTTTTCATGCCTACAAAATAAAATAAAGATAAAACGAAGTATTACTATCCCTTTAATCCCTTCATAGAGATGGAAAAGAAGATGGGCAACTCCATCACCACTTTGCTAGTCTGATCTAAACCTCCAGTTCTTTCCATTTACCTGTTCCAACAGCAACAATTGCAGCGGTTTTGAGAGAATTCTTCTCACATTCTTCTAGTGCTTTCGCCACAGATGTCTCAATATCAGAGAACTTCTTTTCACAAACAACGTGAATAATTTTTTTGCACTTTAGATCCCCCCCATCCGTTACACATATCCCATTTGTACCCGTTCCTGAATAAAAAAAGGTTAGAGAACATAATTATTTATTTTTTAGATATGTTTAATTTCTGATTGAAATGAGAAGGTTAGATAAAAGGAACAGGAACAATCCCAAATTGAAACCAGAAGTCCTTAAAGAAACACTAACTAATAATACTAATAAACAACACACGATAATATGGACTCAACAGTCATAATGGCCAGCACGAATACATTCTGTGTGGGCTGGTTTTCCAAAATTAAACTTTGATTAACACTGAACATCAGGTCCATGGAGGTGGACATGATTATTTTTTTTGCTACAATCCAGGACTGCCAGCTTCTCACACAAAGGAAAGAGGGGCGCTAATAGTGTATTATCATTTAACACTGTAACCTTCACAAACGCACACGGGTACTTAGAAATGGACAGCCAATGCAGATGGAGGATTCAGACTGCCTCCACCCAGTCGATATCAAAGTATCTGCTGCTCCCCGATATGAAGGGCATTCAAAGCTCCTCAAAAGAACACAATACAAACGGCAAGTGGGGGCACTGATGGACAATATAAACATAATAAATGTGAAGGTAATAATCCAAGAACACACATTTAGAAGTCGACCGGCTTCTCACTCCACAGCCTGCATATTTGCAAGCAGGAAACTATGCCTGTCCTGCATCAGGTATACCAGTTCATCAGAACTCTTCTTCTGATAACAGCAATTATAAAAATAAAAAATGATTATGCAGTTAAAAGGAATGAAATAAAGTAATATGTTTATAAAACCAAACAATTGACTCAACTGAGACTAACAAATTTCTGAGTGTTATGCTCTTTCCTCAGGAACCCAAAAGTATTTAACAAAGAAACATGTTTTCCATCCTATATCAGTTCTGGTTCATAAGACCTCCACTAAACATAATTCTGACCACTATGGCGTGAGAAGCCGGCCAAAGTATGAATGTGAGTTCTTGGATTATTAGCTTTATATTTATTGTGTTAATATTGTCTGTCAGCTCCCCTACTTGCCTTTTTTATTTTGTTGTCACACTTACGTCGTCCTTCCTTCTAAGTGGTTTTCAGTGGGAGGAATATGGGACCCTAGGCTTGGACCACATAGAATCATGGCTGCCTTCACTGACATGATAAGCATCTATACGATAAAAAAAGAAGTGGTCACATGACCATGCTTCACACACCCTGGGGCAGCAGCTAGGAGGAGATCTGCATATCTCCACCACACTGCCTGTGCTTGAAATATACACCCCAGGGTGGCAGCTATGAGAAGATATGCAGATCTCCTCCACACTGCCTGAGCCTGACATACACATCCCGGGGCGCTGCTAAAAGGACATCTGTATATCTCCTCCACACTGCCTGAGCCCAGCATACACAGGGATGGACATTACCCCTCCCACTATCGCCTCTTGAAAAAAATAATAATAACATGGCTGACTTACACTGCCACCAAACTTCGCCTGCTCACTATTAAATGTTCCAAAATGCAAAAACACATTTCCCACTTACCACCACAGCAGCATTCAAATATACTGCACTGTGTGACACCTGTCCCCTTCTGTCTGGTCTTCGTTTCACCGTTTGCCTCCTACACTCATATGCAAACTATTAAACCACAAGTCTACTAATGAAAGCCTTACCTAACGCTCATCCTCTTTCAATGCACTACATGCAACATTTAACCCTTTCACTCATGGACTCATATGAAACCCATCACACCAATTTCCATACAAATGTGCCAATGAAACGCTTACTGCAAAATCATATATCATCCTCCCAATGCACTCACTTAACCCTTTGAGTGGTAGTGGGGTACGCAAAGTATTGCAAAGCAAGAGGGTGAAAACAAATGGTTATCTGAAAGCTCAATAATTATAATTTTTTAAATAAACACATTTGTTAAACACATATTTCTATTACACACTGAGGCTGATTTACTTAGTAAAAATGGGACAGTTCTGGAGCAAACCAAATGCCCTCCAGTAGCTAAAAAGTTCCATTGATTTTAAAGTTTTTTTTGCTCCCTGAATGGTATTCAGTGTATTGATGCACAACATTGGGGAACTCCCTAGCATTAAACAGGGTTAAAGTTCCATTTAAATCAATGGGAAATTTAGATACATATTTTAGTGCAATTAGTTTATTCCAGAATTACCTAGTTTTTCTAAATCAGTCAGTCTCAGACTGCTGTAACTTACGTGATTTGCAACATACGAAGCATATACCTAATAAGTTTAGGATTCTAATCACACAGGACCCGGCAGCAGAACAAACCCCTCCATATCCACCTGTAAAGAATACAAAATAAATACCAACATTCATTGTGTTTTCTCCTTGACTGTGAAATCCTATATAAAAATTTGCTAGAATGTTTGCCAGAAGTCGCCATGTGCAGTAGAGACTGCCCGAACGCACAGAATGCTGGGAGCACGGAATGCTGGGAGTACGGAATGCTGGGAGTTCTGTGCTGGGAGCACAGAATGCTGGGAGTTCTGTGCTGGGAGCATTCTGTGCTTCTGGGCAGTTTCTACAGTGCATGACTGCGTGGCTTCAGAACACAGAGCAGGACCAGCCTGTTATCATCACCCAGACCTTGGCCCGTGTATACAGGCTTTTACACTAGTTTAGAATAAAATAACAGGAAAAAAGGAAACAGTTTATGGGCAACTAACATGAAATCATTAAAAAAAATCTATGTTAATCCCATCCCGACAATGGACGTACATGTACGTCCCACAGAATCTGTCACTTAGTGACAGAGGACGTACATGTACGTCCAGGAAGTCGTTGAAGGTAATGGGGGAAAGAAGTTCGGCGGGCATTAAGTGCCAGCCACGTCCGCGCGCGGCTGGTCACTAAGGGGTTAAATGGGATATTCTACTAGGGACTCTCTGCTATCATCATTTCTGGAAGTAGCAGCATTTTAAACTTGCAAGCCTAGTTTTACCGGTCCTTTCTGAGCTTCTTATAGGACCTCCTGCATGAGGCATGACTGCCAGTGGCAGCCTCATTCTTATTGGTTGTGTAGATGGGCACAATATCACAGCAGCCTAAAGGAATTATCAGCTTTCTTCTGGAGTTTACAGCATCAGCTCAGAGGGGATGGGGGTTACACGATTGCACTGTGTATAGAGAAGCGCAGGTTTGTCTTTTTGTCTTGCTTTTACAACAAAAGTACTTCCACTGCTGGCAGTTAATTCATTTAAAAGTCATAAAAGTTCAATCTGGCACAAAGTGGTAGAGCTGTTACTGTTGCAGTCTATAGAAAACTGTAGTCGATGGCTCACTTCTCCCACATAATACAACAGAAAACTGCCTGTACACAAGGTGTCACTGTAGCTAACAATTTAATATTTTATATAAAAAACAAAATATATACAGCACCAATTTTAACTGTAATAGCTTTAGTGGGAATACCCTTGTTTTACCCAACAGGAAATACCCTACAATATGTTTTTCATAGTAAAGGTTTTCTTCTTCTTCAGCATTTTTTATATTCATTGCACTTTAATCCTTTGCATGCGTGAGAAGTGTTTGATTCATTTTTACACAATATCTTGCGTGCCAGAGGGTTTATTCATCTAAATTTGACACCCAGTGTGGTACTCAGTAAAGTATGAGATTTTTAACGAATGTTAAAAAGTAACCTCCTTTCTCTCTCCACTTTATTACTGCTTAGTGAATCTCCCCCAAAGTGTCCTCTGTTTTGAAAGTTCAAATATGGTAACTCTAGTTAATATGTTAAACAAGTTAAGCATTTGAAGTTTAAGAAGTTAAGACTTATTCCTAGGGCAAAGTTCTCCATTAAATTATCTTCTTATCTTCATACTCCCCCATCTTTTACACCCTCTGTCTGTTTTGTGTCCATCATTCACTTTCTTTATAAGGCAGATTCAGCTAATGCTGTTCAGTAACAGTAGAAGTAAAGCTAGGGCCCTTCAAAGCAATTCTGAGGCAAACCAAATACTCCATAGAGAACAAAAAATTCACTTTAATTTACACTGGGATTTCAGCTCCATGAATGGTAGAGAGGTCTCCAACTCATTGCTTTGCAATGCAGTGGAGGCAATTCTGGCACTCAAGGGGTTTAAAACCTCAGTTTCAATAAATGTTAATTTCAGGATTTTTGTATTTGTGATGCTGTTGTTCACACCAGAATTGCTACAGATCTTTCTACACCAAATAGGAAACTACTAGGAGAATGCTGATTAAAGAAAGATTTAGGAGTTCTGATAGACAATAGGATTCACAGCAGTGTGCAGAGTCACTCAGCCGCTGCAAGAGCAAATAGGGTGCTATCCTGCATAAAAAGGGATATAGATGCACGGGATGCAAATATAATTCTAACTCATTATATCACTGGTAAGGCCTTGTCTAGAATATGGAGCACAGATTTGTGCACAAGTTCTTTAATCCCTTAAGGACAGCCGATCGCACATGCGGCCGTCACTTAAGGACCATGGACCTTTTTTTTTTTTGCGTCATCTGCTTCCGGAGTCCCCGAACGGTGTGCAGCTGCGCGGGGAGCCCGGAATTCCATGACGTAAAACAAGCCATGACGTTCCTGGACTGTCCTGGGTCCTTAAGGGGTTAAAAAATACACTATTGAACTGGAAAAAGTACAGCGACATAGAACAAAATTGATAAAAGGATTAGAATATTTTAGTTATAAAGAGAGAGTAGCCAAACTGGACCTTTTTGCATTAGAGAAGAAATATTTAAGGGGAGATGTGATTACTATTTACCAGTACATTCAAGGTCAGCACAACTCTCTGGTGAACAATTTACTCAGAGAGCTGAGCAAAAAACAAGGGGTCATCCATTAAGACTAGGAGAAAGGCACTTTTGACTAAATCAAAATTTCTTATAGTAAGAGCAGTAAGACTGAGGAATTATTTGCCTCAGTAGCCTGTGTTTGCTTTCAAAAAGTATTGGATACTTTTCTAGCTCAGAGCAATATTGGGAAATGGTTTCAATATAGATAGGATATTGACCCAGTGAAATATCCAACTTCATTTTGGAGTCAGGGAGGAATTAATTTTATCCACTTGAGCCTTATTTGGAAATGAATTTAATAGGGTTTATTTTTTCCATCATCTGGATCAACAAAAGTTATAAGGAAAAGATTGAGCTAGATGGACTTTTTCAGCCTCATCAACTATATTACTATTAAATCAGCCACATTGACGCACTCATTTGCCATCATGAGTGTGATAAATGAGAGATAATCATAATTTTCAGTCTTTTTTCTAAACATTACACAGATTTACTTTCTGTAAGGATTTTTCATACTGGTGACAGAAATGTATCAGATCCCACTACATTTCTGTTGTTGTGTTCTGCATTCACCTTTCACCTGCATTCCCCTCCTGATTGTGACTGATGTATGTACACATCAGCTATATATTATTAGCGGACACTTATGTGGGTGGGCTATTCAAGCAGCTCAATAGGCCACTGTGTAGATCTGCTTTGCTGCAACTTTCTGTGTTTCTGCATCAGTGCAGTAAAGTTGCAGCATGTTGAACATTGGAGCATTCATGTGAGGCGATGGTCACCTTTGTGAAAGGCACCATAAACCACCAGTATACATGTCAGCACAGTCATCATAACCAATGCACCATCACCATGTTGATTTCACCCATATGTAAGGGGCCTAAATTCTCACTGAGGTAGTAACACATATAGCTATTCTGCTGCCTCATAACAATACATATTCCAATATGAATTCACAGTTAAAGCTGATTTCCCATTATAAATAAAAGCCTGATGAAGAGACCTAAGTGGTCTTGAAAGCTTGCTCTCTAAAGCTACTCAGCCAATACAGGTATCACTTTTACTCTACCAGCCTCCTGTGGTTTCCCATTAGACAGAGTAGGTAAACACCTATAGATACCAAATTGTAATGGACCCCTCAGATGTGCTGGCCACACCCATCATGCTGAGTTGTGGGAGTGGCCAGAGCAATTCCGGTGTCCCTGAATCAAAATGGTTAATAATGCTTGGCCTATCTACCAGTTTTTATATTTATGTAAAGTCCAGATTCTATGCTATTTTTTCAGTGTATTAGCCAGTTGATATACCAGTTTAGTTGTCGGTTATATATCTCCTTTGTGTTAAAGTGTTATCCAAAACATTTCCAAACAATCCAGTATCTCTGGGTATAGGAGCTTTATTATGTTACTATGTTACGAGCTAAATGTATTCCCTATACCAGAAAATAGTTGATGGGGCTTGTGATATTGAATATGGGGGTTGTGGCCATGGGTGGGGTCAAGGGCACCTTGAGTGCCTTGTCTAGGGGCACATGGGCTGTAAATCTGACCCTGCAAACATTTCTTAGGTATGTGAGATGCTTTTCAACAAACCGAGATCAATATTATTATTTTCCTTACCAGAAAATTTGCCCGGGACTTCTTTGATTAAGTTCACAATGACATCCACATTTACATCAGTTATTTCACTTTTCTGTAACTGTATAGGTCGTCCACGTATATTCAAGAGAGATATGTTGGCCTTTGGAAAAACGTAAAAAAGTATTACTTCATCACATTATCGCTTTATCACATTATCACCTTATCATTTCATCACATTATTACTTCATCATTTTATCACATTAATACTTTACCGCATTATCACTTCATCACGTTATCACATTATCACTTATTGCATTGGCAATAAGCAGCACCTAGGGGCACAAAGTGATGAGACACTGGTGCAACAGAGGGGCTGGGCAAGGCATGCCTAGGAGAGAAGCCCCCTCATGGAGGAAGTTAGTTTGGCTGGTGGGCAGTAGTTCATGCCAACATATTGTGGCAAATGAATCACCAACTGGTGCTGGTTCATGGAGTATAAATGTGTTAATAGAAAATATACTATGACCTGATTTTTTTCCACCCAAGAACTTGTGCGTGTCTCTTTATTTAACAAAGTTAAGCTCACCCATTGTTGAAGTGGAGGAAGGTTGTTAGCGGAGGGCATGTACACCTTATTACCAGAATGCTATGGCAATCAATTTCCTACAACTTAAAAATCTGGAATACACACCCTGTACCTCTTGCAGATCTCTGTCATCTTCAGGGCTGGGTGACATCAGCTTTTCACTGAATTCATCTGGGAGATAAAGGGAGATGACTAACCTCTACACTGAAGCACTGTATCAGCCAATTTGCAGATAATGGGCTTCAATGGAGAGGATAGCAACCTCCCAGAAACTCTGAGTAAAACTCAGATATCACCCAGCTCTGTAGATCAAGAAGAGATGAGGAGAGCATTGCAGATTTGTAAGCTATAGGAACTTGATTCCTATAACTTTCAGGCAACATAGTGACATAGTTGATGAGGCTGAAAAAAAGACATCCGGTTCAGGCCTTGACATATCACCCTTGTTCATCCAAAGGAAGACAGAAAAACCCTATTGAAGCCATTTTCAATTAAGCTCCAAATGGGTAAAAAAATTCCTTCATGACTACAAAAGGAAGTTGGATGTTTGGAAATCAACTGTAATACTTCTCAATATTGTCCTGCACTAGAAGGGTATCCTGGGCTGTTTTAATACTCTAGATGCTATCTTCTACTCTCCCCAACAATATTTACAATAATTGTTTTCTAGTATGCTCTAAAGCAGATTCACAGACAAGCTGCCGTCCTTGGCTGGGGAATTTCCAGGTGCCCAGGAGTCCAGTCAACTTACAGACAACGAAGGCTGCAGAGAGCCAACGTGTTTTGAACAGAACAACTGTCCTTTCTCAAGGCTGTAACAGGATCTCCATATCTGCCTCCTCATAAATCCATCTCCAAACTGAAAAATGACAATCATTCAAATACAAAATATGAATACAAATTGAATGAACAGAACAAGATAGTAATATATCCTATATAATAATTCGCTAAAATGTGTGTAACGGTGCGTCATGCGCAGCAGACACTGCTGCGCGTGGCACAGTCATGCGCAGTAGAGACTGCCCGCGCCATAGCTGATACAGAGCTGGACACTCCGCAACTCTGTATCAGCCATGGCGCGGGCAGTCTCTACTGCGCATGACTGCCCCGCGACCGGGTGCCATTGGCACTGTGGCCCGTGTAACGGCCTCTCCAACTAGTAAATAAATAAACAAATACATATCTGCCTCCTCATATAGTCATCTCCAAATCCCAAAAATGTTCATCATTCAAATACAAAATATGACCACAAATTAAATTAATGAACAAGATAATAATTATTTACAAATAAATAAACAATTATATAAAACACCTAAAATATATATTAAGAAAGTATAAAGTTCATCATGGAATGTGAGGTAAAAAAAATGTAGTAATAATAATAAATAATGCCATTATACTAATAAAAATAATTCCAGTACATATCAAAGGAACGTGGCCAAATAAATATCAATATTTAATACATTGGCTTCAGAGTGTGAATATTTTATATATTAAGTGTGTTTTCATCTATCTCAGATGAAGTACCTTATCTCCGTTTCTTCATTTCTCTTTTCTACTTGACATATAGCTTTAACCATTGGTAAATTTTTATAGTGCCTTCACGCACTGTGAGTCAATCATGGGGTAATTATGATGATGAGAATTGTCATTTTTATAACTTAAGCTTTATTGGTATTTTCCAATGGGGGAAGGGAAAGGGATACAAAAGAAACAAGGGAAATGGAAAGATATAGGGGTACAAAAGTGTTCATACACAAAAGTATAACAAGGCGTAGCCACGCCAATTGCAAATAACAATAATCCAAGTATAATAAACAAACGAAAAGGGTCCACATAAAAGCTGCATCACGACCCAGGATCACATAGAATCTCGTGGAGTCCAGTCATATGGCAAGAATTTTAGAAACCCACACTAGCTGAAAGGCCACAGACCCTTGGTGTCAAACCCAAATATTCTGTAGAGGGCTTCAGTTTCCAAGAGAACCAGAAAAAGCACAAAGCAAGAGAGGAAGAGAAAGAAAAAGGAGAACAACAGAATCAACAGGAATGTAACAGTAGAAGACTAAAAGGCAGTACAACAAACCGACAAGAGGAGAAGGGTATGGGAGGGAGGAAAAAAAAAAAAGGGAGAAGTGAAGAAAGAAAGGGGAGGGGACAAAGACTGTCACCCCCTCCGCGTCATGTCCCCCCCACCATGGAGTAGGGGGAAGGAAACGGCAACGGTGCTGCCTCGAATCACGAGGCGACAGGACCCAGTAGGGTCTGCTTCTCCGGGTCTTCCAAAAACTGCATCCAGGGCAACCAAGTAGCATAGTAGCGGTCCCGTTGGTCGTCAGAGGTGAGAACCAATTATTCCATGCTGCTCGTGCGTTTTACACCCGCGTAACCCATTCACGAAACCATCAGGGGCAAGGTCTTGCCCCAATGCAGAGGGCATTGTCATTTTTAGAGTCATGTTCAAGCGATACAAGTGGTGACAGGATCAATGACATTTTGAAGAACAACAAAAAGAGCTAGAAAAGGGAAATACAGTACAGACACAAGAGGAGGAGAGGAGACGAGTAACGGAACAAATAATCATAAAGAAAGGAACCGGAGGAGGTTGTAGAGGGGGAAGAAAGTATTGAAGAGTGGCCTAAAAAACAAACTAATGAAATTATTCGTATCTTGGGCTAAATATATATACATATATATATGTATGTTCTTTCAGATGCAGAAACCAGTACACTCTCTAAGGGGTTAAAACTGACAACGCGATATGTTCTCAATAAATTCAGTTTGTATCTGGACCTAAAGATTTAGGTGAGCAAGTTAAGCCTAATGAATCATTTTGCTAAAACAGTCACTGTTAACAACTCCCAAAAAGTAGTCGGGATGCAGTAAGTTAAAAGCAACTAGAGGATCTGGAGAATGAAAATATAGAATGGAGTGGTTTTCTAAATATGTCTATGAGTATACTGAAGTCACAACAATGAGAAAATACAGTGGTGAACAGTGCACTGTGGGTGAAGTCTGTATTTTATCCTGTTCAAACTGAGTCTAGTAAAAAGAGACTTTTGTAAGTTGAAAGATAACACTGACCAAGAGAAGGGAAGACAAATTAGCCAATAATACACATATTGTTATATGTGAAGCTGAGAAAGGTTGGGGAATTCGTATTCAATATAGAAAGGTGTACATGGCAGAGGCACAGGCTACAAAGTGATGTAAAGTTTTTTAAGAAAATGAATAAAACCCTACCATGTTTTTCTTTACATTTGAAGAAAAGGGTGGTGCCATGTTAGCCAGTAGTGTAGATGGTATTCAATGTACTTTTTTAACAAAGAACTCTCAAGAGAGATGTAAAAGTGTGTCACGGATTTGAAGACTCTCAGACAAGGTTTGGTAAAATAACGTAACTTTATTAAAAGTTAAAGGCAGTCCCAGTAGGGTAAACATACATAACAATACAACAGTAATATAACATATAATAGGTTCTACCGGCCTTGCCTAAATACCGGGCAAGGCAACCCAAGAGACAGTTTTAATGACAGGCTCTACCGGCCTTGCCTATACCGGGTAAGGCAACCGTGAGATGACATATACCGGTTCTACTGGCCTTACCAATACCGGGCAAGGCAGCCCCCACGGAATGCTGAATGTAGGCTCTACCGGCCCTGCCAATACCAGGTAAGGCAACCTTAAAGATGGTGAATTACAAGGTTCTACCGGCCTTACCAATACCGGGCAAGGCAGCCCTCACGGAATGCTGAATGTAGGCTCTACCGGCCCTGCCAATACCGGGTAAGGCAACCTTAAAGATGGTGAATTACAAGGTTCTACCGGCCTTACCAATACCGGGCAGGGCAGCCCAAAGGAGTACTGGAGTAGGCTCTACCGGCCCTGCCAATACCGGGTGAGGCAACCTACAGGATGGTATCGTCAAGGTTCTACCGGCCTCACCAATACCGGGCAGGGCAGCCTGAGCGAGTAGACCAGCTGTCAGGTGACTAAGACAGCATAGAGCATAAGTATAGAGGTCTTACTCAGCAGGAGTCTATTGCCAGGGATACTCAGACAACTGCAAGGAAGTGGACAGCGACTGACCACAGCACTGGATGTTCAGGAGCAAACCAACGTCCGCACGTTGAGACTAATGGTAATAGCGCCACCAGGTTTAATGGAGCAAACCAGCGACTGCACGCTGGAACCAACAATGTATATCGCAACCAGATTTAGTGGAGTAAACCAGCGTCCGCACGCTGGGACCAACAACGTATATCACAACCAGGTTTAGTGGAGCAAACCAGCGTCCGCACGCTGGAGCCAATAATGTATCTCGCAACCAGTTTAGTGGAGTAAACCAGCGTCCACACGCTGGGACCAACAATGTATATAGCAACCAGGTTTAGTGGAGTAAACCAGCATCCGCACGCTGGGACCAACAATGTATATCGCAACCAGGTTTAGTGGAGTAAACCAGCGTCCGCACGCTGAGACCAACAATGTATATCACAACCAGGTTTAGTGGAGCAAACCAGCGTCCGCACGCTGGAGCCAATAATGTATATAGCAACCAGGTTTAGTGGAGTAAACCAGCATCCGCACGCTGGGACCAACAATGTATATCACAACCAGGTTTAGTGGAGTAAACCAGCGTCCGCACGCTGAGACCAACAATGTATATCACAACCAGGTTTAGTGGAGTAAACCAGCGTCCGCACGCTGAGACCAACAATGTATATCGCAACCAGGTTTAGTGGCGTAAACCAGCGTCCGCACGCTGAGACCAACAATGTATATCGCAACCAGGTTTAGTGGAGTAAACCAGCGTCCGCACGCTGGGACCAACAATGTATATCGCAACCAGGTTTAGTGGAGTAAACCAGCATCCGCACGCTGGGACCAACAATGTATATCGCAACCAGGTTTAGTGGAGTAAACCAGCGTCCGCACGCTGGGACCAACAAAGTAAGATCAGCAGCGAGAAGAACAATGTCGCCAGAGCGACGGCTGGAGCAGGAGATTCAGGAACTCAGTAAGATTAACCCGCGAGGTGCTGGAACACAGGAACACTGGAACTCAGTAAGATTAACCCGCGAGGTGCTGGAACACAGGAACACTGGAACTCTGGAACACAGGATCAGCAAGTACAGCAGGAACAGGCCCAGAAGCCTGACAAGCAGGTCAGGCACAGTGGAGTCAGAAACACCACGAAAGGGCAACCTGGAAGTGCTCAGCCTGGGTTTAAAAAGGCTGTGTGAGGAGGGCTAATCACAGACAGCCAATCATGATATTCAGCAAGTGACTGACACTGAACAGCACCAATCATGGGCACTGTGATAAAGTGATACCTTTTAATGGCTGACTGAGAATATAGAAAGTGCAAGCTTTCAGGGATGGAACTCTTCTACCTCCCCCATCACTTAGTAGCTAGAGAGCAATGCTTGGGTGCGTAGCTAGGGAGCTTGGCCAGTACCTATGATCCCCTTACTGCAGCTCCTCCCGAGATTTAAAGGTACTGGCCGTGAAGCCCAATGTTTGACCTCAGCCTGATCGGGGCCAGGACCAGGACCTGGATGAGTATGTAAGTATAAATAGGGAGGGACCCCAGGACAAGGGTATTCTGAGGAAAGATAAATAGAATTAATAATTCTTGTTGAAGAAAACAAGAATCCTTCAAAAGGTAGAAGGTTTGTGTAGCCAACCTGATGGACTCGCTGCTGGCAATGAATGGGATACTGTGGAGGCACAGGATGCAGGTCAGTGCTGATGACCAGATAAATCCTCTGCTCTCTGACAACACGTGGAAGAAATACACAAAGGCTGCACATCTGAGCTGACCTGATAAATGATCTGCCTTATGAGAGCAATTGGAAGTAATAACTCTGGCTACAGGTCAGAACTGAGGACCTGATAAACCCTCTGTTAGGTAAGCAAAATACAAGTATATATTCTGGCTGAAAGTCAGAGCTGAGGACCTGATAAACTCTCTGTAAAGTGAACAAAAATGCAAGTATATATTTGGGTGGCAAGTTAGTGCTGAACTTGAAATGTCTCAGATAACATTGTAAAAGTACCAAGTGAAACTCTGTCTGCAGGTAAGAGCTGGACCAGAACGATTACCTGGAACACAGAAAGCTCAAGGCGGAATACACAGTAGGATTCCGAAGACAGAGAAGAAGAAGGAACAGAACAGTCAGATGCTGTTGTAGAGAAGGAGAGCTAACCCAGTGACATACCAGGAATGCTAGAGAGGGAGAGATACCAGGAAGGACAGATAGCCGAGGAGACAGGATAGAGAACATCGTCGAAAATGTAGCCAAGATCTTACCAGGAGTCAGAGAGCTGAGCATCACAGCCAGATCAGCAAGTGGAAGGGAAGTCATAAATGTAGCCAAGATCTATACCGGGAGGAAGAGAGCCAATCGCAACAACCAAATCAGCAAGAGGTAGAAGAGTCAAGGACAGAGCAGAGTCTGAAGCCAGGAGTCTGAAGCAGAACCAAGTCAGAGGGCAGAAGCAAAGTCGGGAATTAAGCCAGGATAATAAACTAGTAAATCAAAAAACAGGAAAACACTAGAAATAATGAGGCACAACACAAGTACTGACTTGATAATTGGGTAGGGAGGAGAGACGGGTGCGAGGATTTAAAGTGAATGTCTCCAATCAGAAGAAAGGAGCCATCCCAAAGACTGGTACACGTGTGTGACAAGGATACTAAGGTCCCTTCTTGAGGCATGAGTTACAGACCTTGGTATCCTGAAAATCTGCACTTTCCTCAGTTAGCTAATAAAGGTCCATAAGGATAAAATTAAACTCTAATGGAGACTAATTATCACTGAGTTGGGATCTCTTTCAGTGAGGATTTCGGCATATGTGGACTTAAAGGGATAGTAATGTTTCACACAAACAGCAGTTCCAATTAATCTTCATAGTATTTGGGCCATGGAGAGTGTTATTTCAATACTGTCAGAGTTGTAGTTCAAGAGTAATTGAATGATAAAGTATCCCCCTCCCGCCCCTTTTACCTAGTGTAAGTCACCTCCCCTCATATGTGGAATCTGGGTCTCTTTACCAGACAGATCACAGCAAGGGCAAGCACAACAACTCTGCAACATTACACAGAGAAGGGGAGAGAAACACTGCCAATAGCCATGATGTCGCATGTTCCAGATGCAGTGCTGATGATAAGGCTGGCTTTCTCCAATTGGCCCTGTCACTCTGCTCTGTCCCCTTCTCTGTGTAATGTTGCTGACTTGTTCTGCTTGGTAGCATGCCCCGCGCAGCACCTTCTCTGTGTAATGTTGCTGAGTTGTTCTGTTGGTAGCATGCCCGGCGCAGCGCCTTCTCTGTGTAATGTTGCTGAGTTGTTCTGGTTGGTAGCATGCCCCGTGCAGCGCCTTCTCTGTGTAATGTTGCTGAGTTGTTCTGGTTGGTAGCATGCCCCGCGCGGCGCCTTCTCTGTGTAATGTTGCTGAGTTGTTCTGCTTGGTAGCATGCCTGGCGCAGTGCCTTCTCTGTGTAATGTTGCTGAGTTGTTCTGCTTGGTAGCATGCCTGGCGCAGCACCTTCTCTGTGTAATGTTGCTGAGTTGTTCTGCTTGGTAGCATGCCCCGCGCAGCACCTTCTCTGTGTAATGTTGCTGAGTTGTTCTGCTTGGTAGCATGCCCCGCGCAGCACCTTCTCTGTGTAATGTTGCTGAGTTGTTCTGCTTGGTAGCATGCCCCGCGCAGCACCTTCTCTGTGTAATGTTGCTGAGTTGTTCTGCTTGGTAGCATGCCCCGCGCAGCACCTTCTCTGTGTAATGTTGCTGAGTTGTTCTGCTTGGTAGCATGCCCCGCGCAGCACCTTCTCTGTGTAATGTTGCTGAGTTGTTCTGCTTGGTAGCATGCCCCGCGCAGCACCTTCTCTGTGTAATGTTGCTGAGTTGTTCTGCTTGGTAGCATGCCTGGCGCAGTGCCTTCTCTGTGTGATGTTGCTGAGTTGTTCTGCTTTCTTGCCATAAAGCTGTGCTGGTGGAGTGAAGGAACTTCCTCCTCCGCTCTGCTGTCCCATGCAGCATGGAAGTCCACCCTGCTGTGGCACAACAGCAGACAAAATGATGGCCTAGTAGAGGCTGCTGGGCTTCGTTATATAGCGCAACCTGAGAGCATTGCTCTTTCATGCAGCGAGAGATTCTCAGGTCACCATTTTTATTATGGCGACATGGTTAATGCACCATGTGGTCACACGCTCTTTTGCATGTGACCTTTTAAAAGGATACCAACAGCAATACCCTTGCCAAAGTTACTACTTAACCTTTCATAGAGTGCAAGTAAATTAGTACAATCCTTTCCTTTTAACCCTTTGAGTGTCAGAGGGGTGAGCATTGCATTGCTTCGCAATGTGCTGAGTACCCCACTGACATTCAAAGGGTTAAATCTCCTTCTTCAGACCCTTTATTGATATTTTAACCCCTTAAGGACCCATGACATACCAGGACCATCATGGGAAAACTTCCCTAAAGGACCAGTGACGGTCCTGGCACGTCAAGGATTTCAGGGCTCCCTGCGTGGCTGCATGCTGCTCGGGGAGCCCTGAATCGGATCCGGCTATTCCTTAAGGGGTTAATGATGATAAAGCCTCACAACAGCAGCTAGGTAAAAATTAAAATAAAGAAGACTAGTTCATATTTTAACTAATTAGACACAAAATTCCCCAACTGAAATTAATTACTTTAAAATGTGCTAACTGCCTGTGAGGAATGTCACCCTCAAAACAAACAAGCAAGCAAAACCAACTTATGTTTGTGACCTCTGTGCAGATCTCTGCATGTGAGGTGCTTAGTTTAGTCTTGACATAAGCCAATCAAATGCTGAGATACTAGTGACATCACAGGGACGGCACTCCAGGACTTTTTTCTATGCTCCTGCCTTCTCTCACCTGCTTCCTTTCAGATGAATATGTTTCTGCTGATCCAGTGGGTGGGGGTGGCGCGGTCCCTCAACACTCATAGCGTACACCCCTTGGGTCCTCATTGAATACTTGGTGGGTGAGGGATGGGGATAACCTAGCCCTTATTTTGGCCCAACCTCTCCTTCCCTCCGCTCAGCTTGCTACTCACTGCCTATAGCCCTCACAGATGGCCCACCGGCTGCCCTCTTGACCCCCCTGGGGTCCCACCCCACGTGTGTTCTGCCACTGTCATAACTCTTTAACCCTAGTTCATGGTGTCGCGGGCCCGTGACATCGCACACAGCCACGTTTTGTTAAGTATTTCATGCCATATCTGATCATATATACCTCTCTGTTTGATTAATGCACAACTGCTGAACCTCCCTTCCCTTCAGTAATACCTCCTCATCCACCATACAATTCAATAAAAATCTCAAGTTAAAGAAAAAAAAATGGGCCCTGAGGTACCCAACTAGTAACACGACCTTCATCTAAATATTCTCCATTGACTGCAAAGCTCTGTCTCCTGTCACTCAGCCGTTGCCTTATCTACGAAACTATTTTACATCCAGACCCAAACACTGCAATTTATTAATGAGTCTTCTATGTAGGACAGTATCAAATGCCTTACTGAAATCTAGATAAGCTATATCTACTGCTCCTCCCTGCTCTATTGTTTTAGTTACCCAGTCAAATAAATCTATGAGGTTAGTCTGACAAGATCTCCCTGCTGTAAACCTGTCCTGTTTGGGATATTAAAAGCCATTTAAATCCAAATATTTAACAATTCTTTCCTTTAACATGGTTTCTATTAATTTTCCTACTACTGACTTAAGACTTACTGGTCTGTAATTGCCAGAACCTTCCCTGCTACATTTTTTGTGAAGCAACACTACCTTTGCTACCTTCCAGTCTTCTGGAACAACTTCTGTAGATAGTGCCAGAACACTCTTAAGTTCTTTTAATAACTTTGAGTGTATCCCACCTGGTCCCATCAATTTATCTGTTTTCATCTTAGAGAGTTGAAGTAGAACAGTAAACATGCATGCTTCCCATGTCTCATTATTTCGTTTTTCTAATAGAGGTCCCTTCCTTCCACCTTCCTCTGTAAAAACTGAATAGAAATATTCATTGGGACAGTCAGCTAGAACTTTATTCTCATTTATATAACTTCCATTCTTTGTTTTCAGTCTAACTATTCCTTGTTTCATTTTCTTCCTTTTGCTTATATATCTAAAAATGTTTTACCCCCTTTTTTATTGACTGCAATTTTTCCTCTGTGTGTGCTTTTGGCACATGTAATAATGAATCCGCCTAGTCTTGTACCAGTACAGATATTCCTCCTTTTGTGTCTGCTTATATTTCCTAAATGCTTCTTTTTTCTCGTTTACAATAGTTGCCACTTCTGTGGAGTACCACTGTGGTTTTCTTTTTCTTTTACCCTTACTGAGAGTTCTAATACAATGATCTGTTTCCTTTAATAAAACACAATTCAGATAATCCCATTTGACCTGGCCCCATCAAAGATATCCAGGCTGTTAAAGACTGACCTCTGTTTCCATTTTTGAAAAAACAGACCTTCTGAAATCTAGAACCTTCGTTTTAGTGTGGCGCAACACAGCCTCTGTTTTTATATTAAACCACACAGATTGGTGATCACTGGAGCCCAAACACTCTCCTACAGCTACATCTGATGCTACATCTGATACCAAGTCCTCATGTGTAAATAATAAATCTTGTATGGCTTTCTTTCTAGTTGGCTCTTCTACTAGTTGACTAAGAGATAATCCTTGTAAAGAATGTAGGATATCTCTACCCCTGGCTGAACTTGCTGCTTGTTTTTTTCCAGTCCACATCAGAAAGATTAAAGTTCACTATCATAATAACCTCGCCTTTCACTGTCATCTTAGTTACTTCCTTGACCAGCAGTTGATCCGGCTGTGCTTCCTCCAGGAGTCTAAAGTTTAACTTATCCAGCCTATCTCTTTGGCAGCCTGAGCTGATGAATTTGTAATGTGTTGCGTACCCCTCTGGCACTCAAAAGGTTACATTTTTTCCAACTGTTCCACTGCTGGAGGATTTCATATCAAAAGTTATTACAATTCAAATATTTATTACAGTTCAAATGTATTATTTATAGCAAACTGTTAGCAGCCACACAAATTGGTTTCTAAAAGGAATTTTTTATGGAATGTGCTCTGTGGAAAAGCTTGAGTCACACTATCTATAGCTGTCCATGGCAAGTTATAGCAGCAGCACCATCTGGTGATAAGTCTAGAAAATTGCAGGTTAAGGTAAAACATTTCAGCTGTTTTTCTAAACAATATATATTTGTTATATATATATATATATTTTGTATTAAAAACAAATAACTAAAATAAAGAATAAAAAAAATAAAATTATACTGTTCATTTAACATGAGACAAACCAAGTCACCTGCTTTAGAATATTAATGTTAGGAGATATTTAGCTTGTTCTGTAAAGCTGAGTTTATTCTGGAAATCAAAGTAAAATAGTTATTTCACAAAACCATTCTCAACAGAATAGCAATCATAACAAAATGTATTCTCCTCCTTACGCTGCCTTCTTATCACACTATAGGTTTTATCACTTAGCACAGAATCTGGCACTTGACACAAAACTATGTAATAATACCATGCACCCCATTTATTACAGAACCACAAAAATTAGATTAAATTACAGCTGTTTTAGTGCAAACTGATTATCTACTTAATCCTTTATAATACCAGGATTACTTACCATGGATAGATGCTAATCTCAGTGAGACAAGAAATGTATATATTCTTTAGTCCATGGATTATAATAATTCTGTGTATAATTTAATCCACAACAATACTGAAATGTACCTTCCCGTGTCTCTGACAGAGACAGTATATATTACAGATGCATATAAGAGGAAGTTCATTCCCTTCCCAGAAAAGGGTGCAGCCCACAACATTATATGACTCCAAGTACTTAAACACAGGTAACATGAATCAAAGGTAAAACAGATACAACTAAGCACTACAGGGGTCTTAGTAAATGGCCTAGGGCAGATATGATTCAGACATTCTGTCACTGAATTAGCGACCTCTGAAATTACCTGTTAGGAAATCCTAATAGAGCCCCCCTGAAATAATACCCTAGAATCAGGATTCATTAATACAAGGAAAATAACAAAATTACACTAAATATTAAATCAAAAGCAAAAAAGATTGCTTGATCATATCATAAAAGAAAATAAAAAAAAAAAATTCCTAAATAAAATAAAAAAACTGATTAAGCGCTCAAAGCACGCGTGATAGATCCAACAATATACAAATAAACTAAAACTGTGTGCAAAGCATGAAAAGGGAGCGTGATATAAAAGTTATTGAGGAAAGATGAGAAGGATGCTTGAAATGCACAGAATAATTTACTTAAAAATTATGAACACTTAATGGTAAAAATGTTTGTTAAAGCAAATGTTACCAAGTTCTCACTGATACAAAAGTGTGAAAATTCATGATAATCGTTAGGAAAACATTTACTCTGAGCCCCGCCTTCTGGACTTTGTTGGAATTCTCATGTTCTAGGTCATGTAAATGAATAAATGTCTTAAAAATGATCAAGTGTGATCTATCCAAAAAATTTACCTAAAAAAACAAACAAAAAAAAGATCAATCATGCAAAGCATTCTTGGTTGATTAAAATATATTGCAGCAAAGAAAGAGGGAGGGGTTTGGGTGACAAGCTGTTTTAAGGGATGTGTTCCTTTTTTCTGATTGGTTATAGATCTTACTGCTGTGAGAGAGTAAAGAAGGTTTTAAAGCAAAATACGAAGCCTCCTGTCATGTAGTAAAATTAGTGCCCATGATCACAAAGTTGCAGACAGATAACCTAAACCTTTGAGGATCAGAACCCTTTCAAGACCAAATTGTTTCACAATGCTTTCTTTACACCTTTGGTCCCCAAAGTATTACATAATTGTGGAACATAAAATTTTGTTACAAACTACTTTAAAGTTCTCACTCATGTGACCAAAGCCATGGACATTCTGTAAAATTTTGAGAACATATTTTTTCAGATCTCTTCTACTATGTTATTTTTTCAGTTTTTATTGTGGCTCTTTTCATTATCTTGCTAATCAGTCCACAAGCCCTTTAGCTACAGTTTTGCTCAATATGTATTAGAGATGTCTCCAGCAAGCAAGGGGTTAAGGGAGGAGAGTAGAATCCACAGATCATACCATATTGAGGTAATATACAGGTGCTTTTGTGGGTGGGGGATTCTAGTTTCCTTTAAATGCCTTGCATCTCGGTATATAAGGAAGTATTTTAAGAAAAAGGGCTTTTCCCTTTGACCACCAAGGTCATATCAGAGGCTGTAAAGATAAGATCAGTGAAATGTAGGTGGCTTTTATGTCTCACAAATGTACTTTGTAAAGAAGAATCACACACCAACCTCTGATGGATCCCTTTGAGTGCCAAAGTGATATCCAATGCATAGCAAAGCAATGCATTCCATACCACTCTGGCACTCAAAGGGTTAATACAACACACATGCTACAATGCAAGTTTCTTTTATGAAAGTTCAAAATCATATTGCAATATTCACAGCAGTATAAAGAGACAATGCTGGGAGAATGAACATAAGTATAGTGTAATACCCAATTTTTTACTTTTTTTTGTTTTATTATTTTTACTTTAACCCTTTGAGTGCCAGAGGACTTTGCAACGCATTGTGTACCCCTCTGGTATAGTATAGTAGCTTTTTTATTTTCACTTTACATAATCTGAAAGTGAATAATATATAAAGTTAATCTGCCTATACTTTTTATTAGTTTTTTTGTAATTCTCACTTATTTTTTTTTTCCAATTTTTATGTCTCTGACAATGAGCTTTCTGTCAAGGACTGTTAAAAAGGTATAGTGCTTTGTAGGCTGTATTTACTAGATTAGAGGCAGTATTTTCTACATTGTATCACTTTTCCTGTTTCACAGTTCCTGATAGAAAGCTCTCTAGAAACAAATCCATGGAGCTCACTGGACATAAAAGTGAATATAAAAGAAATAATAATAAAACATATACACAATTTGAGTTTATACATTGGCAGAATAGGTAAAGTAAAAAGGTACATATCCTTTTAATCTGTTTTGCTCAAAATTGGTGCACTCAGGGCTGGGCAATTGGAGGCCCTTCAGTAGACGGTGGAATACAAATCCCATCATCCTCAGCCAGCCAACTGTAAATGCACTACATGGTCAAAAATATGTGGCCACCCCTCCTAATTATTGAGTTTAGGTGTTTCAGCCACACCCATTGCTAACAGGTGTATAAAAGCTAGCACACAGGCATTCCATCTCCATAGACAAACATTGACAGTAGAATGGGTCATACTGAAGAGCTCAGTGACTTTAAACATGGCATTGTCATAGGATTCCACCTTTGCCACAAGTCAGTTTGTGAAATGTCTGCCGTGCTAGATCTGCCCCAGTCCACTGTAAGTGCTATTATTGTGAAGTAGAAACTTCTAGTAGTAACAACAGCTCAGCCACGAAGCTGTAGACCACTCACACTCACAGAGTATGGCTGCCGAGTGCTGAAGTACATTGTGCATAAAAATCGCATCATGCACTACAGAGTTCCAAACTGCCTCTTGAAGATACATCAACACAAGCACTGTGCATCAGGAGCTTCATAAAATGGGTTTCCATGGCCAAGCAGCTGCACACAAGCCTAAGATCACTATGCACAATGCCAAGTGTCGGCTGGAGTGGTAGTCTGTTGGACGAATCTGGGTTTGGTGGATGCCAGGAGAACACTACCTAATGGAATGCATAGTGCCTACTGTAAAGTTTGGTGGAGGAGGGATAATGGTCTGGGGCTGTTTTTTAAGGTTTGGGTTAGGGCTCTTATTTCCAGTGAAGGGTAATATTAATGCTAAAGTATACAAATACATTTTAGACAATTGTATGCTTCCAACTTTGTGGCAACATTTTGTGGAAGGCCCTTTCCTGTTTCAGCATAACTGTGCCCTGTGCAAGGTCTATAAAGACATGGTTTAATGAGTTTGGTGTGGAGGAACAAGAGTGGCCTGCTCAGAGCCCTGACCTTAACCCCACTGAACACCTTTGGGATGAATTGGAACACCGATTCCGATTAGTGCCTGACCTCACAAATGCTCTTTTGGCTGAATGACCACAAATTTCAACAGACACGCTCCAAAATATTGTAGAAAGCCTTACCAGATGAGTGGAGGCTGTTAGAGCCTCAAATGGGAGGTCAAACCAATATAAATGCCCATGGTTTTGGAATGGGATGTGCACCAAGCTCATACAGGTGTGATCGTCAGGTGTCCACATATGTTTGGTCATATAGTATAGAGTAGTAGTACAATAATTTGTTGGAGACTCACATCATCCAAAACCAGCCTATGTCCTAAAATCTATCATGAAACTGTTAAGGTTTGGCTGAGCTGCTCTAACTCTGCTGCTTGATTCTACTGTCTGAGCTTATGCAGTGTTCTGCTATCCATTATTGCTGCATTCCCTTTGCTGAATAAGGCTGAATCAGCTGACATCTCTGTGTTGCTCACCTGACTGCTATCGGCCAACCCTCCCAGGGTATTTAAAGCAGCTTGGCTCACTACCTGATCGTCCTTGTGTTTGCTTCTGGCCACAAGACTGTTCTACTGTGTTTCTGATTTCCTGTGCATGACCTGGCTTCCTCTGACCTCCCTTCTGGTACCTGACTTCTGGCTTGTTCCTGACATCGCTGATCTCTGTATTTCTGACCCCGGCTTGGCTGAGTACCTGTCTTGGTTCCTGCCCCTGGCTTGTCTTTTGGTTTATGCTTCTGGATCATGATTTTGCTTTGTTTGCTTTTGTTATTTTAATAAAGATGTTTTGCATTTTACATTTTTGTGTCTGTCTGATTCCTGGTCCCTAACAGAAACTTCCTGATGTGTAAATCGTGGTAGCCAACTGCTGCACCTATAGGTGTTGGAGACTAATTGGCAAGATGTTCAAAAAAGTGGCCGTAACTGAAATTACTCCAGTTGATAGGCTTCCCTTAAGAGGTGAGTTTTCAGGGAGCATCTGTCTGAAGATCTAAAAGCTGAGAGAGAGTCTGATGGCATGGGGAAAAGGAATTCCAGGACATAGGTGTAGCATGGGAGTAGTCCTGTAGGTAGGAATGGGATGATTTAATAAGACATATAGAGAGAGAAGATGTGTGTAGAGAGATGTAGCTGGTGCATTGTTAGCAAGGCATCTGTAAGTTAGCACCAGTATTTTGAATTTAATTCTAAGGATAAGGGGAGTCAGTGTAAAGATTGACAGAGAGTAGCAGAATTAGAGGAGCAATTAATGCGGTTGATTAACTGTCTACAGAGTTCATTAAGGGATGTAGTGGGGTTAGTCAGGTGAGAGGAAGGCCAATTAGAAGTGTGTTGCAATAGTTGAGATGGGACATAATGAGTGTTTAGATTAGAATTTTGGTAGACCCTTAAGTGAAAAAAGGTTGAATTCTGGCATGGTGCTTTGGAGGTTGGCGTGATTATGGTGTTGTTAGCAGAGACGGAAATATCAGCATAAAGGCTGGCTGGTGAGGAAGTAATGTTATTACATCTGTTTTAGTTCGGTTGAGTTATAGATGGTGGGAGGAAATCCAGGAAAACAATTGGATGCGTGGGAAAGGGGAAATGGGGAGCTGTCCATGAAGCAATGATGGATTTGGGTGTCATCAACACAGAGATAATGGTGAAACCAATAGGATCTTATTTTTTCCCAATGGAAGTGAATGAGATTGAAAAGAGCAAGGGGCCCAGGACAGTGCCTTGTGCTAAGCTAACAAAGGGTGATAGATTGAAGTAGAGCCAGAGTAGGAAACACTAAAGGAGTAGTTGGAGAGGTAGGGTGAGAACAATGAGAGTCCGGGACCATATAGCAGTTGTTCCCACATGTAAATAGGCTATAAACATATAAGACAGAAAGAATAATAATAATAATAAGCAGTATACTCATGTGTACAAAGATCTTCAACTTGTTCCACAGAATTTTATAAACGCTTGTGACTGTGCTTATCCTGGACATCTCCAAGTTCCATATGCCATCAAAGCAATAGAAGAATAGAAAGCACTTGGTCAGTTGTAATGGCGCATTCACAGAATGACTCTATGGTCTAAAATCAATGAGGCTTTATTAGATACAAAGTAAAAATCATACCTGCTACATCACATGTGTAAGGACAACCAGGGGAGACTTACGGAGTAGTTAGATGGCAAAAAGACAGTATTGCAGCAGTCTATAGTCAATGTCCTAATCAGAACCAGAATTCACATACTCCTTAAAAGCAATAAATAAATAAAAGCAGGAAGCAGATTAACTAAATGGTAGATAACACACAGTCTTAAAGAGGTATCAACATATATCCCCAAACCAATGACATCCAGACAATATATCCACTGCTGCTTTAAATAAAAACATATATGATAATCTCATCATTAAAAAATGGGATCTGTGCACTCTGTACCAAAAGCATTTCTAATAGATAGTAATAAGCCCAAAGAAAGGGATAGTTTCTGTACTAAGAATATTTTTTATAACCAGACAACCTCCCAAACCAGTCTTCAAATCTGTGTAAATCCAACAAATATAAAAGAAGCTTCTTGGATATCCTACCTGCACCTTTGTCTGCCTTCTGGGCTCTCTTATTTCAAGAGGAGTTTCAATGGGTGGGTTGAGTTAGAGGGTGGCAGATCTGTTTTTGGTAGATCACCCAATAACTCCTATTTTTCATCACCTTCCTAAGATACATAAATTCCTTGAGAGCCCAGAGCACAGAACGATTGTAGCAAGTATAGGGTCACTTAATGAGACTATTGAAGAATGGGTGGACCATTATCTACAACTTTTAGTTTTGAGACTATATAAAAGATACTATGAATGTGATTCAGAAGCTAGTATCACGGTGCCCGTGCTATTCGGTGACATTCTGTCAGTTTCCACTTCTGCCTAAAGCCTATTGGCTGCACTGTGATTGTCCTGCCCAGTATTGTCCTTAAATACTGGGTTCTGGCACATCTCTGGTGCCCTTTCATGGTGTTCCAGTATCAGCACCTGTTCCTGATTCTTGTGAGCTCTCAGTGTATCGACCCGGCCTGCCTGACTACTCTGCATCTTCTTTCCTGCCTGTGCACCGACCCGGACTGCCAGACCATTCTGCTTTTCATCTCCTGTGTACCGACCCGGCTTGGCTGACTTTCCTGCTCCGTGTACCGACTTGGATTGGGTGACGTTCCTGCTCCGTGTACCGACTTGGACTGTTCTACATTCCTGTGCTGTGTGGATCCCGCCCAGTTGGGCTGCTGCCTCCTCTGCACGCTCTAACCGGTCTCCGGTTGAGGGGAGTGCTTGTCTCTCACTGTCTCTGGACAGCTCTGCAGATTGGTCTCAGTTGCCTCCGTGTCACCCCGGCTACATTCCTATTGGTCTGCCTTACGAGCCATTCCCGGTTGGGTGCCTCTCAGGGCGAGTTGCTCAGTTTACCGTTACTGCTAAGGCAGTGCTCACGCTGACCAGATTCTGTTACTGCTACGGCAGTGCACAAGCTGCTCAGGTCTCCGTTACTGCTATGGCAGTATCTAGTTGCCCAGTCTCCGTTACTGCTACGGCTGCGCTCAAGTGGCTCAGTCTCCGCTACTGCTACGGCAGTGCTCAGTCGCCGTTACTGCTACGGCAGCGCTTCAGTTGCTCAGTCTCCGTTAATGCTACGGCTGTGTCCAGTTGCCTAGTCTCCATTACTGCTACGGCAGTGCTCATGTGGCTCAGTCTCCGTTATTGTTACGACAGTGCTCAAGTTGCTTGGTCTCCGCTACTGCTATGGCAGTTTTTAAGTTGCTAAGTCTCCGTTACTGCTACGGCAGTGTTCAAGTTGCTTAGTCTCTGTTACTGCTACAGCAGTGCTCAAGTTGCTCAGTCTCCACTACTGCTACGGCAGTCCACAATTGTCTGGTATCCAGTATCTTGGGCGTTACTCGAATTAAAGCTCTCGCCTCTGTTTGAGCTTCTTAAAAGGCCTTGCTACACTAGGGCCTGTCAACATTCTCTGCCTACTATTAACCCATGCAGTAATGATAAACTGGGACTCACACAAGATCTGCCTGACCTGTGTCAGTATATTGTTCTATGGACTCTCTACTTATACTGGGCCTGTGTGGGCTTACCTCTGTATAACCTGTCTAGTGGCTGTACTATATTATGTATATATTACAGGACCTGTGAGGGTTATTGTGATCTTTATTGTTTAATAAAATTGTGTTTTATCCAAACCTACTGTGTCTGTGTGTCGAACAAACCGTTACAGCTAGATAATGAAAAATGGCAGTCTGGTTTTGTATGGATAAGATTTGATGTGAAATCACTTTATTCGTGTATACTATGAATTGGGTCTTAAAGCACTAAGATATCTTGATTGTTATAGTAATCATTCTGAAGACTTGAAGGAATTTCTTCTATAGGTTGTTGAGTACCTGCTTACACACAATTTTTCCAGTTTGATGGTGGGTTCTATCTCCAGAAATGCAGGACCTCCATGGGGGCAAAATTTGCCCCATCCTATACAAACCTCTATATGGGGTGGTGGGAGGAGACCTACATTTTTGGAGATAGTAATCCATTTAGACGTTCCACTGAATTTTTTGAAGATACATAGATGATCTTCTATTGACATGGAATGGTAGAATACAGGATATTGAATATTTTATAAGATATTTTAATTATACTAAGCTTAATCTACAGTTCACACATGATTTGAATGAATGTAGTATTAATTTTCTGGATTGTGTGTGAGTGGGGATTTGGTCAGATATTTATCATAAAGAAATAGCAGGGAATATCCTACCTGGTGCTGATAGCTGTCACCCATTTCACACTGTTAAAGGAATTCCTTTTAGACAATTTATACAGTAATGTGCAAAAGTGTTAGGCAGGTGTGAAAAATGCTGTAAAGTAAGAATGGTTTCAAAAATAGACATGTTAATAATTTATCTTTATCAATTAACAAAATGCATAGTGAGTGAACAGAAGAAAAATCTAAATCAAATCAATATTTAGAGTGACTACCCTTTGCCTTCAAAAAGCATAAATTCATCTACGTACACTTACACAAAGTCAGGGATTTTGTAGGCATATAGTCAGGTGTATGATTAAACAGTTATACCAAACAGGTGCTAATGATCATCAATTTAATTTGTAGGTTGAAACACAATCATTAACTGAAGGAAACTGAAAGAAACAGCTGCGTAGGAGGAAAACAACTGGGTGAGGAACAGCTAAACTTACCTAACAAGATGAGGTTGCTGACTTGTAATGTCAAAAGTCACACACCATGGCAAGGCTAAGCACAGCAGCAGCAAGATACAAGGTAGTTGTGGGGTTTCCAAATGTGCTGTCCAAGCACTTTTGAAGAAGTACAAAGAAATAGGCATTGCTGAGGATCGTAGACACAGTGGTCTGCCAAGGAAACTTAGTGCAGCAGATGAATGACACATCATGCTTACTTCCCTTAACAATTGAAAGATGTCCAGCAGTGATATCAGCTCAATTAGCAGAAAACAGTTGGATCCTGGTACACCCATCTACTATCCGGAAAAGTCTGGTCAGAAGTGGTCTTCATGTAAGACTTGCAGACAAAAAGCCATACCTCTGATGTGGAAACAAGGCCAAGCAACTCAACTATGCATGAAAACACAGGAACTGTGGTGTAGAAAAATTGCAGCAGGTGCTCTGGACTGATGAGTCAAAATCTGAAATAATTGGCTGTAGCAGAAGACAGTTTGGTCGCTGAAAGGCTGGAAAGCAGTACAAGAATGAGTGTCTGCAGGCAACAGTGAAGCATGGTAGAGATTCCCTGCAAGTTCTGGGCTGCATTTATACAAATGGAGTTTGGGATCTGGTCAGAATTAATGGTCTCCTCAATGCTGAGAAGTACAGGCAGATACTTAACCATCATGCAGTACCATTAGGGAGACATTTGATTGGCCCCAAACTTATTCTGTAGCATGACAATGACCCCGAACATACAATCAAACTCATTAAGAACTATCTTCAGTGTAAAGAAGAACAAGGAATCCTGGAAGTGATGGTATGGCTCCACAGAACCCTTATCTCAACTTTATTGATTCTGTCTGGGATTAAACGATGAGAGAGAAGCAACTGAGGCTGCTTACATCCACAGAAGAACTGTGGTTAGTTTTTGAAGATGTCTGGAACAACCTACATGCCAAGTTCCTTAGCAAACTATTTGCAAGAGTACCTAGAATAACTGATGCTGTTCTGAAGGCAAAGGGTAGTCACACTAAATATTGATTTGATTTAGATTTTTCTTCTGTTCACTCACTATGCATTTTGTAGGTTGATAAAAATAAACTATTAACATGTCAATTTTTGAAGGCATGCTTACTTGACAGCATTTTTTCACACCTGCCTAACACTTTTGCACATTACTGTACGTCTTAAACATAATTGTTCTATGGAGGATACATTTATACAGCAGTCTAAACATCTTTATAGAAGATTTCTAGGGAGAGGATATCCACATTGGATGCTAAATAGGGCCTTTCATATTGCAAAGAATAAGAAAAGAGAGGATCTTTTGTGATATAAGAATGATCAAGTTACAACAAGCAAAGGGGATTCTAAAGCGTTTTTTATATAATTCGCTAGGATCTTTGTTAGAAGCCATCATGTGCAGTAGAGACTGCTGCGCGCGGTGTAGTCATGCACAGTAGAGACTGCCCGCTCTGCAGTCATGTGCAGTACTGACTGCCCGAACGCACCGTGGCTGATACGGAGCAGGGAGCTCTGAATTCAGACCGGAGTCCTCTCTGCGCTTGGTCCCAGGAAGGTGCGCAGAGAGGACTCCGGTCTGAATTTGGAGCGCCCCACTCCATATCAGCTACAGTGCGTGGTTAAAGAGGCATTGGGGGGCAAAACTGTGGTGAAAGAGGCATGGGGCAAAAGTTTGGCGAAAGAGGCATGGGGGGCAAAAGAGGTATGGGGAGCAAGAGAGTGGTGAAAGCCATGGGGGGGCAAAAGAGGTATGGGGGCAAGAGGGTTGTGAAAGAGGCATTGGGGGGCAAAAGTGTGGTGAAAGAGGCATGGGGGCAAAAGGGTGGCAAAACAGGTATGAGGAGCAAGAGGGTGGTGAAAGAGCCATGGGGGGCAAAAGAGGTATAGGGGCAAAAAAGTGGTGAAAGAGGCATTGGGGAGCAAAAGGGTGGCAAAAGAGGTATGGAGGCAAGAGGGTTGTGAAAGAGGCATGGGGGCAAAAGGGTGGCAAAACAGGTATGGGGAGCAAGAGGGTGGTGAAAGAGCCATGGGGGGCAAAAGAGGTATGAGAGCAGAAGTGTGGTGAAAGAGGCATTGAAGAGCAAGAGGGTGGTGAAAGAGCCATGGGGGCAAAAGAGGTATGGAGGGCAATGGGATGATGGCAGGGGGGGCAAGAGGGTTTGCGAAACAGGCATGGGGCAAGAGGGTGGTGAAAAAGGCATTGGGGCAAGAGGAGGGAAAAAGGCATGGGGGGCAAGAGTAGGGAGAAAGGCAAGGGAGGTTAGAAAGAGGCAAGAGGGGGTAGAAAGAGGCAAGGGGGCAAAGCAATGCATTCAGTAACCCTATGGCATTCAAAGGGTTAAAATTACCTGGACCTTGGCCTGTGTAAATGGGCTTTTATGCTAATAAAATATATATACCTGTGCTGAATGGGGATGAGAAACTACAAGGACTGGTATATAGAGGCTTTAGGTTTGTTGCAAAGAAGGCCTTCACTCTGGCAAGTGTTCTGTCACCAAGTCTATTTGTTCCACATAAAGATAGTACAGAAGGGAAATAGCTGTCATTTAAAGGGACTTATAGATGTGGCAGCGTACGTTGTGGGTGTTGCAAATGAATGCAACAATCTAGTTCTTTTTCTTCTTGTGTTATGAACAAAACCTTTCAAAATAAGAACTATATTAATTGTGCAATGAAGGGTGTAGTTTATCTGATTACATGCACATCTTGTCAAAAGCAATATTTAGGGAAGACGATCAGAACCCTTATAGAACGGATTGGTGAGCATTTGAGAGACACTTTGGATTTTAAATCTAGTGTGTCCTCACATTTCAAGTTGGTTCATGGAGGACAATTGGAAACATTTAGTGTTGAGTGTCTGGAGAGGGTCACGGTGGGGATCAGAGGTATTCTGGATATTTACATTGAGCACAAGGTCTCCACTGGGCTTGAATCGGGAAGATGATGTTTCCTTTTACATTTGACTGATACATATATTTATGGGATGAAATCAGGGGATTTGGTGTTTTCCTCTTGGTGCCTGAGGCACACTCTGGCTGTTTCTCTCTTTTTTATCATGTTAGTTGTCCCTCATCTCATCAGTGTTAGAATAATAGATCTATCTCCTCTGATATTCTTATTTCTTTTGTTTGATGTTTTTTCTGTATATTGATTATATCAGATTCTAGATGGTAGGCTTCCCACAAGATTAGCTTTTGGAAAATTATTTTTTGTTATTGAATTAATGTTTTTAATTGTTCCTATTTTATAAAAGGATCTCAAGCAGATCGTGTTTTTCTACCCCTCTGTCACAGCTTACCTTGGTGTCAGCTGCCATTCTAGCCGCATGGATGACGCAGGAAGATGGCGGCGGTTGGACACATCAGAGCAAGATGCGTCATCTGCAGGCACGAGGCTTCAGAGTATAGCAGGCCTCTGTTTTTTGCCATGCTTCCTGTAGTCTCCTCCTGCCTACTTCCTTCCTCTCAGCCTGCTCCTCCTACCTACTTCCTGAGGAGGTGTTTAAAGGGCAGTCTGAATCCTGACTCAGTTGCCCTTTCGTTGTTATACTAAGCAGTTCTGTGTCCTTGGGCTCTGTGTATGACCTGGCTTGTCTGACCATCCAATCTGGTGCTGATCTGTGGCTCTGTCTGACTATTCTCCTGCCTTATCCTTATAGAGGACACCCAATCTGGTGCAGACCTGTGGCTCTGGCTGACTACCTGAACTGTGTATGACCTGGCTTGTCTGACTACCCTCTGTGGTGCTGACCTGTGGCTCTGCCTGATGATTCTGTTGTTATTACCCTGTACCTAGCAGACATTCAACCTGGTGCGGACCTGGGGCTCTAGTAGATGAGCTATTAACTGACTGCAGGAGTCAAGCTTCCTCTTTCTCCATTCTGACTGCAGGCATGAGTCAGGTATCCTCTGCTATAGACTGACTGCAGGCATGAGTCAGGTATCCTCTGCTACAGACTGACTGCAGGTGTGGGTCAGGTAGCCTCCTCTCTACGTCAGATCAGATTCTGTGTTCCTGCTCCTGCTTCATTCCAGTTCCTGCACTTGGTTTCAGCAGAGACTACCAGTGGCTGAGGCCTAAACTCCAGCAGTGTGGTCCATCTTGGCAGCCTACTATTTCTGATAGCAGTGCTTGCTGGCCTGTGACCCTCTGCCTGTTCCTGCTTATTCTGTTTATGCTACCTTACTTATATTTTAATAAATTGCATTTAACTATACCGTACTGACCCCTGAACATCTCTGGGGAACCGTGACACCCTCTTTTTTCGGGCCTTACATAAAGTCGTGTGAAAAAGAAAGTACACCCTCTTTGAATTCTATAATTTTACATATCAGGACATAATAACAATCATCTGTTCCTTAGCAGGTCTAAAATTAGGTAAATACAACCTCAGATGAACAACAACACATGACATATTACACCATGTCATGATTTATTTAACAAAAATAAAACCAAAATGGAGAAGCCATGTGTGAAAAACTAAGTACACCCTTACTGCTTCCACAGGAACTAAGATACTAAGTACCAGACAGGTGCTGCTAATCAAATTCCCTTGATTAATTGCTCATCCACAAATGTGACCACCTCTATAAAAGCCAAAGTTTTAGCAGTTTGCTGGTCTGGTTCATTCAGGTGTGTGTTAACACAATGCCGAGGAGGAAAGACATCAGCAATGATCTTAGAGAGCAATTGTTGCAGCCCATGAATCTGGGAAGGGGTATACAGCCATTTCCAAACAATTTAAAGTCCATCATTCTACAGTGAGAAAGATTATTCAAAAGTGAAAAACATTCAAGACAGTTGCCAATCTTTCCAGGAGTGGACATCCCAGCAAATTCACCCCAAGGTCAGACCTTGCAATGCTCAGAGAAATTGCAAAAAACCCAAGAGTTACATCTCAGACTCTACAGGCCTCAATTAGCATGTTAAATGTTAAAGTTCATGACAGTATATTTAGAAAAAGACTGAACAAGTATGGTTTGTTTGGAAGGGTTACCAGGAGAAAGCCTCTTCTCTCTCAAAAGAACATTCAACACAGCTTAGGTTTGCAAATTTGCATCTGAACAAACCACAAGACTTCTGGAACTATGTCCTTTGGACAGACGAGACGAAAGTGGAGATATTTGGCCATAATGCACAGCGCCACGTTTGATGAAAACCAAACACAGCATAGCAGCACAAACACCTCATACCAACTGTGAAGCATGGTGGTGGAGGGGTGATGATTTGGGCTTGTTTTGCAGCCACAGGACCTGGGAACCTTGCAGTCATTGAGTCGACCATGAACTTCTCTGTATACCAAAGTATTCTAGAGTAACATGTGTGGCCATCTGTCTGACAGCTAAAGCTTGGCCGAAACTTGGTCATGCAACAGGACAATGCTCCCAATCACACCAGCAAATCTACAACAGAATGGCTGAAAAAGAAAAGAATCAAGGTGTTGCAATGGCCCAATCAAAGTCCAGACCTCAACCCGATTTAAATGCTGTGGAGGATCTTAAGAGAGCTGTGCATAAACAAATACCTGCAAACCTCCATGAACTGAAGCAACGTTGTAAAGAAGAGTGGGCCAGAATTCCTCCACAACGATGTGAGAGACTGATAAAGTCATACAGAAAATGATTACTTCAAGTTATTGCTGCTAAAGGTGGTTCTACAAGCTACTGAATCATAAGGTGTACATAGTTTTTCACACGTGGCTTCTCCATTTTGGCTTTATTTTTGTTATATAAATCATGACATGGTGTAATATATCATGTGGTATTGTTCATCTGAGGTTGTATTATTTACCTCATTTTTAGACCTTCTATGGAACATATGATTGTTATTATGTCCTGATATGTAAAATCATAGAATTCAAAGAGGGTGTACTTTCTTTTTCACATGACTATTATATATATTAATATAGCAAAATAAAGAAAGCACAAGCACATGACTTGTTGAAGTGAAGAAAAGACTGCTGTTTATTGCATCAACATTTCAACCCTGCTTTTGAGCCTTTATCAAGATGCAGGGCTGAAACATTGATGGAATAAACAGCAGTCTTTTCTTCTTTTCTGGACTTGTACAGATTTTGGGTCAATATATTTATTAGTCTTTGGTGTGTTCTGCCTTTTGTGCGCTGCAAGATGTGTGTGTTCGGTGATAATTTCTCATATTAACACGAACTTAGGTTTATGGGTTTAATCAATTTACTGCTGGAATGTTATTGCTTATATACATTGGCATTATTGCAGGTATTCTAACTAATAATGTCTATTCTCCTTTTGTAAGGGGAAGACGTACACACATATGAATGGGAAATGTGTACCAAAACCACCTATTACATCTTTTTGTTTGATTTTTTTTCCCTTTTTACAACCTGAAGGGTATTTGAGAGATGGTTTTAATAATTAGCCTTTCCATCAAGCTGGATGTTTCCGGTTCCTTTGATAGGCCAATGGGTGTTTAAATATTGGTCCATTGGAGGTCTTTTCTTTGGGCGTGGTCATGATGAAGCACCTCCATTGTGAAACATGATGTCATCCTTGCACTGTTTTGCCATCTTACTACTCCGTAAAACATACCACTACAACTGACCAAGTGCTTTCCATTCTTTTATTACTTTCAGAATAAGGAGAGTATGGTATCACAGAGACCCAGGGCAAGGCTTGGGGCAGGAGCAGGTGACCACTATATTAAAACCAGATGAGAAATCCAGGAGAATGAATAGAAAGTAGTGACCTTTTGTCTTAGCAAAAACAAGTTATTGGCCACTTTAGTGAGAGAGATTCAGTACAGTGATGAGGGAGGAATGCCGATTGCAGGGGGCCTAACATGGAGAAAAAGCAGTAGGATTGTGTGAGATGGTTATATACAAGATATTCTAGAAGATTGGAGAGTGAATTTAGGTCCAGTGAGGATTTCTTGATTATTTGAAGGAGGATAGAAAGATACCATGGGGGAGGTTCACTAAGCTGTGATAAAGTGGAGATGACTTCTCCAGTTTATCACTTCTCCAGTTCCTATGTTATTCTATCAAGCCTATTCACTAAGCTCTCCTAAGTTGAAGACATCTTAGTGCATGGGCTGCATCGAATAACATAGGAATTGGAGAAGTGATAATTTGGAGAAGTCATATCCACTTTATCACCTCTTAGTTAATCTCTCCCCAGTTGTCAGAGAGGGGTTGAATAAGTGAGTAAAGGATTAAGTAAGTGAGCTATAATGGGATTAGGCTGAGAGGGTGGAAAACATCCTCTGACAAGGGTAAAAAAGGAATTTTCTACATAGGAGAGGGCTAAGCTGGCTGGAAGCAGGAATGATGCAATTTCATGTCTGATGGAGTTTACCTTGTCCTTGTAGCGGGTAGCAAGATCTAGGGCAAATAGGTTGTAATGGGGTTCTGTTGGGGGGTGGCATAGATAGTTTTGACAGGGGCTGCTGGAGGAGTGCTAATGTAGAGAACAGTGGCTTGTTTGGGATAAGTGAGTGCAGAAATGGGGGGTTAATGGAAGTTGCAGTGATATGTAGAATTGGAACAGATTCAGAGGCATTCATATTTCTCCCCAAGCTCTTGATCATGAATGTGGAGTTGGATTTGCACAGAATGGTGAGGTATGTACCAGTTAGGAGGTAGTGGTCAGATAGAAGTAAAGGAACATTAGAGAAGCTACAGATGGAGCAGAAGTTTGTGAAGATCATATCAAGGGAGTGGTCATTTCCGTGTGTAGGAGACTTGGTCCAATGTGAAAGACTGAAGAAGGCTGTTAAGGAGAAGTGTTTCAGGGCAGAAAGAGAGTTGCATTATAGGGATGTTGAAGTTGTTCAGAATGAGAGTGGGGTCTTTAGAGGACACAAAATGAGGAATCCAGGAAGCAAAGTGGGCAAGGAACTAGGTTGTAGGACCAGGGGTCTGTAGATGACAGAGGCACACAAGGGGGGGAGGGGTGACTAAGTGTGAGTCTCAAGGGTGGAGAAGGAGACAGAGGTAACAGAGTGTATTAGCTGAAATGTGTAGTTGAAGAACAATAAGATGCCTGCCCGTTTGATGCCATGTCTAGGGGTGTGGGTGAAGTGTAGGCCACCATATGAAAGTATAGCAATGGAGGAAGTGTCTGATGAGGGGAAACCTGGTTTCATTAATGGCAAGGAGGTTTAGAGAGTGTGAGATTAATAGATTGTGAACAGCAATGTGTTTATTACACATAGGGTCTGTGTTCCAGAGGGTGACACAGAAGGGAGGGCAATAGTTAGGCATTCTGGTACAGGTATGCGGTTGCAGATGTTCCATGAGGTTCGAGTGCAGGAGAGAATGGAAGGTGGGCCTGGATTAGGGAGAGATGTTACCTGCAGTAAGCAGATGGGTGACAGACAGAAGGTGGGATTGAGAATTGAAACAGATGGACATTTTTCCAGGGGTGGAAGTAAATGATGAACATAGAGAATGGAGGAATGAGAAAAGATCATGGGAGCAGAGAAATGGTGAAGGAAGACATAATGGTGCAATTTTTCTGGTTTTACTGTTAATGTGGGTACAGGAGGATGAGAGTTTGATGCAGAGGAGTATTGTCGCAAAAAAAAAAAGTAAATAATACAGAGGGCTAAACTGGACATGGTGAGGTTAATATACGGAACACAGTAAAATGCGGTGCAAAGGGTAATTTACATTCCACAGAGAATGATTAGTCAGAAAAGGTAAATTCCAAGTCAATTACAGGTACAGCAAGTGCAGGACATCCAGTTGTCAGTTAAAGGTAGACATGAGATGCAGGCTATAAGAGCTGTGATGATTCTGGGTTATAGTATATAATCCTCTGGTACCATTTATATAACATACCACTAAACATTTCAAACAGCCATAGAGGGACATTTTTGTTTTAGGTGTTGTTTCTAGGGACTTGTCAGGTGGATGGGCCATTACTAAGCATTTTTCGGTTATTTCATGACCTACTGACACCTCTGTGTGTAACTGAATAAATGATCTAGAGCAAGATCAAGGTGTTTTATTTATACAGACTAATTTATAAATACATATACTGATGTTTATACAAACATTAATGTGAGTTTTATTGCAGTGAAGCAATGTGATGCACTTACATATACATCACACAGTCTGATCACACCAGGGTGGGAAAAAGGGGCAGAGGGATTTGGGTCTCAGAGAAAAACACTTGGGGGGAATTATATAATAATTACGGAAGTTAATTAGTATAGATACCCCTATACTGGACAGCCTATATAATAATTTGCTAGGATGTTTGTCAGAAGCAGTCATGCACAGTAGAGACTGCGCACGTTTGGGCAATATCTACTGCGCATGATTGAATCACATGGAGCAGTGAGGCAGTGGCCTCTTAACACTTTGTGTGCCAGAGGGATACACAACGCATTGCAAAGCCAGAAACAAATCCTGTTTAAGTCCTCTGGTAAGAAAACATATTGTACAAAAGATGATAATGCCAGTCATAGACTATGGGGAAATAGTATATGATCCCATGCAACAAATCCATCTTGTTAAAACTGACACTCTTTATAACTCATTATGCCGCTTTATTCTCCCGTGTAATTAAACAACCCATCATTGTGATATATATGAAGATCTCTTGCCTGGTTTATAACCACTTCTCTAGAAAGCTACCAGACTACCTGAACAGTATTCTAACCCCAGCATTCCATACTAACTATAACCTCCACTGCACTTCTAACAACTCACTGAGTGTCCCACAGTACAAATATACAACTCTTTGCTGTAAACACTCCAGGCCATACTTGAAAATGAGAGAAATCTCCATGTATTCTTCCTGGTAAAACATTTTTCTAAATAAAAAAAAAATGCTACTATGTGTGTTCAGATCCTTTAGTCTTTCCTGATAATTTTATACTCTATATAATTCAGCATTTTAGTAGCATTTCTCTAAACTCTCTCTAGAATAGTTATGTCCTTGTGGAGATGGGTCTCGACTCAGTACTGTGCACAATATTCAAGGTGAGGTCTAACCAGACGTCTGTAGTGGCACGACCACTTCCCACTTTTTTACTACTTATGCCTCTAGCTATACAACCTAGAACCCTGTCTGCCTTTAAATCATCAGAAATAATTACACTTAATACCATATTCTGCCTTTGAAGTCTTACATCCAAAGTTCAGTATTTTATATTTGTCAACATTAAACTGCAGGTGCCAAACTCTCCTCTACTCTTCTAATTTCCCTAAATCATTTAGCATTTGGCTTATTGCCCTAGCAATGTCTAGCCTGCTGCAGATCTTTGTATCATCTGTAAAAAGGCATACTTCACCTTGAAGATCTTGTGTAATATCACTACCTAATTGAAAAGCCCATGTACATGGGCCACAGCTCCACCCATCAACCACGGCTGATGGCCGGATCCTGCCTTCTTACTGGTCACGTGCAGAGGGGGCAGTCTCTACTGAGCATGACTGCAGCATGAGCAGCAGTCTCTACTGCTCATGACTGTGTCGTGAAAAACTTTTTAGCAAATTATTATATAGGATAAGAATATTAGAGAATGAGCCCTGGTGCAGTTCCCTTAGGTACCCCACTAGCGGATTGTTATGTTGGAAGAGTTCCAACCTCGTTCTAATTCCTGAATGAGACTGAGGCATGTATAAGGAAAATCGTTTACTGGGATAGTATTAGCGGCGAGTGATGTCACTCTTGGAACGGATCTGAACCTTGCTTTGGTTTTATGAGGTGATAAAGGCTTAGAACATATTGCTTGCATTCTGGGTCCATGTTAGTGGCCTTTAGTATAGATATTTTATGATGTACAGAAGGTGGAACCAAAGCATAACTATCCCTGCTTATAGGATTGAGCCATCAGTGACACAATTTAGGTCCATTTGTTGGCGAAGGGGAGAAAGTAGGCAGTGAAGTTGGAGGATGAATTAGTGCATGCATCGAATAGGAAGGAGGGTGAATGATAAGGGCGTGTGTACTGTGGTCAGGGCCGGCGCCACCTATAGGCGAGGTAGACGCCGGCCTAGGGCGCACATTCTCTGAGGGTGCATCAGCCCCCCCCCCCCCCGCTCACCACTTACTACGGAAGTAAAAAAAAAAACAAAAAAAAACATATGTTTCGGTGCCCTCCCTTGGCTGGCTATTTTTTTAATGTAGCACAGCGATACCCATTTCTCTCTCCCCCTCCGCTCCTTCAATTCTGGACCAGGATTGATGGAGGGGAGGGGGGAGAGAGAAACAGGCATGCTGTGCTACATTAAAAAAATTGTCAGCCAAGGGAAAGCACCAAAACGTACTCACTGGGAGAGAGAGAGATCTGCACCGGGAAGAGTAAGTTGAAGGGGGGGGGTCAAGAGGAGATAAAGAGTCAGACAGGGAGAGAGAGAGAGTGAAAGAGGGGGATCAGCAGTCAAGAGGGGGCTCAAGAGTCAGACGGGGAGAGAGAGAGTCAAAGAGGGGATCAACAGTCAAGAGAGGGATCAAGAGTTAGACGGTGAGAGAGTCAAAGGGGGGGATCAACAGTCAAGAGGGGGGGAGAGTCACATATAGAGAACATACACTCTGTCACTGATACACATATAGAGAAACACACACAAACTGATACAAATAGGGAACACACAAAGACACTGACACTTAAACACATACAGAGGCGGGGCATAAATGGGTAGGGCACAAGGGGTGGCAAAATTAGGTTTTGCCTAGGGTGGCAAAAATCCTTGCACCAGCCCTGACTGTGGTGGAGGGTGAAGACCTTGCAGAGATTTTCACAGGTGTGGGCAGGGGGGGAGTAGCAGTGGGTTATGTTTTGAACACAGGTAATTTAGAAAGTTTGGATTTTTTTGCCAGATGCACTTTTGTGAGAGACAAAAAAAGGTTCTCATCTGCACTGCCACATGCTAGTGTACAGTAAAGCTTTTATGATAAGATTAAGGACTAACCATGGACCACTGGCCCAATAATTTACTTTGCACTTGAAACACAAAGACCTGTGTTTCATTTATTACCTTTTCTGTAAATGCTGTCACCCTCCTACTGCAGCAGAAGGCATGTGTACCAAATGTAACTCTAATACCTCATCTGTGCAAATCCTTTATCATAATTCGCTAAAAAGTTTGTCACAACGCAGTCATGCACAGTAGAGACTGCTGCGCGTGCTGCAGTCATAAGCAGTAGTGAATGCCCACTTTGCAGTCATGTGCAATACTGACTGTTCGAACACTCCATGGCGCGTTCGGGCAGTCAATACTGCGCATGACTGCAGAGTGGCCAGTAAGAAGGCAGGATCCGGCCACCAGCTGAGGTTGCTGGGTGGAGCTGTGGCCCATGTGAACGGGCTTTTCAAATAGTAATAATAATTAAAAAAATGGAGACGCCTTCTGACACTGAAAGGGTGAAAGTAAGCTGTTGGTTACTCACAACCCAATTAAAAGTTAATGCACTCTTAGGCATACATAACATGCCTTTTTTATTTTATTCAATATTATAAATAACAACAGGCTAAACTTTTAAAGAAAAGTAAAGAATTATATTAATATTTGTTATTTATTAATAGCGGACACAAAGAAAATATTAGTTCAGGCTGTATAATGCCAGAGCAAAAAAAAAAAAATGTAGAAACATAGAAAGCAGGTGCCAATAGTGCAATATGTATAAGGACTAGTCATAGGCACCAAAAACCACTTGTCACCCACATAAGGAAAGTCAATCACAATATTAGTGGCTGAACGAAGTACTTGTATACTTTTTAGCATACATCACCTCTGGTTAGGTGTAAACTGCCCCAGTCACAGTATAATGGATCCCTCCAATCTCTGCTATGACTGGAAGGCTGCTCTTGCCTCATATGTGTTCTACTGATGGTGGGTTCTGTACAAAACACACAAAGTTAACTTCTAACTTGTACCTCAATATATTTTAACCCCCTCAGTGCCAGAGGGGTGTACCCATCTGGCAGCGAAGGGGTTAATCACATTTGGTGATGGTTCATGGAGAGGTATATCACACAGAATTCACAGTGATGAATACAATTCAAAGTTTAGATGTGTGCTGGGGTTAAAGCAGTGTGACTGCAGATAAGACAAGAGAAAATCTACACCCTTCTTGCACAGGGTCATAAATACCTTGTGTAAGGATCACAGACTGGAGGGAGGAGAGAAAGACAAAAAAAATGTAGGAGATGGTAATGGAGGGGATAGAGTTAAAAAGGATTGTGTTCATATGTATGTGTTTATGTATATACATACACACACACACATATTATATATATACTAGTTGAACAGCCCGTTACACGGGCCACAGTGCCTCTGGCAGCCGGTCGCGGGGCAGTCACGCGCAGTAGAGACTACCCGCGCTGCGGCTGATACAGAGCTGGACGCTCCATCGGAGCAGCTGTGTCTACTGCGCATGTCAGGCGTTACACGCAATTTGGCGAATTATTATATATACACACACACACACACACACACACACACACACGCTGCATATAGGCCTGCATGCCCATGCTGGATTGTTGGATGTGAATTCTAGCATTCTTAATATGTGCAATCTTTTTTTTAACTCTCTCTCCCTCAATTACCATCTCCTACATTTTTTTTTTTCCTTTCTCTCCTCCCCCCAACTCTGTGATCCTTACACAAGGTATTTACGACCCTCTGCAAGAAGAATGTAGATTTTCTCTTAGACCCTTGTCTGATCTGGAGTCACGCTGCTTTAACTCCAGCACACATCTAAACTTTGAATTGTATTTATCACTGTGAAATCTGTGTCTTTTTGCTCAAAAATGCTTTAGACTTGAGAAAGGGAGGTTCTCCCGAAAGCTTGTCAATCCAAAATTCTGTTAGTCCAATAAAAAAAGGTATTACAAGATATTAATTGTGTTTGTTATTTTACATCTACATCACTGGACTAATACAGCTACAATCTCCACTCTATATATACATATCCATATATAATAATTCGCTAGGATGTTTGTCACGATGCAGTTATGCACAGTAGAGACTGCCCGTGTTCGGACAGTTTCTACTGCGCATGATTGTATCATGTGAGTGAGGCGTCGCACGACTACATTGCATGGAGCAGTGAGGTAGCGACCTCTTAACCCTTTGAGTGCCAGAGGGTATGCAACGCATTGCATAGCAATGCGTTGCGTACCCCTCTGGCACTCAAAGGGTTAACATTACCCGGACCTTGGCTGTACATATATTGATAGTACAGTACATATTGACAGTATATATAACCTTTGTGATATCAGAACACAATCCTTCATATAAGTGGTTGAACAAAGAACAATTGGAAATTAATGTTTCCAATTTATCCATACTAAATATACTTCTTTATACATTTAACCATTGAAATATCAGAACACAACCCATCAAATAGAATGTTTCTTGGTTCATTATTTCTTAAGAATCTGTGCTTTAGCAGAATTTATCCTCTCTGCAACAGAGCTTTCAGTAACCGATGTACATTTCGACAGGACCAAATTCATTTCGTTTTCATTTTTATGTTCAATGGCAGCTTCAGCAGCTTGATCCAAATCACTAATAAAGGAAAGGAAAAAACATAGTTTGTGAAAATGATATAAAACAGAAAGTAAACAGTTTAAGAAATGTACTGAACAGTGAAAATAGCGGAGGGACCATTTTAGAAGCTCTTCTCATCAAAACATCAACTAAAAAAATCCATTTCAAAACTGATCAAGGACACGGAGGAACTAAAATATGAAGAATGACTGGTCAGACTTGGTTTATTTACTCAGGGGAAAAAGCAGAATGCTTGTTCACATAGTCATCTCTCATGTTGTGGTGACAAGCCTATGGATGCAGCATACACCAAGGGCAGACAGACAGACAGAAGCAGCAGTGAATGTCGGCACTGTGGCAGGCTATTCAGACAAGCAATTTATTCTTTATGATGCTCAATGCAAAGATCCAATAACTGGCTGGCCCATATAAGTGTCAGCCAATCCCCTCTTTCCACTGCTTCCGTTTTGAAATAGCTTGTCAAGGCAAATTTCCAAAAGGAGTTTTATTAACATAAAAAGATTAAAAAAAAAAATAATAATAATAATAATAAAGTATTCTCAAGTAGTCAGCAGAGCAGAAAAGGAAGACGCCCTAAGGTGTAATAAGGAGGTGATAAAGCGGAAAGGACATCTCCAGTGATATCGCTTCTCCAGTTCCTATATTATTCTATGGAGCCAATGCACTAAGATTTCCCCAACTTTCGCGATCTTAGTGCATTGGCTCTATAGAATAACATAGGAACTGGAGAGGTGATGTCATTCAAGAAGTTTTCTCCACTTTATCACACCTTAGTGTATAACACTCAAGGGGATATAAATAAAAAGAAAATGGTGTACAAGCATACCAATATTAGTAGCAAATGCCTTTTTTCCATTTCCCACAGGAGCAACTGTAAGTTTTGGGATATTTCAGTTCTTATTGGCTACTTCGGATATAAAAACCACTGGGGATACAGTATATCAGAAAATCATGTTTTCACATGCCTTAATATTGTTATGACAATTAGATTTTTCTTTACCCCTATTTATGTATGGATGTACCAGGATACCACTGTTTTCTACCAATTCTGAGCTGTTGGCACAGCTGGGTATATTCCCATTGCGAAGGGAAGCAAGCATGATGAGTGTTTCATCTGCTGCACTAAGTTTCTTTGGCCAGCCACTGCGTCTACTGTCCTAAACATTGCCTGTTTCTTTGTGCTTCTTCTTGTCTTCGGCAACCTCACCTTGTTAGGAGAGTATGGCTGTTCCTCACCCAGTTTTATTCCTCGTACACAGCTGTTTCTGTTTCAGTTAATGATTGTGTCAACCCACATATTAAACTGATGATCACTAGCACCTGTTTGGTATAACTGTTTAATCCTACACCTGACTATATGCCTATAAAATCCCTGACTTTGTGAAAGTGTACCTAGAACAATTCATGCTGTTTTGAAGGCAAAGGGTGGTTACACCAAATATTGATTTGATTTATATTTTTCTTCTGTTCACTCACTATCATTTTGTTAATTGATACATTTTAATATTAACATGTCTATTTTTGAAAGCATTCTTACTTTACAGCATTTTTACACACCTGCCTAAGACTATTGCACAGTACTGTATGTATGTATATATGTATGTTATATATTGATTCATAAAACTAACAAATGTTTTCTAGGATCAGAAAGCAGTTTGATAATAATAATAATAGCAATATCACGTCTTATTTTGTAATATTTTTATTCTAAAAATAAAAAATGTCTGAATGTTTGCCTGGGCAGCCCATATACTGTATATGTATTATTTGCATTATCTGACTTTTTTTCTCCCCACATCAAAATACTATAACCATACCTGGGAACTTTTGAAACAGGGCTACCCGGAGGGTAACCCGGTCAGTGCGGGAGGGGGGGGCGGGAGGAAAGTGATGCAATTTGCGTCATAAAAGGGGTGGGGCTTAGTCGCGGGGGGGGGGGGGCGGGACAAAAAACAAAACAAAACAAAAAAAACCCTGCAAAATGTATCTAAGAGGGCGGGGAGTGGGAGGAACCGGGCAGGACCGAGCACAAGTGGGCAGAGTTTCTATTTAAACTCTGCCCACCCGGTGATCCACACATTGCCCCGGAGACCCGGTAATTCAGTCTGAAATCCGGAGTCTCCGGGACATAACCAGAGAGTTCCCAGGTATGACTATAACTGACATCCCAATTATACTGAACTCTAGCGCATAATGAGGTGTTCAAGTGTCATAGTGTTTATTTCCACTTGTGTACAAGTTCGATAAAGTATACTGACTGGTTCTCAAGTTTCAGGCACCCCCTTTTCAAAACCGTACTGGATCCATGTGCTACACACAATTTGATTCTAGTTACTCTTCAGACAAATACAAAATCGCCCCTCCCCCCCCCAAAAAAAAGCAACACTTACCCAATTAGAATGAAAGCTTTCACTCTGTGTTCAGGGCTTACACGTGCAGTATACTTCTTAGCCTCAAATTTGTTTTGATGTTTCATGCAAATTTCAACAAATGGCTGCAAAAATCAAATATGCATTAGAAAGTGTAATAAAACTGAAAAGACAAATGTTTTTGCAAATGATTCAATTTTGTGTGTGTGTGGGTGTTAAACTGTCTGACAGACCAGCCTTGTTACATTCACTCACTGATAATCATAGAACCATAGCCAGGCCCTAAGGTAAAACCGCATATGCTCTGAGACTTCTGACCACGAAAACCACATCATCAGTTTTGTTTACCTCATCATGTGTGTGAAATGTCACCAAACAGGACTATATGTGGGTTAGACAGGACAAATCCTAAGAAAATGGATGCATTCTCATAGGTCCAGAGTGAACAAAAAAAAGACACCCTAGTGGGTCAACATTTTTGCAAAACTGATCACAGCATGAACTCTGCTGGAGCCTAGGAAATGAGCTATGTACATCACTGATAAGAATTTACACAGTGGAATTTAAATCCTATAACATAAAAGGCCAGAATGTTTGTCCCATGCAGTCATGCATATCTGTGCGTTCGGGCAATCTCTACTGCACATGACTGCACTGTGTGGGCTGGTGAGGCAGCGACAGTATGCAGAGCAGGACTGACCTCTTTAAGTCACGGGACCTTGGCCTGTGTACACAGGCATTTACACTAGTGATAATATAATTTGCATGAGTGTGAATTCTGCCTTCATTCATATCATGCCTTAAGAAGAGACCTAGCTGTCTTGAAAGCTTATATCCTCAAGCCATTCAGTTAGCAATCATTTTTACTGTAGACTCCTGCTTTCTCTACAACTAACACTGTACCATGCTTTCCTCAATGCCAGAAATGCAAGTCTGGGGGTTGCTGGTACTCTGAACAGAATAATGTAAATTGCCATTTTGGATTGGACTATACATACGGAAAGGGTCAAGCTGATATGCACATGGAAATGTTTCTTAAAGGGTTAGTAATGTCTAACATTAACCAACCCTAATATTGAAGGTATTAAAAAGATAATATTAATGTGCCAAGTCTTATCTCTCAAACCTTTATGGTTTGAGAGATGTAAGTACTGAAAGATCCCCCCTCCTGCTGACGAGCTGTAAAGCTGTCAGCAGTGGATCTGTGTCGGCCGACTCGGCGGCTCTTCAGCAGGGCTGAATGAGCGCTATCGAAAAACAGATACTTCGCTGGAATGGTCTACAAAGTATGCTTGGTTAGCAAGAATACTTTGCAAACCATTCCACTGAAGTATTTGTTCTTCGATATCGCTTATTCAGCTCCGATGAAGAGCCGCCGGCTGGTGTGGGACCGGGATCTCCTGACGTCACTACATGCTGACATCTCGAAAAGGGGAGGGAGGGGGAGACTTTCAGCGCTTAGATCTCTCAAACTGTAAAGGTTTGAGAGATACGACTTGGCACATTAATATTATCTTTTTAATACCTTCAATATTAGAGTTAGTAAATGTTAGACATTACAAACCCTTTAAAGAATTGCACAAATGTGTTTAAACCCGAGTAAGATGATCCTGAGTGGGTACCTTCCCACAGAACAAGCTATGAAGCACTCAATGAGGATTTCTCACTGTTTTGGCTTTATTGATTTCTTTAACCTTCCCATCATAAGGTTAAGCTAGCTGGGAGAAAATGTGGGAATGGGAGCAGGAAACGTTCCAAAGTTGTCATGCCTTTATACCAGAAGAGTGGCTTAGATGGGAGCTCCAGGGATCCAGTCATTTGGTTTTCTTTGATTACTACTTTTATTACGACTGTTTTCTTATTGTCACTGTTACTGGTTTCTAAGTGCTGGAAATCGATACAGTACATCCCCCAGCATGCAGATGTGGCAAATGTGTCAGGATGGGGAGAACATTTATAAGGGTATGGAACATATGTATGTTAACTGTGATATATGATGGTTGCTACGTTTACATAGCAAATATAGTACATCTCATTGCTGACAAAATATTTCACTTCACACCAACAGCTAATACAGCTAGTTCTCACATTATCTTGCTAGCAGTTCACCGGAAACTTATATAGTATAGCGTTATAGTATAACAGTACTGCTAAATATTAAAAAAAAAAAAAAAAAAAAAATCAGGGGTGTAACCAGAACCTATTGGGCCCTAGAACGAAATCGGAGGTTGACCCCCATACAATAGAAACCTCTCTAGTGCTCAGACGGCAAAGGGTTAATGTCGGCAGCAGTAATGTGTGATAAGGTCAGTGGTCACCAGCTAATATAAAGAACTGGTCTGATTATAAGGGGCCTCATGAATGTTGAACCAACTCCCCTTGAATGCTGGGCCCGGCCACAATTTCAACCCCTGTAGTAATGATCTTTTAATGCTAGATGTTTATGTTGCATATTCACAAGGTATATGTTAATATGAAAGATTGTATGTGATGCAAGTGGGATAAATGTTGGAAACCCTGTGAAAAGCACAAACAAGTAGAAATATTTAGATAAAAATTAGACAATTACCAAATAACCAATAGCTGACTTTTTACTTTTAGAAAATTTTTCGAGTTCTTCCCAATCCTCTTTATCTGCCAAAGCAGAAATTTTCAGCCACCAGTACCTGCAAATAAAATTATGTTAAAAAGGCAAAACAAATAAGTAGTTCAACTCAAGTAAATAAGATACTGAAATACCATTGAAATAGGTGTCTCTTAATTTAATAAAATAGAACTTAAAGGGATAGCAATACTTCGTTTTATGTTTATTTTATTTTGTAGGCATTAAAAAAACATGAAAAACTATATAAGTCTTATCTCTCAAACCTTTATGGTTTGAGAGATATTCACAAGCAAAGTTTCCCCTCACTGACCAAAATGGTCAAGTCTGCCATCTAGCTGTCAGATTTGGAATCCAGTCCGCGGACCTGCCATGGCTCTACAGCAGAGCCAAGATTGCGAGATATAAGATCTACTTCATTCGAATATTTATATATTGTTGTTTCATGATATATATTGTGTATGAAAAGCACCCACTATTTTATTTGTTTTTTTCTTGAGAATTTCTTCTGGATTGGAGATCCCTGAGGAAGTATACCTGTTATACGAAACCCGTCGGACACTATTCCCCCCCTTTGTGTTTATTAACCCTATATTGCCAGATTTTACATTGCTGTGCTGTATACTGCTCCATTGACGGGAGGGGTTGTGGACTACAAGCCTCTTTATAAATCTTAACTACCCCTGCCCGCTGCTGCATACAGGATTCCAACACACTACATGTCCGCCACTGCGCGGTAAGTTTTACCGATTGACGGGAGGTGTTATGAACTATTCTCACTTGGGAGCCTTTATCTCTGCCCGCTGTTACAAACAATTAAAGATCTGCTGCTGAGATCTTGGGAAGTCTGCCTTAGAGTTGGGAGAGATCAGCTACACACCAGCCCCAAGTCACAATCCTGTTTTTTCTATATAGGACACCTGCCTGCTTGGATTCTCTGGAAACTTTCTCCTGTCATTTATTTCAGCACAAACGGGTTTGATAATCATTTAACACATTTGGGGAGAACTGTATTAACTCTTTTTTACATACATTTTTGATATACTGTAAAATCTTGGGTATAATACTCACAATTTTTCCCCACTTCACCTTATGTGAAGTGGGGGGTGCGTATTATACTCGAGAGTTTTCTATTTAAAAAAAAAATTAAGCCTGCCAGAACCCTCCCCTCCCTCCCCTGGAGCTATCAGATTCTAAAACGCCACTTACTTTCTTAAAAAGACAAGTCCCCGCATTTTCAAGATTATCAGGAAACATGTAGACAATGTGAATCTTCCCCTGCGGGCGGCATGCTTGCATTCTCCGCCCGATTCCTTCAATTGGCTTTCAGGACCTACCGGCTCCAGCCAATGGTAATGCCCTGTGAGAATCTGACGGTCCTCACAGGGCAGTACCATAGCCGGAAGGAAGCAGGCAGCGAATGGAAGCGTGCTGCCCGCAGGTGAAGATTCACATTGTTTACATGTTTCCTGATAATGTTGAAAATGCGGGGACTTGTCTTTTGAAGGAAGTAAGTGGCATTTTAGCATCGGATAGCGTCGGGGGAGGGAGGGAAGGGTTCTGTCAGGCTTAGTTTTTTTTTTTTCATAAGAGGCGAAAACAATGGTGCTTATTATACATAGGCACTCTTGTTTTCCCCTAAAATCTTGGGTATAATATACACCTGCGTATTATACACCGGTGCGTATTATACCTGAGATTTTACAGTATGTCTTCAGTGAACGCACTGTTTCTCATATTGTTTCTACAGCCCCTTTGGACGCAAAGGGACTATTCATTATCAGTATTAATATTTGTATCCTTCAGTTTTATTTTTTCTTATCCCACATATACTTTTATTAAATGTATTATTTATACAACTTGGAAAAATATTTAAGTAGTGGGACATTTTTTCATAAATAATTGACATCTTTTTTAGTTAAAGCTATACAAAAGGTTTTAAACGGGGAAGTTTTGACTTGTGTTTTTATTCACTCTTTAAAATGGCTGTGCTTTATTTATTAGGAAATTATCAAATGTCATTATGTAAAATCTGTGGCTTAATATACCTTTTACTGAATACATAAGCATCGCTATCCTCTAACATTACTTAATAAAATATTAATAAAAACAGAAAGTAACCATCTACATGCAAATATGTATATGAAGACAGAAATATATAAAATAAAAAGTACCTCTTGTCAGGAATTTTGAACTCTTTATAAAGCTGCTCTGCTTTTTTCTGCATTCCATCAAGTATCAGATTATAAATAGTGTCATGTAAAGAGTAATCTAGATATGGTTTATCCAGTTTATCTTGTAGTGCTCGCTGAGTTCTGAGCAGTTTAATTTGATCTTCAGTGGCCTGTAATACAAAGCAAAGATGTAATACAGTGGTTCTCAATCTTTTTTTTGTTCGGAGCACCCCTGACACATAATCTAGAACATTCGGGGTATCCCTAACGTATTTGAAGGGATAGTAATACCTGAAATTAAGTTTATTTTATATTGTAGCCCTTAAAAAAACATGAAAAATGATACAAGTCTTACCTCTATGGTTTGGGAGATATTCAGAAGTACAGTTTCCCCTGGAGTGATGTCATTGCTCCACCCTTCAGATTTGGAATCCGGTCCCCCGACCGGCAGTGCCTCTCCAGAAGTGCTGAGATCATGATCTTTAAAAATAATTTCTTAATTGGAATGGTCTACAAAATGTGCTTTCAAGCCAGGCACACTTTGTACACAGTTTCAAAGATCGTGATCTCGGCACTGCTAAAGAGCTGCCGGTTGCTCTGTGGACCGAATTCCAAATCTGTCCACTAGATGGCAGTCTTGGCTGAAACAGCCAGAAAAGAGAACTTTACTATATTTTACATATGAATATCTCCCAAACCTTTACTTATATCATTTTTCATGTTTTTTTAAAGGCTACAATATAAAATAAAATTATTTTCAAGTATTACTATCCCTTTAATGTACTTTATCAAGGGCATAAGGAAGGTACCATACATAAATATACAGTTATTATTAGGTCTTACAATCATAATAATTTCTATAAATCTTTATTTAAAAGTCCATTTTTGTTAGTTTTCATAAAAAAATGGGGCACCCTAAGTTGATGTCCGCACCCTGGTTGAGAATCATTATGTAATATGTAAGTACTTATTTACTATCCAGCACCTTTCACCACTAAATGGACAGGACTGAAATGATGTAACATATAATGTAATATTAATCTACTGAAAACATTTTTCTTTGACTCATTTGGGGAATTTAGCGGTCTCTCATTTTCAAGTATGTTCTGGGTGCTCATTTTATTTACCTCAGAAGGATTAAAGGCTGTTGGGAATGAATCCCATCTGGTCTGTTTGGACCATGGTTGGGAGGTAGGAATTTAACTTGCTGGTCAGAATTCCCATGGACATTTTTACTTTGCAGTCCATAAGGAAAATCTACCTGCAGTGTTTTTATTTTTCCTGGTTTGGATAGGACTATTGCATTGGAATGAAGCTTGTTGGAGGAAGGTAGTACAGAACAGATTTGTGTGCATGGATGGGGAGATGAATTTGAACTATTTTTTTGGTATAGTGCCATGAAGCCATCCATGCTTGGAGGATTTTAGCTTTTTGATGTTACCTGTTATTTCTTAGGTGTAGACAGGTAGAGTTTCAATTCTAAGGTGAGGTATGTGGTGATAATCAGGGAAGTTCTGAGCTCTATGTATGGTCTTTTTTTGTATAGAGTAATAGTTTTAGAATCATTTTAGAATTGATGGGCGTTTTAGATAATATTTGCTTATTTATTACTTTGGACAATCATTGTATCAGGTTTGTTACTTTTTTCAAAACACTTCTGACTACTCCATTTTAGGGTTTTCTCAGTGTTTTGCAGAAAAAGCACACTAAGCTTCTGCACTTTCTACCATGCAATGCATTATTTTGAGCAGGTGCATGCACACACACACACTTTACTAGCATTATAACCACCTTCTCCACAAGAACAACGCACATCTCTGCTACACAGTCAGCCCAGTGCACTAGAAACATGAATCCCCCCTGCTTACAAGTCTTTGAACATGCATTTAACTTGCTTAGGTCTAATTAAGAAGCCTTACTAGCACTGCAGTGCACATACAAAGAGGTTACAAATGACTAGCATCCTAGAGCTTTGTTTCCAGTTTCCCCATGGCTGACATCAGCTTTTTCCTGACTTTGCTTGTTTGCCTCCTGTCCCGATGTCTGCTATGTTACTAACCAAAATTCTTCCTGCTGATTTTGGTCCTGTGCCTTTGGTTTCTCTTAAAGGGATAGTAATACTTCGTTTTAACTTTATTTTATTTTGTAGGCATTAAAAAACATGAAGAACGATATAAGTCTTATATCTAAAACCTTTATGGTTTAAGAGATACTCACAAGCAAAGTTTCCCCTCCTGCCCCTTTTATCTAGTGGAAGCCATCTCTTCTCAGATATGAATCTGGTTGTAAGACTAGACAGATAACAGCAGGGGACAATCTTCTTTATATGAAAACAATGAAAGCCCTGCCCCCCTTGACAAGCTTTTCAGGTTTTTCCCTTATCTTAATTGAAGATTGACCCTCTGTGCAATCTACCTGGGCACCTCCCTTCTGCTTTGGCTGAGCAGTGTTACATCAGTAAAAGGGGCGGGAGGGGGACACTTTGTCATTGAATTACTCCTGAACTACAACTCTGACAGAATTGAAATAACACTCTCCAAAGTCCAAATACTATGATGATTAATTAGAGCTGCTTTTATTATGAAACATTACTATCTCTTTAAGCCTTCATTCATAGCTGCTGGTTTTGCAGTTCCTGTAGCTGTATCCTGCTGCTTCCATCAAAGAACAAGTGTGGCAATCCTGGTCCAGATCCGGGTCAACCGGCTTTGGCTATTCAAACTTGCAGTCAATAAATTTACCTACCGTTAGTAGCCACAGCAAGGTTGAACTGGTAGTCAAGATCACTTCCAAAGCATGCAGCCTACTTACTCTCTAGTAGCTCTCTGTAGCAGCTGTGTCTCCCCTGCAATCCAGTAGTACCACTGTCAAGTAACTGCCTAGTTTTCAAACCCCTAATAACAGAAGCTGGGAAACTACAAAGCTTAAGAAGGTCACAAGGAGCCTCACTAAGCATGTGGGCGAGATCCCTGTCGAGGTAATAAACAGAATGCTCCTACCATTGACGCAGTCATTGTCTGAAAATATTGTTACCATCCAAGCTTTTGTGGATTCTGGAGCCACTGGCCTTTTTATCAAGGAACCCTTTGCCATTGTTCATCAGATATCATTAATACCTAAATAAGCTCTAGTTCTTATCACCACCATGGATAGCATCCCCAGGGAACTGGACTTGTTAATCAATCTACCATAACGCTTCAAGTCCTTGTGGGTGCTTCATTTAAAGTGATCAACGCCTCTTGGAATCCTCTCATTCTAGATTTTCCCTGGCTCCAGCACTACAATCCTTATACTGATTGGAAGACAAGGCAAACTGAATGCTAGAGGGCTTCATGTAAATCACACTGTTTGGCCTACACTGCCCTTGCTTCTGCAGCAACTGAAGTCTGCACACAAGTGCATGAGCTATATACAAGGATGACACAGATGTTTTTTGCATAAAGAAGGCTGAGACTCTGCCTCATCACAGGCCATTTGATTGTCAATTGACCTTTTGCCAGGAACCACTCCTCTCCTAAAGGCCATACTTACCCACTTACATACCAGAGACCAAAGTCATGGAAGAATATTTTCGAGAGCAAGGCTTCATCAGACCCACTTCCCCCACCTGGTGCATTGTTCATCTTTGTCCAAAAGAAGGATGGCTCTTTAAGGCTATGTATAGACTATCATGGTCCTAATAAATTTACTGAGTGGAATAGCTGACCCCTGCCACTAATCTCTGAGCTGTCTAACAGACTTTTGGAGGTGCAATTATCTTCACCAAGTTGGACCTTCACAGGGCCTAATATCTGATTTGGATATGGGAAGAAGATAAATGGAAGACCAATTTTAACACTCTCTGGGCGCTAAGATTATCTTGTGATAAAATTTGGGTTATGTAATGCTCCATCTGTATTTTCCAAGACCCTTCAAGAACATCATGCTCAAGTTGCCCAGGTAATAGTCCACTTGTATGCCCATGGTTTACATGCAAAGTTTGAAATTGTGACTTTGAGAAGACGATTCTCCCCTTTCTGCAATACAGGATCTCCGCAGACCTGGAAACAGACCCAGGAAAGGTTGAAGCGATTAAGAAGTGGCCATTACCTTAGGATCTCGAAGCCATTCAACACTTTACTGGCTTTGCCAACTATAACAGGCATATCTTAGACTTCTATATTATTGTTGCTCCCATCACAAAGATGCCACATAAGGGAGTAGCCCATCAACACTGGTCTCCTGAAGCTTTGACAGCATCTGAGCTACTGAAAAGTTTCTTCATCCCGGCACCTATCCACTTGCACCCTGAGACATTTCATAATGCAGATGGATACTTCTGATGTGGCAACTGGAACAGTTCTGATCCAACGCTCTACTCATACATCCAAAATTCATCAAAGTTCTTTCTTTTCAAAGAAGTTCTCTCCAGACAAAAACAGCTTAAGTGGGCAGCCACAAGCTTCCTGAAATTAAAACAGCTACAAAAATGGCTTTACTTGACTTTCAGAAGAAACTTTGTTGGGAAATCAGGATCAAAAATATTGAGCGCTAAAGGCTCTCATAGAATGCGTCCACAGCTAATGGCCTGAACCTTCAAACTCTATCTCTAACAAGGTGATTTAGTAATGGGCAGTAACTATTTTCATATGTGTGTGCCCATAAGCACATGCAATCATTGCTCAGGAATGCATTTGTAAGGATGTGAAGGGTTAAATATGAAAGGGTTCTAATGAGGACAACATATTACAAACCTAATTAGGGGATGATTAATAGTGACCACCCTACAGCTTGGCATAGCAGGTTCCTGTAATGCTTTTTTTTATTTTAATTTGAATTGTCTGGACAACCACAAGGTTGGTACATTGGCATATTACTGTAAAGTGTTAAATAGTCCACCTATGGGTTAGTGAGATTTTAAAAATCTAGAAGGGCATTGTTTACATTTATAAGGAAGATATCTGTGCACGCATGTGTAATGGATGCATTTGTAAGGAAGATATCTGTGCACGCATGTGTAATGGATGCATTTGTAAAGAAGATATCTGTGCCTGCAAAACTGTAAAAAAACAAATGGATCCTGATCAGTGGAATATTTAGCAACATTTTCATGAGTTAATATTTCATCAATTCTAAAAGCATGGATTTGGAGCAAACACAATTTTCAGAAAATGTACAGTACTTATATACAACTAATATACTTACCTTGGAAGCCAGTTCATTTCTGGCTTTATTGTACTCGTCTACAGCATTCTGCAGCTCCGCTACTCGACCTTCCACTCTCTGTTCCAATAAAAAAAAAAAAAAATCTGTAAGCAAAATCCGTTTTCTTATGTTATTAGGCAAATACATTATAACACGCTGTGTGCCAGAGGGGTACACAACGCATTGCTTTGCAATGCGTTGCATAGGTGCTGGCACACAAAGGGTTAAATAGCCGTTATATTATCAAAACCTTGATAGAAACATAAGAAAATTAAAGGCACAGAAAAAAGTGTTATGTATAGGATTCACCTCAGAGTGTATGAATCAATGTATGCAATGTAAGTGACATGTGGGTAGGGGCTGATCGTACTAATGAAGTATGGCATAAAGTATCAAATGCCATCACTACTGGCACTCGGGAGAAAGAGCTAATTCAGTTATTCAATAAGAGTGTTCAGGTTTATAAATAGTCTACAGTAGCATTATTTATTAACCCCTTAAGGACCGGCCGCGCACACACAAGGCCGTCACTTGAGGATCACTGAGCATTTATTTATTTTATTTTTTTTTACCTGATCCGATTCCGGACTCCCCGATCAGCGTGAAGCTGCGCAGGGAGCCCGGAATTCCATGACGTACATGTACGTCCTTGGTCCTTAAGGGACCTCCACCTCATGAAGTACATGTACGTCACGGGTCGTTAAGGGGTTAAAGTTAATGTTCTAGTCTTTACTTTTTTTTTTTTTTTTTTTTTTTTTAATATAACATATAGCGCTACATTTCATTGCTTATTACTTACATATTTGTATTTGAAGAGCTATTGAAGCCAAAAGGATTCCCCTCCCACCCCTTTCCCGTGTCACGGATCCTCTGTGTCTGGTCCAGATGGAGAGGGGTGAGGGACAATCTTCAGTAAGCAAAAGCAAAATCCTGCCCTCCTTTGTCAAGGTAGGGGTAGGGTTTTCCTTATACTTACTGACTGAAGATTGTGACTCTCTGTATCTCTCCGGTTCCATGACCGGATTACATATCTAAGGGGAGGTGGCCAGGAGGGGCGGGAGAGGGATCCTTTCAGCTTGAATAGCTCTTGAACTACAAATATGTAAGCAATGAAATATAGTGCTATGTGTTATAAAAAAAGAGAATGCGGACACTAACTTCAATAGATGTATTACTATCACTTTAACATGTTAAATGAACTACTGTATTTTCTTACAGCCAAACAAAAACAATTTTATAAGGGAAACAACACCATTTGAGAAATTACTTATTAATAGATTCATGAATATACACAACATTTCCAGGTGTTGAAGAACTTTCAATGTCCACCCAATTTTTTCCAAACCTAAACATACAGTCTATGTGAGCACAGGAGAAAGACCTAGGCAGTGAACTTAATTTAATTTGAAGCCATTCTATTAATGTATAAAAAAATTTGAAGTCCTTTGCTACTAGCCAGACCTGAAAAGTTACTCGCCACTGCAAGACATAACATACCCACCAGGGCTGAATTTTCACTCACCATTGGCTAGTGGCGAGTGGAAATTTTGAGCCCTGATGTATGTATTCAAAAATCATCTTATACCTTGAAAACAATCTCAAAATCTTATAGAGGTGGTAGAGTATCTCTGAGATCATGGCCAAAATTTATCCAAAAATATCACCTCTAAACTGGAAATGCAAACAAAATGTGATGATGATATCTCATATGATGGAAGTGTCTCAAGGTCATTCCATACTGGTTAGCTATTATCCTATAGAATAATTCGCTAGGATGTTTGTCAGAAGCCATCATGTGCAGTAGAGACTGCCTGTACTGCAGTCATGCGCAGTACAGAGTGCACGAATGCGCCGCAGTGCATTCGGGCACTCTGTACTGCGCATGACTGCAGCATGGGCAGAGAGGCTCCGGGCACCAGCCGAGGCTGCTGGGTGGTACTGTGGCTCGTGTACACGGGCTTTTAAACTAGTATCCAAAATAAATAAAGAAAAACACTGTAATGGTGTATCAGTTATCAGTAACTCAAACCTCTTATTATGTATCAGGCATTATGGATCTTTTTGTGGTCGGAGTTGTATGAAGAGCCTAGTTACGTGACATGCTGACTTTAGACGCTCACGAGTGAATTAATCTAGGGACCCTCCACTTGGATCCATCCACCAATCTATCAGGCTCATCAGTATATCCCATCACTAGAGGTCACTGAATACTGCTTACCATTTGGTGAAATAATAGGTGCGTCATTGTAAAGTGCTATGAAGTAACAGCAATCAGATTTCACTGGATCCCCCAACTTAGTAATTGAGTGTTAGCCGCAGGCTGACATATTGTATATTCAATGTTCATATCGGTGATATGTAGATTGTATACGTATTGCACACTTTATGAAGCAATAGCTGGATAGATGGGATTATACACATATACATGCACCTGGTACACTTTGGCTGTGTAAATGAGCAGTGTTTTGTTTTTACTAACTGGGGATCTATGACTGAGACTAAGCTTACAATATTGTTTTAATAAATATCCATACTTATAAAAGGATTATATCTTGGTAGTGTTTTATTTATTATTAATAAAGGTTAAGTCTTAACAACCAGTTCTTTAGCATATCTATGTAATCTACTGAACTGGTCTCTTTTCAAGGTGATATTAAAATAGCTTAGTGGCACGAGCTTTGCAGTATAGTGACTGCCGTCTTTAGTCAACAGTTAAAAAAATAAAGAATGAAAAACACAAAATGATGTATTTCAGACCTGCAGTAATACAATACTACATTAATTTAATTATATCCTTGTGATAGATGTTATTCAGCTATTATATTCACCATTTCTGAAGCCCTTCAACTCGACATCCCAAATGACGAGCCTTCTTAAAGAAGGATCAGAATCCTGACATATCTATATATGCAGTCTCCTATAGCATCTCTGCCATTGACACTGCGACTGCATTGTGAGTACTGAAGGACAAGCAGACGATGGGTCTGAAAAGGACTTTGGGGCATGCTAGTTGGTTCTATGAGAAAGACTGAATTGAAAAAGTCTGAAGTCTAACAGTTCAGTTTAGTTGGGCTGTGAGCAAGTAAGTTAGATGCTAGTGAAGCATTTACTGAGGAAAAGCATCTTATCAGGAGTTTTCCATTCATCCATAAGGATCTGATTAAGAGAATGTTAATGGGTGGAGACACAGGAGGAGATTTTTTGCGCCTCTGGAAAATATCCAGAAAGGGAGCCCCCACATCAAAGAGGAGCATATCATCCTCATGGGAATCTCTATAAGCGCAATAATCCATGTCCTCATATTCACCATCATCACACACTTCTGAGGGCAATTTCTCCTCAGTGGATACCCCAACCACCGGAGAATCACCCATGAATACAGTGCAATCTGTTTATATGTCGGAACAGGCTTCCAGGAGTGAAATAGATCCTGGACAGTGGAAGGAATTTGGGCCACTGAAAATCGCAGTGTCTTAACCTGGGGAGGCTCTTGATCAGTACTAGAGGGGCAAGATGGAATAGTAGGGGACAATGCACATGAGAGGCATAGACACCCACCCTAAATATTCTCCAAGTAGCCCCATATGGCAAGAGAAACAAGGGGTGAGGGGGGTAATGGAAGCCCCAAATCCTTAGCCTTATATTTACCCCCATGGCCTTTATAGTCCGACATATTTTAGTCTTATATTATATAGTCTTATAGACTTCTCCGTTACTTGTTGCCTATTAATGCCTACAATGCTGTTTGCAGATTGCTGTGGCCCTCTTACCAAGGGAAAGGATATGATGTTTGGTTCATTAGAACTACAAGGTCCAAAGAAATCCAAGAAAACCTGAGCTGTTCCTGTTCTGGTTGTAGTTCTTCCAAAAAAAGTGTATCTCAACATGATAAATACACATTTTTGAGAGTGCCTGGATTACTAGGTGTATGGTTTTATTTGTTAACCTAGGTTTCTCTCTTAATTTAGAGTGTATATATTTTATATGCATGTATTACAAGTTTATATACAATTATAGATGCTACTTTTGGTAAAGTTGTAAAACGTTCCTTAAAGGGATAGTAATACTTAAAATGTAAAAAAAAAAAGAGATATGTTTTAGGGTTTATCCCCCTGACTAAAAACAAGGGTACTCCCACTGCTGAAAGGTGTTTCATTCAAAAGTTATTAATTTTCAAAGTTGAATTTTTTAGGTGCAATATCACAGTGGCCTGAAATTGTACAGTGGTGCTGTTGCTACACAATCCTATGGACAGCTCTGGTCCCGGGACCATAAATCTCCATAGGATGGTGTAGCAACAGCGCCACTGTACAATTTAAGGCCACTGTGATATTGCACCTAAAAAAATCAACTTTGAAAATTAATAACTTTTGAATGAAACACCTTTCAGCAGTGGGAGTACTCTTGTTTTACTCAGGGGGATAAACCCTACAACATATTTTTTTTTTTAAGTATTTTAAGTATTACTATCCCTTTAACCCAGTGTAAAAGGTACCCCTAGAATATATAAGGGTCTAGGAGACCCAGTTTATGCTTTGATTTGGAAAGGCATTGATACACCTTTGCCTCTCTATCATACTCTTCATTATTATTTTTGATTAAACACCTGTTTTTTTTCTATTTTCTTCAGCACTATGCTTTGATTTTTTCATTTGTGTAGTATTATTATATTATGTTTTATTTATGTAGCACCAACTTATGTGGGGTTGAAAAACATTGTTATAGATTTTAGACCTGTATATTTCACACAAGAAGTTGCAGTACCTTTTCTGTGGAATAACTGGAACGAACATAAAAGTTTCCAAGCTCCTGGTGATTATCGTCTTGGTTGTACAAATCTTTCAGTGTCTCTGGCTCTTGATGTTTGCAGAACTAACAAATATAAAAATGTAATACGTTATTATAACTGTACTTTTTTTCTGATGTATGAAACATAAAATCAAAGAAAATCAACAATAACACTTCTTTCTGCAGGACTCCAGGACAAAACTACTCCTACGGAGGTCAGCCAGTGTAGGGCTGCAACTAACGATTATTTTGAGAATCGATTAGTTGGCAGATTATTTTTTCGATTAATCGATTACAATGTAACACTATCCCTGAAGCACTGACAGCTCTGTACAATACAGTGTAACACTGTCCCTGCAGCACCGACAGCTCTGTACAATACAGTGTAACACTGTCCCTGCAGCACCGACAGCTCTGTACAATACAGTGTAACACTGTCCCTGCAGCACTGACAGCTCTGTACAATACAGTGTAACACTGCCCCTGCAGCACCGACAGCTCTGTACAATACAGTGTAACACTGCCCCTGCAGCACTGACAGCTCTGTACAATACAGTGTAACACTGTCCCTGCAGCACCGACAGCTCTGCACAATACAGTGTAACACTGCCCCTGCAGCACCGACAGCTCTGCACAATACAGTGTAACACTGCCCCTGCAGCACCGACAGCTCTGCACAATACAGTGTAACACTGCCCCTGCAGCACCGACAGCTCTGCACAATACAGTGTAACACTGCCCCTGCAGCACCGACAGCTCTGCACAATACAGTGTAACACTGTCCCTGCAGCACCGACAGCTCTGTACAATACAGTGTAACACTGTCCCTGCAGCACCGACAGCTCTGTACAATACAGTGTAACACTGTCCCTGCAGCACCGACAGCTCTGTACAATACAGTGTAACACTGTCCCTGCAGCACGGACAGCTCTGTACAATACAGTATAACACTATCCCTGCAGCACCGACAGCTCTGTACAATACTGCAGGAAGACTTTCTCTACAGAAAAAAAGTGAATAAAACAATAATAATAATTATAGGCAATTAAACTTTAAATAGTAATACATTGCAGAGCTTTTCAAGTCTAAATGGAGGCTGATTATCACTTAACCCTGTGAGTGACAGAGACATGCAGAGAAAAAGATTCAGATGTTCTTCTGGCTCCCCATTAACCCTGTGAGTGCCAGAGGTGTGTGTGTGTGTGTGTATAAAACCCTTTGCTCCACACTCCTGTGCCACTGAAAGAGTTAAGTGAAACCTGAACCTCACATCAAGTCCCTCCCTATGGTGAGTGATCAAGATCTTGTCCGTTATAACCTCCAAAAACACAAAGTCCCTGGGCCACACTGCAGCACCCCCTAAATGGGCCATGTTTGGTTTTGGCTCCCCAGCCCTTGATCCTACTGGCCCTGCTTTTATACTGTATTTTCACATTTGCACAATCTGTTGGTGAGGAGATGCAGGAACGCAGACTAGAATTCCTGCCCCCGCCTGTTCCCAGACCGGTTAGTTGCTCCCCCTGCCTGCAGCAAGCTAGCAGTGTATATTGTAATCAGATGACTGGTTCCACACAGCCTGGAAAGTCCCTACAATCCCCACAGCACTGCAATGGTTTTTACTTTCACACCATGCAGGCATCTGTTATTAACTGCTGCGTTGTGTGCCCAAGATTCCCAAGCACCTTCACTCACCAGGGCCGGATTTACATCTCAGGAGTCTGTAGGCACAGAAATCTGAACCCCCCCCCCCCCGATATATTTTTTATTCAGCCACTTAAAATGTCATCTGAATTTTAAAATGGTAATAGGAATCTCTGTGATTGGAGGGTTAGAATTGGTTAGTTACTGAGTTGGGTATCTCGATGGTGACAGAAGAAAAAAGCAGTTGTGGTCACTCTGTGGGATCATAATGCATGTACAGAAAATTTGTTAAGCTTCCAGACATAGTGCCAAGTAAGAAAGTAGATCTGAGTGTAGTACACTTATTGCTGAGTGCCTGAGAGGCGTTTAATATTATATATTGTAGCCCAGGTCTTCTCTTATATGTTAAGACTGCAAGCAGACAATATAACTGTCAGGTAGGAAAGTAGAACACACAGAGAATATTATGGCAAGATCCACAATTTGCCAGCATCAGGGAGACAAATCTTTTTCTGTTAGCTCAGATAGCATCACCAGCTATCAGAGCTTCAAGCATTTGATGGATATCCACATTATCATATAATTGCCCCATGTGAATGTGATAATTCAGATTTCAACATGCAGACACTGAACATCATAAACTCGCTGAAGGTTAGGGCGAAGTAGGCATATTTTTGCAATTTCACACAACAAACAACATCATCATGTCCAGCCCACATGGAGATACCCAACCTTAACCAGTAACTAACCCATTCAATTTCATACCCGGGCCACGGCAGCGGTGCACAGCCGGGCGCCGGCTCGCTTACCTCAATCAAGGGGGTTAAGGTTAACTTAAGTACCGTGGCCTTTGGGGCCGACTCTCGACGCCGATTCGCCAAACCTAGCGTGCTGGCCTGGCTACAACAACTCGCTGAGCGCGCCTCACTGCACTGCTGACTTCTCATCAGGACTGGAGTAGGATGTCCGTCTCACAGGTGTCATGTTTTGTTCGTCCGGGGCGGGACCGGGACCGTGGTGGGCAGAGCTGCGGCTCCCTGCATGCTGACTGCACTGTGTGGAGTGGTCGAGAGGAGGAGTCGAGGACTGCCTGGAGGCCGGACTCCGTAGGCGGGGCAGCAGCAGTACTGTCTGTTCCGTCAGTGATTCATTCAAACAAGTGAGGACTGGAGGAGTGGACTACTCGAGTCGTCACTCACTCAAGTAAACGTAGTTATATACGCAGCCTCCTTGATGACACTGCTGACTCGGAGGCGGCACGGCTCTTATAATGTCTCACTCAGACTCAGTTTACAGACTACAGTGTCTTCTTCTTAGGTGTCAGAGTGGACTCTAGTAAATGTATGCAATCTATTGCGGTGCCAGCGCCTCTTTTGACACTGTCACTCACACTGCAGACTCTGAGGCGGCACAGCACTTATCTCACTCTACTCCCCCCTGCACAACTAATTGATAATGAGAATAGTTGGCAACGATTCTCTTTATCGATTTAATCGGTTAGTTGTTGCAGCCCTAAACCAGTGGGAGGTTTTTCAGGTCTTGGAGTCCAGCAGCCAAAAATTATGTCTTCCCCTGTCTGTGGACAATATAGCCAGTACGTATCCAAGATTTATCTTGGAGGTAAAATTCACAAAGAATTAATTCATAATAGCAATTAGTATTTTATGCACATATTTAAATAAATTGAGGATTATTATTAGGTGATGTTGCTATTGCTTTCACACTTTGAATTCCAGAGGGGTATGCAATGTGTTGAATACCCCTCAGGCACTCCAAGGGTTAAAAAAAGCAAACATTATTACACCTTTATAAAAAGCAATCTTTGCCATATAAAAGAAAGTTTTATAACTTTAGTTAAATATAGAAGTTGACATTTAAAGGGGATCTCTCACATCTTTACAAGTAATGCTCATTAGTTAAAGCATTTAGCAAATAAGTTTACAATGTTATTAATTTTTTTAACCCCTTAGTGACCGGCCTCGTGCAAGCGCGGCTAGTAAAGAAGTGAGAGATCCACTTTAAATACAGACAGAAAAGTATACAGTTCGTAAAACATTTATAACCGTAGCTTTCCTTCCTTGACCATACATAGTATAAAATAGTGCTTTCAGCCTTTTACTGCTAAATGCTAACCTTAATTTTGACAATTAGTTTAAAAAGATGTTACTTAAAGGAAAAATAAAGAGGTATAAGAAGTGAATGTATAACACTTAAATATGTATTGTCTTTTGAGAAACCACTACTTAACCCTGGCCATAAAAATAAAACATTTTGTACAGAGAAAGATCTATTCCATTTGATTCATCATACAATGCCAATACAGTTGAGACCTGTAGTAAAGGTTACATTTACAATAATTATGAACATTCTATGCTTTACAATAGTTACTGGAAAAAGAAACAGGTCAGTGTCAAAATTAGGATCTATAATGATATCTATCCTACGGAATCTTTATGTTGCTTATGTGGTATTCACTTGCTCCACTTCTGTATACAAGAAGGTTCTTTTTATGTATGCTTTGATCTACCTGAAATGCTGCATTTGGACCAGGAAGAATGAATATTTAAGAAGCTGAATAATGTCCCTTGTCAAATAACATAACTTATAGTAGGTGCAGCAAAGATTACAGTAGCGGATTTCTTACTCAGAGTAATGCATGTCACAGTATGTGTGCTTACATGGGAGTATGCTTTGCACCTAATCAGGTGCTCATTGTATTCTGTGCACCTGCTGTACTTTCCTTTAATGCAGGTACGCAATGAGTTCCCAATGGGCCAATTAGATGTACTTGATGCACTAGAAAAACGGGACCTATATAGAGCAAAGTCCTAACATGAATTTGCTCCCATTTTGGAGGGAAACAAAGTGCAATAACAAAAGTCAACATTTATAAAGAGGTTATAATTTAGTCTTACCTGTCTATATAAACTCAAAGCTACAGGATGGTTCTGCAATGTCATGAAGAATTCACCTCGATTAAACTCATGTTTCATATAGGACACAACAGTATACACTATGGAAAAGAAAAGGATTAATTACAGCATAATATATCAAGAACACATTATTTTACGAAAATCATTTTTATATTTCCAGCCATATAAACACACACATTCAGTGTTTTTTGCAGTCTGCCAGAAAGCTGTAGTAAAGAATCTTCCTAACCCTTTGGATACTTCAGCTGTGTCCATGGCCTTGCTTCCAAGAAGCTAAAATGCCTATAAGATATATCTATCAACTAAACTTACCAGAAAGTAAGCAATTCAAATAAAAATTATACAAATTAAATAGGTACACAATATATCATTCATATATAGCATACTAGTTGAAGAGCCCGTTACACGGGCCACAGTGCCGGCCGGTTGCGGTGCAGTCATGCACAGTGGAGACTGCCCGCGGCGCATGACTGCACCTCTCGCAGCTGTCTCTATTGCGCATCACGGCTTGTGACAAACTTTAGCGAATTGTTGTATAGGAATGGGAATAAAACCTGCGCTTATTCAAACAAGTTAAAGCAAGGAAATTGCAACACAAATTGACCAGGTACTAACAAAACATGGTAGATTTTAGCAGGCTCGGCCTACTCCCTGGTTGAGCATTTTTGGTCCAAAATTTGGCTGGCACTGCTTTAAAAAACACCCAGAAACTAGCTAGCTTCAAACTTCATGTGACTTGATATAATACTGGATATTGTCTCCCCCACCTTTACCTTACATCAGAATCCAACTATGAAATAATATATTGCCATACACAAAATTACATTTCTCAAAATATGGACTCTGTGGCTGCAAACAAGGGCACACTGCAAATATGATACTCTTTCATGAACTGTGATTATAGACACTGAAAACAACTTTATATAATTAATCTGCACCCAAATACATAGAGATCTTGTGTATATCCTCCATCATCTGATTTCCTTATATATGTTCTTTTTCTATTTTTAATCTTTCTCTTCACTGAAGTCATAAACATTATATTATCACTAATTTATATCAGTATGGCTTGGTAAGTTATGCATACCATCTATGTGTTGTACTTCTATCATCTGTATCAAGACAATACTTTAAATAGAAGAAAGTTAAAAAATATGTAATAAAACTACTTAAAAAAACAACAAAAACTATATTCTATTTCCATCAAAAGGTTTCTTGACTTAATACAGTTATTTCCTCAACACTACTACATAGAAGCTAAATGTATATATTTCTATATTTCTAAGGGTCACAGTGCCACTGCCAGCCGGTCGTGGTGCAGTCATGCTCAGTAGAGACTGCCCACGCCACGGCTGATACAGAGGGGCAGCCTCTACTGTGCATGACTGCGTTGTTACACACGTTTTAGCAAATTATTATATAGGATATCCGTTTTGATTCTGTATTTACTTTAGACAGTAATGTGTCTCTATTTATTGGATATATCCATAGATAGCTGTAAATGTGATTAGTTCTGGATTGAATACACTATCCTCTTATTATACCTCTACAAATACATGTAGTGCACAGACCAGACAAACCAAACCAGATCAGTGCTAGTAAAGACTTACCAAGGTCAGTATCTCCGCTCTCAATTGCTTTGCTCAGAGCAAGATTACTTCTTTTCATCTTTAATAGTAATGGAACTTGATCCTCTGATTTTGGTTCATATTCTAAAAGCTGAAAATATTTTAACAATACAATTTTCAATGAAATCTAGCAAAAATTATGATTGAGGACAACACACAAACTTTTCACTGACGTAAAATGTTTGGTTCATGTCACAATAGACATTCAGTAATGAATGCGACACTAGGATACAAACGATAGCTGCACAAAACTGCAAAAGGTAATGTCACCTTAGTTATCTGAAAACATTAAATAGTTAATCGCATTGCCAGCCAAATTTACTGGATGGTTGTGACAATAGAGAGCATTTCTGAATCAGCAGCATCTGCATTTCCAACAGCCCACCTAGTTTTAGGCTAAAACAAGATTCATAATTTCACTGGGTTTCCCCATACCCAAAAATATCACCATGTTATAATGAGGAATCACTTATATTCTTGCAGCTACTTACTTGATTTCTTATGATCCCTACAGCTGAACCTGCACTGCTGAGCCTGACAGAGGAAATGCTCAGTAGCTTAATATGTGGCCAAACTGGGTGGAGACACCACTTAGGATGTCTCAGTCCCATTGCAGGAGGGGCAATTCACAGTGAATATGGGATGAATCTACACTAGCTTATCTTACTTTCATCACTCGGTGTCTGGATTAAAAGAAGGATCAGGGAGAAGGTAAATCAGTTCAGGAGCATCCTCCAGTCCAAAAACTCTAACTGATGTCACTTTTCATACAGTGCCTTATCTAAATCCCTAACAATCTACAAATACATAGTATGTGAGGCTCCATCTGTCCTCTGGAGCTAGAATGGACATGTGAAGAGAACATACATGTACTGTGGGAATTTTTTAACCAGATGACAAATGAAGTCCCTAAGCTTCATTACAGCAAGACCTGTAAGGTTAGAGGCCCTATAAGGTCAGCAAATGAGTCTACCAGAAATGTATCTATCTTTCTCCATCAGATCCTCTTCAAGCTGATGATCAGAAAGATTATATTTCAGATAGGACTCTTGATTCTAATTAACACTTTGAGTGCCAGAGAGGTATGCAGAGCAATGTGTTAAGTAACCCTCTGGCATTCAAAGGGTTAATGACAAAATTATGGGCTAGAAAAAAAACTCTTGGGAGCCTGAGAAAAATGTTCATGCTCAAAAGTCATTCAATCAAAGTTATCCTGAAAAAGCAAAAAGCAATAGGAGTAAAGTATAGAGTGAGTATAGAGTGATGTCTAGAGTCAACCCTAGGTCAGCAGGCATGTGAGGCTAGTGATCTGTTCAATGTGGTACTGTAGATGATGGATAGCCCATGTTGTCAGTGTAAGGTTAATAAATCCTAGGATATTCCGCAGTTTGGCATATTCTAGGACCTTCTGGCTCCATCTTGACTTCTTTGATAAGCCAGATTGCTTGCCTGATAATTGTGGATTTCTGTGATAATCAAGCATTCCTAACATTAAAATCCGTACCTGTGTGGCAAAAATTAAGTAAGAACAAGAGATGAACCTGATGGAGTTGAATTACCAGACTTAACTGTATACAGATATATTTTAATATTATTTGCTTCCCTTTGCCTGGCTAATTAGGAATGTTTCTAACATATGGTGTGAACAAGTTGTTTGTTTTGTGCGAGTTACCTGGATGTCAAGAGAATATCCCATTTGCACATAGTTGTTTCATTTTTTGAATTGTAAAAACCTTTTTTGTTTTGTATGACTCCTTCTCAACGTGGCTATGTCTCATCTCTGCTCCCTTGTTATACAACCTTTACTCTGTATAACTATGCTTGCTCTCTGCTTCTTGCTTACTGCAAGTGTTCCTGCACACATCCCATAACCTTTTAAACATTGGGGCTTAACCTCTGCAGGTGATTGGGCCCAAGGATGATGTTCCACTGGTCCAGCTACTGGATTCCTCTCTCTGGAGAAGAGCTAATAACACATATCTATAATCGGGTTGTGAATATATTTATACTGTTGAAACACTACTGGTTCTAGGAATTATTTAGCATCTATGCCGATTTCTCTTTCTGTATCTTTTCCTTGTGAATTTTTGCCTATGATATGTAGGGTTATAAAAAATAAAATACACAGAACTTCTAGAGCTGCTGTTGTTAGAGTGGTTGCAAAGAATACACTACCTACTTAAACACCAGTACAATATACAAAGGATTAATAGAGAGAGCAAACTGGTACACTGTCTTCAAATAACATGATACTGTTAACATCTGAACCCACAAGTAGTCTTACACCCACACAGGCACACAAACACACAGAATCAACATGGTTAGTGTAAAGTGGTGTTTCTCAAACATAGTCCTCAAGTACCTCTATGACTGCGAGTCTGAAGGCTTCTCAGTCCAAGGAAAGCTGTGTAATTAGAGTATCTTTCATATAGATTAGTTAACCTATGCTCAGGTAGGGAAAAGGGGAGCAGTGTATCTTCGGAAAAAAGCAAATGTTTAATGATGAATACATCAATTTGTTGGGAGCTCATCCCAACAAATCTTAAATATGTACAGTTAGATTTTCATTTTTTTTTTTTATATGAATTTCAAGATCCAGTAAATTCAGCGGGTATCTTCTTCTTCTCACGCCTTTCTTCCTTTATAATTCCCACTGATGACTGAAGGCAATTTTGAATGAGCAGCATGGACTGAGAGGGGTGTGAGCTTCTTGAGTAATGGCAATAGGATTTAGTTTTTTTTAAACGGGAACTACCACCCCACACAATCTTTATCTTCACTAAGTCCCCATCTGGCGACTAGCTGCTTAGTAGCCCTAGTCGCCAGAATAATTACCTTACTTAATAGATTTCTCCTCTCTTCCATGGGAGACATGCAGGACGGAGCGTGGACATCTTGCCATTGTGACATCCGCGCGCCTGTGCTGTCAGTCCCAGCCGGAGCCAAATGGCTCCTGGCAACGCCTCTTAGAGCCGGGTGGGACTGACAGCGCAGGTGCGCGGACGTCACAATGGCAAAATGTCCGCGCTCCGTCCTGCCTGTCGCCCATGGAAGAGAGGAGAAATCTATTAAATAAGGTAATTATTCTGGCAACAAGCACTACTAAGCAGCTAGTCGCCAGATGGGGACTTAGTGAAGGTAAAGATTGTGTGGGGTGGTAGTTCTGCTTTAAATATTTGCATGTGAAAAAGAGATGCGAGAACAAAAATAAAAACACATATCTGTTTTATTTACTTCCCTTAGTATGATGCTTTATTTATCTCACTATTGTCCCTTTAAAACCCACAGTTAGAGGTACTTGAAGTCTGAGAAACACTGTTGAAACATGTGTTCTCATGAGCCATCCATAACAAAACATACCTTAATGGCCAACTCTGTTCTTCCACAGTCACATGCTTTGGATGCAATCTCAGAGTATGAAATTCCTGTGGTATCCCCAAGCTTTTGATTAATGGCCTGAGCCACATCTTCATCAGATTTTTCTTTTTGCTGAACCTACAACATATCTACATTTCAGTCTTACTTAAGATGGAAAAATCAAGAAAATAGTCTAAAAATAAAATTCAAAGTATGTACCTTGTAACAAGCCCAATGAGCTAAAATTCGACTGACTCCTTCAAAGTCTGAAAGCTTTAAATATTCACAAATTTTAACAGCAAGAGGATAAAGTCTTCTTAGAACTAACCTGAAGATAAATCAAAAAGATCACCATTAATAATGAAAAAGATCAGATAGCCATGTAATTTGTCAACTGTTTTGCAGTTCAAGAGAAAATTCTAACAAGATAAACAGCTGCATACACGCTTCCTCATCTTTTCTTCTCGAAAAGTTCAATAGAAACCAGCACTCTGTTAGATGTTTGACCTACCATCCACCATCCAAACTACCAAGTTGTCTGTATGGTACCTCAAAAAAAAGATGAGGAAAATGGGGGCATCATAAATAGGGTATTAATGTATGAATCAGTTCACACAGGGCCGGCCCTTACATGGGTCCCGGTGAGTCCATGGACCCAGGCGGCACTCTGACAGGGGCGGCTATTTCGAGGAAGAGCCAGAAGGAGAAGAGAGAGAGAGAGCATAGAAGAGAAACAGGCAAAGGGGGGGAGAAAGAGACACAAGGGGTGAAAATAGGGGAAAAAAGAGGCACAAGGGGTGAAAAGAGGTGGGAAAAGAGGCACAAGGAGTGAAAAAAAGAGGAACAAGGGGTGAAAAAAGAGACACAAGGGGGGAGAAAGAGGTACAAGGGGTGTAATAAGAAAAGGGGGAGAAAGAGGTACAAGGGGTATAAAAGGTAAGGGCGGAGAAAGAGGTACAAGGGATGTAAAAAGGTAAGGGGGGATAAAGAGGTATAAGGGGAGTAAAAAGGTAAGGGGGAGAAAGAGGTATAAGGGATGTAAAAAGGTAAGGGGGGAGAAAGAGGTACAAGGGGTGTAAAAAGAGACACAAGGGGGAGAAAGAGGTACAAGGGGTGTAATAAGAAAAGGGGGAGAAAGAGGTACAAGGGGTGTAAAAGGTAAGGGCGGATAAAGAGGTACAAGGGATGTAAAAAGGTAAGGGGGGATAAAGAGGTATAAGGGGAGTAAAAAGGTAAGGGGGGAGAAAGAGGTATAAGGGATGTAAAAAGGTAAGGGGGGAGAAAGAGGTACAAGGGGTGTAAAAAGAGACACAAGGGGGGAGAAAGAGGTACAAGGGGTGTAATAAGAAAAGGGGGAGAAAGAGGTACAAGGGGTATAAAAGGTAAGGGCGGAGAAAGAGGTACAAGGGATGTAAAAAGGTAAGGGGGGATAAAGAGGTATAAGGGGAGTAAAAAGGTAAGGGGGAGAAAGGTATAAGGGATGTAAAAAGGTAAGGGGGGAGAAAGAGGTACAAGGGGTGTAAAAAGAGACACAAGGGGGGAGAAAGAGGTACAAGGGGTGTAATAAGAAAAGGGGGAGAAAGAGGTACAAGGGGTGTAAAAGGTAAGGGCGGATAAAGAGGTACAAGGGATGTAAAAAGGTAAGGGGGGATAAAGAGGTATAAGGGGAGTAAAAAGGTAAGGGGGGAGAAAGAGGTATAAGGGATGTAAAAAGGTAAGGGGGGAGAAAGAGGTACAAGGGGTGTAAAAAGAGACACAAGGGGGGAGAAAGAGGTACAAGGGGTGTAATAAGAAAAGGGGGAGAAAGAGGTACAAGGGGTATAAAAGGTAAGGGCGGAGAAAGAGGTACAAGGGATGTAAAAAGGTAAGGGGGGATAAAGAGGTATAAGGGGAGTAAAAAGGTAAGGGGGAGAAAGGTATAAGGGATGTAAAAAGGTAAGGGGGGAGAAAGAGGTACAAGGGGTGTAAAAAGAGACACAAGGGGGGAGAAAGAGGTACAAGGGGTGTAATAAGAAAAGGGGGAGAAAGAGGTACAAGGGGTGTAAAAGGTAAGGGCGGAGAAAGAGGTACAAGGGATGTAAAAAGGTAAGGGGGGATAAAGAGGTATAAGGGGAGTAAAAAGGTAAGGGGGGAGAAAGAGGTACAAGGGGTGTAAAAAGGCAAGGGGGGAGAAAGGTACAAGGGGTGTAAAAAGAGACACAAGGGGGGGAGAAAGAGGTACAAGGGGTGTAATAAGAAAAGGGGGAGAAAGAGGTACAAGGGGTATAAAAGGTAAGGGCGGAGAAAGAGGTACAAGGGATGTAAAAAGGTAAGGGGGGATAAAGAGGTATAAGGGGAGTAAAAAGGTAAGGGGGGGAGAAAGAGGTATAAGGGATGTAAAAAGGTAAGGGGGGAGAAAGAGGTACAAGGGGTGTAAAAAGAGACACAAGGGGGGAGAAAGAGGTACAAGGGGTGTAATAAGAAAAGGGGGAGAAAGAGGTACAAGGGGTGTAAAAGGTAAGGGCGGATAAAGAGGTACAAGGGATGTAAAAAGGTAAGGGGGGATAAAGAGGTATAAGGGGAGTAAAAAGGTAAGGGGGGGAGAAAGAGGTATAAGGGATGTAAAAAGGTAAGGGGGGAGAAAGAGGTACAAGGGGTGTAAAAAGAGACACAAGGGGGGAGAAAGAGGTACAAGGGGTGTAATAAGAAAAGGGGGAGAAAGAGGTACAAGGGGTGTAAAAGGTAAGGGCGGATAAAGAGGTACAAGGGATGTAAAAAGGTAAGGGGGGATAAAGAGGTATAAGGGGAGTAAAAAGGTAAGGGGGGAGAAAGAGGTATAAGGGATGTAAAAAGGTAAGGGGGGAGAAAGAGGTACAAGGGGTGTAAAAAGAGACACAAGGGGGGAGAAAGAGGTACAAGGGGTGTAATAAGAAAAGGGGGAGAAAGAGGTACAAGGGGTGTAAAAGGTAAGGGCGGAGAAAGAGGTACAAGGGATGTAAAAAGGTAAGGGGGGATAAAGAGGTATAAGGGGAGTAAAAAGGTAAGGGGGGGAGAAAGAGGTACAAGGGGTGTAAAAAGGCAAGGGGGGAGAAAGAGGTACAAGGGGTGTAAAAAGGCAAGGGGGGGAGAAAGCGGTACAAGGGGTGTAAAAAGGTAAGGGGGAGAAAGAGGTACAAGGGGTGTAAAAAGGTAAGGGGGGAAGAAAGAGGTACAAGGGATGTAAACAAAAACATTACAGTTCTATGTGGTTTTAGGGGCAGGAGAGGGGTTAATATAATTAAGGATGTGGTGTGTTTTGGTGGGTGTGGTTTTGGTGTGCAGAGGGGGAGGGCAGCATTTCATCCTTGGACCCAGGCAGCACATTGTCTTGGGCCGGCCCTGAGTTCACACTTCCTAAAAAGTATTTTCTCACAAGAAATGTTGGTCGGAAAACGAGCTTATATTTGTACCATAGCAACAATCCGAAAAGTCTAACTGCTGCACAGACTCCTTTTAAGTAGTCATAACATATCTATTATTAATTGCTAGTATTACACAAATTATCAGAACTGGAGAAAACTCGACCAAAATATCAAAACTGTTAAGACTCTCCAATTATTATGATTAGTTGTAGGAATACACCATCAGGTTAATATAAATTGTTCAAAACATTTTGCATCAAACAAAGAGTAATATTATACAACTAGTTGAAGAGCCTGTTACACGGGCCACAGTGCCACTGCCAACCGGTAGCGGTGCAGTCATGCTCAGTAGAGACTGCCCACACCGTGGCTGATACAGAGCTGGATGCTCCTTCGGAGCGCCCAGCTCTGTTTCAGCCTTGGCACGGGCAGTCTCTACTGAGCATGACTGTGGTGTTACACGCGTTTTAGCGAATTATTATATAGGATGATCTAAAATAAATGCATATGTCGAATTTTATATGGTGATTCCGATGTCCAAGAATTCTTTCACCCCTCGGTTGAAAAAAAAAAAAAAAAAAAAATCACTCTCCATAGTGAACACTTCCAGGCATAGGGGTGACGTACATCTTTAACAATTAATAACACTTGCTTTTCAGTATGTGTGTGTGTACGTGTGTGTGTGTGTGTGTGTGTGTGTGTGTGTACCAATCAATTAACTAATAGTGAAAAAGTATGCTCTTTTCTTGAAAGCAATCAGTATTGTTATCAGTCTATATTGTAGACCAAAAAAACAGGAAACGATATGGTGTACCACTTTGATAAATAGACAATCATCAGTATAAAAAGAGGGGTCATTACCTTTCTAACCAAAAGAATATTCCATATTGAGCTGTATGAGAAAAAGCATACATTTTTATATTTCACTCTAATTTACTTGGTAAACCCATATAGAATATATACTATTTTTTAAGTAGGGCTTTCTTTTGAGGCCATATTTATATGTTCAACCCATCGTTTGATAAAATATAAAGTGGAACAAAATTGGGAAAAAAACAAAACACAAAAAACAAAAAAAAACAAACAAAAAAAAAATTTGAAGAGTTGGGAGCTGTGTTCTCTGTCTCACGATCAGAGTGAGGAGGAGAGAGGCAGAGAACAGTAACAAAGGCAATGTTTACAGACATTGCCTTTGTTGTGTGGCTCTATTTGCACATGATAGCAACAAAACCACCAGGGAACTGCTGGAACTGACTGCTCTTGTAAGAGAGCAGGCTGTTACAGCATTCCCACCATGATCACAATTGGCCCTGAGGAAACCGGTGATCATAACCCATAACGGGCCAGGAGCTCATCCATACTTGTTAGATGAAATTCTGTGACCGTGCTGACATGTCATGCATTGTTAAGGGGTTAATTAGCAAAATCAATCATTCAAAGGCCTAGACTAAATTGCAGTTGGCAAGTGTTCTCAAATTGCTTTCTCTATCAGATTCAGGTGGAAGTCTATGAGGAAATCTGTCGATAAAACCCTTGACACAGTTATAAAAAGCAAAGTAGTCCAGGCCTAAATAAAAAAAAATAAATTCTTGAAATAAAAAATGGCTAATACAACATACAGGTGATTTTAGAAGCGTTTCAAAAATCGCCAGAGTTTTAGATGAGATGGTTCCTTCAATAATATATCTTGACTCATACATATTAAAAAGCACAAAATCAAAAAAGGAGTTTTATTCATAAAATGGTCTAGATTACATCATAGGTGATAAATATTACCAATGACTTACACAGTGTCAAAATTATGCTGACCACTCCTGCATCAATACGCCTTTTTCAATTTAACCCCTTAACGTCCACTGACGCGCCAGGACAGTCACTGCTATTTTTCTGTTAAGGACCAGTGACGGTCCTGGTGCGTCAATTATTTTTTACTCACAGTGCTCCTGCATGAGTTCTGAGTAGTAGCAGGGACTGAAATTGACCACAGCGATCACTATCAGTCCCCCGTTCGGCGTGCCGGCGGATGTGATCAGTCATGTGGGCCGGCACGACAAAATTTGCTATCTGGTCCTTAAAGGACCAAACACCCCGGGACCACTGGCCCTTAAGGGGTTAAAGGAGAAGCAACACCTCATAATAACAACAATCCAGACCTAACTTATTATGGCCATAAAATCTTAATGGCTTCTGCTAATTCTTCCTCTGTTTTTTGGAAGTAATATGTCAGGTCCTTGGAGGCAGACATGACAGTTGTTAGCAGGATCATAGGACCTCAGAACACTACTTACTGCATATGTTACTCTTAACTCTTTAAGGACCAGAGGGTCTGAAACACATTGTTTCACAATGTGTTGCTCATCCCACTGGTCCTAAAAGGATTAACTAGTCTCATGCACGCCACCTGCTTCAGTTTAAAAAACTGCATGTAAAATTCATAGGGGCATTAAGATGTTATCTCTAAAACAAAGTTATAAAAGGGAAAAATTTCATAGGGGGCCTTTAGGATTTTCTGGTGATAGTAAGTAAAGCAGTGGGTTATTATTGTTAGGTGGTATTACTTATCCTTTAACTGTATATTCAATTTACAACAGCACAGTGATCCCTTTCCTTCAACTGATTTTCAATTCAATGACAAAGGTTATCCACTAGATTTAATTTCATTATTTTATACGACAGCTTCCTGTGTGGCACTGTATCAAATGCCTTTGCAATGTCTAGATATACTACATCTACTGTTCAATCATTATCTAGGTTCCTACTACTTCTTCACTTAAGCTGAATAGATTTATTCGGCAGGATCTATTCCTCATAAAACCATGTTCACTGCCACTAATAATTTTGCTTTCCATTTACTGAATATAATCCCTTATCTCTTTAAGAAATGTTTCCACTATAGAGGTCAGACTTGCGGGTCTACAGTTCTCAGGCTCTGTTTTAGTGCACTCCTTAAATAAAAGCACCATACTGATTTTACTTCAGTCTTGTGGTAAGTAGCATATGGTGATTATTTAAAGACTAAAGCTGCCCAAATCTCCAGAAGACTGCCACCAGAACTGGGTACTCTGTCAGTCTTAAGTTTTCAAAGTCTTCCCTTTAACTCTTCTTGAGTTAGCCCACTTGGCTGGAATGCAACCCGGAAGTTATAATCTTCTGAGTTGCATGTGCAGTTCCCAGAGACTCGATATGTGGGGATTCCAAGCCTAATACGGAGGGTCTATGGGAACCTGCTTACAACAGAACTGAAAGCTGGACTGCGGGACTTTAGTCTCACAGTCCTGTTCCATCCTGATCTAAGACTAGGGTCTATTTTCATATCCTTTGCACTGTTTCATCTGCAGGTCTGCTTTCAGAGAGCAAGTTTTCTTATAGGGCACTGTTCACGTGATAGCTGCCCTTTAACTCTATCCTCCTCTTTTTTCCACCACATGACCTTTCACCTTTACCCAGTTCCTATCTATCCCACTTTTTCTTGCTATACCCTTCCCCAATGTATTGTATTGAATATTTTATTTAAATAGCGCCAGTGTACTTGGCACTTTACAGTTTACATTTGCTATAGAAGAGGTACAATAAGTGCGGTGATTAAGTGCTTATAAAAGACAATCATAAGGGGAAAAACAGGCGAGTATACATAAGAATAAAAGGTCCCTGCCCTGTAGAGCTTACAATCTAAGTAGATGAAATGTAGATGAAAAGCTCATTCAACCTCCTAAAGCATTCTATGCCCTAGCAAGGCAGCTCCATTCTGTTTAGGTAAAATGCATCAGTACCATTAAGTCTATACACAAGAGCAAACTCAACCCAGAGTGTATAAGAGATGGGGTTCATGACAATCTGTATCCTCAAGGAGTTATACATTATATTAGGAACAGCATGCAATGAGAGGCTGGGTGGTATTTCAGCAGCGGTCATCAAGAAATAGGGAACACAAATTCCCCCTTTTTCCACAGCAAATTGCTTGTAACACAGCGCTATAATATTTTAAAGGACAAAAACCTAACCACAGATCTGATTAGGTTTCTCTCCTTAACAGAATGCTTCACCTATATCAGTTTTGCTCTAGGAGGCACTGAACATTTAATATATATATGTACCTGTGTGTTACCAAGTTTGAACAGCGGAGTCAGAAGGGGATTCTCATTTTAGAAACAGTTACAAACACAAGGATTTCTGCTCTTGTGTCACTTTCCATACACATTATGGATAGTGCTCTCAGCAAAACAAAGTATATACTATACCTGTCAAGAAGAACTTGTACAGTGAGTTGTTTGTATCTGTATATCAGTCAAGTGAAAACCTGTATTTTTGGAGAACGCACATCATCTCTAACCAATCTCTTAAACAAAACAGACAATCAATCCTATAATTTATCAATACACGTTTCACAAGGTTCTGGACTGAGATGTGGGAGTTTGGTCTTTAAGGGCCACAAACAGACCAGGATTTAAAGCGGAACTAACACCGCTAACAAACATTGTCTGTAATAATACCCTATCTGGTGACTAGCTGCTTAGTAGCGCTAGTCGCCAGAATTATTACCTCTTTATGGAGAAATATGCAGTCATCCTCGGCTGACAGGCAGGACGGAGCGTGGACATCTTGCCCTAGTGACGTCCGCGCTCCTGAGCTGTCAGTCCCAGACGGCTATAGGAGGCATTGCTAGGAGCCATTCGACTCTGGAAGGGACTGACAGAGCAGGCGCGCGGACGTCACTAGGGCAAGATGTCTGTGCTCCGTCCTGCCTGTCAGCCGAGGATGAATGCATATTTCTCCATAAAGAGGTAATAATTCTGGCGAGTAGCGCTACTAAGCAGCTAGTCGCCGGATAGGGAATTATTACAAACAAAGTTTCTTAGCGGTGTTAGTTCCGCTTTAACCCCTTAAGGACCGGAGGTTATGGGACATTTCCGTCCCATAACGTCCGCATAGGGGCACTTTGACAAGCCGGTACACGTGACCTGTCACGTGTATCGGCGCGTCACTATGGGGCTTGAAACAGATCGCTCCAATCTTGGAGCGGTCTATTTCATGCTCTGTTTTTACTTACAGCGCTCCCGGTAGAGCGCTGTAAGTAAAAAGTACGTGACGTACCAGGACCGTCAAGGGTCCTTCGAGCAAATTTACCCTTGACGGTCCTGGTACGTCAAGGGTCCCTAAGGGGTTAAGGATTTTCCTGCTTGTGCACAGGTGGATCAATCAAAATGAATGATCCACCGATAAACTCTCCTGTGCTTAATCACAAATAATCATATTTTCAAGTCATTACTTTTTAATAACTGCAAATCTTATTATACTAGACAATAAAGAATATCAGCTATAATGATTCATTAAATAAATACATTGGAACAGAGCGATATTTATATTATGGTAAAAAGAGTAAAAGTACAATCTGTTTGCAGTGTAGAAAACAAAACCTGTGATGTTGACATTTATGAAAAGTATTTAAAAGGATACTGAGTTATACTCAATGGGATTCCAATCTTGTAGTCATGGATAGCATTCAGGACTCGAAGATCATGACACATGGTAATAAAATCAGAAGGAGAAAATTTGTCTACAAAGCTTTTCCCAAACGTAGCTGCCTGAAATAAAAAATAAAATAAAATTACATTAAAAAAACCCTTTTTTTTCCAGAATATATTTAGTCAAATTGTCTATACTATTTTAGTTTTTTTTTCCCCTGGTTTTGTTTTTTTTTAAACTTTTTGATCAGTCTCCTAAGAAACTCTCCCTAGACGGAAGAGGTCTGCTCTGTCAGTATCTGCTCAGAAAAGCAGGGATAGTACAACAATGTGTAACTATCCCCGCTAAGAAAAGGAATAAAGGGAACAGAAGGCGTCCTCTCCCTACAATCCCCCCACACCACCACCACCGAGATTGGATAACAAAAAGAACTACTTATCATCCCAGCAATAAAGAAAAAGTGCAGTATCATCTGGACGGTAGAGGAAAAAAAAGGAGCCAAATAAGCTCTATGGCAGAATCAGAGCTTTACAGATGTTACCGTAGAGATACCGAACACCTCTCTGATCTGAACATAGGTTCCACTACCCCACAGACCCTGTAAACATTCAGCTAGACTCCAGAAATACATCTACCAATTTTCCAGCTTATCGTGTCAGCAGAACCTTTAGAAACCATACAAAAAGCAATCACCATTAACACCTTTTGCCCCATAATGACAAATATCCCCCAAAAGACCTTCTACACATCCTAGAATGCCAGTCAGGAAACAGCAAGGAAAACTAGGACCTACTATTTCCATTTTTTCATTATTAATTCTTTAAATATATCTTTTGTATCATTGAGCTTGGCACCGTTTTTAAAGCTATTATGTATCGCCGTTTCCCCTTTTTCTTCATTCACATCAGTGACATCATACATTTGAAAAAGCGGCATCTGTAGTTGTGAAACATATAATGGTTTGTGGTGTTTAGTTTTATAATCAATACAATTTTAACTTTTTCCTGGAGGAACAGAATCTTTCCATTATCTACATATCTATATCTGAACGATCCACTGGAACAGTCTCGAGTGGAGACGGGTTTATAATCTCCGCCTGCCTAATCCGATGGGAGCTGGTATAAGCTGGCATCTCAACCATATATGTGAGTGCAATATTTACATTATTACTTACTTATTTTATTCATGATAAAGCACTATTGGCTCCCCTTCTGTTTTTTTTTTGTTTTTTTTTCAATTTTTCCATATGTCTTACCCCATGAGGTGTCTTATAAAGAGGAGCAGCCTGATCAATCTTTCCTAAGGGAAGCAGTATACATAGTCCCCTAAGTGTCTCTGCTGGTGGCCACATATGTGTCCTCTAGCCTATCTGTGAGTATTACTCTAAAGATTGGTGATGGTTGGGTGATTTCTGAAATTGTGGAAGATTATTGTATAGGATATGTTAAGTTGACATGCCAATGCTTTTTGTATTTTCTTACCTTAAACTGATTTTTAACAGCTGTATTCTCCTTTTCATGGCTTCTTCCTCTACATAGAGGATGCAGCTATATGGGAGTAAATGTCTCTTTGAAACACTGTACTTGTTCTTTCCAATCCATAGTCAGCTCTTTTGTCCAGTTAAAAAAAAAAAAAAAAAAAAAAGAGGCAAGGCTCCGTTTTGACATCCTCACTAGTCACCCTTGACATGGAGGCATGGGATTATCTGACTTCTGGAATATTAGATGGCCTCTCAACTCTCTCTCTCTTGGCATATTTTTGTGCTTCTCAGCTTCAAGATTGGCTTACTATCTATCTGTCTTCTCCCTCTTCTCAATAATTTTCCTCTCCAATTACTATGGGCTGATCTGGGCTCTCTCCCTAGATCCGTCACCATACATTGCATTGTGGGCCCCCTTCTGAGCTGGTGGCCCTGATTAATGAGATTTATCATATAGCTCCTCACCCCTTGCCCCACTAATCTATTGTGGGTAATCCATCTTTACTGCCGGGACTGTGGCCCTGTAGGTTTCAGCCCTGGGTAGACAATAACACACATACTCTGTCACCATTGGTACCAGCCTCGGGAGTCATTAACTTTGAATATCTGCAAAAGCACCATCATCTCCCCAGCTAGAACTTTATGCAATAAGTTCAAGTAAGACACTTTATATCATCTCTCCTCTCATTGTCTCCGATATTATCCTCAGAAAGGCCCACTGAGTGACTTCTCACCTCCTTGAACCCACCCAGCTGCTCTCTCTCTAAACTCTACAAGCTACTTTACCCTGCAAGGCAGGACATCAAAATGCCTTTCTGCACTCTTTGGGAATGAGATATCCAGGTCGTCTTCTCCATTAAGGAATGGCACCTAATATTTGGGACCAATTTGAAGTGTGTGAGGGTTGCTCCTTCCAAAGAAGCGAACTATAAACTCATTACCTGGTGGTACAGGACCCCCCAACAGCTGCATAGATTCTACCCTGCAACTACCTCTATGTGCTTTGGAGGTCAAGCTGAGGAGGGCTCGCTGTTCCTTCTTTGGTGGACGTGCCCTCTCACCTCACCCTTTTGGATGTTGGTCCTCACTGAGATGAACAAAGTTCTACAGATGTGCATTCCTCCTGACCCAATTCTTTGCCTTCTGGGTCTCAACTGACATTAATTGGACATAGGCGTCTTTTCCAAGTATCCTTACAGCCACTAAATCCTCTATCCTGGCAAAATGGAAATACCCTGACATCCCCCTTCCCTCTCACTCTGGAAAGCAAAAACTCAAAGAGTCTATGATATAGAGTGATGTCATGCCGTTTGCTTCAGTTTTTTGGAGTCCTTCTCCAAACAATGGGATGCTCAGAGGCTTTACATGGTGGCACTGCCTCCAGTGGGTCTGGCGACAGCCCTGACAGTGGACTGACTGTGTGAACCTTTTGGAGACTGAGCACATGTTCTTTGGAGGCCCTCTCACTTGAACTGCCCGGGACCTGGATAGCCTAACTGATTAAGGAACATCCTAAGTGTCAGGGCATCCCAAGGCTTGTTAAGGATACTGAATATACACTAATGGGAAAATAACATATTAAGGCCAAACTGGAATCCTCTTACTTGTTTTCCCATTATACAAAATAGTGTATTTTTAATATTACATAATGGCTGCAAAAAAGGAATATTACATCTTTAGTCTTATATTGTGCTAACAATTGGTAAATAGCGATGTACACAGAATGTTTCAGGCACAGTGAGTCTCTGCCCTGCAGTGTTCACAGTCTAGGTTTTTGGTGCCAGAGGAACAGAGAGATAAAGTGACTTGCCAAAGGTCACAAAGTTGTTGACACCAGGAACTAAACCAGGATTTAGAATATTTTACTATGCCCTGTGTTCATATGATAGATTTGAATACTATCTAGATTGCAAGAGTACATGATTTAAGTAACTTACTCTTAGCAATGATTTCTGCAATTCTGGTACATGTTCATACCCAGCTGCTTCAATGCATTTTTCCACTGCTTCGGAGAGGAGATTTTGATCCTTTATCTCACGCAAGTAGTCATCAGCCTTTTGACTCTCTTTCTAGGAGAAAAAGAGTCACATAGTATAAGTTACAATATACGTATTGATAAAGAAATAAAACATACTAGTAACTAAAATCTGGGCGTTGTAACAGAACACTCAAAAACTGAATCTTGCATTTCATTAACAACACTGGAGAATAGTACGGTGAAAGTAAATAGCTTATTGGCCGAGCAGATTCAGAATGTTTCAAAAAACCACTTAGATTTAACCCTTTGAGTGCCAGAGTGGTACAAAACACAGTACCCTTCTGGCACTCAAAGTGTTAATGCAGAGTCCAAAGCAGCCTTCAAACTTTGCACTCTAAACCTTCATAGCCATTAACCCTTTGAGTGCCTGAGGGGTACGTAACACATTGCTCTGAAAAGCACTGCGTACCCCTCTGGCACTCAAAGGGTTAAAAGTAAACCATTTGCTCAGCCTGTCACCTGCTTTATACACAGCTAACACGCTATCCTCTTTCACATATACTCTCAACACTGTCACTTTTCATTATTTACTAAATGTAAATCTATATCTGTAACATAACCAGACATAAGATAGCATTCTCTGTGAATTTTGGAGAAGGACAATATTATTTGTTGCATTCATATATGAGTGCATGCAAAAGCAGTACGAAGTGCAAAGTATGACATAGGGACATAATACTACAATCTTGGGAGTGTATTATTTATTTTTTATTTAAATATTGTCATTCTCTGCATTGTACGAGTATTTGGAATGCCCCCCTCCTTATCCAGCAACCCACTTAATTTCTATCATGGAGGTCTTTTACAAAGATCATTTCTTCGTTACAAATTCAGGAAATCCCTTTCATTGAAAAAAAACATTTAAAATGCACGTACTAAAACACTTTATATTGTTGTTTTAATATTTTTATAACACCACCTAAAATAAGGGTATATATTTATGTCTAATAATCACATCAACCACTGCTAATACTCATACTTTTTACTGAAAAACATTTTCCTTGATGGCAAGCACCCATTACAAACCATTACTATACTTTTTTACTATGTTAAACATACAAGAAAAGTGAGAAGCAGATGCCTTCCTCCATCAATACTCAAGGAACTTGAACATGTTCTTCATGGTCCAACATTCCACTAGAAACTTCAGAATTTACTTTAGTCTGTTCCACATAGGAGATAAGGGAGGTTAGCAGTAAGGCATGAGAAAGAGGTGATAAAGCGGATATGACTTAGCCAGTGAAATCACTTTTATAGTTCCTATGTTATTCTGTGGAGCCTACACACTAAGATCTCATAAGCTGGAGAAATCTTGGTACGCTGGCTCACCAGAGAAGTCATCTCCATCTCGGTCTGACTAACTGATCTGGTGCTGAACTGTGGCTCAGTCTGACTAACCACTCCGTGTATGACCCTAGGCTTGTCCGACAACCAATCTGGTGCAGACCTGTGGCTCTGACTGACTAACCACTCCATGTATGACCAGGCATGTCTGACCATCCTATCTGGTATTTTCCTGTGGTTCCGTCTGGCTTGTCCCTTGTGTTGCCTCTTTCCGTGGACATCCATCTGGCACAGACCTGGGGGCTCTGGTAGACTACCATCTATATCAACTGCTAGAGTGAGTTCGGTCTCAGATTCCAGCTGCACTGACAGCAAACGTGAGTCAGAGATCAGCTTCTAGCTTGTTGACTGCAGGCATGAGTCAACTGTCCTTCCAGCTAGACTGACTGCAGGCTTGAGTCAGTATCTCCTTGTATATTCCTGGTTGGGAGTTTTCCAGTTCCAGTTCGAGTTCCAGCAGAAGATTATCAGTGGCTGATCAGAGTTCCAGCAGAGACTTCCAGTGGCTTCAGCCTAGTCTCGAGCGGTGTGGTCTATCCTAGGTGGCCTACTATTCCTGATAGTAGTGCTAGCTTATCTGTTGACCTAATGCCAGTTCCCGTTGTCTTACCTTATTCTGTGCCTTGAATAAAGGTGGTTTTACTTATACTTTCTGACTCCTGAGTTATCTGGGTAACCGTGACAGGCAGTGATGATTTCCTGTTTAGGTTCAGAAATGAACATGCTGTCAGGGAGAGGGAAGCAAAGGCTTCCCTAGAAGATAGCTGCAACCCCCACTAAGTGGGGATGGCACAAGGGGGAGGTGTCCCCTCTGGATCCCCATACCTCTGATTGCTTCTCCAGAGATCCTAAGGAGTAACCACATTAGACCTGTAGAAAAAACAAACAAACAAAGGAATGTAGACACTATCCAAAGTCATCCTATCTTGACAGGAAAAACATTGGTGATGGTGGGTTGGAAGGTCCTGGTAAAACATGCTTGCTGTCTTTCTTTGGAGGTAGACGCTCATGTGTGCTACATGAAGACCCTGAATTTAAAATGCTATTGTCTTGAAATTCATATAAACCGTTATGATATTTGATACAAATAATACTGTATAAATCTCACCTCATATTCTTTGTGTGCCTCCAGTAAAAGTGCACCAGGTGCCATTGAGGCTATTTTAAATATCTCTTCAGTGGCCTCTAGAAAAAAAAATTAATCCAGTTAATTCACAGCAGTTGGCATTTTATTTCAAAAGGGACTGGTACATTGTTATGTAATGTCCCATAAATTTTTTTATAGATTTGTACAGGGTGAAAAATAATCTTATTGCCACAAACCCCCATCTCTTAAGCCGCTATGGTTTGAAAGATATTGTCAATCAATCAATCAAAGTTCCCCCTTCCCTCCCCTTCTCTTGATATCAGCTGTAAAGCTGACAGAAGGAGATCAGTGTTGGCTGACACAATGACGTTCTTCAGCAGAGCTGAAATCCCATTATTAGAAAATAACTACTTAATGGTAACGGTCTACAAAGTGTGCTTGCAAACCAGGCACACTTTGTAGACCTTTCCAGTGAAGTAATCCTTTTCTAATAACGGTATATCGGCTCTGATGCAGAGCGCCAGCTGGTCCCCGGTCTGGGATCTCCTACTGTCAGCTAGACGCCGACATCAGGAGAAGGGGAGGGAAGGAGGAACTTTGCCACAAATCTCTCAAACCACAATGGTTTGACAGATATTTGCATTCAATGAGATTCTTTTTTTACTCTATACAAATCTATAAAAAAAAAATTACGGGACATTACTAACACTTTCATTATACACAATGATTTCATCATGCATGATGTACAGTTTACAGTATCTTTAATTTAAAGTTAGAACTTTGTATTACCTTTATATGGTCTGTGTTTAGGAGGCCTGTACACCAGACTCCCTAGCACACTGTGCTGATGGAACACCTGTATTATTGTAATAATAGTTCCACTTGTGATATTCCTGTTTCAGCTTGAGACAGTCTGTCTCTCATACATGGAACATATTCATTGAGCTCAGAGACTAAATAATCATGAATGAGAGAACTAGTGGAGGTGTGAGAAGACTTCATTGGTGGGACTGAAGATTGGGCTGTTCTCTTGATATAACATGTCCAAACTTCAACTTCTAAAATATACATTTAACCCCTTAATGACAAGTGGTCCAGGGAAGTAATCTACCCTTAAAGGGATAGTAATGTTTCATAATAAAAGCAGCTCCAATTAATCTTCATAGTATTTGGGCCATGGAGAGTATTATTTCAATATTGTCAGAGTTGTAGTTCAAGAGTAATTGAATGATAAAGTATCCCCCTCCCACCCCTTTTACCTAGTGTAAGCTGCCTCCCCTCAGATGTGGAATCTGGTCAACAGAGCAGACAGCTCACAGTAAGGGACAATCTTCTTACTATGAGAACAATGAAAACCCAGCCCCCCCTTGACAAGGTTTTTCAGGTTTCTACTTATGCTCACTGAAGATTGTCCCTCTCTGCGATCCATCCGGACAGTCTTGCTGCTCTGAGCTGAGCAGTGTTACATCAGTAAAAGGGGCGGGAGGGGGAATAATTTATCATTCAATTACTCTTTAACTACAACTCTGACAGTATTGAAATAACACTCTTCATGGCCCAAATACTATGAAGACTAATTGGAGCTGCTTTTGTTGGCTGATGAAAAATCCCAGCCCACCAAATGGGAGTCTGACAGACCGTTCCGTTTTTGAAGCGGTCAATTTCAGACCCCGCTAGTGCTGAAGCACAAAATACATAATGTGCCAGCACAGTCACTGGTCCTTTAGAAAGGAAAAATAAAAATTGTGACTGTCCAGACAAGTCTCCGGTCATTCAGAGGTTAAAGAAAACAAAGCATCTTAGAAAAGATAAAAACACAATATAGTTAGAATGTTATTTTTTTTTTTTTTAATTTTATTAAAAAGCAAACTTTTTTCACTCACTTACACAGCCTTGGACAGCTTTTTACATCTTATTTCAAATTAATGCACACTTCTCCCAAGGCCTTTATCACAGTCAATAATTTCAATTCACGATTGTTTGAACTATTCAAGAGAACCCGGCAGGGGTGCCTCTTATTCCCATTTCTCTTTAATCTGTCCTTAGATCTGCTTCTTAGACATATCCAAGCTTTACCACAGTATAAAGGGATACAGATAGGCACTACAGAACACAAAATTGCAGCTTTTGGTACTGTACATAAGCAACACGTGCAAGTTCTCCCAGCCTTGCTACTGCTCCTAGATTCTTTTGGTGTCATATCGGGTTTCTGTATCAATTTAGATAAAACTGAAGCCCTATGGCTCACCACAAGTCCACCCTCTCTCAAATCCGCTATTTCCCCCTTCAAATGGGCTACTGGCTATCAAATTCATTGGTATCAATATCACATGCCGCCCAGCTATACTTTACCACCGACGTGTCACTCCTACTATCTCCTAACTCACTAAAGAGTTGTCCGACTGGGCCCCCTTTCCCTTGAACTTTAATGGCAGGATTAATTTGATCAAAATGGTTTCATTCTCCCTCTACTTGCTAACTAAAGACATTAAACTTAGCCATACAAAATTCCAGATGTTTATTTGGCAGGGCAAGAAGCCCAAACGCAGCCTGGCCAAACTATAACAGGCTTGCAATAATACTTTCAACTGCCCCACATCAGGCTTTATATGTAGCAAGTCTGCTTCGCTACGCTAAGGATTGGATAAACTGTTCCCCGATGCAGTTAGGGACCAATCATGACACCCTACTCTAAATCTAACTTGTCTCCTCCATGCGCCCAGAGATCAGCTTCCAATTCAATGTAAATTGAACCCTTTACTTTTTGACACCATAAAGACCTTGGAATTTGATACTGCAAAACCTTGCTCTTGATTGGCGTTTTAGTTTTGTCTATTTTATAAATAGTTGTGGTATTTTTACATTAAATATTTTTCTATCAGAAGACTTGAAGCAGCACTTTATTTCTTCAAACTACACCTTGTAGATCTGAGCAGAGACAGGTTTATTTTCTCTGAAGGCGTTCAGTTTTGGGTGATGGTATATGCCTCTTCCCAACCATCACACATGTAAGTACATCTACATATATTGTATATGACATTTATTTGGATAACAGGCACTATTGGGCGCCCTCTCTATGTGTTTTTTGTTTTTGTATGTTTTATACTTCCGGATGGATGTCACGAGGTTTGTCATGAATTCCAATCAACAACAGATCAGCCATACTGGGGTTGGGGCAGTATAAAGGTCCCCGTGTTTGTTTGTCAGTAAACACAGGGGATTGTACTTGATCCAACAATATTGCATTAGGAATGCATTCTTCTTTTGCCTTTCTCTGTTGTTTAGGACTTTTTTTAGTGCCACTTTTCTCCATTACCATCAAGATATACTCCTGCTGGAAATCTATGGTTTGTTCCTTGATGTACCATTTTGCTACCACTGTTACCAGCTCTGTACTGCAGTCTGTCACTCTTCCTCTGCTCCTTTCCCTCTATCCAGCCTCCTCTGATGATGGAAGCTTTCTTTCTGTCTGTAAGCTGGAGTGCTCTCATTGGCCAGAGACTGCTCCAGCTTATAGACAGAAGTCTCCATCATTGGAGGAGGCTGGACAGAGAAAGGGGAGCAGAGGAAAAGTGACAGACTGCGGTACAGAGCAGGTAACTGCAGTCTGTCCAGACGTAGGGCTCAGGGCAGTATTTAATCATTAAATTTTGTCCAAATAGTGTTTTTTAAAAAATAAATTATGTGGAGTACTTGATTAATCGCTATAAAACCTAACATTTAAAGGGATAGTAATGTCCCACAAAAAATATTTTTCAAATTGTAGTCCTTAAAAAGTTGAGCACAGCACAAAAAAAAACGTATCTCTCAAACCGCTGTTTTGAGAGATCCATGCATTTAAAGTTTGTGATTTCCTGCTGTCAGCTGTAAAGCTGCATTCTTTAACCCTTTGAGTTCCAGAGGGGTGTGCATTTCAGACTCCACTGGCACTCAAAGGGTTCATCAGACTGTTTATATAGGTGTAGACATTACACGGACTGGGTAGAACAGATGTAAAATGCTTCTAAATAAATACATAAATTGCATAGTTGGAACATTTTGCAGTACAAAATTATAAACAGAAGCATTCTAAGTCTTATTGTTTTACAAAAATTATTTTGTTAGTACATACTTGGGATTTCATGTAAAAATGCATGCGTAGAATGAGATAAAATTCTGACTCCGTCCAGTTCGGGCACCATAAAAGATTCCTCCTCCAAGACAAATGTGCACATTGTTAAGGGTTTTTTCAGAACAGTTTTGGTTTATGGTGGGAGACAAGCAAGAGTAAAGGAACAGTACTGTTTCATTACGAAAATATATACTCCTGCTGTGTGACACAAGAGTACTCCAACTACTGGGAGATCGTTCAAAAACATATTACAGCACATATGTTTTATTTATTTAGTGGTTTTATTAACCCTTTGTGTGACAGAGGGGTACGCAACGCGTTTCATACCCCTCTGGCACTCAAAGGGTTAAACTGCAATTTTCTAATGTGGTAACAAGGAAGCATTGAGGGTAACACTTTCTATGGAGAGACTGAGCCCAAGACTCAGTCTTTTCCACAGAAAACAATGAAACCATCTGTTTGTCCTGTAAAATACTTTGAGTAAAACACTACCCAACAGTGGGAGTAGAACTGTTGTACACAACAGGAAAAGCCCTAATATTATATATATATATATATATTTTATAATAAAACAATACTGCACTTTTAACCCCTTAACGATGAGCGATCTAGGAAGTGAACTTCTCTTAAGAACCGCTCTGATATTGGTCGGTGCTCCAGCACACGTGACTGATGATATGTATGGGCGCACCCAACGGGGGTCTGATAGAGACTTCTCCAGTCATGGAGCTAATTAGTTCCTGTCCTGGGCCATAATCACCACACACTGTGCTATCAATGGATCTAGTCAGAGCCCACACTGGAGGAATTTCTAATAGCACAACAAGTGACGAGTTTGGCATAGAAAATAACTAATTAGCATACAAAGCATGGAATAAGCATAAAGTGCTACAATGTGCTACCAAAAGAGAAAGGTACACAAAAAAACGCTAGTACAATATATAAGCACATTTTAATTCTTATATCAAACTAAACTTATACTGGAATTAAAGCAAGCCAGGAGGCCAAGAAGCAACCTGAAATATAGTTTAAATGGATAGTAATACTTGCAAATGACTAATCCCCATATTGTAGCTTTGTTAAAAAAACTTATTGCCCCCAGTGTCATCTCTCAAACCCTTATGGTTTGAGAGATGATAGCACTCAAAGTTCCCCCCTCCCCCTTCCCTGACTGTACGCTGACTGCAGGGGAAGCTGTCATACTACAGTCTTATGTGCATCAGGCGGCTCTGCAGCTGAGCTGAGATCTCGTTTATATAAAATAATTCTTTCACTGAAATGGTCTTCCACGTGTGCTTGGTTTGTAAGCACACGTAGAAGACCGTTTTAGTGAAAGATTTATTTTTTATAAACACGATCTCGGCAATGCTGCAGAGCCACCTGATGAAAAGCAGACCGGATATCCCTGCAGTCAGTGTACAGTCAGGGAAGGGGGAAGGAGGGGATACTTTGAGCGCTATCATCATGACACTGGGGGCAATAAGTTTCTTTTTAACAAAGCTACAATATGGGGATTAGTAATTTGCAAGTATTACTATCCCTTTAAAGGGGATCTACCATTCTTATACAAGTTTGTCTTATTAGGTAGGTTATATAGTGAATGTGTGCAATATTGTAGTAATTTAGTTTTTTAAATTGCTATTTGGCCAAAATGTAATGCATAAAGATTGCCCCGCACCTACCTGCAGTCTCTGGCCAATGAGAGCACTCCAGCTTACAGGCAGAAAGTCTCAGTCATTGGAGGAGACTGGATAGAGGGAGGGGAGCAGAGGCAGAGAGACAGACTGCAGTACAGAGCTGGTAACTGCAGTCTGTCCAGCAGCAGGGTACAGGGCAATCTTTATGCATAACATTTTGGCCAAATAGCTATTTAAAAAACAAAATTACTACAATATTGCACATATTCGCTATATAACCTACCTAGTAAGACAAACTTGCATAGGGGTGAGAGATCCTCATTAATCCACCTCTAGAAAAAGAGGAAATGTTGAGAGGCTATTGCCTGAAAATGCAGAGAAGCAGCACTGTGGGAGACAGGGTTTTGAAAGGCAGGAGGCAGCCTGACTGTGGAAACAAAAAGTATGGAGAACTTAAAACAAGTAGAATAAGAATAGAGAAGTGTCCTTTGGATTTGGCAACCTGAAGATCATTTGTTACTTTACACCATTATGGCTCCACTGATCACCCAGGCTAAAATTCAGATTGCAGAGGGTCCAAAAGATTGTGAGAATCAAAGCACTTGGTTATTTTATAGACTACAAAGGCCTAGATGCACTAAAAGTCGAAGAGGGCTACAAATGTCCATGTTCCATCAGAGCAGTGTTGTAGGCATTTCCTCAGTATTCACAAAGTGTCTACGACATCACATGACCAGAACTCCGACATAAAAATATCCACATCGACATCAATCCAACATGCCTTCACCATGTCTACAAATTTGGATTCTTCTAATCGACAATTGCTCACTTCCATATGGAAATGAAGCATAATGAGATACATTCGTATGCAAGGGGGTTTCTTGATATTATAATGTGACACTTCGACTCATTCAGTAAACTCCAATAGCAGTCTCTGCTGTCGGAGTTCACAGTCTCCACTTCACCTAATTCAGGCTGTCCTAGCTGGGATCTCCCCTGTACTGTCCTATGAAGTAACAGCAGGCAGAGCTATGACATTCTGAACAGCATTCTCGGTGCTTCCCTACCCAGCCAGTAGGGGAACACAGAGAAGGCTTTCAGCACCATGGACAGCATTGAATGCCATAGGGATGTGCATTGCTCACCCCTGTGGCATTCAAAGGGTTACAATAAGCAGAACTAGTACACCAAGCACTACACAATGTCCACCCCATTCAAAACCCCCCCCATTTAATATGTCAACACATATTGCACATTCAACATACTAATTCCATCTGACATTCACCTCAGGGTCTGACATGTAGTAGTCGAACCTGTCTTTTATTCGACACTTAACCCTTTGAGAACCAAAGAGGTAGGAGAGCATTGTTTAGCATGCGTTTCCTACCCCTCTGGTACCCAAAGGGTTAATAGGCAAGGTATGGACTGCATACCTTGCCTGTGCGTGTGTGTTAAACATTTATTGTTCATTAAAACATGTGTTTATTATAAAGTATGTTAAACTTTAATTATATGTACATTAGACCTCAAAGGGGGGTGCCATGAGCCCTCATGACACCCCACTAACATGAGGCCGACAAATGTCCGTTAATAACATTAAGAGCATATAAGCTATGTGAAACATAGCTTATATGTGCTTTTATTGTGATATTAAACAAATTAGACCTCAAAGGGGGCTCCAGGACCCCTCCTGATAGCCCCCTTACCAAAAGGATAGCTGAACCATGGGGCGCGGATGTCGGGGGGGGGGAGAGACAATGTCTAGTGCTTGGTGTATTAGTTCCCTACTGGCTGGGTAGGGAAGCACAAAGAATGCTGTTCACAACGGTCGTAGTGTTGGTGATGTGTGAGGGGAGGAGATTCCTTCCACACCGACAGCACTTCCAAAATCCTGTATGCTAATAGGGACCTTCACCATACCCTCCCCTTCAATACAACAATTTTTGTGAACAAGTCGATGTGTGTGCAGATCGAATTGTCAGAGTGATTCGAACACAATGACAATATCGCACGGACACCACATCGACATTTAGTGCATCTAGGCCCTTGTATTCTAAGAGATTTGATGTTAGAGCTAAAAAGGAGACAGACTGATAATCAGAGAGCCAGGAGGGATCAAGGTTAGACTTGTTGAGCATGGGCTTAACTTGTATATGTTTGAAGGAAGAAAGAAAACTGCCTAAGGGAAAGGATATTTTGAATATATGTATTAATACAAGTGTAAGGAATAAGCATCACGTTGACAAAAAGACGACCAACAGGTATACAGTTCGGGAGATATTTACACTTTTATTTCCAGTAGTGACCTTTGAGTGCAGTACCATATGCTAATTATGTTTTTAGCAAAACAAACCTCAGTGTCGGTGTCTCATAAACTATGTATTTGCTGGTCTTCTGGCTAACACGATACATGGACAATTTTGAACAAAGTCTGCAAATATGCAAACTTGAATTCAGGTAACAGATCCACATACATTAGTTAAAAATGTTGTCTCTCTTATAGGAGACAAATTCAACAGTGATTTTGTTTTCCTTGTTTTGGATTAACAGTAAATATCTAGATAAGACTCAACATAATGAACAGGAGTATTTTTTCCTATCAATAACTTATGTAAAATCTAAAGTGGGTAATTAGAAATAACATGCACATTTCTACAAAATATCTACATGTTGCTTAAAGGAAATAAAACACTGCACAATATGCTTAATATTGCAAAGGATATGAAATGCCTTCAGCAGCACTCCCGGCTACAAGAAGTAGTCTGTCCCACATTACAGCAACTGCAACTTGCCTGCTGCGTGGCCTTAGGCACCTAAAGACAAAAGTCTGATTTTGTAAACAAACCACTGTATGTGAAGAAAGAAAAAAAAAACAAACAAACACAATAAAATTGTTATATGCCACATGCCTTCTTCCTTGACAGGGTAGGATTAACCGGGAGGGCAATATCCATCCTGGGCCCTTATGTTATCCGACATTGCCCCCTCCTCTTCCCTTAAACACCCACCCCACACATAAATGTTCCATGAATTGACCCCTCTATTGCCAGGATTGGAATGCATTGGAGTGCAAGAAAAATGCACTTAGCTAATGCGTATCATAGCTTTAAAGGAATTCCCCTATACAAATATACATATACTTGCATACATACACAAACACAGGTCGATTATATATGGTGTACAATCTCTCACCTCCCATTTGTCTCAGTATATAGATTTTTACTTATGTGTATAGTCTTATTTTAGAAATACATTTACGAGACACTACACATCTGTTATCTATTAAGCAATCTATCTTGGCCTGATGAATGTATCTTGGCTGGTTGGGAGGTTTCCTTTCTATATTCTTATATACATCACCATTTTGGTTTGGAGACATCTAGCCTTTTTTGACAATGGATGTTTTGATGGCTAACAGACATGTAGACTTTTGAGGCAATGTTATTTATATTATTATTTATATTTCTTTCCAGAACAACATTCAGCAACAGATCAGTGGAGTGGTAATGGGCAGCAGGTTTGGCCTTTGTAATGCAAACCATTTTATGGGTTATTTTGAAAATCAGTGTATTTGGGGTAATCATTAGAGGAAACCTAGCGTTCTATCACCACTTAGTAAATGATCTGGAGATGCTGTGAAAATACAACTTGTGAATTTGTCAATTATTTAAATGGCAATGGCAGATATATGTATATCCTAAAGACATGGCCTGTTGGGGAGGGGGTCCTTGAAAAAAGGGATGAACACCTGCACTAAATAATAAAACAGCAAAATACAAGGCATGGGGAAAGATCCACTAAGTTTTGGTTTAGAAATGTTGTGGCAAACTGGACATGGACTCTATTATGTGGAATGCACTACGCTGCCTTCTCCATCACAACCCTGTGATCACACTTCAAATACATGTACATAGTGATGGTTTCTTCATGCTCTGCATAGCCTGCCTCCAGCTGAAATGTCCATATTCTGCAATTGCAAAACAACTAAAGTGAAAAAAGAACAGTGATTGTCACTTTAAAATACACTGATACTAAGGGATACTATTAAATCACATTGGAAGCTTCATGCCACCATCATAAGCTATGTATGTATGTATGTATGTATGTATGTATGTATGTATGTGTCTTTATAAAATCAATTGATTTATAAAATATGTCAATGACAAATGTCTCTCTCCCTTCTTGCATCCTTGATTCTTAGTGCATTTGGCAAAGGTGGTCTTCTCAATAATATTGAAACCTTAGTATATTTCTCCTTAATCTTTACATCGCTAAATTAACTACCAGAAAGGATGCTTGCAGGACTTACACACAAATTTGGCTGATATACACAGAATTCTGTTGGAACCAAATACAAAAATCATCCCAAATAACCCCCCCAATAAATTAACCATATAGTGATAAGCTTACCAATAGTCATATTATCCAGCATAATTACCGTGTTAGTTAGAAATCCTACTTCTGCCAAGACTGGCTGCCAGGCTTCTTCCTTTAAAGGCATCTGCGCACCTGCTCCATCAGTCTCTTCTGTTACCTTTAGGTACCATACAGCGCCTCCTACAGGAGACCGGGACTGACAGTTCAGGCACACAGATATCTGCGTTGTTTCCTGGAAGCAGTCTCGGCCGAAGTAGGATTTCTGTCTAATGCTATAATTATGCTGGATAATATGACTATTGACAAGCTTATCGCTAAATGGCTAATTATTGGAGGGGGGGGGGGGGAGAGACTTTATTTGGGGTGATAGTTCACCTTTAATAAATTCCCCAAATTAGTGCATTCTTACTAGTTCAAATATATTTTGCAATGATAAACATTTATAAAGTAAAAGAACGTACTTACCAGGCCATTTGTTTAGGCTTTTGACACATTTCTGAAGTAAAATCACACAATTTTTCCTAAGACACAAAATATGAATTAGCCTAAATCACCACATTTATTAAAAAAAACAAACAAAAAAAAAAAAACCTTTTGAATTTATAGGTTAAAGGTAAAGTAATCGCCCTTCTAAGGTGAAATTCTGTAAGCTAAAAGAGAGGTTATTCTGGAGCCACAGAGGACAATACAATCCACCAAACCCCCATTGATTTAAGAGTCTTTAAAAAGGGAACATTTAACACATAAGATTTTTTTTTTGCAATAGATTTAGTTAATAAAGTAGTATTACGAACTGTGTTTTTTTTTTTTCTAAATATACACACTTAAAGATATTTCATCGTCAAGCTGTGTACTTCTGCATAATGCGGCACCTGTATCTTCGGCCTAGCTCTTCTCCTCCCACCTCCGTGCAACCTTAGTATATTGCTAACCAGAGCTTGATGTAATGATAGAAGCCATTCACACCACACTGAAGGGCAGCTGAGAGGAGGATTAGGAAGTGAAGAAGAGGTGTGCCGAATATTCAGCGTGCTGCATTATGCTGACCAGCACAGTTTGAAGATGAATGATCTTTAGAAGAACATACATTTAGAAAACAAAAAAAAAAAAAAAAACCAAAAAAAACCAAAAACCTTTCCTAATACTACTTTATTAACTAAACCTATGGAAAAATTTGTATGATGTGAGTGTTCCCCTTTAATGCATTGTAGACCTTTCTATCACAAAAGGGTTTAAAGGGATAGTAATACTTCGTTTTAACTTTATTTTATTTTGTAGGCGTTAAAAAAACATGAAGAACGATATAAGTCGTATCTCTCAAACCTTTATGGTTTGAGAGATATTCACAAGCAAAGTTTCCCCTCCCGCCCCTTTTGCCTAGTGTAAGCCATCTTTTCGCAGATGTGGAATGCAGTCCATAGACTGGGCAGATAACAGCAGGGGAAAATCTTCTTTATATGAAAACAATGAAAGCCCTGCCCCCCTTGACAAGCTTTTCAGGTTTTTTCCCTTATCTTAATTGAAGATTGTCCCTCTGTGCAATCTACCTGGGCACCTCCCTTCTGCTCTGGCTGAACAGTGTGACATCAGTAAAAGGGGCGGGAGGGGGACACACACCGTCATTGAATTACTCCTGAACTACAACTCTGACAGAACTGAAACAACAATCTCCAAAGTCCAAATACTATGATGATTAATTAGAGCCGAGTTTATTATGAAACATTACTATCCCTTTAAATGCCCCATTTGAACAATTTCTCCCTTAAAGGTGCATATGGCTTACTCCAGAATTGTACCTAAATGTGCCTGCACCAGACAAACGTTCCTGGACTTAGGTGAGAAAAATTCTCCAATTTATATGTTATTTGGATAGGCTTCTTTTTCATGCTCAAGAGATTTCCACACAGAGTAAACTTAGGGACTGGAGAATTTCACTCACTTGAGAAATTATTTTACCCTTAGGTTACATCAGAGCATCTACCTTCTAGGATAGGACAGTTTACTTACAAGGACATTAACATTTTATACATAAAAAATATATATATTGTAGGGTTTATCCTCATGAGTAAAACAAGGGTATTCCCACTGCTGAGAGAGGTTCTATTCAAGTTATTGCAGCTCAAACTTGAATTTATTATGTGCGATATCTAAGTGGCCTGAAATTTTACAGAGGCGCTGTTGCTACACCATCCTATGGTGTTTTATGGTCAACTGACCAGAGCTGTCCATAGGATGGTGTAGCAACAGCTCCACTGTAAAATTTCAGGCCACTTGGATATCGCACATAATAAATTTGATTCTTGTGGAGTCATGTAGTACACGTATACACACCGCCAATTCTCATCACTAAAAATATTGGAAGTAGGGTGGGACAGAGGGACATCTAGCGCTGACAAACTACCAGCAATGCTATTAAAGCTCAGTGCCATGTTAATGGCCAAACCGATTGCATCTTTAATTAATGCCTCTTTGGCAACAGGGTATATGCCCAAATCCTGGAAGGTGGCTAGAGTTGTGCCTATCCACAAAAGCAGGGATAAAAATGTAGTATCAAACGACAGACCAATATCCCTACTCCCCACTTTATCCAAAATCCTAGAGAAATGTGTACACATGCAACTGAATAAATATTACCAACAGACCAGTTTTTTCACTCCACTTCAATGAGGCTTTCGACCAAAATCACTCAACAGTCACGGCCCTCCTAAGAGTAACCAACAATATCCAGACGGGTATGGAAAATGGTGACCTCACAGGAGCCATTTTCCTAGATTTTGCCAAGGTCTTTGACACAGTAGACAATAATATTCTTATAAACAAACTCCAAAGATCAGGACTGGGTAATAATTCTCTAAACTGGTTCTGATCCTATTTATCCGACAGAATGCAGTATGTGTCGGTTGCCGGCAATGCCTCCTTTCCACTCAAAGTAACAAGTGGAGTCCCTCAGGGCTCCATTCTTGGCCCTCTTCTATTTTCTCTTTTTATAAATGATCTGCCGAAGGTTTGCAAATCATCTTCAGTACACTTGTATGCAGACGACACCATACTCTATGCTAAAAACTCAAACATATCACACCTTGAAGTCATATTACAACAAAACGGTTCTTAAACACAGACAAAACTGTCACAATGATATTTAGTACAAAGCACAAACTGCATAATCTCAGCAATACCCACCTATCTATTGTAACGGAGTCTAATCGTAAATTGGCCCCAGTGGACTCCTACAAATATCTTGGTATGCGGCTTGACCCCAACCTCACTTTTGGTCATCATATTGACAAATTAACCTCCAAGCTTCATCCCAAAATCAGTACTCTTTTTAGACACAAATCATGTTTAAGTCCCCTGCTTAGAAAACGTACTGTACAACAGATGTTGCTGCCTGTCATAAACAATGGTGATGTAGTTTATGCTACAGCACCGGAAATCTCTTAGTAAACTTGACACCCTGTATAATTCAATATGCCACTTTAGCCTCCAATGTAATTACACTACTCATCACTGCGATATTCTAAAAGAACTAAACTGGTTAACACTCAAATCTAGACATACCCTTCACCTTTCTTGTTTAGTACACAGCCACATCTCTGGAAAACTACTAGACTACCTGAGCAGTATGCTCATTCCTGCTCTCCATACTAACGATAACCTCCGCTCCACTGCTATCAACTCGCTACGTATACCACAAAACAAGAAAGAAGCAGGAAGATCTGTCTTCTCCTTCCGAGCTCCAAAGGCCTGGAACAACCTGCCTGAAATAATCAATTCTGCTTCCAGTCTAAAATTCTTAAAAGTAAGTGCTTCTTTGTATCTAAAATCAGAGTGTAACTGTATAGAATTTTAATATTCCATATGTAAGTATATTCATATGTGTATGTATGTATATATAATAACAACATGGAATATATGTTTCTCAGTTTGTGTAAATATGAAACCGTTTACTGAAAACTATCCAGGACATACTTGAAAACGAGAGAAGTCTCAATGTATTTCTTCCTGGTAAAACATTTTCTAAATAAATATTACCACTGTTTCAGAAAGGACAGCTTCCAATAGCTTGCTATTAGAAACAGGTCAACAACATGCACCAATCATCAAAGGAATCTCTGCTGGATACTGTGTCCTAGTCAGTCGTCTCTATAGCTCGGTGGTGGAATTATAGACTGAGGAAAAGAAATGGCAGAATATGTCCTTTGTGCAACACGGGAACCATGGGGATATACTAAAGCATCCAAGATTCCAGAAAGTAAAAGAGAAAATACCATCAAGACACACATCAGTTCTAACAGATCCGAACAAGAACCTCAGATGTCAACTGACACCAACAGGTTACCGAGGAAGAAAGACAAGGACAGCTACACAATGGCCTGTAGGATCTTCTGACCAAAAATGACTTCAGCCTAAGCCAGCAAAACAACATTGCAGAGTTTGACAAACGTGTGAAGAGATGACCTCATTCCCTCCTTACACAGCTGTTCCTCAGAGGCCTGATTCTTATATGCCCAAGAGATGCCCACTGACCTGATGGAGTGAGGTAACTTGCTTCTTCTTGAGAACATAAGCCTGGCAAACACAGCCTTAATCCTAGAACCCACCGTTACCCTAGATTCAGCCTGTCCATCAAGAGGGCCCACAGGAAAGACAAAAAACAAATATTTTTGAAAAGGTTGCATGCAATGAACATAGTACTTCAAGCAGAAAATGACAAAGGACAGAGAGAAGGAACAACAATTTCTTGGTTAATGAGAAATTTGGGGACAACCTTAGGGAGAAACCCTATGGGAGTCTGAAAATCAATCTATCAGGAGTATAAACCCAGAAACGCAAGCTTACAAAACAAAGTCTGCATTTCAGCCACCCACAGAATAGCCAGGAGAAAGGCTGCCTTGAGCAACAAGAAACTCAGATAAAATGAAAAAAGGGGGGGGGGGGAAAAGGAGACTTCAGAAGCACTCCAAGAACAAAGTTCAAGTCCCACAGAGCAGTGGGATCTGAAAAGACTGGGTAGACATAAGCTACCCCCTGCACAAATGTCTGCATATCTAGCAATAAAGAAACACACCTCAGGAAAAAAGACAGAAAGAGCAGAAATTTGGACTTGAATAGAACTAAGACCTAGCACTTTTTGAAAAATATCCTAAAGAAAGGCCAAAATGATCAGAAGATGAAAGGTCACAGCCACGACCCCCAGTCTTCACAGCACTTACAGAACAAGGACCATACCCCAAGGTACACATTGGATGAAACCAGATTAAAATCTTTCAACACAGCATCAATGAAAGCCATAAAAGCCTTTCTTCCTCAGGATGCTGGTTTCAAGAACCAAGCTGGTCTTCTCCTGTGTCTACATCCAGAGGAAGAGAACACACACACACGTTGTAGAAACCCAGAAATTAACTATATAATGACGACTAAGCGTTTTCCACAGTGTTGTCTACCCCTGGGATATGAACAGTGGTGAAAGCCTGTACACGAGCCTCTGCCCACATGAGGATCAGCCAAACACCAGACCATATGGCCGCACTTCTGGTCCCTCCCTGGTAGATGATGTAGTTCACCATTGTCAAATTGCCAGGCTGGATTCACATTGGGATCTCTGAAGGTACTGAGATCAATGCCACAAAGCTAGGCAATCTGCCCGAGGCTGCAGAACTTTGATGGACAGAAGGCTTCACTCTCTAGTCCAAAGACCCTAAGCTATCTGAGGGCCCAAGATGGTACCCCAGCTTATAAGGCTAGCATCCCTTGTGAATATTACCCAATTTGACATGGCCAATAGATGTCCCAGCAACAGATGGGACCTCTGCAACCACCAACAGTCTACCTTTATCAGATCGGACAGGTACAGGCCAAACAACTGCTTGTCCAAGAACAAAAGTGTCACCAAGGACCTTTTGGAAGACAGGACAGCAGACCAGACCTTTAGCCACATAATAAAATGCATGGCAACAGAAAAAGCTGAGACCTTCCCAGTAGATCAAGAGGCAACAAAAGGCCTCTTCTGCCACATACTTATTAGCCTCAAGGCTATATTCCAGGAAAGGAGAGGGAATGTAGGGTCTACTTGCTGGGAGTGGGATTTCCCACTACACTGAAGTATCAGCAGAAAAGAGATACAAGTGAACTCACAGAAGAACTTGGGGCCTTAACCCATTCAGGTTCTTCTTCATTAGAAGAGGGCCCCGGGAGCCATGTGAGGGCCACCGAACAAGAGAAACATACAGTACCAGAGAAATCTCTAGTAGGGCCAGTCTGGCCTAAGGAGCAATGAATTAAAGGGGTTAAGGAGGTGGAAACAAGCAAAACCTTGGATGCTTGCCCATGTCTCCCTTGGACACAGATACAGCCAGAAAATATACTACAGGATAGTAAAAGATAAAAGTATAAAAAGTACTTAAATAAAGTTAAAAGTACTTCTCGGACTGAAAGGGTTAAAGTGACATTCAAGGAAGTACAGACCATTCACATGCAGTCCACACTGCAGTGAAAAAGTTAGAGGGTCAGCACACTACACCTCCTCTTTCCATGCCTAACAGCCCAAGAAAAACAGATTTATGGGTACAGTAGTCACTAGCCAACACCCTTTTCAAAATGGCACAGTGGCTCTCCAACCACTGTGCAATAGTCCCCCTGGCAATTGATCTGCAATTCAAAGACAGAGAAGTCCAGTAAGCCCTGTTACATCCACCAGAATGCAACCAGTGGAACAGAAAGTCCCCAGTACCATCACACGACTGAATGCAGGAAAGCTTGTCCTCTTCAGTCTCCTATTTTCCATACAAATGTCTACTCAGACCAGCGAAGCAGAAACAGAGGAGAGAGCTGATAATGTAAGCCATCCACTAACGACCCAGTACCTAAAATCTGTAATTTGCTTCAAACAAGCAAAGATAGAAGCGCTCATAATGGAGAATTACACAAACTCATCCTACAAAAACAAAAAAAACATAAAAGCCATCAGAAAATCTTTCCCCATGCACAGTCCATGAACGTCACTTTTAAAACTAGATTAGACTGGTGGGGGTACAGTGAAGCAGGGAAAGAGTCTCTGCTTATGAGAGCCTTTAAAGGCAACTGGCCTGACGTTTTGCAGGAGAATGCTTTACCCCATAGTTCCTGTGTTGACGTAAGAGAAATTTAGATTATGCATACAAAAATTACCATACTTGCATTTATTTAATAGGAAAGTGTACCTTTAGTGATGAAGTCCCCATCCAAATGTAGCCACTATCTGTAAATAATGCAAGATACTTATAATGAAACGACACTGCTATTTGCAGGTAAGCTCCGGCAAGAGGGCTCATTCCAGGGAGGGTCTATAAAAACAGTTAAAACAAAACAATATATTGAAAAAAGTTTTAAATGCATGGACATGTCTTAGCCAGCTAACACTTTTATCTGCAGGGTTGAGAATGTGAACATTATAAAAGATAATATAATTCTATATAACACCATGCTAAGGATCCATCTCCACACAGACCTCTATAATCCTGTAATATAAAAGGCCAGAGTGTTTGTCCTATGCAGTCATGTGCAGTAGAGACTGCTGGAATGCACAGAATGCTGGAAGTTCTGTACTGGGGCATTCTTTGCGTTCAGGCAGTCTCTACTGCACATGATTGCGTTGTGTGCGCTGCGCCACCAGCGAGGCAGCGGCAGTACACAGAGCAGGACCAGCATCTTTACCCCACCAGACCTTGGCCCGTGTACACGGGTTTTTACACTAGTTTTGTAATATATCAAAACTGAAATTGCAAAACCAGGAAGTTGATATAAGATTACGATGAAATATCACATGTATGACATTTGAGACAAATATATGCAAAACAGATTTTTTTCCTGTAGATAGTGATACAGGAGCCTAGACAATGATGCATATAGTCCAAAGGATGAAGAGTCATTTCTTGGTGAATGTTGGTTCATGGTGCATCGATCTGTGCATGCAACTCTCGCAGGGTGAACAAAGAAGGGATCTGGAGGAGGGCCATGGCAGAGTTGTTCCTGTTAACAAATGCAGTGCGTAGGCAGGTATGCAGTAGAGGATTTTCTAAATAAATCGTTTAATGACAGATTGTATAACCAGTTCTGCTTATCAACAGGCTGTGAAGTCAGGCATGTGTAATAATGGTGTGTGTGTGTGTCTGTGTTTGTATATATATTCCATGCATGGCCCCGCCTCACACCATTATACAGGAAGCTGGCCTACAACGACACTGCTTAATTCTTTTTGACAGACCCTGTGAGATGACTGGAAGGCCTTTTCAAGGTGGTCTCTCTTGGAGACTGATTACCATGCAATTGATATCAAATGGTTTGAACGGACATAGCTTTACCATGGGTCTCTTAAGGTCAACTTAGAGCATGGTTGGTAATGCAAAGGGATCTGTGCAATGACACTGTACAGAGAAGAAAATCTGGAAGACCACTAGTCTGGTGTTGAATGCCAATACCTGGTTGCTGAATGCTTAGGCGTTATCAAATCCAGAAGGACAAATATTGTTACACAGTTCTGAAATCATTGCAAACCCATGTGGCAATAGCTAATTGGATCATCTGATCTGACAATGTATGGCGATCCCATCCTTGATTGTTGAATGATTATAGTCTTCATGTCAACATACCATAGACATGTAATGAAGCATCCCGCAGCTGAAAATGCTGTGTTAAAACGGAACTATTCTCCCCCCCCAACAATTAGTCATATAGCGATAAGCTTAGAAATAGTAGTATTATCCATCATAAGTACAGCGTTATTAAGAAATCCTACTTGATCTGAGATAGACGGGAAGGCTTTTTGCTTTAGAGGCATCTGTGCACCTGTGCCGTCAGTCCCTTCCTGTTACCTTAAGGTACAATGCAACACCTCCTACAGGAGACCGGGACGGACATCGCAGGCATGCAGATGTCTCTAAGACAAGATGTCTGCGCTGATGCCTGGACGTCTGTCTCAAAAGGATTTCTTAATAACGTGGTACTTATGCTGGATAATACTATTATTTCTATGTTTATCGCTATATGAATAATTATTGGGGGGGCCCTCCTCTCAAAACAACCACACTGCCCATAGGAGGGGTTCCTGAGGCTTTCTATATACTGCTGGCTTTGTTGAGAAGTATAAACTTTATAAGTCTTGTTTGATTCACTTTAACATTGTGTTTCAGTCATTTCAATATTTCACTCCAATGATTTTTTGCACTGACATTTTATTGTTTGGGCTCAAGCCAGTAAGTTGATAGTAATATATGTAGCACTTGGGATGATACAGATAGTGTTATTATTTGTATATATAAATATATTCTATAGCCTTGAATGTCCTCCTATCAATGTGTTTTTAATTATGTTTTTAAAAAAAGTTTTGATTTTTGTATTGCCGTGTTAATATTAAATAAAATGATGTATATGCTTTTTGGTACGTTGATTCATGGCCGAGTGCCTCTCTTTAAGGGTCTTTGCTTGTTTGGGGATTTCTTCATTTCCTTTGTTATTCAGTTTGTAGTTCTGTAGACTGAGTGTACCAAACTTGAGTTGTTATTTCTCCATGTATTTATTAGCTTGTGCTGACCAGTTTTCTCATTAGATATACCAACATCAAAAGGACCTAAGAGATGTGAAGTTGCATACAGATAGATTTGCTTTTCTCTCTCTCTCTCTCTTTCTGTACTGGATGAGAAACATATTTTTATATCCATATTGTGCTTTGTGACCACATGTATCTCTCATCCTCAGCAGATAAAGACAGACGTGATCTCTTTCCAGCAGCACTGCTCTAGGCAGACTCAAAAGTCCATCTCTTATCTAGAAGTTTGAAGGAGATTTTAAAAGGGGAATAAGTGGCTCTTTAGTTGTTTAACTCATTGACTTACCTAGGTAAGAGGTGAATAAGCATAGTCTGCAGAGGACAATGGGTAGCTCAGTCAGGATAAAATTCCATATGCTGATGATAGCAAAGATTCCTACAAAGGAAATCTGGTAACTTTTACCCAGGGATTAGCCAAAGCTAAACCACAGTCCAAAACACTAAAAATGTGGATTATGTCTAGTAGTAGAAAGTAAAGATGAAGCCACGGTCCTGGCAAATGAAGATCTGTCTGAATGTCCAGGAGTTGATGTCACTTCCCGCATGATCAGGTTGGTAAGAATGTCCCAGTCCATTCATCCTCAGACACACACACACTGAGACATGGCGGGGGGATATGTGATGCGGGATAGCCATAGATAAGAATACGGCACATGGAGTAGCAGAGGGAAAAAATGTGAGGGAAGACACACAGAAGGGAAGGGGTAATGGGCATGAGGACAAAAGGAACCTTTCCTCCCTACTTAACTGCTTCACCTAGGTTGTCCTCCATACAAAACAGGGTCCACCAGGATCCTGGCTTCCTCTGCATCAGTATCCACATTCAGTGCCTTCCTCACAATAGAGCTTTTGTGTGTCTGATTTTGCTTTGCTCGACTCTCTTCCCAGTCATAATAACCCTGAACCAGCTGGAAAGCAGCTTCCATTTGTATGATGGAGAATTGTGGTGATTTCTGCCTCTCCTCCAAATCAGACGCAAGGAACAAGATTTTGTGGATCACACACACATGTAAAGCTTGAAGGTGACATTTTACTGCACAGTGAACCCTGAACATGGATATTTATACAGATGATGGCAGGACCATGGAAGATGTTGCATTATATTATGGTCAGTTGGGTGTGGTGGTGGGGGGGGGTGCAGATAAATATCTTGGGGAGGGAGATGAGCATCAGAAGCAGTTAGTGTCTCCTCTGGATACAAAGCATGGCGACACCAGGGAAATAGGGCAACAGCAAGACGGACATAGAGAATAGATGGGAAGGGCCGCTGGACACACATATGGGACACTGAAAATGGACAAGGGAAAACCTTATCAATCGTTTGAGCATCAAGGGGTTTCCAAAACAATCTACAGCAATGCACTGGACACCCCCCTAAGGCACTCAAAACAGAGTGACAGCACCAAATTGATCCTGGCATATATACATTTTTGCTCCTTTCTGGAGGCAGTGCAGTGGTGCAGGTAAGGGGGAGGGGGTGCTGTAGTGGTTTGGACAAGATTGGATAGTAGAGGTTTAAATCCTTTGTCTACTTCTAACCAAATCATTAACCAAGCCAGGTTTGCACACAGGCAGGCTGGACTCAGTTCCTTCATGCAGCAGTGAAGAGGTGTGTTCTGTAGAGTAGCAAGAACACAGCATGTGATGTTTCCCTTTTATACATATAGATGAAAGACTTACTATTGTTACTCACCACAACAGTATAAGAAGTATCAGTCAAAATGAATAAGTCTTTGTCTACAGCTACCAAAACAGATGTTACTCTGTCCTGGTAAAGTACTGTCCAACATGAAGGTGGGCGTTTGAGACCTGGTTTAAAACATAAAAAATCAAATTGTTTATTGTGCTTTGCAATGTTAAGGAGGTAAAACACAGTCAGTCCAAATAACTATCAGATAATACTTACCTGGTAGTTCTGGCATCTTCCGTAATTTCAGTTCTTCAATATTTGAAGTAATATTAAATACAAATGCACTTGTTAATATAGCAATGCCAGTTCTGTATTCAGTGTGGAATACTTTTGCTTCCAGGACCTGGTCCACCTTACCTTCCTAGGTAGAAAAAGGAAAGATATGCCAGTTGTCAAATTTCTTGGATGCCATTCTAGATTATACTAAATCACACATCTGTTACTTTTCACAGAAACAAATTTCACATTTGGAAGTTCTATCAGTTTAAATAAAGTAAACAAACAAGCTGAAGGATAATTCCTATGGGTATTATAGAACTGAGATGGTCCATCACAGACAAAACCCCCTTCCTCTGTTCTGATGCCAAATTAAGTGCTAATTGTATTGTTATTCTGAGAAAAACTCAAGTTGGTTATAGTTGGTGATCCTTTTATTAGTGAACCATTCTCATTTTCAGGAATTGTAAAACGCACAATTTCTTTTTTGATCCAAGTCTCAGTAAGAATGCGTTCAAAAATATACATTTGAATAGTTTATTTTTATCAATTAAAATGTATATAATGAATGTGTATTGCATGTGTGTATATACTGTGTGTGTGCTTTGTGTCACACCCCCATGGCTGGATCAATAAGACAGGCAGTAGAGAGGAAATTTGAATAACTCCTCCTTACTGCCACCCTTCAGTATGTTTGCCAGGCTTCTTTTATATAAAGAGACTAGCAATGTGGGACGGCGTTGCCCGTCATGTTACTTAGACAGACACTGTTACACACACAGATTGTCTGAAAGGATGACACAAGCATACAGACACATGCAGTTACACACACACAGTGTGTCACACTATGTAACACACATAGAGACACACACACACACACATTAGGTGATATATGCAGACAGTTTGTGCGACACACACACAGACAGTATGTGAGACATGCACTGGGGATATAGATATGCTCATAAGAGCTGTATAAAATGTTCTAATTTAGTTTAAAGAAAGTGGGTGGCAACAGTACTATTGTTTTTGAATTCATTGGTATTATGGTGGACACATTGACCACTGTTAGGTGTGTAAGTGGACTCTGAAGGGTAACTGAAAAAGCTTAAAATAGCACATGATGGTTATGGGCCATCTGTTCAGGTGTTAGACAGGGGATATCAGTGGTCAGCAGAATATAGTGTGCATATGAATTAAAAGTCTGATTATTTAAGCCTTTGAGTGCCAGAGAGGGGAGGTACACAATGCAATGCAAAGCAATGCATTGTATACTCCTCTGGCACTCAAAGGGTTAAAGATAGTAAAAAATGAGAATGACTTGTACCCTATGGCCATTCCTGGGAACTTTTTTCTTCTGGAGTCCCCATAGGAGAGTCCTGTGGGTCAGCTGGGGGATATAAGTTACAAGAATATCGGCAAAAAGGGACGGGGCTTATTAGCGAGTGTGGGGGTGGGGCTTAATGGGAGATAAAGTACATGAGTGCAGATGGAAAAGGGGTGTGGCTTATTAGAGAGTGGGGGCGGGGCTTAACCGAGTGCCACAAAAGTACTCGTAGTGAAAGAGTTATTAAAGTGCAGTGTTAGAGGCAACATCACTAACACAAACCTGTGAATGTGAAGTAGAGAAAACGGCACATGGACAGTGTGCCAAGTGAAAATATAAGCAGAAAGGTCTCCCTCACCTATCAGTGGTTCTCCACACAGGCTCTTTGGTGTAATTGACAGTGGCATGCTCCTTCTTCCCTGCAGCTCCCAGTGAGGGCTGAGGTTCAAAGTCGCTCTCCTTCTCAGGTAATGTGAAGGAGGGCAAAAAGAGGCAAGAACACGGTGAATGGGAGGAATAGTAGGACACAATGCCCTATTAGCACTTTTTAGAGATGTGTGGAAAAGCAGTGTGAGTTTTGCAAGAAGAGGAGCAGAGCCTTCTCCCACTGCCTTACATTGTTGAGTTGTGGCAGGAGAAGGGTTGGTGTACCTCCTTCCGGTCACTGGGTCTTGTCCCTCCGAACTTAGAGCAACCATGTCCTCCTGGTGGTTGCTGTAAGTTAGGAGGTGACAGGAGCGGATGACAGGAAGGAGTCTGGGAGATGTAGTTTATGCAGCAGGAGGCGGTGACACATAGAATGGAGATGAATGGGTGAGAGGCGAGAGAGTGAGTGTGTATGTGGGACTTGTTTTTTTGTTTTAAGCAGAATTTGAGGTTGCCTCTGGTAAGCAGTTGTATTTTTTTAAAACGTGCATTGCAATTGTTGCAGTGAAAGGGTTAACACCTGTGGCATTGCAATGTGCGGGAGACTCCTCACAGCGAGCTGCTGCATTTCCTGCAAGAGACAGGCCAACTTGAGCAGAAGCAAGGAAGGCATTTTTTTTTTATTTCTCAGTGTGTGGCTTATGTGTGTGTGTGTGTGTGGCTTGTGGGGCATGTGTGTGTGTCTGTGGTGCAGGAGCAAGTGGCAGCCATTTTGTTTTTCTTCAGACTTGTGTACTGGTGGGTGGGCTGGATAGTGGGGTGGGCCAACTCCCTACTGGTGTGAAAATCACACCCCCATTGAATCACCCAATGGGAACAGTAACTCAACCTTACTGATGCCCCTGGGTGTGTCTGGCAGGCACACAGAAGTCTTCTTTTATATATATATAGATTATGATCTAATGCACAATAACAAAACATAATATTTTCCCTTTCCATATTTCTTAAAGAGATATATATGTATTACATTAGTTTCATATTCAAATTCCATACAAGCACTAAAAATATTTGAGAAATAAATAAATCTATACAATTCATACATACAATTCTCATGCTGAAGTAGCGCTTGAATACACAAAATATGTCATATATTAGCACAGTTCCATCTTCCTGGATACAGAGTAGGTCTTCATTAACTGTCCATCCTAGATGCACGACTTGGCCACTTTTCCACTTAACAATGAAAAAGAAAATAATTGTCAATATCCACTGATACTTCCAATGTCTCTAACTAAAGCCATTTAGTTACTAAAATACATTTCATACACATTTTCATTTTAAAGGAGCATTATGAAAATATGTTTACTGAGATGATTAATTCAAAAGCTATTACAGCTCAAACGTATTTTATTGTATTGCATTTTTGTATTTTTATATTGTGCTCACAGGTTTGAGCTGTTAAAATAACTGAAAATCAGAATCTCTCAGCAGTGGATGTTTCCGTGCTTTAAATCTGAAGGAAAATACATTTATTTTTTATAGTAAAGATTATTGGTTCTTAAGTATATTTATTTTCAGTCTGCCTTTTGTATTTTCACTATTTACCATTCATACATCTATGGAAAATTGTTTTTTAAATTAGATGGAGATACCGTGGTAGTATGTATGCCTTAAACAATAGAAGTCTGCAACAGTCTACTCCTGAAAGCTTCCCTGTCTTAAAGGATTACTACACCACAAAACCCTATCCTAAAAAAAGATTGCTAATTTGTCCCAGACTACCACCAACATGTTCCAGTAGCTCAAAGGTTAATATTTACCAAGTCACATGGCCAAACAAGGAGTAGGGAGAAGAAGCCTCCACTTCCAGCACTGATCAGTAACTTGATCCATAGGATTAAAGACCGATATGACACATCCCCATGAAGCCAGAACATTGTGTGGGGTTTGAGACCTAGCTCCCATACAGCCAGTTGCTGATCAGTGATGGAAATGGAAGCAAATTCTCCCTGCTTGACACTGTGGGATCAGCCAAGCCACTAGATACCGTGCATGCTAGATTCCAGAGCATGATAGTTTTAGTCAAAGACACATGGTCAATAAAAGGATAGCGTTTTGAGAAGTACTGTTTCTCTTATTTGATCCTCTGGAACAATATGGAACAATATGGGTGGTGATGGTAAAGAACTGTGGAATGTGAGATGTTGAGAACAGCTCAAACGTGAATTTTTTAGTTGCAATATCACAGTGGCCTGAACATTTACAGTGGAGCTGTTGCTACACCATCCTATGCACTGCTCTGGTATGTAGACCATAAATCTCCATAGGATGGTGTAGCAACAGCCTCACTGTAAATTTTCAGGTCACTGCGATATCGCACCTAAAAAATTCAAGTGTGAGCTGTTATATTTTTTTAATAAAATATTTCTCAGTGGTGAGAGTACCCTTGTTTTATTCGGGGACATAAACACTACAACATATATTTTTTTTACATCTTAAGTATTACTATCCTTTTTAAAGGGATAGTAATGTTTTATTTTAACTTCATTTAATATTGTAGATCTGAAAAAATGTAATCCATTGACCCCAGTCCGATCTCTCAAACTTGTATAGCTTTAAAGATATAAGGTTCCAAAGTTCCCCCCTCCCTCCCTCCCTGAAAGGATATATCCATTTGTTGGTTCAGGTTGGTAGGCCCTGGGTAATGTGACATGAAGGGGTTAATGCTTTAGCTTGGCTAATAAACTTAAAATACAGAAAAATAACAAATTCATGATAGAATGATTGCTACATTTGCTATTTCAATATAACCCCCAGTAAATGTTGTTTTAACAGGATGTTACTGTCTCAGACATGGATGTACACATCAGGGACATTTAGACAGGTGGTTAGACAAAGGTTGGGTTCCTCATTTCTGTGGTAAATTGTTCCTTTTCTGGACCACATGCTTGGAACAGGTGGCCAAGTAGCTAGAAGTTCAAGGCTTACTGGAAATTGGTCATTTGGACTTGACCCATGCTCCAGTCATAGAGTGCCCCCTAGGGGATTTATGATTCTATTACTAATAATGATATGCACATGTTGTAATTGCAAGTTGTGACCCATGTCCTGGAGGTGTGATATTCCGGGAGATGTGACCCACCCATATATCTATCCTAATATAAGCTTGTGCACGACTGCAATAAAGTTGGAATGAGATTTTAGCACCTACACTTGTTGTGCGTCTATTATTTCAGTCCCCAGGCGCCTAAGACTGGGAGATCTGCTGGAACTGGTGTACTGTCTAGGGGTCCCCCGGGGGTAATACGTGAAGCATTTTGGTGTGACCAGGAGAGGAGACGGAGATTATTTCTTTCACTCCCCTTTCATCGAAGTCTACAATATTAAATGAAATTAAAATAATACATCACTATCCCATTCATTTGGATATGAAGAACAAGATTGTAACCGACTTTGAAAACCAAGATACATTTTCATTGCCACTTAAAGGGATAGTATAGTCCCATAAAAAGTATGTCCTAAATCATAGCTGCAGTAAAAAAACATTCAATGTGCTTAATCCTCTCTCTCAAACCGTTATGGTTTGAGAGATGTAATAAAATAAAGACCTCTGCTCCCTCCCCCTTCTCATGCACCCGCTGTACATGAAATCCTGCTTCCGGGACCAGATGGCAGCTCTTCAGGAGTACGGTCATCCAGATGTCTAAGTATAATTACTTCATCGGAATGGTCCACAACGTGTGCTTGCAAGCCAGGCACACTTTGTAGACCATACCGATGAAGTAATTATACCTAGATATCTAGATGTCAGTGCTCCTGAAGAGCTGCCTACAGTCAGGCGACCAGATTCTACCTCTGACAGCTTTACAGCTCATCAGGCAGAAAGGGGAGGGCACGGAGGACTTTATTTTCTTATAGCTCTCAAACCATAACGGATTGAGAGAAAAGATTACGCACATTGAATGTTTTTTTAGTGTAGCTACCATTTAGGACATAGTGAAGTCCAATAAAAACTATCCCTTTAAGTAGTTTGAATTTTGAACTTTGTAGCAGTACATGACTGACATGTATGATAAACACGCAGCGCATTAGATGTACATCATTCACAAAACATTTAGTACTCATCTCAAACACTTACCAGGATATTTGATAAAAGAACACCAGAAGCTGAATAAATCTCCAGGACAGGTCGTGAACTGCTGGACTTTTCCTTTGTAAGATTTCTCATTAAAGCTTAAAAAGAAAACAAAAGCATTAATAACACGTTTATATATATATATATATATATATATATATATATATATATATATATATATATATATAAAATAAAAAACAAAAAAACATTTCTAACCCTTTGAGTGCCACAGAAGTACAAAAAGAATTGGTCTGCAATGTATTGCACACCACTTTGGCACTCAGTTGTTAAAACAGGAAGATAATTTATATATAATACTTCAGTTTTTGGGGAAAATGAAAGATGTGCAGGTGGAAGCTATTTTTGTACACAAATGCATTATTCTTATCATGAATACGAGATTAATTTTTGAGCATTTTGAGACCACTGCATTTAAAAGCTCACACCAAAATGGGCATAGGTGTGGCACACAATAAAATGTATGTATACAAAAGCTGGCTTTTAACCCTTTGAGGGCCATAGAGGTACGCAATGCATTGCGTACCCCTCTTGCACTCAAAGGCTTAAAGGGGTAGTAATGTTTCATAATAAAAGCAGCTCCAATGAATCATCATAGTATTTGGACTTTGGAGAGTGTTATTTCAATTCTGTCAGAGTTGTAGTTTAGAAGTAATTCAATGACAAAGTGCCCCCCTCCCGCCCCTTTTACTGATGTAACACTGCTCAGCCAGAGCAGAAGGGAGGTGCCCAGGAAGACTGCAGAGAGGGACTGTCTTCAATTAAGATAAGGGAAAAAAACCTGAAAAACTTGTCAAGGGGGCAGGGCTTTCATTGTTCTCACAGGAAGAAGATTGTCCCCTTCTGTTATCTGTCTAGTCTTACAACCAGATTCACATCTGAGAAGAGATGGCTTACACTAGGTAAAAGGGGCGGGAGGGGGAAACTTTGCTTGTAAATATCTCTCAAACCATAAAGGTTTGAGAGATAAGACTTATATCGTTCTTCATGTTTTTTTAATGTCTACAAAATAAAATAAAGATAAAACGAAGTATTACTATCCCTTTAAATGTGATCCCTCATTTACCATGTAAATACGAATAAGGTGCATCAAAACATAATGGAGTTGCTAGCAAACAGGATACCAATTTAGTTGAAGCACTGGCTGCATTTATTTTTATAATTTTTACAACATTGGCATAAATACATTTTTTGTGACAAACATTTGTACATTACACTGAAAATGCAGAAATGTAACCATTCGCTTATGAAAGATGTAAATCTTTATTCTCCAAGATAATCACAATTGTTTTGGAAGGCAACCACAGCAACCTTGTCCAGACTTAATAATAATAACAAAACGATTATCCCTCAAATTCCTTAGGGCTAACTTCTTTCCCTGGGCTATGTTACTATTATGGTTATATTGATACCCTTTTCCCATTGTCAGTATCTCTTCAAGTTTCAACTAAGCTACCCTTGTAATAGGAAGGATTAAAATTTTATTTACGTTTGAATTCAGTGGAAATACTTCCATCTAAAATTAATTTTTGTCCCCCTATCTTTGTAAGGAATTATTTTCGCTTCAAGTCATAACCATAAATTTCTTTAAAAAGTTCAAATGCTAAAACTTTACGGATTTCTATAATCCTTTTTTTTTTTTTCTTTTTTTTTTACATAATCGAGGGACAACTAAATTATGTTCTACATTTAACTGTAATAAACTGGATTTATTGGATGGACAACAATTAAGCACTCTGCTTGAAACCAAATCTCTCATTTGCAACGGACGTGTGATAAATTATACATTTTTGTAAGGGTTTGTTGTGTTTTTTTTTTTTAAATATTTTTTTTTCTCTCTACTCCTATGGCCCCTTCTACTTAAACCTCTCTCTCTTACCATTTTCTCTCCTCGCATGAAATGTGTGAAATGGTTCTCTTCTTTAGCTAAGATCCACCAAGGCACCTTGCATGAGAGAGACTGCCCGAGGTAACCCTTCCATAATAAAATATGTCCATATTGTTGATATTCCCTACTCTGTATTTCAGGATCTGTGCATATTGCAAACCATTTAACTCCTTAACTCCAAATCCATAAAAGGGCATTTGGGTAACATTACATCCAGGAAATGTATTTCGCCAAAAAATTGTTGGTTCCACTTCCACCCTTTATTGCAAAATGTATTAGCAGAATTCCCACTTCTCAATGATCTATTGTTTCTCATAAACACTCCCTTAGTGGTTGATCCTCATCCTATATAATAATTAGCTAAAATGTGCGTAACACCACAGTCATGAGCAGTAGAGACTGCCCGTGCCGTGGCTGACACAGAGCGTCCCGCTCTGTATCAGCCACGGCACGTGTAGTCTCTACTGCACATCACTGCCCTGCAACCGGCTGCCAGTGGCACTGTGGCCTGTTTAACGGGCTCTTCTACTAGTTTTCAATACTCTCCTAATTATTGACTCATCAATACACCTATATCTTATTTTTTCTTTTTGATCTATGATGGATTTCTCAAACTTAACCCTCTCGTGACCTTATCCAAAACCTGGAGACCAATTATGTGTCTTTATGTCATTGTTTCCCTTGGCGTTAGCTGCAAAACGTTCCCCTTTTTGTTCACTTTGTTTTATTATGAGGTGCGTCAAATTATGTGAACAGCTATAAAAAGTAGCTTTTCATTTAACAGAATATTTTTATTGTGCCTAAAATTGGATTTCATACAAACCCTCAAACACCTGGGTACAATGTTTGCACTTAGGTGCTTTTCAGGGTTGCTATATAAAACACCAATGCTTCAAATCAACTTTAAAATAACTTAAAAAAAAACTTTGAAGCATAACTTTCATTTGATTAACATAGTGCCGTAAATGACAGTTACATTAGCGATATCCACAGACTTACACTTGAAAATCAAAACTTTTTGCTGCATTACTGAAAAAAAGAACCTTTTAACCAGGCAGGCACTAGGGAACAGAGCAGAGATCTTGCAGAGCCGGCATATCTGCGTCTTCGCTGTCCATCCCCTTCAACTCCACGACTGGTGAGTTGACTGCCACTGTGCATATGGCACCGGAAGGGACTGACAGCGCAGGTGAAGAGAGCACCTCCTGCAAGATCCCAACCGGTGCCTGCCTGGTAAAAGGTTAATCATTTGAAAGTTCCGCTTTAACCCCTTAACGCCCGCGTGCCGTGCTATGACCATCACACTTTTTATTGCGTTAAGGACCGGTGACGGTCATAGCATGTCATGTACATTTTACTTACAGAGCTCCTCCGGGAGCGCGGCGTGCAGGTATGCATCACAGGTCACGTGTACCGGCACGTCAGAAACATCAAAGTGATCCTCAAGGGAATGTTAGTTCCCAGGATGTGGATGTTAAGGGGTTAAATAATTGTTCAAATCACGGGGTATTGATTAAATTAGGCTTCTCTGTTTTGAAAGCATTGTTCTGCAAAACAGAGTCTCTATATCAAAAAAACTATGTGGAAACAAAGGAGCATTCTTCACAAGAGAACAAAATTCACCCAAAAATATTGCTAAAGTATAATTAATCTCACAATGATGTTTGTCTCTGTGCTCTAGGAACACCTCACGGCTTAACCGCTTGTGGTGGGGGGGGGTTAAGACTATTTAAAGAATGTGTTGTCCCCTGTAAAGAGCATAAAACATTAGGGAACATATAAGTAGTGGGTGACCCTTATCTCAAATTAAAGGGAACCACTAATGTAATAAACTAGAATGTATAACTCATGGTAACATTAAACAAATAATTACATTTTAGGTCAGCTGTCACAGGAGAGACTTATAGTTTTATGTAATGACCCCCCCAATTATTATGTATTGCTTACAGAGCGTGTGCAGGTTGCCATATATTGGAAAAATGACCCAGTACCTTTGAACCCGCTTTGGGCAACATACAAGAAATATGGAAGGTAGTATCACCTGGAACAGTCCTATCAATGTAGTCACTATCAGACTAGAAATGGAAGTGTTAAAGGGGATGTATCACTTCTAAACAAATTAGCATGAATCGTTAGCTTATAGAACGAATATAAGTAAATGTGTATTCATTGTTTTTTTTAGCTCTTATTCGTCTAAATTGAAGTTATAATATGTACCCTGTCTGCAGTTACCTGCTCTGTAACCACAGTCCATCGCTCAGCCTCTGCTCCCTTCTCTCTACCCAGCCTCCTCCGATGACGAGGCTTTCTGCCTGAAGTTGGAGCGGTCTCATTGGCTAGATATCAATCTCTGCCAATGAGATTGCTCCAGCTTACAGACAGAAAGCCTGCGTCATTGGAGCATGCTGGATAGAGGGAGGGGAGAAGAGGCAGAGTGACAGTCTGTGGTACAAAGCAGGTAACCGCAGTCTGTCCGGAAGTAGGTGCAGGGTAGATATTATAACTTCAATTTAGATTAATAAAAGCTTAAAAAATAAATAAATAAATAATGAAAAATAAATAAATAAATAAATGAATATACGTTTACTTAAATTCGATCTATAAGCTAACGATTCATGCTAACTTGTATAGGGGTGCTACATCCCCTTTAACCCTTTGATTGCCAGAGGGGTACGCAATGCATTGCTCTGCAATGCGTTGTGTACCCCTCTGGCACGCAAAGGGTTAAGCATTACAGTGGTAGAACAAATTAAACTGTTCCATAATTATGTGTTTGGAGAAAGACATAAATAGAGAATGAAACACATTAATTATCCTATATAATAATTGGCTAAATCATGTGTAACACTGTGACATGCGCAGTAGACACTGCTGCGCGTGCTGCAGTCATGCACAGTAGAGACTGCCCGCACCGCGGCTGATACAGAGCTGGGCACTCCGAAGGAGCGTCCAGCTCTGTATCAGCCGTGGCGCGGGCAGTCTTTACTGCGCGTGACTGCCCCATGACCGGGTGGCAGTGACACTGTAGCCCTTGTAACGGGCTGTTCAACTACTTTTTAATAAAAACTATGTTCAGATTTTTTTTTTTTTTTTTTTTAACAACTGAATAAATTACTGCACAACAGATCCATTATGTATATTGTTCTGAATAGTGATTCTTTACACAATTGCATATTTGTCTCCGATCCATTATGGTCCTGTTTAATTGGCGAGGCAGGAATTTTTTATATTGAACAATTGAAGGAGGGCATGTAACATCCAATCATGGTGTCTCCCTCCTTTCCTTGCTGCTTCTATTATGAGCCATGTCTGCTTTGTGTAAGACTTAATTCTCTATCATTTGAAGAATATGAGAAGATTGAGTCTTTCAGATGTGAGCCAACACACTTGTCAGCGAGGACTCATGACAATAATCTGAAGGTGCCCTTACACAAGGAGATTGAACTAACATTCTCTGCAATCTGGCATTGCCATTCTGGTTAAAGTAAGCTTATAATGACTGTGGCAAAATGTGAGCAACATTTTGATCCTTAACTGAAGTTTGTTATGTGTTAACTCTATGGCCTATTAGCAAAGTATTCTAGTGTATGTGATATTGATGGCAAAAATAAATTAGGACACAGACACAATAAGCAACATTTTAGAAGGTATACCTATGGATCCTCCATAAGGCCCCACTGCCACTAGACAGTCTTTAAAGTCCTCCTTTAGGTTCCATTCCATGTGATACAAATCAAATTTGCTGCAATGAAAAGACATCAAAGTGAGAAACAAATAGTTATTACACTCTAAAGATATGAAATTGAAACCACTAAACAAAAGTATATGTCCTGTAATCACAGCTGCAGTTTATACAAGTTTATTTTGGAAGAAGAGCCCTAAAAGCCCATATACTATCCAGTGCACATTCTTTGTACATTATCTCAAACTTGCACTGAAATAACATACACATGCCCTTTTCACTCCCTGTATCTGTAATAATACAGTGGATAAACAAGGAACTACAAAGAAGAAAGAATCACAACATACGAAATTAGTATATCAGTTAGAAGGTTTAAGCATTTTTCTTTTTTTCCGTGAGCATAGTTTAGCAGTATGGTAAACATCCCACCCTTAGTTGATACACCAGCTATTTTATATAACTAGTTAAATGAAACCTCGTTATTTCCTCCTAATGCTTGGGAAAAGTGATCAGGCTTATTTTTCTCTTGTGGGTCTTTAAAACACCCACCATCACTAAGGGAACTAAAGAGGATGCAGCTGAGACAAGCCATCTTCCACAGCATCATCAATGATCCCACATCTACTGGCTAATTATGTTCACATTTCTTAGCAATACTATCTCACATTATTGAGACAGTATAGAGGATTATATCAGTACATGGGGAGCAATGTTCAGGGTCTTACTAGACTGATCATACAGCATACATTCTCTCATTGTGAGACAGCCTTATTCCCACACATATGGAAAACTAAAAATCAACCACAGGAATCATACATAGATAGCAAAATGTTGAAAACTTATCTGCCCCATTGTGGACTAAGCTTCTGCCACTTAGAGTGTTAAAAGGGGCAGTGCTTCCTAGGTGGAAAGAATACAAACATTTTGGAAGAAAAACAATATTTGGGAGAATCTGACATTTCTAATTGGCCATATAAACTTTAACTCTTTGAGTGCCATAGGGTTACGCAATCATTGGGAGAGCCAAAAGCCTACAGCTGCACAGGTTGTATGCTATTACAATATGTTCTTTGTGTATCCCAAATAGATGTGTATCTGGTTAGCTTATTTTAGGATAAAGAATGTCAAGACCTGGATTTTGCTTATCAAAATGTGTGATCTGGGAGTGAAGGGAAAAGGAATTTTGTTGGTTTCTGAAAAATGAGAAATAGGAACTACTCACAAGGTGTCAAGATTCATGGAGACGGTGGAATCTGTATGTTCAGTACATTCTTACGTTCTGTTTGGATATCACACACACTATAATACATTGCACATCCAAACACAAGCGAGAGAACATGTTGGCAATTTTATTGCTAATTGTTGAGGTGTTCTATACCCCCTCTAGAGAAATTTGTGGTCACTTCTCTGGTCTAGTGTCTGTAGTGCTTCTTCTCGTCTGAGCAGAATGCTTTATTGGGATCTGATGGAGGACCAACTAGGAACTTATATAATAGATGGACAAATCCTAGGAGCCCGAAAGCCAGGACACTAGAAATTTAGAAACCAGCAGTTAAATTTTAGGAGCATTTTATATATTTACCACTTCCCTACCCCTAAAACTCTTACTAAAATGTTTGTCTATTTCTGATATTTATATCTTTGTAAGTGAGTGGGAATATTTTTTTTTTTTTTGCCAAGGTGATAAAATTAGGGCTGATCAAAATTTTTCATGATATTTTTGAATGATTTGATGAAGGAATTGAGTATTGCTGGAAAACTGTTAACGAGGGTTAGGGCTAAGGGTATGGAAATCATTTGAAGTGAATAAAGTCCAAAAGTTTATAATATATTTATTTCACTCCTGGTTATATCTGCTTGTATATATAAAAATGGACTGTGTAGCCTGAGACACTTCTAACTAGTTTCCTGCTGTATCGCACTTACTCACAGAATGTTAATTGAGGTATCAGAAGTACATTTATAGATGAATAAAAATGTAAACAGACATATTAGGAGGAAGGTTGAGTGAGCACACCATAATAATTCATGGAATGTCTAAAAATTATTAACTCTTACATACCAGAGAAATATCATTCCTCTCTATTATATATTAGACCCTAAAAAAGAGCCCAGGAGAGATATGAAACATGTATATGCCAGCCACACCCTGGGGCAGCAGAAAGGAGATGATATGGTAATCTCCTCCATATGCCTCTCCCATACGTAGAGGCATAAGGATGTGATTTTGACAGGAGTGTTAAAGGGGGAAAAGGGCAGTGATTTTGCAATGAGTGGATGGGTCCAAATGAGAGGAACAATTTCCCTGTCTCAGTCTCCCTCCACTCTCCTACTTCACTATGTATTTGCTCTTCCACAGTCTAGTACCAGAAAGAGTGTGTCTGAGCTCTTTGAGTGCCAGAGAGCTATCCAATGCATTGGCAGTGATATTAACCCTTTCATTTAACCCCTTCGTTGCCATATCTCTTTAGCACTGAAAGGGCTGATATCTGTATTGCATACCACTTGGCAATGACAGGTTAATCCTTTCAGCATCAGAGAGATATTGCAGTGCATACATCTTTGGCCCTCAAACTGTGAACCCTTTCAGCCATGATGAACCCATTCTGTGCCACATCAGTATTCAACGCATTGCCATGCACTGGATACCTCTCAGTCAAAGGCTTAACCCTTTTTCTGCCAGGGACCATTTACCTTGGTTATCTGACAGTGTAGAGTGGTCCCCAATAAATGAATTAGTTGTTTGTTTGTTTGTTTTTTACCTTTTCAGTGCCAGAAAGCTACCAAGTGCATTGTTCATCATTGCGTTTAATACATATCTGTCACTCACAGGGTTAAACCGCATGGACAACGCTATGCCACTTACTAAGAACTGCTAAAATAAACATGATATGCATACAGTGATCTGCTAAGTGCCCGACACAACACACAGCAGTGGTGTGCATGGAATGGTCATAGACATATCGAGATACTTGACATTGAATTATGTTTGTCTGTCCTGTATATCCATTCGAACTCCATGTCATGTCAACGATCACTCCTGTGTCTGAGTTTCACCATGTCACCTGCAGAATGAACCAGGCAGAGCTCCCTTTTCCCTCCGTGATGAAAAAAAGCACACAATGCAAATGTTGTTTTATAAAGGTACAAGAATGCAGTACTCCTGACTATACTAACCGGTAATAAGCATTCCCCAGAGGGTACCAGTTGGCGGTGTAAAAATCCATAGCACACTTCTCGGGAACACAGTTGGAGAAATCTTCAGTATTACCACCCAAGGTACGAATCCACTGCTCTGGATATTACTCGTCATTCACAAACATATCGGTACATTCTGTCTATTGATCCCAAAGGGATGCACTTGTCTCCAGCAAACTGCTAAACCATTTGCATGTATACTTCCGGTTTGTCTCTTCAGCCTAGGCGAACACCCCAGTCATGTGATCCCAGTGGTTTGTTTCTACTGGGTTAAAAGAACTAGTCTGACATCACTAGTCATATGGTCATAATGGCTTGTTTCTATTGGGCTAAAGAGGATTGGCTGACATCACCAGTCATGTGACTGCACTTTATCTGGAAGGGAAGTGTTGTGTAGGAGAGGGCGGAAATGTCAGCTGTAGATGTGTATTTGTTTTAGAAGCGGAGTACATTGGGCTTTTTATTCTCGAATACTGTGGAACAAGTTCATGTGGGTGCCTAGACAGATCATTCTGGGCACTTTAGCTCATATTTTTTTTAAATCAAACTGGTTATTTTGGAATGAACTCATTGCACCATCGCTGCCAAATTTGGCTTTTAATCCCTTCAATGCTGGAGAGATCTCTAAGGTATCACAAAGCAATGCACTGGATACCTATGACATTTAAGGAGTTAAAAAGCTTTAATCATCTACATGTGAATTTAGATTTTTTGTGACATCCCCTATGGTGCGGTTGGTTTACTCCAGAATAACTCCAATCTGCTTTTATAAAGATGGGTGAAAGGCCTATATTCATACCTGGGAACTCTCAGGGTTTGACCCCAATCTCAGGGTAAACGGCCAAATTCTCAGAGTGAGAGAGTTAAGTGTTTCCTACTATACAATTTACACTAATCTACAGCTTTAATTATCAAATTAGTATAGTTGTACCAGAAAGGTAGAGGACGTCCTGCTGGTCTTGTGAGTGTTTAATAAGGTGTTCAAGGTTCCTTTGAAGATTGATTGGCTCATCTCTGGGTTAGAGCAAACACTGAAATAGCACAGAGCATCTACTTTCTTGGGAGCATTAAGGGTTAATATTTCAAAGATCTCTGGGTGAGCTCATATCAGAAGTTCCCAGTTATGCCTATATTTATAAAAACTCGAGTTCTTTTGGAGTAAACCAACTTCACAATCGCGGACAAGTAAAACTTCCTAAATTCCCATGCACTTGAATAGAGCTTTCTAACCCCTTGAATGCCAGAGAGGTCTCCAATCCACTGGTGATGAAGACCTTTCTAGCATTTTAGGGAGTAAAACCCAATTAAATTTAACTGAAATGTGTATTTGTTCCCTGTGGTGCAGTTGGTTTATGACGGAATAAATCCATTTTGCATTTATAAATTTGGGCCTGTATTCCTTAGATAATGTGATTGATGTTTAACTGTACATGGTGTTAATTTCTCTAATGATGCTGTGAGTTTCATGTTTACATGCTTGCTTTGCAATGTGAGTTTGCTTTATAGTAATTTGAGTGTCAGAGATGCCTTGCATCCCTAGCACTTAAAGGGTTAATCTAATTTTTAATTATTGTGCAGTTCAGTCTGTTGTACTATGTAAGAGACTTCTTGCCACTTAAAGGGATCGTAATACTTAAAATGTAAAAAAAAAAAAAAATATGTTGTAGGGTTTATCCCCCTGAGTAAAACAAGAGTACTCCCACTGCTGAAAGGTGTTTCATTCAAAAGTTATTAATTTAAAAAGTTGAATTTTTTAGGTGCAATATCATAGTGGCCTGAAATTGTACAGTGGCGTTGTTGCTACACCATCCTATGGAGATTTATGGTCTCGGGACCAGAGCTGTCCATAGGATCGTGTAGCAACAGTGCCACTGTACAATTTCAGGCCACTATGATATTGCACCTAAAAAATTCAACTTTGAAAATTAATAACTTTTGAATGAAACACCTTTTCTGCAGTGGGAGTCCTCTTGTTTTACTCAGGGGGATAAACCCTACAACATATTTTTTTTTACATTTTAAGTATTACTATCCCTTTAACTAGCTGCTGGATGGGTGTGGAGTGCATTAGGGCTTTTTAACTCTTTGAGTGTCAGAGGAGAGCAAAAGTATGTTTTGCACACCCTTCTGGCATTCAAAGAGTTAAGGACCATTGACGTTTGTTGTGCACCCCTCAGGTCTTTAACAAGTTAATCTAAAAAAGAAAAAGAGCCCTGCAAATCTAAGCACACTATCTAATTTTCACCTCATCAGTTAATATATTGTGCTATTAACGAAAAGGAAATCTAAAACCTAACATTTATTATTAGACAGTAAAAATCCTAGCCAGAATTAATAAAGACATAATAAAATAGGTGCTACGACTTTAAGGTAATTGGATTCAATCCTGTCTTGTAAACCACAGAAATATGTCTATACCTGTTTTTTCATTAGGTATATCACTAATGCTCCGTTATGAAGCACGATTCAAATGTAAACTTATTAGTCCACGTGAGCTCATAAACAGCATAGTATAAACTCCCAGTAACAGATTTTTAGAAACCAGAAAGGGTTAATATCTTCCCAAATCTGATTCAAATAATAGCTCTATCATAAGCTGAGCCATTAGACCATTCAAACATTATCTATAATCACAAGCTCTGAATGTATAAGAGCTAGTGCATGTCTGCATATCTGTACCCTGGTTATCGTGTTACCGGGGCATAGTCCAGATTGCCATTGCCATAGAGTCTATCTAAAAGGCTATATGTTGCCTAACACTTCTAAAAACAGTACAGCATGAATCTAACCTTGCTGATAACCCAAAACTATCTTTTAAGTCTCACATCATTAATACCTAGTGGATATGGATGTCTAGATTATTTTCCATAGTGAAGCCTCACATTATATAAATTCTGTACTATATCCTCAAACAAATATAACTTCAACGAGCAAACTTTTTAATATATATTCCTAGCTAAAAATATTTTATAGGAGTATTGGCAACAAGTGCCAAGATCCCAATTAAACTAACGCGCGTTTTGCTAGTCGCTTCATCACAGTTTCATTGTGTCTGTCCAAAGGATGCCAAAGAAAGCGCTATTTTTAAACAGCTAGTTAACTAGCAGTGATTGGATAAATTCAAACCGATCTTGACCAATACAAGATGTTACTAAAGTTTAACTCTTACACTACTGACATACCCAAACGAGTCAATTCTCATTTAAATTACTAAGATTAACTCTATCAATGCCTATTGGGCAGTATTCATTAGACAATTTATACTGGAGTAAAAAATTAAAAAGAAAAGAAGGAAAAAAAGAAACAGTTTTTAAATCAAATACCGAAAGAAATTAAATTTACATAGTAATCAAAGGATTCAAATGATTTAATTAATAGTAAAAAAATGTATCATAATAAGGATAATAAATTGGAGAGTGATCTCTTTTGAAAAAAACACTGCTACTAACCGCTTTACAGCTCGTCAGGCAGAAAGGGGAGGGATAGGGATGGATTGTACTATCGGGCATTCGGGCATGCCCCAGTGGGCTGGTTGATTCTTGACAGGGAAGGGCCCCTTCGCAAAATTACAGTGTAGACTAAAGCCCCATAGAAGGGTCACAGGCAGTGACTGCAGTGTCACAATGTGAAAGAGACTGCTGCTCTCATTTCAAAGGTGAATCAGCCACTTGACAGCCTCGGTTGTTATTTTTATGCTTTCTAACAACCCAGTGCTAGAGAGGTTTTTAGCACCTTGTAAAGTGATATAAAAAGACCTCTCTAACACTCAAGATGTTAATGTGCTCCTGTACCTGCATTCCTGTTGTTGCCCTGCTCCGCTCCAGCGGACTCAGCCTCCCGTTCCCGGACCTTATCAAGTATGTAAATCATTCACATTCCTTTTCTATCATCTTCTTTTCTCCTGTTTTTTTTTTTTTTTTTTTTGTGAGTCATAATCTAATAATTGAAAAACAAGAGCCCTTTGAATGCCAGAGGGATACCCATATGCAAAACGTTTGATACTCCTCTGGCACTCAAAGGGTTAAAATCAGAGATGTTCAACGTAAGAGGAAATGTATCCTTGAGCATTGCGCATCAAGAAAAAGGGGAGACGTTTTATGGAAAACTACTCAAACAGAGAAACTAAAATTCTGCATATTCCCATTGATTTAAAAGGGGCTTTTGAGCTCCTTGAATACAAAGGGTCAAAAGCTGTATCAGCCGCAGCACGGAAGTCTCTACTGAGCATGACTGCACCGCGACCGGCTGGCACTGTATCAGCTGCTGCTTGGGCAGTCTTTACTGTGCATGACTGCCCCGCGACCGGCTGGCAGTGGCACTGTGGCCTGTGTAACGGTATCACGGTGCCCGTGATTCGTGCTGCTCTGTGTCTGTCACTTGCTGAGTATTCGTGATTGGCTGTCTGTCATTAGCCCTCCTCACACAGCCTTTTTAAACCCAGGTTGAGCACTTCCAGGTTGCCCTTTCGTGGTGTTTCTTATTCCACTCTGCCTGACCTGCTTGTCAGATCTCTGGGCCTGTTTCCAGTGTTCCTGTATGCTACGTTCCGGCGTTCCGGTGCTCCAGTGTTCCTGTATGCTAACGTTCCGGTGTTCCAGCGTTCCTGTGTGCTTGTATTTCGGGGTTCCTGTGCTCCAGCACTGTGCGGGTTAACCTGTACGAGTTCCTGAGTCTCGCGCTCCAGCTGTCGCTCCGGCGACATTGTTCTCCTCGCTATTGCATACACATTGTTGGTTCCGGCGTGCTGACTCTGGTTTACTCCACTAAACCTGGTTGCAATATACATTGTTGGTTCCAGCGTGCGGACGCTGGTTTACTCCACTAAACCTGGTTGCAATATACATTGTTGGTTCCAGTGTGCGGACGCTGGTTTACTCCACTAACCTGGTTACAATACACATTGTTGGTTCCAGCGTGCAGACGCTGGTTTACTCCACTAAACCTGGTTGCGATATACATTGTTGGTTCCAGCGTGTGGACGCTGGTTTACTCCACTAACCTGGTTGCGATATACATTGTTGGTCCCAGCGTACGGACGCTGGTTTGCTCCACTAAACCTGGTTGCGAGTTACCTTGTTGGCTCCAGCGTGCAGACGCTGGTTTGCTCCACTAAACCTGGTTGCGATACACCTTGTTGGTTCCGGCGTGCTGACGCTGGTTTGCTCCACTAAACCTGGTTGCGATATACATTGTTGGTTCCAGCATGCGGATGCTGGTTTGCTCCACTAAACCTGGTTGCGATATACATTGTTGGTTCCAGTGTGCGGTCGCTGGTTTGCTCCATTAAACCTGGTGGCGCTATTTACCATTAGTCCCAACGTGCGGACGTTGGTTTGCTCCTGAACATCCAGTACTGTGGTCAGTCGCTGTCCACTTCCTTGCAGTTGTCTGATTATCCCTGGCAATAGACTTCTGCTGATTAAGGTCTCTATACTTATGCTCTCTGCTGTCTTAGTCACCTGACAGCTGGTCTACTTGCTCAGGCTGCCCTGCCCGGTATTGGTGAGGCCGGTAGAACCTTGATGATCCATCCTGTAGGTTGCCTCACCCGGTATTGGCAGGGCCGGTAGCGCCTACTACAGTACTCCTTTGGGCTGCCCTGCCCGGTATTGGTAAGGCCGGTAGAACCTTGTATTCACCAACTTTAAGGTTGCCTTACCCGGTATTGGCAGAGCCGGTAGAGCCTACATTCAGCATTCCATTGGGCTGCCTTGCCCGGTATTGGTAAGGCCGGTAGAACCGGTATATGCCATCTCACGGTTGCCTTACCCGGTATAGGCAAGGCCGGTAGAGCCTGTCATTAAAACTGTCACTTGGGTTGCCTTGCCCGGTATTTAGGCAAGGCCGGTAGAACCTATTGTATGTTCTATTACTGTTGTATTGTTATGTATGTTTACCCTATGGGGACTGCCTTTAACTTTTAATAAAGTTAAATTATTTTACCAAACCTTAAGTCTGAGAGTCTTTAAAAACCGTGACAAACGGGCTCTTCAACTAGTGTGTGTATATAGATAGATAGATATATATACACGCATGTATCATGGTATACCAACTAATGGGCCAGTTTTTTTTAAAATGCCCTGGGCCAGTATCTGCCCACAATCCGCCCCTGACCTTGGTTAACCCTTTTCTCCTATGGAGACATTAACTACTTTTGAGCAAAGACGATCTAAGTGTGTTGAAAAGGCAAAAGAGTTATTCTCTGATCTTGATAATAACAGAACTGATGAGAGAACTACCACTTGGGAAACTGTCTTTAAAGATCTTAAAGATGCCCAGTACAAACAAATAAAATCATGGTGGGCTCGAGCTACTTTTCAAAAGTATACTGAAGACAGTATTATTTCCTGTGATTTACGTATTCAAGTGTTACCTGACTATAATTTCACTGACCCCAAATACATTAAAAGATGGGAGGATTGTTGTAATACATGTTCAGTGGGCTTTCTGTCTGTTTTAGTTGATTATGAAACGTAACTTATTACTGAGCTAGTAAGCTTTGGAAGATAAATCCAAAGAATTTACTTATGTTGATAAAGTAAAAAAAAAGATCTTACACAACTTAATAGTGATCTGGATAAATATGAGGTAAAATAATAGAGAGAAAAAAATGAAAGCTTCAGCGTGATAAAAAGGATCTTAATGAAGGCAAAAGAAAACATCACACTCCAGACCAGGATAAAAATGAAATAAGTGATAGTTCCACCTCTGAGACTGAAACTGACAGTAGTACACAATCCACACAACATGATTGTGATAACTATTTTTTAGGGTTCAGACAAGGCAGGGGATGCCGAAACAGAAGAGGCGGAGGTGGGGTAAAACCAGACGGGGAAAGATAGCTTAGAAATCGAGAGACATGGGGATATGGCAGGGTGAGAGGAGGGAATTACTGGGGTCACAGATAGGATTAAAGAATGATTCATTGCAGGTTATCAATCTGTCTAGTCACGTATTATCAGATGACCATCTTAGCCTATTAATGAAAGGCTTACATTTTTCAACTATGAATAAACTGGATACATTTTCAGTACTTACTGATATTTTCTCCTTCACAAGAAAATTGTTACTTAAAAAAATTGTCTCTAGTAGGGATTGTGATGGGGAAGTATAGGCTAGTCTAGAAGTACAAGATGATGCAAACCTGACATATCTGATTGAATTAATAGATTAATCTACTACAAAAGGATATAAATTACCATTGGCACCCAAAAATAAATCAACTTTTACCCCTCCCACTAACATATGTGCTGCAATACAAATAGAGATGCAGTAATGAATGAAATTATGAGTATCCCTGATATTGTCATCCATAGGAACCTTACTAACAATGAAAAACAAGCACTATTATATATACAAACATGTGACAATATAGTTTTAAAACCATCCGATAAGGGTGGCAACCTTGTTATTTGGCCAGTGACAATGTATGTGAATGAGGCTAAGAGACAATTAGGTGAAAAATAATGCTATCAGATGTTATTAGGGGACCCTACGCAGGAATTTAAGAAAATATATGATAACATCATAAACAGAGCTTGTGGTTTGGGTTTGTAGGATAAGAAGGAAGAGGAGTACTTATGTATAAAACATCTACGTATAGCTACTCTGTATCAACTTCCCAAAATCCACAAAAATGCTCTGATTCTTCCTGATAGACCAATAATATCAGGTAATGGCAGTCTTACTGAGAATGTAAGCAAATTTTTGGACTATCTCTTACGCCCATATGTATATGGATTAAATTCCTGCACTAGAGATTCCTTGGATGTCATTACCAAAGTAGATGGACTACCGGTTGAAGAAGACGTATATCTTGTAACCTGTGATGTAGAGTCCCTCTACACCTCCATACAACATGAATATGGTTTAAAAGCAATTACATATTTTATGAACAGAGACAATACATATGGAGTGGATATGAAATCATTTATTATATCTTTAATGTCTTTTGTTCTAGAAAATAACTATTTCCTCTTTGACAATCGCTTCTTTCTCCAGCTCCGAGGTACAGAAATGGGTAGTGCCTGTGCGCCTACCTATGCTAATCTGTACCTCAGATGGTGGGAGGAGTGCGTCTTTAATGATTCGAAGACATCATATACGGACCATATATTGTTATGGCAGAGATACATCGATGATGTGTTTATTTTGTGGCAGGATGATCTTACCCTGTTGGAAAAGTTCATTGACATGCTTAATACAAACAAGATTAATTTAAGATTGACCTATGAAGCCAGTCTCACTATGGCCAATTTTTTGGATATTAAAATTTATTGTAATAAGGATAAAAAATTGGAGACTGATCTATTTCGAAAAAAAACCTGCTACTAACAGCTCATTACATTATGATAGTAGCCACCCAAATCATATGAAGAACAACGTCCCAATAGGCGAGTTCTTGCGCATTAGACGTAATTGCTCCAATATTGAGACATTCAAATTAAGGTCAAAAGAACTCTTTCTAAGGTTCTATGATCGAGGCTATAGTAAAACAAATGTGATGAAAGCCTATAAAAGAGCTCTATATTCATCTAGACCTTTTATTACTATATAACCAAGATCGAAAACCTTAAAATACGGATACCAAACAAACTATAATTGCCATTGGCAGAAAATTGAACACCTTTTGAATAAACATCTTCATATTTTACAGACTGATGAAATCTTAAAGACAAATTTAGGAGAAAAAATAGACATCACATACAGACGTTCTCCTAACTTAAGGGAAATTTTGGTGCCAAGTCATTTTTGTAGGAAAAAGAAATCCAAACCTCCAGTTAGTGGTTCCTTCCCCTGTAGGAACTGCATCAACTGTCAACATATGACTATGTTGACAGATTTGGGCGTACACGTTACATTACTGATTTTATCAACTGTCATTGTACAGGGGTGGTATACTGTTTAGAATGCCCAATGAAATATGTTGGAAAGACTATATGACAGTTAAAAATAAGGATTAGAGAACATGCGAGAAGCATTGTCAGTGCCACAAAGGATATTAATGATGGTGTTAAAATAATCACCTCTGTGGCAAAGCATTTTCATGAGAAACATAACTCAGACCCTAAAACATTAAAAGCATGGGGTCTTCAGAAAATTTCATTAGGGACACGTGGAGGAGATTTGGATAAGGAATTGATTAAGAAAGAAAATAGATTGATCTTTTTACTTGGCACCATGTCGCCTTTAGGGCTGAACGAAGAAATGCAATTAAGTGTGCATCTTTTAAAGATTAAGTAGGAACTTTATTTAATAATATTGATAGGATCCTGAAGAGATTTATACATCATTAGTATATATGGGGTTCAAATTATTTAACCCTTTGAGTAACAGAGTGGTACGGAATGCATTGCAAAGCAATGCATTCCGTACCACTCTGGCACTCAAAGGGTTAAATGCATAATCTGATTTTATGTAATGTTAATTAAAAGTTTATAATATAGGATGTAATATCTGTATCTTTTATGTTTGAAGGTTGCATTCTGACTTTTATTACTATTAATTAAATCATTTGAATCCTTTGATTAGTATGTAAATTTAATTTCTTTCGGTATTTGATTTAAAAACTGTTTTTTTTTCTTTTTTTCCTTCTTTTTAATTTTTTACTACAGTATAAATTGTCTAATGAGTACTGCCCAATAGGCATTGAAATAGTTAATCTTAGTGATTTAAATGAGAATTGACTCGTTTGAGTATGTTAGTAGTGTAAAAGTTAAACTTTAGTAACATCTTGTATTGGTCAAGATCGGTTTGAATTTATCCAATCACTGCTAGTTAACTAGCTGTTTAAAAATATCGCTTTCATCGGCATCCTTTGGACAGACACAATGAAACTGTGATCAAGCAACTAGCGAAACGAGCGTTAGTTTAATTGGGATCTTGGCACTTGTTGCCAATACTCCTATAAATTATTTTTTAGCTAGGAATATATATTAAAAAGTTTGCTCGTTGAAGTTATATTTGTTTGAGGATATAGTACAGAATTTATATAATGTGAGGCTTCGCTATAGAAAATAATCTAGACATCTATATCCGCTAGGTTTTAATGATGTGAGACTTAAAAGGTAGTTTTGGATTATCAACAAGTTTAGATTCATGCTGTACCATTTTTAGAAGTGTTAGGCAACATATAGCCTTTTAGATAGACTCTATGGCAGTGCTTCTCAACTCTTGTCCTCAGGACCCACTAAGAGGCCAGGATTTGATGATTTCCTTGTTAGAGCACAGGTGAGTTAATCAATGTGAATGAGCCTCTGATCACCACACCTGTGCTCTAGCAGACAAATCCCTAAGTCCTGGCCTGTTAGTGGGTCCTGAGGACAGGAGTTGAGAACAACTGCTCTATGGCAATCCGGAATATGCCCTGATAACACGATAACCAGGGTACAGATATGTAGATGGGCATCAGCTGTTATACACTCACACTCCTAAATATTAACAATTTTAGAGTGGTCTAATAGTTCAATTTATAATAGCATTAAGTGATTAGCGAAAGTGTTAGGCAACATATAGCCTTTTAGATAGACTCTATGGCAATCTGGACTATGCCCCGGTAACGCGATAACCAGGGTACAGATATGCAGACATGCACTAGCTCTTATACATTCAGAGCTTGTGATTATAGATAACGATTGAGTGGTCTAATGGTTCAGCTTATAATGGAGCTATTATTTGAATCAGATTTGGGATGATATTAACCCTTTTCTGGTTTCTAAAAATCTGTTACTGGGAGTTTATACTATGCTGTTTATGAGCTCACGTGGACTGATAAGTTTACATTTGAATCGTGCTTCATAACGGAGCATTAGTGATATACCTAATGAAAAAACAGGTATAGACATATTTCTGTGGTTTACAAGACAGGATTGAATCCAATTACCTTAAAGTCGTAGCACCTATTTTTTATTATGTTTGTATTAATTCTGGCTAGCATTTTTACTGTCTAATAATAAATGTTAAGTTTTAGATTTCCTTTTCATTAATACCACAGTATATGAACTGATGAGGTGAAAATTAGATAGTGTGCTTAGATTTGCAGGGCTCCTTTTTGTTAACTATTTAACCCTGTGAGCACCTTCTCACCATTATAGTTCTAGGAAATGGGTTATTAGTGGGCATAGGGTAAACCTTTTTTTGTGTCGTTAACAAGTTAATCAGCAAGTGAATATTTATAGTGGTGTACAGTGAACTGATGTGCATTACCCACTTTTGTAGTAATTAATGATTTTAATCAGAACCTGGGGCTGATGTACTGATAGAGTGGTGCAAGTACACCATAGGGAGTAAATCCAAAATATCCTGTTCATGTAAGTGAAGCTATTAACCCCTCAAATGCTCTAGGTCTCCAGCACATTGCAAAGCAATGTATTGGGCATCTCTCTAGCATTCAAGAGGTTACTTACTGCATGTGATGCAGTTGGCTTGCACCAGAATTACACCATCCTTTGGTTAGTATAACAGCCCTCCTATTTAGGAGAATTCAGTGTATTGTTTTGGCAATGAAAAGTTTTGTGCAGACACGCTCTTGTAGCATATGAGGGGTTAATCAATAAACATTGGATGTATATGAAATTATTGGCTGTGGCAGTGAATGGGTTGCAAAGCACACTCTCTCTCTCTCTCTCTCTCTCTCTCTCTCTCTCTCTGTCTCTGTCTGTCCTGGCAGTGCATTGCCATGGCAGTTAAGGGTTAACAATGGCACTTTCAAACACTTTGATATACTTTGCATTGGCAGTGAAGCAGTTAACAAAGCATGCTTGCACTATTTAGGGTATCATTATAACTTGTTTCAGAAAAATAGTAGTGATTGGACACACGCAACCCACTCTACAACTTGTGCAGCAGAGAGATGCTCACTGATTCGTCAGGTGCTGTGTGCAGCTGTGCAGTACTTTTCAACCTCAGCACAATTTCCAATTAGCTGTGTCTCTTTCTGTTCCCCATGCCTCTTTTTATCTCCCTCATACCATTTTCTTTCACCTACTGTGCTTCGCCTCACCAATATTGCCATAGGAACCAGGGGGAACACATACCTACAACATTTTCAGGTGCAAGACTCAGAAGCAAAGTTGTTAGAGCCTCCAATGGACAGTGCAATGCACACTGGGTAGTAATATGTCATCTCATCTTGACTCACCAGGTTCAAACATGCTTAGTGACTGTTCTCAGTCACTGAGCATATCTGAAATTGGCTCATCAAAGTGAGGTTAAATATAACTGCCAAGGGTGCACTACACTGTCCATCAGAGCCTCCAATATGACTCTCTAGTCTTTAGGCTGAGTGTTTGGTGGTGGGGGAACCAGGTCCGTAATCAACGGGAAAAATGATTTTATCTTGGATCAAGAAAGGGCCTGATGTATAAGGAAACATGTAATTTGTTTATTTCTTTTTGGAAATGTGTCCGTCTCCTGTTATTCTGACAGCAACAGAGAAATAGACCAATTCTGTAAAGAGAGAACGTGATTCATGCTGGGGTGTTACAGAATTTCATGTCAATGCAAGCTAGATTCAGACATTAGCCAGAGCCTGTTTGCATTTAGCATGTGGGATTCAGTTCTCTGGCGCTGCAAGGGTTAAATTTAAAAAAAAAAATTGAGTGCTAGAGGGGTGTGACCAATCCACAATTCATTTAATATCCATGTGATACTCAAAGGGTAACTGCATTAACAATTTGAGTGCTAGGGAGTTGGACATCACTTTGTCAATCAGTTACTGTTATACATAAAGGGTGTCCAACCTGCGGCTCATGAAGCACATACAATTTCTCTTGTGATACGAAAAATATTTAATTTTTGTAAACCAAAGATAAAATACATTCTCTAGTGATAGCCTTCCTAGGCCTAAGCAAAGCCCGCACACATTTATAATAGTGTTTTGTTTTGTGTTTTTTTAAGATCATAAAGGCCTTTTTCACAGACCATAAAACAATATCGCTTCTGATATACTAATCAAGATAGCTATGTTACTGGGAGCCCAGGAAAAAGCAGGAATGGGTGCATTCACAGTTCATAGGCCTCAGAAAAAAATATAGAAAGTTTTTACAGAAGCTAACATGGAGAACAAGACATTGAAGTGTGCACAGTATAACCCAAGATCAGTCGTAGGTGATGGTGTTGCTCTGAGAGGGATCCACTACTTTATACTTTACACAGGACCCACCCCACCTGTGCCTTAAAACAGCCCTGGATGGCTGTGTAGACTAGTTCAGGAGTGAGCACGGTGTGGCCCTCCAGTTGCTGACAAGACTATGGCTCCCATCATCCTCCACCAGCCAATGGCTGTAGTTTGGCAGCAGCCAGAGAGTCTCACAATGCTTACCTGTGGTCTAATTAACCCTTTTGATCTCCAGAGGGTTACACAACACATTTTGCTTACCCATCTGGCACTCAAAGGGTTAATACAGGTGAACAATTTTTATTAGTATGAGGTTAATTGCTTATTGTACCCAAATCAATAGGCAAACACACATAAACAGAGATGGACACAACTCCATTGTATTATTTTTATTTAACATTGTCAGATAAACATAATAACATAACTTTCAATGTAGAATGTCAGCATCTTTATTTAACCGTTCAAGTGCCAGAGTGGTAAGCAACGTATTGCAGTGTTTTGTGTACCCCTCTGGTACTCAAAGGGTTAAAGACATTCATAATCAGAGATGGTCAATAGTCAGTCCTCCAATGGCTGGTGTGGGATGATGGGAGTTGTAGTCCTCAACAGCTGTAGAGCCAACAGTTACCATTGAGCTAAATCATTTAAAAGTGCAATATATATATATATATATATATATATATATATATAAATTTTTTTTTTTTTTTTTTGACCACTTTATCATCACATATTTGGTACTTAATTTTCCCCCTCAGCAGTAGCTGTAAACTAGAAAGATTTCTCTTTCCTTGTCAGGTGAGAGTTGTAGGCAGAGTTGTTTATTTTAACCGCTTGTGAGATGGAGGCATCTCTCATGTGAGAGAGGTGTACTAATAAGATTTCACATTAAAACAGGAACTGAAATCCATTTACTGGCAGTATACCTACCCATCGTCCATTTACTAACCTTTTTAGATGTTGCAGTAACACAAGGGAGAGATTCACTAAGCGGTGGAGACGACTTCTCCAGTTTATCACTTATCCAATTCCTTTGTTATTCTATGGAGCCTATTCACGAAGATTTCTTCAGCTTTGGAGTTCTTAGTGAATAGGCTGTATAGAATAACATAGGAATTGGAGAAGTGATATCACTTCTACTTGGTGAAGGTTACCACTTGGTGAAGGTTACCACTGTAAAAAATGTTTAGAGCTGTAAAAGTCACTTGTGAATTACTCCACAAAACCAGTGATATCTGGTCTGTGAAATGTGCTGCTGCAACAAAGTAAATTAGGACAAATAATACATATTTTCCAACTACATGCCACGATGTTAAGAGTTATGAACCACTTTCCTCAAGCTATCATACACTGTAGTACATACCACAACATGAAAGTGCATGGTTTTAAAGCTAATGAGAGCGCAGAAAATTATCTGTTCTGGTCGGTTCGTACATTCCACATATTACCTAAACTACAGGTCTCTTTAAAAAATCTCTTCATCGCAACATTAAAAAATGGTAAAGGCATCATAATATAAAATATAAGTTCCTGATAAACACTGAAGTGAGCTGATTCTTATTTATCAGAAGTTTAACAATTTGGCAGTAAAACGTAACCCTTTGAGTGCCAGAGAGGTACGGAATGCATTGCTTTGCAATGCATTCCATACCCCTCTGGCACTCAAAGGGCTAAAGGAAAAGTAAACTTTTTTTTATGAAAACATATATATTGTTGGTATTTTCCTATTGAGTAATATAAGGGTACTCTCACTGCCGAGAGATTTATATTTCCAGAGTTATTACGGTTTAAAGCCATGTTTATTTATATTAGCAGTGCCCGCTAGTGGTTAAATTCTAATTAGATTTCCTGTTAGATTCTAATGGAGAGGAAAGTCAGAAAAGTCAGAGACCTACAGTTCTCCATAGAATGTGATAGAAACTGCCTGTCACTTCCTGTCAGTTAGAACTTCCAGGAAGTAAACACAGTAAATCACTTCCTGATTATTTAAACTGCTATAAATTCTGAATAAAACGTCAGACAGCAGTGGGAGTGACCTTGTTTTATTCAGCAGGGGATGCTCTATAAAATGTGTTTTCATAAAAAAAAGTTTACTGCTCCTTTAAAAGTGGCAGTACATGTCTAAAAGTCATTATGTTAGAGATGTGTCCTATCAATGCATTGGATACACCTCTAGGAGAATTAACCCCAAATGTTCCAGTGATTAAAACACACCATTTAATTAATAAAAGTGAGGATTTTTTTTCAAAGTGAATGTCTTCCTCGTTTCATATTGTGATTAATAATTCTTTGAAGAACGCTATTAAATCCTTTATGTGCCAGAGGGGTACGGAACCCCTCTGGCACTCAAAGGGTTAAAGTATATATTCATATTAAACTGCATATTTGAACTCGTAATTGCTCCTTCAAAAAAATGTTTCATTTAACCCCATCTCAGAAATAAGAAACGGTTAAATCTTTGGAATTAAACGCTACTGTGTCTTTTGTATAAACAAAAAAAAAAGTGGAGCAATTCTGGAGCAAAGCAACTGCATCTTAGGGGACAAATGAAAAGTGTAACTTTTAACCCCTTGAATGCTAGAGAAGTTTCCAAAGCATTGCCGCACAGTGTATCAGAGACCTCTCTAGCATTTAACTGTTTGGGTACCAGGGAGGTATCCAATACATAGCATTTCCAGTACATTGTTACTTCCCTGGCACTCAAAGGGTTAAGTGGGTATAATCCCCATTTAAAGGTACGGGGTGTTTTAGTTGTCCTCCACAGTGCAGCTGGTTGCCCCCAGGATTATTGTTCTTTGCTTTTTAATATGGGCCATAGTTCCATAATTCTTCATTCCTGACCAGCTCAGGAAATCAACTTCTCAGGAATATTAAAAGTGCTGTAAACCGTAATGAAAGTATTGCAAAACAATGCTTTGAATACCCCATGGCACTCAAAGGGTTAATACTAAACTAAAAGTTGCTCTCTTATGAAATGGGGTGTTGTAAAAGTCACATAGACATCCCTGCAGGATTTATTCCTCTGTCTCTGTCACAGCAAGACGGGAGAGAAACTTTAGCCTCAAATTTCTCTCAAACCATTGTTTGAGAGATAGGACTGGGATCGTTTAGTTTATTTTTTGAATGGCTACAAGATTAACATTTTTTAAAATTAGACAATACTATCCCTTTAACAGTCAACTGTTTTGTTCTACTAAGCCTGTTCTTATGGGACCAATTTTACAAATTTCTTTGTGCACTCTGCAATGGAAAATGTGCTGCCCCCGTGTTTGTGCATTCTTCATTTTGTTTAACGTGGACCTGTCACTCTAAGACACACACTCAATATGTTGTAGAATGAATTCTTTGTTATGCTGTACTAGCCATTTTCTCTAAAATAAATTGTTTTTGAGAAATTAACCTTACATCTTCTTTGCACATTATGCTACTTAGTACTGTTTGTGGCCAAACGTGTATCTCTTGTTGTGCTATTAGGAATGTTCCCCAGTGTGTGGGCTCTGCCTAGATTCATTCATATCACAGTGTGTGTAATATTGGCCCTGCACAGAAACTAATTAGCATAAAAAGCCATACTGTGCCACTAAGTAAATGCAAAAATCTATTTAGGTTATGAACAAATGGCTGGTACCCCATATTCAAAGTTTATAATGCTCTTTAAAATTGGTAAAACATATCTTAAGGGGACAGGTCCACTATAAGCATAGCTGGTCAGTTTTCCATGACACACACAAGACTGCTTTTGCTTTATTATAAAAGTGCAAGAAAATGCATTTAGTAAGTCAGAGCAGTGTGTTGCGTACCCCCTGGCACTCAAAGGGTTAAGGCACATAATTACAAAGTAAAAGTGCGGCCATTCTCAAGCAAACCAACTGCACCACAGGCAACAAATACAATTTCCTTAGATGCTAGAAAGGTTAGTAGGATTCAAGGGCTTAATACCCCAATTTAATGCAACAGGATTTTTCATTTCTCTCCTGTGGTGCAGTTAGTCAACCCCACAATTGGTTCACTTTTCTTTGTGCATAGGGTCTTAAAGTGGAACTGCCACCACTTACAAACTAGCCCCCCAATAATTCCCCATTCCCAGCACTACTAAGCAGCTAGTCGCCAGAATTATTACCAGGTTAACCTGAAATATCCATTGCACCCTGGCTGACAGGCAGGAAACAGTGCAGACATCTTTCCATAGTGACGTCTGCTCACCTGCTCTGTTAGTCCCTTTTGGAGCCGAACAGCTCCTAGCAACGCCTCCTAGAGCAGACTGGGACTGACAGTGCAGGCACTCAGACGTCACTATGGAAAGATGTCTGCGCTCCATCCTTCCTGTCAGCCCAGGAGCAATGGATATTTCTTGTTAACCTGGTAATAATTATGGCGACTAGCGCTACTGAGCAGCTTATCGCCAGATGGGGAATTATTGGGGGGTTAGTTTGTAAGTGGTGATAGTTCCACTTTAAAGCGGAACTTTCACTTAGTATAAAGTCCCCCTCCAATAATTAAACATATGGCGACTAGCTTCATAATACTTCTATTACCTCTCAGAAGTGCCAGACTCTAAATAATCCGTAATCTTCGGAGACCGGAAGCCAGGCATCAGCGCTGACATCTTATCTACGTGCCTACTCTGTCAGTCCTGGTCTCCTCTAGGAGGCATTGCATGTTACCTTAAGGTAACTAGAAGGGACTGACCGCGCAGGCACTCAGACGACACTGTCAGTCTCTGAAGATTAAGGATTACTTTAGAATCTGGCACTTCAGAGAGGTAATAGAAGTATTATGAAGCTAGTCGCCATATGTTTAATTATTGGAGGTCGACTTTATACTAAGTGAAAGTTCCGCTTTTAGTGTAAAGCAGAAGTGCAAAAATCTCTTATGAGTTACAGTTTTTTGAAAGTGATCAGGTATTCGGGATAGGCACCATCATCGCAGAATACTACATATATTGATGGGCTAATGATGCTATCCACTGCACAGTTGTAGAGCATGCTGGGATTCTCTTTGGTTGGTGGTGTATCTATTAACTTATGATTTCCCATGCACCATTTTCCAGTTATTACAGAGGCCAGATAAACATGTCTGTGCCCATGTATATCACTAATTGCATATGTGTCTTGACAAGAATATGATGCATCTCTAGCGAAGTATGTTCCTTTTCCATAAACTGTAGCTGTAGAAAAATAGAAATGTAGTCACCACTTAGAAAGGGCTTTGAAATCAGTAAAAAATGCTGTCTAGAAAATGGCAGTAATCAAAATGAGCTTCATTGTATAAACACATAGGCATGTTGTATTGAAAGTGTTAAATGGCAGCTATCACAGATGACTAATTTTACTCTTATGGGTGCAGATTTAGGCCTGGATTATATTAGAGCAAAGTTTAGCTCTTGATGCATCTACTTCTGATTCAGGAGTTTTTCACTAATGTAACATAGTGCTATTATATAGCTGCACACATCTGAATTTGGAATCCTGAATAATCTTACTTTAAAGGGATAGTAATACTTAAGTATTACTAATCCCTATAGGAAAGTACTACTAAAAAAAAAGTATTGCCCCCAGTGTCATCTCTCAAACCTTTATGGTTTGAGAGATGATCGCTTCTAAAGTTGCCCTCTCCCTCCCCCTTCCCCATAGTCAGCATGCTAGCTGACTGAAGGGAAATCCGGTCATAGATCATCAGGCGGCTCTGCAGCAGAACCGTGATCGCATTAATTAAAAAAAAATCTTTCACTAAAACGGTCTTCTAAGTGTGCTTGCAAACCAAGCACACGTAGAAAAACATTTCAGTGAAAGATTTATTTTTAATTAACGCGATCTTGGCTCTGCTGCAGAGCTGCCTGAAAGTTGTATGACAGGCTTCTCTGCAGTCAGCTAGAACGCTGACTACAGGGAAAGGGGAGGGAGAGGGTAACTTTAGAAGACCATTTCAGTGAAAGTTTTCTTTTTTAGGAACGCGATCCGGCTGTGCCAGAGAGCCGCCTGAAAGTCGTACAACTTGCTTCCCTGTAGTCAGCTAGCATGCTGACTACAGGGAAGGGGGAGGGAGAGGGCAACTTTAGAAGCGTTCATCTCTCAAACCATAATGGTTTGAGAGATGACACTGGGGCAATATGTTTTTTTTTTTAGTAGTACTTTGCTATAGGGATTAGTAATACTTAAGTATTACTATCCCTTTAAATGCAGAACTGCTGTTGAAACACCTGGATGAGCATAGAGTGATCTGAAAAATGTTCAGACTGTGGAGACATCAAGACACAATGACCCCATCCTGAAAATTCAGAAGGTGTTATGGAATTATCGGGAAGATTTATAAAAATTGTTCTAGTTTGTTTTTGTGATAGAGGCTTACAATGTCTATTTCTGATTATGAGTGTTGGGAGTTATAACAAATTCTAGTGACCATAAAGAATAAGAACAGGTCAGACACAGCCTTAAATATTTGGTGAAAATTCTGTCACTAAATTGTTGCAAATAGCGACATTTCTTTATAAATATACAGAGCCACTTTTGAAAACTTCCTTACTCCATTTTATGCCTTCTTAAACTATCCTTAATAGCTTTTATAACGACCAATAGTAATCTAACATCCATTATAAAGTTTATTTTCCATTAACTCCAGTTTTATAAAATTGTGTGCTGTGTGCATAAAATGGGAGGAAAGTCAAATGGATGGCAGTATGTGATGAAGCAAGTTTTTAATTTATAATTAGAGACCACTGCACAGGTACCTATACGATGTCAAAAAGGGAGGAAGATATTATTATGCCTCTTTACAGGTCCATGGTAAGACCCCACCTAGAATATGCTGTTCAATTCTGGGCACCCTTTCTGAAAAAGGACATTATGGAACTAGAGAGAGTGCAGTGGAGGGCTACAAAACTAGTAAGGGGAATGGAAAGTTTTAGTTATGAAAAAAGGCTAGAAAAGTTAAACTTGTACACACTAGAGAAATGGCGTCTTAGAGGGGATATGATAACACTATATAAATATGTTCAGGGCCCATACAAAGGGCTCTACAAAGACCTGTTCATTAACAGAACAGTACACAGGACAAGGGGTCACCCACTAAGACTTGAGGAAAGGAGATTTCATCTAAACAACAGAAAGGTTTCTTTATGGTAAGGACAATAAAGGTATGGAATTCACTGCCTGAGGAGGTGGTGCAATCGAATACGTTAGATGCCTTTAAAAAGGGCCTGGATACTTATTTAAAAGAGCAGCACATAGAGGGCTATGTATGTTAGTACTGGAATTAATATTTAGTTAGAGTTTGTTGATCCAGGGAGAAATCTGATTGCCATTTGGAATCAAGAAGGAAAATTTTCCCCCCATTCAAGGCAGAATTTGAAATTGCTGTATTGAGGTTTTTTTTTTTTTTTTTTTTTTTTTTGCCTTCTTTTGGATCAACAGGAATAGGAAAAGGGTTGAACTAGATGGACGCAAGTCTTTTTTCAACATAAATTACTATGTAAAATCAGTATTTGGGAATGCAAGGTCAGTGCATTGCGACAGCACTATATTGATTTAAATATTATCAAAGTGGTCACTAGATATTAATTTTTTTTATTTTTTTTTTTTATTTGACTCAGGGCATTTATTTACATTCTAATCAACATTTCTGTATTGGCTAATTTATTTGATGCATGCAAATTTGAGCTGGCAAAGGCTACATTTCTGCTACTCGTTACTAAAATTTAGTTACTTCAACTTGCTGAAACAGAAATTGTCCAATCGGGAGCCACTGTGACATCAAAAATCTTTTTCAGCTTGTGGACCTATTAGCTTGATTTTTTTTTTTTGCATATTTAAAAACTTAATTCAAAACTACCCATATGTCATTACCCAAAATTACAGCAGGTGTATAGTTTATTAGATATTCACATTTTTATTTCTGGGAAAATGAAAGTGAAAATCTCTTTGTACTGCACAGAACTTCATCAGCATATGAAACATAATCGAAAACCGTAATTAGCATATTATACTTCACATAAAAGGCCTTATTAGCATATGAAATGTCAACAAAAAGCTTAACTAGCATATAAAACGTCACTGGTACTGTACGGGTACCACAATTAGCATATGGTAACAAGTATGAGTATCTTCCTAACTTCATTTTCTGGTATTTTGGCTAATGTAACTCATAGGCAGTATTTAATGCAGTTTTCAAATATGCAAATTTATATCAAGGTGAAAGGTCCACTTTAAAGGGATAGTAATGTCGCTATTAAAGTGCAGCTCCGAGTCTTCTTTATATTTTTTATAACACATAATGCTGTATTTAATTACTTACATATTTGTAGTTTAAATGCTATTCAAGCCGAAAGGATCCCCCCTCCTGCCCCTTCTGGCCGCCTCCCCTTGGATCTGCAATCCAGTCATGGGACTGGACTAACACAGGGAGGGACAATCTTCACATAGTAAGTAAAAGGAAAACCCTGGCCCCCATGAAGGAGGGCAGGATTTTCCTTTTGCTACCGAAGATTGTCCCTTGCCGCTGTTCATCTGGACCAGACAGAGAGGATCAGTAAAGCAGGGAACTGAACGGGGGGGGGGGGGAGAATCCTATCAGCTTGAACAGCGTTTGATCTACACAACTGTAAGACATTCAACATAGCGCTTTGTTTAATCGGCTCCTGATGTGTCAAAGAGACCACCCAAACATGCTGAACCTGTGCAATGAAGAAGAGCTTTTAGTAATTTGGCTCCCAAAGTGCCATTTGGCCGCAATGTTATTAAGATCTTCGTAAAAACCCAGGGGTTGCACTGTGCAAAGTCTGTCAACCATTTTGGGGGACTGCCATTCAATGACCAGCCATTTGAGGTCCAGTGGTCCTTCTAGAAACTGTCATGTCCACCTCTATGGACATGACATCCAGAACTGATTGTAGGTGTTATTTCTTGAAGAAAGGTACAAGGGCTACATTCATGTGAAAAAGAAAGTGCACTCTCTTTGAATTCTATGGTTTTTACATATCAGGACATAATAACAATCATCTGTTCCTTAGCAGGTCTAAAAATTAGGTAAATACAACCTCAGATGAACAACAACACATGACATATTACACCGTGTCATGATTTATTTAACAAAAATAAAGCCAAAATGGAGAATCCATGTGTGAAAAACTAAGTACACCCTTACTGCTTCCATAGGAATTAAGATGCTAAGTACCAGACAGGTGCTGCTAGTCAAATGCCCTAGATTAATTGATCATCAGCAAGTGTGACTACCTTTGTAAAAGCCAAAGTTTTAGAAGTTTGCTGGTCTGGAGCATTCAGGTGTGTGTTAACACAATGCTAAGGAGGAAAGACATCAGCAATGATTTTATAGAAGCAATTGTTGCTGCCCATCAATCTGAGAAGGGTTATAAGGCCATTTCCAAGCAATTTAAAGTCCATCATTCTACAGTGAGAAAGATTATGCAAAAGTGGAAAACATTTGAGACAGTTGCCAATCTTCCCAGGAGTGGACGTCCCAGCAAATTCACCCCAAGGTCAGACCGTGCAATGCTCAGAGAAATTGCAAAAAACCCAAGAGTTACATCTCAGACTCTCTTCAGGCTTCAGTTAGCACGTAAAATGCTAAAGTTCATGACAGTACAATCAGAAAAAGACTGAACAAGTACAGTTTGTTTGGATGGGTTGCCAGGAGAAAGCCTCTTCTCTCTAAACCGAACATGGCAGCACGGCTTAGGTTTGCAGAGTTGCATCTGAACAAACCACAAGACTTCTGGAACAATGTCCTTTGGACAGCCGAGACCAAAGTGGAAATGTTTGGACATAATGCACAGCTCCACATTTGTTGAAAACCAAACTCGGCATATCAGCACAAACACATCATACCAACTGTCAAGCACGGTGGTGGTGGGGTGATTATTTGGGCTTGTTTTGCAGCCATAGGACCTGGGAACCTTGCAGTCATTGAGTCAACCATGAACTCATCTGTGTACCAAAGTATTCTAGAGTCAAATGTGAGGCCAACAGTTAAAGCTTGGCCAAAATTAGAACATGCAACAGGACAATGATCCCAAGCACACCAGCAAATCTACAACAGAATGGCTGAAAAAGAAATTATTCAAGATGTTGCAATGGCCCAGTGAAAGTCCAGACCTCAACCCAACTGAAATGCTGTGGCAGGACCTTAAGAAACCTGTGCATAAACAAATGTCCGCAAACCACAACGATGTGAGAGACTGATAAAGTCATACAGAAAACAGTTACTTCAAGTTATTGCTGTTAAAGTTTGTTCTACAAGCTATTGAATCATAAGGTGTACTTTGTGTTTCACATATGGCTTCTCCATTTTGGCTTTATTTTTGTTAAATAAATCATGACACGGTGTAATATGTCATGTGTTGTTGTTAATTTGAGGTTGTATTTACCTAATTTGTAGACCTGCTGAGGAAAAGATGATTGTTATTATGTCCTGGTATATAAAACCAAAGAATTCAAAGAGGGTGTATTTTCTTTATCACACAATTGTATATTTACACAGGCCAGTAGGATTTTCTGACACATAGTAAGGTAAGTTGGATGTTTTCTTAAATTGATAGTAATGTTTCACAAAAAACAGCAGCTCCAGTTAATCTTCATATAATTTGGGCCATAGAGAGTGTTATTTCAATACTATCAGAGTTGTAGTTCAAGAGTAATTGAATGATAAAGAATCCCCCCTCCCACCCCTTTTACCTAGTGTAAGCCACCTCCCCTCAGATGTGGAATCCGGACTGGTTTCAACAAGAGACAATCTTCTTACTGTGATCATAAGGAAAACCCTGCCCCCTTCACATGTTTTTTCTTATGCTCACTGAAGATTGTCCCTCTATGTGATCCATCCTGACAGTCTTGCTGCTCTGAGGTGAACAGTGTTACATCAGTAAAAGGGGTAAGAGGGGGATATTTTATCATTCAATTACTCTTGAACTACAACTCTGACAGTATATTGAAATAATGCACTCCACCGCCCAAATACTATAAGGATTAACTGGAGCTGCTTTTATTGTGAAATATTACTATCACTTTAAATAAGAACTAACATATCCTGATATGTTTGGGACATGCTAGTTCTCCTTTAAGAGGTATCCAAGAACTTACCATTTTTACCCGAATAACTCCTGTTGAATCCGTGTAGATTGATCTTCTTGGTCGTATCAAAGTCGGTGCCATGGTACAGATGATGTACATTTTGCTGATTAGGGTATTTACTATCAACTGACTCTTTTTTAATGAAGTAACTTCTCCACAACTTTACATTCTGAATCCTTTCAATCTAACAAAACAAAACGTTTAAACTGTTAGTTTGAAATAAAAGTTTCCATTCAGCAAAACTTGTATACAATAATTTAAAGTCATCTTAAACCATTGTATGTTAGAGATGTTTTCTACGCTTTGGAGAAGTCTCTATAGCAACTAAGAGGTTAAAGCATTGTAATGGCGGCAATCAAGTTGCTTTATGTTGAAAAAACATATTTAACAAAAAACAACATGCATAGAACTTTTCTAAAAATCTAGAGGGAGACACACTAAAGTGTGATAAAGAGGAGATAACTTCTCCAGTGAGAGAAATTCTCCAATTTCTGTATAATTCTATGAAGCCTTTGCACTAAGATCTCTCAAGCAGACAAGATGTACAGATACTCCATAGAATAACAAAGGGATTGAAAAATGTATCACACCTGAAATTTTATCTCTTCTTTATCACACATTAGTGGATAACACCCTTGGGTTTGCGCTACTTTTTTATATGTCAGTGGGGTGAACGTACCACGCCAATTCAGCATGATAACAGTCACATATACCAGATTTTGTTCCCTTAATGCCAGCTGTGCCAAGGGAAGGATAGTGAGGTAGTCTGTGGACATTTTTGGGAGTTTTTTTGCTCTAGTCCTTGTTTAGGTCAATGTACTAAACAAGACAGAAGAAATAGAGTAAGTGCAACATTTTAAAAGTAAACTGAAAAGCACTATACAGAGCTTTTCATAAAAATAAATTTACTGCTCCTTTAATGCCAGCAACCCATGCACTCCAGCCCCATAGCATGTGCAGTGAAATGACTTACTCCATTTCTTCTGTCTTGTTTAGTACATTGACCTAAATAAGGCCTAGAGCAAAGAAACATCCAAAAATGTCCACAGACTACATCATTATCATTCCCTTGGTACGGTTCACTTTTAAAATGTTGCACTGAAAAATGTGTGAAGTGACACGGCGTATTCATCAGGTCGCATTGATTAAAATGGCTACATGAGAATCTTGCCCTGCATAAAAAGCGCAAGATTCTCATGTTGCCTCCTTAAATGTTGCTGGGATTTGTAATGTTGCTGAGTGTTGGCTGTCTCTCCCCTTCACGTGAATGAACATGGTGACGTGTCCTGCAGCCTCACACTGACTGGAGACCAGTTTATGCAAGAAAATCCTGTCTCATTGTAGTATGAATCATATCTTAGTGGCTGGTTGGGGAGAGGAACCGTACCAATATCTCTGAAGTTGTGGTAATCTGCTGCTTGAAACAGCTGAGTCTATTTTCCTACGAAATTTCAGTTGTTTTTTTATTATAGGTGATGAGATAGTGGTCTTTTGAAGGAGCTATGTTTTTAGGAGGTCAATGGAATTGGTGGCAACAAAATTACTAAAGAGTTTTTGACATTTAACCCCTTGAGTGGCACACAAAGGGTTAAGAGAAATGTCATCCTATAGGAAAATACCACCACACAAATTGCATCAGACACTTCTGGTGTAAGCATTTAAATCTCAAAATACTAAATGATTGAAAATTGAAATCTACAGAACAAAGGTGAGAGAATGATATTGTTAATTAAGCTATGCTTGCATAACAGCCTAGTATCCAATACTTATAGACCGGTTCCACTGGTAATGGAGAAACTCACCAGTTATTGTGTGGAATCCTGTGCAGGAGAGGTATTGCGTTGAGGATTTATTGAGAGAAGGGGAGAGAGAGCCGGCGCTCAGCAAAATTACACATCCCAGTGACATTTAAGGAGGCGACATGAGAATCTTGCTCTTTTTATGCAGGGCGAGATTCTCATGACGCCCTTTTAAACAATGCAACCTGGTGAATGCGCCGTTTCATGTCATGACATTTTAAAAGGATACCGACTAACTGAATGGCTCTAGGATGGAAGCTTTCATACTAAGAGAACTAAGTTGTTTTGAAAGCCTGCATCCTAGAGCCACTCAGCCAATAAAGGTATCACTTTTACTCTACCAATAATGTTCTTTGTCTCCATCTACAGGTAGATATTAAGAGTAAATACTGAGAATTTTTCAGCCTTGATTGATACATTCTCTTTGTTGTTATGCTTGATTTTATTTGTATTGCTGTTGTATATATGATATTGTGTAAGCCCCTTCCTCACTAATGGTACATCCCTCTGTCCAAACAGTACCTTACCCACATGAATGGTAGATCCCTCTGTCCATACAGTACCTTACCAACATGAATCCCTCTGTCCATACAACAACTTAAAGAGATAGTAATACTTAATATGTAAAAAATATATATTGTAGAGTTTATCCCCTTGAGTAAAAAAGGGTACTCTCACTGCTGAAAGGTGTTTTATTCAAAAGTTATTACAGCTCAAAGTTGAATTTTTTAAGTGCCATATCACAGTGGCCTGAAATTGTACAGTGGCACTATTGTTATACCATCGTATGGACAGCTCTGGTCCATAGACCATAAATCTCTATAGGATGGTGTAGCAACAGCGCCACTGTACAATTTCAGGCCACTGGGATATTGCAACTGAAAAATTCAACATTGAGCTGTAATAACTTTGTATAAAACACCTTTCAGCAGTGAGAGTTCCCTTGTTTTACTCAGGGGGATAAACCCTACAACATATTTTTTTTTACATTTTAAGTATTACTATCCCTTTAACCCTTTATGGACTAGGAGTGTGCACAATGCAATGCAATGCATTGTCCACGTCTCTGGACTTAATATGGTTAATCAGATGAATGGTATATGCCTCTGTCCATGCCATACCTTAATCACATGAATAGTACATCCCTGTGTCCATACAGTACCTTACCCACAGGAATGGTACATCCCTCTGTCCATATCGTACCTTAATCACATTAATCATACAGCCTTCTGCCCATACAGTACCTTACCCACATGATTGATACATCCTCCTGCCCATACAGTACCTTAATCACATTAATCATACATCCTTCTGCCCATACAGTACCTTACCCACATGACTGATACATCCTCCTGCCCATGCAGTACCTTAATCACATGACTGATACATCCTCCTGCCCATACAGTACCTTAATCACATGACTGATACATCCTCCTGCCCATGCAGTACCTTAATCACATGACTGATACATCCTCCTGCCCATGCAGTACCTTAATCACATGACTGATACATCCTCCTGCCCATACAGTACCTTAATCACATGACTGATACATCCTCCTGCCCATGCAGTACCTTAATCACATGACTGATACATAATCCTGCCCATACAGTACCTTAATCACATGATTGATACATCATCCTGCCTATACATTACCTTAATCACATTAATCATATATCCTCCTGTCCATACAGTACCTTAATCACATGATTGATACATCCTCCTGCCCATACAGTACCTTACCCTCATGATTCGTACATCCTCCTGCCCATACATTACTTTAATCACTTGATTGATACATCCTCCTGCCCATACAGTACCTTAATCACTTGATTGATACATCCTCCTGCCCATACAGTACCTTAATCACATGATTGATACATCCTCCTGCCCATACAGTACCTTACCCTCATGATTTGTACATCCTCCTGCCCATACAGTACCTTAATCACATGATTGATACATCCTCCTGCCCATACAGTACCTTAATCACATGATTGATACATCCTCCTGCCCATACAGTACCTTAATCACTTGATTGATACATCCTCCTGCCCATACAGTACCTTAATCACATGATTGATACATCCTCCTGCCCATACAGTACCTTAATCACATGACTGATACATCCTCCTGCCCATACAGTACCTTAATCACTTGAATGGCACATCCCTTTGCTGAATCAAGGAAATTCTTTGTAACTGTATTATATTCTGCAGAACACTTTTTCAGTTCAACAGCCATAAAGTCTTCCTGGTCCATGTCAGTCCATGTTGATGGATTGTCAATTATTACTAAAATGATATAATTTTTATTATGAATACACAGATAAAGAATGATAAATGTACCAAACATTCATATGAGACACAGCAAAATGTCTTCCTTTCTCATATGACAACACAAAAGAAATAGCCTCAGATCCTGATGTGGGCAGCCTGCAGGTCTTCAGCTGTTGTTGAATTACTACTTTTGCATAGAGTAACCCATTAAATGCCACTGGGTGTGTTCCATTTCTACAAATATATTAACCTTTGAGTGCCAGAGGGGTTCACAACGCATTGCTTCACAATACGTGGTGTAACCCTCTGGCATTCAAAGGGTTAAAGTGATAGCCTCTTTTTTTGAATGTACATATTCTGCATGTACATAATATGTAAATTCAAACTTGCTATCCTCCTATCCTATATTTATTACATTTTATATCCCTGGCAGTAAGCTACCTGGATCTCTGTTTCCAAATTGCTTTCTTTTAGGGACTTGGAAAACAGCAATTAGAGATACAATGTAATTCTATTCTTGGTGAGCTGAGTGCTCTGTAGTCTGTATTTAAAGGGGTAGTACTGAAATATTACACTGGTGCTGTTGCTACAGCAACCTGACTATAGCTGTTTGTCTAGTTCTTTAACAACGGCTCCACCATAAAATTTCAGACCATGTAGATCCTGAATCCATTTAATGTAATTTTGTACCGCAATACCATCTCTCAGCAGTAGGATAAACCCTGCATATTAATCCTTTCAGTGCCAGAGGGGTAAGCAATGCATTGCTTTGCAATGCATTGCGTACCCCTCTGGCACGCAAAGGATTAAGTGATAATATGACTTAAAAGGCTGTCACTTTACATTGAATATGGCTACAGTGGAATGATTAGCATTCTTGTGAAATAATTTAGGGCCTTGTACAATTGGCTAAAGAGGTGTAATTCTGGACCATATCAGTTGCACCATGGTGGTGGGGGGGTATTGTTTACCAATGATTTAAATGGGCGACAGTAATGTCCCATAAAAAATGTTTAGAGTTTTGTAGAGATTAAAAAATAAACTAAATGCCATAAATCTTATCTCTCACACCACTATGGTTTGAGAGATATCCTCTGCTAAAGTTTCCCTTCTCCTGATGTCAGCTGTAAATTCTTTGACAAAACGCTATTCATATGCAGCTGTGTTCTGGAGTAAACCAACTGCACTTTGGGGGAAAATACAAAATCCCACCGATTTAAATGTGACTTTGAACCCCTCGACTTCTATGGAGGTATCTAGAGCCTTGCATTTTGATGCTGGTGATGAGTTGGAGCTCGGTCTAGCATTTAAGGAGTTAAAAGCCCCATTTACATTTGGGAATGTTTATTTGTCCCCTGTGGTATAGCTGGTTTACTCCAGAATAACCTCTGTTTATGTTCTTGAATAGGCCCTTGGTTTGGTTACAAGTTACCGTGTTGTGTTTCATACTATAGTGCATAAACATACCTTGTGATTGGTTTACCATTGCATCTAAGTGTTCATCATCATCATCATCATCATCTTCTTCACCATCATCGTCATCATGATCTTCTTTTTCATCATCATCTAATTCTTCTTCCTCTTCTTCTTCCTCTTCTTCTTCGTCTTCTTCTTCCTCTTCTTCTTCCTCTTCCTCTTCTTCTTCGTCTTCCTCTTCTTCTTCCTCTTCTTCATCATCATCAACACAAATAATACCATGGGAATCCTCATAAAGAAAAAGAAAATTTCCCAACTGATTTATGGAATCTTGTGAAATGAAGTCTACCAGATATAGCGATCCAGAGTTGGATTTACATCCCAGGCTCCCCTAGACAGGGCACTCTAAGTGCCTTTAACCCCACCCTTGGCCACATGCCCACTCCTCATGTGACTCAGACCTCAGTTCCATCCACTGTTTCCTGGCACCAAAAATATCCTTGTCCTAGAAAGGGCAAAAGTGCTTTTACCCCTTGGTTGCTAGAAAGCTGTCAAATGCATTGCTCTGCAATGCACTGGAGAGCTCTCTAACATCCAAGGGGGTTAAATAATAGTCTGTAAAGGGGTATAAAACAGGTGCAGGGACATTGAGATGGCTCTGGCCACACCCACAATTCAGAATGTGGGTGTGGCCAACAAAGCTGAGGCACCGCCCCTCAAAATTTAGAGCTCTATGCAGCTGCCTACTCTGCCTACTGGGAAATCCAGGTATAGATTTTATTAGTACATTGAGTAAATCATCATCTGGGGAGTCGTGTTAACCCTTTGATTGCCAGAGGGGTATGCAACGCATTGCAAAGCAATGTGTTGTGTACCCCTCTGGCACTCAAAGGGTTAAATATTACAGTGCAAGAGCTGGATTTTCTAGCCCTACGCCTGACAGTTTACTAAGCTACTTCCACTACTAAGAAACTTCTACTGTTGGGATATTTTTCTTTCAAATGTTATCACACCTCAAACTTGATAAGTAGCAATTACCATGTTTTATTAACCCTTTGATTGTCCGAGGGGTATGCAAATGCATTACATACCCCTTTTGCACTGAAGTGTTAAAGGAACATTAATGTAATAATATAATTGAATCTTTGATTATTCTTTATTCCATTTTAATAATGCTCTGTACCTTTATTGTAATTTTATTCTAAAGTTCCCCCTCTCATCCCTTTTCCCCCCACATCACTCTTCCTAGTGCAGATCAGACAACCAGTCCGGACGGAACGCAATGATGGACAATATTGTGTGAGCATAAGGAAAACCCTGCACCCCTTCATAATGATTGTACCTCATTGCAATCTGGGGCTAGATTCTATTACAGGTGCTAATGTTATCACTGCTTTTATCTCCAGTTTTCCCATAGACTACAATAGGAAAATAAAGATTAATTTATGTTGTGACGTTACTATCTCTTTCAGTCTTGTGCATACCTGGGAACTTTGTTCTTCTTTCTCCCCGGAGGGGAGTCCTGTGGTGCCGGTGGGTGGGAGGAATGATGTGATTCACATAAAAGGGGACGTGGCTTAAATATGAGTGGGGGAGTTGGAGGAAAGACTTAAAAAAAAAAAAAAAAAAAGCAGAAGTGGGCAGAGTTTCAATGGAAACTCCCCACATCTGGAGACTCTGCCCCAGTAATGCAGTGTGAAAACAGGAGTCTCCGGGGCAAATCTGGAGAGTTCCCAGCTATGCTCATGTGGTAATAAATTTAGTAAAAACTCAGGAGTGGCATTTTGCAGCTTTAAAATTCCTCTAATCGGTCAGTTGGGAGTGTAAAACTGACCCTCTTGGCCAAAAGTGGTACTGGACTAAACCAGGAAGTCTGTGACTCTGGTTGTACAGATAGTCTCCTTACACTGACGGGTTTGATTAAAGAAAAAACTGTCCCTAACAGTCAGCTAAAATTCTTATACACGCAATCATCCTCTCCCGCATGGACTATTGCAACATTCTTCAGTCTGGCATTCCTGCTTCACATCTCCAACTACTTCAATCTATACAGAATGCTGCAGCATGAATTACTCTTCTGCCACCTAGGTTTGTCCCTACCCCACTCCTCCTCAAAACTCTCCAATTGCTGCCTATCAAACTCCGGATATCTTACAAAATCTTACTTCTCTCTTTCAAGACACTTCTCTCCTCTACTCCTTCCTACATTTCCACTCTGATCTCCCGTTATACCCCATCCCGCCACTTACGTTCAGCCAATGACTGTCTTCTCTCAGCTCCTTTTGTCTCTACAGCTCTGTCATGTATCAAACCTTTTTCTCTCATTGCTCCATATCTATGGAATGCTCTGCCATCCAACCTGGGCCACTGCACCTCTCTGATAACCTTCAAATCTCACTTAAAAACACACCTCATGTTGTACAATGAATGCTCTTATAAATTATTTACGTTACTGATGTCCTCTATCATCATCAGAACTCTGACACTGTATTCAGCACTTGACCCTTTTATACTCTGTATGTCTCCCATTACCACTTTAGACTGTAAGCTTTTGGGCAGGAACCTCCCACCCAATGTTTCACTCTACAAAGCACCTGTAACCCTGTATTGTTTAAACCCTGAAATTGTAAAGCGTTGCGTACACTCGTGGCGCTATGTAAATAAACATATTCATTATGGGGGCAGATGTCTTTCCCATGTGACAAAAACTAGTCTCTCACTGGGGGTCAATTTTCAGATCACTGTTTGGCTCTTGAGTTGATCCTCTGAGGCTTGCAATGCAGACCCACCTTTCTCAGTAGGCCTGCTCCCAGAGGAGCAAGCCTAACTCTTTCAGTACCAGAGGGGTACACATTGCTTTGCAATGAGTGGCGTACTGCTCTGGCACTCAGAGGGTTAACATGGTGGAAACTATCATCATGAGTTCCCCACTAAAGAGAATTCTGTGTAGTGTTTTAATGTTTTCTTACAAGCTTGTCACGTGCAGTTCGCAATATATTAGATCAGAGATGGGTAAAATATGGCTCACTCACAAATGTAATCATGCACTTGGTCCTGTACAGAGAAAATATAATTTCTGGTTTTTTCTACAGAGGATGAGTGAGACTTTTTATCTCAAAGCACAAGTTTGATACAAGATATCATTCTACATGTGCAGACACAGCTCGAATTGATACATTTTCTGTGCAACAATACAGTGGTTAAATAATTGTATGATTTTAACCATAAACAACGCCAGATGTAACCTTAAAAAAAATATTTGTTTTTACCTCCAAGCTGTTTGTTTCAAAATCTTTCGAAAAGGTTTGATAAATATCTTCTTTATAAGCAATGATACAGATCCTTACAAGACTGGTATTTTTTACATTCTTGAAATGGTTTGAAATGCCGTCCAATATCGCCTTACTTGATTCTTTTGGATTAACAGCAGCGATGCCTATAAAACACCAACAATATGAGAAAATGAATGGAAATGAACACAGGAACATCAAAATGTTGTCATTTAGTTTTACTTTCAAACTCAAAAGGCAAAATGACAAAATTGGCATTTAGGACTGAATTTTGTGCTTTTTACCTTCCTAATGCATACATACTAGGCTATTTACACCAGAAACTGCTATTTTGAGCTGCTTGCATCTAGGGAAGGGTAGTGAGCAATAGTATGGACGTTTCAGATAATTCTGTTTCTCTGTGTCTTTCTTATGTTGTGTACTAACAGTTCAGGGAGGAAATCAGCACAAAATTCAGAATTTTACCTTGGCTTGCTATAGAGGTGACATCAAGGCTTGTCCACATTAGTTTTGCACAGGCTGCATTGTATACACCAGTATGTTTTAAAAGCATTTGTTAATTAGCACCGGCAAATGCATTGAATCTGCATAGAAACCCAGCAATGCCCATGCAAGAGTAGTCACAGGGTCACACATACACTGTCTGACAACCACAGCCTTTTTCCACTGTCCACATATACACTATCTACTGAGTTCACTGTCCCACCAGTAGTCACAGACCCACATATACACTGTCTGACAAATTGGCCTTGTTTCACTGTCCACATACATGCATACCTCCCAAGTGTCCCTCTTTAGGAGGGACAGTCCCTCTTTTAGACCCAAATCCCTCTTTCCCACCCTGATGTCCCTCTTTTTAGGAGATCAGACTGTGTGGTGTGTATATAAGTGTATCACATTGTTCTACAGCAATAAAACTCACAATACTGTAAGTGTCAGTATATGTGTTTATACATTAGTGTGTGTAAATAAAATACTTTGGTCTTGTTCTAAATCATTTATTAGGTTTCACAAGTAGGTGTCAATAGGTCATGAAATAGCCTAAAAATTATTGGTAATGCCACGCTCACCAGACACGCCCCCAGCAACACCCCCTAAAACACAAGTGTCCCTCTTTGGCAATTTGAAATGTTGGGAGGTATGTACATGCTGTCTAACACTACCAAAAAGTACTTGTGCTATTCACCACATTTAGCCCTCTGCACTTGTCCCCATGTTAGTGACAGGCGTATCGCCTTCTCCCAAAGCAATGTTCACCCTGGAGCGACCTCTCAATATTTTAGGATGGAGTATTGGGGGCACTGATGCAGCAGTGGAACTGAAAGATAGATGCCCTCCTTAACCAGACAGGTGCCTATGGGCCGGCATGGACAAGCTTTATTGATCATCAGTGAATCAAAACTGGCACCCAGTTAAGACAGGGAGATATGTGTGAGATGCCTCATGGAAACCTGTGGCTCAAAGAGCCTTATATGAATGGGCATGCTGACAGAGAGTGAATAAGAGGAGGAGGTGAGAAAGCCTGAAACAATACTGGTGGCTGAATAACACTGGCATGTAAACGGAAAGGGGTATGTGTTAGGGGGCATGATGTGGCTGAGCAAAGTTGTACAGTGATTTGGACATGAGTGTGCAGGGATCTTCTGTCCCTCTCAGATAGAGGTGAGGTCACTCCTATCAAAAGCACACACCCCCACCCATGAGATAGGCAGCAGTAGGGATACATTTGCATTACTCTTTCCTACTGCCATCCCTGTGTGTGGCTGGCAGTGACACAAGAACAGCCTACTCCTTTACATATTTATAGCCAGATGTAAGCACTGCAGCTGAACTATGTGAATTCATACATACCCATGAATATCTCTACCAGCCATGGGTATTACAGTATCATATCTTACATACCTATTAGAAATCTGGAAGGGCCTGGAGACCCCACAGTGTTTACTTTCATAAGAGAAGTGTAAAAACAAATTTTAGGGCTCTTACATCCAAAGAAAGAATTTGGAAGTAAAGTCTATTTTAAAATATGAAACACATGTTCACTCTGGTGTTAGTATCCCTGTAAGGTTTTGTTTGTAACACAGCATTATGATACAGCTAATATATACTGACTATTAGTCGCCATGCATTCCCTAACATTTAGGGAACCACTTAAAAGAGTAGTAAACTTTTATTTTTATGAAAAGCTATATGTTATAGGGCTTTTCCTGCTGAATGAAACAAGGGTACTCCCATTGCTGACAGTTGTTTTATTTGGAAGTTACATTGGAAGTATAAGCGTCATTACTTCCTGAAACTTTAAACTGACAGGAAGTGACTCAGCAATTTCTATCACATTCTACGGATAACCGTTTGTCACTGACTCCCCTCTCCCATATAATGCAACAGAAAAATCTAACTGAAAGCGGACAACTAGAGGGTGCTGTCAATGTAAAAACAACAGTTTAAACCATAATAACTCTGAAAAGACTCCTATCCCAGCAGTGGGAGTGCCATAATTTTACAAAACAGGAAAATCCCTATAATATGTTCATTTTCATTAAAAATGTTTAATTCTCCTTTCATTAATGACAGTGTAATGTTTGACTCTAGCAAGACTTAAAGGTCACTATTGAGTTTTATTTGTGACATTGGAAAGAATGCACAGATCTACTGGGCAGCTCATTTCCTGCGCTTGGACATAAGCTTAGATTTCAGGAGGGTTTGTACTAGAGCAATGGTTCTCAGCCATTTTTTGCTCAAGACACTGCTAAGACACAGTCAGGAATTTTCTGGGTACCCCTAAAAATGGATGTTATTTGTCTAGGGCTTATGAAGGGGGGGTGAATATACATATTATACTGTGGAATCTTATTAGTATATTCCCTGTTGCTTACTAAAGAAGATCACACATCTGAATTTGAATTTTAGAAAGATCACTTAAGAGCTAATCTTCAATGTATAGTACAATTACTAACATAGGCCAGGATTATATTCCAGCGGAATTTTTTTTTTGTTTTGAGCAATCGCATTCTGGCAGTTCAACTTCTTTGAGAACTCACATCTTGGTTGATCGGCTTCCGAAAAAGCATCAAAGAAAATCACTGACAATGGCCAGTTCATCAAATATTTTGCATTGGGAGTCCTGATCCCACAGTGTTTCAAACTTTTTCAAATCCTAGTAGATCTGTAACTGTCAATTTATTTCACCAGTTGCTTGCTAGAAAGCTCTCCAGTACATGGCTTTCCCATATGCTAGAGACCTCCCCAGCACCCAAAGGGTTAACCCTAATCTAATGGTATTTGGTACAGACAGGCAATTGTGTCTGATAATATTATTTTCCCAGAATGGGGCTAGGTTATACTGCTTATTAGAAGGAAAATCTAACAGAAAACATCACTGATATGGTTCAGTATTCCAGGCGTCCACTAGTAGTCAAAGAACCTCACATACACTGTCTGATACCCTAGCCTTGTACCACTGTCCACTGGAAGTCACAGACCCACACATACAATGTTAGAAAGCCAACCTTATTCCACTGTCCACTGGTATTTACAGTACCCTGTATACACTTCCAGCCTCGTTCCACTAGTAGTCACAGAACCTCTCATACACTGCTGTGTTTAGTACTTAGCAGTAAACAAGGTATAGGACAGGGCTGTCCAAGTTCAGTCCTCAAGGGCCACCAACAGGACAGGATGTAAGGATTTCCCTGATACAGCACTGGTGAGTCAGTCACAATGAATGATCCACTGATTAACTCACCTGTGTGTAAACAGGGAAATCCTTATTTCCTGGCCTGTTGGTGGCCCTTGAGCATTGAACTTGGCCAGCCCTGGTGTAAAAGAAAGGAACCCAGTGAAATGCCCACAGACTGCCCCGTTGCCCTCCCATTCATGCAATTGCATTAATGGGAGAATTTTTGGTGTAAGCAGCTTAGTAAATGAGAGTTAGGTAAACACAGAGCCAGAAAATCAATTCCACTATCTCACATGACCAATCATTTTAACCGCTTATCGACAGATGACATGCCAGGACCATGTTCAGTGTCTGTGCCTAAAGGAACGGTGACTGTCCTGGCACGTCATGGAATTTCGTGATCACAGCGCACCAACATGGCGAGCTTTGCTCACTGGGTAGGCCAGCAAAAAAAAGTGCATTGGTCTTCCAGTGCACCCCACCCCTGGACTTCGCATTCCATACCCCTCTGGCACTCAAAGGGTTAAGGTGGCTCAGTGGTTAGCACTGTTGCCTTGTAGTGCTGGGGTCCTAGGTTCAAATCCCACCAAGGACAACATCTGCAATGAGTTTGTATGTTCTCACTGTGTTTGCGCGGGTTTCCTCCGGGTACTCCGGTTTCCTCCCACACTCCGGAAAACATACTGATAAGTGAATTTAGATTGTGAGCCCCAATGGGTACAGTGACCAATATGAGTGTAAAGCGCTGTGGAATCTGTGTGCGCTATATAAAATAAAAGAATTATTATTATAGTAGTGATAGTGATTTTTTTTTGTGTGTGCATGTTTTAGTTACTATACACTGTGCTGTACCTGTTCCTATGGCTGGCAGGGCCACTGTCCCGAAGGAATGCTTATTGCATTCTTGTAGTATTTGCTCCACACAGGACACAATTGCAGATGCAGTTGTTGGACCAACCAGATGCAGTATGTTCCTGCTTTTCAGATTCCCACCACTGGTTACTACAATCCCGTTTGCAGGCAGTGCACCTGGACAAAAAACAGGCTGTTCAGGCAAGCACAAAGCATGTTAGCTGAAATGTAAGGGTTGTATTCGGTAAGCTAAAGAGGTACAGTTCTGGAGCAAACCAAATACACCAGAAGGAAGAAATTACCATTTCAGATTAGTTAAATGGCACTTTTAACCCCTTGAATGCTAGTGATGACTCCACCATATTGCTTTCAGTTGCACTGGAGACATCTCTAGCATGTAAGGGGCTAACAGCCCAATTTATATCAATGGTCATTTTTTTATTTCTCCCCTGTGATGCAGTTGGTTTGCTCCAGAATTGCACCTCTTTAGCTTACTGAATATGGCCCTAAATTTCCATTGCCCTTTAAAAAAAAAAAAAAAAATTACCTAGACTTTTGCACTCCTCCTTAACACTATTCCCAGCGGCAGATAATATTGCTCCCGAAACACCTGTAAACACATTAAAATGAAAGTTTACAGAACATTAGCCCCTCGGATGCTATAGATATCTCCACACATTGCTCCATAATGCACGGGAAATGTCTCTAGCATGCCTGGGGTTAAACATTCACTATCATTTCATTTTTATAATTCTTTTTACATTTAAATGAGCAGTAAAAATTTTAATGAAAAACATATATTCTAGGACATTTCTTGTGAGTAAAACAGGGTACTCCCACTGTGGAGAAATGCATATTTCCAGAGTTATTACGGTCTGAAAGCTTGTCTATTTTATTTATTTATTTTTTACATTAGGAGTTCCCTCTAGTGGTCAGATTTAAATTTACTATTTTGCATTCTCGAGGAGATGAGTCACTGACTACCAGAGTCACTGACTACCATTGCTCCATAATAGGTGATAGAAACTGCTGAGTTATGCTGTAAGTCTGAATTTTCAGGAAGTAATCACACTGTATTTCACTTCCTGGTAATATGAACCATTATTACATTTGAATAAAATAAATTATAGCCATGGAAGTACCCTTGTTTTACTCAGCGGGAAAAGCCCTCTAGGGTATTGGTTTATAAAAAATACAAATTATTTCTCCTTTAACGCCGAAGATACGTGTGCAACAAATTGTAAAGCAATGTGCTCTCTGACACTCAAATGGTTAACAAAGTCTTGGATGGCGATTGTAATTTTGTTCCTTAGCTATACCGTTTTTCATGCACATCTATATTTTGACTGTTGTGTTCATGCTCAATTTTCTTTTATTTACAAATGTTATCTTCTCTGCTGTTAAATAAGTCTCTAAAGATACAAACTGACATTTAATATGCCATTAAAGGAACAGTAAACTTTTATTATGAAGAGACACAAAAAGACACAATTGGGCTTCTGACTTCTGAGAGTTACATCATTCAAAGGTTAATATAGTTCAAACTTTTTTAAAAGGTAGAAGAATCACTTGGTACAGTTCTCCACAAAATGTGATTTTAACTCTTTGAACAGCTCTACCACTTCATGACACTTTGAACTGTAATAGTTTTAAATAAAGAAATTGCCAGCATTGGGAATACTCTTGTTGTCCACAGTAGGAAAATCCCTAAAATACATGTCTGTTTTTTTTTTCTTTATTGTTCCTTTAACTTATTAAAGCATCACCTTTGTTCCAAGGTGCCCCTAAGCACTAGGGCATGATGCAATTATAAATGTCTTCCCTAGATATCCAGTCCATGAAGTAGGCATGCTGTGCTTGGAGAAAGGTAGAAGAAGGCTCCATGGGGTAGATGCACTAAGGCATGACATAGAGGTGATACAGTGCAGATAACTTCTCCAGTGATATCACTTCTCCAGATCCTATCTAATGCTATGGAGCCAATGGACTAAGATTTATTCAACTTGAGATATCTTAGTGCATTGGCTGTATATGATAATATAGGAACTGGAGAAGTGAGGTCACTGGAGAAATCATCTTCACTTTATCACCTCTTTATCACACCTTAGTGCATAACCCCCTATATTTCTCCTTTCTTTGCATCAGTGGTGCAATGTGAGTAAGCAGTGAGCATGCTTATTAATTTTATCTATATTTTTGCTTTTCATTTGCAACCCTGGTAAGCATATTAGAAACGGAACCCTGTGAAAGCCCTTTGGGCAGAGATGCAAAGGGTAGAAAAAGGTAGGAAAGACTTGGACCCATTCTCCTATGTTATTCCTACAGAAGCATGCTCAGTTGGGGAAGGTACTGTATTTAACACGTCGTATGGCATTATCAGCAATTTCTGGTGCTTAGAAAAAGCACAGATTGTGGCTGGTGTACATAACAGACATTTACATTTGCCCTAGACCTACTCTAAGCAATATATTGTTTTAACGCATATATCATGTTTAATACAGTGTATTTCTTGTCCCTATCTGTTAAGTACATTTTAAACTATAAGGCTTAGACATTGCTGGTGCGGCTGCCTCTGCAGCAGTTAGCGGGAGCATTAAGGTGACTGGGAGGGTTTGGGAAATGGAGAGAATACTGCAAATATCTGTGTCTTGGGACGCTGAGAGGTTCCTCTCAGGCTACAGCACCACAAACAGCATCCCTCCCTTAACTCTTAGAGTGTCATAGCAATGTGCATTGCACTCCCCTGTGGAACTCAAAGGGTTAGAAAAGTACAGGACTATAGTGTGCTGAATGTGTGTTGCTGGTTGTATAAATGACGGTAGTTATTACTTCTGCTGCTTTCTAGGCAGACTGCCTTGAGAGGAATGAGGGAGGGGTATAGAAGGTGGCTCCCAAGGGGTTGCAAGGATAAACAGGTTGTCAGGAGGAGGGAGATGATCTATAACTCCATGCACTAAGACCCTGAGGGCATAGGGGAGGGAGAAGTGTCAATGGTGCGGTCAGGCAAGTGGAGGCCTTTAGCTGAATACCCTTCTGTCTTGTTCCTTTCCCAGCTGGCCGGATGTCTCTTGTGTAGCATGTGAAGCTGGTGGTTGTGAGTTTGGATGGCTGAAGAAACAGGTGTACTAAAAATGAATTGCCTCACAGAGAATAGTGCAATTGGAGGTAGTAGTGTCCTGTGTGTGTGCAGGTTAACATGTCATGTTAATGCCTTTGCCTATTCCTTGCACTAAGTTGTCCTCCTCACCCTGTGATAGTGTGTGTGAGGTGTGTGTTCAGGTTCTGATGCAGTATGACGAGGCCTCTTTGAGAACACAATGTCCCACAGCTGTTAAGCAGTACTGTGATGTCCCAATGCAAGGAGGCACCTTTATGTGTATCCTTGCCCAGTATGGTGCCAGGATACACACAGAGGTGTTGCTTTGCACTGGGACAGCACTGTACTGCTTACCAGCTGTGGGACATCGTGTTCTCAAAGAGGCCTCGTCATACTGCATCGGAATCTGCACAGCCTGCCCACTGCCAGGCAGATGGAGTCAGATGGACACACGCATGTTGCCTGGTGAGGTACTGGGAAGGGGGGAAGGAGGTAACTGTAAAACACTTATAGCACTTTATATCTCTTGGTTACACAATGGAGAAATAAAGTGAAATAAAAGAGTCATTTTGGCATTTGTATATCTTTAATGCTGTGAGCTTCCTTCAATTTCCCAGCTTTGTCCACCCTGCTCACTCCTGTGAAAAGCACCCCCCCCCCCAGATGTGTTGAAAATCGGAGTGCTGGCCACTCCTGTGAAAATCACTCCCCTGTTCAGGAACCTATGCAGGAGAGGACTGTGTGCCAGGGTCGCAAAATATGTGTCACATGATGTGTTTATTAGTATAGCTTCACCAGTGTCTTAGATCAACACGGTCCATATCCTGGTTCTGGTTGCACTTATTCAAGTTGTAGTATTATTAAGTTCAGTAGGACAGCCACTAAACTGCACCACTTCTGTCTTTGAATATATGCCCTTTAGACACAACGTTGTACTGCTTAAAAACATCTTTAGCTCCTATTTTGAGCTTTCATCACTTTAGTAAAGCCTTTATATGTGTTTACCAGATGTCTGGTTCAGTGTGATGTTGGTTAAATTCACAATGCAGTCGACAGCTTGATCGGTGATGTCTCCCTTAATTAATTCCACAACTTTTCCATCAATTTTGAGGTGAAACTGGCTTATCTGAATTAAAACATAGCAGAATTACTAGTAGAAAGAAACATTTTTCAATTAAAACTAATTATATATTCTAACAGAGAAGGGCAACCAGATTTACCCCACGGGCCACATATCTAAGTTCACCAAAAGGTTAATTATGGTTAAATTAACCCATAGGATGCTAGAGAACTCTCCAGGGCCTTGCTTTGCTATTTGTTGCAGGCCTCTCTAGCACCCGAGAGGTTAAGGTGGAACAGAATACATTTAAGGCTTTGTTCAAACTGGAGACAACAATGCAGCTTTTTATCAATGCAATAATTGCTAGTGAAGTAGACACACTGGTCCTACAATGGCTGTTCATACTAGCAGTTTTTACCACCTATGATACAGCCTACTATTGTGTCTTCCTGCAACTTCCCTGTGTCTGTGCACTGAAAGTTCAGTTTATGGAGATCATTCACACTAGCGATGTGAACCTTGCTATGCGCACTGCAACAGCCAATAAATGGCCGGCCCATGTGGGCATTAGCCAGTGATAAATGGTTGGTGCCCATCTGGACCACTGTTGTCACGCATCCACTATGCACCCTTTGTGATAGGATCGCAGTGGGGTTGCAGGAACAATGTAGGTAATTAAACTGTAGGATATAAACAGAGCTGCATTGTAATGGGTTCACATCTCCAGTGTGAATGAGGCATAAGGGGAGGTACAACCTGAACCAGGGGCTCTGAATCTGTTTTTTTTTTTTTTTTTTTTTTTAATGCTCAAGGCTCCCTAACACTTTAAAGTAATTTGTCAAGGACACAATGAAAGGTGCAAATATATAAAAATAGTTGTTTTTAGGTCTCCAAATCAGAATGACATATGCATATTTTAGATAGCAATTACCATAAAAATACATTTGAAAATCAGCATTCATATTTTTTTCTTTTGAAAAAGTGTCTCACAGCACAACAAAGTGCCACAACACCCTGGCTGAGATGCACTTGTCTGGGGTGTGTGTGTATGTGTGTAATGTGGTAGTGGGGAAGTATCTCCTCTTCCCACTGTACCAGCCTGAGGGCCACTGGAGAAGCCTGTGTGAGCCACGTGCCGCCTGTTGCCATTACTGCTCTAACAATTACTTTTATCCTGTTATTGATATGGAAGAATATTAAAGGAACACTAAGGGCCCTATGTTTAAAAGGAAAGTGGAGTAAGTTTGGGACAAACCATATAACATCCTTACAATTCCCTTAGGTGTAAATGGATGCTTTAAAGAAACATGTATAGTGCTTTTTCCACAATTTATTTTTAATGTACTGTGTGGGAGATCTTGAATCATTCACAGTATATATATATATATATATATATATATATATATATATATATATATCCTATATAATAATTAGCTAAATCGTGTGTAACGCCGCGACATGCGCAGTAGACACTGCTGCGCGTGCTGCAGTCATGCGCAGTAGAGACTGCCCAAGCCGCGGCTGATACAGAGCTGGGCGCTCCGATGGAGCGCCCAGCTCTGTATCAGCCGCGGCGCCTGCAGTCTCTACTACGCGTGACCGGCCTGCGACCGGGTGGTAGTGGCACTGTGGCCCGTGTAACGGGCTGTTCAACTAGTGTATATATATATATAAACATACACCAAATCAGCACTCTCAGGTCTGCTCACTTAGTACAAATATTTTCTTTATTGAAATCGACGTTTCGATCCCACACCAGGGATCTTTGGTGTGGGATCGAAACGTCGATTTCAATAAAGAAAATATTTGTACTAAGTGAGCAGACCTGAGAGTGCTGATTTGGTGTATGTTTGGAGATAAATTATCCGGCACCCGGGCATTCATCTAAATATGTTGGGAGTGCGTTCCTGTTACCGATTTTATATATATATATATATATATATATATATGACTTTTACTGCTCCTTTAACCTCTTGAATGCTAGAGCCATGCAATATGTTGACGACCTCTCTTACATTCAAGAGGTTAATTGCCCTATTTAAGTCCATGGTCATTTTTATTTCTTCCATTTTGTTCAGTTATTTTACTCCAGTTTTCTTTTGAACATAAGGCCCTAAAATTAAACACAACTTGGCATTATATGAAAGAATGTTTTGAAACAAGCTCAGATATCTTTTTTGTATCTATGGTATTTCTGTAAGCTGGAGAGAAGCTATTCTTTGCTCTCTTCTCTCCCTTCTATTGAAGCCTGTTGTCTGCAAATTTGCAGACACATTGCTTCAATGGAGAGGACAGGGTTGTTGCCTTCTCTTCCAGGAGTGATGGGTGAAGCGCTAACGTCATCCGGTCCCACAGATCTGGGGGACTGAGAAAGCTTGGATGAGTTTTACACTATAGGAATCTAGTTCCCATAGCTATCAGGTTTGTTCATAAATGTATAAATCCCCTTTGTTTGACCCATTACTGCCCCTTTGAATCAATGAGAAATTTGGGAATGTTTATTTGTCCCCTATGTTGCAGAACTGTTCCACCTTTGTCTTTGTTTATACAGTCCCTTGTGCCCAGCTGGATATCCTGTTTTACCTGGAGGTTTGTGATTTTCTTCTGAAAAAATTTTAAATATTCCTGATGAACATTCGGAGTGAAAGCCACGATATGAATCTCTGAAATAGACGATGTTTTGGCGTCTGTCAGATATTCTTCAGTGCCACGTAAAATTGCTTCAATTGAGCGTTGTGTGTCCAGTTTAACAGCTCCTGGGACAGAACATATTGAAGCACAACATCATCAGATAAAAACTAATTCTGACTGTTTACAACTAGGACATTATTAAATCACAGAACATCCTCCTCATAACCTCCTCCACATCTGACAGCTAACACAGCTATGATTCCTTTCCCTGTAACTTTATTCCCCTTTCACTCCATACTGCATTTGTAGCTGGACCTCATTACGTCCTTACTTCACTCCAGCAGTGTCAACAAGACATTTTACTTGCCTATACTGCAACTCAATCACGCTCTTCCATCTCACTGCTCAGATTTCCTCAATGATACTGTCAGCTGAATGTTTCACCCTACAGTTCATCACAGCACTTCTTACTTTCCTCTCCCAGTTACATCATACTCTGTGGTTGGGCCACTTGGCAACTCCGAGCATTTAGAGCTTTTCTCTCAATCCACATAATTTCCTATAGGTTGTAAGCTCTAGTGTGCAGGGCCCTCTTATCATTTTGTTTCCAATGGCTTTCAGTGTTGCTTGTAAATACATGTATAATTATCTGTTGTACCCCACTGTACATTGTTATATTGTCTTGTTAAACTATGATCCCTTTAGTGTCAGAGGGGTACGCAACGCATTGCAAAGCAATGCATTACACACCACTCTGGCACTCAAAGGGTTAAACAGCACTGTAGCATCTGTTGGCGCTTTATAAACAAATGATGATAGTGATAATGTGATGAGTTACCGTCACGACACAGTTATTGCTCAAAATGATGTGAAACAGTTCTAATGACAGGAGATATCACCCTTCGGCTGAGCCGCTGGGTTTATCGAGTGTGTCATCTTCTGAAGTGAAGAAGCTGACGTCAAAGAAATTTAAAATAAAATGGTCACCAAAAATCATCCCCAGTTTAAGGAGTGTGACTGATATTAGTCATACTCTAAAACTTTGTAGAAAAAATGTTTTTAGAAACAATTCATATATTGTACAGTACATCAAGTACATTTAATTATACGCAGCAGTATAATAGGTTGGAAAAAGTTATAAAGTTTATTTAAACATATGATTTGTTTTTATGTTAATTTTTGGCTATACCCACTCTTAAATGATCAGCAAGCTTTTTTTCTGGAGTTAAAGGGATAGTAATACTTAAGTATTACTAATCCCTATATTAAAGTCCTACTAAAAATAAATGTATTGCCCCCAGTGTCATCTCTCAATACTTTATGGTTTGAGAGATGATTGCTCCTAAAGTTTCCCTCTCCCTCCCCTTTCCCCGTAGTCAGCATTGTAGCTGACTGCAGGGAAGCCTGTCGTACAACTTTCAGGCAGCTCTGCAGCACAGCCAAGATCGCGTTAATTAAAAAGAAATCTTTCACTGAAATGGTTTTCTACGTGTGCTTGGTTTGCAAGCACACTTAGAAGACCGTTTTAGTGAAAGAGTTGTTTTTTTATTACCGTGATCGCGACTGTGCTGCAGAGCCGCCTGAAAGTCGTACAACTGGCTTCCCTGCAGTCAGCTACAATGCTGACTACGGGGAAGGGGGAGGGAGAGGGAAACTTTAGGAGCGATCATCTCTCAAACCATAAAGTATTGAGAGATGACACTGGGGGCAATACATTTATTTTTAATAGGACTTTACTAAAGGGATTAATAATACTTAAGTATTACTATCCCTTTAAAAAAGATACCCCCATTGCTGGCAAATTATATTTTCTAGAGTTATTACAGTTTAATTGTGCTGTTTTTTTACATTAAGTGGTCAGATAGTTATTTTGTTCGATTTCATGGGAGTGGTTAGTCACCAACAACAGCCCTCAATAGAATGTGCCTGCTGAGTCACTTCCTGATTATTTGAACTTTCAGAAAGTAAGAATGCTGTTATTCATCTTCTGATATGAACTGTCAGCTGTGGTAGACCCTTGTTTTACTCAACAGGTAAGGCCAAATAACATGAAATTTTCTACTTAAAAAGTGTACATTCAACTATATTTTCTTTTGACCAAGCATTCCTAGCTGTGATTTGTGTGCACCCTTTATGATATTAAAGGGACAGTAATGTCCCAGAAAAAATATTTAGCATTTTGTAGTGCTTAAAAAGTTGAATTGAATGCAAAAAAAACTATCTCTCAAACCGCTAAGGTTTGAGAGATATATGCATTCAAAGTTCATCCCTCCCTCCCCTTTCCCTGACGTCAGCGCTTTTATGACTGCAGGGGAATCCCGGTTTGCAAGCATACATTGTAGACAGTTCCAATGAAGTAATTATTTTTAAATAACGCAACTGCGGCTCTGCTGCAGAGCCTCCTCTTGTCGGCCGAGACAGATCTCCTGATGTTAGCTTTACAGCTAACAGCAGGAAACGTCAAACTTGGAATGCATCTATATCTCAAATAGGGTTGCCACCTTTTCTTCAAAAAAAATACCGGCCATGGCATTCCCTCCATAGACTTAACATTGGACAGAAGCCAATTTTTTACCGGCCTGCCGGTAAAATACCGGCTGGGTGGCAACCCTAATCTCAAACCATAGCAGTCTGAGAGATAGGGGTTTTTTTGCATTCAATTCAACGTTTTAAGCACTACAAAATGCTAAATATTTTTTTTCTGGGACATTACCATCCCTTTAAAGATATTGCTATTTTTTAGTACTCTGTTTCATGCCATTTAGATGGACAGGTGAACCAATATTGATAGGACATCTGTAACTCTGTAAACTATGAATGAATGAACTCTAAGGAAGCAACTCACTCAAGAAACACACCTTGCTAGGGATTTCCCACATTGTCCACTAGGGGAAGACTATACCAGCTTCATTGTACTGACTAAAATGAGGAGAGATCTAATTCTGTAAACCTAGCTTGCAAATTAACTTTTAACCCTTTGAGTGCCAGGGAGGTATCCAATGTGTTGCTTTTGTAATGCTTTGGATACCTCCATGGCACTCAAAGGATTAAACACAGCTTTGAAATATGTATACAACATCTCTGGGGTTAAAATCTTCATTTTTAATATGTTTTCATTTCTTTTTGGTGCAGTGGGTTTGCTCCAGACCTGCCCGATATATCTTAGTACAGCAGCATCCTTGTGTATATCAGTACATATCTGTACCTGTTCCGACTGCTGGAAAGGCAATGGATGCTAGGTGGTGTTGGTCACATTGTCCTAGTGCATTCTTCACTGCAGCCTCAATAAGAGGAGGGGTTGTTGCTCCAATCAGATGAATTATTTTTTTGCATTTCAGGTCTCCGGCTCCTGATACAACAACATTTCCGTGAGGCTGTTTGCCTGGAAACATATGAGTAAGACAAGTTCTTTTTAAAACAAAGAACAAAACATGCTGTTTCTGATCTCCATTAACAATGCTAATAATCTTCCTGCTCTTAACCCTTTCAGTGCTTTTGCAAAGCAAAGCGTTGAATACCTTTCTGGCATGCAAAAGATTAAATCAGAGATCTTAACAAATACTCTGTACCTGGAGATATTAGCAAATATTCCCCCTACAGACTAGTATTCTGCTGACACTGGCATACCTCCCAACATTTCAAAAGGCCAGAGGGACACTTGTTTTAGGGGGTGTGGCTGAGGGTGTGGTTGGTGGGCAGGGCATTTTTAGTCTATTTCATCACCTATTGGCATCTCTTTGTGTATCCAAAGAAATGATTTAGAACAAGACCAAAGTATTTTTTTTTTACACAGACTAATTTATAAACAAATATGCTGAAATTTAAAAAAAACAATGTTAGTTGTATTGCTGTGGAGCGATGTACACACCACACAGTCTGATGTCCTAAACACGGGGGCACCAGGGTGATACACTTATATACACACCACACAGTCTGATCTCCTAAACACAGGGGCACCAGGGTGGGAAAGAAGGACAGAGGGAGTTGGGTCTCAGTGAGGGTCTGTCCATCCTAAAAAGAGACACTTGCACTAGGCTGTATGCACAAGGCAGTGGAGCAATTCTGGGATACACCAACTTCACCAAGCAAAGAAATACACATTTCCATTGATCTAAATGAAACTTTTAGCCCTGTGAGTGCCACAGAGGGTTAAGCTCTTGAATGTTAGAATGCAATAAAGGGGTTAAAAGCCCCAGTTAAAGTATCAGTTAACCTTTTTGACTTTACATATTCTGTAAGTACAGAATATGTAAAGTCAAGTTGCCTATACCTTTTATTATTATTATTTTCCTATTTTTCCAGGGAGCTTTGTGTCAAGGACATTGAAAGCAGATATAGTGATACAATGTAACAGTATATCACTCCAGTCTAGTAAATACAGACTACAGGGATAGTACTATCACTATACCAGAAACTCAGGAAGCTTACTGGCAAGGACTTACAAGTGTACAAAAATAGGCAAAGATAAACAGAATTAAAGATTAAAAGGCATAATCAATAACATAAATAACTATAATGTTGCAGGGAGTGTTTGTTCACTCTGCATTCTCTATACACACAGTCCTGTACCGCAGCTTCATTCTGCCCCTTCAGCCAGCCATCACTTTGTTTTACTCTTCCCCCCCGTCCAGAAAGGGTTCTCTGCTAAAGACTGAAGATCCAAAACCCTTCTAGCTGAAGTGATATCCACCAGACCGGCTATGTGTAGGGAAAGTATACCCAAAGTAACAGAGTTAACCGGTTTGAAAGGAGGAAATATGAGGGCATCCAAAACTGATAGTAAATCCCAGGCAGGCACAAAGTTCTTAAGTAGAGGACACAATCTGGACATGGCTTTGAAGAATCTAGAGACTAGGGGGTGGGAGGCCCAATGCAGCTAAGGCTGAGACTTGGACTCTTAGAGAACTGGTGCTCTAGCCAGCAGTAAGAAAATCAACGCTCTATGCTACTGAAGGGGCACTAGGAGACACCCACTTAGATCCTGCTCATAGGCAAAAGACTTTCCAAATCCTATAGGAGGCACTGGAGGAAGTGGCTTTACTAGTCTTAAGAAGGAGGGTCAAAGTAGCATCAGATAAGCCCACGTCCTTCAGGTTTTCCCTCTCAATGTTCATGTTGTTAGTTTAAGAGATTGGGGTGCAGAATGGGAACCTGATGTACAAGGTTCTTGTCATGAGGAAGTCTTCATGGATCCTTGACTTTAATCCTGGAGAGGAGAGGGAACCTTGGCCAAAAAGGAATTACTGCAACAGGCTCTGTTTAGTCCTTCAAAATCTTCTGAAGGACCTTCTGGATCATGGGGAAGAGCAGAAAGAAATAAACACATTTCCTGACCAGTACTGACTTACGGCATCCACTCCTGCTGCTTCCAGGAACAAGGTCCTTGTGAAGAATCTTTCCACCTTTTCATTCTGTGAATCGGCCATAAGGGCGATGAAGGACATGTCCTATTTCTGGACTGTCTCCCCAAAGGTCATCCAACTCAAGGCCCAGGAACCGGGATCCATATTCAACCTCCACTTGATATAAACTGCAGTAAAGTCTGAGGAATACACTAAGGCCCATTCCTAGATTGGATAGACTTCTACAAGATGTGCCAGACTTCTTGTTCTGCTCTGTTTTAAGATATATGCTGCACTGATAAGTTGTCTATAAGGGACTTTACTGGTTGCGCTTCCAACAGTGAGAGATGTACCTTAAGGCCATGAGAGCAGCCCAAAGCTCTAAAATATTTGAGGGCTTGTCTGAACAAGGTGTTGGCAACAATTGCAGTTTTGTAAACAGCTCCCCAACTTCTTCTGCTGGCATCTATAGTGATAGTCTCCCAAGATGGAATGGCCAAATTGAATACCTTGTCCAGATTGTTCTCCTTTTCCCACCAAGTGAGGGTCATAAGACCTTCCTGAGAGATGAGAATAATGGTTTCTAAAGAACTGAAACAACTGTCTCATTGGCATAACACTTCTAGTTCCATTTTGCCCACTTGGTAAGAGGCATATTTGAAGACTTGAAACCCAATATCCTCATGCAGACCCTTGCTGACCACTGTTCTTTTGCTCTGAACTCCTGGATAGAGTTCACAAGGTCGATTGTCTTCTCTGTTGGAAGGGTAACCTTGGCTTACACTGGTGCTAAAATGAGCCCCCAGGTATGTAATTTGTCTTGAAAGGGCCAGGCTGCTTTTGGAGACATTGATCAGCTGTAATTATGGTCCTCTGCTAAAATAAAGATGTCTTCCAGGTGGTGAAAATGAGTCAAAATGGAAGACAGGTAAGTTGATAATGATGGTGATCTATTACGAAGCTTAGAAACTTTTGGTGAGAAGTAGTCAATGGAATGTGAATGTATGCATATTTGAGGTCTAAGGAGCACATCCAATTCCTGGCCTAATAATAGTTGGCAGGGATTTCATCTTGAAAGAACTTATCACCAGAGGATAATTTACTTGTTTTCCACAAGTAGGATCTTACAGATTCTTTCCCAGTTGGTAGGAACAAAAACCTCTGATTCAGCTTATGACAGATATGTTGAGAATGCTTGCTTTCCCCCTGAAGCCTTCTTGATTATATTATCCAATTGATCACTAAACTACATATGATTAAAGAAAAGAAGGCCACAGAGGTTGAATTTAGAGATCTCCACAGCCCAAAGCCTAAGCCAATGGGCTCTTCTCACCGAAACTACTAATGACGTAGCTTGAGCCTGAAGATGAACCAGATACACTGAAGACTCGTTTAGAAATTCAGTAGCCAATTTCAGTTTCAAGAGGGTATCCACAATTGCTGAACTTCTTCCCCCTTGGATAAGCAGACATTCCAGAATTTTTAGGCAGATCTTCATGGGTCTAGAAATGGAAGAGAAGGCCACCATAAGTTTGTATGCAGTTCCAACAGAAGTAAATATGCACTTCAGATAATTTTCCATTCTTCTGTCTAATAAATCCCTGACGGAGGCAACAGGGAAGGTAATTTTACATGGCAGTGTACCACAGAAGCATCTACTTTTGGCTCTGAGTCCCCAAATTTGCAGTCTTCATCACCAAAGGTATTCATCTTCAAAATTTGGGAAGCTGGCTTTTCTTTCCTGCCTGACCGCTTCCATTCAGCTCAGTTGACATCCTGAATTACCTCATGCAGGAGAAAGGTTGGACCCTTTTTCATAAGGGAGAACACGGGGTCAGATGAAGCTTTGTCTTTCAGGAAGATTGAAGGCGAGGTGCACAACCCTCATTAAAGGATCCACCAAGGAGGGCTCAAACCCTACCAAATCTTCAAACTCTGTATCCTCCTCAGAGGAATTAAGAGATTCTTCATATATTCTGGATCCTCGAAGGGACTCCTCTGGTGCTCTTCCTGCTCAGCAGGTTTAGGTATTTTCCTTGGCTGTAGGAGAGAGTGAGAGAGAGAGGCTTCACACAGACCATGTGAAATATCCATTGAAGAGGTAGATAGACACTCAGCCACCAGCCCCAGCCAGCAGGATCTACACATCTTTTTTCCATCCATGGACTGGTTGTCACAGGCAAAGCAAGGGCTTGTGGTTGGAGACAATCTCTGAGGGCTAGAGAGTCATCATCACCTGCAGGGTTGGAAAGACTCATAAAGTCCCATCAGCTAACCTATCACATTTTTAAAAGTGCTGGGCCAGGATCCACAGTATTTAGAAGGTGACTACAAAAATAAATGCAGCATCACTAAAACAAAATTTCATCAGAAAAAACAGAAGAAAGAACAGGAAATGCATCCAGCCTACCCAATCAACAAATCTGAAGAAATAAAGCAGTATCAGTAACAGGAGAATTGCACAGGAGACAAATACAGTTCTGCAGACAGAACAAGGAACTCCAGGCTAGAAACTGCATTTGCTAAAGGTCCTGGCTCCTTAGCCAAGAGGCGTGTTGAATAACCTCTCACCCTCATCACCCCCACTGGAGGAGGAAAAAGGTACGATAGAAAAGTTACTGCCTTTAAAGAAGATGACTCGCATATAACATGGCTTCCCAGTAGTGGGAAAATTAATACAGACTATGTTAAAGGAAAGAATTGTTGAATATCTGAATTTAAATGGCTTGCAAGATACCAGACAACATGGGTTTACAGCAGGGAGATCTTGTCAAACTAACCACATAGATTTCTTTGACTAGGTAACTAAAATAATAGACCAAGGGGGAGCAGTAGATATAGTTTATCTAGATTTCAGTAAAGCATTTGACACTGTCCCTCATAGAAGACTCATTAAACTGCAGTGTTTGGGTCTGGATGTAAAAATAGTGAAATGGATAAGGCAATGGCTGAGTGACAGGAGACAGAGGGTGGTAGTCAATGGAGAATATCCGGATGAAAGGAGTGTTACTAGTGGAATACCTCAGGGATCAGTACTGGGGCCCATTCTTTTTAATATTTTTATTAGTGATACTGCAAAAGGTCTTCAAGGTAAGGTATGCCTTTTGGCAGATGATACCAAGATCTGCAATATGGTAGACATTCCAGGGGGAGCCAAATGACAAATGATTTAGGTAAATTAGAAGAATGGACAACAGTGGGGCAGATGCAGTTTAATGTTGATAAATGTAAAATAGTGCACTTGGGACATAAAAATCCAAAGGAAAAATATACTATTATGGGTACTGAGTTGTCAGAGACAACAGAGGAAAGGGATTTGGGAGTAATTATTTCTAATGATTTAAAGGTAGGCAGGCAATGTAATAAAGTGGTGGGGAATGCAAGCAGGGTACTGGGTTGTATAGCTAGGGACATTAGTAGCAGAAAAAGGGAAGTGGTCATGTCACGCTACACATCTCTAGTTAGACCTCACCTAGAGTATTGTGTACAGTACTGGTGAAAATAAATATCAGGATAAACTAAAGGATCTGAAAATGTATACATTGGAGTAGAGAAGAGGGGGGATATGATAGAAACATTCAAATACATGAAGGGATTCAACAAAGTGCAGGAGGGAAGTACATTTCAAAGGAGTAAAAATGTTAGGACAAGAGGCCATGGTCTAAAACTAGAGGGACACAGGTTTAGATGTAATGTAGGAAAGTTTTACTTCACTGAAAGGGTAGTAGATAAGTGGAATAGCCTACCAGCAGAAGTGGTAGATGTTAATACAGTGAGGGAATGTAAGCATGCATGGCATAGGCATAAGGCTGTCCTGAACATAAGACAAGACTAAGGACCAAATAAGGTATGAGGTTTTTACAGTAGGAAAATGGGCAGGCTAAATGGGCCGAATGGTTCTTATCTGCCGTCAAATTCTTTGTTTCTATGTTTCTAAATGCTGCATGATGACGTTATCAGACATTGTAAGAGCCACTAGGGCTCAGTCAATGGTAGGCCAAATGGCAAGAGCCAAAGTTGGTCCCACACAGCCAAAGGGACATCCTCCCTGTGAGCCCTGACTGGGAGCTGTCAAGTAGGAGCTTCGCCACCATCTGGCAGCGTCAGTGGACCGAGCCGCCCAGTAGGGTTTAAAAAAAAAAAGGGATCCCCAAAGGGAATGGACAGAAAGTGAAATCTGGTAGAGTGGCAGTGCACTTTTCTGACTCTGGGAGTCTTCCTGTCCAATCAACTGTGGTAGGAGTTTAAACCCCTAAAGGACCATGCGGTACGGGGCTGGCAGGCAGGGTGATCACAGTGTGACATGTAGGTGCACTGCGATGGCGTAATTCCGTGATATGCCAGGACCGTCTGCAGCCCTTAACTCTGGGACAGCAGTGACGGTCCTGGCACATCATGTGTCGTTAAGGGGTTAAAGGGATAGTAATACTTCGTTTTATCTTAATTTTATTTTGTAGGCATTAAAAAAACACGAAGAATGATATAAGTCTTATCTCTCAAACCTTTATGGTTTAAGAGATATTCACAAGCAAAGTATCCCCCCCCCGTTCAGCCAGATCAGAAGGGAGGTGCCCAGGTAGACTGCAGAGAGGGACAATCTTCAATTAAGATAAGGGAAAAAGCTGAAAAACTTGTCAAGGGGCTTTCATTCTTTTCATACAAAGAAGATTGTCCCCTGCTGTTATCTGTATGGTCTTACAACCAGATTCACATCTGAGAAGAGATGGCTTACACTAGGTAAAAGGGGCGGGAGAGGAAACTTTGCTTGTGAATATCTCTTAAACCATAAAGGTTTGAGAGATAAGACTTATATCGTTCTTCATATTTTTTTAATGCCTACAAAATAAAATAAAGTTAAAACGAAGTATTACTATCCCTTTAAACATGTGATGAAAGCTAATGGCATGACCAGGAAAGATCACTTACACTGTGTTTTATAGCGCTAGTCTGTTAAATAGACCGCAATGAGTTACAATGAGATGTTAACACCTTGAATACTAGAGTGGTCTCCAACACATTGGAGAGGTTTCCAAATAATAGAAACTCAAAAATTCGCATTGGTTGAGGTTTTTAACTTATTTTACATTCAAGGGGATAAAATCCCAATTTAAGTCAATATCACATTTTATTGATCCCCTATGACGCATTTGGTTTGTTTTAGAATTGCTCCAGTTTTTTTTACTCATTGCCTTTCAATACATTGGATATCACTCTGGTACTCATTGGGTTAATAGATCTTTGTCAATGGGGTTACATCCCATAATGTATTCAGAGGACTATCTGATGTAATGTCATGTTATAATTACTATATGCAATAATGTTTTACCTAGGAGCTGACATTCCTCTTTCACAGAGGTCCCAGCTGCAGAGAGAATCACTTTAGATATACCTGTTAATGAATAAAAATAGGAATTATTAAAAATATTCATATTATGAATGAATATGAACATAATAAAATACTCAACAAAGCCATGTACTCTCTGAATAGATTTCTAAATTTAAATGTAATTTTTAATCCCTTTAATGCTAGAGAGGTCTCAAACGCATTGCGAAGCAAAGGAGCTAAAAGACCAATTTAAATCAATGGGAAGTTTTCTTTAGGTCATCTTAGTAAATTAGCCTTAATATTTTTGATTTCCAAAAACCGTAACATACTTAATGAGGCCATATATCAACTGCAATACCCTTCCTCCAGTTACTACTTACCCTATCATGACCTACTCTTCATAAAACCATGCTGACTCTTACTAATAATGTTGGCGATCACATAGTCCTTCTAAAATCATACCCACAGGTCTATAATTACCAGGTTTAAATCATGCCGTTTTTGAATAATGGTACTAATGAAAATGTATGACTCATAAAGCTGGACATATTTCTTTAACACCTATTCTGTTCTCTTTTGAAAGGGTCTGTAATCCTGAAAAAAAGAAAAGGCTTAGAATTGAAAGTTTTAGTATGTACAAATGTATGTATGTTTGTTACAGCTTACCTTGACTTCAGCATCATCTGCAGGTGCGAGGCTTCAAGCATGCTGCAGGCCTCTGTTTTATCTGTTTGTTTCCTGTAGTCTCCTCTTACCTACTTCCTTCTACCTATTTACTCCCTCTGAGCTGCTCCGCCCGACTACTTCCTGTGGAGGGGTTTAAAATGCAGACTGAGTCCTGACTCAGGTGTCCTTGTGTTGTTGTTCATAGCAGTTCTATTACCTTGGGCTCTGTGTATGACCTGGCTGGTCTTCCATCCATCCTGGTGCTGACCTGTGGCTCTGTCTGACTATTCTTTTGCTTATCCCTATAGTGGACACCCAATCTGGTGCAGACCTGTGGCTCTGGCTGACTACCTGAACTGTGTATGACCTGGTTTATCTGATTACCCCCTGGTGCTGACTTGTGGCTCTGTCTGACTACTCTTACGTTTGTTCCTTCTACCTAGCAGACACCCAACCTAGTGCGGACCTTGGGCTCTGGTAGACTAAACTCTGATACTAACTGCAGGCGTGAGTCAGCTATCATTTTCCCATACTGACTGCAGGCGTGAGTCAGTTCGCTCCATACTAACTGCAGGCGTGAGTCAGAATTCTCTCCATACTGACTGCAGGCATGAATCAGTTTGCTCCATACTGACTGCAGGCGTGAGTCGGTACACCTGTTACGTCGAGTCAAGATCCTGAGTTCCAGTTCCTTCTCCTGGTTCCTGTTGAGACTACCAGTGGCTAAGGCCTAGTCTCCAGCAGTGTGGTCTAACTTTGCAGCCTATTAGTTCTGATAATAGTGCTTGCTGGCTGATAACCCTTTGCTTGTTCCTGTTGTATATATTGTTCTTTCTATCTTTTTGTTAATAAATTGCATTAACTATACCGTACTGACTCCTGAACTTCTGTGGGTAACCGTAACAATGTGTCAGTGTTTTATGTATATGTGTGTATGTATGTTTGTATGTGTATATGTATGAGTATGTATGTATGTAGGTGTGTGTGTATGTATATGTGTGTATGAATGTATATGTGTTTGTGTGTATGTATATGTGTGTGTGTGTGTGTGTATGTGTGTGTGTGTTTGTATGTGTGTATGTATATGTGTGTATGAATGTATATGTGTTTGTGTGTATGTATATGTGTGTGTGTGTTTGTATGTGTATATGTATATGTGTGTATGAATGTATTTGTGTATGTGGGTATATATATATGTGTGTGTGTTTGTATGTCTATGTATGTGTGTGCGTGTGTGTAATAGCCAGTGAGTGGAACATGACATGTAAGAGTTATTCTAATAGTTATTCCAATTTACTAATAATTTTATCGATTGACTTGAAATTCTTACCAAAATCTTGGTCCAGAGTATTATTATTCAGGTTCACTATGACATCCATGTTTTCTTTAGTAATGTCGCCATTTATTAATTGTACACATGTGTTTCTTATCACCAGTTGACTCATATTGTTCGTCTTTTAGTAATTGCTTTGACTTGTCTTATTTCAACTCCTACAAGATGAAAAGAAAAAGTGAGTGAGACTGATGTATTATGCAAGTGGAACAATTCTGTAGCAAATCAACTGTACCAGAGAGGACAAATAAAAACAAATAAAAAATCCCTTTAATCTAAATAGGGTGTTAGATGTTTAACCATTGGATGCTAGAGAACTCCAATGTATTTTGATACACTGGAGACTTCTGAAGTATACAAGGCATGTAGCTGAAACAATGTGAGTGTGACTGGAAGTACACTCTGTGACACGAGAGAGAAGACAGGCCCCTGGGATAAAAATTCAGCATTTCAGCTGATACAAAGGCAAACTATTGACCCTTCCAACAGGCTGTGGGCCCCGTGGAAGCCATAATGTCCTCTTGTTACTCACCATTAGTCTTGATCAGTAATGGGCAAAATTCAGTCATCAAGCCAGTTCTGGCTCTGTCAATTTGATAAGACCAACTAGACAGAAAAGGATCACAAGTTTGATACAATGTATGACTCTTTCAATACAAAGAAAGCCAGAATTGATACGTTGTGCAGCAGCACAGTTATTAACGTACTATGTGCTAAGGACAATGACAGGCAGACACAGCACTCTCTTTTCCATTCATCTTTCTCTCACACACACATTTCTCCCTCCCTATCACTAGTCAGACAGACAGACTAGTATGCACAGGCACCTCACAGTAAAGGGCAAACCAAGAGTTGGTTTCCAGCCCCCCTCGTTTGAAGATGATGCATATTTTAATCCAACAATAGCTGGAGCACCACAGTTTGCCCACTCCTGGTTTATGCTCAATTTTATACTGAGGAATAAAATTGATAAATACAAGAATCATTAAGTTTGTCAATAAAAATAAATAATGAAAAAGTCACACCTGATTATAAAACAAAGGAGAATAAGTGCAGATGATTAAATGATGGTCCTGTATGCCACCATCTGATGAAGCATTCAATAAAAAATTGACTGTGTTGTAAAGAACTTGACCAGAAAGACATCAGATGGGGGAACAGAAAGGCGATGCAACAGGAGAAGTACTAAGGGTAGTAAATTTAATCAACACTCCTAAAACATAGGAGACAAACGTGCACTCACAGAACCCTAATGGGTACGTAGTGTCTCGGGGTCCCAACAGCCCTCCTAACAGTCATGATACCATGTCTTCCTTCACAAATATCCCCATGGATAAGCCAATCAGATCTCACTCATATGCTGCTTCTAGTAAATGCCAGCCTATGTGATGACACAGTCTCTAAGCATTCACTTTGTACTTAGTTGGCCACAGCTGTCAATTGTGGCAAGACTGGAAAGTAGTAGAAGAGGGCCAAATAGGGCCTGGGGTATCTTGGGGAGAAACTTTGATGGGGACATGGGGCAGGACTAGCACTAAGGAGTGTGTACTGTGTGGGCCAAATGTGTTTTCATCTGTATCCTGCTAACTTCCTCAAGGGCCACAGAGAGCCCTTGAGGAAGTTGGCAAAATGCAGATAAAAACCTATAGTCTGCACTGGAATCTCCACCAGCCTGATTCACCAAAACCTTCAATTCCAACCAAACATAGGTATAAGCCACCTGAGTGGTAGTAGCTACTTAAGATTTCCTCACTTTCCTACTCTTCTAAACCAATCTTCCACAGGAATGTTGGACATGGATAGACATCCCAGGGCTACCCTACAGAACCACTCACACTGAAAGTCAGAGAAAAATATCAGTTATCACATTCAATTGGCCAGGAATGTGCCTCACAATACACCACATGCTTAACTTTAAAAATAGAAGAACCAAATAACAATGCAAGTGCAAAATCTGCAACAAACCCAGTATCAGTTTGTTGATAGTATCCCCCACCCTCAAGTTATCAGTCAGTATATTCATTCTTTTATTACTGTAATTTTAACTCCAAACATGTACTGCCACCACCACTAGAACAACTCGGAAATGTAAGATTACGCAGTAGACCTGATTTGGTCCATGACAAGACAAATGCCATCCTTCAGCAACTTATGTACCTGACAGTTGCACCCCAAAACCCACACTACCCAAGGTGTTTTTTTACAAATCCAAAGAAATAATGCCAAACCAACAAATTGTCCCACAATGCAAGAATAATTTAACTTAGTATTGCATTTTTTCAGCCTAGGTGTTGTCATAGACCGACAATGTATAAAAACCTTCCTCATGGGAATGATATAGCAAACAACGACATTAAGCTTGCACATCAAATACTAAAGCAGTTGTCATCATCATAACTTGACATTCTTGGTAGAACAGAATAAGTCTAAAAACTGACAAATATCCATCAGCTTATCCTGGGGAAGGCGATACTCCAAGGCCATGAAATTAATTTCAATACCCAGAAATTTCAAGCAGGATCCTCTGTCATAACTCACTCCCAAAACTACGAGCAACCCACTTCAAAATATCCAGGACATGTAAACAATTACTGGACCCTGCAGGTCTCATACAGTTATCATTTAAGTAATGAATGGTACCACAGCCTTCTAGTGAGCCATCCACTTTAAAAGGGTACTGCACAATTCAAAATATGCACCTGAAATGGATCAGCCCATTGGTTGACATAAGTTCACATAAAATGTACCTTCAAAGTGGAAGCCCAATAGATAATGATACACCGTGTGCATGGTAACAAATGAAAAGCCAATTACACATCTGCCTTGGACATTAGATCACCCAAATCAGCCTCCCTCATCAACTCAACTGCCTGATCAATAGATGTATACTGAACTTAACATTTGTCTTTGTTAATGTCATCATTAACAGAAGTACAGTGCCTTGTAAAAGTATTCACCCCCCCCCCCCACACTTGACATTTTTCCTATTTTGTTGCATTACAACCTGGAATTAAAATGGATTTTAATTTGTATTTCATGTAATGGACATACACAAAATAGTCCAAACTGGTGAAATGAAGAAAATAAAAAATGGAAAAGTGGTGCGTGCATATGTATTCACCCCCTTTGTTATGAAGCCCCTAAATAAGATCTGGTGCAACCAATTACCTTCAGAAGTCACATAATTAGTTAAATAAAGTCCACCTGTGTGCAATCTAAGTGTCACATGATCTGCCACATGATCTCAATATATGTACACCTGTTCTGAAAGGCCCAAGAGTCTGCAACACCACCAAGCAAGTGACACCATGAAGACCAAGGAGCTCTACAAACAGGTCAGGGACAAAGTTGTGGAGAAGTACAGATCAGGGTTGGGTTATAAAAAAATATCCAACACTCTTTGAACATCCCACAGAGTACCATTAAATCCATTATTAAAAAATGGAAAGAATATGGCACCACAACAAACCTTCCAAGAGAGGGCCGCCCATCAAAACTCACAGACCAGACATGGAGGGCATTAATCAGAGAGGCAACAAAGAGACCAAAGATAAGCCTGAAGAAGCTGCAAAGCTCCACACCGGAGATTGGAGTATCTGTCCATAGGACCACTTTAAGCCTTACACTCCACAGAGCTGGGCTTCATGGAAGAGTGGCCAGCAGGGCGGATCACAATATTATAGTCAGTGGCTAGAGCCTTGATGGCAGCTCGCTCAGCTTTCGACACATTACTAGTGTTGAGCGAGCATGCTCGGCCGATGCTCGGATCGGCTCGAGCATCGCTCTGCTCGGCACATGGCGGTACTCGTACGAGTACTGCATGTGCTCGCCCGCCATGTTCGGGTCTCCTCCCCGCACGTTTTGCGGCTGCTGCGCAGCCAATAAACGTGCAGGGAGGCTCTGACATCAGTGTAATGCCAGCAGCCATGTTGGCTGCTGGCATTACACTGATTGGCTGGCCAGAACCCGTGGTCGGGTGCTGTATAGCACCTGACCAGCGAGTTCGGCTCAGTCTTAGCCAGGGAGAGATGAGGATAGGAAGGGAAAGTCAGTGTAGGGAGAAAGAAAGCAAATTTGTGAAAAAAAAAGAACCAAAAGTCCTTTTTAGGACTACTGTGTGTGGGGGCAGCAGTTTATTTTGTGTGGGGGGAAAAAACAAAAAAAAAAAAATTTCATATATTCTGTTTAGTGTGCAAAGTTGCAGATTAGAGCACATTCTGTTTAGTGTGCAAAGTTGCAGATTAGAGCACATTCTGTTTAGTGTGCAAAGTTGCAGATTAGAGCACATTCTGTTTAGTGTGCAAAGTTGCAGATTAGAGCACATTCTGTTTAGTGTGCAAAGTTGCAGATTAGAGCACATTCTGTTAAGTCTTCAAACTCAAATATCAAAGTCACATATTCCATTCAGTGTGCTTCGCCGCAGTTTAGCAGCCTATTCTGTGTACTGTGCACAGTTGCAGAATAGGAAGAAATACTGTTAAGTCTTCAAACTAAAATATCAAAGTCACATATTCCATTCAGTGTGCTTCGCCGCAGTTTAGCAGCATATTCTGTGTACTCTGCACAGTTGCAGAATAGGAAGAAATACTGTTAAGTCTTCAAACTAAAATATCAAAGTCACATATTCCATTCAGTGTGCTTCGCCGCAGTTTAGCAGCCTATTCTGTGTACTCTGCACAGTTGCAGAATAGGAAGAAATACTGTTAAGTCTTCAAACTCAAATATCAAAGTCACATATTCCATTCAGTGTGCTTCGCCGCAGTTTAGCAGCATATTCTGTGTACTGTGCACAGTTGCAGAATAGGAAGAAATACTGTTAAGTCTTCAAACTCAAATATCAAAGTCACATATTCCATTCAGTGTGCTTCGCCGCAGTTTAGCAGCCTATTCTGTGTACTGTGCACAGTTGCAGAATAGGAAGAAATACTGTTAAGTCTTCAAACTAAAATATCAAAGTCACATATTCCATTCAGTGTGCGTCACCGCAGTTTAGCAGCCTATTCTGTGTACTGTGCACAGTTGCAGAATAGGAAGAAATACTGTTAAGTCTTCAAACTAAAATATCAAAGTCACATATTCCATTCAGTGTGCGTCACCGCAGTTTAGCAGCCTATTCTGTGTACTGTGCACAGTTGCAGAACAGGAAGAAATACTGTTAAGTCTTCAAACTCAAATTACAAAGTCACATATTCCATTCAGTGTGCGTCACCGCAGTTTAGCAGCATATTCTGTGTACTGTGCACAGTTGCAGAATAGGAAGAAATACTGTTAAGTCTTCAAACTAAAATATCAAAGTCACATATTCCATTCAGTGTGCTTCGCCGCAGTTTAGCAGCCTATTCTGTGTACTCTGCACAGTTGCAGAATAGGAAGAAATACTGTTAAGTCTTCAAACTCAAATATCAAAGTCACATATTCCATTCAGTGTGCTTCGCCGCAGTTTAGCAGCATATTCTGTGTACTGTGCACAGTTGCAGAATAGGAAGAAATACTGTTAAGTCTTCAAACTAAAATATCAAAGTCACATATTCCATTCAGTGTGCGTCACCGCAGTTTAGCAGCCTATTCTGTGTACTGTGCACAGTTGCAGAATAGGAAGAAATACTGTTAAGTCTTCAAACTAAAATATCAAAGTCACATATTCCATTCAGTGTGCTTCGCCGCAGTTTAGCAGCATATTCTGTGTACTGTGCACAGTTGCAGAATAGGAAGAAATACTGTTAAGTCTTCAAACTCAAATATCAAAGTCACATATTCCATTCAGTGTGCTTCGCCGCAGTTTAGCAGCCTATTCTGTGTACTCTGCACAGTTGCAGAATAGGAAGAAATACTGTTAAGTCTTCAAACTCAAATATCAAAGTCACATATTCCATTCAGTGTGCTTCGCCGCAGTTTAGCAGCATATTCTGTGTACTGTGCACAGTTGCAGAATAGGAAGAAATACTGTTAAGTCTTCAAACTAAAATATCAAAGTCACATATTCCATTCAGTGTGCGTCACCGCAGTTTAGCAGCCTATTCTGTGTACTGTGCACAGTTGCAGAATAGGAAGAAATACTGTTAAGTCTTCAAACTAAAATATCAAAGTCACATATTCCATTCAGTGTGCGTCACCGCAGTTTAGCAGCCTATTCTGTGTACTGTGCACAGTTGCAGAATAGGAAGAAATACTGTTAAGTCTTCAAACTCAAATTTCAAAGTCACATATTCCATTCAGTGTGCGTCACCGCAGTTTAGAAGCATATTCTGTGTACTGTGCACAGTTGCAGAATAGGAAGAAATACTGTTAAGTCTTCAAACTAAAATATCAAAGTGTTTAGCAGCCTATTCTGTGTACTCTGCACAGTTGCAGAATAGGAAGAAATACTGTTAAGTCTTCAAACTCAAATATCAAAGTCACATATTCCATTCAGTGTGCTTTGCCGCAGTTTAGCAGCATATTCTGTGTACTGTGCACAGTTGCAGAATAGGAAGAAATACTGTTAAGTCTTCAAACTAAAATATCAAAGTCACATATTCCATTCAGTGTGCGTCACCGCAGTTTAGCAGCCTATTCTGTGTACTGTGCACAGTTGCAGAATAGGAAGAAATACTGTTAAGTCTTCAAACTAAAATATCAAAGTCACATATTCCATTCAGTGTGCTTCGCCGCAGTTTAGCAGCATATTCTGTGTACTCTGCACAGTTGCAGAATAGGAAGAAATACTGTTAAGTCTTCAAACTAAAATATCAAAGTCACATATTCCATTCAGTGTGCTTCGCCGCAGTTTAGCAGCCTATTCTGTGTACTCTGCACAGTTGCAGAATAGGAAGAAATACTGTTAAGTCTTCAAACTCAAATATCAAAGTCACATATTCCATTCAGTGTGCTTCGCCGCAGTTTAGCAGCATATTCTGTGTACTGTGCACAGTTGCAGAATAGGAAGAAATACTGTTAAGTCTTCAAACTAAAATATCAAAGTCACATATTCCATTCAGTGTGCTTCGCCGCAGTTTAGCAGCCTATTCTGTGTACTCTGCACAGTTGCAGAATAGGAAGAAATACTGTTAAGTCTTCAAACTCAAATATCAAAGTCACATATTCCATTCAGTGTGCTTCGCCGCAGTTTAGCAGCATATTCTGTGTACTGTGCACAGTTGCAGAATAGGAAGAAATACTGTTAAGTCTTCAAACTAAAATATCAAAGTCACATATTCCATTCAGTGTGCGTCACCGCAGTTTAGCAGCCTATTCTGTGTACTGTGCACAGTTGCAGAATAGGAAGAAATACTGTTAAGTCTTCAAACTAAAATATCAAAGTCACATATTCCATTCAGTGTGCGTCACCGCAGTTTAGCAGCCTATTCTGTGTACTGTGCACAGTTGCAGAATAGGAAGAAATACTGTTAAGTCTTCAAACTCAAATTTCAAAGTCACATATTCCATTCAGTGTGCGTCACCGCAGTTTAGAAGCATATTCTGTGTACTGTGCACAGTTGCAGAATAGGAAGAAATACTGTTAAGTCTTCAAACTAAAATATCAAAGTGTTTAGCAGCCTATTCTGTGTACTCTGCACAGTTGCAGAATAGGAAGAAATACTGTTAAGTCTTCAAACTCAAATATCAAAGTCACATATTCCATTCAGTGTGCTTTGCCGCAGTTTAGCAGCATATTCTGTGTACTGTGCACAGTTGCAGAATAGGAAGAAATACTGTTAAGTCTTCAAACTAAAATATCAAAGTCACATATTCCATTCAGTGTGCGTCACCGCAGTTTAGCAGCCTATTCTGTGTACTGTGCACAGTTGCAGAATAGGAAGAAATACTGTTAAGTCTTCAAACTAAAATATCAAAGTCACATATTCCATTCAGTGTGCTTCGCCGCAGTTTAGCAGCATATTCTGTGTACTCTGCACAGTTGCAGAATAGGAAGAAATACTGTTAAGTCTTCAAACTAAAATATCAAAGTCACATATTCCATTCAGTGTGCTTCGCCGCAGTTTAGCAGCCTATTCTGTGTACTCTGCACAGTTGCAGAATAGGAAGAAATACTGTTAAGTCTTCAAACTCAAATATCAAAGTCACATATTCCATTCAGTGTGCTTCGCCGCAGTTTAGCAGCATATTCTGTGTACTGTGCACAGTTGCAGAATAGGAAGAAATACTGTTAAGTCTTCAAACTAAAATATCAAAGTCACATATTCCATTCAGTGTGCGTCACCGCAGTTTAGCAGCCTATTCTGTGTACTGTGCACAGTTGCAGAATAGGAAGAAATACTGTTAAGTCTTCAAACTAAAATATCAAAGTCACATATTCCATTCAGTGTGCGTCACCGCAGTTTAGCAGCATATTCTGTGTACTGTGCACAGTTGCAGAATAGGAAGAAATACTGTTAAGTCTTCAAACTAAAATATCAAAGTCACATATTCCATTCAGTGTGCGTCACCGCAGTTTAGCAGCCTATTCTGTGTACTGTGCACAGTTGCAGAATAGGAAGAAATACTGTTAAGTCTTCAAACTCAAATTTCAAAGTCACATATTCCATTCAGTGTGCGTCACCGCAGTTTAGCAGCATATTCTGTGTACTGTGCACAGTTGCAGAATAGGAAGAAATACTGTTAAGTCTTCAAACTCAAATATCAAAGTCACATATTCCATTCAGTGTGCTTCGCCGCAGTTTAGCAGCCTATTCTGTGTACTGTGCACAGTTGCAGAATAGGAAGAAATACTGTTAAGTCTTCAAACTAAAATATCAAAGTCACATATTCCATTCAGTGTTCTTCGCCGCAGTTTAGCAGCCTATTCTGTGTACTCTGCACAGTTGCAGAATAGGAAGAAATACTGTTAAGTCTTCAAACTCAAATATCAAAGTCACATATTCCGTGTAAGATGAAGAAGGCGGGTAAAAAGGGACGGGGAAGTGGACGTGATCCTGATAGTTCAGGGCGCGGGTCAGGACGCGGAGAAACTGTGCCTGGTGCCAGAGCACAAGAAAGAAAGACATCCACCATACCTAGCTTCATGTCTCATTTTACAGGGCGTCGCAGGACATCACTCTCGAGGTCCGACCACTGTGAACAGGTGGTCGGTTGGATGTCAGCTGATACTGCTTCCAGTCGGTTAAGCACCACCCTGTCTTCCACCAAGTCCACTCTCAGTAGCCAAGAGTCTGGTCAACATAATCCTCACTCTGATCATCCTTCCTCCCACCATACACGGTCTGGTCAAAGAAGTGATCCCACACTGGGATATAGTGAGGAGCTCGTCTCATCACCAATCCTTCATTTGACCCTCTCTCCAAGCACGCTTGCAGAGGAACATGACATCTTATGCCCTGATTCACAACCTCTAGAGGGTACCCAATCACAAGAAGATGACAGATGTGAACGGCATTTAAGGTCAAAGGAAGTAGTGGATGATGATGATGATGATGAGACACAGTTGCCATTAAATCAACCACTATTACAGTCTCAAGACCTTGTTGAGGAGGATGTTATACAGTTGTCAATGACTGAGTATGTGGTGGGATCAAGACATGAGGAGGATGATCAGAGTGAGGAAGTGGAGGAGGACTTGGTGGACGATGAGGTGACTGACCCCACCTGGGAAGGTGTAGAGCCGAGCGATGACAGCAGTCCTGAGGGTGAGCCATCTGCAGCACCGCAACAGGCTGGAAGAGGCAGTGGTGTGGCTACAGAAAGAAGGCGGACCGCACCAAACCGGCCCGCAAATGTTCCACGGAGCACCCCCTTGCGTAAATCTCCCTTGCCAAGGGGTAGGTGTTCCGCGGTATGGCGTTTTTTTAAGGAAAGTGCGGACGACAAAAGAATTGTAGTTTGCAACCTGTGCCACACCAGAATGAGCCGAGGCATGAACACTAGAAACCTCACCACCACCAGCATGATCCGACACATGGCATCCAAGCACCGTAATAAGTGGGAGGAACGCCTGGATCGCCCATCTGTGTCTGCAGGCCACACCACTGCCTCCTCTTCCCCTGTTTTCGGTGCCGGCCAATCGCCTGTCGAAGGCGCAGGCCCGCATACCTCTCGCCCTGCACCTGTACCATCTGAAGCACCATCAGCGACCACATCCACTTCCCTGTCCCAGCACAGCGTCCAAATGTCGTTACTCCAGGCATTTGAGCGCAAGCGAAAATACCCAGCCACCCACCCACAGGCCATAGCACTAACCTCACACCTTTCCAAATTACTGGCCATCGAAATGCTGCCATTTAGGCTTGTGGACACTGAGTCCTTCCGCAGCCTGATGGCAGCAGCTGTCCCTCGGTACGCGGTCCCCAGCCGCCACTACTTTTCCCGGAGTGCCATCCCCGCATTACACCACCATGTGTCCCGTAACATCACCCGTGCCCTGACCAACGCAGTTACTGGGAAGGTCCACTTAACGACTGACACATGGACAAGTGCTTGTGGCCAGGGACGCTACATTTCCCTGACGGCACACTGGGTGAATGTCGTGGAGGCTGGGAGCGACTCGGACCCTGGGATGGCACGGGTGCTACCCACGCCGAGGATTGCGGGCCCTACCTCCATCAGGGTTTCCGCCAGCACCTACGTTATTGGCTCCTCCTCCTCCGTTTCCACCTCCGAATTCTCTACACGCAGCGCCACTCCCCCATCAGCCAGTAGCTGGAAGCAGTGTAGCACTGCAGTGGGGAAGCGTCAACAGGCCGTGCTGAAGCTGATCTGCCTTGGGGACAAACAGCACACGGCCTCAGAGCTGTTGCAGGGGATTAGTCACCAGACCGAGCAGTGGCTCTCGCCACTCAACCTGCAACCAGGCATGGTTGTGTGTGATAATGGGCGTAACTTGGTGGCGGCTTTGGAGCTCGGCAAGCTCACACACGTACCATGCCTAGCGCATGTATTTAATTTAGTGGTTCAGCGATTTCTAAAAACCTACCCCAATGTGCATGATCTCTTGACCAAGGTGCGCCGCGTGTGTGCACATTTCCGTAAGTCATCTACAGCTTCGGCCGGCCTGTTGAAGCTGCAGCAGCGCTTACAATTGCCAGCTCACCGGCTGCTGTGTGACGTGAGCACGAGCTGGAACTCCACCTTCCACATGTTGGCCCGGCTTTGTGAGCAGCAGAGGGCAGTAGTGGAGTACCAGCTGTTACACGGTCGTCGCCTCTCCGTTCAACTTCCTGTAATCAGAAGTGAGGAGTGGGAATGGATGTCAGACCTCTGTGAGGTTTTACGCAATTTTGAGGAATCGACACAGATGGTGAGCGGCGATAACGCTATTATCAGTGTAACCATCCCACTTCTGTGTCTACTGAAACGCTCGCTGCTCACAATTAAAACTGACGCTTTGCATGTGGAAGAGGTGGAAATGCGGGAGGAAGAGCTTACACAAGGTGATAGCCAGAGCACCCTCACTTCGTCTTCTCAACGACAATTGGAGGAGGCGGAGGAGGAGGAGGAGGAAGACACGGTTGCCTCCGCTACAGAGGGTAGCCATGGAACTTTAGTTCCATCTCTTCAGCGTGGGTGGGCAGAAGAGGAGGAAGAGGATGAGGAGATTGAGAGTCATCCTCCTGGTGAGGACAGCGAAATCTTGACTGTTGGTACTCTGGCACACATGGCTGACTTTATGTTAGGCTGCCTTTCCCGTGACCCACGCGTTATACGCATTTTAGACAACACGGATTACTGGGTGTTCACCCTTCTGGACCCCCGCTACAAAGAGAATTTCTCATCTCTCATTCCTCCGGTGGAGAGGACAAGCAAAATGGTGCAATACCAGAAGGTTCTTGTTGAAAAATTGCTCCAAAATTTTCCATCTGACAACGCTGGCGTCAGAGTACGTGCTACCTTGGCCAACCGAGAAGGGGAGAAAAGGGGAGCACACAGCAGTTCAGAGAAAGGCAGGGCAACACTCTCCAAGGCGTGGGACACCTTCATGACACCCCGCCAGCACCCTCACCCTGATGCGCAGCCTAGTGTCACAAGGAGGGAAAAGTTTTGGAAGATGGTGAAGGAGTACGTAGCAGACCGTGTCAGCGTCCTCAATGATCCCTCTGTGCCTTACAACTACTGGGTGTCCAAGCTGGACACGTGGTATGAACTGGCACTCTACGCCTTGGAGGTGCTGGCCTGCCCTGCCGCCAGCGTTCTGTCTGAGCGGGTATTTAGTGCTGCTGGTGGCATCATAACAGATAAGCGTATCTGCCTTTCCACCGAAAATGCTGATAGGTTGACACTTATAAAAATGAACAAGGCCTGGATTTCCCCTGACTTCTCCACTCCACTGGAGGAAAGCCCCGGGGGAACATAAACTCACTTTATATATGTTATTTACAATGATGGGAATACTCTGTATTCCCATTCACCCCTTCCACCCAAAAAACGGGTATATGGTTGACTCTTAATCTTCTCATCCTCCTCCTCCTCTTCCATATGCCCTGGGATATAATTTTTATATAGGGCCAGCTCACCAGCGGGCCCTGTGATATAATTTTTATATAGGGCCAGCTCACCAGCGGGCCCTGTTTGACAATTTTTATATAGGTCAGCTCACCAGCGGGCCTTCTCATATAATGTTTTATTGGGTCAGCTCTCTAGCGGGCCCTCTCATATAATGTTTTATAGCGTCAGCTCACTAGCGGGCCTTCGCATATAATGTTTAGGATGGTCAGCTCCGCAGCAGACCCTCACCCATAATGTTTTAGATGGTCGGCTCAGCGCACGTTTCCCTCTTAATCATGGCCCCAGTTCAGAAAAATCGAGGAAATTTTTGGGAGAATTTGCCTTTGCGCACGTTTCCCTCTTAATCATGGCCTCAGTTCAGAAAAATCTAGGAAATTTTTGGGAGAATTTGCCTCTGCGCACGTTTCCCTCTTAATCATGGCCTCACTTCAGAAAAACCGATGACATTTTTTGCAGAATTTGCAGATGATATACAAGTAAATATACAGCAAATACTGTTTGGTAACAATTTTTCGCCTAAAGTCGTTTTTATCTGCCTTTTTGTGTGTTTTACGGTCAGTCTGTAAAAATGGCGTACTACGGGCGAAAGATCGTTCCCAGCAGAGATGTTGGAGTCCAAGATGCATCCAGACATCCTCCCTATGCTGTCCCTGAACCATTTCTGTGGTGTTTCCATCATTTCCTGCCCTTTTCCTATGGACCAGGCACCCTCCCCTCATCAGAGCAGGGGGTGCCTGGTGTAATGCTCGAGTCCTCCCATTGACTTCAATGGGGCTCGGATGCTCGGCCGAGCACTCGAGCCTCCGGGGGCGTTCGGTCAGAGCACCCGAACACCCGAGCATTGGGGTGCTCGCTCATCACTACACATTACACCTTTGTTTTTTAGATTGTACCAGATGTTTAGTACTTTCAATTACTTGACGAATATATGTTCTAATGGATGGATTGGTATTAGGGGGATCAAACGTGCTCTTCTGTCTAAGTCGGATATCTGTCGTCATTATGTCACTATATTGAAAAAAATCTTTTAGTTTTCACTAATGTTTTCACCATGTCTTACACCATCAAATCAATACACTTACTATAAAACACTATGGTGTTTAATTTAGGGGCATGTGATGATGTTACGGATGACGTAGGACTAAGAGACTTGGCGGGGTTTTTGTTTAAATTATGTATATATAGGAGGGGGATGGGGTCACTTTCCTTGTCCTGAGGAAAATGTGGAACTCACATTGAAACATTGACATTGAGCAAATTACAACACTTCTTTTGAAAAGTCCTGAACGTGCCAGCTTTTTCTTTATTTTCTATACTGTTTGAACTCCCACATAGCTCTGGCACCCGGGCAGTTATCGTTAAAGTGAGACTGCTTCCCCACTGGGCGGCTCCAAAAGGGACTGACAGCGCAGGTGCACGGACGAGATGTCCGTGCTTCCTGCTACTGTGAGCCTCCGAAAAACTGCAAAATCTTTCAAACCAGGTAATATTCCTGGCGACTAGCACTACTAAGCAGCTAGTCGCCAGATGAAGACTCAATTCATGTAAAGTTATTGCGGGGTGGTAGTTCCCCTTTAAGTATTACTGTCCCTTTAACTCACCTGCGGGGCATACCTGAGAACATTCAAAATGAGCTGACCATGAGATCCTCAAAATAGTAACACTTACATTTTCCCATAATAAAGATCAGTGATTGGCAACCTGAGGCCCTCCAGCCTTTCAGGACTACAGTTCCCATCATCTCCAGCCAGCTGTTGGCTGGATGAGGATGGGGGGAATTGTAGTTCTGAACACTTGGGGCTGGATTCTGTTGCAGGTGATAAATGTTAACACCCGTTTTAGCAAACATTTTCCTGTTGAAGTCTATGGGGAAACCTGGAGATAAAAGCAGAGATAAAATTAGGACTTGCAATACAATTCAGCCCCTAGAGGTTACCAGGTTGTTCATCACCACTGATATATTATCTGTAACATGTCCCTACTTGTTCTAATCCAGAGATTCTCTAATCAGTCCCCAAGGAATCACTGACATGAAACAATTTATAGAGATCACTGCTTAACCCTTTGAGTGCTGGAAAGCTGCAATGTGTTGGCTTCCTCTCTGACACTCAAAGGGTTAAAAAAAACACAAGTCAAGGGGGTCTCTACCCTCTGTATTACTGATATAAATGGCACCAATCTAATGACCGAGAAATCAGTTAATTTGTGCATGAGTAGGTAGGGACTGTCAAACCCTGAGAGTTCCCCAGTATGCTGGGGAGGGGAGAGGGGGAAATGCATTAACCCTTTGAGTGCCAGATGAGTGTGCAATGCCATACCCCTCTGGCACTCAAAGGGTTAAAGGTATGATAAAGAAGTGATAAAGTGGAGATCAATTCTCTAGTGTAATAAACTTTCTAGTTCCTATGTTATTCTGTAGCCAAGGCACTGAGATTTCACCAGCATTAGATATCAAAGTGCATAAACGTCACAGAATAAAACAGGACTTAGAGACTTTATAAAATTGGAGAAGTGATCTCAGACAATAGTCTAGACTATTTGGAATACATTAGGACAAGTCTGGAAACCCCTGGACTAACCTAAAATATCATAAACTTACCTTGATGAGTTTAAAAAATGTGATGATCTGTCTTGAAGTGGTGAATGTTGTTGTTGTAAAGATCTGAACGTTTCGGTGATAGCTGAAAACTGCAAAGTGAAAGAAGGAAGTCCTATGCATTCACTTTCTATTTAAAAAATAAAAAAAGGCCAAAACGTCATTGAGGCTGATGTACTAACAAAGTGGAGCAGTTTTAGAGGAAACTAGCTAAACCAAAGGAGACAAATACGATTTCCCATTGATTTATATGTGGTTATTAACCCCTTGAATGCCAGACAGAACTCCAACACATGTTTTTATGAGGATAATTCAGAAACTGAAACTGTCAATCCAGTCACTCATTACAAGCTTGCATGAACAAACACATGTAAACAATAACTCTCTGTTATAAGGACATACTTAATATACACAATTATTATAAACACAAATGCGGCACAAGATTTCAGTGCTTCAGCACCCAATATTATCTTTATTAGAGCTGTTAATATAATTAAGACTAGATAACCATTTTCTCCACCCCTGCTCTTTGCTTGCTTATTAACTCCTTGCAGACTACCACAGCGTGGTAAGCATTGCGAAGCAATGTGTTGCACACCCCTCTCAAGGACTTAACCCTTTGAGTGCCAGAGGTGTGAGCACACCCCTCCCGCACTCAAAGCATTAAGCCCTCTGTGATCAAATTGGCTGTGAATACATTGTAATGCAATGGGCTGTGGGTGTACTTGCAATGAAGGAAATTATAGGATGCCCATCTTATTGATAGTGCAGATCTGCATCTCGAGGAACAGACCAGCTGATGAAACTGGGGCTCTATTATCATACCTCGGAACTCTACTGATCTGCCCGGAGACTAGATCACCAACAGTGTGTCCAGCCGCCACTGGTGTTCTCCGTCGTGGATACGAGTTTCCTTTCAGCAATGTTCATTTCTCTGACCTCTGGGTGGAACCAATGCTTGCACACAATGTTGCAAAGATAAAGCATGTGTTGTAATCAATGTCAGCTGATTAGTAATACATTTTTAGTAGTGGATGGAAAGTTGATCACTCGGAAAGGTCTGTAAATGGCTCTTGATCACTAAAAGAAGTCTGTAAATGGCTGTACGCGTTTCAGTGCTGAACACTGCGTCTTAGTCTGTGGAGCTGTATGTGTGTGTTTATGTATATGTCTGTGTGTGTGTTTTTTTTTTTTGTGTAGCTCTGTGGTAAATTCCCTGACTATGGAGCCTATTCAACCTCAGGGTTGCAGGTTCGAATCCCGCCAGGGTCAACTCAGCCCTTCATCCTTCCGAGGCCGATAAATGAGTACCATTGCTTGGGTAATAATAGCACCTATTATTTCAGCTGCCGATTTGGTTAATTCTGAAAGCGCTTTGAGTCCCACTGGGAGAAAGGCGCTATATAAATATGATTTATTATTATTATAGATATCTGCATTATATAATATACAGTTGTAATTGTGTTTCCTTAATTAAGAATCCAGAGCCATTTCAGCTCCAGGGTATCACAAAATTATACAAATAAAAGGGGCTTCAAAGGATTTAACAGGATGACACTCCTTAGTTAGGCATTTGAGAACTCAAACAAAGGTCTCTCCTAGTTAAATATGAAAGGAGTGTTTACAGATGTCCAAACAGTCTGTTGTATGTCAACAAAGAGTTCAGATAGGAAAACAAATGCATCAAACCTGATAAAGTCACTATTAACCCTTTGACCATGAAATTGCAAGTGGGTGTGGTGAGAAAAGGCCAGTTGAGCTGACCAGTTTTCACCAGACCCGACTGGTAGAAAAATGGTATAAAACAGGAGTATTTTTGGGGTGGAAAGAGGGCAGCAACAGAGGAACAGCATGATACTAGAGTAACCTGGGAGGTGAGCAGTACAGAAGTCCTGATTCCTGTCCTTAAAGGAACAGTAAACTTTTTTTATGAAAAAATATATATTGTAGGGATTTTCCTATTGAGTAAAATAAGGGTACTCCCACTGATTTATTGCAGTTTAAACCCATGTTTTTTTACATTAGAAGTGCCCACTAGTGGTCAAATCCAAAGTAGATTTCCTGTTAGATTCTAATGGAGAGGAAAGTCAGGAAAATCAGTGACATACAGTTCCCCATAGAATGTGATAGAAGCTGCCTGTCACTTCCTGTCAGAACTATCAGGAAGTAAACACAGTAAATTCACTTCCTGATTATTTAAACTGCTATAAATTTTGAATAAAACATCTGACAGTGATGGGAGTTACCTTGTTTTATTCAGCAGGAAATGTTGTATAAAATATGTGTTTTCATAAAAAAAGTTTACTGCTCCTTTAAGAATCCTGATGTGAGCCCAGCAGAGAAGAAGACCAGAAACCAAGATTAGTGATTGAGTATGTCAGGAGATTGTCATCATATTATTTACTGGTATCACATTTAATTCCATCTTTTTCATTTCTTTGACTCTTGATACTGTTTAATTCATGTATATACTATCCAAACTATAACAGTATTTTGATTTTGTACATAATACAATCATTTTTATTATTGTCACTTATTTTTGTGTTTTCTTAGTCACAGCCACCCAAAATAATAATTGTACCCTTGGTAAGAGGGGCTATAGAGTTTCTTACAGACTGGCGAGCGAGGCAAGAGGGATTTGGTGTGACGCAGAAATACATTTATACGTGTATAATATTTTGTGCTGATTCAAAATACTGTTTAGTATCCTTTCTCTTTGTATTAATTTTGGTAAAGTAACTGTAGACTTCTAATATACAATGGAAGGTTTAATGAAGAAGATTGCCAAGGTTTTAAACCCTGCGCTTATAGTAAAATGTATGGAAGGAGCCTCAGACCCTTGGGTCCATGCTCAGGATTATGCGGCCAGGGCATCAGTGAAAAGAAATGATCAAAGTCAAAGGGTAAAACTGAACTGATTATTGCTCCTTGCAGGATGGCAGAGGGGTACAGATCTCTGCAGATGCAGAAAGAGAATTTGGAGAGTAAACTGCATGACTTAAAGCGGAACTACCACCTCTAAAAACTTGATTTCCAATAATTTCTCATCTGACGACTTGCTGCTCAGTAGCACTAGTCGCCAAAATTATTACCTTATTAAATAGAATTTTACTACATGACAGGAGGCTTCATATTTTGCTTTACTTTCTTTACTTTAAACTCCAATAGCAGCACAGAATGTAACAACCAATCAGAAACAAGAAACTCCACACCATATAACCCCTGGAGCAGTTAAGCCGCTCCTCTTTCTTTGCTGCTCCAACCATGCTGCACAGGTCAGTGTATTCAGTCTGTCTCTTGTTTGGTTATTGTTTTATGTCTTTGGTTATAAATGGGTCTTAATGTTTTATTGTTTAAAGGGATTTACATTGCACTACACAAAGGGCAGCCTGCTTGGATTTATGTGGGGGTTGGCTCCTGGTAGAATAGCTTGGTCCTTAGCTGGGTTCCTTTGGGGTCACTCTGTTTTTCACCTTTTAGGTCCTGGCAGGTTGGGGTTTTCTGTTACCCTTTGCCCTAGGTTGCCTAATAGCTACACTGTTCCCCTGGCGGGGGTGTTTTCTATTTGCTGTGCTCTGCGGTGAACTACTCAATTCTTCCCGGGCTGACAGGCAGTTATCTTTCCTTAGTGAAGTCTGTGCTCCTGCTCTGTCAGTACCAGCTGACTCTAGGAGGAGTTGCTAGGAGCGTTCGGCTCCAAAAGGGGCTGGCAGCGCAGGTGCGCAGATGTCACTATGGAAAGATGTCTGCGCTCCATCCTGCCTGTCAGCCCGGGAACAATGGATAATTCTCATTAATGCGGTAATAATTCTGGCGACTAGCGCTACTGAGCAGCTAGTCGCCAGATGAGGAATTATTGGAGATAAAGTTTTTTAGCGGTGGTAGTTCCGCTTTAAATAATATCATAGATTCACTTAAAATATCTTCATACAGTGGCAACCAGCAGACAATGGCAGAAAACAAAGTACTCCGTATTGAGAATGAGCAGCTTTTGGAGAGGCCGAGGGATGCACAGTGTGCCATTAGAGCTCTGGCATCCTCTAGCTCCAAAGAGGCTGATCATTCTCATTGTTTGTCAGAAATAAACAGGTTAAAAGAACAGTTAGACAAGAGGAATGCTGTTCTTGCTGCTTTTAATGTGCAACGCTGTGATGAAAGTATGGTCTGTGGAATGGATTTGGATATGTTTGGAAATTATAAAAGAAAGAATGAATGTGGTATGCCTGCTGTGAAAATTGCTCTAGTCTCCACTGAGAAAAATCTAAACTCACAAGGATTATTGGTATCTGAAACCAGTGTTTACAGACCTTTTTCCTGTACTGAACGTGCTGCTTTGAGTAAAAATCTAGGCTGTATAGCATCCTATATAATAATTTGCTAATGTATGTTTGTCAGAAGCTGTCATGCGCAGTACAGACGGCTGCGCTCGCTGCAGTCATGCACAGTATAGACTGCCTGTGGGCGGCTGATAACGGAGCGGGGTGCTCCGAATTCAGACCGTAGTCCTCTCTGCGCGAAGGTGCACAGAGAGGACTACAGTCTGAATTCGGAGCTCCCCGCTCCGTATCAGCCGCGCCACGGGAAGTCTGTACTGTGAATGACTGCACCGTGGCCGTTGCTGCCTGGCACTGTGGCCCGTGTACAGGGGCTATTCAACTAGTTTACTGATAATCCTATAGAGGTAACTATAAAAATTGATCAGTTTGAAAAAATGCATAAAAATTTAAGTGAGGCAGACAATTTTGATGTGATTATGTCTAGTATAGATAAATCTTTAAGACCAAATATGTCCTCTGAGACATATCTCCCAAGTGTCCCTTTTTAGGAGGGACAGTCCCTGTTTTAGACCCAAATCCCTCTGTCCCTCTTTTGCACCCTGATGTCCCTCTTTTTTAGGAGATCAGATTGCATGGTGTATGTATATAAGTGTATCATATTACTCTACAGCAATAAAACTCACATTGTTTATGTAAACGTCACTTTATGTGTTTATAAATTGGTGTGTGTAAATAAAATACTTTGGTCTTGTTATAAGTCATTTATTACATTAGACAAGGAGGTGTCAATAGGTTATGAAATAGCCTGAAAATTATCGGTAATGCCCCGCCCACCAGCCACACCCCCAGCAACACCCCCTAAAACACAATTGTCCCTCTTTGGCAATTTGAAATGTTGGGAGGTATGTCTGAGGTGTTTGAGCACCCTAGAACAAAGCAGCAACTTCTGGGAGAGATACTGAAATCACTGGGTTCAGAGGAATATGATCATCATTCTGCATTTGGTAACTATGCACAGAGGATGGGAGAATCTGTACAGCAACATATTATTTGTGTTATATAAACTAACACTCCCAACTGGTGTACAGTCCAGTAGGAATGATATATATAAGAAGGCATTGCTAAGAAATGTACTACCAGAAATTCATGAAGTAGTGGGTTTAACTGTTTCTGTTCAAGATAATGTTTTCTTGTTATTCAATCATCTAAAAAGGGCTGAGGCAATTGTAAGCAGATACAACCTGGGCATAAAAGAGTGTGTAAGGTAGAGGTTCCTTCACAAGGAAAGAAGAGATGTGTAAATGTTACTAGGTATTGTAAAAATGTGTTCAGATGTTTTGCATGTAATAACTAGGGGTGGGTGAAAAGTGTGAAAAATCTCCCGCATGACTTTTCGAGAAAACTTGCTGATTTTTCACTTTTCCAGCAAAAAATGTCACCTTTCCGCCTATGCAAAAATGTCCTCCTTTTCGCCTATTTTAACACATTTTCCGCCTATTTTAACACATTTTTCACCTATATTTCCTATAGGTACTACATTTCCCACTGTAATATTACTTCTTCTGAGGGCTGAAGTCTAGAAATAAGTGGCTGAAAATCAAAGTTCTGAGTCCTACAACGACATATGGCTTGAAAAATGTGTTACCATTAGGGATGGGTGAAAATATTCGCCTCAAACTGAAATCAGTGAATAATATCACTTTCTGCATGGCAAATAATTTCCCCCAAAAACTGCAGTTTTTCAGATGTTTCCCGCCTTTTCCGCCCTTTGAAATCAATAGAAAGAAAAATATTTCTCCACCACATGAAAGTTTTCTCCAGCCATATAAAAGGCTGTCAGGCTCTCACAGCAGCCATTTTGTGTTTGTGAGAGGAGAGAGCAGCATGTTTGTGAGCTAGACGAGACAGGCAAATAAAGGGCAATTGAAGCTTAGATTAGGAAGTCATTTAGGTAGGACATTTGATCTCTGTATCAGGGGAGTCTGGGGGCACTCTAGGGGATAAGAACGGAGGAAGGAGGTTGACCCCTAAATACTCCAAAATTCCATGTGACTGACTGGCAAGACACAGGCAACCTATTTGCTTGTTAATCTTGCTGTTATTGTCCCTGTGCTGGGTGGGGAAGTCTGGGGAAAGACATTGTTGATTTTGTTTTTGAGTTATAATTTTTTTTTGGACAGACTGTGATAAGACAGCAGGGTGGACAACTTTAAAAAAAAAAAAAAAAAAAATGAAATATCTTAGGTGACAGTGACAGCTGACTGGGCTTAGGCAAAGCATCATACAGCTCCATCAGTTGTGTCGTGCACCGTACAGTAAAAAAACCCAGTGTAGTTGAGTAATGTCCAGCAAACGCACAAGGGGAAGGGGGAGAGGTGGAGCAGTGCAGGGACGTGAGAGTAAAGTAGTAGTTCAAAAACCTACTGTAGCAATGGTTGCTGCATAGTGTGCAATCAATAATGATGATCCCTCTACTCCAAGGGAGGATGCAGTTTGTCAAGGGCCCAGCAAAACTAGGTCCAGCACCACCAGTGCCAGTAGAGATATAGAACCATATAAGAAGAACACTGAAGACAACAACAAGTCACATTCAAGTGTTGTTGATGCTGGCAGTAGCATAATAAAGGAAGGTGTAGCAGCTGAACTGCCTGCTGCATCAGACAGTGAGACAACTAAGCACCAAAACTCCTGTCCTCAAAGTAGTAGTGAATTTTGTTACAGTTGTTCCCTTTTGAAAGAAATGTATCTAATCTTCTCTTTAATCTATCCATTGAATCTGCCTTGTGTGTGTTTAACCCTGTGCGTGCCAGAGAGGTATCCAACGCTTTGCATTGCAAAGTATTGGATATCTCTCTGGCACTCAGAGGGTTAAGCATACATATATGTTTATTCATGCCAGTGCTTCCTTGGGGAATGATTGGAGCATCTCTAGATTAGAGCAAGTTAGGGACCTGTTGTAGAGAATGTATATCAGTGGTGATGAACAACCTGAGGGTCTCCAGCTGTTCAGAACTACAATTCCCATCTTCCCCAGTCAGCCAACAGCTGTTTGTAGATGATGGGAATTGTAGTCCTGGATGGCTGGAGGGCCTCAGGTTGCCCATCACTGATCTATATTATGGGAAATGTAAGAGTTACTACTTTCAAGATCTCAGGGCCAGTTAATTGTTTACCCTTTGAGGGTTAAAGTTCTCAGGTATATGAGTATAGCAAACAAATAAACATTCCAGTTGATTTAAATGGGGATTTTAACCCCTTGGGTGCTAGAGTGGTGGTATCCAACGCATTACTTTGCAGTGCATTGGAGACCTGTCTAGCGTTCAAGGGGTTAAATGTCCAGTTTAAATCAATGGGGATTTTGATTCCCTATTCTGCACTTGGTTTGCACCAGAACTGCACCCCTTTCACTTAGTACATCAGCCTCCTTGCTTGTGACACACACTAAAGGGAAAGTGAAAGTGAAGTCTTTAGTTTCTGTTCTGAAAAAGGGAGGGGCGGAAGGGGAAACGAATCTTATTTCTCAGCCACAGACAGAAACTGGTGCATCCTATTTACATTTATTGTAACAATATTAACTGATTGCAACTGCAAATAACACTAAGTAATCAGTGGTCAGTGTGAGCATTCCCTGCTGCATATAGGACATATTATATCCTGGACACAGTGACTAAACTACTGGGGTAAGCAGTCTCTTTCTCTGTCTTCATTTACTCTCTTCCTGTCTCTGTCTCTCTCTCTCTCCCTCTCACTTCTCTCTCTATTTCTCTATTCTCCTCCTCTTACTCTCCTTCTTCATACCTCCCAACATTTCAAATGGCCAAAGAGGGGCACTTGTATCTTAGGGTTCTTTTCTGGGGGCGTGTCTGGTGGGAGGGTCATTGACAAAAATATTTTGGTTATTTCATGACCTATTGACACCTCTGTGTAACTGAATAAATAACTTAGATCAAGGCAAATTATTTTATTTACACAGACTAATATGTATAAATATATACTGAAGATTAAACACTCATTAATGCGAGTTTTATTGCTGTGGAACAATGTGATACATTTACATACATACCATACAGTCTGATCTCCTAAACACAAGGACACCAGGGTGATACACTTATATACACACCACACAGTCTGATCTCCTAAACACAGGGACACCAGGGTGATACACTTCTATACACACCACACAGTCTGATCTCCTAAACACAGGTACACCAGGCTGATACACTTATATACACACCACACAGTCTGATCTCCTAAACACAGGGACACCAGGGTGATACACTTATATACACACCACATAGTCTGATCTCCTAAACACAGGGACACCAGGGTGATACACTTATACACACCACATAGTCTGATCTCCTAAACACAGGGACACCAGGGTGATATACTTATATACACAACATACAGTCTGATCTCCTAAACACAGGGACACCAGGATGATACACTTATATACACACCGCACAGTCTGATCTCCTAAACACAGGGACACCAGGGTGATAAACTTAAATACACACCACACAGTCTGATCTCCTAAACACAGAGACACCAGGGTGATACACTTCTATACACAGCACACAGTCTCATCTCCTAAACACAGGGACACCAGGGTGATACACTTTTATACACAACATGCAGTCTGATCTAAACACAGGGACACCGGGGTGATACACTTCTATACACACCACACAGACTGATCTCCTAAACACAGGAACACCAGGGTGATACACTTATATACACACCACACAGTCTGATCTCCTAAATACAAGGACACCAGGGTGATACACTTATATACACACCACACAGTCTGCTCTCCTAAACACAGGGACACCAGGGTGATACACTTCTATACACACCACACAGTCTGCTCTCCTAAACACAGGGACACCAGGGTGATACACTTCTATACACACCACACAGTCTGATCTCCTAAACACAGGGACACCAGGGTGATACACTTCTATACACACCACACAGTCTGATCTCCTAAACACAGGGACACCAGGGTGATACACTTATATACACACCACACAGTCTGATCTCCTAAACACAGGGACACCAGGGTGATACACTTCTATACACACCACACAGTGTGATCTCCTAAACACAGGGATACCAGGGTGATACACTTCTATACACACCGCACAGTCTGATCTCCTAAACACAGGGACACCAGGGTGATACACTTATATACACAGCACACAGTCTGATCTCCTAAACACAGGGACACCAGGGTGATACACATATACACAGCACACAGTCTGATGTCCGAAACACAGGGACACCAGGGTGATACACTTATATACACACCACACAAGCCAAAAATGATGTGAGAGGCTCTAAGTACGAACAAAAGCACAATGGCCTGTTCTTCGGCTAGTCACCGCTCAAGAGCATCACATTTTAGCTCTCTAGTGCCATTACAGAGGAGAAATTTCCACATACATATTAGACTAATCCCACCCATAAGGGTGGTCCAGTACCAAAATGATGGGCAAGTCTCCTCTGCACGGAAAAACCAGCTAACCCAAGACGCACGTTTCGGCCTTATTTTGGGGCTCGTCAGTGAGGTGCAGCTGGCTTCCCTAGGCACTGAGAGCAAGGGGTCCACATCTGGATTACCCTTTACACTTAAGGAGAGACCCTAAGTGTTTCGCAGAAACAAGCCAAAAATGATGTGAGAGGCTCTGAGTATGAACAAAAGCACAATGGCCTGTTCTTCGGCTAGTCACCGCTCAAGAGCATCACATTTTAGCTCTCTAGTGCCATTACAGAGTAGAAATTTCCACATACGTATTAGACTAATCCCACCCATAAGGGTGGTCCAGTACCAAAATGATGGGCAAGTCTCCTCTGCACGGAAAAACCAGCTAACCCCAGACGTACATTTCAGCCTTATTTTGGGCCTCGTCAGTAAGGTGCAGCTGGCTTACTTAGGCACTGAGAGCAAGGGGTCCACGTCTGGATTACCCTTTACACTTAGGGAGTGGTTTTTCCGTGCAGAGGAGACTTGCCCATGATTTTGGTACTGGACCGCCCTTATGGGTGGGATTAGTCTAATATGTATGTGGAAATTTCTCCTCTGTAATGGCACTAGAGAGCTAAAATGTGATGCTCTTGAGCGGTGACTAACCGGAGAACAGGCCATTGTGCTTTTTGTTCATGCTCAGAGCCTCTCACATCATTTTTGGCTTGTTTCCGTGAAACACTTAGGGTCTCTCCCTAAGTGTAAAGGGTAATCCAGACGTGGATCCCTTGCTCTCAGGACCTAGGGAAGCTAGCTGTACATCACTGATGAGGCCCAAGATAAGGCCGAAACGTACGTCTGGGGTTAGCTGGTTTTTCCGTGCAGAGAAGAGTCGCCCATCATTTTGGTACTGGACTGCCCTTATGGGTGGGATTAGTCTAATATGTATGTGGAAGTTTCTCCTCTGTAATGGCACTAGAGAGCTAAAATGTGATGCTCTTGAGCGGTGACTTACTGGAGAACAGGCCATTGTGCTTTTTGTTTGTGCTCAGAGCCTCTCACATCATATTTGGCTTGTATACACACCACACAGTCTGATCTCCTAAACACAGAGACACCAGGGTGATACACTTATATACACACCACACAGTCTGATCTCCTAAACACAGAGACACCAGGGTGATACACTTATATACACACCACACAGTCTGATCTCCTAAACACAGAGACACCAGGGTGATACACTTATATACACAGCACACAGTCTCATCTCCTAAACACAGGGACACCAGGGTGATACACTTATATACACAACATACAGTCTGATCTAAACACAGGGACACCGGGGTGATACATTTCTATACACACCACACAGTCTGATCTCCTAAACACAGGAACACCAGGGTGATACACTTATATACACACCACACAGTCTGATCTCCTAAATACAAGGACACCAGGGTGATATACTTATATACACACCACACAGTCTGATCTCCTAAACACGGGGACACCAGGGTGATACACTTATATACACACCACACAGTCTGATCTCCTAAACACAGGGACACCAGGGTGATACACTTCTATACACACCACACAGTCTGATCTCCTAAACACAGGGACACCAGGGTGATACACTTATATACATACCACACGGTCTGATCTCCTAAACACAGGGACACCAGGGTTATACACTTCTATACACACCACACAGTCTGATCTCCTAAACACAGGGACACCAGGGTGATACACTTCTATACACACCACACAGTCTGATCTCCTAAACACAGGGACACCAGGGTGATACACTTATATACATACCACACGGTCTGATCTCCTAAACACAGGGACACCAGGGTTATACACTTCTATACACACCACACAGTCTGCTCTCCTAAACACAGGGACACCAGGGTGATACACTTCTATACACACCACACAGTCTGATCTCCTAAACACAGGGACACCAGGGTGATACACTTATATACACACCACACAGTCTGATCTCCTAAACACAGGGACACCAGGGTGATACACTTATATACACACCACACGGTCTGATCTCCTAAACACAGGGACACCAGGGTGATACACTTATATACACAACATACAGTCTGATCTAAACAAAGGGACACGAGGGTGATACACTTCTATACACACCACACAGTCTGATGTCCTAAACACAGGGACAACAGGGTGGGAAAGAGGGACACCGGGATTTGGGTCTGAAAGAGGGACACTTGGGAGGTATGCTTCTTTATCTCTGATTCTCTCCCTTTTTTTTTCTTTGCCTCTTTTCTCATTAATCCTCTCTCCAATTTCTCTTTTCTCCAGGACCGGATTTCCCATTAGGCAGAGTAGGTAACTGCTTAGATCTGAAAATATTGAGGGGCACGTCAGCTGTGGTGGCCACACCCACATTCTGAATTGTGGGTGTGGACAGAGAAATCGCAGTGTCCCCAGGGCCAGATTTATATCTCAGGAGCCTGTAGGCACAGAAATCTGAAGCGCCCCCCCCCCCCCATTTGGCCATCTCCTCTGGACACCTCCACAATGCTCCTAATCTCCACATTTCCCCCCATCATCTCCATATTGCCCTTACATTGTCCCCTGTCAGCTCCACATTGCCCCCATAATCTCCATATTGCCCCCATCAGCTCCATATTGCCCCATCAGCTCCAACTTACTCTCACATTGCCCCCATCAGCTCCAACTTACCTGCACATTGCCCCCATCAGCTCCAATTTACCCTCACATTGCCCCATCATCTCCATATTGCCCCCCATCAGCTACTTATTGCCCAATCAGCTCCATACTGCCCCATCAGCTCCAACTTACCCTCACATTGCTCCATCAGCTCCACATTGCCCCCCATCAGCTCAAACTTATCCTCACATTGCCCCCTTCATCTACGTATTGCCCCCATCAGCTCCATATTGCCATCAGCTTAAACATACCCTCACATACATTGCCCCATCATCTCTACATTGCCATCATCTCCATCTTGCCCCCCCCCATCAGATCCATATTGCCCCATCATTTCCACATTGCTCCCCAGTGTCCGTATCCTATCTCTTCCCTGGTGGTCCATCGGCAGGAGAGGTCTGTATGTTCCTCCTTTGGCACAGACCTGTAGCTGGTGGAGCTCCAGCTCTGTCTTCTCTTCATGCAGAGCACTGGGAGATGATGTCATCTCCCAGTGCTCTGTAATACTAAAGAGCCGATGAGGGAGCGCAGCATCTACAGGTCTGTCCTGAAGGAGGCACAGACCTGACTGGGCGGTGGGGCAACTTTTTTTTTTTTTTTTTTTAAAGGGTCCCAATGACAGGCGCCCCTCTGTGGGGTGTGCCTGTAGGCAGATGCCTACAGTGCCTAATGGTAAATCCGGCCCTGAATGTCCCTGCACCAGTTTTATATCCTGCTAAATGCTATTACTTAACCCCATGGATGCTAGAGAGATCTCCATCGCATTGCTAAGCAATGAGTTGGAGATCTCTCTAGCACTCTGCATTGCAATGGAGATCTCTCTAGCATCCAAGGGGTTAAATATTTTTTTCTTTCTTGTTGATATAAGCCAAGGGTATTTTCTGTGGTTTGTGTGTGTCTGTATAAGATATATATATGTTTGTGTGTGTGTGCAGATAGTGCAGATGTGTAGGGAAGTGGTCATATTAATGAAGATAAAACATAACCTTTATTGTGTTTCATAAAACATGGACGAATTTGTGAAAGGGTGAAAAATGATCAGTCACATTGGTATCCTATTTCAAACAGGGTCATAAAAACAATCATAATGTATATACGGATGAAGCCTATTAGTCAAATATAGCCATAAAATCTGGCTATGCGCTTTGATTGGCTTCATACAAAGTAGGTACTTATAAATGACAAAGTCAGGACTAAATTATATATACATAAGAGTCACACAGAATGACACTACTCAAATTAATTTGCAAAAAAACCTGCTGGTTCTGATGTAGCTGTATATCTCACTATTTAGTTTGACCGGCTTTATGCGTATCAGCTGTCTGGACGGATCTAGGGTTGCCACCTTTTCCTCAAAAAATACCGGCCATAGTTGTGGGTCAGTGAGGGCGGAGCCACAAAAGGGAGGAGCCACAAAAGGGGCAGAACCACAATGTTACATGAGTCAAATCCATCCTGTTTGTTATTTAACACTTTTTTTTAAAGGGATAGTAATACTTAAAATGTAAAAAAAAATATGTTATAGAGTTTATCCCCCTGAGTAAAACAAGGGCACTCCCACTGCTGAAAGGTGTTTCATTCAAAAGTTATTAATTTTCAAAGTTGAATTTTTTAGGTGCAATATCACAGTGGCCTGAAATTGTACAGTGGCGCTGTTGCTACACCATCCTATGGAGATTTATGGTCAATTGACCAGAGCTGTCCATAGGATGGTGTAGCAACAGCGCCACTGTACAATTTCAGGCCACTGTGATATTGCACCTAAAAAATTCAACTTTGAAAATTAATAACTTTTGAATGAAACACCTTTCAGCAGTGGGAGTGCCCTTGTTTTACTCAGGGGGATAAACCCTACAACATATGTTTTTTTACATTTTAAGTATTACTATCCCTTTAAATGTAATGTAACATGAAGCAACATATAATGAGACTATCACATATCTGCCGTAAATGGGAGGTAACTTTTTTTGTCTTTGGCACCTTCTGAGGTAAAGTCAAGCTCTATACACAGCTTGGCAACCTGTGGCACTCCATCTGTTAATCAGTGTTGTAATGTAACAGCAGCTTAGTTACCAAACTCTGGTCTATAGTATTATTTAGAACACCAAATCCATCCCCCCAGTATACAGTGCTTACAAAGGAAAGCAATATTTTTGAGGACTCTAGTTACCAAAGTATCATGAGTCCTCTCAGTTTTGTGTGTGCAAAGCATTCCCTCTCACACTAAAAGTGTTTCAAACAACATAGAATAACTAGTTAAATGCCTGACAATGCTAAACAAAAGTGGAGTTCACTTTTCTTTAAGCATATGGCCCATATGGCAGAGGTGAACAAAAATGGAGACAGAAACATTTTTTAGGAGCCAGCTGTGCATTTTAGAATCCAGAGAAGGGGTGTATGTACATAGATGTATATAAAAGAGCCCCAAAATTTAGAAGCCAGGAGTAAATTTGTAGGAGCGTGTGTACAGGCTCTTTAGATTTTTCCCATTCCTACCATAGAATATAAATGAACGAGAACTGGAAATGTACACACATGAAGGAGATGTGAGGTTTGGAAAACTGTACAGAGACAAAAGCAGCAGACAAAGTTTCAAAACTCTGTATTCCTCAAAGTAAGCTCAGATTAGAGATTGGTGAGGTGTCATTCAGTGTGTACATGGAATAAACATGTGAAGTTTTGTACACTCCATATACAAAATAATCAAATGTTTTGTAAGCCAGTGTGGTCAATTACAAAGTAACATAACCAGCAAAATATCTAAACTGCTTCTTACTCACCTGTCCAAGGCTGCAGACTGTGTTCCACTCAATGGGTTCCTCTGGGATGATCCTTCCCTCAAAGAACTTACATTGTGCTTCGAAGCTCATTAAATCAGTGCTTCATGCGATATGTCTGCCCCAAGAATGGATCAAATGAGTGCTGGTCAGGACTCCATGAAGTCAAGCAGAAGACAAGGCATGGCACTGGTCAAGTAAGAAGGGTTCCAGTCAGCCCTGGCCACCTGCAGGCAGATAGTGGTAGTTCCATGCTGTTGTTCGGCTCCCTTCCGTTTCTCTCGGTTCTTCATGTGCCTCAGAGTGTCCTGGGGAGGCTTGGCCTTGAAGGCGTTAAATGCCCCTCCCTGTGTGGTTGGCTGGGACATAATGACAGGATACTGGCTGGGCAGTTGCTTCCACAACAGGCCTCTGAGGCTGAGCCACATTCAGTCATGGGGAGCAAATGAGAGACCGTGTACAGTACAAAAGCTCTGACCAATCACCACCAGGCTCAACATATCCGTGGTAAACAGAGACCCAGTCGTGTTGGGCTTCATCTACAACAATCCAATCCAGTTGTATGGCTTCCCAGTTGCTACACAACTAAAGGGCCAATCACATTCTGCTCTCTTTACTATTTCACCCAATGAAAGCTTACATCCCTGCTCGGACGCACATAAATACCGGCTTTTAAATTGCCGGCACCAGCTCCAGTGTGCTAATTACTGGCTGTGCCGGTAAAATACCGGCCGGGTGGCAACCATACTCTCTACATTGCCCACCTCTGCATTGTTCACCTCCACAGTGTCCTCCATTGACCACCTCCACATTGGCCCTCATTGTCCACCTCCACATTGCCCCCATTGCCTACCTCCACATTGCCCCCATTGTCCACCTCCACATTAGCCACCTCCACAATTCCCCCATTGTCCACTTCCACACTGGCCCCTTCTACGTTGCCCCCATTGCCCCCATTGTCCACCTCCACATTACCCCCATTATCCACCTTCACATTGGCCACCTCCACATTGCCCCCATTATCCACCTCCACATTGCCCCCACTGTCTACCTCCACATTTTCCACCTCAGCATTCAGTTTGTGTCAGGAATAGATCTGGATGGCGATGGCCGGAGAGCAGGGATGTACTTCTTGCGTGCTCTGCTTCTGTTTCCCCTATATTCTGTGCATGCATAGTCAAGGAACTAGCTTACCTTCATTGAGTTCCCTGGCTGCCCATGCGTGAACTAACTTGTGGTCTGCACACCATTCACCAGATAGGGAAACAGAGGCAGAGGGTAGAAGAAGAAGCTCACTGTCAGTGCCAGGCACTGACAGCGAGTTGGGTTAGTGGGTGGGTGGCCAAGTGACAGGCCCCCCAAGTCATCTGGTGCCCCCAGTAGATGTGAGCCATAGGCTATCTCCTACCTTGCTTATATGTAGCGCCAGCCCTGGACAGAGGATATGTGGTTTCAGCAGGGGTCAAGTGGCCGGCTGGGCCCCTGAAGTGGCAGGCCCAATCACATTTGCGACCCCTGAGACCACGGTAATTACACCACTGTCCTGATGTCTCTAGGACTGTCCAGTTCTAATCGAATAATGGTGAACTATATGACAGGCCTTACTGGTACTACTATCACACACACACATGGCTGTCTCTATCTGTGCAGAGTCCAGGGTATGTGTTTTGATCAGTGGAGCTAAGCAAACCCATTACCCTAATGCTCTTCAGCATTGTGCTCAGGGCTGGACTTCCCAATATAATAGTGAGGAATGTGAAAAGAGATGAGATGTATCGCAGGTCTTATGAATTGTCAGTAAACTATTTGTAGAAAAAAGAAGATAGAAAAGACATGGACAAGCAGTCCAGAAAGACCCGTTCGATACTGTGTTGGTCTGGAAAATAAATATAATAGTCTGGAGAAAAAAATCTAACTGAAATAAATTTAATAGTAAACAAAATACCCTAGTGGTGACTTAAAACAATATCAACCATTCATATTGTTTATGAAATGGTTGTAAACCCCACTTAATTTGGTGACTGAGGGTCAGTCCACACTGAGGTATCCAGTCAATCTCCAACTCATGCCGCCTCCACCTCCGCAACATCTCTAAAATCCGACCCTTTCTCACAGAAGACACTACCAAAATTCTAATCCAAACACTCATCATGTCCCGTCTTGACTACTGTAACTCTTTACTAATTGGCCTGCCTCTCACCAGACTAACCCCGCTACAGTCCATAATGAACTCTGCTGCAAGACTAATCTACCTCACTCATCGCTTCTCTAACACCACACCCCTCTGTCAGTCCCTACACTGGCTCCCATTAGCATACAGAGTAAAATTCAAAATTCTGGTGCTAACTTATAGAGCCCTCACTAACACTGCACCCCCCTATATTTCATCTCTCATTTCCAAATATACTCCCGCCCGCCATCTTCGCTCTGCACATGACCTTCTGCTCTCCACAGCTCTTATCACATCCTCCCACTCCCGCCTACAGGACTTCTCCCGTGCTACACCTGAGCTGTGGAATTCCCTCCCCCGCCCAATCAGACTCTCCCCCAGCCTTCAAATCTTCAGACGCTCCCTGAAGACTCACCTCTTCAGGGAAGCCTATCAACTGCCTCCATAAACATCATCACCAAGATTCACCCCTTGCACGGACTACTGCACTCAACGGCACTTCTCACACCCACTCACTCACCGGCAGTTCATGTGGCAGGAGGCACTTAAACGCAATAGCACTTACTCCTTCTGTGTCAAACCTACCTTCCTCTAGACTGTACACTCTCAGGAGCAGGGCCCTCTGATCCTCCTGTTCTACACATCTGATTGTACTATTTAATACCTGTGTATGTCTATTCCCTATTGTACAGCGCTGCGGAATTAGTTGGCGCTATATAAATAAAGAATAATAATAATAATAATATATGTATGTGCACAGTGATCACAGAGAACTATCACTCATAGGAACATTTGTAGCCCTATGACAGCTAAACCTGTTGTGAGTGTCCTTAAAAATTCTACAAAATATTTACTGTAACAAATTACTTACAATCAAACGTACATTTGTATACAAATGGTTGACATTGTTTTAAGCCACTACAAGGGTATTTTACATAGTTACATAGTAATTTAGGTTGAAAAAAGACTTGCGTCCATCCAGTTCAACCCTTTTCCTATTCCTGTTTACCATCGCTGACCCAAAAGAAGGCATCTGACTCAAAATGGCAATCAGATTTCTCCCTGGATCAACAAGCCCTAACTAAACATTAATCCCAATACTAACGTGCATAGCCCTCTATGTTATGCTCTTTTAAATAAGTATCCAGGCCCCTTTTAAAGGCATCTAATGTATTTGATAGCACCACCTCCTCCGGAAGTGCATTCCATACCTTTATTGTCCTTACTGTAAAGAAACCCTTCCGCTGTTGTAGATTAAATCTCCTTTCCTCAAGTCTAAGCGGGTGGCCCCTTGTCCTGTGTACTGTTCTGTTAATGAACAGGTCTTTTGAAAGCCCTTTATATGGGCCTTGAACATATTTATATAGTGTTATCATATCCCCTCTAAGACGCCGTTTCTCTAGTGTGTACAAGTTTAACTTTTCTAGTCTCTCTTCATAACTAAAACTTTCCATTCCCCTTACTAGTTTTGTAGCCCTCCTCTGCACTCTCTCTAGTTCCATAATGTCCTTCTTCAGAAAGGGCGCCCAGAATTGAACAGCATATTCTAGGTGGGGTCTTACCATGGACCTGTAAAGAGGCATAATTATATCTTCCTCCCTTGAGTCAATACCCCTTTTGATACATTCCAATATCTTATTGGCCTTTGCAGCTGCCAGCTGGCACTGCATGCTACTGCTAAGTCTATTGTCTACCATTACTCCTAAATCCTTTTCATTAGTAGATTTCCCCAGAGAAACACCATTTAAACTATATGTTGCATTTTTATTATTATACCCAAAATGCATAACTTTACACTTGTCTATATTGAATCTCATTTGCCATTTGCCTGCCCAGTTACTCAATTTGTCCAAATCCTCTTGTAATGAAGACACATCCAGTTCAGACTTTATTACCTTACTTAATTTTGTGTCATCGGCAAACACTGATACATGGCTTCCTGTGCCCTCTGGGAGGTCATTAATAAACAAATTAAAAAGAAGAGGACCCAGGACAGATCCCTGAGGCACTCCACTTATCACGTTTATCCAACTGGAGAACTTGCCATTTACTACCACTCTTTGCATTCTATCTTTCAGCCAATTTCCAATCCACACACAAATATTTTCCCCTAGTCCTATTTCATTCAATTTGTACAGTAACCTATTGTGCGGAACTGTATCAAATGCCTTGGCAAAGTCTAAATAGATCACGTCAACCGCCGCTCCCTCATCTATATTATTACTTACTTTTTCATAAAATTCGATCAAGTTCGTTTGACAAGACCTATCTTTCACAAAGCCATGTTGGCTATTGCTAATGATATTCATGTTCCAGCAGAATTCTTGAATATATTCCCTTAGCAATCTTTCAAACAGCTTCCCTACCACAGATGTCAAGCTTACGGGTCTGTAGTTTCCTGGCTGGGACTTTGATCCCTTTTTAAATATGGGCACCACATCTGCTTTACGCCAATCCATGGGCACCATACCAGAAATAAAAGAATCCCTGAAAATCAGATATATCGGTCTGACCAGGGTCTGGCTTAGCTCTTTAAGTACCCGTGGGTGTATACCATCTGGCCCTGGAGCTTTGTCTACCTTGACACCATTCAATTGTTTTAACACTTTCTCTTGTGATAGCCAGTCCCATGCTTGCTGTGCCTGTTCTGTAAAAGTAGTTTGCAGATTCTTGTCCAATGGGTGTTCCTTGGTAAAAACAGAAGAAAAGAAATTATTTAAAATATCTGCCTTCTCTCTGTCCCCTTTGACCATCTCACCCGTTTCAGATAACAAGGACCCAACATTATCAGACTTTAATTTTTTGCCATTTATGTATTTAAAGAATTTTTTTGGGTTGCTTTTGCTCTCCTTAGCAATATTTTTTTCATTCTCCAGTCTAGCTAATTTAATAGCCTTTTTACAGGTTTTGTTGACATTTTTGTATTTTGCAAATGCCTCTGCTGATCCCTCAGCTTTGTAATGTTTAAATGCCGCTTTCTTGTTATTTATTTCATGAATTACTTTACTTGTTAGGCACATTGGTTTTAATTTGCTTCTTTTGTATTTGTTTCCAACAGGGATAAATTTATATGTGTATTTTTGCAATGTTATTTTGAAGGCATTCCACTTACCTTCTGTGTTTTTTCCTGAAAATATTTTATCCCAGTCAACGAGACCAAGGGATGAATTAAACCTGCTAAAGTTGGCCTTTTTAAAATTCAGTGTTTTGGTGGAACTCATATCAACTTGTTTTTTTGAATTAATCTCAAACGATACCATGTTATGGTCACTATTCCCCAAGTGCTCCCTTACTTGGATGTTAGAGATAAGTTCTTCATGGTCAGTTATTACCAAATCCAGACATGCATTCCCTCTGGTTGAGGTCTGCACTAGTTGTGACAAAAAATTGTCATTCAACAAGTTCAGAAACTTGCTGCTTTTAGCAGAGTTAGCTGTTCCATTTTTCCAGTCTAATTCTGGATAATTAAAATCCCCCATAATTATAGTTCTCCCTATTTGGGAAGCCTTTTCTATTTGCATTAACAGCTGTGTTTCTTCAAGGTCACCAATGTTTGGTGGTTTATAACAAATACCCACTAATATTTTCTGGGCAGTTTTACCCCCAGTGACTATTTCAACCCACAGGGATTCCACATGTTCTCTACTGTCATCACATATATCTTCCCGCAATTGAGGCAATAATGCTGGTTTGATATACAGACAGACCCCACCACCTCTTTTGCTTGACCTATCTTTTCTAAATAACATGTAGCCCTCTAAATTGATTGACCAATCATGTGTGTCATCCCACCATGTTTCTGTTATGCCTATCAAGTCATAGTTTTCAATTTCAGCTACCAGCTCCAGTTCCCCTATTTTACCAGTTAAACTTCTGGCATTTGCAAGCATACAATTTATGCCACTGCTGTGTTCCATTTGTGATTTAATTTTGATGTGGTTTATAGGCTTCTCCCTATCATCTGTACTAACCCCGCCCCCAGATCCTCCCACCTGGTTATTAACTACATCGCCTTCCCTTTCTATACTATCTATCCCAGTATTTATTGGCCCCTCCCCCCCCCTTCCTAGTTTAAAATCTCCTCCAACCGTCTAGTAATCCTCTCCCCAAGCACTTGAGACCCTCTTGCATTCAGGTGCAATCCATCCCTGCTATAGAGATTGTACCCCAAAGCAAAATCAGCCCAGTGCTCTAAAAACCCAAAGCCCTCCTTCTTACACCAAGACTTCAGCCATGCATTGAGCTCCCTAATCTCCCGCTGTCTCTCTGGCGTAGCGCATGGCACAGGTAGTATCTCTGAGAATACTACCTTGGAGGTCCTGTTCCTAATCTTACTGCCTAAATCCCTAAAATTACCTTTTAGGACTCTCCACCTTCCTCTAACTTTGTCATTGGTACCAATATGCACCAAGACAGCTGGATCCTCTCCAGCCCCTCCCAATAATCTGTCCACCCTGTCTGCAACATGCCAAACCCGGGCACCCGGGAGACAGCAAACCATTCGGTTGCTGCGATCAGAGCCACAGATTACCCTATCTGTTCTCCTAATAATGGAGTCCCCTACCACCACAACCTGCCTAGGCTTCACTTTCCTCTCGATCCCCTCTGTGCTAGAGGAGCTGTTCTCCCGGCTGTTAGGGAGAGCAGTCTTCTCCAGCAATTCCACTTCTGGGTTTGCCTCCTCAACATCTTTACTTAAATGAGCAAATTTGTTTGGATGGAAAAACTCAGGACTGGCGGCCCTCTTCCTCTTCCCTCCCCCACTGCAACCACTTCTAACTGTCACCCAGCTATGTGCCTGGTTCCCTTCTAGCTGATCTCCTCCCTCTTTGCTAGGTGACCCAGCTAGACTCTGCTCCGTTAGCAAGAGACTCCTCTCAAGGTTGTCAATGTCTCTCAATGTTGCAATATGACTCTCTAGAGCTCCAATCTGAGCTTCTAGAAGGGCCACTTGCTCACATTTGCTACAGCGGTATGGACCCTGGAACTGCTGTTCCAAGCATGCATACATATGGCATGATGTGCACTGAGTGAGATCTCCAAACTTGCTCATCTTGTATGGTGCAAATGTGAGTTCCTAAAAATGTAAGCAATTAATTTACCTTTGTTCCTCTAACTCCTGTGTTGCCCTAACTGCTGTGTTTCACAAACTGCACACTTATTTCAGAGCACTTAGGAAAGAGCACGCTCTATTTGTGAGCAAGCTCTGTGAGGCCTGTACCTAGATTTATACAGGCCTACACAGGGGATTGATCACAGACCCCTCCCTTAATTAATTACACACACTCCCAGAGAAAAGCACAACCCTTTAAACTTTAACCCTTTAACCTTCTTACTACAGGTTAGAATGTAAACACAAAAACACTTTTTCCAATGCTGGGATGTCCAACTGTTCAATTCAATTAATCCAGAGCACACCAGTCTGTGAGCAAGATCTGTGAGGCCTGTACCTAGATTTATACAGGCCTACACAGGGGATTGATCACAGACCCCTCCCTTAATTAATTACACACACTCCCAGAGAAAAGCACAACCCTTTAAACTTTAACCCTTTAACCTTCTTACTGCAGGTTAGAATGTAAACACAAAAACACTTTTTCCAATGCTGGGATGTCCAACTGTTCAATTCAATTAATCCAGAGCACACCAGTCTGTGAGCAAGATCTGTGAGGCCTGTACCTAGATTTATACAGGCCTACACAGGGGATTGATCACAGACCCCTCCCTTAATTAATTACACACACTCCCAGAGAAAAGCACAACCCTTTAAACTTTAACCCTTTAACCTTCTTACTGCAGGTTAGAATGTAAACACAAAAACACTTTTTCCAATGCTGGGATGTCCAACTGTTCAATTCAATTAATCCAGAGCACACCAGTCTGTGAGCAAGATCTGTGAGGCCTGTACCTAGATTTATACAGGCCTACACAGGGGATTGATCACAGACCCCTCCCTTAATTAATTACACACACTCCCAGAGAAAAGCACAACCCTTTAAACTTTAACCCTTTAACCTTCTTACTGCAGGTTAGAATGTAAACACAAAAACACTTTTTCCAATGCTGGGATGTCCAACTGTTCAATTCAATTAATCCAGAGCACACCAGTCTGTGAGCAAGATCTGTGAGGCCTGTACCTAGATTTATACAGGCCTACACAGGGGATTGATCACAGACCCCTCCCTTAATTAATTACACACACTCCCAGAGAAAAGCACAACCCTTTAAACTTTAACCCTTTAACCTTCTTACTGCAGGTTAGAATGTAAACACAAAAACACTTTTTCCAATGCTGGGATGTCCAACTGTTCAATTCAATTAATCCAGAGCACACCAGTCTGTGAGCAAGATCTGTGAGGCCTGTACCTAGATTTATACAGGCCTACACAGGGGATTGATCACAGACCCCTCCCTTAATTAATTACACACACTCCCAGAGAAAAGCACAACCCTTTAAACTTTAACCCTTTAACCTTCTTACTGCAGGTTAGAATGTAAACACAAAAACACTTTTTCCAATGCTGGGATGTCCAACTGTTCAATTCAATTAATCCAGAGCACACCAGTCTTTAATAATAAAGTTACTTCAGTTTGTTTTTTTCCTCCAAACTATTATATTTATTTTCCAGACCAACACAGTATTGAACAGGTCATTCTGGACTACTTGTCCGTGTCTTTTCTATCTTCTTTTTCTTCAAATAATTTCTGGAGTAAGCATCTGCCAAAAGCTCCAAATTTTAAAGGATGCCTCCATTGTGCTGGCCACACCCCAAGGAGCTAAGGCATTTATTTGTCCTTGCTTATTACTGTGCCAGGAAACAGCGGATGGGACTGGGGACATGGTCAGGATGTGGCTATGGGTGGAACTTAGGGTGCCTAAAATGCCTTGCTTATGGGTGACTGGGATGTAAATCCTCCCTGGTTGCTTTCCTAGAGCTCCATCGATGCTCAAGATGCTTAGCGGCAAACGGGAGATTTATTGACTGAACATGTTTGCTGTTAAACTACATAATAGTAAAAATAATTCATAAACCATGTTTTTCCTATAGTTCTACTTTGTATATACTATTTTATTTTAGATTGTAAAGACCCGTGGGCACAAGCATGGCTAACATTGAGAATCTAAAAGAAGAACTCTCAGCATGGAAGGTAAATATTTTTATAACAAGTATATATATATATATATATATATATACACACACATAACATGTTCTTTCTCCTTGAATGCTGGAGAGGTCTACAACACATTGTTTAACATTGGAGACCTCACAAATGTTCAAGGGGTTAAACGTACTATTTCAATCAATGTACGTTTTGTCACCTATAGTACATCTGTTTTGCCCCAGAATTATTCCAGTTCTTCTTAGTATCTCAGCCTCACTCTCTTCTCTCTCTTTCAGTCTGTTCCTCTCTGTATCTTTCGTCAACTTCTTCTTCTTCCTGCAGTTCCATTACTTTCTCCCTCAGCCACTCTCTCTTTCATAAAACTATTTGTCAATACTTCTTTCTCTCTATCTACTGATTCGATCTTACTGTCTTTTCTCTAAGACCCCCATTTATATTTTTCTCCTCTTACCATGTTTTTATTATTTCTCTTATTCTTCTCAGCATATTTACCACTTCTACCTCACTTTTCTTTTTTCCAATCCATCTTCCCTTTCTTCCCTCCTACAACCCAACTCTCTCACCCCTTTCTTTTCTCAATACATATCTGTCCCTCTATTGTCCTTCATACAACCAAATTTTGCCCCTTTCATTTCTTTCTCCCACCTCTCCCACCTCTTTTTTATTTTATCTCAATATGTCTCCTTCACTTTCATCTCCATCTTTCAGTCTAGCTCCCACCCCTTTATCTTCCTTTCTCTCAATCAATCTCTTCAAGCTCCTCAAACCCAATTACCTTATCCTTTTCCTTACGTTCGTCCCAAATTGAAGTATCTCTCTTCTCTTTCACATGTTTCCAACTAATCTTTATCCAAGCACCCCTTGTCTTTATCATCCAACCGAATCACTACCTCTCAATTTTCTTCCATCCAGTCTTCTTCCTCTGATTCTCTCCATCTCACTGTTTCCCTTTCCCATTTCACTCTTGCATCAGTGACATTTTCATAGTAAGTCGACACATTGATGGTGACGTTTTCAAACCTTTTTATAGCAATTTACATTTTTAGTCATCTGAATCTCTTGTTTTGTTTGGCAAACAAGGCCAGATGTAGTGAAGCAAACGATCAGAAAACAAGAAAACTTCTTGAGAAGCTAGAGGCAGATGAAAAAAAAGCAGAAGCTGAGAGTCGGGTGACAAGGTTGATTGATGAGAAAAACAAAATTGACGAACATATGTCAGAAAAAGAACAATTCTATAAGGTAAGATTATAATGTTATATTATTTTCAGAACTTAAATATTTAATGTTAATTTGAATTGTCTAAATAACTGCAGAACTTTTTATTTTCATTTTTTTCCAAATTAAATTATTTTGGGGGGATGTATAAAAAAAGAGAACATGTAATCAAAGTAGGGGCTGGGGAGGGGAACAGGTAGGTTACCTTTGGCTGCAATGTATAACTGTCCATAGATGGAATTAGAAAGCCAATATACATGTTTTTAGGAAAGTGTAAGATAACAAACTCCATGGGTCATATGTTCAAATAAGCAGCGAATTGTTGTATGTTATCACAAAAATGTCGGTATATAGGTATGGTAATTGTGCTTTAGTGGTGTTTTTTTCAATTATTATAGGTTTTTCACATTCAGAACTTCACATTCCCTCCACTTTTTTCTTACCATACAAATTTTGTCTTTTGCAAGACATTTTATTATCGTTGAATACGACAAATTTTCTTTTCCTCTATACGATGCTGGAGAATAGTTAAGCCACGCCCCTCCCCGTTGCCAGCTAGTTCTGGAGTTGTGTCATACATGACGGACATTATTCGTTTTTTATCGTACACTCTATAGAAAATATGTTGTTTGTGCATACAATTACTTATGTTTGTTGTTCGCATGACATTTTTTTGTTGTTATCCCTTTGGAGATACGCCCCATAATGTAAATGCACACAAAATTGGTATGAAACGGAATTTAAAGGGAAATGTCTCTTAGATGACAAAAAAATTCTTGATAAATATACAAAAGTGGTCTCAGAAACCTTAAAAAATGTATAGTTAGTTTTGATATTTTCACCATTAACAGAGTTCTTCTATGTTCAGGTGTTTTCTTCTTCCTTCTGTCTTTTTCTTCCATTAAATCTCCCACTAGTGGTCAAAATCCAGCCCTGTGGAAGGAGCCCCATGCACTAAGAGGGCTGGGTGACATTTGAGCAGCTGACATAAAAAGTAGAACAAATTTAAATACTTTCTCCTTTGTCATGGCAAAACAAGAAACTTGTTGCACTCTTTTATGTAGACAAGAGATGTGAGGAAAAAAGATCTGATTTATTTGAACCCCTTAACTGTATTACTCTTTGATAACCTTACTGTACTTATCTCAATTTTGTCCTTGGATTCACTGACTCTTCAATGAGGAACATAATAGCTACAATAATTTAAGTAGCTGCAAAAACATAAACATGTGTAGCAGAGAGGAGAAAGGATACTTTGTTTCATATATATATATATATATATATATATATATATATATATATATATATATCAAGGCTTAAAATTTGAAGTCCTTTGCTACTAGCCACACCTGAAAAGTTTCTCACCACTGTAAGCCAAAATATACCAACCAGGGCTGAATTTCTACTCGCCAGGGCTACATTTTCACTCGCCATTGGCTAGTGGCGAGTGGAAATTTTGAGCCCTGTATATATATATATATATATATATATATATATATATATATATATATATATATATATATATATATATAAAACTGCTCCCCAAGAAAACATAAAGATAAAGGGATAATAACACTTAATAAATAAATAATATATATATTGTATCATTTATCCCCCTGAGTAAAACAAGGGTACTCCTGTTGCTGACAGGTGTTTTATTCAATAGTTATTGCAGCTCAAACTTGATGTTTTTTTAGGTGCAGTATCTGAATGGTCTAAAATATTACAGTGGCGCTGTTGCTACTCCATCGTATGGACAGCTCTGGTCAGTTGACCATAAATCTTAATAGGATGGTGTAGCAACAGCGCCACTGTACAATTTCAGGCCATTGAGATACTGCACCTGAAAACATTAAAGTATGAGCTGCAATAACTACTGAGTAAAAGACCTGTCAGCAGTGGAAGTACCCTTGTTTTACTCAGGAGGATAAGCTCTACGATATATATGTTTTTACCTATTAAGTGATACTATCCCTTTGTGAATTTTATCCGAATGATCGGTGGAGATTTTTTTCCCTGGAGTGTATTTACTCTATTTTCCATATAAGGAAATCAAAGGTCTTCACCAGTACTGGGCCCATTGGCATCAAGTCTAGTCTGAATACATGGAAGATACATTAGTTCATATGTTTTGATGCATTAGGATAGGATTATTGAGAAGGATATGACTTTGTTTAGTAGGAATAAAATTGAGGCAATACATTTGATCAGAAATGGCGCTGGCCATCTTGATGTCTTCCAGCTTCTGGGGACTGGCATTCAAATCATCCCCAGATACCCAGTGATGGGAGCTGCTGTCCTTAACAGCTGGAGTGCCTCAAGATTACATAGCCAAATAGAGCACTGGCAGCATAAGTGATAGCAAGAACCAACTTAAATACAGCCTTTGTATTATGATGGAGAAATGTAGTGAGAAGACAGCTATATATTGCATTAGTAATTTTTAAAATATTTTTTGAGAAATGTACTTTTATAATTTTGTGGGACAATGTGGTGGTTTATGCTAATTCCCTGCATAGTATGCTAATTAGCTCTGTTCTATACCAAGCTGAGTGTTTGGGCTCTGACGAGATATATTCATAGCACAGGTATGGTAATATTGGCCCAGCATATAGTTCCAGACTGTGCCATCATGAAATATTAATTTTTCAAAAACTATTTATGTTACAAACATTTGTTTAGTACAAAATATGCATAGTTTTTAATTCTCTTTAACCCCTTTCTGTCCGTTAAAGTGGACCTATCACCTAGATTCAAACTTTTCTAGTGAGTTTTAATAGTTAACCGAAGATTAGAGCTGGGTGTATTTTTAGAAAAAATTGCTTACAAATGCAGATATTAGCCCTTCAAAATCGGGCACTTCCGCGTTCTGCGGGACTGAATGTCCCGCTGGACTTCCCAGCTGCCCCAGGGAGCGCGTTCACGCTCCCCTTCGAAGCTGGGTTTCTGTGCTGTAGCATTACAGCAAACTCCGTGTACAATGCTACTGGGGTTGCAACCTCAGTAGCATTGTACACGGAGTTTGCTGTAACGCTACAGCACAGAAACCCAGCTTCGAAGGGGAGCGTGAACGTGCTCCCTGGGGCAGCTGGGAAGTCCAGCGGGACATTCAGTCCCGCAGAACGCGGAAGTACCCGATTTTGATGGGCTGATATCTGCGCTTGTAAGCAATTATTTTAAAAAAGTACAGCCAGCTCTAATCTTCGGTTAACTATTAAAACTCACTCGAAAAGTTTGAATGTAGGTGATAGTTCCTCTTTAAGGACCAGTGATGGTCCTGGCATGTCATGAGTTTAAAGAAGGCTTTTTGTCATCATGCTGGTAGGCTGAAACTGACTGTTCCAGAACCGGAGCAGTTAGTTTCAGGCTCTCTTTCGGCAAGACGTTGCATGTGATCGCTCATATGTGCCGGCTCTGCAAATAAAATGGCCCTGGTCCTCCAGTGCACAACAACCCCTGGTCCTTAAGGGGTTAAAGTGAACTAATGGTATCTTGGGGTGACAGGTCCACTTGAACCCTTTCAGTGCCAATAGGGTGCTTTGCAATGCATTGCACACCCCTCTGGCACTGAAATGGTTAATGTCATTCAATCAATAAAGAAACTACTAGGTTATCTCTTTAGTAGGAGACTGGTAGAGTAAAAATAATACCTTTTATTGACTCCAGGATACAAGCTTTCAAAACAAGTTGGGTCTCTTCTTCAGACATTATAAGAATGAAGGCTGAATACCAATAGATGACAGGTTAAACACTCATGAAAATTATTTTATCATTTAAATTTCACTGGCATTAAATATTCTTATCAGTATTGTCTATAATCCATTCCCTGGGCTCCAGTAGAGTCTCTTTGTAGTGGACTAGACAATACAGACAAGATTTATTATCTCTTTGATGTTCCAGCTTGCAATGAGCTGTGCAGTCTCCTGGTACGCAAAAGGGCCCAAAATATGTCTGTGTGAGATAATGTGACACATTCATTGTCTCTTTTGTCAGCGTTCTTAGCACATTGTCAGGCTTTGGTTTGGACCTTTATCTTTATATTTTGATTTCATTTCTATGTTTAAGAGAGAAATGAAGGAATTACAAGTAAAAAATGCGGAATTAAAGGACATGATCAAAGATCTTGAACTCACCTTAGATGCAAAGTTGAAGGCTTATCAAAAAAGTAAGGAAGAATTACAGGTAAGATTATAGCCTCCTGTTCACATTTTTAATAATATAATTAATTCTGGTTCAGTACTTGATTGTATAGTATTACACAGAAACATAGATTCTGATGGCAGATAAGAACCATTCGGCCCATTTAGTCTGCCCATTTTTCCCACTGTAAAAAACCTCAAACCTTAGTTGGTCCTTGGTCTTGTCTTATGTTGAGGACAGCCTTATGGCTATCCCATGCATGCTTACATTCCCTCACTGTATTAACTTTTACCACTTCTGCTGGTAGGCTATTCCACTTATCTACTACCCTCTCAGTAAGGTAAAACTTTGTTACATTACATCTAAACCTGTGTCCCTCTAGTTTTAGACTATGGCTTCTTGTCCTAACATTTTTACTCCTTTGAAATGTTCTTCTCTCCTACACTTTGTGGAATCCCTTCATGTATTTGAATGTTTCTATTTTTTGCAAGCATGCAAATGTACACACTCATTAGGGTGGATGTACTACTACAGTTCTAAAATGGGTGCTAGTACAGAATTTTGTGTTCTGTTCCTGCCTGTCACCTTTGTACTAAGTTATCTACACTGAAAAGTCTTCCATTTTTACCATATGCACAGATTCTAAGGCAATTGGGGAGAGTATGTGTGTTTCATGGTGTCCTGTTCATCTGTCCTTGTTAATCGATACTGCCATAACTTTACTCTATTTGTATGCTATAGGGAAGGAGTGCAGAGATTGTTTGCATTATCCCTTTGAGTCCCAGAGAGGAATCCAAAGAAATTGGATACATCTCTGGGACTCAAAGGGGGAGATGCACTAAAGGTCGATGCTGTGGCAAAATGATTTTGTTGATGTGTTCATAGCACTTTGACATTTCGATGTAGACACACATCTCCATATTCACTAAGATTTAGGGATCAAGGGGAGGGGAGGAGAAGGTCCTCAATTACATACAGGATTGTTGAACTGTTGCCTATGTACAAAGGATGCCCTCCCTCATACATCTCCAGCACTATGACAATCCTGTAGTCTGACAGCATTCTCTCTGCTGCCCCACTTCATCAGTAGGGGAGTGGACACTTTCAGCACCATGAACAGCATCACTCCCTTATCCCTTTGAGTGCCATAGGGATGTGCACTGCTCACCCCTGCTGCGTTCAAAGTGTTAGAAAAGTACACCAAGCACTACACAATTATCCCCTTATCTCTGTATCATATATTATCCATGTTGCTCACTCCCAAGGGAACATGGCTGGAGGTCAGGCAGCGTCCATGGGAATTTGTGGCTACTACTTGCCCCCCAGCCTTGTTCCCTTGCCCACTGGTAGCCATAGAACCCCATGTACACTGCTTGGTCCCCAGACTTGTTCCCTTGCCCACTGGTAGCCACAGATTCCCATGTACACTATTTGACCCTCTCCCGCCTTTTCCCCTTGCCTACTGCTAGCCACAAATCAACATGGGCACTGCATGGGCAAGGGAAGGAGGCTGGGGGTGTGTCAGTCAGTGTATGTGGGCTAACACACACCATTCTGCTACTGGCCAAGTGGGGCACCAGAGAGAATGCTGACAGACTTCAGGGTTATCTACTGCTGTCGATGTGGAAGGGATGCTCTCCTTACACATCACTAGCAGTTCACAACCCTCCCTGCTTGTAACTGGTTGAGGGCTCAGGTAGAAGAAGTTGAGACTGTGAACTCTGACAGCAGAGACTGTTTAGTGAATGTGGTGAAGTACCACATTAACATATCAACACAGCCCCTTAGTACGAAAATGGCTCATCCTGCATTCCCATATGGAAATGAGTCGTAATGCTTAATTTCTATATGGAAATAGCCCATTTGTCGATGTGATGAGTGAAAATTCATAAACCTGTCGGATGGATGACGATGTGGGCAGATGTAGTCAGACTGATGGTGATGCGATGTTGAAGACACTTTAGTGCATACTGTTGATGTGCCTTCGACACTACTCTGACAGGACATAAACATTTTGATCCCTCTTTGACCTTTAGCAAATCTAGGCCAAACAGTTAGTCTTAACAGTGTGTTCAGTGCATGTTTGTACCAATATACACTAAAGCAATCATCATACCTGGGAACTTTTTAAGCCACAGGGAGAGTGCTCATCTGGTGCTTTTTGGGGATATAAAAAATGCAATTTTAGTCACAAAGGGGGTAAGTCTTAATCATGGGTGGGACAGGGTTTAAATGTCACAAAGTGGGTGGGAAGTGGGAGGAACAGGATGGGAAGGAGGAGAGGGGGGAGGGAAGTGGGAGGAACAAGGCGGGAATGAGGAGAAGTGGGCGGGATAGTAGGAGGAACAGGGTGGGAAGGAGGAGAAGTGGGCAGAGTTTTATACGAAACTCCCCACCACCAGACAATCAGCTCCAGGTCTTTAAGTACATCAGCCTCATTAGGCACTAAATAAGAGTGTGCACTATGCCTATGTATACTGGCACACAATTGCTTTTGTGCAAATTATCAAAATGCACCATCCATTTATGCCACCTCTGCAGCAGACATCAAAGAATGACACGTTTGCATCTGATTCCTCTGAGAAATGTCCATATTCTTCAAATCTGATCACCCCTTAGTGTACACAGGGCTGGCGCTAGCATAAGGCGGCTTAGGCAGACGCCTTAGGGCACCGCATCGGAGGGGCGCTGAAATGGGAGATTTTTTTTTTCTCAATTATTTATTTTTTTATACCTGCTGCAAGGCTGATTTAAGCGGCGCCGTCGCTACCAAGTGTTCCCTGTCCCTTGCGCTGTCTCCTGGGCTGGCAGCTTTAATCTGGTTTCATGTGTGAGGCAGGCAGCAGGAGACGGAGTCTACTCACTGCCTTAAACACGATGAGCCAGGGTATGTTGCCAGTGACAGCAGATGTGATGACGTCAGTGCACACACACACCGCATCAGCGCACCACCACCAGCAGCACCCAGAAGATGTGAGAGAGAGAGAGCAATGCAAGTGGGAGCAGGGACAGAGTGCTGCATGCCCACGAGTGAACGAGTGAGTGACACAGCGGTCATAATTATAACTGCATGCAGTGACAGAGCCGCTGGAAGTGGTATGATAGCTGCAGGTAGTGTATTCCCACAGGCCATTCAGACCACTAACACACCTACATACAGGGACAGGCCCAGGACAGCCACTTTAGCTTTGGGGTTGAGAGCATCGGTATCATTCACACATTCAGCCAACCTATCCCCCACTGTGTGGGTAACTGGTGCGGCGAAAGGGACCATGGTAATAGTGCTGTGTGCCGAAAGTAAGGGTGAGTGGCTGAGTTCATTTTCATGCTCAAAGGGTGGGTGGTGACCATTTTTGCACGTGAAATGTCATTTTGTATGGAGCAATGTAAAAGTCAGTGAGGTTGTCATGCACAAATCTATGTTAACTCAAACAGGCCCTGCACGGGAGCCACAACAGTGGAGGAAGCCGAGTCAATATCCCTTCTGAAACTCCTATTTAATCCTCCGCTTATAAAGGGATAGTAATACTTGCAAATTACTAATCCCCATATTGTAGCTTTGTTAAAAAGAAATGTATTGCCCCCAGTGTCATCTCTCAAACCCTTATGGTTTGAGAGATGATAACGCTCAAAGTTCCACCCTCCCTCCCCCTTCCCTGACTGAACACTGACTGCAGGGGAAGCTGTCATACTACAGTCTTATGTGCATCAGGCGGCTCTGCAGCTGAGCAGAGATCACGTTTATAAAAAATAATTCTTTCACTGAAATGGTCTTCCACGTGTGCTTGGTTTGCAAGCACACGTAGAAGGCCGTTTTAGTGAAAGATTTATTTTTTATAAATGCGACCTCGACAATGCTGCAGGGCCACCTGATGCAAGTAGTACCGGATATCCCTGCAGTCAGCATTCAACCAGGGAAGGGGGAACTTTGAGAGCTATCATCTCTCAAACCATAAGGGTTTGAGAGATGACACTGGGGGCAATAAGTTTCTTTTTAACAAAGCTACAATATGGTGATTAGTAATTTGCACGTATTACTATCCCTTTAACATATGTCCCCTGCCCTGCTTCAGGAGGGTACGTGAGCAGCTGTGGTACTAGCTTAACCCTTGCACTGCCAAAACAAATTGTTTTCATTACATACCATCAGTGCATTGCATAACCCTCAGGCACTCATAGGGTTTAGAAAGACTCTGCAGGACACAACAGTGCATTGTTAATGAGATCTGCGACAACTTTCAACACCACATCCAAACGACACAACACAAGACACATATACTTTGTGTCCATTTCCTGCCCTGGCTATGTTGTTCACACTTCCTATAGTCACCCCTCTCAAATTTGCCAACTTCTCATTCACGCCTCATGACTCCTTTTACCACCTGCATCACATGGACATTGCAATTAGTAATAGGGGATGACTTCATATGCCTATTCTGCTCCTTTCCAGACTGTTCCTCCCATTTCCCTCACAAGTCTATTGCTACTAGGTTTTAATGTCAGTTAAGCTCCTCCCCAATCACAATTAAGCCCCACCCCTTTTCACAGTGACTCCATTAATGTATCTTCCCCAAGCAGCACCCCTGGACTCCCCTCTGTGAACTCCACAACATAAACTTCCCAGGTATGGCTTCAGGTGTGTTAGGTGTAGCCTTTGCAGTGTTTCAGACCTTTCTAGCATTCAGGGGGTTAATTGTAGTGTCATCTATTATATGCACTTCTGTCTTCAACATATTCAACATGGCACAGTTTTACCACATTACACTATGATACGTCACTGCCCTATGAAAATATTGTGTGTGTGTGTGTGTGTATGCTCATTGCTTCTATGTTAACTTATTGCATTCTACCAAGATCTCCAATGCATAGCAAAGCAAAGCACTGGAGACCTGTCTACATGTGATTATATCACTCCTGTTAGGCAAAACTCACACCTAACCTTTTCTAATTACTCAATCAATATTCAGTAATTTCCAACTGACCTCATCCTCTCCTACCTGCCCCCAGTCTATCATTTTATTGCCCCTGCCATTTCCATCCCTCCACCTTTTCCCCCATCCCTCCTCTCATGCCATTTTACGTCCATTCCTTCTTCCTATATTCTCTATCATATTGCTACACATAAATACATACTTCTACATACATATATATATATAATGTAAAATGGCATTTAGTCAAGCCAATACCAGCACCCAACACTGTGGCCCTGGAATATGTCAGTAATTACAGTACATATTTAACACACTAAAATATGTCTACCCCCCCCCAGCCTCTTTTTGCACAGGCAACACTGTGTCCCCTTTTGTTTCTGGGCGGGGGGTACGGGATTGTGGCAAGGTTAGGGGGGCGGGGGTGTGTGTGACAGGGGTTTGGGGGGGGAATCAAAATGCACCTTCACCTGTGTAGATAAAAATCCTTGCACCAGCCCTGAGTGTACATGGCGCAGAAAGCAATTTAGATGAGCAAAGAACTTTGTACCTTTGTGCTAAGCAGACACACGGTCCTGTTAACTCCTAGAAACAGTTCATTAGTGCAAAATAGATACTAAACCAGGTTTATACATTCAGCTTACTATGTTTTGTGTCTGTGTAAATATAGCTATGTGCACTGTATTTACTAAGTAACTGTATTTCCTAGTAAGAATGTGTGTATGTGCGTGCGTATGTGTGCATGCGTGTTTAGGGCAATAATAGGACTGTTTGTGTGATGTGAACACATCGTGCACAAATATGATGGGGTAATGTAAGTGACGATGGAGCCCCCACTTGCACTACCATCCCAGTCACATTACATAATGTTTTTCACAAGGACACAGAGACATTGACTGATTTTTCATTTTTAAATATTTATAGATAATAATTATTTACTGAATTAAAATGTAAATATGTATTATCCAAACAAAATTAAAGTGGGACTTCCCTTTTTTTTAATCTGTATCAGGTGGACAACAAGCTGCCATTACAGAACATAAATTTTGTGAAAAGTAAGCCCATCACGAATGAGTCAAACAATGGCTCTCCTTTGGACATATCGTACACCTGTCGTGTTGTTATAAACTACCCCTTTGTGATGCAGAAGGGACAGGCAGTTGTGACATTTGAAGATGAAGAAGGTAAGGAGTGCAGCTTAACCCTTTGTGTGTCAGAAGCATAATAATAATAATAATAATGCATTTGTTTGGCGCAAGCCCCAGAACAATTGGGTATCTACATACCTGGGAACTCTCCAGATTTGCCCAGAAGACCCTGTTTTTTGTAGTGATCTACCTGTCTCTGGGGCAGAGGCTTCTGCTCCTTTCCAGCCTGTTCCTCCCACTTCCCACCCACTTCTCCTCTTTCCCACCCTGTTCTGCCCACTTCCCACCCACTTCGCCTCCTTCCCACCCTGTTCTTCCCACTTCCCACCTACTTCTCTTCCTTTCCATCCTGTTCTTTCCACTTCCCACCCACTTCTCCTCTTTCCCACCCTGTTCTGCCCACTTCCCACCCACTTCGCCTCCTTCCCACCCTGTTCTTCCCACTTCCCACCTACTTCTATTCCTTTCCATCCTGTTCTTTCCACTTCCCACCCACTTCGCCTCCTTCCCACCCTGTTCTTCCCACTTCCCACCTACTTCTATTCCTTTCCATCCTGTTCTTTCCACTTCCCACCCACTTCTCCTCCTTCCCACCCTGTTCTGCCCACTTCCCACCTACTTCTCCTCCTTCCCACCCTGTTCTTCCCACTTCCCACCTACTTCTCTTCCTTTCTATCCTGTTCTTTCCACTTCCCACCTACTTCTCTTCCTTTCCATCCTGTTCTTTCCACTTCCCACCTACTTTTCCTCCTTCCCATCCTGTTCTTTCCACTTCCCACCCACTTCTCCTCCTTCCCACCCTGTTCTTCCCACTTCCCACCTACTTCTCTTCCTTTCCATCCTGTTCTTTCCACTTCCCACCCACTTCTCCTCTTCCCATCCTGTTCTGCCCACTTCCCACCCACTTCTCCTCCTTCCCATCCTGTTCTTTCCACTTCCCACCCACTTCTCCTCCTTCCCACCCTGTTCTTCCCACTTCCCACCCACTTCTCCTCCTTCCCACCCTGTTCTGCCCACTTCCCACCCACTTCTCCTCTTCCCATCCTGTTCTGCCCACGTCCCACCCACTTCTTCTCCTTCCCACCCTATTCTTCCCACTTCTCCTTCTTCCCACCCTGTTCGACCCACTTTCCCCCTACTTTATTACATAGGCCATTAAGCCCCCACCACCATATATCTAGCCCCACCCTTTTGTGACAAAAATCGCTTCCTTTATATCCCTCCATTGGCACCACATGAGTCCCCTCCGAGGGCTGTAGAAGGCAGAGTTCCCAGGTATAGGTATCTATCATCACTGTCTGGGGCTCTTATGCACAAAAGAAAAAGGAACAATTTAGGGGCAAATCGAGTGCATCTTAGGAGGCAAATACATCTCATTAATTTAATTGGGGTTTTTAACCCATTGAGTGCCAGAGAGGTGTGCAATGCATTTCTCTGCAAAGCATTGTGCACCCCTCTGGCACTCAAAGGGTAAACCTCTTAAATACTAGTGATGTATCCAAAGCATTTCAAAGCCTCTCTAGCATTCAAGTGGTTAAAAGACCCAATAGAAAAGGAAGTTTGAAAATGTGTATTTCTCTCCTATGGCGCAGTTGGTATTCACCAGAATTGTTCCTCTTTTACTTTGATCGTAAAGCCCTTTATCAGCTTATAATATGCTTCCTACATCATCAGGGCCAGATTTACATCCCAGGCTCCCCTAGGAGTCCTTAGCTGTGCCAATGGCCACACCCCCACTCCTCACATGACCCCACCCCCATATACCATCCCCTAGTTTTTTTGGCACAGAAAAAACCCTTGGCCTTTAACAAATAACGAAAAAGAATTTAAGTCCTTGGTTGTTAGAGAAATCTCCTGTAAAGCGGTATAAACCTGGTGCAGAGACATCAAGATTGCTCTGGCCAATTCAAGATATGGGTGTGGCCAGCACAGCTCAGGTGCCACTAAAACGTAGAGCTCTAAGCATTTGCCTTCTCTGCCTACTGGAAATCCACCCTCTGCATTATTATAATTGTAATATACTGAGACTAACTGGAACAGTTCTGGGGCAAATCAGCTACACAACAGGGAACTAATAACAAGTCCCTTCATTTTAACCCTTTGAGTGCCAGAAAGGTGTCCAACACATTATGTTGCAATGCATTAGATACCTCTCTGCTACTCAAAGGGTTAAACATCAAAAAACCATGCCTCCAAACAAAAATATAGTAACCGCCAACACGGAACACAAAGAGAACCCACATACCTTACCATAACTTTAACCCATTGTGTGCCTCCAACCTCCATTCATCCCCTCAGTCAGTCAGTATTTGCACCTGTGTCTTTAACTTCTGCGTCAATATCTGCAAAGACACAGGCTTGCAGACTGACTGACTGACTGAGGGGATGAACGGAGGTCGGAGGCACACAAAGGGTTAAATCTATGGTAAGGTATGTGGGTTCTCTGTGTGTGCCATGTAGGTTAAATTTAGCGGCCCTAATGGATGCGAGTTCAAGCAACATTTAAGGAGGTGACATGAGAATCTTGCTCTTTTGATCCAGGGCGAGATTCTCATGTCTCCCTTTTCATCATGGCGACAAGCTTAATGTTCCGTTTACTTGAACACTGTTTTGTCTGAACCTTTTGAGCCTAGGCTTTGTGCCCAGGTTTTCACCCACACACACACTCAGTTGCTTCCCCTTGTTAGTGTTTCCTCCTTATCCCAGCCATAAGCCTCAACCACAAATACAATCAGTCCTGGATGTCATGTTCATGAAGGCAGAGTCCTATGGTACTGCTAGCAAGTGTTCACCTCCAAGGACATGAAATCCAAAAATTAGTGAAGGTGTTATCTCTTGAGGAGAGCTACAAGAGCAAATTTCATAGGGGCCATTACGATTTTCTGGCATTAGTATGGTAAGTAGGGATTATTATTATTAAGAGACATTCATTTTTATTTACGCCACATCAAAAGCGTCAAGCTGTAAAAACAGAAATTATTTGATCAGGAACTGAAGAGACATCTAAAATCCTGATCTGCTGCAATGTAATCAGTGAATTGACTATTTCCAGTGGTGTCTTCTGCGTAATTTTATTGGCTCATTATCAGCTCTTCCTGATCAGAGATTTGACTCCAATGTAATCCACACTTATGTTAAGAATGTTTAACCTTTGCAAATCATTTCAGTTTTTTTTCATTACAGTTGCTGAAAAGATTATTAATAAAAATAAACATAAGCTCAACGTTAGCTCAACCATGGTAGAAGTGAAAGCTAACCCTGTTCATCTGCAAAGGACCATTACATTTGAGGTAAAATGACAGTGAATATTTTCAAATTATTTCTATAAAAAAAATTTGCTACATAGTTACATGCTAACAAAAGTATTCACTATGCTAGAAGAAGCAGGTGGAAGGAAGAGATTTTCCACTGTCTACCTACCCATAGACTGTTGGATACCCTAGCATTCTTCTACTGATAGTCACAGACCCAAACATTGACACACGAGCCTAGTATCACTGTTAGTCACAGACTAACACAAATATATTGTATTATACATCTGCCTTCTTCATATGTTTGCTATCCTTCACCCAAGCCTTGTTCCACTCTCCAGTTGGTAGTCACAGAACCACACATGCACTATGTGCCAACCCAGTCACGTTTCAGTGTCCCACTGGTAGTCACAGAACCACTCATACACTGTCAGACACTCCAGCCTTGTTCTACTGTTCTATTGGTAGTCACAGAATCACACATACACTGTGTACCACCCCAGCATTCTTCCAGTGTCCCACTGGTAGTCATAGAACCATACATACGCTGTTTGACACCAGCCTTGTTCCACTGTCCTCGAGTAGTTACAGAACCACAGATACACTGACATTCCAGCCTTGTTCCACTGGTAGTCACAGAACCACACACAAAGAGAAGACAATAGAAAAAATTAGTGATCTGGTGCAACCTGTGCTGTATTTTGGGTAACAAAAATTGTAGACTATACAATGTACCGGGCAAAAAAAATGTCAATCATGGAGCACTGTGTAGCACCAGAGAGCTCTCTGTGTGTTACTGCTCAACACGGTGATGCCGCAGCCATGCTCTCCTATGAATGGAGAGCAGAACAAAAGTGCTTGACAAGAACCTCATATGATAAGGACTCCCTTTGTTTATAGAATCAGTTGGCTGCTATTTATACTCATTGGAAATTAGCTGTTAAATTAGAAAAACCATTGAGTGAAAAAATGGTATAATTCGATGTGCCTAAATATCAATCACTATGACATGATGAGCCCTGCATACTGGTAATTTCACTGCGAATAGGGAGAGCCCTCTGACTCCACAAATTCTTTTTCAAATGGCTTCTTCAGAGGACATCAGAATTATCTGCAAGATTGAAGATTCATGGATACAGAAATCAGTATAAAGTACAATGAAAGAGCTAAAAACACTCCACATGACACACTTGTGATACCTAAAGAGAAAAAAAAATTAGAAAATGAACCAATTTGTTCAATTTGAAAATAAGGACGCAATATGAGTGCAATATGGGTGTAATATGGGTACAATTAGGATGCAATATGGGTGCAATATGAGTGCAATATGGATTCAATACGGGTGCAATAAGGACGCAATATAGATGCAATATCAGTGCAATATGGGCGCAATAAGGATGCAATATGGGTGCAATACGGGTTCAATATGGGTGCAATATGAGTTCAATAAGGACACAATATGGATGCAATAAGGACGCAATATAGGTGCAATATGAGTGCAATATGGGTGCAATAACGATGCAATATGGGTGCAATATGGGCAATGGTGCAATATGGGTGCAATAAGGATGCCAAATGGGTGCAATATGAGTGCAATATGGGTGCAATATGAGTGCAATAAGGACGCAATATGGCTGCAATATGGGTGCAGTATGGCTGCAATATGAGTGCAATATGGGTGCAATAAGGACGCAATATGGGTGCAATATGGATGCAATATGAGTGCAATATGGGTGCAATAAGGACGCAACATGGGTGTAATAAGTGCAATATGTGCAATATGGGTGCAATATGAGTGCAATATAAGTGCAATTAGTGCTATATGTGCAATATGGGAAATATGAGTGCAATATGAGTGCAATATGAGTGCAATAAGGACGCAATATGGCTGCAATATGGATGCAATATGGGTGCAATATGTGCAATATGGGTGCAATATGGGTGCAATATGAGTGCAAGTAGTGCAATATGTGCAATATGGGAAATATGAGTGCAATATGAGTGCAATAAGGACGCAATATGGCTGCAATATGGGTGCAATAAGGACGCAACATGGGTGCAATAAGTGCAATATGGGTGCAATATGAGTGCAATTAGTGCAATATGTGCAATATGGGAAATATGTGTGCAATATGAGTGCAATAAGGACGCAATATGGCTGCAATATGGATGCAATATGAGTGCAATATGGGTGCAATAAGGACGCAATATGGGTGCAATATGTGCAATATGGGTGCAATAAGGACACAATATGGGTGCAATATTGGTGCAAAATGAGTGCAAAATGGGTGTAATATAAGTGCAATATGGGTGCAATAAGGACGCAATATGGCTTCAGTATGAGTGCAATATGGGTGCAATATGAGTGCAATATAGGTGCAACACCCATATTGCATCCTTATTGCACCCATATTGCAATCATTGCATCCATATTGAGTCCATATTGCATCCATATTGCACCTATATTGTGTCCTTATTGCACCCAATGTGCCACACTTTAACGGTGATTGCGCCATTCGGAATGACCAGATATGTACAATTTGCGACTCTTTAAGGCGCGACATGGTGAATGCGTCATTGGGAATGACGCGGGCAAACAAATGCAACACTTTAAGATGCAACATTTTAAGTGCGCCAATTCAAAAGTAAACTCTCTGTCCCCTTCCCCTTCATGTCTCTCTCTCTCTCTCTCCCCCCTTCTCCATCATGTGTCTCTCTCTCTCTCCCCCCTTCTCCATCATATGTCTCTCTCTCCCCCTTCTCCATCATGTGTCTCTCTCCCCCCTTCTCCATCATGTGTCTCTCTCCTCCCTTCTCCATCACGTGTCTCTCTCCCCCCTTCTCCATAATGTCTCTCTCTCCTCCTTCTCCATCATATGTCTCTCTCTCCCCCTTCTCCATCATGTGTCTCTCTCCCCCCTTCTCCATCATGTGTCTCTCTCTCCCCCCTTCTCCATCATGTGTGTGTCTCTCTCCCCCCTTCTCCATCACGTGTCTCTCTCCCCCCTTCTCCATAATGTCTCTCTCTCTCCTCCTTCTCCATCACGTGTCTCTCTCCCCCCTTCTCCATAATGACGTCCGCGCACCTGCACTGTCAGTCCCAGCCGGAGCCGAATGGCTCCTAGCAGTGCCTCCTAGACCCGGCTGGGACTGACAGCTCAGGCGTGCAGACATCATTCTGACAAGATGTCCTCGCTCTGTGCTACTGACAGTTGGGGAATAAAGCATATATCTATTAAATCAGGTAATAATTCTGGCGACTAGCGCTACTAAGCAGCTAGTCGCCAGAAGGGGACTTAGTTAAGCTAAACATTTTGTGACATGGTAGTTCCGCTTTAAATACATCTCATTGTGCCAGTAACTTTGATCCCGTAGCATGCTTGTAATTAGGGTTGCCACCCAGTAAAAAATTGTCTTCTTTCCAATGTTAAGTCTATAGAGGGAATGCCTAGGCTGGTATTTTTTTGAAGAAAAGGTGGCAACCCTACTTGTAATTAATATGCAAGTATTATTATTAATTATTAAGAATCTTTATTTATATAGCGCCAACAAATTCCGCAGTGCTTTACAGGAGGGAATAGACATACAGAGGTATTAAATAGTACAATCAAATGTGGAGAACAGAAGGATCAGAGGGCCCAGCTCGTGAGAACTTACAGTCCTGAAAAACTAATGAATAAAAGAAGTGTCTACGGTGAAAAGTGAAAAATAAAACTGATCTACACAAGTAAAAGAAAAACAATGGTTGCTGAGAGTGTATCACATAATATGAGTCATATTTATTAAAAAATAAAATAAAATGAAAGCAGAGATATCCAAAAGACAATCATGTGTGGATACAGTACGCAGCTCCCTTGCCTCTGACCTACATGTAATAAAGCAACAAGCTAAACCAATACATGAATGGATGTTTGTCTCAGTACTGTGTGTCTATGACGGAATTATTGGGTAGGAACTATACCCTCAGCAATGGGTTTTGCAGAAGGTGGCAAGAGAAAAAAAAATCCTATATAATTCGCTAAATCGTGCGTAACGCCGCAGTCATGCGCAGTAGAGACTGAGCTGGTAAAGAGCCAGCTCTGTATCAGCTATGGTGCAGGCAGTCTCCACTGCGCATGACTGCTCCGCGACCGACTGGCAGTGGCACTGTGTCCCGTGTAATGGGCTCTTCAACTATTTAATACCTTAATGAATACACTAATGAAAGCACATTATAGAGACAAATGTAATCTAAAAGGATACGATGAGGGTTCATGAATACTCAGTATTAGCAAGATACGGGGGCTGTGCAACGCAGCAGAGACCCGGGAAGGTACTGGTACTGAATCTACTGCAAACACAGTGGGCAAAATTATGGTATCAAAAATGGTGTGACAAAAATAACAAGCTGATGAGTAATCATGTAAACTAGTAAAGACATAATATGGGGACAATTAAGTAGCGGCAACTGTGCTGCTGTGCAACTGAGACAAACGGAGGTAACTTAGATGAAGCATGTCTAAGGCCATGTATGGTCATTTTAGAAATGTTATGTTTCTCTTCAATTTAATGAAATGTACTAATAGGATCAGAGAAAAGTGGTAGAAAATGAGCGGTGTGGGCAGATTCACACATTTGTTCTAATGAGTTTTGATTTTTTTTGTTTAATTTCTCTTACTTGCTTTAGGTTAACATGAATATTTCAAACAGAAAAATGTATGTTCACAACCTCCCCCTCAACCTTCCCGAAGAGACCCTGAAAGACAAACTGGAGCTGACGTTCTACAAGTCAGCCATCGGAGGAGGAGAAGTCCAGAGCATTGAGTGTGATAGGAGCAGTAATTCTGCTTGTATTACATTTCTTCAGAATGGAGGTAGGCACAGTATTTTCTGTTAAAGGGACAGTAATGTCCCACAAAAATATTTTTTTGCTTTGTACATTAAAGAAAAATAAATGATGTGCAGCAAATCCTATCTCTCAAACCTTTGCGGTTTGAGAGATATTCACAGCTAAAGTTCTCTCTCTCCTGATGTCAGTTGTAAAGCTGACAGCAGGAGATCCATGTCGGCCGACATGAGGAGGCTCTTCAGCAGAGCCAAAATTGCGTTATTTAAAAATAAATACTTCTTTGGAACGGTCTAAAAAAGTGTGCTTGCAAACCAAGCACAATTTGTAGAGAGTTCCAATTAAGTATTTATTTTAAAATCACGCTATTGCAGCTCTGCTGATGAGCCGCCTATCGGTCCCCAGGCTGAGAATTCCCGCTATCAGCTTACAGCTGATGTCCGGAGAAGGGGAGGGAGGGGGGAACTTTAGGACCGAATATCTCTCAAACCTTAAGGTTTGAGAGATGGGATTTGCAGCACATAATTTATTTTTTTAAATCTAGAAAACAAAAAAACATTTTTATGGGACATTAATGTCCCTTTAAAGAAGAACAAACACTACCTAACCATGCTATGACCTCCATGGGCTGATGGAAGATGTTATCTCTTGAACCAAGGCACATGGGCAAAAATTATAGGTGTCATTAGGATTTATGGCTGCTGTAATGCAACTGAGAGGTTATACGTTGTTAGCGTTACTGTATTGGAAGGCTTATGCCCTCTCTGGTATTCAAAAGGTTAAGAATATTTTATTAATGAAACATATTTATATTTTCCATGGCACTGAAAGGTTACAGAGCACATTGAGGGGACTATGCCTTTGGAATATTTTTCTCCCTAACAGGAAGTCTAGCTAGACAAGTGTCACTCATACCAAAGTCACGTATATCTATTTACTGTTTGGTTTTTTTTTGTTTTTTTTTTTTTCTTTAAACTCCTCAGCAGCCTTCCTTTAACTGAACAGGGACATTTTACTGCCTTGAAAATGTTTATGAAATCCTTTAGAGCCATGTGTGGCATTGCTTAGATTTGTGGTTCTCAAACTGGAACCTGGGTGGACAGTGGAACAAGACAGATATCAGGCAGTGTATGCATATTTCTGTGCCTGACAATGGAAGAGTGAAACGAGATTGTTTTTCAGGGTGTGTGGTTCTGTGACTAACAGAGGAGGCTGTTGAAGTAGTTAGTATATGTTTGCTTCTGTGACTACCAGCGGACTGTGGAACAAGACTGGATGTCAGTCAGTGTATGTATGGTTCTGTGACTGGCAGTAGATGAGAGGAGCAAGGCTAGATGTCAGTCAGTGTATGTATGGTTCCGTGACTGACAGCAGATGAGAGGAGCAAGGCTAGATGTCAGACAGTGTATGTGTGGTTCTGTGACTGACAGTAGATGAGAGGAGCAAGGCTAGATGTCAGGCAGTGTACGTGTGGTTCTGTGACTGACAGTAGATGAGAGGAGCAAGGCTAGATGTCAGGCAGTGTATGTGTGGTTCTGTGACTGACAGTAGATGAGAGGAGCAAGGCTAGATGTCAGGCAGTGTATGTGTGGTTCTGTGACTGACAGTAGATGAGAGGAGCAAGGCTAGATGTCAGGCAGTGTATGTGTGGTTCTGTGACTGACAGTAGATGAGAGGAGCAAGGCTAGATGTCAGGCAGTGTATGTGTGGTTCTGTGACTGACAGTAGATGAGAGGAGCAAGGCTAGATGTCAGGCAGTGTATGTGTGGTTCTGTGACTGACAGTAGATGAAAGGAGCAAGGCTAGATGTCAGGCAGTGTATGTGTAGTTCTGTGACTGACAGTAGATGAGAGGAGCAAGGCTAGATGTCAGGCAGTGTATGTGTGGTTCTGTGACTGACAGTAGATGAGAGGAGCAAGGCTAGATGTCAGGCAGTGTATGTGTGGTTCTGTGACTGACAGTAGATGAGAGGAGCAAGGCTAGATGTCAGGCAGTGTATGCGTGGTTCTATGACTGGCAGTAGATGAGAAGAGGAAGGCTAGATGTCAGTCAGTGTATGTATGGTTCTGTGACTGACAGTAGATGAGAGGAGCAAGGCTAGATGTCAGGCAGTGTATGTGTGGTTCTGTGACTGACAGTAGATGAAAGGAGCAAGGCTAGATGTCAGGCAGTGTATGTGTAGTTCTGTGACTGACAGTAGATGAGAGGAGCAAGGCTAGATGTCAGGCAGTGTATGTGTGGTTCTGTGACTGACAGTAGATGAGAGGAGCAAGGCTAGATGTCAGTCAGTGTATGTGTGGTTCTGTGACTGGCAGTAGGTGAGAGGAGCAAGGCTAGATGTCAGGCAGTGTATGTGTGGTTCTGTGACTGACAGTAGATGAGAGGAGCAAGGCTAGATGTCAGTCAGTGTATGTGTGGTTCTGTGACTGGCAGTAGGTGAGAGGAGCAAGGCTAGATGTCAGGCAGTGTATGTGTGGTTCTGTGACTGACAGTAGATGAGAGGGGCAAGGCTAGATGTCAGACAGTGTATGTGTGGTTCTGTGACTGGCAGTAGGTGAGAGGAGCAAGGCTAGATGTCAGGCAGTGTATGTGTGGTTCTATGACTGACAGTAGATGAGTGGAGCAAGGCTAGATGTCAGACAGTGTATGTGGGGTTCTTTGACTGGCAGTAGATGAGAGGAGCAAGGCTAGATGTCAGGCAGTGTATGTGTGGTTCTGTGACTGACAGTAGATGAAAGGAGAAAGGCTAGATGTCAGGCAGTGTATGTGTAGTTCTGTGACTGACAGTAGATGAGAGGAGCAAGGCTAGATGTCAGGCAGTGTATGTGTGGTTCTGTGACTGACAGTACATGAGAGGAGCAAGGCTAGATGTCAGTCAGTGTATGTGTGGTTCTGTGACTGGCAGTAGGTGAGAGGAGCAAGGCTAGATGTCAGGCAGTGTATGTGTGGTTCTGTGACTGACAGTAGATGAGAGGAGCAAGGCTAGATGTCAGTCAGTGTATGTGTGGTTCTGTGACTGGCAGTAGGTGAGAGGAGCAAGGCTAGATGTCAGGCAGTGTATGTGTGGTTCTGTGACTGACAGTAGATGAGAGGAGCAAGGCTAGATGTCAGACAGTGTATCTGTGGTTCTGTGACTGGCAGTAGGTGAGAGGAGCAAGGCTAGATGTCAGGCAGTGTATGTGTGGTTCTATGACTGACAGTAGATGAGTGGAGCAAGGCTAGATGTCAGACAGTGTATGTGGGGTTCTTTGACTGGCAGTAGATGAGAGGAGCAAGGCTAGATGTCAGTCAGTGTATGTATGGTTCTGTGACTGGCAGTAGATGAGAGGAGCAAGGCTAGATGTCAGTCAGTGTATGTATGGTTCTGTGACTGACAGTAGATGAGAGGAGCAAGGCTAGATGTCAGGCAGTGTATGTATGGTTCTGTGACTGACAGTAGATGAGAGGAGCAAGGCTAGATGTCAGGCAGTATATGCGTGGTTCTGTGACTGACAGTAGATGAGAGGAGCAAGGCTAGATGTCAGGCAGTGTATGTGTGGTTCTGTGACTGACAGTAGATGAGAGGAGCAAGGCTAGATGCCGGGCAGTGTATGCGTGGTTCTGTGACTGGTAGTAGATGAGAGGAGCAAGGCTAGATGTCAGGCAGTGTATGTGTGGTTCTGTGACTGACAGTAGATGAGAGGAGCAAGGCTAGATGTCAGACAGTGTATGTGTGGTTCTGTGACTGGCAGTAGATGAGAAGAGGAAGGCTAGATGTCAGACAGTGTATGTGTGGTTCTGTGACTGACAGTAGATGAGAGGAACAAGGCTAGATGTCAGTCAGTGTATGTGGGGTTCTGTGACTGGCAGTAGATGAGAGGAGCAAGGCTAGATGTCAGTCAGTGTATGCGTGGTTCTGTGACTGACAGTAGATGAGAGGAACAAGGCTAGATGTCAGTCAGTGTATGCGTGGTTCTGTGACTGACAGTAGATGAGAGGAACAAGGCTAGATGTCAGGAAGTGTATGTGTGGTTCTGTGACTGACAGTAGATGAGAGGAGCAAGGCTAGATGTCAGTCAGTGTATGCGTGGTTCTGTGACTGACAGTAGATGAGAGGAACAAGGCAAGATGTCAGACAGTGTATGTGTGGTTCTATGACTGACAGTAGATGAGAGGAGCAAGGCTAGATGTCAGTCAGTGTATGCGTGGTTCTGTGACTGACAGTAGATGAGAGGAACAAGGCAAGATGTCAGACAGTGTATGTGTGGTTCTATGACTGACAGTAGATGAGAGGAGCAAGGCTAGATGTCAGACAGTGTATGTGTGGTTCTATGACTGACAGTAGATGAGAGGAGCAAGGCTAGATGTCAGGCAGTGTATGTGTGGTTCTATGACTGGCAGTAGATGAGAGGAACAAGGCTAGATGTCAGTCAGTGTATGTATGGTTCTGTGACTGACAGTAGATGAGAGGAGCAAGGCTAGATGTCAGACAGTGTATGTGTGGTTCTGTGACTGGCAGTAGGTGAGAGGAGCAAGGCTAGATGTCAGACAGTGTATGTGTGGTTCTGTGACTGACAGTAGATGAGAGGAGCAAGGCTAGATGTCAGGCAGTGTATGCGTGGTTCTGTGACTGGCAGTAGGTGAGAGGAGCAAGGCTAGATGTCAGGCAGTGTATGTGTGGTTCTGTGACTGACAGTAGATGAGAGGAGCAAGGCTAGATGTCAGGCAGTGTATGTGTGGTTCTGTGACTGACAGTAGATGAGAGGAGCAAGGCTAGATGTCAGTCAGTGTATGTGTGGTTCTGTGACTGGCAGTAGGTGAGAGGAGCAAGGCTAGATGTCAGTCAGTGTATGCGTGGTTCTGTGACTGACAGTAGATGAGAGGAACAAGGCTAGATGTCAGGCAGTGTATGTGTGGTTCTGTGACTGACAGTAGATGAGAGGAGCAAGGCTAGATGTCAGTCAGTGTATGCGTGGTTCTGTGACTGACAGTAGATGAGAGGAACAAGGCAAGATGTCAGACAGTGTATGCGTGGTTCTATGACTGACAGTAGATGAGAGGAGCAAGGCTAGATGTCAGGCAGTGTATGTGTGGTTCTGTGACTGACAGTAGATGAGAGGAGCAAGGCTAGATGTCAGGCAGTGTATGTGTGGTTCTGTGACTGACAGTAGATGAGAGGAGCAAGGCTAGATGCCGGGCAGTGTATGCGTGGTTCTGTGACTGGTAGTAGATGAGAGGAGCAAGGCTAGATGTCAGGCAGTGTATGTGTGGTTCTGTGACTGACAGTAGATGAAAGGAGCAAGGCTAGATGTCAGGCAGTGTATGTGTAGTTCTGTGACTGACAGTAGATGAGAGGAGCAAGGCTAGATGTCAGGCAGTGTATGTGTGGTTCTGTGACTGACAGTAGATGAGAGGAGCAAGGCTAGATGTCAGTCAGTGTATGTGTGGTTCTGTGACTGGCAGTAGGTGAGAGGAGCAAGGCTAGATGTCAGGCAGTGTATGTGTGGTTCTGTGACTGACAGTAGATGAGAGGAGCAAGGCTAGATGTCAGTCAGTGTATGTGTGGTTCTGTGACTGGCAGTAGGTGAGAGGAGCAAGGCTAGATGTCAGGCAGTGTATGTGTGGTTCTGTGACTGACAGTAGATGAGAGGAGCAAGGCTAGATGTCAGACAGTGTATGTATGGTTCTATGACTGACAGTAGATGAGTGGAGCAAGGCTAGATGTCAGACAGTGTATGTGGGGTTCTTTGACTGGCAGTAGATGAGAGGAGCTAGGCTAGATGTCAGGCAGTGTATGTGTGGTTCTGTGACTGACAGTAGATGAAAGGAGAAAGGCTAGATGTCAGGCAGTGTATGTGTAGTTCTGTGACTGACAGTAGATGAGAGGAGCAAGGCTAGATGTCAGGCAGTGTATGTGTGGTTCTGTGACTGACAGTACATGAGAGGAGCAAGGCTAGATGTCAGTCAGTGTATGTGTGGTTCTGTGACTGGCAGTAGGTGAGAGGAGCAAGGCTAGATGTCAGGCAGTGTATGTGTGGTTCTGTGACTGACAGTAGATGAGAGGAGCAAGGCTAGATGTCAGTCAGTGTATGTGTGGTTCTGTGACTGGCAGTAGGTGAGAGGAGCAAGGCTAGATGTCAGGCAGTGTATGTGTGGTTCTGTGACTGACAGTAGATGAGAGGAGCAAGGCTAGATGTCAGACAGTGTATCTGTGGTTCTGTGACTGGCAGTAGGTGAGAGGAGCAAGGCTAGATGTCAGGCAGTGTATGTGTGGTTCTATGACTGACAGTAGATGAGTGGAGCAAGGCTAGATGTCAGACAGTGTATGTGGGGTTCTTTGACTGGCAGTAGATGAGAGGAGCAAGGCTAGATGTCAGTCAGTGTATGTATGGTTCTGTGACTGGCAGTAGATGAGAGGAGCAAGGCTAGATGTCAGTCAGTGTATGTATGGTTCTGTGACTGACAGTAGATGAGAGGAGCAAGGCTAGATGTCAGGCAGTGTATGTATGGTTCTGTGACTGACAGTAGATGAGAGGAGCAAGGCTAGATGTCAGGCAGTATATGCGTGGTTCTGTGACTGACAGTAGATGAGAGGAGCAAGGCTAGATGTCAGGCAGTGTATGTGTGGTTCTGTGACTGACAGTAGATGAGAGGAGCAAGGCTAGATGCCGGGCAGTGTATGCGTGGTTCTGTGACTGGTAGTAGATGAGAGGAGCAAGGCTAGATGTCAGGCAGTGTATGTGTGGTTCTGTGACTGACAGTAGATGAGAGGAGCAAGGCTAGATGTCAGACAGTGTATGTGTGGTTCTGTGACTGGCAGTAGATGAGAAGAGGAAGGCTAGATGTCAGACAGTGTATGTGTGGTTCTGTGACTGACAGTAGATGAGAGGAACAAGGCTAGATGTCAGTCAGTGTATGTGGGGTTCTGTGACTGGCAGTAGATGAGAGGAGCAAGGCTAGATGTCAGTCAGTGTATGCGTGGTTCTGTGACTGACAGTAGATGAGAGGAACAAGGCTAGATGTCAGTCAGTGTATGCGTGGTTCTGTGACTGACAGTAGATGAGAGGAACAAGGCTGGATGTCAGGAAGTGTATGTGTGGTTCTGTGACTGACAGTAGATGAGAGGAGCAAGGCTAGATGTCAGTCAGTGTATGCGTGGTTCTGTGACTGACAGTAGATGAGAGGAACAAGGCAAGATGTCAGACAGTGTATGTGTGGTTCTATGACTGACAGTAGATGAGAGGAGCAAGGCTAGATGTCAGTCAGTGTATGCGTGGTTCTGTGACTGACAGTAGATGAGAGGAACAAGGCAAGATGTCAGACAGTGTATGTGTGGTTCTATGACTGACAGTAGATGAGAGGAGCAAGGCTAGATGTCAGACAGTGTATGTGTGGTTCTATGACTGACAGTAGATGAGAGGAGCAAGGCTAGATGTCAGGCAGTGTATGTGTGGTTTTATGACTGGCAGTAGATGAGAGGAACAAGGCTAGATGTCAGTCAGTGTATGTATGGTTCTGTGACTGGCAGTAGATGAGAGGAGCAAGGCTAGATGTCAGACAGTGTATGTATGGTTCTATGACTGACAGTAGATGAGTGGAGCAAGGCTAGATGTCAGACAGTGTATGTGGGGTTCTTTGACTGGCAGTAGATGAGAGGAGCAAGGCTAGATGTCAGACAGTGTATGTGTGGTTCTGTGACTGACAGTAGATGAGAGGAGCAAGGCTAGATGTCAGACAGTGTATGTGTGGTTCTGTGACTGGCAGTAGGTGAGAGGAGCAAGGCTAGATGTCAGACAGTGTATGTGTGGTTCTGTGACTGACAGTAGATGAGAGGAGCAAGGCTAGATGTCAGGCAGTGTATGCGTGGTTCTGTGACTGGCAGTAGGTGAGAGGAGCAAGGCTAGATGTCAGGCAGTGTATGTGTGGTTCTGTGACTGACAGTAGATGAGAGGAGCAAGGCTAGATGTCAGTCAGTGTATGTGTGGTTCTGTGACTGGCAGTAGGTGAGAGGAGCAAGGCTAGATGTCAGGCAGTGTATGTGTGGTTCTGTGACTGACAGTAGATGAGAGGAGCAAGGCTAGATGTCAGTCAGTGTATGTGTGGTTCTGTGACTGGCAGTAGGTGAGAGGAGCAAGGCTAGATGTCAGGCAGTGTTTGTGTGGTTCTGTGACTGACAGTAGATGAGAGGAGCAAGGCTAGATGTCAGACACTGTATGTGTGGTTCTGTGACTGGCAGTAGGTGAGAGGAGCAAGGCTAGATGTCAGGCAGTGTATGTGTGGTTCTATGACTGACAGTAGATGAGTGGAGCAAGGCTAGATGTCAGACAGTGTATGTGGGGTTCTTTGACTGGCAGTAGATGAGAGGAGCAAGGCTAGATGTCAGTCAGTGTATGTATGGTTCTGTGACTGACAGTAGATGAGAGGAGCAAGGCTAGATGTCAGGCAGTGTATGTGTGGTTCTGTGACTGACAGTAGATGAGAGGAGCAAGGCTAGATGCCGGGCAGTGTATGTGTGGTTCTGTGACTGACAGTAGATGAGAGGAGCAAGGCTAGATGTCAGACAGTGTATGTGTGGTTCTGTGACTGACAGTAGATGAGAGGAGCAAGGCTAGATGTCAGACAGTGTATGTGTGGTTCTGTGACTGGCAGTAGATGAGAAGAGGAAGGCTAGATGTCAGACAGTGTATGTGTGGTTCTGTGACTGACAGTAGATGAGAGGAACAAGGCTAGATGTCAGGCAGTGTATGTGTGGTTCTGTGACTGGCAGTAGATGAGAGGAGCAAGGCTAGATGTCAGTCAGTGTATGCGTGGTTCTGTGACTGACAGTAGATGAGAGGAACAAGGCTAGATGTCAGTCAGTGTATGCGTGGTTCTGTGACTGACAGTAGATGAGAGGAACAAGGCTAGATGTCAGGCAGTGTATGTGTGGTTCTGTGACTGACAGTAGATGAGAGGAGCAAGGCTAGATGTCAGTCAGTGTATGCGTGGTTCTGTGACTGACAGTAGATGAGAGGAACAAGGCAAGATGTCAGACAGTGTATGCGTGGTTCTATGACTGACAGTAGATGAGAGGAGCAAGGCTAGATGTCAGTCAGTGTATGCGTGGTTCTGTGACTGACAGTAGATGAGAGGAACAAGGCAAGATGTCAGACAGTGTATGTGTGGTTCTATGACTGACAGTAGATGAGAGGAGCAAGGCTAGATGTCAGACAGTGTATGTGTGGTTCTATGACTGACAGTAGATGAGAGGAGCAAGGCTAGATGTCAGGCAGTGTATGTGTGGTTCTATGACTGGCAGTAGATGAGAGGAACAAGGCTAGATGTCAGTCAGTGTATGTATGGTTCTGTGACTGACAGTAGATGAGAGGAGCAAGGCTAGATGTCAGACAGTGTATGTGTGGTTCTGTGACTGACAGTAGATGAGAGGAGCAAGGCTAGATGTCAGTCAGTGTATGCGTGGTTCTGTGACTGGCAGTAGGTGAGAGGAGCAAGGCTAGATATCAGGCAGTGTATGTGTGGTTCTGTGACTGACAGTAGATGAGAGGAGCAAGGCTAGATGTCAGTCAGTGTATGTGTGGTTCTGTGACTGGCAGTAGGTGAGAGGAGCAAGGCTAGATGTCAGGCAGTGTATGTGTGGTTCTGTGACTCGCAGTAGGTGAGAGGAGCAAGGCTAGATGTCAGGCAGTGTATGTGTGGTTCTGTGACTGGCAGTAGGTGAGAGGAGCAAGGCTAGATGTCAGGCAGTGTATGTGTGGTTATGTGACTGACAGTAGATGAGAGGAGCAAGGCTAGATGTCAGACAGTGTATGTGTGGTTCTGTGACTGGCAGTAGGTGAGAGGAGCAAGGCTAGATGTCAGGCAGTGTATGTGTGGTTCTATGACTGACAGTAGATGAGTGGAGCAAGGCTAGATGTCAGGCAGTGTATGTGGGGTTCTTTGACTGGCAGTAGATGAGAGGAGCAAGGCTAGATGTCAGTCAGTGTATGTATGGTTCTGTGACTGAAAGTAGATGAGAGGAGCAAGGCTAGATGTCAGGCAGTGTATGTGTGGTTCTGTGACTGACAGTAGATGAGAGGAGCAAGGCTAGATGCCGGGCAGTGTATGTGTGGTTCTGTGACTGACAGTAGATGAGAGGAGCAAGGCTAGATGTCAGACAGTGTATGTGTGGTTCTGTGACTGGCAGTAGATGAGAAGAGGAAGGCTGGATGTCAGACAGTGTATGTGTGGTTCTGTGACTGACAGTAGATGAGAGGAACAAGGCTAGATGTCAGTCAGTGTATGTGTGGTTCTGTGACTGACAGTAGATGAGAGGAGCAAGGCTAGATGTCACTCAGTGTATGCGTGGTTCTGTGACTGACAGTAGATGAGAGGAACAAGGCTAGATGCCGGGCAGTGTATGTGTGGTTCTGTGACTGACAGTAGGTGAGAGGAGCAAGGCTAGATGTCAGTCAGTGTATGTGTGGTTCTGTGACTGGCAGTAGATGAGAGGAGCAAGGCTAGATGTCAGTCAGTGTATGCGTGGTTCTGTGACTGACAGTAGATGAGAGGAACAAGGCTAGATGTCAGGCAGTGTATGTGTGGTTCTGTGACTGACAGTAGATGAGAGGAGCAAGGCTAGATGTCAGTCAGTGTATGCGTGGTTCTGTGACTGACAGTAGATGAGAGGAACAAGGCAAGATGTCAGACAGTGTATGTGTGGTTCTATGACTGACAGTAGATGAGAGGAGCAAGGCTAGATGTCAGTCAGTGTATGCGTGGTTCTGTGACTGACAGTAGATGAGAGGAACAAGGCAAGATGTCAGACAGTGTATGTGTGGTTCTATGACTGACAGTAGATGAGAGGAGCAAGGCTAGATGTCAGACAGTGTATGTGTGGTTCTATGACTGACAGTAGATGAGAGGAGCAAGGCTAGATGTCAGGCAGTGTATGTGTGGTTCTGTGACTGACAGTAGATGAGAGGAGCAAGGCTAGATGTCAGACAGTGTATGTGTGGTTCTATGACTGACAGTAGATGAGAGGAGCAAGGCTAGATGTCAGGCAGTGTATGTGTGGTTCTATGACTGGCAGTAGATGAGAGGAACAAGGCTAGATGTCAGTCAGTGTATGTATGGTTCTGTGACTGACAGTAGATGAGAGGAGCAAGGCTAGATGTCAGACAGTGTATGTATGGTTCTGTGACTGACAGTAGATGAGAGGAGCAAGGCTAGATGTCAGACAGTGTATGTATGGTTCTGTGACTGACAGTAGATGAGAGGAACAAGGCTAGATGTCAGTCAGTGTATGTATGGTTCTGTGACTGACAGTAGATGAGAGGAGCAAGGCTAGATGTCAGGCAGTGTATGTGTGGTTCTGTGACTGGCAGTAGATGAGAGGAACAAGGCTAGATGTCAGACAGTGTATGTGTGGTTCTGTGACTGACAGTAGATGAGAGGAGCAAGGCTAGATGTCAGTCAGTGTATGTATGGTTCTGTGACTGACAGTAGATGAGAGGAGCAAGGCTAGATGTCAGACAGTGTATGTGTGGTTCTATGACTGACAGTAGATGAGAGGAGCAAGGCTAGATGTCAGTCAGTGTATGTGTGGTTCTGTGACTGGCAGTAGATGAGAGGAGCAAGGCTAGATGTCAGGCAGTGTATGTGTGGTTCTGTGACTGGCAGTAGGTGAGAGTAGCAAGGCTAGATGTCAGACAGTGTATGTGTGGTTCTGTGACTGGCAGTAGATGAGAGGAACAAGGCTAGATGTCAGGCAGTGTATGTGTGGTTCTATGACTGACAGTAGATGAGAGGAGCAAGGCTAGATGTCAGGCAGTGTATGTGTGGTTCTATGACTGACAGTAGATGAGAGGAGCAAGGCTAGATGTCAGACAGTGTATGTGTGGTTCTGTGACTGACAGTAGATGAGAGGAACAAGGCTAGATGTCAGTCAGTGTATGTATGGTTCTGTGGCTGACAGTAGATGAGAGGAGTAAGGCAAGATGTCAGACAGTGTATGTGTGGTTCTATGACTGACAGTAGATGAGAGGAGCAAGGCTAGATGTCAGACAGTGTATGTGTGGTTCTGTGACTGGCAGTAGATGAGAGGAGCAAGGCTAGATGTCAGGCAGTGTATGTGTGGTTCTGTGACTGACAGTAGATGAGAGGAGCAAGGCTAGATGTCAGGCAGTGTATGTGTGGTTCTGTGACTGACAGTAGATGAGAGGAGCAAGGCTAGATGTCAGGCAGTGTATGTGTGGTTCTGTGACTGACAGTAGATGAGAGGAGCAAGGCTAGATGTCAGGCAGTGTATGTGTGGTTCTGTGACTGACAGTAGAGGAGAGGAGCAAGCCTTGTTCCACTTATCTGCAGTCAGTCACAGAAACACAAGACCCTTGGATGCCATTCTTTAGTTACTTCTGTTGCATCCAAGTGGTTCAAGTCCTTAACTGTTCGCCTTCTGCTGGGATTACTTTTACTACAATAGTTCTATCACTGCAATCATTTTGAGAACCACTGGGATAGAGCTACAGAGAGAAAGCCCCACCCCTGACTCTAAAGGGCCATGTACAGTAAATATTCTTAAGTTCTCTGATCAGTTATAAGCTACAGCTGAGTTTAAATACAAAAGAATCAATGAACAGCAATACTGTTCATTGTACTGAAGAGCACCTGCTTAGGTAAATCATTTTATTAAACAAATTAGGAGAAACATTTTTAGGATAAATTTCCCCTTTATGGAGATGTACAAAGCCAATTCTGTGCAAAAATAAGCTTAACAAACTGTTTTTTTTCTATCTAAATTGTCCTGCACCTGCTTAAAGTGACAGTAATCAGTGCTGTGGAATAAGTTGGTGCTATATAAATAAAGAATAAGAAGAATCCCCCTTACATTCTCTGGACTACTGTTTCCAGAGATCTTTCTGTGAAAGCACAGGAAGTGACACAATGTAACTCTATCCCTGCAGCGGCCAGTGCTATGCGTGCTGTATTTACTGGAGTGGAGGCAGGCTTTTCTGTAGCAGGGATATGGTTACATGGTGTTACTATACCTGCATTCGCAGTCCCACACACAGATTTACGGTAAGGACAATAAGATTCTTTACGGTAAGGACAATAAAGGTATGGAATTCACTACCTGAGGAGGTGGGGCTATTGAATACATTAGATGACTTTAAAAGGGCCCTGAATACTTTTTTTAAAAGAGCAGAACATAGAGCATACCTCCCAAGTATCCCTCTTTAGGAGGGACAGCCCTATTTTAGACACAAATCCCTCTTGCCCTCTTTCTCACCATGTTGTCCCTCTTTTTAGGTGATAAGATTGCATGGCAGTGGCGTAACAATAGGGGTCGCACCTGCGACCGGGCCCGTCACTCCAAGGGGCCCGGCCGCCCCCTGCAAACCCATCGCCACTCGCCCACAGCCTTGCCTGCAGCAGCTCAGCTAATCTCCCGGCGCTCTAGTAATGCAGAGCGCTGGGAGATTACATCATCTCCCAGCGCCCTGCATAACTAAGAACCGCGCGAGAGATGGAGGTAAGAGATTCACGTGGGGCAACGTGAAGATTGGGGGGGGGGCCCGGGCCCGGCAGCAATTTCTGCACCAGGGCCCGGTGGCTTCTAGTTACGCCACTGTTGCATGGTGTGTATATAAGTGTCTCATTTTGCTCTACAGCAATAAAACTCACATCATTGTTTGTTTAAGTGTCAGTGTATGTGTTTATAAATTAGTCTGTGTAAATAAAATACTTTGATCTTGTTATAAGTTATTTATTAGGTTACACAAGGAGGTGTCAATAGGTCATTAAATAGCCTAAAAATTCTCGCTAATGCCCCGCCCACCAGCCACACCCCCAACCACACCCCCTAAAACACAAGTGTCCCTCTTTAGCAATTTGAAATGTTGGGAGGTATGATAGAGGGCTATGTATGTTAGTACTGGGATTAATATTTATTTAGTGCTTTTTGATCCAAGGAGAAATCTGACTGCTATTTGGAATCAAGAAGGAATTTTTCCCCCATTCAGAGCAGAATTAGAAATTGAGGAATGCAAGTCTTTTTTCAACCTAAACTACTATGTAACTACGTAACACACAGTGTCTGGAAACAAATGGCTTCTTTACACCATGTACCCCAATGAGTGGGCTGTATGGGGGGTGTGGGTGTTTCAGAAACAGCCATTTGTGCTCCCAGGCTCAGAATATCTACAAACTAAGCTCAGAGAAAATAGGTGCAGAGACTTTACTTTTCCTGACTGCTATAGGAGTGGCATTAAGGGATTGATCTGTTAGACACTTTGCACTGGAGAAGTTGTGTTTCCTTATGTTCTAAAATATCTGTACAGAAACACAGGTGCAGGTTTAGCAAAATGATATAAAAGCTAGGTTCACAATTACCTTCGAATTAAATAGAGCTGCAGTATATCTTCGTTCAAGTTGCCTGTTTTGAACCTGCAGTATGTGTACATTACTCTTAACATCCCATCGCTGTGGGTGCATAGCAGAGGAATGGCTCATAGGTGGCCTATGTCATTATCAGCCATTTATAATTAGCTGGTACCCATGTAGGTTGCCAGTTCATTGGATGCTGCAATGCTTATCACAATGTCTACTTCACTAGCATGGACGATCTGTACTGATGCCCAAATTCAGACCATGTGCTTAGTGTAGTGACGTGGTGCATGAATGCAGCAATATCATCAGCGTTAACAGCCTTATAGGCAGCAATGTTTTCTAAGTACTTTAGATTTGCGCAGCATTCAAAACTTTGAGCTAACATCACAACTGTGAATGAGGCCCTAGGCTGACCAAATTATCATACATTGCTATTATTGAGTAAATGCACAAACTTAATTAATTTACTAGATTAACCTCTTGGATACTAGAGATTTTTCTAATGCTGCAATACGTTGGTGACATCTCTATCATCCAAGAAGTGAAGGAAAGTAGGTGGCATCACAGTGATTATAAATTAATGTATTGTTATTAATAAAAATAATAATTATAATTCAGCATAGGAGAACACCAGGAACACTGTTTAGCCAAATGTTACAGCGAGTGACAAGGGTGGGATATGCAGTTTCTTATGAAAGCAACTTGATTTGAGAGTCAGTGTTCCTTTAACCCTTTGAACACCAGAGGGTTAACTTATAAGATACTAGAGTCCCGATGCATTACAAAGCAATATGTTGGAGATGTCTTTAGCATCCAAGTGGTTAAAATTCTCTCAGAAGGGATATGTAATAACATTGTTCTATAGAAAACCAATTTGTTAGTGCTCCACCTGGCTATTACTAATTTATTAAAGTGTTAGTAATGTACCAACATAATCTGTAATAGATTAATACAGTCTAAAAAAAATCACATTGCCACAAACCCCAATGAAACTTCACCCTTCCATGATGTCAGCTGTAAAGCTGACAGAGGGGATCCGATGAGGCTCTGCAGCAGAGCAGAAATCCTGTTATTGCAAAATAATTACTTCATTGGAAAGGTCTACAAAGTGTGCTTGCAAACCAGGCACACTTTGTAGACCTTTCCAATGAAATTATTCTTTTGCAATAACGGGATTTCAGCTCTGCTGTAGAGCCGCAGGCTGATCCCCCGACTAGGATCTCCTACTGTCAGCTAGACACTGATGTCAGGTGAAGGGGAGGGAGGGGGGAACTTTCATTGCCAATATCTCTCAAACCATAGCAGTTTGGGAGATGGGGTTTGTGGCTATGTAATTTTTTTTAGACTCTACAAATTATGTTGGGGCATTACTAACCCTTTAAGCTTCTGAAGCCAAAAAATGCTCCTTTGTTCCCACTTGTGCCAAAAGGAGAGCAACAAGGAAGCATATTCCTCTTTACCTTTTTTAACCCTTTGCATGTCAGAGCAATGCGGTGGATACCTTTCTGGCACTCAAATGGTTAATGATATGTACTAAAAAGGCAAGAGGGAAATGGCGTGATTTTTACTCCATTCCCCTGGTCATGCTATAGGCGAGATGTTCAGAACTTGCTGGCATTATAGTTGTAACAATGGAGCAGTATGTGTACCAGTGTGCAATAAAGAGATCACGCACTGTAATTCATACTCCATATGAAGGTATGTGAGCAGAAAGCCATCATCCAACTCTAGAAAAATAAGCTGTGCTGGAAGAGTCATACATTTCTCTGTGTTCCTAGTAAATCAGTGTTTTGGAGTCTTTGGCATCAAAAGTCTTGAAATTGTGTTATAAAGGCACTCATATGAGAAATGTGCAATTTTCTATACTGAAATGTACTTCTATTCCCTTTTAAAGTGGTAGAGCGTCTGTTGAAAAAGAAGCAACATCTGTTCAGCGCTTCTGGTTCCGCGTATAAAGTCACAGTGAAGCCGTGCATAGAACTTCAGCTGAACAAGCTGCAGGTAAGTGTCACCTCCGTATCGTTGTATCCTGCACTCTGCTTTTCATATTCTTCTTTGTTACAACTTCAAATAATCAACCATGATGCAGTGGCATAGACTGACTTCTTTCTAAGTCTGTTTTGTTGAAATGTGCAAATGGACCCTATGTCCCTCAGTGGGCAAAAGAGAAAAAAGGATTTTTGGGATACTTACTGATAAATCCCTGGCATACCTAAACGAACAAAGATATATATCCCATATGGCATTGTTGCCAGTCTTTTGACTGGTCTTTTATTCTCTGGCCTCTTCTTCTATTCTTGCGGTCAGTTTTCTGGCTTAAAGGGATAGTAATACTTAAAAATTTCTAATCCCCATATTGTAGGCATTAAAAAAAGAAATGAATTGCCCCCAGTGCAATCTCTCAAACCTTTATGGTTTGAGAGATAATCGCTCGCACACCAAGCACACGTAGAAGACCATTTCAGTGAAGGATTTATTTTTTATTTACGCAATCTCGGCTCTGCTGCAGAGCCGCCTGATGATCATACAACAGGATTCCCCCTGCAGGGGAGGGAGGGGGGAACCTTGCGAGCGATTATCTCTCACACCATAAAGGTTTGAGAGATTGCATTGGGGGCAATTAATTTCTTTTTTTAATGCCTAAAAAATGGGGATTGGTAAATTTTAAGTATTACTATCCCTTTAAGCCAGAAAACTGACCACAAGAATAAAAGAAGAGGCCAGAGAATAAAAGGGATATTAATACTTACAATATAATTAAAATGTAAAAAAAAAAAATGTTGTAGGATTTATCCCCCTGAGTAAAGCAAGAGTACTCCCACTGCTGAAAGGTGTTTTATTCAAAAGTTATTACAGCTCAAAGTTGAATTTTTTTAGGTGCAGTATAACAGAGGCCTGAAATTGCACAGTGGCGCTGTTGCTACACCATCCTATGGACAGCTCTAAATCTCTATGGACAGCAGTGGGAGTACACTTGTTTTACTCAGGGTGATAAACCCTACAACTTTTTTTTTTTTACGTTTTAAATATTACTATCCCTTTAAGTCAGCAAACTGTAAACTGGCTTCAAGAAGGAGCTTAAGCATGGAGTCTACCTCCTCCAGGGGTATTTTCTTAAACTGCCCTGCATCCTAGAGAAGGTACCTTAAAGAGATAGCAATGTCATAATATAAACATACATGACAGACTCGTTTTTCAAGAACAACACAGAGGTAAAGATATTACGAAAGATACTATGCATTATATAAAATTACATTGAACAATGCCACCATGTATGTTATACATATGAAATTATTATCTCTTTAATACCATGGTCACTTACTTATCAGTAAGTAAGCACAATTATCTTTTTTATGTTCTTGTAAGTGAAGAGAGGAAGGCTATAGGTTGAAGAGATGGAATGGAACTTCTATAGAAAAAACAGTTGCTTTGCAATCCATTATTTATTATTTAAAAGAAAAGAAACACTTACTAATCATAACCCGCCCCCCACATACACACAATTACCCTATCGCCATTATGAATTTTCCTCTTGTGTCTTTGTTCAAGAGAGAACACCTTCAGTCAGTCCTGGAGATTATGTAGCTGTGGACCTGGCAGTTGCTAATAGGAGCACAAGGCATTGAGAAGCATTGTGTTCCACATCCCTCTTGCCTTTAAAGGGTTACCATGTTCAGTGAACATAATTTGACATCCTATAGTCCTGATGGCAACTGTCATGTCCACCTCCATGTACATGACATCCTGACTTGAAGAAAGATGTTATTTCTTGAACTAAGTAGGAAGGAATATGTTATGGGTCATTAACATTTTCTGATAATCGTAAGGTAAATTTTTTTTATGAAAAATATATATTGTATGGAATTTCTTGTTGAGTAAAATAAGGATACTCCTACTGCTGAGAAGTGTATATTCACAAATTTATTCAAGTTTAAACCTGTGTTTTTTTACATTAGCAGTGCCCTCAAGTGGTCAAATTCCAATTAGTTACCCTGTTACATTCTAATGGAGAGGAAAGACAGTGACATACAGTTCTCCATAGAATGTGATAGAAACTGCTGAGTCACTTCCTGTCAGAACAATCAGGAAGTAATCACAGTAAATTCACTTAATGGTTATTTGAATGGTTATAAATGTTGAATAAAACAACTGACAGCAATGGGAGTGACCTTGTTATTCTCAGCAGGAAAAGCTCTATAACATATAGGTTTTCATAAAAAAAGTTTACTGCTCCTTTAAACCTTTTGTGTGTCTGAGGGGTATGCAACACATTGTGAAACAATGCGTTGCATACTTCACTGGCACTCAAAAGGGTTAATTGTATACAGTTCCAGTTTTTACGTTGAATATTTTTATATTTGGTAAAGTATACTTAGCGTTTGTGTCTTTTTGGTTGCTTTCTTCCATATATATCAGCAATATATTTTCTGTAATTAAATTAACAGAGTGTCTAATTAGCTCCCATTTTTTCTTTTTAGTTATTTACTGGGATTTGCCCCAGATCAGTGCTACTGTCCGAAATCAAAAATACAGACGAATCCGAAGAAGATATGCAAGATTTAATTATGGTTCATTTTCAGAAACCGAGCAATGGAGGAGGCGAGGTGACAGATATTGCTTACTCCATGGAAAAGAGCAGAATTCTTCACTTTGAGCAAGATAACAGTTGAATCTTATAATAATTCACTAAAACGTGTGTAATGACACAGTCATGCATAGTAGAGACTGCCCACGCCGCGGCTGATACAGAGCTGGACGCTCCAAAGGAGCGTCCTGCTCTGTATCCACTGTGGTGTGGGCAGTCTCTACTGCGCATGACTGCCCCCGACTGGCTGGCAGTGGCACTGTGGCCTGTGTAACGGGCTCTTCAACTAGTCTGTTATAAAAAAATGTTACTCATCCATGATATTCTCATCATTAAAATGTTATGTAATTAGGTACAATCAGGAGAACCGGAACAATTCTGGGGCAAACCATGCTACACCATAGGGTATAATTAAAACTCCCATTTAATTAAATGGGGTTTAACCCTAGAATTCTAGTAAGGTCTCCAAAGCAATGCATTGGAGACCTTGCTAGTATTAAAGGGGTTTAAAGCCCCATTTATATCACTGTGAAATTAGGGACTTTTTATTTGTCACCTATGGTGCAGTTGGTCTGCTACAATTCTTAGTGCACGAGCCTCACTGACCGAGTTATCAGGACACAGCTATAGGCATACCTGGGAACTTCTTCCCAATAAGTCACAGGAGAGGGCTCCTGTGCTGCCGTCGAGAGGATGTCAATCGATATGCATCATAAAGGGGGTGGTGCTTAATCAGATGGGCGTGGTTTACTTGCCAATGTGACATAAAGTAGGAGGAAAGTGGGCAGAACAGGGTGGGAAGGAGAAGAAGTGGGAGGAACAGGATGGGAAGGAGGGGAAATGGGTGGGAAGTGGAGAAACAGGGTGGGAAGGAGGAGAAGTGGGCAGGAAGTGGGAGGAACAGGGTGAGAAGGAGGAAAAGTGGGCAGAATATGGGAAGAACAGGGTGGGAAGGAGGATAAATGGACAGGAAGTGGAGAAACAGGGTGGGAAGGAGGAGAAGTGGGCAGGAAGTGGGAGGAACAGGGTGGGAAGGAGGAAAAGTGGACAGGATGTGGGAAGAACAGGGTGGGAAGGAGTATAAATGGACAGGAAGTGGAGAACCAGGGTGGGAAGGAGGGGAAGTGGGCAGGAAGTGGAGAAACAGGGTGGGAAGGAGGAGAAGTGGGCAGGAAACGAGAGGAACAGGGTGGGAAGGAGGAGGAGTGGGCAGGAAGTGGAGAAACAGGGTGGGAAGGAGGAGAAGTGGGCAGGAAATGAGAGGAACAGGTTGAGAAGGAGAAGTGGGCAGGAAGTGGGAGGAACAGGGTGGGAAGAAGGAGAAACTACCCACCACCGGAGAAACAGCCTCTGTCCCATGAGACCCGGTAGGTCAGTCTAAAATCCAGAGTCTCTGGTGCAGATCCGGAGAGTTCCCAGGCATGGCTATAAGCTATATTGTAAGAACTGAAGACAAAGAATTTATTTTTACTTGGGGGTAAACAACTAGGGATGGATTAGAATTCCCACAGCAGAAAGTAGATAGGAGGATAACTTTTCACCTCCTGCAGAAATTCTGCACATTTTCTTTCCGCAGCATCTGAGAGGGAGAGTCTGTATGTCTATTTGTCTGTGTCTGGAACTACACACCATTCGATTCATTAGAGATTTTTTAAAACATTTTCCATTCAGGCAGGAACGTGTGTAGAAGGGAGAACATTTTGCGTGACTTAGGATAAATCATCACTGAAAACAGGACTTATCTCTCATCCCTTAACCCTATGAGTGCCAGAGGGGTACGGAATGCAGTGCAGAGTTAAATCATACCATGTTTTCCTGTTTACACTTAGGCCATAGTCACAAAAAGGAGGAGAAATGATAAGGCCAAACCAACTCTGCCATAGAGAACAAAAACATGCTCCTGAATTAACCCTTTGCGAACCAAAGGGCTGCACAACACATTGCGTATGGCATAGTTATTTTGACCCCAGAATTGCTTCCTATGAATTAGAGGCCTTAGATATATCAAGAAACCAAAGTGTTCATTATTGGCTAAGTCAGGAGTAAGCAACCTTTTGCTCTTCAGCTGTTGTTGACTACAACTCCCATCATCCCCAGCCAGAGGTTCTATTGAACTATATGAGAATTTCATCCCTTGAATGCTAGAGAAATGCAATGGAGAACTCTCTACCATTAGGCACTGGTTTATTAGTAGGCCGTGCAGGCAGCTGCCTAGAGCTCTAAAATGTGACTGGCACCTCAGCTATGCAGGCCACACCCATATTCTGAATTATGAGTGTGGCCAAAACAACCACAGTGTCCCCGCACCAGTTTTATACCCCTTTACAGGCTATTATTGAATCCCTTCGCTGCTAGAGAAATCTGTACTGTATTGTGGAGCAATACTTTGTAGATCCCTCTAGCAGCCAATGGGTTAAAGCTTTTGTTATTGTCCTTGACTGTTATAGGCCAAGGGTATTTCCTGTGCCAGGAAACAGTGTGTGGGACTGGGGACGGGGGTCATGTGAATAGTGGGGGTGCAAACATGGGTTGAGTTAAGGGCACCTAGAGTGCTTTACCTAGAGGCCCCTGGGATGTAAATCCGGCCCTGTCTGCCATCAAATGACTTAACCTTTAGAGCACCAGAGCAATGCATTGGATACCCCTGTGGTAGGGTGACCACGTGTCCCTGATTGCCCAGGACAGTCCCTGATTTTAAATATGTGTCCCTTGTCTCTGGTAGCCCCCATGAAAGACAATACAAAGTCCCAGAATGAAGACTCCAGGGCACAGAGGTCTAAACACTAGAGGGAGAATTGCCCATTGCCTACTGTGACAGAAAGTGATGCCTCTGCTGGGCTACAAGAAAATGGCTTCCAGACAAGGCACTAAACACTAGAGAGAGAAAAAGAGCCTTGATTTTGACATTGGACAGGAGCTGCAGTGCATTTATGTTGCACTGTAAAGCTAGTCTAAGGCTTTAGGCATGATGCACATTATCTAGTAGCCCACAACAGGCATTGCCTTCTCTCACAGAAGTCAATGGACAGTTCTACCTCTAAGTCTATAACTCTGTAATGTGCTGGAGAAAGAGCAGGTTGCGCACTGATGTTTAATGATGTCCAGTGACGCCTCCCGCATAGCTGTGCTAGTGCCAAGGACTAGTACTCTGCTGCTCTCGTCTCCGCAGTGTCCCTGAAAGTCACAATGGAAATATGGTCACCCTACCCTGTGGCAGTTAAAGGGATAGTAATGTTTCATAATAAAAGCAGCTCTAATTAATTTTCATAGTATTTGGACCTTGGAGAGTGTTATTTCAATTCTGTCAGAGTTGTAGTTTAGGAGTAATTCAATGATAAAGTATCCCCCTCCCGCCCCTTTTACTGATGTAACACTGTTCAGCCAGAGCAGAAGGGAGGTGCCCAGGTAGATTGCAGAGAGGGACAATCTTCAATTAAGATAAGGGAAAAACCTGAAAAACTTGTCAAGGGAGGCAGGGCTTTCATTGTTCTCATAGGAAGAAGATTGTCCCCTTCTGTTATCTGTCTGGTCTATGGACTGCATTCCACATCTGAGAAGAGATGGCTTACACTAGGTAAAAGGGGCGGGAGGGGGAAACTGCTTGTGAATATCTCATAAACCATAAAGGTTTGAGAGATAAGACTTATATCGTTCTTCATGTTTTTTTAATGCCTGCAAAATAAAATAAAGATAAAACGAAGCATTACTATCCCTTTAAAGGGTTGCACTCAAAGGCTTAAAGGGTTAAAACCCCACCATATAGTCAACAAGACATTTTATTTGCCCAAAACATGTGGTCAGTTTGCTTCAGAACGGCTCTCATTTCTTAGTGCATCAACATGATTGAAAACTTGCATGCTGTTGTCCAATTGTGAAGCATAATCTTGAATTTGTAATCTAGAACAAAAACAGTTAAAAGCACTGTATGATACTGTATGTTTCATTGTGCGTTATTTGTGATAAATCACAATATCTGATAAGATAGTATTTGAATACAACTGAGCAACATTATGGGAGTCATGTCTTAACCCTTTGTGAGCCAGAGCATACCCCTCTGGCACTCAAAGGGTTAAAGAAGAGCTTTCAATCCTTTGCTGTGCCCAAGACTAAATACAACCTGGCACTGAAAGGGTTAAATAAGAGCATTCAATCATTTGCTGTGTCCAAGACTAAATACAACCTAATGCAAATGCCTTTTTTTCCCATTACTTGCAACTGAGATATTACTTCCACTTGCAGATCATATTCCTCAGTGTTTCATTTACTCCAGGAAGTTCCAAACTAAGGCCCTGGGGCCATTTGTAGTCCTTGGGCATGGTTAGTCTGGCTCAATTTCAATTAAAGGGATAGTAATGTTTCAAAATAAAAGCAGCTCCACTTAATCCTCATAGTATTTGGGCCATGAAGAGTGTTATTTCAATACTGTCAGAGTTGTAGTTCAAGAGTAATTGAATGATAAAATATCCCCCTCCTGCCCTTTTTACTGATATAACACTGCTCACCTCAGAGTAGCAAGACTGTCTGGCTGGATCACAGAGAGGACAATCTTCAGTGAGCATAAGGAAAAACGTGAAAAACCTGTCAAGGGGGCAGGGTTTTCCTTATACTCGCAATAAGAAGATTGTCCTTTGCTGCGACCTGTCTGGTCCCAGGACCAGATTCCACATCTAAGGGGAGGTGGCTTACACTAGGTAAAAGGGGTGGGAGGGGGATACTTTATCATTCAATTACTCCTGAACTACAACTCTGACAGTACTGAAATAACACTCTCCATGGCCAAATACTATGAAGGTTAATTGGAGCTACCTTTATTTTGAAACATTACTATCCCTTTAAATGTTGCTTCCAACGAAACATAAGTTTATATTTAGAGATCAGGTGTTGTTCTCAACCAGGGTGCTGTGACACTATGGTGTGACACCGACATTCACCTAGGGTTCCCCTTCTCTTCAATAAATAATATAAGTACATATTTATGGAAATTGTTATGCACAATATTTTTGTATTTTGTTATTCTGAATGTGATTGTTCTAGAAAGAACGTTATATTTATGCATTTGTTTGGTTGACAAATGACCTATAAAATGCTAGTTGTGCCCTTAAACTTCCAAATTTCATGCAAGGACTACCTTGACCAAAAAAACACTGAGAACCTTTGAGATATACTTTTAACCCTTTAGGTGCCAAAGAGGTATCCAACACATTTCAAGGCATGTGGTGAATGCCTATCTGGCACTCAAAGAGTTAATGCTCACTATGCAGTAATGTAAGGTAACATGTTAGTCTCACTACTGATTGCATACTGTGATCCAGATATTCTCTAACTGTGGCCTAGATTACATTGCAGGTGATCACTATTTTGGATTATTGTTGCTAAAATCCTTGATAATTTTATCACATGCAATGCAGTCAAGGCCTATGTGTCAACAGGAACTTCTGCTGTTAAGACAGTTACATTATATTAGGGTGACCAGACCTCACCTTTAACTGGGGACACATAGGAAATAGACATATTTCAGGACTGCAATGAAATAAACTCAGCATGTATTTTTCATATGTGCCCCCCTGTTAAAGGTGAGGTTTGGTCACTCTACATTATGTAGTAGTATGTGGCCCTCAATTCATTTTCATTTCTCAGTTTGGCCCTGTAGGAAAAACACTTGGCCGCTCAAATGTGTCCCTGAGCAACGGCTCAGACGAACTCGTACGTCAAAGACTCCATCAACTTTTTAACCCTATAAGTGCAAGAAATGAATTAAACACATTGAAAGGCAAGGAGCTGGATACCACTCTGGTAGTCAGAGGGTTAACTGTAATACCTTTATCTCTGGTTCCTCTCATATTAACCCTTTGTGTGTCTTAGCTTGGCTCAGTCATGGAGTAAGTCAAACATGGATCTCTCTTCTTCTTCACACACTGCTCCAGGGCCTTTATCCAGCTGTGGGCCCTACAGAGGGGCTTAACTGCTATTGGAACAGCAGATACAAAGCCCCAGGGCCCAGCGGAATTTTAGTACCCACCAAAGGCGGATAATACTAAGCAATTAGGAATTTTCAGCAGTTTTCAGTGACCTGGATTCCCAAAATGAATATGCACCAGGGCCCTCTTTCAGTAGCTTTGCCTCTTGCCCTACGTGGTATTCCAGTAAACAGACAAAAAGAACAGACACCGGCGGTTTTCATACTTTATACTCTTTATTAACATAACACAATATCAATGCATTATTGGAACTCACAAAGTCTTACTCATCAAGCTACTAAAGAGGTGCAATTCTGGATCAAACTAACTACATCATAGGCATTTAAATGAGGCTTTTAATTCCTTGAGTGAAAGATAGGTCTCCAGTGCTTTGCTTTGCATTGAGTTGCCGACGTCCCAAGCATTAATGGAATGAAAAATCACATTTAAATAATTAAGAATTTGCAAAATGTTAATGCCACCCCCATTCACATAGTGCAGTTGGTTTGTCCTCATTAGCTTAATGAATAAGTCCCACAGTCTCGTTTCATCACACACTTATAACACACCTCCCCGGAGATCCTGTCTTCACTGTTCTGACTTCATATCCGCCAAGTCTTTCATTCACAAGGTCCTCATCTTCTCGGGATGCCTATAGAGGCCCCTTGAAAGCCTCCCCCAATCGGTTGCTACCCATGTGGCTGCAGCCAGCAGGACTGGATTTACATGCCAGGTGTACCTAGGCAAAGCAATCTAGGTGCCCTTAGCTCCGCCCATGATGACACACCTGCTTCTCACATGACAACTCCCCTGTCCTATCCAATATTGCCCAGCACAGAAAATACCCTTGCCTTGTAACAAGCAAGGACAAAAAAAAAGTATTAACCCCTTGGCTGCTATAAAGATCTTTAATGCATTGCTTTGTAATGAGTTGGAGATCTCTGTAGCACCTAAAGGATTAAATTATATCCTATAAAAGGTGTATAAAACTGGTGCAGGGACATTAAGATTGATTTGGCCACATCCACAATTCTGAATGTGGGTGGGGCCAGCACAGCTGAGGTGCCCCTCAAAATTTGGCACTCTAAGAAGTTGCCTTCTCATCCTAATGGGAAATCCAGCCCTGGCAAACAGATAGGGACACCCTCTCATTTGAGGTTTACTATAGAAATGTCACCGCCTACATGGTGACCCTCAAAAGGTTGACATCAATATTTTGCCCCTGCATCAAAAGGGCGACATCCAAATGTCGCCCACGTATAGGTTGAGCCCCGCCTGTCCAGAAGCAGTTTGGGGGAATAATTGGGAAAATGCAGTGGCATGCATAGCAATGCTGGTGCAGTATACCCCCAATAAAAAGCATAGCCTGCACCTGGGTTGCCTGCAGCCACACGTGCTGCACCCCGCAGGATGCAGGGGAGGGCTGGCAACTTACGGCCCAGGAGGCAAATACATTCAAGTGGCCCATTTCTATATCATTCAAGCCCACTACTATAGAACTTACAAGGGAAATGGTTTATGCTACTAGTTTAGCTCCATTTGGATTGTTCCTTTGTGGTGTGATTTGTGTAGCTCCATTTCAATTGTAAGCTCTCTGGTATCACTAGTGTAGCTCCATTTACAGCAGCAATTGCGAAATTTAGTGAGGAGCAGTGGCCCACCAGCCCAGACATATGACCGGCCCAGGGGGCAACTGCCCCCCTGCCCCCCAGGCCAGCCCTCCCCTGGCAGGATGAAACTAGAAGGAGTATATATTAATGATGGGCTTTTTTGACGCATTTGAGGGCCGCCATGTAGGAGGTGACATTTTTATTAGATATCCTCAACTAACCAGTCTCTCACAACTCGGGCTGCTCCCCAATGTCCTGTCAGGTATTTATGACTTCCATTCCTGAGCCCTTCCTACTCTAACTAGAGGAGAGACCTCTAAACAGAGAACTAACGCCTCCCAATAATATCCCCCACTTACCTTACTATGGACAGAAAATCCTAACGGACCTCGTGAATTTGGCCCTTGTACCTTTGTTCAAGAGATAAACTCTCCAATCAGTCCTTGATGATGTGAGCATGGAGGCGGATATGACCTTTGTTTTCAGTTTTGTTCACATGAGAACTACGTAACCCTATCTTAACACAAGCCTATGTAACCCAAAGCAATGCACTGCACACCTCTGTGATCCTTAACTGGGTAAGATTACTGACGACTTCAGTGAGCAGAGTCTGAGGTCCTGTGATCCTGCTACAACTGCCGCTGCAGATATGACTTCTAGGACTTAGGCACAAGGGCAAAATTCATACTGACTCTTAGGATTTTAATATCATAATAAGGTAAGTGGAGGTTTATTAGTATCAGCTATCAGTTCTCCTTTAAAGAGACCTACCCTGGTTGTATCCTATTATATACACTACCTGCACAGTGGTGTTTCCTCTAATCTTGAGAACAACTGAAACAATTGGCAGCAAGTATTGTATGCTCTACGAGGCAGGGACCTCCTATTCTAATGTATGCTCACCTAGGGCTCGATTCCTTACATTCACGTTAAGCAGGAATAACACTAAAAACAAGCACTGTGTAAATTGCAAACATGTTTTATAGCTATTCAAATGCAGAACCACGAACAAACAAAACAGTAGACAGCACTTGTCGCCGTACTAACAAAAATGGCGCTGTCTGCTTTTATTCAAATAAGCGTTAAACTGACGCATCAAAAAACGCACAAAACGCCAACATCAAAGGAAACTGGTGTACGTTTGATGAAAGTTCAAGTTAAGTGTTAGCAAGGGCAAATACAAGCCCCAGCCAATCACAAACCAGAAAAGATTCAATATTAGTCCCAAAATGTATAAAAAGCCCCCCAATGTGTATCACATTATTTCAGCAAGAGCACAGGGCCCAGGAACAGATGACAGTATTAGAGACACAGGTGCAGACAGAGGACTTAGTAGAGAGAAGTACACTATACAATTACACATATCACACTTTTGAACACATTGCTCACATTATATCCACACACAATCACAAACACACATTTTTTTTAACAATACTACACACATTTATCTTCTTATTTCTACAGTGTGACTGAGTGACTGCAAGGGGGTGCTAGAGGGTGATTATGATCGAGTGCTTGAGTGAGTGCCTGTGTAAGTGACTGCGTGTAAGTGGGTGTGTGGCTGGAGGGAGAGGCAGAGGAGATGGAGAGGAGCTAGGTGGTCAGGGCATCCCCAGGCAGGGAAGGAGAGCAGGTGGGAGGAGGGGGACCCGCCAAGAGATATGCACATGCCAGGCAGGGAGAGAGATGGCAGTGGGACGGGATGTGGGTGTCGGGGAGGGACACAGACAGCCAGGGCCAGAGCAGATGTTACCTTCCACATCACATCAAGCTGAGTCTGCAGTGGAAGGTGACACAGTCAGGAAGGCCAAGTACACCTTTGGTGAGAACATGGTACGCGGTATCCTGGACAGGGAGAGGATCCTGTACAGCTCTGACAAGGCCAGGGGCATTGCTGCTGTAAGAGGCAGACATGGCAGGAGGTGGCTGTCTTGGTAAGTGCAGTTGGAGTGTGCAGGAGAACGGTGGACGGCCTAAAAAAAAGATGGACTGACTGCAAGAACCGGGTCAAGCACAAGCTTGGCGAGCTGGCAGCCTACACTAGGGGAACAGGCGGTGGCCCTACATCCTCCATCACCTTTAATGACTGGGATGAGCTGCTCCTTGGCAGCTCCAACACAGCGGTACAGGGCATCCCTGGTGGCTGTGACATAGGAGAGGGCAGTGCTCTTCAGGATCCTGGAAAGCAACAATCTCTCTTCCTACTGTTCCTCAATAAACACCCTGTTATAGATGTTTTGATAGCATTTATTCCACATATCTGTGGTATTGTTCTCTGCTTCAGTGTTGTGAAAACCGGGTTCTTAGTACATAGTTATTTAAATACTGACCTAAGCCCCTAACAGTAACAGACCACATATCCCAGCTCAGTTAATCCTTCTGATTACCAGAGAGGTATTCAGCGCATACCCTGCCATGCATTAACTTCCCCTCTGACACTCATTAGGATGAAGCATGTTGTTAATCCCTTCTGTTCCGCATTGCTCATACATGCTATTCATAGTTGTGACAGACCCATCATGTAGTGATTGACACATGTGCAGTGTGTCACAGGTTCCAATAACTGAACTAGTGCCACTGACAGTTGTGGAAAAGTGCAAACAGCACCCAATTTTGTAGCAAATGGAGGTAAATATCACAATGCTGAGTGAAGATAGTGATGCACCCACAAAATGCACCTCCTGGAGAATTTGTCAGTGTCAAACACATAAGCAGGAGTGGGAGCTGAAAGGAGCCGGGAGGCTAGAGTTTATTCAGCTGAGGATTCATCACCTGCATCATCCACATCTGCACAAGCTGAGGGTGAATTCATGTATGAAAGGGAATCTTTGAGGCTGCAGAGGCAGATGATAAGAGAGAACAGTAAACATCACAAACAAATGGAGGAACAATTGGCAACCTACACACAGGACATACAGCAGGTCAGGAGTGTGCTGGCTGACCTCTTGGGCCAGGTGGTCAGGGAGTTCAAGGAACATAATGAAATACACAACTGCTCATATTACAGCACACCCTCATCCCCCACCTCAACACCAGCCCAAGCCCCAACCCATAGTGTGCCCACAAGGCGGTCTGGAAGGTGTGGACTGCCTGACCCCTCAGCCTCTCATGCCCCCCCCCCCCAGCAAAAAGGGAAAGGAGTGATGTTCCTCCAAATAAATATGCTTTCCTTGTTAAGATGGTGTCTGTGGTTTTCACTGTGGTCGCACACTGCCATTGCCAGAAGGGTATCCAATGCAAGAGGGGTATCCAATGCACTCTGGCACTCCACAATCTGCTGGCGCTCATGTGTGTTGCATTAGTGCAATAAACAATCCTCAGCCATTTCTGACCTTCATATTACCTGGCACTCGTCCACATGGGGGACACAGATGGGTCTCATCTAAGCTGTGGGTCAACAACAACTAACGCACACAAAGATTGTTACCTACATATGGGTTCATGCAGGTTCAGATTGCTTGCATTGGGACAGTGTAGGACAACAAAATATGTTTCACAGATGACACAATGGCAATAGGCATGCAAAATGACATCTGGGACACATACAGACACACTAGAACAAGTCAGTCAGGTAACAATCACTAAGTCTGTATTCCCTAAACTACAAACTACATATCAAACATCCCAAAAACACCACTTGTGTTCTTGATCCCTTCAGTGTGGCACATGTTATGTGTGCATCACAGGTGACGTGATCAATGGCCATGGAACAATGATTGCTTCCAGGGCCTTTGTTGAGATCAGGTAACATGCCTTGCTATGGTGCATTGATATGTGTTTGGGGGGAAAACACACTCAAACACACTGTGGTTCAGATTTGCGGGAGTATACAACATGGGGTTTGCGTATATCACATTTCATGTGAACTGACGCTCCAACACTTTGGGGGGATTCACTAAGCTGTGATGAAGAGGTGATGAGGTGGAGATGATTTCTTCAGTTCATCACTTCTCCAATTCCTATGTTGTGCTATGGAGACCAGGCAATAAGATTTCTTCAGCTTTAGAGATGTTTGTCAGTGCATAGGCTCCATGGAATATCATAGGATCTGGACAAGTGATATCGCCTCTTTATCACGTCTTAATCAATCCCCCCCATATGGTGGATTGGTCTGTAACACTCCCTATACCTTTGTGTTGCAGACATATATACCACTGAACAGGTTGGGAGCAGAGTTTTTAGTGGATGTGTGTAAGTTCTCACATGTGTTGATGTGTCATTAACCCTCTGAATGCCAGAGAGAAAGCCATGTGTTATAGAGCAATGCGTAGTGTTCCCCCTTTGGCATTCATAGCATTACGCACAAGGCATAGACCTGTTAAGCATGACACACATGTTCAGGATCATGAGTAAGCGTCTTGTACGCGAAACACGTGGATCTGTATAATGAAGTGTATTTTGGAATTCTGTTGATTGTACAGTGTCATGAGTCTCTCCTATTACCATCAGGCCTGAAGATATAAGGTATTTTTAACCTATTTGAATAAAGAATTGTTTTTACTGCAGCCTCTGTTAGATCTGTTCAGTGGGAGTGCGTGGATATTTTTGCTTCTATATTTGTCTTTTAAGGAGCTTGTGGGGACGCTCCTCCGTTGAACCCTTCTTAGATCCGGAGACTAATCTCTGTCAGAGACTTTCCTCAACCTTTCTTATTACATTGGCCATGATTGTGGTTATTTTACTACTTTGAAGTTAGAGCCACTAATTCTGTTTTGTTTGCTTAACACATGTTCATGAACACAGTGTAGGTTTTAATGGTACTTGGAGTAGAAAACATACAATTACAGGCAGAATGGGAAGTGAATCATACACACCTCTCTTCTGCATCCATGACCCACAGGGTCCTCTGCAGATTGGTGAGATGTAGAACTCAGCAGAGAAAGAGGAGAAAACAGATGTGAGACAGTGAACAAATCACAGGTGGCTATGTGAGGTGTGTCACATAGGGGACACTGTAGGATATCTCATATATTAGGTGTCAGTACAGACTCACCTGTTGCCACCCACTGCAAGGCATCTGGAGCCTTTCAAACCACTGAAGGCTATGTCCTGGGAATGTGACAGGCTGCATGTTCCAGGGCGTTGTTGAGTCGGTGGTGACAGCTCTGAAGAAGTCCAGGATGAACAGTCACTTCCACAACATTCAGGTGCAGTGGCAGGTGTCCAGCAGGATATCATCATCCTGGGAATGGAGACCAAGCATGTTTAAGGTTTGGGAAATGTGAAGCCATGTTGGTGATCTGGTGTTGGTGGCTTGAGGTGGGTGTATGCATGATACTCACAAGCAAAGTATTCCCTGGTGACCCTGTCCTGTGTCTCCCCACCTCTGAGGGTACCATCCTCCAGTGGCTGTGGCACCCGGTATCCAGGGGATCAGGGTGGATGTCAGCTAAAAACCTGTGTGTTTTGAGCAGATGCAGATCATGAGCTTGTTGCATCCCCCTCCCGCTGCAATAGACAGGTGTGCATACCTTGATAGGTAGGTATGTGTTTTAGTGCCTGTGCTTTAACCCTTGTTGCTTTGGAGGAGCTGTTTTGCACACCCCTTTGGTATTGAAGGGGTTCCTGTGTTGCTGGTAAATGTGCATGTTTAGGGACACTTGGTTTACTTTTTCAGGTTCTATGTTGTGCTTTCAGGGGTTAACTTGACAATTCTCCATTTGTTTTGGTGCTTTCAGGGGTTAACCTTTCATTGAAACGACAATGGTTTTGAAACCGTTATTGTGACTTCTATGCCACAGCTTTGAGGTGCAGGAGTACCCACAGAAAATGTAACCAAAAAGCATGCGGTAGAACTGACGGCATGTAATGAATACTACCTGCGTGTTGTTTTTAGTTGATTCTTATGGGCTTTTTTTTGACTGGCGATGTGTAGAAGTACCGCAAGGTTTGTTTAGCAACGTGGGGATTTGAATACTGAAATCTGACTGAAAAATCTACAACACAGTTTTTTTTTAACTTTGGTTATTGAATGGGGCCCCTAGTGTTCCCCTTATGATAACTGTCTTATTGCAGTTAATGTATCCTCTCTACACTAAATGTAAACTGTAATGTGCTAGGTACTCCCTTTGGTGCTAGATAAATACAAATATACATACATTCACACAAGTGTTAGACCATCGAACTAACAGATAAAGTATTGAATAAAATACTAGACACAATAGCTTTGTCTGATAAAGAGGTTGGTTGGTGCTTAGATTTCTACAATGGTATTAACCATTTGAGTGCCGGAGAGGTAGTCAATACATTTCAAAGCAATACACTGGATAATTGTAAGGCACTCAATGGGTTAAACGCCAGTGCTCATGTGCTTATTATGGACGTATGTCTAAATGATCTCTGCTCCACATATCATTATTAGGTGGGGCGCTTAACCCTTTGAGTACTGGGGGGGCACAATGCATTGTACACTACTATGGCAATCAAAGGGTTAAATCCATTGGCTGCTAGAGATGCCTCCAAAGGAGTTGATCCATAGGATGCATGCATGACCTAAAATTGAGACATTCTGGAGACACCTGCGCAGTTTATCAAAATAACCACAAGATGGAGCCTTAGGCTAAGGGTACAATACAGAAAGGAAAAAAAAAATCTGATCACTAAAAAGTTGGTTTCTGTAACGTTAATGAAATAAATGTATATGATTAACTGTTATACTGACATGTAGCTGCAATTTCTTTACAGTGTTTAGAGAATGCAATGCACACGTCTTTGGCATTCAAAGGATTAAGAACAACAGAAAAGCTACAGGATGCCCACCTCTACTCTATACATTATTGGTTGCAAAAAAAGTGAAGTAAATCTTTGGCAAATCAACTTCACGACACAGGACAAATACAAATTCTTACTGATTTATTGCACAGTCAGAGGCTTAATATTATGCTATTGATTTCTTTAATCACCCTCAGCAGCAAAGAAACAAACTTTATTTAGACATAAAAATTTGAAAAAAATGTGCTAGTCAGAAGAATATGCCCTCAGCCAATGACAGCCTACCAACCCATATAAGGTGTAATCTCCCATCTGTCAACTATTCTTTATTTGCTGTCAGGTATAAGTGAATATAGTAATTACTTTAGACAAACTATTTATGCTTCAATTATTATTTTATTGTTGGTCATTTTATGGTTACATCATATGTGTCATAGCTTCTGAATTTTAGAATTTTGCCTTTAGACTTTTTTAAATCTGTTTGGTCCTATACTCACTTTTATTTATTCCTACCAGTGGCTGGACTGTTCTTCGTTATTTGGAGGGCTCCTTTATTTCCCCTGGTTTCTCATTCTGGTACATGATGGGAACTTCAGGACTCAATTTGTCCTCCCAGTACAGTGTCTCCCAGAGCCATTTGCCCACCATGCTGTACATAGATGTTTTCACCGATGCATGAACACAACTGTGGCCATATTTGACGTGTCTGGAAAATGGCTTCGCTGGCTCAAAAGAACAGTTGTGTGGCAGTGGTCATTTTATTCTTTCCCTGCCCTTCCTTTCATTCAATCTGGACAGTTTTTTCCCTATTAGGCATTATTATTATTATTATTATTATTATTATTACATTTATTCTTAAACTTTTACTTTATTTTAGTCACTTTTCATTTTTACATGTCTCTCATTATTTCACTAAAAGAAGCAGGACAATGTTGATTCTCATTCCACTCCATCTATAAAGTTTATCACGCTGTTCTTCATGACTCTCATATTGAGTTAGAGGACTTTAATGATTCTTCCATGGATCCAATAAATGCTGTCTCTGAGGAACACATTCAAGCTTTAATGGATGCCTCTGTAAATAAGTCAGTTCTAGAGCCTATATCCTCGGCTAAGAATACATTGTCAGAGTCTCTGATTAAATCTGTATTTGAAGCTATCTCTTGCTCTAAAACCTTGATGGAAATGATTAAATCCAGATCCTCTCACCGATCAGAGAAATTCAGGTCAGCTGAGGAATTGGACTCCAATTATGACAACTCTATCACAGAGTTGAAAAAAAAGAGTAAATGTGCCCCACAAGAGAATGCACCACCATTCAATGGAGCTCAGGCTAAACTGGTGATTTAATCCAGTATTGATGATTGTGATTCAAACTCAATATAAGACACTATTTAAGAGGAAGAACAATCAATACAGAAATATCAAATCAGACAGAAGCCTCACTCCTATTGCTCTGTCACGGTTTTCAGGCAAAGAAAGACAGACACGAATATAAAATATAAATCCACCTTTATTTAATAAGTACAGTAATAATAGTATAGCCCACACAACCCCAGAACACAAGATGATAGAACCAAGGCTCCTACCCGGAGCTGCACACTGTGCTGAGCACCGCACTACTGTGAGATACCAGAGACTAGGACCATGGTGTGGGTGGAACACCAGAGGGAAAGGTAACTGAGGCACAAGTCTCCACCCTGGGTCACAAGACCAGAGGCAACAGGGAGCGAGAGCAGACCTGAACCATGAAACACTGAGACTGCTGGTCAGGCAAGTTCGGAGAGTATAGAGCCAGCAGTCAGCCAGAGCCACAGGTCAGACTAGATGGCGAGATAGGCAGCAAGAGCCAGAGGTCGGACAAACCTGGGTCTACACGGAGCAAGTAAGTCAGCCAGAGCCACAGGTCAGAACCTATGTGGGTAGTCAGACAAGCCGGGATCATACATGGAGCGTGTCAGTCAGCCAGAGCCACAGGTCAAAACCAATGTGGGTAGTCAGACAAGCCAGGGTCATATATGGAGCGAGTTAGTCAGCCAGAGCCACAGGTCAGAACCAAAGTGGGTAGACAGACAAGCCGGGGTCATACACAGAGCGAGTTAGTCAGCCAGAGCCACAGGTCAGAACCGATGTGGGTAGTCAGACAAGCCAGGGTCATACATGGAGCGGATTCTCAGGAGAGCACTGGTCACAACAGAGCACAAAACACAATATCAGAAACACCACATAAGGGCAATGACTCCCAGGCCCAGGGAGGCTTATAAAGGAGTAGGCGGGACCCAAATAGGGCACACAGAATAGGTCCATAAACAGGTGTCCTAGCCAGTGCCTGTTTCATGATGTCAGCAATGCGGAGGTGGCTGCAACTATGCCGGCCGACACACCACAGAGGAAGGAAGCACAGGATAATTAGGCCTCTAAGGTAGACTGTGATAATTGCTCACCCACAAATTGGGTCAAAAACCACTGGATAAATGTAAATGACCACCATCACTTATTAATAATAAACTGTGTGAGACCCCAGAAAAAGGTCCCTGTATTTTGCAATACCTTCATAAATCAGGGAAAGACATCAGAAAATGTATTGACATGTCTCTCATTTCCAGCCAGGACAAATTATTGGATATCATGGGTCTTCTGGACACAATGTATGAGTTACCTGAAGAGACTTGTTCTGCTGATACTGTTGATACTTCTATCCTCAGAGGTTGGATAAGCAAGCAATCTGCCTTTTGTATAATGCCAACATGGCAATGGCTACTGAGAGATGCATATCTATCCTGCTACAGTTTATCCTAAATTGACTGAAAACTGAATAGCTTTTATTTAGAGATTATTTAATTAAAGATCTAGGAAATGTTGCAACTGCTTTCATAACCCTTGGTAAAGCTTAGGCTTCTATGAAAAGGGATTGTTCCCAGAAAGACTTTAGGAAGACCGTTAAAGGTAAAGATTGCTTTTCTGAACAAGAATATCAAGTAGTTCACAGAGGATACCAGAAGTATTGCTACCTAACCCTTTGCCTACGGCAGAGGTCCAATCTACTGGTCCTTTTTCACTTAAAGAAGGAAACCCTGGATGTCAAGATCATCCAGAGGACAATGCCATTCGAAACCTTTACAGTTAATCAGGTTTCCTTTTCCCTGGGAAAATTGGATGGCAGACTTACCCATTTGTTCCTCAACATTTAACTAATGACCAATGGGTTTTACAGACTACATAGGGTTATTGGACTGAATTTTATTCTTTCCCTGTTCTGTCAGTCCTTCCCGTTTTTACCACTTCTCCAAGGCAGAAAAGGAATTGGTGAACATGGAAATATACGAACATCAGGCAAAAGTGGCCTTTAGTCAGGTCCTTCTTCACTCCCCAAGTTTTGTCAGCAATCTGTATTTATTTTAAAATAAAATGTATACCCTGTAATCAGCCTCTAAACTGAACTCCTGCATTCTGTACAGGCATTTCAAAATGGAAGGTATTCACTGTCTCATCTATCGCTTCCTTCTAAATGGATGGTGAATATATATCTCAAAGATACACATCTCACAGTCCCTATGTGCCTTCATCAACTCCTAATTCAATTCCTTTGGGGAGGGACAAAATGATAATTGTATTGTATTGTATATTTTTATTTATATAGCGCCAACCTGTGTACTTTGCACTTTACAGTTTACATTTCGTATAAAAGGGGTATAATAAGTACAGTGATTAAGTGCTTATATAGACAATCATAAGGGGAACATCAGGTGAGTACACATTAGGATAAAAGGCCCCCGTCCTGTAGAGCTTACAATCTAAATAATTCTCCCATTATTCCTTGCGACTTCATGAAACCAAAGATAATTTTCTAGTAAGCAGGGGTTTGCGAATTATAGATTCTTCAGGCAAAATTCTGATAAAGTCTCAGGATCTGATGAGCATAAATTCACATGCAGAATGAAAAAAATATTTTAATCAATTGGCACAAATATATTATAAGTCCTACCACCTCGACAGAGTCCTGGGTTTTATCATAAATTCTTAACTTACGTCTCTGATTCTTCCAACAAAGAAGCTAAAGTTGAGCCATCATTTTTTAATGCAAATCACTCATATATTTACATGCATGTGAGACTCCATTCCAGAATTTAGTCTTCATTTACCTGCTTAGTTCCTACCCCATCTTCTTCTCCTTCATAAACCCCCTTCCCACACTCTACTGTGCTCATCCACAGACTTTATCTCTGCTAGAGTTCCTATTGCAATGTTGTAGCCTGATTTCTTGTCTTCTTACCTAGCCTGTTGCTGAATCCAGTTTGTTTGCTGCCAGCCTTTGACTTCTATATATTTGACTACCTTGACCTTTCCAGTCCCTTAACCTTGGTTTGTCTGTCAATTCTTCTGTATTATTCAGCCTGCAGCTTTAGTCCTATTTGCCTGTTCCTGTGTTCTATCTCCCCTCATACAACTTTCTGTCTCTTTGTCTCCCCACAGTCTGTATAATAATCTCTTGACTCAAATTAAATTCAAAAAGCCCTTTCTGTAGAAAACCACGCTTGCTGGGGACTGACATACAAGCAGAGAGGACAGCTACCAAGAGACAGAGGAGATAATGGCTATAAGGACAGTAGAAAAGTGACTAAAGATGAAGGTAGGCAAGGAGTAGAGTAAATTAGTGGGAAAAGCTAACAGGCACTGGGATTTATAGGAAGGGGTAATAGCAACAAGGACAGAGGTATCAATACCATTTATAGATCACTGGTAAGGCCTCAGACCACATCTCCAGATGGGTGTTAGTTAACTGGAGGCAGTTCAAAGAAGACCCATTAAAATGGTGCAAACTATTAATGACAAAACTTACATGTATAGACTTAAAAAAATGTAATATATATAGCTTGGAAGAGAAGAAGGAAAGGGTGAAATAATGGTAACCTTTATATAGATTTAGGAATTTAAAAATGTTCTTGGGGGAAATATTTTTCAGAGAAAGATGAATTCTAAAATAAATGATTCAGACTTAAAGGGTAGATGATTCAGAAGTAATGTGTGTAAGTACTGCTTAATGGTGAGGGTGACAGTGGAAGTTGTAGGAGCTAAATCAGTAAAGGAATTCAAAAATGCCTGGGATAGACAAGTCTGTTCTGAGAATTATGAAAGACTGCATTTTATCTGGCTAAGAAAATAGCAGACTGAATGGGTCAATTAGTTCTGAGCTGCCATCAAAATCTATGTTTCTATGTAACACAATGGTATAATAAAGATAACTGAGCTTTCATTTGTGCTAGCAGACATGAAGAGTGGGAAGCCAGCTCTTACTTATACCTTAAAAACCGTAAGCATTCATAACTGTTAAATCATTTCTCTCTCTGTGTGTAGTAAACGTTATACATAAAAAGTAATTATTTGCCCATAGAAAACCATAGCAACAGACTGCAGTAGCGCCAGTGATTGATTTCCACAGAATTTCCTAGAAATTGTTTGAGAAGTTTAACCAGGTAAAAACGCTGATGTACTAAGGAAGGACTGGAACAATTCTGGAGTATGCCATCTGCACCATAGGGCACAAATAAAAAATCCTTAAAGGGGTAGTAATGTTTCATAATAAAAACAGCTCTAATTAATCATCATAGTATTTGGACTTTGGAGAGTGTTATTTCAATTCTGTCAGAGTTGTAGTTCAAGAGTAATTCAATAATAAAGTATCCCCCTCCCGCCCCTTTTACTGATGTCACACTGTTCAGCCAGATCAGAAGGGAGGTGTCCAGGTGGACTGCAGAGAGGGACAATCTTCAATTAAGATAAGGGAAAAACCTGAAAAACTTGTCAAGGGGGGCAGGGCTTTCATTGTTCTCATAGGAAGAAGATTGTCCCCTTCTGTTATCTGTCTGGTCTATGGACTGCATTCCACATCTGAGAAGAGATGGCTTACACTAGGTAAAAGGGGCAGGAGGGGGAAACTGCTTGTGAATATCTCTCAAACCATAAAGGTTTGAGAGATAAGACTTATATCGTTCTTCATGTTTTTTTAATGCCTACAAAATAAAATAAAGAAAAAACGAAGTATTACTATCCCTTTAAATAAATTCCCACTGATTTAAACGAGGATCTTTGACCCTTTGAATGCTAGAGAGGTTTCCACTGGATTGCAATGGGGACAAATTCAAAGTTCATCTTTTACTTAAATGGGGCTTTCAACCCCTTGAATGAAAATATTGGCATCATCATCATCTTCAGCCATTATCGATCCACTGCAGGATGAAGGCCTCCTCAGCAAGCCTCCAACAACTTTGGTCCTGTGCCTTTTGTTGCCACTGTGTACCAACAAATTTGATAATTTCATCTACCCATCTTGTCTTTGGTCTTCTTCTTGGGAGTTTAGTATGGAGTGGAATCCATTCCAAAATTAGTTTGGCCCATCTACCATCAGATCTTCTTGCTGTGTGGCCTGCCCATTTCCATTGTTGGCACTTTCCTCTTTCAATTACATCATAGGCCTTTGTTTGCTGACAAATCCATGCACACTTTTTTCAGTCTCTTTTTTGTTATACTTACAATTCGCTTCTCCGTACTTCTCTGTGTATCCTTAAAGGGATAGTAATGTTTCATAATAAAAGCAGCTCTAATTAATCATCATAGTATTTGGACTTTGGAGAGTGTTATTTCAATTCTGTCAGAGTTGTAGTTCAAGAGTAATTCAATGATAAAGTGTCCCCCTCCCACCCCTTTTACTGATGTAACACTGCTCAGCCAGATCAGAAAGGAGGTGCCCAGGTAGACTGCAGAGAGGGACAATCTTCAATTAAGATAAGGGAAAAACCTGAAAAACTTGTCAAGGGGGGCAGGGCTTTCATTGTTCTCATAGGAAGAAGATTGTCACCTGCTGTTATCTGTCTGGTCTATGGACTGCATTCCACATCTGACACAAAACTCTATTGTTGTCTTATATTTTAGTGCAATATCATCAATACTCACAACCAATGTGCAGGGTAGCTGATCGTGAAAACAACCAGCTAAATCAAACGGGGTATTTTCTTGACTTCCCCGATTGAGTAACTTCTCTCAAGAACAAATGCAAACACACCAGTTCCTCCGGTAATGTTTAATAAAAAAACATATAACCAAAAATATGAACGTTAATACAAAATATAAAATGTCTGATGACGCGTTTCGGGGATTGACCCCTTTTCTCAAATATCACAGGCTAATATTAATATGAAACATACAATGATAAAGAATATGTTTTGAGAAAAAAAACTTATATACTAAAACCACTCCTGAAGCCTGCTTGTTCCTTAGGTAGTACTACATTAAGTATTGTGTCCATTCTTCTTGATCGTACCTTTGTGAAAACCTTACAGACCACTGGCAATAGGCTTATTGGTCAGTAACTTTTTAGATCCTCCTTCTCACCCTTTTTGTGTAGTAGGATGCCTTCTGCATTTTTCCCTGTTTCAGGCACTTTGCTGAGAAGTACGCATTTTGAAAATAGTTTAGCTAGGTCTCTGAATATGTGTTGACCTCCAGCTTTCAACATTTCAGTAGTAACTTTATCAGGTCCAGCTGCTTTGCCATTTTTCATTGATTTTATTGCAGCTTCAACTTCTTCTACAAAAACGTCTGGCTCAATTTCAGTCTCTGACACTGCATTCAGTTGTTGTCCTTCATCCTTATAAAGATTTGAATAATATTCTTCCACTTGTATTATTTGTTGTTGAGTTTTATGCTTTTGTACAATCTTCAAGCTTTAATGCAGACATTTGGCTAGTGTCTACTATAGTCTCAATAACTTTTTCATTGTGGGTTGAATTGTCTGTGTCTGGAAGGTCTTGCAACACAATGGAGTGATTAGACAGTGCTATCTCAAAATTCTTATGATATTTCAATAGCTGGATAGAGCCGATCTTCACGTTTGTTGATGTGATCATTTTCTTTCTTTATTTCTTGCAGTCTATTTTGATTTTTGCTTACTAGATGATAGTCACTTCCAGTGTTAAAACAATTTATGACTGAGCAGTCAGTGAAAATCATTTTATTATTTGCAAGTATGAAGTCGCTTTCACTTGTGTTACCATTAGGGCTTTTCCATATCCATTTTCTGTGGGCCTTTTTCCTGTAGAATGAATTCACAATGTACAAATTTTGTTCTTCTGAAAATTTGATCTGTTGTTTGCCTCTGTTATCTCTTTTTCCAGTTCCATGTGGTCCGATTGATTTTTATCCATTTTGGATCTTACCAATTCTTGCATTGAAATCTCCCATTACAATGTTGTAGTTGTAATTGTTCTGTTTGTAGAGGTGTAATAAATCATTATAAAATTATTCAGCTTCATCATCACTGTGGCTACTTGTAGGGGCATAAACTTGAATGATTTGAAGAACATAGTGACTGTTTAGTTTGATAACATAGGATGCGATTCCTGAAGTACTCTCTGCTTTTACAACTGAGTCTATCAGTCATTTGTTAATCAAAAATCTGATTAATTTATAGTATAACCAGTGTCCATCTTATTACTTGACTAAATTTTCACCTTTTTTATGAGTCTCACATAAGTCGATGATGTTATATAGTTCTTGCACAAGTTCCTCTAAGAGTGAAGCAGTACTCATAGATCATAAGCTTTCCAATGTCTAAACACCAAAGGCAAACTGGGAGAACCCTGTAATTCTTAGCACCTTCTGCCATTGAGCTGGTCTTCCTGCTGCCATAGGGAGTAGCTCCCATGTTGACCCCATGCATCTAACAAAACACAAAGAAAAGGGGTCCCCTTCCAACACGTTATTATAAGATCTCATCAGGGAGTATTTTAAATTTTATTTTAAATTTCTAGATAGGGATTTCTAGTGTTGAGAGTAGGTACTTTCCACATTTGAGGAACCTTGGCGTGGTTGGCGAGCTTACTTCCTCTTATTTGGCCAAAAAGGTTGGTACTAATGCCTCAAACTTATTCACAGTGTTATTATATATGCCCAATACAGGGCGCACTAGTCACTAGTATACTGGAGGAACGCAGGTTTATGGTATGTTCTATGTTTGCACTTGTTTGGGGGACTGGCGAACCCTTTTATTCCTTGCTGCATTCTTCAGTTACCCTAAATTTTTCTAATGAACATTTCAATATAAATAAAAAAATCACAGGGTATTACACACACACACACACATGTATATATATATATATATATATATATATATATATATATATATATATATATATATATATATATATATATATATATCCGGATCTCCTGCTGTCAGCTTTACAGCTGAAATGAGGGAGGGGGGAATGTTAAAACATTCCATAAAGGTTTGAGAGATAGGAATGGCATTGATGGATTTCTTTTTTTATTCTCTACAATATTACTTTTTATATATCTAAGAAATTACTATCCCTTTAACACTTTGAGTACCAGAGGGGTGAGCATGCATTGCTGAGCAACGAACGAGAGGTCATCCATTAAGACTAGAGGAAAGGCGCTTTAGACTAAAACAAAGGCAGGGATTTTTTACAGTAAGGGTGGTAAAGCTATGTAATTCTTTGCCTTAGGATGTTGTACTTGCAGATAATGTAACTGCTTAAAAAAATGGATGCCTATCTAGCACAGAACAATATTGAGAATTATGACAGATGGCTTCAATGCAGATACATTGTTGATCCAGCCATTTGGAGTCAGGAAGGCATTTTTTTACCCACTTGGGACTAAATTAGAAATGGATTCAGGTTTTTGTTTTTTTTGTTCCCTCTGGATCAGCAGGGGTGTTTTGGCATGGGCTGGACTTAATGGACACGTGTCTTTTATCATCCTCGTCAACTATGTTACTTTGTTACTATATTGCACTGCGTACCCTTCTGGCACTCAGAGGTTTAAAGAAACACTAACACTTCCTAATAATAAAACTCACTTATGTTAAAGGGTAACTATTGTGTTAAAGTGAAACATTTTATCATACAGTGTATAGTATGAGGATTCTGGTAATGCTTAACTATTTTTCTTTGTTCTTGTTCTGAATTTTATGAAAAAGTGAGTAATAATATAGATGTGGGAGCGGCGGTTGATGTGATCTATTTAGACTTTGCCAAGGCATTTGATACAGTTTCACACAAGAGGTTACTGTACAAATTGAATGAAATAGGTCTAGGGGAAAATGTTTGTGTGTGGATTGGAAATTGGCTGAAAGATAGAATGCAAAGAGTGGTAGTAAATGGCAAGTTCTCCAGTTGGATAAACGTGATAAGTGGAGTACCTCAGGGATCTGTCCTGGGTCCTCTTCTTTTTAATTTGTTTATTAATGACCTCCCAGAGGGCATAGGGAGCCATGTATCAGTGTTTGCCGATGACACAAAATTAAAGGTAATAAAGTCTGAACTGGATGTGTCTTCATTACAAGAGGATTTGGACAAATTGAGTAACTGGGCAGGCAAGTGGCAAATGAGATTCAATATAGTCAAGTGTAAAGTTATGCATTTTGGGTATAATAATAAAAATGCAACAAATAGTTTAAATGGTGTTTCTCTGGGGAAATCTACAAATGAAAAGGATTTGGGAGTAATGGTAGACAATAGACTTAGTAGTAGCATGCAGTGCCAACTGGCAGCTGCAAAGGCCAATAAGATATTGGCATGTATTAAAAGGGGTATTGACTCAAGGGAGGAAGATATAATTATGCCTCTTTACAGGTCCATGGTAAGACCCCACCTAGAATATGCTGTTCAATTCTGGGCGCCCTTTCTGAAAAAGGACATTAAGGAACTAGAGAGAGAGCACAGGAGGGCTACAAAACTAGTAAGGGGAATGGAAAGTTTTAGTTATGAAGAAAGGCTAGAAAAGTTAAACTTGTACACACTAGAGAAACGGCGTCTTAGAGGGGATATGATAACATTATATAAATATGTTAAGGACCCATACAAATGACTCTCCAAAGACCTGTTCATTAACAGAACAGTACACAGGACAAGGGGCCACCCGCTTAGACTTAAGGAATGGAGATTTAATCTACAACAGCGGAAGGGTTTCTTTACAGTAAGGACAGTAAAGGTATGGAACTCACTGCCTGAGGAGGTGGTGCTATCTAATACATTAGATGCCTTTAAAATGGGCCTGGATACTTATTTAAAAGAGCATAACATAGAGGGCTATGTACGTTAGTATTGGGATTAATATTTAGTTGGGGCTTGTTGATCCAGGGAGAAATCTGATTGCCATTTGGAATCAAGAAGGAATTTTTTCTCCCCATTCAAGGCAGAATTTTAAATTGCTAATTGAGGGTTTGGGGTTTTTTTGCCTTCTTTTGGATCAATGATGGTAAACAGGAATAGGAAAAGGTTGAACTAGATGGACGCAAGTCTTTTTTCAACCTAAATTACTATGTTACTATGCAAGTTACTGCTGATGAAACTTGTACTTTTGCTAGTGTTTGCCATGTCCCCTGTTCCTGCTGGTGGCTTTCCAGCAATGTGCTGCTGCTTTACTGCTCCCTGGGAATAGGCTGAGCCGTGTCAGGTTAGAACCAGAGGTGTCATGCTTCTGAGTTTATCAGCTGGATATAATGTAAGAAACCCAACCCCCCACCAAGAAATTGTAAGTTAGAACACAACTTTTTGTAGCATTATTTTTTTTTTGAGCAACTGAAAATGTTGGTGCAGTTTTAGAGCTACAATGTAGCGAAGTTTTCCCCAGCACCCCATTCTCTCAATAGAAACAGAAGTGAAAAAAGTATAGGGAAGACACAACTTGCAACAATTCAATTCCATTGAAAGTAATAGTACAAATGTGTAGCTCTGTTATCACACTGTCTGAGGAAAGTGGCAGTGCAGTGCATTTTGCCTGTGTGGAAATACCCCATAGGACATAAGGGGGAGATGCACTAAGGTGATAAACAGATGATAAAGTGAAGATGACCTCTTCAGTGTCCTAAACTGTCTCCAAGTCCTATGTTATTCTTTGGAACCAATGCACTAAGATTTATCCAGATTTAGAGATCTTAGTGCAGAGGCTCCATAGAATAACATAGGAACTGGAGAAGTGATCTCACTGGGGAAGTCAGGGGAGATTCACTAAGCCATGATAAAGAGGTGATAAAGTGGAGATGACTTTTCCATTCCTTATTTTATTATTATGGAGCCTATGCACTAAGATCTCCAGAATAGAATAACAGCAATTGGAAAAGTGATATCTCTGGAGAAGTAATCACCACTTTATCACCTCTTTATTATCGCTTAGTGAATCTCCCAAGGTATCTCCGCATTACCACCACTTTATCACATCAGAAACACAATGATTCACAACTCATGCATATTTTTTCAAGATTTTCTTTTGTAGCAACAATGTCGCCCACGTGAAAGTTGCCTAAAACCAAGACTTGTGAATTGATTATTCAGATACTAATGACATGATATATAGTGGAAAATTAAAAAAAAAAAAAAAAAAAAAAAAAAGACATGATAGTTCCCTTTAACCCACTGAAATGCGTTGGATACCTCTTTGGGTTTCAAAGAGTTAATTTTTGTATAAAATCCTAATGGTCACAATGAATCAATTCTCTATATATAAGTTCCCCCAAATTAATCATTTATTATTACTGGATATTATGCTCTCAGAGATAGATATGATTCTTTGTGGTTAGACTCTAAGACCCCAAACTCCTCCCACTGAAATCTTCCTTCATAAAAAAAAATTCAGTAGTAGGATTTTGAAATCCTAGCATTCACCAACAAATAACCATGCCTGCTTCTGTGAACAGGATATCCAGTAGTGAAGATGAATTTTGGGCAGCCAGACCAAGCAGAATTGAATCACAGTGGCCATTAATTCTAAAGTAAATGGGGGTTATTTTTTTTTAATTTAGAACAACCGTGAAACGCATCATTTTTTAAACCTCTCTTTTTCATGGAACTAATGGAGTTGTATAAATGTTTCACAGCTCTATATATATGGCAGGCATAAGCTTGCTGGTATATCCATTAGATTCTGGTACAAGAAAATTAATAAGGAATGAGATGGTATTAAGCTGAAAGGGCTGTATCGCTGGGTCAGGTCATGACACCTGACATCAGAGCTTATCACCTCTCTGTGTGAGTTTTTGTTTGCATTCGGCATTCCGTTACCCAGAAGTCTTGGCTGCAGTAAAAACACTAGGGGCAGTATATTCAAAAGAAAAGTGAAGGAGTTTGGGGGCAAACCATCTGCACTAAAGGGGAGAACTCAAAATCCCTATTGATTTAAACAGGGATTTTAAACAGGGATTTTAACCCATTAAATTCTAGCAAGGTCTCCAAAACATTGCCTCAGGACTCCTCCACTTTTCTTTTGAACACATGGCCATATGTCAAATCTACACCTATTTCTTTACATTTTCACATACCTATCATTGAGCTCCCTGGATCTTCTTCCAGACAGCTTTCTGTTAGTGACTGTGATAACAGGGATAGTGATAGAGTGTAGAAAATATGCAATGTACAAAAATCATACAAAGCAATCAGAGCACAGTTTTAATGTCACATTGTTTCCCTATCCTGCTTTAGTGGGTGACTGATCAAAAAGCTCTCTGAAAACAAAGATCTATGGAGCTTGCAGTCAAGGATATAAAAGTGTAATATATATATATATATATATATATATATATGGAAAATATTTAAAGTCAAAATAAAGGGTTACCATCATGCTATTTATGAAGGAGACAGGTAGGGTAAACATAATACCTTTATTGTCTGAGTGGCTCTGGGATACAATTGTTCAAGAAAGCTAGGTCTCTTCTTCAGCTGTAAAAAGAATGGAGGCTGAAAATACAATAGATGACAGGTTAAACACGAATACAAATTATTTCAACATTTAAATTCCACTGACAATTAATTTTCTTATCAGTATTGTCTATAATTCATTCTGTAGGCTCTGGTAGAACCTCCTCGTAGTTGGCTAATTGATATAGACAAGATTTATTACCTTTTTTGATGCTCCAATGAATTTTAGACTTTAGTCAGAGATAACTAAGTCTATAAAATGTATGTGTTAACCCTCAGATCTTCAGAGGGGTAAGCAACTTATCGCTTGCACCCAAAGGGCCCAAAATATGTTTATTGTGTGGGATAATGTGCTATAAATTCCTTGTCACAGTTCAGGCCACAGTTCAGAGTGTTAAGTTGGTCATCAATTTATGCTCCCAGATATTTCCTTTTCTCCTAACATTTCCCATCAGTACAGTCACCTTGAGATCTTTAAAGGGATAGCAATACTTCGTTTTATCTTTATTTTATTTTGTATGGTTTGAAAGATATTCACAAGCAAAGTTTCCCCCTCCCGCCCCTTTTACCTAGTGTAACACTGTTTTCCTCAGATGTGGAATGCAGTCTGTGGTAAATAATTAATGTATGTAGATATGTAATAAATACACACACACAGTTCAATGGTTCTTTTTCTTATGAGCAGTATTTATTATAGAAGTAAAAACACAGATACTTACATTCAGAGTGCAATTCCTTCAAACTGTACTAGGCAAACCCCTTCTTTCATCCAGTACCCACAATCAAACCCAATGTTACCTGATATTCCAAACTGTCCACCAAACAGAGGGGATGGGAAGGTAGGAAATGGGGGAGGGGAGAAGACACAGGAGGACAGACACAGCCTGGAATTCACAGGATCAGAAGAGAACTTCCTTTGAACAGCTGTGTGCTCTATCATTTAACAACTTCCTAGCCCCGCCTCTCATTTCCCATTGGCTAAATGATATGATGTCATAAAACACACCCCCATCCATTTTCACCATGTGGACAGATCACCACACAGTCCATAGACCAGACAGATAACAGAAGGGGACAATCTTCTTCCCATGAGAACAATGAAAGCCCTGCCCCCCTTGACAAGTTTTTCAGGTTTTTCCCTTATCTTAATTGAAGATTGTCCCTCTCTGCAATCTACCTGGGCACCTCCCTCCTGCTCTGGCTGAGCCGTGTTAAAAGGGGCGGGAGGGAGATACTTTGTCATTGAATTACTCTTAAACTACAACTCTGACAGAATTGAAATAACACTCTCCAAGGTCCAAATACTATGATGATTAATTAGAGCTGTTTTTATTATGAAACATTACTATCCCTTTAATGCTGTGATCAGTTTTGCAAAAATAGTGACCCACTAATGACTTAAAGGTAGGCAGGCAATGTAACAAAGTGATGGGGAAGGCAAGAAGGATGCTGGGTTGTATAGCTAGGGGCGTTAGTAGCAGAAAAATGGAAGTGGTCATGCCACTCTACAGATCTCTGGTTAGACCTCACCTAAAGTATTGTGTTCAGTACTGGAGACCCCATCTGCAGAAGGATATAGATACTCTAGAGAAAATTCAGAGAAGGGCAACTAATATGGGAACTGGTTTGCAAGAAAATAAATATCAGGATAGACTAAAGGATCTGAACATGTATAGCTTGGAGGAGAGAAGAGAGAGAGGGGATATGATAGAAACATTCAAATACACAAAGGGATTCAACAAGGTGCAGGAGGGAAATACATTTCAAAGGAGTAAAAATTTTAGGACAAGAGACCATAGTCTAAAACTAGAGGGACACAGGTTTAGACGTAATGTAAGAAAGTTTTACTTCACTGAGAGGGTAGTAGATAAGTGGAAGAGCCTGCCAGCAAAAGTGGTAGAAGCTAATACAGTGAGGTAATGTAAATATGCATGGGATAGGCATAAGGCTGTTCTGAACATAAGAAAAGACCAAGGACCAAATAAGATTTGAGGTTTTTACAGTAGTAAAATGGGCAGACTAGATGGGCCGAATAGTTCTTATCTGCTGTCAAATACTAGGTATCTATCTATCGTTCACTGGGACCTCTTTTGTTGTTCATACTGGACCTATGACAATTCAGCCGTTTTCTTAGGGTTTGTCTTGTGTATGATCAAGCAGTCATATCTCTAAGTTGTAGGATGCTATTGGGTCCATGAGGACTAATCAGAGCACTTCTGGGTTAGAGCAGTCAGGGACAGATTGCCTAGATTACTGTCACAAGAACCATCGGGCCCTTGGCTTTTGGCGGGGCCTGGGGGCCAGCCCCTTCCTACAGACTCTGTGGACTGTTCTAACCAGTTATAAGACTATTGGAGCTAATATTGCTATGTAGAACTTTTGGACGTTATATTGGCGGACAACTATGCCAAAAGGACTAAAAATAATAACCTACTTTCAGGGGCCTGGGCCGTTAGGGGTTAATTATTTGAGTTTACCTAAAGTTACTTTCAATGTGTATTGTAGCCACTCAAGCCAGTGTATTGTGAACTGTACTGAGACCCCCTGCTGTGTGTTAATTCATTCAAGCCCCTCAAGTCTTTGTGTCCACTGTCTGAGTTCAGCAACCCTTTAGTGTGTAAATGTAATCATGTCTAAGTCATTGTATTTGTTAGACCATCTACTGTTGGCCTTTTGTTTACTGTATGGTGATTGGATTATGTTCCTATTTTATCTGCTTTGTCCATGTATTTGAATGTAAGGTTTGAGTATAAATATGTGTGGTTTGTTTCAATAAAGAGAGTTCTTGTTTTAACCTACACTGTTATTGTCTGGTGAGGTTAAGCTTGCTGTATCCAGAGTGTGGTTCTGGTTACTCTGACACTGGTTCTGCCTGGTGATTCAGAGTACATTGCGGTATGCTGCCTTTGCTGGTGGATTCTGGGAAGAAGTGATCCTTGACAGTGACACCAACGCTGGGTGTCTGCTGGTACCGTCACAATTACAATCCACATTGTGGGGAACATTAATATTTCAAAGATCTCAAGTCCAACTCATTTTGAAAGTCCCCAGGAATGGGTAAACCCGATGAAGGATAGCAGGGGAGGGCTGGCCTGGGGGGCAGTAGGGCAATTGCCCCCTGGGCTGGTCATGTGTCTGGGCTGGTGGGCCACTGCCTCACTTAGACACCCACTTGTAAATGGAGCTAAATTAATGATACCACAGAGCTTACATTTGAAATTAATCTAAATACAAATGATAATGCAGAGCTTCAATCCAAACAGAGCTACACTAGTGGTATAGCCCGTTTCCCTTGTAAACTCTATGGCATCAATAGTGTAGCTTTACTTAAATTGTAAGCACTGTAATATCACTAATGTAGCCCCATTTCAACTGTAAGCTCTGTGGTATCACTTGTCTTACTTCACAACATTAAGGAAAATTTTAACATTAACGAAACAGGGGTGGGCTGGGACAGTGGGCTCGGCTGATAGTAGAAATGGGCCACTTGATTGTATTTGCCCTCTGGGCTGTATGCTGCCAGCCCTCCCCTGAAGGATAGCTCCTCAAAATGTATATTTGTTTCATTCTCCTAATAAGCTGGTGGCCACCTTTGGTGCAGTCTGACTGTGATCATCCATCATCTTGCTGCAATATTAATTAAAAACAGCAATGAATTTTAATAGCATTAAATCACACGTTGAACTATGTTATAAATCCAGGAAGATTTTAATGCATTTTAATTAAGAATCTGCAATTTAAAACTGTTTATGAGACTCACACAGACAAATGCCCTAGTAAACACACAGTTGATAAGCAGGTGTTTGAACTGCAGTGAAAATATTACATAAATACTGAATGTTATATTTGTGTGTTAATTATATAAAAAACAACATTGACATCTGTTTGGTAATAGAGTATTTCAAATAATCACAGGCTTTAAAGTTGCAGTTAATTTTACTGTATTAGGTGTACATGGAGTGCTCTTTACTTATTGGTCTTCCTACTAACCATATCGCTCCTCTCCAATCAATTCTTAATTCGGCCACCAGAATACTTTTCCTCTCCTCCAGAACAGTACTCACCCCATCACTTTTAAAATCACTGTCATGGCTTCCAATAAAGCAGTGTATCACATTCAAAATCCTCCTCATTACCTTCATGGCTCTCCATCACTTGTCCCCACCTTATATTTCATCTTTGATATCCTGCCATATACCTGCATGTCCTCTATGCACCGTGCATGGTGGATGACTCTCTGCTCTTTTAACAACTATCACTGTATCACCACTGCAGGCTTTCTCCCTCGCTGCTCCCTACCTCTGGAACTCCCTACCACCAATAGCCAAGCCTCAACCCTCACCAACTTCAAATCAAAGCTAAAAGAGCAGCTCTTAAATGCAGCACTAACGTAATTAGGGAAACATTATTTCATATGTCAAAAACTGCACTTCCTCCTCTACTAGCTTGTATCTGTGTGTCACCCATCCTATACTTAGATTGTAAGCACTACGGGGCAGGGACCATGTATCCTAATGTATACACACCTGGTGTTCCCCTTATGATTATCTATATAAGCACTTAAAGGGATAGTAAAACTTCATTTTATTTTTATTTCATTTTGTAGGCGTTAAAAAACATAAAGATCAATATAAGTCTTATCTCTCAATCCTTTATGGTTTGAGAGATATTCAGAAGCAAAGTTTCCCCTCCTGCCCCTTTTACTTAGTGTAAGCCATCCCTTCTCAGATGTGGAATCCAGTCCATAGACCAGACAGATAACCGAAGGGGACAATCTTCTTCCTATGAGAACAATGAAAGCCTTGCCCCCCTTGACAAGTTTTTCAGCTTTTTCCCTTATCTTAATTGAAGATTGTCCCTCTCTGCAGTCTACCTGGGCACCACCCTTCTGCTCTGGCTGAACAGTGTTACATCAGTAAAAGGGGCGGGAGGGGGATACTTTGTCATTGAATTACTCTTGAACTACAACTCTGACAGTATTGATATAACACTCTCCAAAGTCCAAATACTATCCTGATTAATTAGAGCTGCTTTTATTATGAAACATTACTGTCCATTTAATCACTGCACTTATTGCACCACTTCTATACTAAATGTAAACTGTAAAGTGCCAATATACAGGTTGGCGCTAGATAAATAAGAATATACAATACAATGCAATACATGCCCAACCTTCCCTTCTCTTCTCAACCTTATTAACCTTTTGAGTGCCAGAGAGGTACCCATATCTCTTTGGCACTCAAACGGTTAAACCATAATCAGTCTGCATTGTAAAAATTAATATCACATACCACCTAAAAATAAAATTAGCTATAAACTAACAGATGGTTCACTTTTAAAGAGATAGTAATATGTGCATATGATATTAAAGCGCTAGTAATGTCTACGTAAAATTAGTTGCCCGAGTCTTCTGTACATGAAAAGGAACAGATTGCGCTATGTCTAAGCTCTTACTTCTTTGCAGAGCAAAAGTTAGGAAGCACTGAAGATCCGCCACCCGCCCCTTTCTGGCCTCCTTCCACAGAATCTGAGATCGGGTAGTGAAACTCGATGGCTGCAGTAAGGGACAAACTTCAGTAAGTAAGTATAAGGCAAATCCTGGCCCCCCAGACGAAGGAGGGCAGGATTTCCCTTTGCTTACTAAAGTTTGTCCCTCGCTGCAGCCGTCCGGACCAGCCTGCATCTTCTGAGTGACATGGGGAGAAGGGGCGGGTGGTAGATCTTCAGTGCTTCATAACTTTTGAACTATGAAGAAGTAAGAGCTTAGACATAGCGCAATCTGTTCCTTTTAATATACAGAAGACTTGGGCAACTAATTTTACATAGACATTACTATCCATTTAAGTTTGATTATTCATTATACTTTTTTATAACGTATGGTACCTTTCTAAGTGTCCATAACGTTCTATTCTTTTTATTTTATTTTAAAGTGTCTCCCTGTATTCACGATTCTGAATGTTTTTAATATTCATTTGATGATTGGTATTTTTTTTTAGTAATTCCTAGGATTCGTGCGCAAAGGAAAAAGTGAAGCAATTCTAGGGCAAACCAACTGCACCATATAAAAACATATATAAACACACCTGGCTCGGAGCAGCCTCTCGGGACAGAGGCTCTGACTTGGTGAATTCAGCTATAACCCCATCCACTTTCTAGAACGTTCAGCACATTCCTGCCCTATTCCACTGGCCTTCCCACCCATTTCATGGCAAACTCCTCCTTCCAACCACCCACCCGATTAAGCCCCACACATAGAATGACCATCATTCCCATCCTCAGATCTTCACTGTTTATCTGGGGACTTGGGACAGTAAGGTACCCAGGTATGTAAATACATGGGACGTTTACTCTTTGAGTTTCAGAGGGATCGCAATGCATTGAGAAGCAATGTGTTGCATACCCCTCTTGCTCTCAAAGGGTTAATTGAATCCCTTGAATGCTAAAGAGGTTGCCAACTCATTTATTTGCATTCAAGGGGGTGATAAAAAAAATAAAATAATTTAAATCAATGACAATATTTAATTTGCCCATGTAGTACAGACAAATTGCTTAAGAATTGTTCCACTTTTGTCATTGTGCACATGGACCTATGTGTCTTCCAGTCATTCCTTAAAATAGCTGCTTAAAACATAACAGCAATGTAAATAATTAACTAAAACACCTGTCACCTCATGTTTCAGCAGTCTCGCTGTCAGCAATGAGAAGCAGCATGAAATCAAAGAATGAAACATTCCTCTTTACTTCATGTCAACCTGCTGGGAAGATCACAGACAATGGTTTTGACTACAAATATCTGCTTTATTATACAAGTAGTTTAGAGGGAAACACATTATGCACATACAGAGGACCCAATTTAACAACAATGATAGAATTCTTGCCCTGTTGACTCTGAATGTTTTCAGTTCTGGTATTTTTTTGTAATTGAAAAGGCACGTACCATTATAACATTACATAAAATGGCATCTGAATTGGAAACAAAATTGCCTTTTTTAGTATCTTATTTGCTTACAAACACAGCATTATACACTGTGTCTTATAATTCTTTTTAATATGGGTTTAAGTTTGCACAAAACAATTTTTTAACATTTACAGTTCTTACCTGTGCCACCATGCTAAGTGTCCTTCTATACATCAGCACTGCGGAATTAGTTGGCGTTATATAAATAAAGAATAATAATAATAATAATAATAATAAATTACATTTTGCTTAGTTCCTTTAGAATTAAGGAGATTACACTGACACTCTGGAATGGTCACCGCCCCCTGACAGTCAAAAACACATGTGGAAGCCTTCACTTTAAAGGAGCAGTAAACTTTTATTTATGAAAACACATAGTTTATAGAGCTTTTCCTGCTGAGTAAAACAAGGTCACTCCCATCACTGTCAGATGTTTTATTAAGAATTTATAACAGTTCAAATAATCAGGAAGTAAATTTACTGTGTTTACTTCCTGATAGTTCTAACTGGCAGGAAGTGACTCAGCAGTTTCTATCACATTATATGGAGAACTGTATGTCTCTGACTTTTCTGATTTTCCTCTCCATTAGACTCTAACAGGAAAACTAATTGGAATTTGACCACTAGAGGGCACTGCTAATGTAAAAAAAACGGGTTTAAACTGTAGTAACTCTGGAAATATAAATCTCTCAGCAGTGGGAGTACCCTTATTTTACTCAATATTTTACCCTATAATATATATTTTTTCATAAAAAAGTTTACTGCTCCTTTAAGACCATTACATGATTAGGTGGCAATCATGTGGACCAGCCCATGATTAGATTGTTGTGAAGAGCATCACAATAATTCAGTCACCAAAGTGGATGACCTGCGTTGTAGCCCGATATGCCATTATGCAGATCTTCACTACTGCAACACCTCTGATCACCATCTCTAGATGTGGTGGGGGTTGCAAAAAAGTGAGTTCAGGTCACCCATAACTGTCATATCGGCACCATTTGGACAATGCCATGGGTTGTATTTTTTGGGGACAACTCAAGGCAGTGGTGTTCCAATGGCACAGTCACCCATGTGAATAAGCCCTTAAAAATAGAATGCCTGAGTCAATGCAGCAATATTACCAAAGTAGCGACTAAATCTCACAGAGAAGAATGTATGGAATGAGCGCATAAAGCATGACTTGTGTCTATATATAATTATTCCAAGCCTGCAGTTGTGCCTATGTACACACAAACCTTAGCAGATATATGCTCACAAATCCAGAACACAACATTTAAAAGACAATCCTTTAACCCTTTGAGTGCCAGAGGGGTACGCAATGCAATGTGTTGCTTTGTGTACCCCTCTGGCACTCAAAGGGTTAATCATACAGCTATAGCAAGTGTAAGGAAAATGACCAGTTCTCAGCCTATTCCCCCTGTTCCCAGTTTGTACATAATGTTCACCTTGGCACGGAGGAATGGCATGCCCCAGAATGTTCCCACACTGGCCAGCCCTGGACATGCTCTGGGACAATAAGTTATTTTGTCTCTCAAAACACTTTCTATGTAGGTATTAAAGAGACAGTAAGACTTAAAATGTAAAAAAAAATATGTTTTAGGGTTTATCCCCCTGAGTAAAACAAGGGCACTCCCACTGCTGAAAGATGTTTTATTCAAAAGTTTTTACAGCTCAAATTTGAATTTTTTTAGGTGCAGTATCACAATGGCCTGAAATTGTACAGTGGTGCTGTTGCTACACCATCCTATGGACAGATCTGGTCATTTGACAATAAATCTCCATAGGACGGTGTAGCAACAGCTCCATTGTACAATTTCAGGCCACTGAGATATTGTGCCTAGAAAAATCATGCTTGAGCTGTAATAATTTTGAATAAAACACCTTTCTGTTGTGGGAGTATCCTTGTGTTACTCGGGGGGGGGGGGGACAGTACATAGTTTTTTTAAGTATTACTATGCCTTTAAGCAGAGGGATATATAATCTGGAGAGACAATAGGATTGTTCTGGCCACACCCACAATTCAGAATGTGGGTGTGGCCAGCACAGCTGAGGCTCCCCTTAAAATTTGTAGCTCTTGGCAGTTGCCTACTATGCCTACTGGGAAACCTGTCCCTGACTTTCCCAGTTTGATTCACCTGGTTTTCCTCTCCACAGAAATCTCCATGCAACAGAGTCACAATTCTCTTTCTGTAGCAATTTGCACTGAGAATAAACCATCAGCATCTTCCCATTCATACTATTGGAACAGAAATAACCCTTTTGTTATTTGGGGATCAGTGGAGCCCTATTTTGATTTTCATGGAAGCTTAATGCCCTTCCCCCATTTTTATTAACATAAATAGAAAGCTTTGCACATGTATCTATACTATTCATTTGTATTTTAGTATACTAGACATGGATCACAGTACAAACAGGGAAGACTGGGCTGTTCACAACCAATCTTGGAGCAAGCCTTTCCCAAATTTCCACCCTTGGTCACTTTTGCCGGTATTGATACTGTTATGCTGCACAGCAATGTGAAAGTTTGGTGCTGAAACAAAGCCTTGTGCCTCTCCCTTAAAATATCATGCCCCTCAGTTTGGGAATCACTGCTTTAAATGAAGATTAATTACTGCAACTATTTTAAAACGCTGTGGAAGGTTCCATGCTGTATTTCAAAAGAATGCTAAAGTATAATGATAATAACTTAGTACATACTTTTCATTGGCCAGAAAATCCTAATGGTCTCTATGAATGTTGCCCTTGCTGTATGGTTCAAGAGAAAGATAAAGTGTCTTGTTCTAGGCATGGTAGCCTCTCATTGGTGCTACAACTCACGTTTTTCACTCCCATGTGCCACTGCAGAGAGGAAATCTCCATATCCATATCAGACTGGTCCCGCCCACAGAGTCCAGCTCCGAAATGTCAGGCAAATCCTCTCCGCACAAGAGAAACAGCAAAACCACAGACATACTGCGTTTCGGCCTACGTGAGCCTCGTCAGTGTGGTGCAGCCGAATCCCTCTAGGCACATGGAAGCAAGGGCCCATGCCTGGGATGTCCTTATACTTAGGGAGACAAAAGAGTTGTGAGGAGTACACATCAAGCACAAACAAGATAAAGTGTCTTGTTCTAGGCATGGTAGCCTCTCAACGGTGCTACAACTCACGTTTTTCACTCCCATGTGCCATTGCAGAGAAGAAATCTCCATATCAGACTGGTCCCACCCACAGACAGTCCAGCTTTGTAATGTCAGGCAAATCTGCTCCACACAAGCGAAATAGCAAAACCACAGATGTATGTTTCAGACTATGTGAGCCTCATCAGTGTGGTGCAGCCGAATCCCTCTAGGCACATGGAAGCAAGGGCCCATGCCTGGGATGCCCTTATACTTAGGGAGACAAAAGAGTTGTGAGGAGCACACATCAAGCACAAACAAGATAAAGTGTCTTGTTCTAGGCATGGTAGCCTCTCAATGGTGCTACAACTCACGTTTTTCACTCCCATGTGCCATTGCAGGGAGGAAAGCTCCATATCCATATCAGACTGGTCCCGCCCACAGACATTCCAGCTCCGAAATGTCAGGCAAATCCTCTCCACACGAGAGAAACAGCAAAACCACAGACGTACGTTTCGGCTTATGTGAGCCTCATCAGTGTGGTGCAGCAGAGGTGGAGAAGTGGGTGGGAAGTATTAAGAACAGGCTGGGAATCTGCAGAAGTGGGAGGAACAGGGTGGAAAGGAGGATAAGTGGGAGGAACAGGGTGAGAAGGAGGTTAAGTGGGTGAAATGTGGCAAGAACAAGGTGGAGAGGAGAAGTGGGTTGGAAGTATTAGGAACAGACAGGGAAGGAGCAGAAGTGGGAGGAACAGGGTGGGGAGGAGGAGAAGTGGGTGGGAATTGGGAGGAATAGGGTGGGAAGGACAAGAAGTGGTAGGAATAGGGTGGTGAGGAGAAGAAGTCGGTGGAAAGTGGGAGGAACAGGGTGAGAAGGAGGAGAAGTGGGAGGAACAGGGTGGGAAGGAGGAGAAGTGGGAAAAATAGGGTGGGAAGGAGGAGAAGTGGACCTGAGAACCCACCACCAGAGAATCAGTCTCTGTCCCTGGAAACCCAGTAATTGACTCTAAAAACCGGAATCCCCAGGGCAGATTCAGAGAGTTCTCAGGTATGAACTTGTATGGACATGTCAGGTATGAACTTGTATGGACATGTCAGGTATGAACTTGTATGGACATGTCAGGTATGGACTTGTATGCACATGTCAGGTATGGACGTGACAGTTGCTAGCAAGACTATTGGACCTTAATCTCTGTTAACTGCACATGGTAATCTTAACCCTGTAAGAACCAGAGGGGTGTGCAGCACATTGCTTTGCAATGCATTGGTCTCCCCTCTGGTCCTTAAAAGGGTTAAGTAGAAACACGTATTCTTCTTACTTCAGTTTGAAAAATCTGCCACCAACTGTCATGTCTGCCTCCATGGCCAGGAGCCAGGACTAATTGAGTACGGCAAAAAATTCACAGGGGCTATGAGGATTTTGTGGCCAAAGCTGGTTTCAGAGCAGATATGATGTTGATTCAGGGAGACATCTGGCCTCCTTTCTGGAATCAAGTGGCATGCAGCCACGGGCAACCCCGGAATTCCATGATGTGCCAGGACTGTCACTGGTTCTTAAGTGCCTGATCAGGAGTGACGATCCTGGCATTGCAAGGGTCCTTAAGGGGTTAATTGGAACTTTCTTCAGTGGTTTTTTTTTTGCCTTCCGCTGGATCTACAAAGGTAATATGGTGGGGGCTGAAATTAATAGATGTGTGCCTTTTTTTGTCCTCAACAATTTTGCAACTAGTTCTGTAAATAAGGGGATTATTTTGTGAGGTCTAAGTGTTCCTTTAAAGGGACAGTAATGTGTTTATTAAAGTTGATGTCTGAGTCTTCTTTATTGTTTTGTTAAAATGTAACACTTTATTTCATTACTTACAGGTTTGTAGTTCAAGCGCTATTCAAGCTGAAAGGCTCTCCCTCCCGTCCCTATCCCCTGCATTACTCAGCCTCTCGGTCAGGTCTGGATGGAGTGCGACGAGGGACAAACTTCAGTAAGCAAATGGAAAATCCTGCCTTCCTTTGTCAAGGGGGTCGTGTTTTCCTTATACTAACTGACTGAAGATTGTCCTGCACTGCATCCATCCGGTTCCACAACCGGCTTCCAGATCTAATGAGAGGCTACCAGAAGGGTCGGGAGAGGGATCCATTCGGCTTGAATAGCACTTGAACTACAAACCTGTAAGTAATGAAATATAGCGCTACATGTTAACAAAAAAATAAATAAGACTTGGACATCAACTTTAATAGATGCATTACTGTCCCTTTAACCCCTTAGTGACAGACGACTTACCTGGTAAGTCCAGGAAGTCATTTGCTATAATGGAAAAAAAAACCCTGTCATTAAGGGGTTAAAGGAACACTTATAGCTCACAAAATAATCCCCTCATATTATGAAATGAAATATAGTGCTACATGTTAAAAAAAATAATAAAGAAGACTTGGACATCAACTTTAATAGAAGTATTACTATCACTTTAAGGAAAAAGAGTAGCGTGGACATCAGAAAAGAGTGAACATGAGAAGATACAGTCAAATCCTGTCTTCTTCCCCATCCCCTTCGTTACATTTCTTTATACTCCCTAGAACTTCTGTTATGATTCTTTGACTAGGAATTCCCACCCAGTCAACCTCAACCCAATCCCTACATTACCATATCAGCACTATGTGTAAATCTGGAGGATGTCCCTACTTAACCTTTAACAGCAGTTTTAGAGAGGATGTTCAAGGGAGAAAAAGACAAATGCATTAAACTGTGGCATCAGACTTTTAAGGGCACTATAGAGAGACGTCCGTCCTTTCCTGTCTCTGCCAATGGTATGTGCCCTCAAGGACTTCCTTAATTATTTTCATGCAATTATATAAGTTTTAGTTCATTTTGTTTAAAGGTCAATTGAATATTTTTGTGTATTTCAAACAAAGAGCTACTCATGATCTGGTTATTACAAATAATCCACAGAATGTCTATTGCACAAAACAAACATTGTTGTAGGTTCCAAATTCTAAGCTGTGCCTCCAGCATGTGAACATGTTTTTTATCACCATCTGAGTCTTGCAGAATAAAAAGGAAAGTGAAGGCCAGAGGTGGATACACATCTGGAGAATTGTGAGCCTGTTTTTTTTAACTCCTTGAATGCTAGAGAGGTTTTCAGTGCTTTGCAAAGCAATGCGTTGGAGACCTCCCTATAGGGTGACCATATTTCCATTGTGACTTTCAGGGACACTGTGGAGACGAGAGCAGCAGAGTACTAGTCCTTGGCACTAGCACAGCTATGCGGGAGGCGTCACTGGACATCATTAAACATCAGTGCGCAACCTAATCTTTCTCCAGCGCATTACAGAGTTATAGACTTAGAGGTAGAACTGTCCATTGACTTCTGTGAGAGAAAGCAATGTCTGTTGTGGGCTACTAGATAATGTGCATCATGCCTAAAGCCTTAGACTAGCATTACAGTGCAACATAAATGCACTGCAGCTCCTGTCCAATGTCAAAATCAAGGCTCTTTTCTCTCTCTAGTGTTTAGTGCCTTGTCTGGAAGCCATTTTCTTGTAGCCCAGCAGAGGCATCACTTTCTGTCACAGTAGGCAATGGGCAATTCTCCTTCTAGTGTTTAGACCTCTGTGCTGTGGAGTCTTCATTCTGGGACTTTGTATTGTCCCTGATAGGGGCTACCAGGGACAAGGGACACATATTTAAAATCAGGGACTGTCCTGGGCAATCAGGGACACGTGGTCACCCTACCTCCCTAGCATTCAAAGGGTTAACTCTTTGAGTGCCGGAGGGGTGCGCAACGCATTGCAGAGCAATGCGTTGCGTACCCCTCTGGCACTCAAAGGGTTAAAGAAACACTAACACCTAAAATGAGATTGGCTTATATCATTTTAAAGGAGAACTAACATATTTTAATTATAACCCATCACTTACCTTACTATGGACAGAAAATTCTAATGACCACTATGAGTTTTGTCTTTGTGAAGAGATAACATCTTTAGTCATTCTTGGAAGTTATGTCCATGGAGGCAGACATGACAGTTATTGGCAGATATTTAAAACAGAAGAAGACAGAATGCATTTGCCTGCTTATCCCTTTAAGTACACGAGGGAGGGTACAATGCTCTGGTCCTGTAGGTTGAGTTTGCGCCTTGTGGTCCTGCAAGTAACGGTCTTGTCTCCTCCAATGACATAACATCCAGAACTGATTGAGGATGGGATCTCATGAACAAAGGCACAAGGGCAAAATTCATTAATGCATCTTAATAAAGATCTTAATAAAGAGAATTAAGTTTTAAACTTGGAGTGCCCGGCTTACTGCCTCGAATAATTATGTGATTCTATCAAGCCTTGAGCACCCTTTGATTGAATTAACGTGTGCAGCAGTCCTCTTTTAAAAATTCACAGGGGACATTAGGATTTTCTGACCATAGCTAGGTAATCAGGGTGTGTTACTTCCATTTCAAATATCACGTACTTAAACTACCATTTGCACAATATCAAGCCCCATTTAAAGCACTGAGAAATTTACTCCACTTGTTAGTATATCAGCCTCAGTATCTCAGAATAAAGAGGGGTCCTTTTTACTTTATGGTAATACAGGTGAAAAGCATTGTTTTTCCTTTGTTTACACCACACACTTACTGACTCCCCAGCCTTGTACCACTGTACTGGTAGCCACAAAACCGCACATACTGACTCCCACCCAACTTTGTCCCACAGCCACACCTACTATTCTCCATGTCCCAGCAATGTCTCATTGCAATCGTCACCACAGAACCACATATACGGACCCCAGAGTCCCAGCCTTGTCCCACTGTTCTAGTTACCACAGAACCACACATACGGACCTCAGACACCCATTCATGTCCAGCTCTACTGGTAGCCACAGAACAACACGTACAGACCTCAGAGTCCCAGCCTTGTCCCACTGTACTGGTAGATATTGGACCACACCTATGGACCTCAGAGTCCCAGCCTTGTCCCCTGCACTGCTAGCCATAGAACCACAGATACGGACCTCAGAGTCCCAGCCTTGTCCTACTGTACTGGTAGCCATAGAACCACAGATACAGACCTCAGACACCCATTCATGTCCAGCTCTACTGGTAGCCACAGAACAACACGTACAGACCTCAGAGTCCCAGCCTTGTCCCACTGTACTGGTAGATATTGGACCACACCTATGGACCTCAGAGTCACAGCATTGTCCCACTGTTCTGCTAGCCATATAACCACACATACAGACCTCAGAGTCCCAGCCTTGTCCCACTGCACTGGTAGCCATAGAACCACACATATGGACCTCAGAGTCCCAGCCGTGTCCCACTGCACTGGTAGTCAGGGAACTACACATACTAGTGAGTCTGAACACCTGCAGGATTTCTCAGGTATAGGTGTAAACCTTTAAAGTTCTTATGAGAATTTTTTGGCGTTAGCAAAAAGTGGAACTTTTATGGCAGAGGCGTGAACATTTTTTCAGTTGTTGGCCTCATGATCAGAAAGCTGTAAGTGTGAGGGCCGTGTTATTTTTTATTGATAATGATGGTGAATTATAGTCTGTCAGCTATTAAAAAAATGGATTTTTTTTATTGATCGGGTTAATAAGAAAACTTATATTTAACAGACAACTATTCTTTAACTGTACGTACTGACAGGCCAGGGGTTACCCTGGGGTAAGGCAAGTTTGCATTTGGCCCACGGGCTGTGTGTTGGACACCCATATTTTATAGGATTTCTATATGCAGGAATTTTTGTGGACAAAGTAGAAAATTATGGGTTTTCTGCAACAATTCCCGCTGGAAAAATGTTAATTTTGCCCACTCCAGACAATGTCTATGCTGGTCCTTCATTTGCTCCTTTGTGTGCCAGAGGGGTATCCATCTCATTGCTTCCCCAATTATCTTTAGGGTCAAATCCAATGTAGATAAGGGTTTTGAACTCGTTCTAGCTCTAGAAGTTCCTGATTAGGTTATCTGATGTTGGGTGCATTAGAGGGGATGTACTATATGATTCTGTGCTAGAACAGGCACAGGAGCTGCTGTTTTCTTGCCTATTTATTAATTTACCTACAATAAAAATTCCCTTCCTGCAGTAAGTGCTACAGGGGAGGACATTGGAGATTTAGCACATTCTGCTCCACTGGGCCTTGTTTCTTGCTTTATACTAACAAGGTGCAAAACTACTTATTTTTCCTGCACGTACTGAGGCTGATGTACCAAGTAAAACTGGAGCAAGTCTGGTGCAAACCAGTTTGAACATAGGGATTAAATACAAATTACCATGGGGATTTAGCCCCTGGAATGCTAGAGAGGTCTCCAAGACATTTCTTTGCAATGTGTTGGAGACCTCTGTAAAGTTCAAGGGGTTAAAAGCCACATTTAAATGAATAATCATTTTAATTTTCCCCCCATGGTACAGTTGCTTTGATCTAGAATTGCCTCACGTTGGTCTACCAGACTATTACAAGTTTTATTGTTTTTATTTACTGTGGTTAATAAAATATAGCTTTGTTATCTGGATCGTTGTCTGTGAGATTTGTAAGAAAAAGGACCGTGAGAGAGACGCCGGGACACCTGTACAGGGGCAGGTTGACTAATCCCCTGTCCCTTTAAACTGGTTGTATTTACTACAATCGGTACTAGCAAAACTGTGAGTAATCACATTTTGTGTGTTGCATACCTCCCAAGTGTACCTTTTTAGGAGGGACAGTCCCTGTTTTAGACCTAAATCCCTCTGTTCCTCTTTCCCACCTTGGTGTCCCTCTTTTTAGGGGATCAAGCTGCTTGGTGTGTAAATAAATATATCATATTGCTCTACAGCAATAAAACTCACAGTATTGTTTGTTTAAACATCAGTATATGTGTTTATAAATTAGTATGTGTAAATAAAATACTTTGGTCTTGTTCTAAATCATTTATTAGGTTACACAAGGAGGTGACAATAGGTCATGAAATAGCTTAAAAAATCCTGGTAATGCCGCACCCACAAGCCATGCCCCCAGAAACACCCCCTAAAACATGTGTCCCTCTTTGGCAATTTGAAATGTTGGGAGGTATGGTGTTGTGCTTTTCCTGTTTTTTCCCTTCTTCTTTTAAAGGTGGACCATAAGGGAACTGCTGGCTTGGACTATATCTGCATGAGGACAGTATAATATCCCTCACTCTTTCTGAAGCCACAAGTGTTCTAAATGTGGCTACAAACAAATGTGAGTGCATTATAATATCTTATACACTAACAATAGTTCAAGAGTGTATTAACCCTGAGAGTGCCTCCCTTCTCTTCTTTTCCTGTTTGCTTCACTTTTAATTCCACCATAAATTGTTTACCCCACTCATTCTTACAGTGGTAAGTCACCAATATTAAAGGGGGTTTCAGTTTACTGCATATTCACTGATGAGGCCCATCAGTATGATGCGCTTTAGGATATTTCCTCCCTGTGTAAGGCACTAGTGAGCTAAAACAGATCACAACTGGGTAGAACACCATTCCTCTAGACCCTGCTAAAATCTATGGCATGATTGTTTCTGGTTGAGAGTCTCTGACCCTTAATTTTGCATGTGCAAATTATCATTGGGATTGGTCACCTTAAGGGAACAGGGAAATCCAGATGTGGACCCTTTGCTCACAGACACATTAGTTATAATGCACTGATAGCATTCAACAAAGCTAAAATGTATTGCCTGCGTGGGATGTGTTTTTTTTTTTTTTTTTTTTTTTTTTTTGGGGGGGGGGTTAAAATAGAAGATGCCTGACACTTTGTGTTTGGCTTTCTATGTTCACAGAATCAGTATGATGTGCTTCTTACTAATGTAAAATGGGATGAGTCTGCATGTTCACTGACAAGGCCCCTCAGTTTAATGTGCTTTAGGATATTTGTTCTCTGTGTAAAGCACTACTAAGCTCAAGCGATGGCACCCTGGGTAGGGAAACATTCCTATAGAGCCAGCTAATTTGCATGGCAGTCTTCTTCCTAGTTGAGTGTCTCTGACCTGTATTTTTGCATATGCAAATTAACCTTTGGTTTGGTAGCCCTAAGGGTAACAGGGGGAATCAGATGTGGGTCCCTTGCTCAAAGTGCCTAAAGAGAACAACTATATCTTAGTGAGAAGACCCACTAGTGCTGAATGAAGTGAGCTGATTCTTTTGCTCAGAGATGAGTTGCTTTTTAGCTGGATTTTTTTTTTTTTAATTAATTAATTTATTTATTTATTTATTTATTTATTTATTATATAATATCAGTATGATGTGCTTTAGTGCAGGGCTCAAAATTTCCATTAGACAATGGCGAGTGAAAATTTAGCCCTGGTGAGTAGAAATTCAGCCCTGGTGGGTTTATTTTGGCTTGCAGTGGTGAGTAACTTTTCAGGTCTGGCTAGTCGCAAAGGACTTAAAATTATAAGCCCTGCTTTAGGGTGTTATTCTTTGTGGAACATGCTAGTGAGCTGAAAGAGATTGCACCCTGGGTAGGATGCCGTTCCTATAGAGCCTGCTAAATTGTATATCAGGTGTATTTCTACTTGAGTGTTCCTGATTTATCATCTCTTACCCATACTTTTGCATATGCAAATTAGCCTTGGGGTTATTCACCCTAAGGGTAATAGGGGAATCCTGACATGGACCCCTTGCTCACAGTGTTTTTAAGCAAGGTTGGCTAAACCCTTCTGATTAAGTCCAGTAAGGCTGAAAAAGAGGATTGTTCCCAGTTCAGTGCCTTTGTAAATGAACTTTTTTATATGTAAATAATTTTCGGGGTCGATAGCTCTAAGGGTAACAGGTGAGTCCAGTCATTAATCAGTTGCTCACAATGGCACACATTATATTTCATTGCTGAGGCTGAGTGAGGCTGAAATGTACACCTGAGGTTGTCTGTTTCACTTATTTGGAGAGAATTGTCTGCCATTTTGTCAAGGTCAGAATGATTGGCTTTAGTATATTTTCTATTTTTGTAAGGCACTAGTGAGCTAACAGAGATTACACCCTGGGTATGATACCATTCCTATAGAGGCTGCTAAATTCTATGGCAGGCCTGTTTGTAGTTGATCAGTTATGAAACATACTTTTGCATATGCAAATTATCCTTGGGGGTCTTCACCGTAAGGGTAAAAGGGGAATCCTGACATGGACCCCTTGCTCACAGTGTTTAGTAAGGTTAGAAAAAGCATCACCGGTGAAGCCCAACAAGGTTGAAATGTACACCGGGGGCTGGTTGATTTTGTAAATGTTTGTTACTTAGTGACCAGGTGTGATTTTGTCAGGATCATTATGATGTGCTTTAGGATATTCCATCTCTGTGTCTGTGTAAGCCACTAGTGAGCATAAAGAGATGGCACACTGGGTAGGACACCATTCCTGCAGAGGCTGCTAAATTGTATGACAGTCTTGTTCCTAGTTTAGTGTCTCTGAACTGTACTTTTCCATATGCAGATTATAACAGGGGAATCCAGACATGAATCCCTCACTGTTGAAGACTAGGTAGGCTGAAATGTACACATGGAGGTTGTCTGTTTGTCTTATTTGGAGAGGAATTTCCTGGCACTTTGTGGCTAGACTGCTATTTTGTGAAGATTATTATGATGGGCTTTAAAGGGATTAGTAATACTTAAGTATTACTAATCCCTATAGTAAAGTCCTTTTAAAAATACATGCATTGCCCCCAGTTTCATCTCAAACCATTATGGTTTGAGAGATGATCGCTCCTAAAGTTGCCCTCCCCCTTCCCCGTAGTCAGCGTTCTAGTTGACTGCAGGGAAGCAAGTCGTGCGACTTGCAGGCGGCTCTCCAGCACAGCCACGATCGCGTTAATAAAAAATAATTCTTTCACTGAAACGGTCTTCTACGTGTGCTTGGTTTGTAAGCACACGTTTTAGTGAAAGATTTTTTTTTATTAACGCGATCTCGGCTCTGCTGCAGAGCCCCCTGATGATCTATAACCGGATTTCCCTTCAGTCAGCTACAATGCTGACTTCGGGGAAGGGGGGAGGGAGAGGGCAAGTTTAGGAGCGATTATCTCTCAAACCATAAAGGTTTGAGAGATGAAACTTGGGGCAATAGTAAAAGGACTTTACTATAAGGATTAGTAATACTTAAGTATTACTATCCCTTTAAGATATTTCCTCTCTGTGTAAGGCACTAGTGAGCTAAAAGAGATTGTACTCTGGGTATGATACCATTCCTATAGAGCCTGTTAATTTCTGTGGCAGGCTTGTTCCTAGTTGAGCGTCTCTGACCTGTACTTTTGCAGATGAAAATGATCCTTTGGGTTGGTCACCCTAATGTTAATAGGGGGATCCAGACATGGACTCCTTGCTCACAGTGGTTAGGTAAATCAGCTGTATCTCATAGAAAATGCCACTGTCACAGCCTTGGCTTTACTGCCATTTTGGCAGGATCAGTATAATGTGCTTTAGAATATTTCTTTCTAAGGCACTAATGTGATAAAAGAGATTGTACCCTGGGTGGGATATTATTCCTATAGTACTGCTAAATTGTGTGGCAGGCTTGTTCCTAGTTGTGTGTCTCTCAGCTGAACTTGTACAATTTACTCTATGTTTTCAGTCTGTGCTTGGGAGAGAAAAACAAAGCTCCTGAACTTTTGATGCTAAACAGACAGGCAAAAAAGAAGGAGCTGGGATTGCTCATTTAAGGTCTATTGATGGTAGCCATTTGTTGAAACCATGAGTGTGGGAATATTTTTCCATGAGGGCAGGGACTGACCAGTTATCAAGAACTAAAATGTGCACAGTGTATGATAGCATTTAGAAGAGGGAGAATGAGGGATCAAGCCTTGGTATGTCTAATTAAGCACACCCAACATAACCACTCAGAGATTTATGATGAAAATGTTAACCTATCTTCCTAGAAATCTAGTGCCGTTATCTACCCCTTGTCCATACTCAACATTGAGGACATGCCCTAAATTTACACTGAAGTACCTGTTCAGGCAACCTCCCCCACCAGCCTATAACGATAACAACATCATCATTCACCTTGTATTCTGCTAGGTTTCAAGAGTGGGCTAGTAGTAATATGCTTTTCCACTGTCCTTAGGGTCCTCCGTGGCACTGACAATACCACTGCCACCAGCAGATAGTAATTCTGCAGATGTGCGACTGTGGCAATATGTCTTTACACACTGAACACTGTGTGGTGCAATGACCACACATGGCAATGTGCTGTATACTAATAGGCTGCACAGTATATGGATGGTATAAGGGAACATCAACAGACTGTCCACTCTGTAGAATGAAAACAGCTCATTCAAGGAAGGGTCAATTATTTTTCTTAATTCATTAATAATGAGTCAGATCCCATGTGAATTTATTCACCCACGAACCCCACCACAACCAACAGTCACATTTTGTCATTTGTCAGTCTTCCAGCTCACCACCACCACTGGATGCTTTCATTGCTAAGGGTTTAGAGGTTGTAGGCCTCAGCCTGCTAACAATTTTTTCAAAGTTTACTTCAGCATGTTAATGATTGTTTCAAAGCATACCTCACCATAGGCCTGCTCTAAGTGCTAACATTTGTTTTCATGCCTTATCTTGCTGTAACAATTTTAAGACAAAGTAAAAATTTAAAGCAAGCTAACAATTTTTCAAGGCATACCTTGCTGTAGGCATGTTTACAATATTTTTCAAAACTTACCGTGCTGTAGGCCTGCTAAAGATTTTTCAAGGCTTACCTTGCCGTAGGCCTCAGAAATAAAAACATGTTAGCATGCTGATGCCTATGGCAAAGTACACATGATCCTATGACATTTGATGCTCAGGTGACTCAGCAGGAGCTAAGTTACCATATACTATAATGTTACTGCTGATGATACCAATTCCCTTCTGCAGTACCCTTATTTTACTCAATAATATACATATTTGTCATAAAAACAGTTTACCTTTCCTTTAACCAATCAAAAAGAACATTTGTCATCTGTGTATATGCAGACTAAGAGGTTCTTAGAAACAAAAATAAAATTGGACCACAGTGTTGTGAGAGCTGGTGTCAAAGGTGATTTGCCAGATGTGCTTGGAATTTGTGTGGTAGAGCCAGGGTGTGTAAGACATTCCATAGCAATGAGTTGCACAATTCTAAATCAAAGGGTTAAAAAGAAAATAAGTCAGTCAGAACAAAGACCAGTAAATTGATGCACTACAGATATATACATGGGAAAATATCAAGTGGAATTAGGGTAGATTTAGCGCTATTTAAGGAGCAATTAGTGATCACACCACCTAAAGCAATATGTATAATTGGTTTGTGACAATTACAGAGCAGTTATTTCCTGCAGCATTATGACATCATAACATGATGTATGATGGCTGGAATTCTACATTCACCATGGAAATGAAAAGTGATGTTTGGTACAACTATATGGTACTTAAAGTGTTATGGTGCAAATGCAAATAAGAACAACATTAAGACCTCATATTAGAGCAATATTGATACATACCTACATGCATAAGAAGACATTAAGCATTTCTGGTGTAATCCAACAGTACGATTAAACCTTTCCCAAAAGGGGCTGTAAACTTCTGGAATGCTGACGTGGTCTCCAACACAGGACGTTTATATTTGTTTTCTATAGTCCAGTTGGTTTGCCCCAGTATTTTGCCACTATTACTTTATACATATCTCCCTTTGTTTCTTAAAGGGTATGTATCACCCCTATACAAGTTAGTCTGGATGGTTAGATTATACACCAAATATAAGTAAAAGTGCATTATTTAAAAAAAAAAAAAAAAGCTCCTGTTGGTCTAAAATGAAGTTATAAACTGTGCCCTGTATCTACTTCCGCCTAGACTGCGGTTACCAGCTCTGTACCGCAGTCTGTCACTCTGCTCTCCTGTCTCAATCTAGCCTCCGCCAATGATGGAGGCTTTCTGCCTGTAAGCTGGAGCGGTCTCATTGGCAGAGATCGATATCTAGCCAATGAGAGCGCTCCAGCTTATGTACAGAAAGCCTCCGTCATTGAAGGAGGCTGGTAAGAGGGAGGGGAGCATAGGCAGAGTGACAGACTGCATTTACAGAGCAGCTGACCACAGTCTAGGCGGAGGTAGGTACACAGCACAGTTTATAACTTCATTTTAGACCAACAGGAGCTTTAAAAAAAAAAAATAAATAAATAATCACTTTTACTTCTATTCGTTGTATAATCTAACGATCCAGGCCAACTTGTATATGGGTGAAACATCCCCTTTAATGTAAGAAAATATGAATGCGTGATTACTAAAGAAGCAGAAACCCTTTTTTAATAATCACATTATATGTTACAGTTCTTTTTCTGCTAATTAAAACACAATACTCTCATTGCTGGGAGATGAGTCATTTAAAATTATTACAGCTCAAACATATAATTTATTTTTTTAATCAAACTGTTAGAAACAGAGATGACTGATGTCCAAAGAACATTTTTTTTTTTACTAAAATGCAGTCTACATCCATAGTAAATAACATGAACTATAAATTGCAGATTCATTTAACCCTCTGAGTGCCAGAGGGGTATCCAACACAGTGCAACACAATGAGTTGGATACCTTCCCAGCATTCAAAGGGCTAAAAAAATCAGCACATTTGAGATGTAATGTTTTGAATGAAAAATCTGCTAGCAGTGGCAATATTCCTGTTTTACTCAGCAGGAAAACCCCTCTAACCTGTAATTTTCTTTTAAAACAATATTGTTCCTTTAAAGGAGGAGTAACACTAACCACCCACTTAGGATGGCCAGAAAATTATAATGAATTTTGCCCTTGTGCTTTGTTCAAGAGATAGCATCTCCATTCAGTCCTGGAAGTCCTGACCATGGAGGTGGACATGACAGTTTATGTTTTTTCACAGATTGAAGCAGGCAGAGTACATAAGCCTACTTAACCCTTTAAGTACTAGAGGGGTGCTTAACGCCATGGGTGGGTAGGGTCTTGTAACAATTCAAGATAACATTCTGTTGTGTAGCGATCTGCTTCAAAATTCTGATATTCTTTTATAACCAGGGCTGGATTTATATTCCAGGCACCTCTAGGAAAGGCATTCTAGGTGCCCTTAACTCCACCCATAGCCACACCGCCACTACTCACATGACTCCCAGTCCCATCCACAGTTCCCTGGCACAGAAAATACCCTTGGCCTATATCAAACAAGGACAGAAAACAGCTTTAACCACTTTGTTGCTAGAGATCTCTTCGAAGCGTTACTGTAAAGGGGTATACAACGGGTACCGAGACTCTGGTATTGCTCTGGCAATACCCATAATTTAGACTGTGGGAGTGGTCAGCACCCTCAAAATATGTAGCTCTAGGCAGTTGCCTACTCTGCCTTTTGGGAAATCCGGTCCTGTTTACAATGGAACATGCATTTTCAGTCTGTGCATTGAGTCCATACAATTCGGCTAAGGCGACATGAAACAGGCTTCTGTATACTATACATAGATGGGCAAGCCATATATTATTATTATTATTATTATAAATGTATACAGCACCAACTAATTCCGCAGCGCTGTGCAATAGGGAATGGACATACAGGGATATTAAATAGTACAAATCATATGTGGAGAACAGAAGGATCAGAGGGCCCTATATATATATCAATGAACACAAGTATTATTGACTCCATGCTCCACTTAGGAGGTGTTATAAACATATACTATGGAGATTACACAAGAATGTTAGATTGTATTATTAGACTACTCTTGTGCAACCCTGTTTAAGTAAATAATTTGTTTTAGTTGAAGCACCACAAAGACATAGCGTTCTTGTTTTTCTTTCTACCTATTATTAATTTATGTCAACTTATTCCACAGAACTGCAATAAAATGCGGAAGCATAGAACATAAATGTTGGTGATGAAACCCATAAAATACACAGTGACTGATGTACTAAGATGAAGTGGTACAATTATGGAACAAAACAGCTGCACCATAGCAGACAAATAAAAATTAAAATTGATTTAAAGGGGCTTTTAAGCCCAAGAAAGCGGCATACCTCTAGCACTCAAGGGTTAAAAGCACCACTTAAAGGACATGATTGTTGTCCAGAGAGCAGATCTGATCTCCTGGGAACAACTTGCTGAAAGTGGACCTATCACACTGAATTGTTTTTTTACGTATTTGAAAGCTTAATTTGAAACTGCCTATGTGTAATAGTAACCACAATGGCAGCAGGTGTTTAGGAGATAGTCACGCTTTAATTTCTAGGAAAAGTGAAAGTGAAAATCTCCTGGTACTGTGCAGAGCTTCATTAGCATATAAAATATCCTTGAAAACCTTCATACGCATATAAAACATAATTGAAAACCTTCATTAGCCTATGAAACCCACTGGATAGGCTTCATTAGCATATGAAACTTCACTGGAAATCTTAATTTGCATATGAAATATCACCTGCAGTGCAGGGGTGCCAGAATTAGAATAGATTAGAATATGTAAACAAGTATGACTATCTCCTTATCTGTACATTTGCTGGTCTTTTGACTAACACGACACATAGGCACCTTTAATGCAGTTTTCAAATATACAAACTTGAATTAAGGTGACAGGTCCACTTTAAGCAGGACTGAACTTTGAGCCCCAGCACCCCAACAAAGGAACAGAACAGAGGCCCTGTGTGCACCCCTGGTACAACTATGTAATTTCCTCTCCTGTTTAATGCAGTTCCACATAGACCTGTTGTATTGCGCTTTAAGGCCTTGCACTGAAAGTCTATGAGGAAGGTGCACAGGTGAATGCATCAGAGGCAGTTGTTTTGATGAACGTACCTGTCTTCAGTGGCAGACTGGCCCAGGGGACAGAAGGGCATATTTCCCCCTGGCCCGGATATAAGTCTGGATGCTATTGCCTCATTCCATGTCCAGCTTGCTGTCGTAAGGGAGCAGGAGATGTGTGTGTGAGAAGCTGGTCAGCACCTAATTAGGTTGCCCATATGGCCAGCAAGCAGTCCAACAGTCCATCCATCTGGTGGGTGGCATCTTTCCCGCATCATTTCTTGTCTCTCCTGGCAGATCATGTCTTCCAATTGCACAAGTGGATACCCAGCTGTACAACTTGTGGGTCCTGAAAACATGGCGTAAATAGTCCCCGTGCAGGAAGGAGGGGGGTAAAGAGCATATCTGGGAACTTTCATCTGACCTTAGATTCCTGAAATATTAACCCTTTCTATATTAGTAGTGTAGCTCTATTAATTGTAAGCATTGTGGTATCACTAGTGTTACACTAATTACACCATATAGTTTACAATACAAATGTTAACCCTTTGAGTGCCAGAGGGGTACGCAATGCATTGCTTTGCAATGCGTTGCATACCCCTCTGGCACTCAAAGGGTTAATATACTAGTAATAACACAGAGCTTTCACCTGAATTCATACCTGTGAACTTTCAAGATGAGCTGACCCTGAGATCTTTGAAATATTAAGCCTTAAAGCTTCCCATAATGTAGATTTTATGAGATATGTGCCTGCTTGCTCTAACACAGAGGTGATCCGGTCCGTGTACGAGGGACCTTTAACATGCTACAGTTTGGATAACTCACTGCCTGAACACAAACAAGACAAGCAGGACATCTCCTCTGTCTTTCTGGTACTAATGGCACCAGTTTAGAGGCTAAGGAACCATTTAATTGGGGAAATTCATATAGTAGATGACACAGACCTCTCTCACCCTGAGAATTTGGCCCTTCACCCTGAGACCCTGAGATTTGGGTCAAAACCCTGAGTCCCAGGGTCAAACCCTGAGAGTTCCCAGGTATGCCTGAATTGGAGCTCCACAAGTGATACCACAGAGCTTACAAGCAAAAAGGAGGCACACAAGTGATACCAAAGAACTTAACCCCTTAAGGACTGGTGACGTACCAGGCCCGTCATGCCTGTCCCGGCATTAAGGACAGTGACTGGCACGTCATGAAATTCTGGGATCCCAGAATGCATTGCTGTAAAACAAAAAAAGTGTTGTGGTCCTCTAGAGCAGCCCACCCCTGACTGCATGGTTGTTAAGGTGTTAATATTGAATTGTCTTTGCAGTAGTAATACCTCATAGCTTGCATTTGAAATGGAGCTACACTAGTATTGTAGCATCAGTGGTATCACAGAGCTTACAGCTGATCTGGAACTAAACTAGTATTGTAGCTCAGTTTCAAATGTAAGCTCTGTAGTACAACTAATATAGCTCAATTTAATTATAAACTCTGTGGTATCAGTGGTTTAGCTCCATTTCAGTTGTAAACTCTGTTATATCACTAATGTAGCATTCATTTGTTTGTGCTTCGTTTATCACTAGCGTAGCTCAAACCACTGGAATACTGGCTAGCATTGGGTGCAGAATACTGAAGCTTCCATCTGCAGTGTACAGGCCACACAATAGAAGGCAAGACTTGGTTTCTTATAAGGACTTGCATGTTGGGAGAAGAATGGATTGTCAGCTAGGAAAGACATAGAGAACAAAGGTCAATATCACCCTACAGTGATTCTACACAATGATATTCAGCTACTACAATACACTGAAGGCTGCAGTTGTCACCACTCACCTAAGAACAATTGGGATTGAAGTATTGGGTGACAGAAGGTGCCACTGCAAAAGCAATTCAATTACAGGGGAAACAATAGCAGTAATAATAGCATGAATAGCTAATTACAACAGGGATCTATTTAAAGGAACATATGGGGGTATGTATTTTGGAAAACTCAACAGTAAGTAACTAATTTATTTTGAATCCGCATTTTATTTGCATTGTCCTTATGACTATGTCAGACACAGAGGCTAATGTACTGAGTAGAAATGGAGTAATTCTGGAGCAAAACCAACTGTACCATTGAGGTGAAATAAAAATTCCCATTGATTTTAGTGGGGCTTTTAAAGGGATAGTAATGTTTCATAATAAAAGCAGCTCTAATTAATCATCATAGTATTTGGACTTTGGAGAGTGTTATTTTAATACTGTCAGAGTTGTAGTTCAAGAGTCATTCAATGACAAAGTATCCCCCTCCCGCCCCTTTTACTGATGTAACACTGCTCAGCCAGAGCAGAAGGGAGGTGCCCAGGTAGACTGCAGAGAGGGACAATCTTCAATTAAGATAAGGGAAAAAGCTGAAAAGCTTGTCAAGGGGGGCAGGGCTTTCATTGTTCTCATAGGAAGAAGATTGTCCCCTGCTGTTATCTGTCTGGTCTATGGACTGCATTCCACATCTGAGAAGAGATGGCTTACACTAGGTAAAAGGGGCGGGAAACTTTGCTTGTGAATATCTCTCAAACCATAAAGGTTTGAGAGATAAGACTTATATCGTTCTTCAAGTTTTTTTAATGCCTATAAAATAAAATAAAGATAAAACGAAGTATTACTAGCCCTTTAAATGCTTCAATGCTAGAGAGATCTCCAACCCATTGATTAGTAAAGTGTTTGCGACCTCTCTAACATTAAAAGGATTAACAGCCCCATTTAAATAAATGGGAATTTGGGAAAATTGTCTTTGTCCCTGTGGTGCAGTTGACCCTTTACTTTAACCCTTTGAATTCCAGAGAGGTACGAAACACATTGCAAAGCAGTTTTCCGCACACCCCTCTGACAATCAAAGGTTTAATAACTATTGAATTAAATGCCTCCCAGCAGGAGAAGAATATTTGAATAGTGAGAGACAGAATAACAACAACAAAATATCCAGAAAAATGAATTTCAAAAAAGTTATAAATTGATTTGCATTTTACTGAGTGAAATAAGTATTTGACTCCCTATCAGTCAGCAAGATTATTTCACTCCGTAAAATACAAATCAATTTATAACTTTTTTGAAATGCTTTTTTCTGTTTTTTTTGCTGTTATTCTGTCTATCGATGTTCAAAAATCTTACCATTACAATTATAGCCTGATCATTTGTTTGTCAGTGGGCAAACGTACAAAATCAGCAGGGGATCAAATAATTTTTTCCCTAACTGTAACCGATAGTGAATCCCTACACCCTACCTTACATATAACCCAACCTAACATATACTGCATCCCCATATGCCTACCAACTCCAAATGTCTCCCAACCCTTATCTACCACCTATCCTAACAGATAGTACACCTCCAACCCGGAGGGACAGTTAAAGTGGAACACTCATTAAAATATAAGTGCCCCAAAATCATTATTCACATAGCGATATGCATATCAATACCTGTATTATACTTAAGTCCAGCATTATTGAGAAATCCAACTTGCTTAGAGAATCACCAGCAGGCATCAGCGCAGACACCTTGCCGAAGAGGCATCTGTGAGTCTGCTCTGTCCTTCCCTGTCTCCTCTAGGATTGGTGAGGGGGATTTGCATTGTACCTTAAGGTACAGGAAGGGACTGATGGTGCAGACACACAGATACCTCTACAGCAAGACGCCTGTCGGTGAATAAAATAAGAAATTGGTACTTAATGTGGCAGACAGGGACCCCCCCCGACATAAGCTGTGACTGGGTCAGACTGATACTTGATGACATAGAGTATTTTGTAGAGGATGATATGTCGGACTTAGACTTGTTGTTAGAGGCCCAAGCCCTGAGGACACATTGATTTGTAGAACTTACACTTGTTTGGTACAAGCCATGAGGAAACATTGATTTTTAGGACTTAGACTCAAGTCCTGAGGAAACATTGATCTGTAGGAATCAGTAATGGCTATTTGCACACAATCCACTGCACTAGCTGGGGCAGAGGATGATGTTGCTGATGCTTCTGCTGATGCCTAAGAATCAGCACTACCACTAGGACCAGGACTATTACTGTTGGCAAGTGGAACCTGTCCTTGTCCCACATCACTACTGCTGGACCCCATTCACACTGTGTCCACTGTGGTCTGTAGCACACTAGCCTCCTCCTCCTCATCCAGCTGCCCTTGCACCTCAGCAGCAGCAGCAGGAATTACAGCAGCAGCAAACTATGCAGTGTGACCACTACGGTGATGCTCATCCCTATTTGTATCTTGGTCTCCCATTCCTTCTCTCTTTGGGCTAAAAAGGTCATTAATATCTCTTCCACTCCAGCTTCTCCACCATCACCCTCATCACCACCAACATCATCAGTCCTTGCTTCTGCTGCAGTTCTAAGAGAGTCTCACTGGTTGCTGATGATGACACATGTGACAGAAGGTCCCATACTGTCACGCTTGCCATCTTTTGAGGTGAAGAAGGCAGACTGGCAGTACTAGCAGTAGGCACAGGCAACTGATCTGTACTGATGGTGGTATTACTGCTGCTAGCCAGTTCTGTCGGCTCCAGCATCATGTCCCAGAGGCACAATGTTGGGGAAAGGGGAATAACAGGGTCAGGGGAATGTTGCGGGCTCCATTGATTGCTAGTGTGGCTGCTCGTCTTCACTTACCTTTCCACCTAAGCATCAGGATCTACCGCAGGCACACTAGTCCCCCCAGCTGCTTCACTAACAACTTCATCATCATCCCCTCCCTCACCCCCAACACTCCGAGTCACTAGCTGGTGCGTGGTAGTAGTAGTGGCTGTGGGATTGCTTGGGGATGGCAACTGTGACTTAGGGTCCCCTGCTGTCACAGTTGCCATCACATCCTGCTCTTCTTCCTGATCAGAAGGCACACTGGCAGCAGGCACAGATAGCTGACCTGTGGTGCTCACACTGCTATCCAGTTCCTCATATGCCTTTGATGGTTTAGTCAGAAATTCAACCCAGATCCCTAGAGATGACATAGGGGGACTAGGCATCATTGGGTTTGAGGAATCAGGGCTTCCAGGCCCTTCTATGCTGGTGGTGGTCACTTCCTTCTCCTCAGACTTACTGGACACATCACGGTCCTTCCAGCGCCTCCTTTTTTTTCAGATGGATGCTCATCCTGTTATCCAACAGTATGAGCCCATGTGGCATCAATTTTGCTATCTAAAACACTGCAAAACCGCCTGGCACCCTCTCTATCTCTTTAGCTGCTTGTTTTGTGTTTTACTTCCTGGAAACATCATGTTTTGGGGCAAAAACATGAAATACATGTAAATAAAGGGCGAGAAGTTTGTAGCCAATGGAAAAAATTGCAAAAGCATTCAGGCAGTAGGTGAAAACGGTGACGATTTTAAGGCCTTTACTTAAAGTGAATTAGTCTGCGAAAAAGCGGACAACAACATGGTTTTTGCAAATTTGTTTCATGGGGAATGGGACCTTTCACCCACCCCTACTCAACACCTGTCAATATTTATACTTATTCCTTATTCCAGACTAATATGCATGGTGTCTTTCTTCCCAATTACCATTGCAAAACAATGAAATACACTAACCCTTTATCTGTATATTTTTAAATACTATGAGGCCACTAAGGGACGTCGGGAATAGGTTCCTCAATACTTCATTTACTAAGAACATATTTTTTACCATCTAGGAAGCACTGCCAAATCATTGTTATGCAAACTGTGACCTCAATTCCGATCATCCCCATAACTGATGAGGCTGAAAAAACATGCGTCCATCAAGTCCAGCCCATGCCAAAAACACCCCTGTTACTCCAAAGAATGCCCCAAAAAAACCCTGAACCCATTTCCAATTTATCTCCAAGTGGATAAAAAATTCCTGGCTCCAAATGGCAGTCAGATAGTTCCCTGGATCAACAACATATCTGCACTGAAGACATCTGTCATAATTTTCAATATTGTTCTTTGCTAGATAGGCGTCCATTGCTTTTTTTGAAAGCAGTTACATTATCTGCAAGTACAATTTCCCGAGTCCAAGAATTTCATAGCTTTACTACCCTTACTGTAAAAAATCCCTGTATTAGAGTTTTAGTCGAAAGCAGCTTTCCTCTAGTCTTAATGGATGACCTCTCATTCTTAGCTCAGCTTTTTGTGCACATAAAGTCTCTGGGATTTGTAGTCCTCCAGCCTCAGGCTGTTCCCTCCTGCTGTAAATTATGCTGTCTTTTTATTTTAAATCTGCTGTTTATTTTTCATACAAATTATACTGTAATATGGTTTTGTTTTTATGACTATCTGCATTAAATTAGATTACAAATGAATAAGAAATTTGTCTTGGCAGATATATTGTGATAATGAAGAAAAACTCTTTTATTATAGCTATTTGTAGAGAGTTGCATGCATTATTTATTGATTAATGTTCTATTGATTCTTCTTTAAAAGGCAAACTTGATATCAAATTACAGTTTCTATTTCCCTTATCCCCTTGAATGCTAGAGACATCTTCAATGAGATGTTTTCCAATGTGCTGGAGATGTCCCCCAGCATCCAAACAATTAAAACCCTTTGCGTGCCAGAGAGGTATCCAACGCATTGTGTTACAATGCATTGGATACCTCTCTGGCATGCAAAGGGTTAATCTGCTGTAAGCTGATGTGAGAAGAACGTTACCTTCCAGGACCAACGGGGTGGCAGGGCTTGATTGGTGGGGGCACGGCACCATGCTGAGTCCCAAAATATTGTTGTGTGTGGCGCACATTAGCCAGGTAGGTCTAGGGGAGTGTTGGGGCTTTATTATTCCCTAGAGGCTGTGGGCCTGCTCTTACAGTTTGGAGGCCAGCAGCCTCTCAGGGAAGTTTTTCTGCTGTCCCTCCCTTCTTTGTTCTCTTGTGTCACAGCAGATCAGAAGTGTGTGCGGATGGGTCCTCGCCAGAGGAAGAAGAGATGGTACTTGCCCATCAGGACTTTGGGGAGTTATCCCCTCACCTGTTGGCTAACGGTGCGGGGAGGGCGAGACTCTGGTTATTGAATTTTGATCATGCCCCGGCCGGGGGGCAAGGTGCTAGCATAATGTTTAAGTTTGCTTTAACGTTAATAAATGCTGTGGCCTCTTCTTACCCAAGTAGGAGTCATGTGTTTTTCTTGGGTGGAAGGGGTAGTGATTATGGGTGCCCCCCTCAGCAGTCATCGGCATAATTCTGGAGCAAAACATCTGCACCATAGTAGAAAAAAAATTAATAAACAATTCCCATTAGTTTAATCAGGACCTTTTGAATGCTTTAGAGGTCTCCAAAGCATTGCATTAGAGAATTCTCTAGCATTTAAATAAATGGACATTTTGTGTTTGTCCCCAACTGTGTGGGTGGTTTTCTCCAATACTGACATGTCTGGCAGCTCTCTGGATCTGTCCCGACTTAAATACCGGGTCTCCGGTTTGCAGAGTTCCCTGGTAACCCCACCCAGTCCCAGCCCCACTAACTTCCCTTCCCATTTCAAGGCAAACTTTCTATTTCTCTCTCCAGCCCATCTCGATTAAGCCCCACCCACATTATATATACATTTTTTGGTCACTCCCATCTACATCTCACAAAGATATGCCATGGGAAACTGAGTTTGAATGTTTCCAAGTGTGAAAATTCTCCAGTTCTTCTTACTACATTAGCCTCAGTATATTGCAGCCTAACAAAGAGAGAGCAAAGAACACTCCACACAAAAAGTTACCTCATCAAATAAGGTACACAGCTCAAGTACAAAAATATAAAGTTTATTCAAAAGTTTTATCAAGAAAATAAATCACAAAAGAGAATATACAAAGGTGACTCAATAAAACAATTAAAAACATACATCTGAGGGGAAGACACATCAAATAAAGATTTATAGATATCTCCAGTATATATTCAAATAGATAAAGCAGCAGATATATAATGAAATGTTATAATTTCATACAAGAAGCTTATCCATAGCAAAAAAGATTAGTGCCTCAAAGCAAATACAAACTGTGCAAATCTCACAAAAATCTGTGATATAAACATCCTAATGTGAATACTCAGAAGACCATAGGTGTGCGCACAGGGTGTGCCTAGGCACACCTTAATTGGACCCGTGCACACTGGCTTTTTAGAAGTTAAATGGCCCTTTCCGCATATTAATGCGGCTGCGGCACCAGCTTTATACCTTAGCCGCTTGCCACGGCTATCTGCTGCTGACTGCTGTGCTCAGGGGGAGACCAAGGGGGGTGGGACAAGCACTCGGGTTCAAATGCTGCAAAAGCCTGCATGAGCCTTCCCTCCTTCATTGCAGCGCTGCTCTGAGAGGAAGTGATGTCACTTCCTTTCAGCGCTCGTTACATTGGGGGAAGGTGTCAGGGAGCGAACAGTGGGTGAGGAGGCTGCAGGCACAGGCACTAACTCGGCTGTGAGACAGACACTGAAACACAGACAGGAGGCACAATATATATATATATATATATATATACTCACACATGTGCGCGTGCATGTGTGTGTTTGTGCATTTGGGTGCACACCCTAATGCAACTGGCTGCGCACACCTATGCAGGAGACAAACAATGTATCACAGAGGCAAGATGCTAGGTAAGCTCAAATATAGCTGCCAATATCTCAAAAAATATGCCAAAGAAAACCAGAGATCAACATGTCACCCCTCAGGAAACTGCATCCATCCCAACATGTGTCGCCCCAACGTCTTTGCCTCTTGATTTCTTTTTTGATAAAACTTTTGAATAAAGCTTTACATTTTTGTACTTGGCTTGAGTGCCTTATTAGATGGACTAACTTTTTGTGTGGTGTGTTTTTTGCTCTCTCTCTTTGTTAGGCATGACATTATTTAGCTCCAAAGTGCACCGGGCTATTGTAGTCTTCATTATCTGTACTCAGTATATTTAGCTAGTGCTAGCCTTCTTTTGTTGATATCAGTATATTGCAAGGCTAGCCAATTTTTGGACCTCCAGCTGAGCTGAGTATGGGAAAGGTTGAAGGGGCTGAGTAGGGATCAAGAACATGGGAGAAGTGGCCAAGGCACAGGAGAGAGAAATTGGGCCAGGGGTGAACTAAAGAGAATGGGACTGGAAGTGATTGAGGTGGAATAAATAGGAGAGAGCAGCAGGACTATATTTACATCTCAAGAACCCCTAGGCAAGGAACTCTGCTTGCCCTTAGCTCCACCCATGGCCACACCCCCACTCCTCACATGACCCTGCCCCCAGTCCCATCCTCTGATTTTTGGCACTGAAAATACCCTTGGCCTATAAGAAGCAAGAAGGAAAAAGCTTTAACTCCTTTTTTGTTCAATGCATTAGAGATATCTCCAGCAACCAAAGCTTGAACATTGAGATTGCTCTATGAAGGGAGAAAGATGGGGAAATAATGAGAAAAAAAGAGTGAGCTATCCTAGAAACCTGACCCTGTCTTGTCCAGGTGAGTGCCGCGGATAAGAGCATGCTGGGATTGCCATCTGAAGGTAAGTGAACCTGCTATTTAATAGATATCACAGGAGCCCATTTCCACTGTCCTGATTGTTCAGGTAAAAAAACCTCACAAATTAAACACCTGTTTCGCCATAAGTGATTTGAGTCTATAGAAACAACCTGTTTTGTACAAAAAAGAACTGATGGAATCATTGTGCTTATCTTAAAGTGATAGTAATATTTCGCAAAAACTGCAGCTCCAATTAATCTTCATAGTATTTGGGCCATGGAGAGTGTTATTTCAGTACTGTCAGAGTTGTAGTTCAAGAGTAATTGAATGATAAAGTATCCCCCTCCCGCCCCTTTTACCTAGTGTAAGCCCTCTCCCCTTAGATGTGGAATCTGGTCCGCAGACCAGACAGCTCACAGCAAGGTACAATCTTCTTCTGTGAGAACAATGAAAACCCTGCCCCCCTTGACAGGTTTTTCAGTTTTTTTCCCTTATACTCACTGAAGATTGTCCCTGTCTGCTATCCATCCGGACAGTCTTGCTGCTCTAAGATGAGCAGTGTTACATCAGTAAAAGGGGCGGGAGGGGGATATTTTATCATTCAATTACTCTTGAACTACATCTCTGACAGTATTGAAATAACACTCTCCATGGTCTGCATACTATGAAGATTAATTGGAGCTGCTTTTATTGTGAAACATTACTATCCCTTTAAGCCCATGGGGACCGGAGGGGTGCACAGTGGGTTAATTTATGTTGTCTGCATGAACCTTGCCATTTATTTTTTCTGTACTCAGAGGTTATAACCATTCAAATACAACAGGGCAATATTACTTCTTTCCTATCGCCTCCCTGGGCTGACTGTACAACTCTCCCAGTGCAGTTCCTCTTGGGTTAACCTCCAACTCCAGTGGCTGAACTCAAGGGTATATGATAAAGTGTATTATCACTGTAGAGCATACTGGGGACACATTCCACCTTTTGTTAAGACATTAATACCAACAAGCTCCTTATACCTGCCCCATACCATGAACAGGAAAATGTCCAAAAAACATACAATTTCATCTACGCCTTCTTTATTACATAACACGAAAGAAAGAATCAAGGAAAGCAAGGATCTGAATACCCCATAGACTGCGTATTGTTTGTTGTAATTGGCATAGTAAATTGTCGTTAGCAAACATAGGGCTAGAAAATCACTTTTAAGTCTTGATTTAGAGTGGAATCATAGTTGTACAATCCCCCCTGTGATACTCACAAAATCTGTTTGCTTGCAAGCTCAAATGCGAATTTATGATAATTTATTAAACTCTTCCACAGGATTCAACCCTATAAAGACAGTAAATAACACGTATATATTATTTGGCTGCCATGTGAGGAGTATTAGTCATCAGTCACTCTGAATGACTTACAGTTGTTAAAGAATTACAAATTATTTATTTTCTGTAGAGGTTAAAAATTCATTTTGATACAAATTATGCACACAAAATTACTACTGGTATTTTAGATAATTTTCCTGTCTTTTGAAATATATACCATATGCGTAATGTGTTATCCAAGGGTGGAGGTCAAACATTCCATGCCTGCTACAGGGATTAACAAAATCTTGATTCTGCTCATTAGAAAATCAAGAGCAGATGTTCTAAGCCCCGGCATTCTATCTGCATGCTAAAATTAAGTAGACCTGATTAAAACAGAATTTAAATTATTATAAAAATATTATGATTATTAAAGTGGTTTGTTCTCTGTTGTATTGTATTAAATGTAATTGACCACAAATATAAATTTGTGGGCAAAATAATTACAGAAAACGACTTTAGCTTGTGCTATCCATTGCGTGCATTTAAGGTTTAAGGGTAACTATCACCCCTATACAAGTTTGGCTTAAAAGTACGTTTATATAGCGATTAGCTGGAATACTAATGTGTTTTATTTTAATTTGTGGTTTTGTCGAAATTAAACATTTTACGAGAGCTGGAGCACTCTCTGGCAAATAATAACGCTCCAGCTTACACGCAGAAATCCGCCATCATCGGAGGAGGCTGGATCGAGGGAGGGGAGCAGAGGAAGTGTGACAGACTGCGGTACTGTCCAGAAGGAAGGCACAGGATCATCGTTAAACATTTAATTTTGGCAAAACAACAAATTAAAAAAAATACTATTCCAGCTATAAAGACTTACTTTTAAGCCACACTTGCATTGGGGTGATAGTTGCCTTTTAAACCTTAGACTTTCAGAAAGCTGTTCAGTGTATAGCTCAAGTGGTGAAAATCCCCATTTAAAGGGACAGTAATACTTCATTTTATCTTTATTTTATTTTGTAGGCATTAAAAAAACATGAAGAATGATATAAGTCTTATCTTTCAAACCTTTATGGTTTGAGAGATATTCACAAGCAAAGTTTCCCCTCCTGCCCCTTTTACCTAGTGTAAGCCATCTCTTCTCAGATGTGGAATGCAGCCCATAGACCAGACAGATAACAGAAGGGGGACAATCTTCTTCCTATGAGAATAATAAAATCCCTGCCACCCTTGACACGTTTTTCAACTTTTTCCCTTATCTTAATTGAAGATTGTCCCTCTCTGCAGTCTACCTGGGCATCTCCCTTCTGATCTGGCTGAGCAGTGTTACATCAGTAATAGGGGTGGGAGGGGGATACTTTATCATTGAATTACTCTTGAACTACAACTCTGACAGAATTGAAATAACACTCTACAAAGTCCAAATACTATGATGATTAATTAGAGCTTTTATTATGAAACATTACTATCCCTTTAAATCAATGAGAGCTTTTCAAATCTTTGTTTTTTTTCCCTGTGTACACTTAGTTTGTTTGAGATTTTCTCCTCTTTTGAAAGTTGAACTCTAAGAACAGAGAATAGTGAGAGAAGTCAAAGCAGAGGAAAACTCTCTAACTACTAATTTATTCTATGGAGCCTCCTGCTCGAGTTGGGGAAATCTCAGTGTATAGGCTCCATAAAATAGGAAGCTAACTGTCAGGTGATTGGTTGCCAGAAGACTCAGGACTTGGACTAACCTAATACTTTATTAGTGCATCACACAGCCCAATGTGCTCCATTACTAGTTGGGATATTAGTACCATTACACATCCCAGGGCTGGCAACAAGACCTGGGGCTTTAACCCTTTTAATGCCAGAGGGGTAAGCAACGCATTGCACAGCAATGCGTTGCGTACCCCTCTGGCACTGAAAGGGTTAACTCCTTAAGGGGTTAAGTATTAGATCACAGGCTTTAGTCAACTCAGTCAGTACCTAGCAAAGACCTGGAACTGGATAGATGGAGTCACTTCTTTTTGCCTTTCACATTTGTGCAGGGGTGAATGTACAAATGTGATTCTGAGATAAGCTGAGCAAAGCAATCGATTTTCTCTTCCTGCACAAATACAGAATGATTCTCCCTGCTCAAATACAGAATGAATCCATCACTGGAACTGATTTTCTGGCCATGAGCAGATATGATTCTGAGCTAAATCAAGTATTGGAATTCACTTTTGCTCCCTGTGTAAATATGATTCTACTCTAAGTCAAGCGCTACAATCGATTTTCTTTTCCTGCTCAAACAGGATTCTATGTTAAATCAAGCATTGCAACTGATTTTCTAGGTCTGTGCAAATATAATTCTGAGCTAAATCAAACTTTAACACTGATTTTCTAAATCTACGCAAATATGATTCTGTGCTAAATCAAGCATGGAAATTATTTTTGTAGATCTGTGCAAATATGATTCTGGACTAAATCAAGCACTGGAATTGATTTTCTAGCCCTACGTAAAATATGATTCTGCTCTACATCAAGCAGTGGAATCGATTTTCTAGCCCTATATAAAATACAAGTTGAAAGGCCCGTTTACCGGGGCCACAGTTCCACCTCTGTAGGCATGAGCAGTAGAGAGTGGCCTCGCTGCGGCTGATATGGAGCGAAGCGATCCGAATTCAGACCATAGTCCTCTCTGTGTGACTCCGGTCTGAATTCGGAGAGCCCAGCTCCGTAACAGCCACGCGCGGGCAGTCTGTACTGTGCATGACTAAAGCGCGTGCAGCCGTCTCTACGGCGTATGATGGCTTCTGACAAACCTTAGCGATTTATTATATAGGATGATTCTGCTCTACATCAAGAGGTGAAATCGATTTTCTAGCCCTACGCAAACATGATTCTGCTCTAAATGAAGCAATAGAATTGATTTCCTAGCCCTGCTCATAAATGATTCTGAGCTAAATCAAGCACTGGAATCGTTTTTCTATTCCTATGCAAATATTATCTTACTCAAAGTCAAGTATTATAATCAATTTTCTGTCCATAAGCAAATATGGCTCAAAATCAATCACTGGAATTCATTTTCTAGCCCTTATCAAATATGATTGTGGGATTCAAGCATTGGAATTGTTTTTTTTGCCATGTGCAAAAATGATTCTGTACTAAATCATGCATTGCAATAGATTTTCTAACACTGCGCAAATATGATTCTGAAATCGATTTCCTAACTCTAAGTCTGCCTAAGACCAATTTTTTAAGCTACATATTCCCAAAATTCTGCCCTTGATGCCTTCTGCACCAAGAGGAGAGAAATGGATGAGTCTACGGATATTTTGGGGGAGTTCCTTTCCTCTACACTGTGTACAAGGTGTACATGGAATGGCGTGATGTTTCGCATATCCTTCATAGTGTTATGGGGCTGGAGTAAGAAGGGGCTTGCTGGAATTAAAGTTCTAAATGACAGCGGAGTGTGTACATGATAATTATTAACATACACCATGAAGTGCAACCACTGGTGTAGGAGGCTATCTCCCTTGCAGCTTTAGTTCCTGTAATTGTAAATTTACCCCACTATTTTCAGCATGCACACCTAATGGAAAAAAGCTCAGTCTTCTGGGTAGTAAAAATTGGTCTTTCACATGTATTGTACATATTAATAATCTTGATTCTTTCAGAGCACTGAAGGATCCAATGGGAGGGGAATATTCCAAACAAACATTCCGTGTGTTACATCAAATGAAATGATTTTTAACTCCTATGGTGTTTTGATATGCTTGAGAATTGCTAATTTTCCTGATATATATCTCACTTTATTAGCATTGCTACTTTTTTATTGAAGAAATTAGCATTTTTATATTAGTATTGTTAATTTTTTTTAGAAACAATGCATGCTTTTCTATGGGCAACACAAATGGTATCCTATTGAAATGCTGCCACCTGTTTGGCGACCATCAAAACACTGTGTAAAAAATGTTGCCTGAATCAGAATGTGACATCAGAAATATCTGTGAACTATGCACATTTTTATAAGCAATACAAACATTTTAAGCACAATTATTATTAAAGGGGAACATTCACATTAGAAAAACTTTTGTCCATTGGCTTTAGTCAGGACAACTGTATCAGCATTGGTATTTTTTTAATTTACTTAGTTACGATTGAAGTTATGAAGACTTAAAATCGGGCATTTGCGCATTCTGCGGCACCCTGTATGTGCGGTACAACGACGCAGGATTTCCCACCTCCATCCCAGCTGCCCCAGGGAAAGTGTTCACTCTTCCCTTTGTGGTGGCATTTATGTGGGCTATCGTTACAGCAAGCTCCGTTTGCCATGCTACTGAGCACAACGATAGCCCACATAAATGCTGCCATGAATCCTATAATATAAAAGGCCAGAATGTTTGTCCGATGCAGTCAAGCGCAGTAGAGACAGCCCAAACGCACAGAACACCACATTACAATAACAGATTGAAGGCCGACACTCTCAATACATGAACATGCTCGCTGGGGCAGCTGGGAGGGAGGTGGGAAGTCCTACACCATTGTGTTGCACATACAGGGTGCCGCAGAATGTGGAAGTGCCCAAATTTAAGTCTTCGTAACTTCAATAGTAGCTAAGTAAATTAAAAAAAACAAACAAACAATGCTGATATAGTTGTACTGACTAAAGCCCATGGACAAAAGTTTTTCTTATGTGAATATTCCCCTATATATATAAAAGAAGACTTTGTGCCTGCCAAAACACACCCAGGGGAGGCATAAAGCAGGAGTTACTACTCCTATTGGGTGATTCAATCATGCAGGGAGTTGGCCCGCCCCCACTATGCAGCCCGCCCACCACTATCAAAGTCAGAAAGAAACAATATGGCCGCCACTTGCTCCTACACCACAGACAAACACACATGCCCCACTCACACAGCACCACACAAACACACACATGCCCCACTCACACACACAGACCACCACACACACATGTCCCACTCACACAGCACCACACAAACACACACACATGCCCCACTCACACAGCACCACACACACACACACGCCCCACTTACACAGCACCAAACAGACATGCCCCCTCTCACACACACAGCACCACATACACCACATACACACACAAAGTCAGAAATACATATGGCTGACACACACACACAGTCACTCACCCTGACTCCCAGAGGCCTCAGCAGGACCTGTACTGCAGCACCAGAGGAACAAAATTGCACTCAAAGGGTTAAGGTAGGTCCTCATTGCTCAATTATTTCTTCACTGTCATCATTTACCATGCAAGACACAGGACAGACAGCCATCAGATTCACACTTAACCCACTGACTGCCACAGGGTTGTGTATCAAGTTTTACCCCTCAGGGAGTGTGTTCAAACCCCTCACACTGTAAACTTGCATTTCTCTCCCACTTCTCCTCCTTCCCCAGCCTATTACTAACACTTTTCCATATTTATGTTAAGCCCCGCCCCCTACTCGCGATTAAGCCCCGCCCCCTTTTAATCCAGATTGCCCCATTGCTCTCTCCACATCAGCACCACATGAGGGACTCCACAAGTAAAAGTTCACAGGTATTACACACTCATGCCCCACTCACACAGCACCAAACACCCATACACACACACAAAGCCAGAAAGAAAGATGGCTGACACACAGTCACTCACCTTGACTCCCAGTGGCCTCAGCAGGACCTGTAGTAAAGCCACTGAACGGTGCTGCATCACCAGGGGAACAAAATGGCACTCAAAGGGTTAAGGTAGGCCCTCATTGCTGAATTACTTCTTCACTGTCACCATTTGCCATGCAAGACACAGGACAGACAGCCATCAGATTCACACTTAACCCACTAACTGCCACAGGGTTCTGTATCAAGTTTTACCCCTCATGGAGTGTGTTCAAACCCCTCACACTGTAAACTTGCATTCCCCTCCCACTTCTCCTCCTTCCCCAGCCTATTACTAACACTTTTTCACATTTATGTTAAGCCCCGCCCCTACTCGTGATTAAGCCCCACCCACTTTTAACCCAGATTGCCCCATTTGTCTCTCCACATCAGCACCACATCAGTCCCCTCTAGGGACTTCACAAGTCAGTGTTCCCAGGTATGAACACACTTCCCACTGCTATTTAACTCTGACATGCCTCTCTATACCTTAACCCTTTGAGTGCCAGAGGGGTACACAACTCATGAGCACATGTGTTTCTGCTCATATATGTTGCGTGTCTGTGTGTGTACATCTCTGTTACATATGTGTGTCCATGTGTGCATCTCCAGTGTGTCTGTGTGTACATGTGTTTTGTATGTCTCTGCCGCTCACTGTGTGTATGTGCATACCTCCCAACATTTCACAGGGCCAAAGAGGGACACGTTAGTTTTAGGTGATATTATTGGGGGTGTGGCTGTTGGGCGGGGCATTAGTAAGAATTTTTAGGTTATTTCATGACCTATTACTGGCTATTTATGTAACTGAATAAATGATTTAGTTCAAGACCAAAGTATTTTATTTGCACAGACTAATGTATAAACACATATACTGAAGTTTATTGCTTTATTGCTGTAGAGCAAAGTAATACACACCACACAGTCAGGGCTGGTGCAAAGATTTTTGCCACCCTAGGCAAAACCTAATTTTGCCGCCCATTTCGCTCCGCCCCTTGTGTCCCACCCCTTTATACCCTGCCTACTTATACCCAACCTCTTTTCATGATTGTCCTCTCTCTGCCCCCTGAGCCACTCTGCCCCTGTTCTGGAGATGCCTGTAAGAGATGCCCCCCACCAGCTCCAACTTGCCCCTTATCAGCTTCACTTTGGCCCACCAGCTCCACTTTGCCCCTATCAACTCCAACTTGCCCCCATCAGCTCCAACGTGCCCCCACCAGCTCCATTTTGCCCCCTCAGCTTCACTTTGCCCCCTCAGCTCCAACTTACCCCCATCAGCTCCACTTTGCCCCCCATCCTCTCCAACTTACCCCCATCAGCTCCACTTTGCCCCCCATCCACTCCAACTTGCCCCCATCTGCTCCAACTTGCCCCCACCAGCTCCACTATGCCCTCTCAGCTCCAACTTTTCACTATCAGCTCCACTATGCCCCCAGCAGCTCCAACTTGCCCCCATCCGCTCCAACTTGCCCCCCCATCCGCTCCAACTTGCCCCACCAGCTTCAATTTGCCCCCCCTCAGCTCCACTTGCCCCCCTCAGCTCCACTTTGACCCTCATCAGCTCCACTTTGACCCTCATCAGCTCCAACTTGCCCCTACCAGCTCCACTATGCCCCCTCAGCTCCAGCTTTCCCCTAACAGCTCCAACTTGCCCCCATCATCTCCACTTTGCCCCACATCTGCTCCAACTTGCCCCCTCAGCTCCACTATGCCCCCTCAGCTCCAACTTGCCCCCCATCACATACCTGTATCTCCCGCGCAGTCTTCTCTTCAGTAATGCAGAGCGCGGCGGGAGATCATGACTCCCAGCGCGCTCTGCATTACTAAAGATCCGACCACATGAGGGAGCGCTGTAGCAACACAGACCTGACTGTGTTGTGGTTCCTGGCGTGGTGTGTGTGGGCGCAGCTGTTCTCCGCTGCATGCCCGCGCCCCCAGTACGTGTGCGCCCTAGGCCGGCGCCTACCTCGCCTATAGGTGGAGCCGGCCCTGCACACAGTCTGACCTCCTAAAAAGAGGGACAACAGGGTGTGAAAGAGGGACAGAGGGATTTGGCCCTCAAAGAGGGACTGTCCCTCCTAAAGAGGGACACTTGGGATGTATGGTATGTGTCTGCCTGTGTGTTGTATATGTCTCTGTTTATCAGTGTGTCTGCATTTCACACACATGCGCCCAACGGTCATAACATGACGGGCAACGCCGTCCCATGTTGCTAGTTCCCCTATAAATAAGAGAAACAAAATTGTAATCGTTTTGTGTTTTACTCTGCAGTTATAACCCTTTGAGTGCCAGAGAAGAATCGAACGCATATCTAACACATTTCAACACAATGCGTAACCCTTTGAGTGTCAGAGAGGGCACTCAAAGGGTTAAGGACAATCTTATAAAAATTTGCCCCAGTGATTTATTCAGAGGGCATTTACTTTCAATAAATGGGATGTATTGGTGACATTTCAAATGGTGCTTTACACTACAGGATGGAATTTTACAGTCTGCTGATTTCTATGTGTTTTTCTGAAGCTCCTATTTGAGATTATACTGATGAATATTTATGGGATTTTGTTGCTGTCTGGTCCTGGCAGCAGTATTCATCTGTAGGATCTCGGGGGTACAGACTTATAGATTAACCCCTTAATGACCCATGACGTGCCAAGACCCTCATGCCAATTCCTGCACTTAAGGACTGGTGACGATCGTGGCATGTCATGGAAATCTGGGATGGCAGCTCATCTACACACCGCTCTGCAGTCCCTGAATTCAGCTAGCAAAAACAAAAAAAAGCTCCTTGGTCATTAACGGCCTCCCCCCACGCACCGAATCAGTCAGTCATTAAGGAGATGAAGGGACATTAACACTTGATAGGGAAAAATATACGTTGCAGGGGTTATTCTGCTGAGTAAAAGCATGGACACTAACACTGCTGAGAGGTGTTTTTATTCAAAAGTTGTTGCAGCTCAAACTCGCAGTACCTCTATGGCCTGAAATTTTATAGTGGCGCTGTTGCTACTGCAGTTTCTGAACAGCACTGCTCAGTTGACCCTAAATCTTCATAAGAAGTTGCAGCAACAGAGCCACTGTACAATTTCAGGTCACGCAGGTACTGCACCTAAATAGAATGCAAGTCTGTGCTTCAATGTCTTTTGAATAAAACATCTGTCAGCAGTCGGTGCACCCTTCTTTCATACATCAGGCGAAACCCTACAATATATGTTTTCGTATTCTTTAATATTAAGCATTTCTGGTCCTTTAAAGGGTTAGTAATGTCCTAGATTGCAAAAAAGTAATATTGTCGATAAATTAAAAAGAAATCTATCGGTGCAAGTCCTATCTGGCAAACCTTTTATGGTTTGAGAGATATAACGTTTTACAGTTTTTACGGTTCTCCTCTATAGGGTTGCCACCTTTTCTTCAAAAAAATACTGGCCATAGCATTCCCTCCATATATTTAACATTGGACAGAAGCCAATTTATTACCGGCCTGCTGGTAAAATACCGGCTGGGTGGCAACCCTACTCCTCTCCCTCCCCTTTCCCTGACGTCAGCTGTAAGCTAACATCAGGAGATCCTGGTCCGGGGACCGGCAGACAGCTCTTCAGCAGAGCCGAGATAACAAAATCAAGAAAGAAATACTTCACTGGAATGGTCTAAAAAGTGTGTTTGCAAACCAGGCACACTTTGTAGACCATTCTAATGAAGTAGTTCTTTTTAGATTTTGGTATCTCGGCTCTGCTAAAGAGCCACCTCAGGTCAGCAGACTTGATTCTCCTGCTGTCAGTTTTACAGCTGACTTCAGTGACTGGGGAACTTTAAAACATTCTATCTCTCAAACAATAAAGGTTTGAGAGATAGGACTTGCACCGATCAATTTCTTTTTAATTTATCTACAATACTACTTTTTAGCAATCTAGGACATTACTAACCCTTTAATGTAGTTTTTTTTTTTGCTCATATTGAAGCTGACATGCTAAGAAGAATTGGAGCAAACATTCTGCACCAAATGGGGGAAGGGGATAAAAATGTACATTAACTTAATTAGGGCTTTTCACTCCTTGGAAGCTTGAGAGGTCTCATACATTGCAAAGCGATGCTTTGGAGACCTGTCTATCATTCAAGAGTAAAAATGAAAAAATGCTCCATTTGAATCAATGAGAATTTTTAGGAATTTTCATTTGCCACCACTGGTGCATTTGGCTTACCGCATAAAGCTTTCAAGACCAGATTTAAACCCCGAGATGCCCCTAAGCAAGGCATTCTAGGTGCTATTAGCTCTGCCCATGGCCACACCCCCATTCCTCACATGATCCCACCCCCTGTCCAATCCACTGTCTCCGGGCACAGAAAATACCCTTGGCCTATAACATGAAAGAACCCAAAAAAGCTTTAACCCCCTTGGTTAATATCCAGTAAAGGGGTATACAACTGGGACAGGGACACTGAAATTGCTCTGGCCACACCCACAACAGAAAGTGTGGGTGTGGCAAGCACACTGAGGCACCTCTCAAAATCTGGAGCTCTAGGCAGTTGCCTAGTTTGCCTATAGGGAGATCCGACCCTGAATGCTTTCAACTCCCCTTAGTTCAACATTCTAGAACTCTACAGCTATGTTGGTTGTTTCATATGTTTGTGTCCTGTAAAGTAATTACATTTTTTATAGCTGGGGTGAAACCAGATTTGTAATCAAAGCAGATATGATAGCAATGGTAAGAAAATGGCTACCAGAAACAGGTGTCTAGTGCAGGGGAAGTGGGTTGGTGATAGCTAGAACAGATGAGATGCATCTTACAATTAAAGGAACACTAAAACCTCCTAATTATACCCCTCCCCACTTACTTTCATTTGGACACAAAATCTTAGTGGCTACTGTGAAACCTCCAGTGGGAGGAGTTTGGGGTCCTTGAGTCTGGCAACAAAGAATCCTGTCTTCCATTATATCTAGTGCTAAAGATTAATTTTTAAGATCCAGTCAGCATGATTGTTTCATTTGGATAGTCTGCCCAGATGAAGGTAGTTGGGAGAGTTATAATTAGTGTTAATGTTAATGTTCCTTTAAGTGCTCATAGGCAGTTCCCTGCTCTACCTAATGGGAAAGCCAACTCTGCTAACATAGAAAGGTGAGTTTGTTTCAAATTATTGTTTAGTATATGAACATTAAAACGGAACTATCAACCTCATCACATTGTCCCCCAATCCATTACTAATATAGCAATAGCTAAGGCCATACTTCTATTATGCTCAGTAAGTCTGTGGTATAGAAGAAAATCAACTTCTGCTGGCGTCCACTGCACAGAGCTTACAAGAGAAGCTCTGTGCGCCTGCGCCGCCAGCAACTTCCGTTACTTAACCCTTTGAGTTCCAGAGGCGTACGCCTCTGGCACTCAAAGGGTTAAGTAACGGAAGTAAGTCACCACCAATCTGGGCAGTGAACGGGACAGACGACGCAGACACAGAGGTACCTTACCTCTAAGATGTCTGCACTGTTGTCCGCTGGTGGGTGCAAAAAAGTTTATTTTCTTCAATACCGTGGACTTGCTGAGCATAATAGAAGTATGGATTTACCTATCGCTGTATTAGTAATGGATTAGGGGGCAATGTTATGAGGTTGATAGTTCCGCTTTAAACCTTTCTACAAACCTGAGCGCACTCAGCGCACTAACGGAGAATGAGTACTGTGGACTTGTGATGCTATGGTTGATGTAGGATGACCACATTTCCCTTCTGCCATTCCGGGACGTGGTCACCCTAGTTGCCCCTTCATGCCCTACCTTGAGTCCCTGGTGGTCCAGCGGCGTGGAAAGCGCTCTGTGCCTCCTCCGGCACAGAGCTGAAGCTCCCGCGCGCTGTGCTCTGTAATGCAGAGCGCTGGGAGATGATGTCATCTCCCAGCCCTCTGTATTACTAGAGCGCTTGCCTCCAGATCAGGTAAGCTGCATTGCCGCCCTGGATGTCAGCATGCAAGCGGTGTGTCATATCATGGACGTCGCGAGGGAGTGCTGATTTATGCTACCAAGCGCTCCCTCGCGGCGTCCATGATGTGACACACCGCTTGCAGGCTGACATCCAGTGCGGCTTGGCTTCATTCCGGGACACTTCATTGTCCCGGTTGAAGATGACCCGGGACGCGGGACATAGCCCTGAAATAAGGGACAGTCCCGGACGTTCCGGGACCCGTGGTCACCCTAGGTTGATGTAATGAATGAGAGAAGTGAGTCATACAGATCACTAAAGCCAAAGCAGATCCTATAAATCCTTGGATATATGAAGTATTATTTCCCTAATATAGTATTTCCTACAAATATTTCTGTGTAGGACTTACTGTGCTAAAATATAATTTGGACTGTATTCCTGTAATTTTAAGTAATGTATATTTCTTGCAGGAAATTTTAGCCCTTTCACCTACTCACTTTAATCCATTTAGTGATTTACAGATCCCTTCAAATCTGATATAAACATACCAAAATCAACGGCAGCTGGCTGCCAGTCTCAGGAAAAGAAACGCAAGTAGCCAAATATCTATTTTGTACAAGGAGAAAAATTCCCCAAATTGTCATTAATGTAACCCTTTGAGTGGCAGAGGTGTATGCAATGCAATTCATTGCTTACCCCTCTGGCACTCAAAGAGTTAAGTTGGTCTTCTAACCCTTGGAATGCTAGAAAAGTTTCCAAAGCTTTGCTTTGCTATTCATAAGCCTTGTAAAATTATAGCTCTATTAAAATCTAACAACTTTACTCATCCTCCTTTATTTAAAGGAGCAGTAAACTTTTTTTCATGAAAACCTACATAGAGCTTTTCCTGCTGGGTAAAACAAGATAATTCCCACTGTTGTCAGTTGCTTTATTCAAATGATATAATAATTAAAATAACCAGGAAGTGAATTTACTGTGAGTTTACTTCCTGATAGTTTTAGCTGACAGGAAGTGACAGGCAGTTTCTGTCACATTCCATGGAGAACTGTAAGTCAATAATTTTCCTCTCCATTAGAATGTAACATGATAACTAATTGAAATTTGACCACTAGAGGGCACTGCTAATATAGAAAAACACAGGTTTTTAACAGTGATAACTCTGTAAATATACATCTATAAGCAGTGGGAGTACACATTTTACTCAACAGGAAATGCCCTACAATACATATTAAAAAAAAAAAAAAAAGTTTACTGCTTCTTTAAACCAGGGCAGGGATATGCGTATACCGCCTCGCTTGATCCACAAATACAAATAACAAAGTCCCAAAACACGATAAAGAAGATGCTTTACTGTAGGCTGACCAGATCTCACCTTTAACCGGGGACACATAAGAAATAGCCATTTTGCAGTACTTCACTGAAATCACTGCAGTCCTGCAGTATGCATTTTTCCTATGCGTCCCCGGTTAAAGGTGAGGTCTGGTCAGCCTACTTTACTGGTGCCAGCAAAATAAATACTTTATTGTTTATATATTAAAAACCAAGAGGAACTTCATCAGAAGTGATCATAAACAAACAAACACAAGCACACCATGTGGGTTATGCACTAAGGCGTGATAAAGAGGTGGAGAGTGGAGATGTCTTCTCCAGTGATATTGCTTCTCTAGTGATATCACTTCTCCAGTACCTATATTATTCAATGCACTAAGATTTTTCCAACTTTTGGAGATCTTAGTGCATAGGTTCTATAGCATAACATAGGAACTAGAGAAGTTATATCACTGAAGAAGTAATTTCCGTGTTATCACTTCTTTATCATGCCTTAGTGGATAACACCCCAGTGTGTTTTTGGCCAATCCATCTCATACCTATGACTAAGAATTGACTGTTCCAAAACATGTAGGCGTGTAAGAACGACCTGGATGCCGAATGGCAGGAAGGGAAGCATGTCTGCACTAGTGCAGGTTAGGGCAAATAGCTGATTGGGGTAGAGTGTGGGGGGGAGTGGTTAGGAAGGGAAAGCTTCGTCACGCTGTGTCGGACAGTTAGTACAGTGGTCGACACCACCAGAAACAGCTGGTGAGCAGGCACAGGAGCGAGGAGTTACCTCAGAATATTAAAAAAAAAAAACGACGACGATAACATGGCAGCAGTGTCAGAGTTATTGGAGGAGGTCCAGTGTTTAACCGAGGCAGACGGAGGAGTGTGGTTGCAGGAGCAGTTAGAAAAAAGAAGTGGCATTTCGACAGGAGCAGAAGATGGGGACAGAAAGTCGGCACGGTAAAAAAAGAGCTAGGGCAGAAGAGAGAGTTGTAAGGAGGAAGAGTAGGGGCCCTGTGAGGGCACGGGGAACAGACGAGGTGGAAATCAGGAGAGCTGTTAGTGGCAAAGGGAGAGGGGGTAACAAGGGGAGTGACAGAAGTAGTAGGTTGAGTCATTGGTCTCCTGATTTCCTCAGATTGGAAGAGAGACCTGGCTGCAGTAACTGGACGGAGGAGAGAGTGGGTCAGGTGAGGAACTGATATTGGTAGGGTTTTATTTTTAGAGGGTTTGTGAGGTAAAAAAAAAAGAAATATATATATATATATATTTAAATAAAAGGGGGATTTTGTTTATACACGTTTGTTGTGTACCGTAAAATCTCAGGTATAATACGCACCTGTGTATAATACGCAGGTGCATATTATACCCAAGATTTAGGGGAAAACAAGAGTGCCTATGTATAATACGCACCCTTGTTTTCCCCCTTCCAAAATAAAATTTTATGCCTGGCAGCTATCTTCCCTCCCACCCCCGGCGCTATCTGCTTTCAAAATAATGCTTACCATGCTCCACTGAGGCAACAGAATAGAAGGCAAACTTCAGCTGTGTAAATGTTCTCTGCGGGCGGCATGCTTGCATTTGCCGCCCGCTTCCTTCAAAGGGCTGCGGGACCTCCGGCCTGTGGTATTGCCCTGTGAGGACCTTGAGATCCTCACAGCGCATTACCATTGGCTGGAGGCAGAAGGTCCTAAAAGCCAATTGAAGGAAGCGGGCGGCAAATGCAAGCATGCCGCCCGCAGGAAACATTTACACAGCTGAAGTTCGCCTTCTATTCTGTTTCCTCAGTGGAGCATGGTAAACATTATTTTGAAAGCGGATAGCGCCGGGGGTGGGAAAATAGCTGCCAGACACAATTTTTTTTTATTATAGAAAAAAAACCTCGTGTATAATACACACCCCCCACTTCACATAAGGTGAAGTGGGGTAAAATTGTGCGTATTATACCCGAGATTTTACTGTATATATGTATTGATATAACGGTAAATTTAGTTGAATTTTTTATTTTATTTTCTAATTTTTTTTTTTTTTCCAAGGGGACTGAGTTTAGGTTGGGTCTGGTAGGTTTTATTCTTATTTGGGTTAGGATTTTTTATATGGGTGGTTTTCAATAGGTATTTTGGAAGTAAGGCAGTTAATAAAGTTGTGGTTCTTTAAGGTGTTTTTGGCCCCAGCAGGGTAATTAAAAAAAAAAAAAATAAATAAGAATGGCACCATGACAATTATGGCTGTCATGGTTGTAAATTTTTTTTTTTAGGTACATTCTAGGACAGAGACGGTCGAAGAACAGCAGGTACTGTCTACAAGGCGGCCATCAGAGAACAGCGAGGTACAACGGTCCATACCAGTGGAGTCTCAGAATCGGCAAGGTATGGGACTGTATCTAGAAGAAGGCTTCAGAGGAACTGGGGGGATGGATTATTATCTAAATTAAGTGGGAACATAAAGTTATTACTTGGCATGTGGTAAGATAAGGTGTTGGGGGCGCAATCGGAGGGACAGAGAGCAGCAGTAGCATAGGGGTCTTCAAGTGTAGGAGGGGTGGGTAGTGGGTCTAAGGTAAATTCTCAGTTGGCAGTACAAACATTTCAAGAACAAGATATTGCATTAACAAGGGGAGATATGGGTACAAGTCAGTCAGTAACTGCGAGGGGAGAAATGTTAAGTAGAGACTGTTTAATTCAAGGGTCACCAGTGGGTTTGATTGGGACTGGGCAAGGAACTCTGGAACAGAGTACAGAGTCCACGATTGTTGTGAGGACATCAGGAATGCTGGGGAGAGCGGGTTCTGTGGGTAGTGGAGTATCAGTGTTAAGCGGGGTACAGTCTGCCTCAGTTGGGGTACCAGTTGTAGGTTTGGGAACTAGGGCATTACCTTCACCAATGATAATGGCTGAGCAGCAACCACTGAGTAGTGGGGGAATTTGATGGGGGATGACAAGTTGATAGAAAGCAGACATGTAGGTGTTCCATCAGTGGCTTATGGGGCAGCCTATATGTGTTGGGCTGGCCCTTTGGGAATTCACTTAAAGCAGGAAGTAAAAGAAAAAATATGGAGGAACGAATTTATAGTAATCTACTCTTTGCTTCCACTCGAGGAAGCACACCCAGAGAAGGAAGAAAAAGATGCAGAGAAAAAGGAAGAAAAAGAACGCAAGCGTTACAGCAAGATACCAAAAGCTTTTTGGAAACTGGGTGAGGGCTTTTGCGATATTGGCCAGTGTTTTAGAGGAGCGCTTCCCACAAAAATGTTCATCTCTGTTTTGTTACCAAGATACAATATGGAGTACTTGTCGTATCTATGGTGGTTTAGCATGGTGGAGATACGATGAGCAATTCAGACAGAGAATGGCGGTTCTCCCATCGATAGCATGGGATCAGATGGACATCGGCCTCTGGTTAGCAATCATGACGTCCACCAAATTATCAGGGTGGGCTGTTGTCTTTTCATGCTGGCACTGGGGAGTTGGGGTTCCCCAGTCAGGCAGCAACCACGGCTCGCAAAACAGTGTACTGCTGGCAATTTAATGAAGATCACTGTAAATGGAGGACAGCATGCAAATTCAAGCATGAATGCTCAGGCTGTAGTGGATCGCATCCCGTTTCAAAATGTTTCAAATGACAACAGGGTGGGGAAAAAAGTCAAGCATTGGGGGAAAAAGGGGTGGACACCAGTCAACATAAGAAGGATGCTCCTTTGGCTAAAGTAATATAAAGATAGGGTAACAGCAGGAATTTTGGAGGAGGGATTCTCAGAAGGTTTTAGAATCCCTTTTCAAGTGCAGGAATGGGGTAGGGAATCAGGTAATTTGCACTCTGCTAGGGAATATCATGAAGTAGTGGTGGAAAAGGTAAAAAAGGGGTATAAATGGGAAGAATGGCAGGCCCATTTAATCATCTGCCATTGAGTAATTTGAGGGTGTCTCCTTTGGGAGTCCTTCCCAAAAAGGAACATGGAAAATTTAGACTAATTCACCATTTATCCTTCCTGGCTGGGAAGTCAGTAAATGATGGCATCGACCCAGAATTGTGCACAGTAAAATATGCTTCATTCAACAGGACGGTTGAGCTGGCATACACGGCTGGAAGAGGTGCATTGTTAGCAAAAGCTGACATTGAATCATCTTTCAGGTTGCTTCCAGTTCACCCAGATTGTCAACATTTGCTAGGTTGTAAAATAGATGGGGATTATTATGTGGACCTATGCCTCCCAATGGGATGCTCATTATCCTGCACCCTTTTTGAAAAATTCAGTACGTTTTTGGAGTGGGTAGTTAAGAGGGAGGCAGGGTTCACATCAATGACACACTATTTGGATGACTTTTTGTGCATTGGCCCGAGTGAGTCAGGAGTGTGCCTACATTTGATCCGCACTTTACAAGGTGTGGCAGAATATTTTGGAATTCCTTTAGCAGCAGCACAAGGTCCCACGACATGTTTATGTTTTCTGGGCATAGAACTGGATTCAATGGCAATGGACTGTAGATTGCCACATGAAAAGCTAGTTGATTTGAGGCGAATGGTGGAGTTAGCAAAAAAGGCAAAGAAAATTACACTGAAGCAAATGCAGTCACTGCTGGGACAATTAAATTTTGTCTGCAAGATCATTCCCTGTGGGCAGGTATTTAGTTGAAGATTAGAACAAGCGACAGCTGGGGTTAAAAAGGCAAACCATTTCATAAGAATTACGGCATCTATGAGAGCAGATCTACAGGTGTGGGATGTTTTTCTTTGAGATTTTAATGGAAAAGCTTATTGGCAGACACTGACTCAATCAAATAAGGAATTGCAGTTACAAACTGATGCAGCAGGGTCAATAGGATTTGGGGCATTGTTTGGAGATAACTGGTGTGAGCCCAATGGCCCGACTGGTGGATAGAGGAAAGACTGACAAAGAACTTTGTATTCACTGAAATGTTTCCAATAGTGGTTGCACTGAGACTATGGGGGGAAAGCATGAAAGACAGACATATAGTATTTCATTCAGACAATATGGGTGTGGTAGAGGTGGTGAATGGTTTGAAGGCATCATCACCTCCGGTAGTAAGACTGTTGAGGAAATTAGTCTTGTACTGTTTGAAATTAAATGTGATATTTAGGGCATGTCATGTGCCGGGAGTGCAGAATGTGGCAGCTGATGCCTTGTCACATTTACAGATGGAGGAATTCAGAAGAGTATGTCTATGTGGAAAGAAACAGGCGTACCTTTCCTGGAGGAGCTATGGGAAGTTGGCAGGGAGATGTAGGGAAGTGGCTATCGAATTTGGTTACACCGGCAACATGAGCGTGGTATGAATCAGCATGGGAAGATTGGAAAGAAGTGTAAAATATGACAGGGGTTGAACTGAAAGAGAATGAAAGAGGGGATGCAATATTGTGGCTAGTGTGGAATTGGGCGGATAGGGGAATGTCACCTTCAGGGATTGCTGGAAAGCTGGCGGGCTTAGCTTTTGGTTTTAAGGCTAGAAGGTGGCAAGGTTATACCAAGAATTTCATAGTGAGGATGGTACTCAGAAGGATGCAGAGAAATTGGGCAAAAATGAAAGATAAACGTTGTCCGGTTTCATTTCAATTATTGAAGCAGTTACACGATTCTTTGGAACATATTTGTTTTAATGGCTATGAAAAGTTGTTTCATATAGCGTTTTGTCTTGCTTTCTTCGGGGCCATGAGGTTGGGCAAACTTGTTAGCAGTAGTAAAATCAAACCTGGGGGGATAATGGTGAAGGACGTTAGCACTGGGCAAGAGATGCTGCGATTCAAGATTAGGAATTCTAAGACAGACAAAGAAGGTTGGGGTCGTTGGGTCACGTTATACGCCATTCTGGATATGGATTTTTGTCCAGTAAAGTTGCTAGGCGAGTTTATGGGAAGCAGGCGGAATGTGAGTGGGCCCCCGTTGATTCATGAGGATGGCAAGCCACTATCAAGATTTCAATTTTCTCAAGTGTTTAGTAAGGGATTAGAGGAATTAGGTTTTAAAAAATTGGAATTTAGCGGGCATTCTTTTCGGATAGGTGCTGCAACAGAGGCAGCTAGATTGGGTTTAAGTGAAGAGGTTATAAAGCGGATCGGCAGGTGGGAATCCTCAAGGTGTTGCTTATATGTTCGCCTTGATAGATTAGTGGCTTGATGAGTAAAAAAAAAGTTATGAATTATATTGTTTTGTTCTTTTTTTTTAGGTAATACTCCATTTCAAATTTGCTTGGTAGGCCACTCCTTTATTTACTGGGCCAGAAAAAGAGCAGCGGTGAGGGTTAATGGACTGCAAATGGCTATCGATGAGGTTCAGGTGAGGGTTACATGGTTGGGAAGGAAGGGAATGTTTTTGTCTCAACTGATGAATGAACTATTAGGTGAGACGGAGAAATGCAGAGAGTTTCCAGATATTTTGTTAGTGCACCTGGGAGGCAATGATCTTGGCACCTATCCAACGGGACTTTTGGGAAAGAAGATAATAAGGGATTTTAAGAAATTAATGGAACTATTCCCAAAACTAGTTATAGTTTGGTCCGAAATTATACCAAGGATCTGTTGGAGAGTGGCCAAGGATCACAGGGCACTGGAAAAGAGCAGGATATGTTTGAATCGGAGGGTATCAAAATTTGTGGTTCAGAATGGAGGAGTAACAGTTAGGCTTAGGATATTTGAAGATAAGGCTCTTAAGTTACGTTGTTAGGATGGAATTCATCCCAATGACATTGGGCTGGACTTTTTTAACTGTGAGTTGGGGGGTGCTTTGGAACAGGCCATAGCTTTGAGTGGTGGGGTTGGGCCCTGCTGTTAAGGTATTATGCATCTGGGCTGTGGCACCTTTAGGTCCTTGTCAAGGTAAAAATTGTTTATAAATGTTGGTTATAATGGTTAATTAATGAGGTTTAGGCCAGCGGCCTAGGATAGAAGGACCCTGGACTAAAAGTCGAGGGTATTCAGAGTACCCATTGAGCCTATGGAGTGAGCTAATGGGTACTGGGCTGATGGTACCTTATGGTGAGTCTGAGGGCAGGCTCTAAGTTAGTAGGGCAGGTTGGGTCCTACTAAGTGAGGATTGTTATGGCAAGGGCAAATTAAAGGTAACATGTTATACAACTGCTGTATGTTAATAAAGCTGTGGCCTGTTTCACACCCAGTTATCATGTCGAGTGTTTTATTTGCTAACATTGCACTTATGCTTCAGACAAGATTTCCTCATTTTTTGCCCACTATTATGATACCCCTCTATTTACTATATATAAAGAAAGAAGGTTTGTTTAATCCTAATCAGCACGAACAAAGAATGTTCTATTACCTGGGATTCTGTGTTGTAGAACTTTGTTTGTATTTACTTTTTAATATCCTATTATATTAGAGTTAGATTTTACCATTTAATTTTAATTTTCATGCTCGTGACTCCATCATTGTGAAATAAACTAGCGAGTAGAGTAAAAATAATGATCACAAATGAATTTGAATTAGTAAATGTATTATGATGTATAATGTTAGGTGTATAATTATCATTCAGATATGAATGCAGCATATACAATACATAGATCTCATTGCTCTTCATTTGGGTGTTTTTTTTTAAAAGTATTACACTAAACTGGGAAATTCAATTAATATGCATTTTTAAGAGAAAGTCATACTTTACGTGCAGGTACATCAAGTCTCAGCCTTTGGTCTTCACTAGAATTAGAGATTAGATTGTTTATTTGGTGGAGGGGACAAATAATGACTTACTGACGTGGCATTCTAATGACTTTAGGTGGTATTTCTCATTTGTTTGGTGGTATGTGATATTGTTGTCAAACTTTATTCACAAATGCCCACTAGATGGCCTTTGAGTAAAACCAGACTCATCTGTGTCAAAAGTAAAAATTCCAGTATGTACACATTAATGAAATATATTTTAGAAGAAGTGAACTGGATCCAACTTGCCATACTCAGCATTCCTTTCTCTAAGCTTTGATTGACTACCTAATTATTCTGAAGTACAAAAAACAAAAGCGCATTGTTCATTTATAAGAAATCTCCTTCGTGCATTGGCCAGATGTCAATAAGAAGAGTTCAATTGTCAAGTTAATATTTATTCTGCATATGAGCCATTTTATCGCTGGAACTCACTGCTATGCACTGCTGGTGCCAATATTATACCAGGATCCCCAGACTCCTCACTTGCCTGGAGGGTCTTTTGGCACATAAAAAAAACACGTGTGCATGTACAATTGGTTTATGTGCTTTCTTTACAATTATAGGCCCCTCTGTTAATCTTTGTAGGTGGTCCTACATGTTTCATCACAGGATGCATTTTGTAGGAACCAAACTGTTATCATCCCTTCTGGATTCAAGATTGGGGACGGCTGGCCTGGGGGGCAAAGGTGCAATTGCCCCCTGGGCCAGTCAAAGCTCTGGGATGGTGGGCCACTGCCTCACTCAATTGCCTTCTTGCTCCTGTAAATAGAGCTACACTAGTGATACAGCAGAGCTTACAAATGAAATGCAGCATTGACATTAGCAGCATAACTCATTTGCCTCGTAAGCTCCATGGTCTTACTAGTGTAGTTTTAATTAACTTGTAAGCTCTGTAGTATCACTAGTGTAGCTTTCTTTCAAATGTAAGCTCTGTGGCATCTCTAGTGTACATTTCAAATGTAAGGTGTGTAGTATAACTAGTGTAGCTCTAGTTCAGTTGCAAGCTATGTGGTATGACTTTCCTTACTTCACAACATTAATGACAATTTTAAAATGAACAAAAAGGATGGATTGGGAAAGTGGGCTGGAACCAGGGTCGTATTTACCATTAGGCAGAGTAGGCATCTGCCTACAGGCGCACTCCACAGAGGGGCGCCTGTCATTAGGACCCTTTAAAAAAAAAAAAAAAAAAAAAGTTGCCCCACCGCCCAGTCAGGTCTGTGCCTCCTTCAGGACAGATCTGTAGATGCTTCGCTGCCTCGTTGGCTCTTTAGTATTACAGAGCGCTGGGAGATGACATCATATCCCAGCGCTCTGCATGAAGAGAAAACCGCACGGGAGCTCCAGCAGCTACAGGTCTGTGCCAAAGGAGGAACATACAGACCTCTCCTGCCGCTGGACCATCAGGGAAGAGGTAGGAAACGGACACTGGGGCCAATGTGAAATGATGGGGCAATGTGGAAATGATGGGGGCAAGATGGAGATGATGGAAATGTAGAGATGATGGGGCAATGTATGTGAGGGTAAGTTGGAGCTGATGGCAATATGGAGCTGATGGGGGGCAATATGGAGATGATGGCAATGTGAGGGTAAGTTGGAGCTGATGGGGCAATATGGAGCTGATGGGGCAATAAGGAGCTGATAGGGGGCAATATGGAGATGATGGGGCAATGTGCGGGTAAGTTGGAGCTGATGGGGAAATATGGAGATGATGGGGGCAATGTGAGGGTAAGTTGGAGCTGATGGGGCAATATGGAGCAGATGGGGGCAATGTGAGGGTAAGTTGGAGCTGATGGGGGCAATATGGAGATGATGGAGGCAATATGGGGCTGACGGGGGACAATGTAAGGGCAATATGGAGATGATGGGGGGAAATGTGAGGAGCACTGTGGAGGTGTCCAGTGGAGATGGCCAATGGGGGGGGGGGCGCTTCAGATTTCTGTGCCTACAGGCTCCTGAGATATAAATCCGTCCCTGGCTGGAACAATAGTGGAAATGATTGAATTTTCCCCCCCCCCAGGCCACAAGTTGCCAGTCCTCCCCTGAGGAGTACAGAGATACTGGAGATAAGCACTCTCAATTCTTAAACAATAATAATGATAATAATAAGGGTTACTTGTTATATATTAATGTTTCAAGGACCAGGAGGATATGCAATGCATTGCTTTGCTATGTGTTGCACCACCCCTTGTTTCATAAAAGGTAATAGTTTAAATTGTTTTCTGTTACTCCATAATAAGGTAGTAAATAGTGTGACTGGTGTCAGTCCACACCCTTAGTCCCCTGACTTCATCCTGTTCACAAGGCAGGGCCTACATGATATAATGGTTGCCATGGAAACAAACCTGGAGTGTCACTCACAAATAGAAATTTGTGTCTTTGTAAATAACTAAGTGCCATTTGCAGTGACTGGACTTTAGTCAGTATTCAGGTTGCACTATAATTACTCACAATGAGACAAATGTCTCTGTGTGAGTGAATCACCAGGTGGTGTTGCCATGACAAGTGGTTTAACTGATTTCTTTTTAGAACTGGTTACTGTCAGGGAAAGGTGTTGAGGTATCTTAAATGCTAAATAACAAACTATTGAGTATTAAAGGGTGTGACTGATACATCATTCACACTATTAAATAATTTACACACAATGAAAGAAAGAGATTTCAGCCTTTATTATCCCTTTAACTATTAAAACGAAACTCATACAAATAAATTATAATCAGGAAAAGTAAATATTTCTCCATGAAGTCAACTGAATAAGTTCATAAGTACAAGATGAAAAATTGTTAATAAAAACAGTAATTTGATTACACCTTCAAATAATAAACCACATTTTAGAATATGGTGAATTTGCTAAATATGCTTTTCCTTTCAAAAGATATATTTTTATTGTATTTCTCATATAGAATGAACAAGTAAATAACATGAACTGATTTCAACCACATTTGTAAACTGGTGATATTAGTTGTAGTTAGGGTTGCCACCTTTTCTTCAAAAAAATACCGGTCATGGCATTCCCTCCATAGACTTAACATTGGACAGAAGCCAATTTTTTACCGGCCTGCCGGTAACATACCGGCTGGGTGGCAACTCTTGTTGTAGTGCAAATAACTGGTGGTCCTAAGATTGACTACCCCTGTATCAGGCCTTCAGATGCTTCTACATTTCTGCTGAGGCAAAAATGTTACAAAGCAGAATATTTTTACCAAGTTCTTGAAGCATTATAGGGATTTCTTCCATGGTGGCCCAAGTCGGAGGAGGTGCTAGGTTCCACTAAATCACGTTAACTTTGCTTGACACAATGAACTGAAAAAAAGACAGGGCAAATCTAGTAATCTAATACCCTTTTTGAATAAAGTATGACATTAAGCATCTTTTTTTAAATTGAATTGTCTGCATGATTTCATTGAATCTGGCCTTTGTAGGAAATGGGAAGCGTAAGCAAGGTATCATGTGATTGCTGGCAACAATTTCCTTGTCTGAGCTCGGGTGATCAGGGGACCTTTCATTCTGACCAGTTCACCTGTGTTTGGCCATAGAAATCCTGAAAAATTGCACTGTTAGGAGTACTTGATGACCATAGTTGAGAAACTCAGGTTTTAAAGACCTGTTTAATGTTGGTCCCCTTTTCCAGTGCACACCATTCCATTAAGCATTACATAGAATTTAAAGTGCATGAGAAAGTACACTATATGACTGTCTTATCCTTGGGATGGAACTGGTCTGGGTTCTCATATTGTGCACATGCAGAGCTATAAAACATTAGAAAAATTGCACTTTTCACCTTCTGTGGGAAATCCCATGAAGTGCAACTTTCTGTTTTCCCCTACATGAAGAATTTCCTAGGTATTGCTGTCGTGCTAACCTGGAAGTATAAGAGGAGATGTCCGTGTCTGCTTGGGAGAGACTTGTGGTGAAATTGTGATGCTATCTAGTGTAAAGGCAGACAGGCAAAAAGAAGGATCTAGTATTGCTTGATTTAAAAAGTATTAGTGGTAGCCAGTTGTTCTCTGGACAGACAGGGTGTGAGGCGAAAGAGTTGAAAAAAAAAAAACCCATAAGAAAACAACTTCAAGACTCACAGGTTACAGTGACACTGAGACAGGCAGGTGATCATACCTGAGTGGAGACTTTACTGACACTAGGGGCCGTATATTAAAAAGAGAAGTGGGGGAGTTCTGGGGCAAACCATTTGGACTATAGGGGAGATCTAAACAAATCCCAAAATTTCCATTCATTTAAATGGGAAGTTTTACCTCTTGAATGCTAGAGAGCTCTATTCAAGTGTATGGAAATTTAGGAATTTTTATTTGGCCCCTGTAAAGCAGCTGGTTTACTCCAGAATAACTGCAGTTCCTCTTTAAATTGCTGTGGTGAAGGCGGAGGATCAAGAATACGAATATATTACACTTAGAGGGGACCTTTTGCTCTGTTTTTATTTTGGTTTTTCTTTATAGTTATACTTTTGGGAATCCCTGCCCACTTAACAGCTGCATAGGACCTTAGAGGACTTTTGGAACCCTGTAAAAGGACTGTTCGTGAGAATACTTAATTACTAACGTTGTATTCCATTGTTATTATTGACTGTGGTGTTTCCTGGAGCATCCCAGGGTTGATACTTGTATCTAATTGCCAACATTGCATTCTATTGGTTTCATTGTTTGTGTTGCTTCCTGAAGTAACCCAGGGTTGATACTTGTAGTAGTATTACACCTAAGGGATACATACAAATCGAGATTCCCATGTCGCCTACTGAACGTTGTATACAATAATAATAATTGATAGATACTAGTGTTGAGCGAGCACCCCGATGCTCGGGTGCTCTGACCGAGCACCCCCTGAGGCTCGAGTGCTCGGCCGAGCACCCGAGCCCCATTGAAATGAATGGGGCGACACCAGGCACCCCCTGCTCTGATGAGGGGAGGGTGCCTGGTCAATGCCCCCTTCATCTCCGCTATGCCCCCTTCATCTCCGAATGCCCCCTTCAGCTCCGCAATGTCCCCCTTCAGCTCCGCTATGCCCCTCTTCCACAATGTGCCCCTTCATCTCCGCTATGCCCCTCTTCCACAATGTGCCCCTTCATCTCCACTATGCCCCTCTTCCACAATGTCCCCCTTCATCTCCTCTATGCCATAGAGGAGATGAAGGGGGACATTGTGGAAGAGGGGCATAGCGGAGATGAAGGGGCACATTGTGGAAGAGGGGCATAGCGGAGATGAAGGGGCACATTGTGGAAGACGGGCATAGCGGAGATGAAGGGGGACATTGTGGAAGAGGGGCATAGAGTCTATGCCCCTCTTCCACAATGTCCCCCTTCATCTCCGCAATGCCCCCTTCATCTCTGCAATGCCCCCGTACCTCCAGTCCCTGGTGGTCCAGCGGAGCGTCTTCGGATCTGTGCCTCTTCCGGCACAGATCCCCGCCACCCGAACATGGCGGGAGAGCACATGGCGGTACTCGACGAGTACCGCCATGTGCCGAGCAGAGCGATGCTCGAGCCGATCCGAGCATCGGCCGAGCACGCTCGCTCATCACTAATAGATACACCAAGTAGAAATGCATAACATTCGTTTACATGGTGCGTCTTAAAATATTTTTTGAACATAGAATAGCAAGTGTAATGATATAGTAAAATTAACCCATGTAGCACTGAAAGATTGTAATACAGGCAATGGAAAGAAATACCAAGATATCTCGGAAAGTGAAATTTGTATGTGACTGACATACAATCAGAGAGACAGATCTCAAACTCATCGCTGTTGAGGTGGTACACATAGCATTGTTGAACTCGGCTACTGGCTCTATAATTATTGTAGGCGACGTTCAGTAGGCGAAATGAGAATCTTGTGCTATCATGCAGTGCGAGATTCTTATGTCACCATTTTTATCATGGCGATATAGCAAAGCTGTCATGTGGTTGCATGCTTTTTTGCATGGGACCTTTTAAGAGTGAACCAATTTTATTGGGGTATGTTCAGTGTGAAAATCATTCAGGTTTGAGCCTTAGGGAGGTAAACCTAGGGAGGTTAGCACCGTGCTGTTGCCGCGGGTGGTTAAGTTACCCATTTGGAGCTGGCTGGGTCTGGCACAAGTGGGGTAACTGGTTTAAAGGCACTTTAAAACATGATTAATGGCTTGGTTTAGGCAGGAGTTCATTTCCAGGTTTTGGCCATGCAAGGGAAGATGTTCATCAAATGGGGAATATGGTTTAAAAGGGGTTAAGAGCTATGCCTAACATTTGGCTTATGGTACTAGTTCTGTTATTGGTATGTGTTATTTATAAAGTATTAATAAAGTTGGCCTGTTCTTACCCAGGTTACATGTGGCGTCCTTTATTTCCACACACCCTAGTCCTTCTGCATGTGGAATTGCTCCTTGCAGTATTTTCTCTGTAACCCTATGTACAAAAGAAGAATTGTGGGCAAACGAATTTCACTATAAGGAAAATATATAAATCCCCAAACTTCCCATTAATTCCCTTTTTATCCTAAAGAGGTCTCTATCATATTATGAAGCAGCATTTACGACATCTGTAACATTCAAGAGATTAAAATCTCCATTTCAATCCATGGACAGTTTTAGTCTCTCCTATATCAAAGTTGGTTTCCCCCAGAATTCCTCCACTTTTGTTTTGATAATATGGCCCACCTGTCCGTCTGAGCATTTCTCCTACATAAATTAACCAGCAAGGATATGACATACATTACTTAGCAATTAAAGAAATGTCTACATTTATATCAACAACCTGGATGAAGCAAGCTATCAGTTTCTATAAAATGTGTAAATAAATTACAAGTACCACAGGGGAAATATTCATTGGTGTAAACAAGTGATTGATACAGGCACCTGGCAACCATTACAATCATTTGTTTACTGGAGTTTGTGACTTTAAACCAACTGCACCATATAAGCTCCCACTGACTTTAACCCTTTGAGTGCCAGATGTGTGTGCAACGCATTGCAAAGCAATGTGTTGCACTTCCCTCGGGCACTCAAAGGGTTAAATTGGACTTTTAAAGGAGAAGTAACAAATACCTATAATAAACTCCCACTTCCCTTATTGTGACTAGAAAATCCTAATGGCCCCTATGCATTTTAGCAATCTGCCTTTGTTCAAGAGACCTGCCATGGAGGCAGACATAACAGTTTCTGGCAATTTTTCCAGACTGAAGCAGGAAGAGTACACTAGCCTACTTAACTGTTTAAGGACTCTCTAAGAACTCTCAATGCATTGTGTAGCCATCTGGTACTTTATGGGTTAAGATTACCATGTGCTGTGTGGAGAGTTTGCGTCCTGCTAACACATTCCACCCTTATGGGCATGTCATCCAGGACTAATAGCCAATATTATTTCATGAGTTAAAAGGATAGCAATACTTAAAATTAAAAATAAATATTCTGTAGGGTTTATCACCTGATTAAACAAGGGTACTACTGTAAAAGTGTTTTATTCAAAAGTCATTGCAGTTCAAACTTGAATGTTTAGGTGCATCATCTCTGTGGGCTGAAATGTTAGAGTGACGCTGTTGTTATACCATCCTAACGAGATCTATGGTTAACTGACCGGGGGCTGGATTCTATTGCAGGTGATAAATGTCAACACAACACCCATTTTATCAAACATTTTCCTATTGATGTCTATAGGGAAACCTGGAGATAAAAGCAGTGATACAATTAGCACCTGCAATAGAATCTAGCCCCTGAGCTGTTTGAAAGCAGGTCAGTCTAACCATATGGATACTGGATATTTTATTCCTTTAAAAGGAAAAAATTATATATATACGAAATATATATAATAACAAAGCGCTCGCCTAATTACAAAGCAGCATAAACAGAGACAAATAAAAAATACATAAAGAAGTGCAGGACAGATATCTAAGACTAGGCAAGCCACATAAATGAAATCATGTAAAATATGATACCTGCAGCTCATACAATTGAAAATATATAGAAGACATGCATGCAATACAAAAGATGAAACCAAATAAATGAACACTCTCAGATGAGTTGGGTGGACTGGAGAATATCATCAAATGTGAAAAGCTACAAAGAGAAAAAGGCCAGTCATTCAAGGTAGCAATAATGTATCAGTCTGGGAGTGCACACAATTATGAGATATAGTTCAGTAACGTAGGTGAATGAAAATGGAAAAGATGGAGATGATGCCAATGGGATGAGATGATACAATGTTGATAGTCAGTCAAATGATAGAAAATAAAAGTTCAAAGATCCTCTGTGCAGCTTGTCAATGTACTCGGAGTCCTCTCGAGCAGTGTGAACATGAAAAAAAGAGAAAAAAGGAAGACAGCGCACAAGGGATCTAAGTGTAGATAATATATTTAATATATTTTATTTCTTTAGCAGTAATGTTTAGATTATTTTAACTTCAACACATTTTTTCAGGGACTTTTTTTTAAATATTAGGGATTTACAATTGACATTAGTTTTGTAAGCCATATACATATTAGATAGGACTCGCTTAAAATGGGGTACCTTGGTGAGGTAAACGAGGTGAAACCTAGCTTGACCAAACTATACAACAAAATCCTCATGTTTTTATTTAAATGAGTAAATTAACACATTGGAATAATATATGCTTTATTGGGTTCACATTTGGGTGATTTGTATGGACATACCTGGGAGCTCTTTCTTCTGGCCTCTCCGGAGGGGGAGGCCTGTGTTGCCGTTGAAGGAGACAAATGATGCAATTTGCGTCAAAAGGAGGCAGGGCTTAATAGAGATTGGGGTGGGGCTTCATAAACTTGTAAAAATATAGGCGAATAGGCTGGGGAAGGAGGAGAAGTGGGCGGGAGTGGGTGGAACAGATATAGAAGGAGCACAAATGGGCAAAGTTTTCTTAGGAAACTGCACACACCCTGGAGAATCAGCCTCTGCCCAGGAGACCCGGTAATGAATAATCAAAATCGGAGTCTCCGCTGCTCAGAATCACCTTGTTCCATGCAGAGCTCCATACCTTATTCACCTGGGTTCTTATTTTTTTATGTGTGGATGTGTGTGCGTGTGGATGTGTGTTTGTGTGTGGATGTGGATGCGTGTGTGTGTATGAATGTATGTGTGTCTGAATGTGTGTCGATATGTGTGTATTTGTATGTGTGTGTGTGGATGTCTGTGTGTGTATGTGTGTGTATGTGCGCGTATGTATGTATGTATGTGTATATGTGAATGGATGTGTATGTATTTAGAAAAGCACAGACTATAGTAAATAAGTGAGTAATGACTTCAAGATGCCTGTACCTTGCCTTGTTTACTTCAATGTCCAAATGAAAAAGGTTAATGTGGAACCTGCACTTTACCTACAAATATTATAGGAATGGAGACCCTGATTCTCTCAGGCTGTTCACACAATTGAACCCTCTGAGGCTGGAGGAATGATCAATGGATTGTGTCACAATATGTTACATATGTGTCCAAGGATCTAACCCTTTGAGTGCCAGACAGGTATGCAAACAATGTGTTGCCTAAACCCCTGGCACTCCAGGGGTTAAAAGATTTTTAACTCTTTGAGGACCAGAAGAGAGGGCAACACAATGCTTCTCTCAAGGGGTTAATTCCTTGACAAGCATATCTGCTGAAATGCCTTTATAACCTAATACAGGGTTAGATTACATTGCGGTTGTTAAAGGGAGAGTAATGGTTAATTTTAAGTTGCTTTAATATTGTGAGCATTAAAAAAAGATTAACATTGTTGTAATCTTATCTCTCAACCCTTTATGGTTTGAGAGATATAACTTGCTAAAGTTCCCCCTCCTGGCTGTTTCAGACAAATCTGCTATTTAGCTGAGAGAAGCAGATTCTGGTCTCAGGATCGGCCGACGGCTCTTCAGCAGAGCTGAAATCACGCTATTTAGAAATAAATACTTCATTGGAACAGTCTACAATGTGTGCATGGAAGTACACTTTGTAGACCATTCCAATGAGTTATTTATTTCTAAATAGCACAATTTTGGCTCTGCTGAAGAGCCGCTGTCCGGTCCCGGGACCTGAATCTGCAGCTGTCAGCTAAATGGAAGACTTGTCTGAAACAACCTGGAGGGTTGAGAGATAAGATTACAACAATGTTAATCTTTTTTTAATGCCTACAATATTAAAGCAACTTAAAATTAACCATTAGTCTCCCTTTAAGTTTTAGCAACTGGTTTTATGTAACAGAAATCTATGGCCGCTTTCACATAGGCGTCAAAACTGTTGCAGGCCTCTGTGATAGTTCTGTCTCTGTGTAATTTCTCTCACCATCTCCTGTGATCTGCCATTGATCTGGACACAGGAGAGGTGGACCTTTCAGTTGGCTCACGTGAGCTTCAGTCAATATTACTGGCTGGTATCCACATGGGTCAACCATTCTTTGGAGGTTGTGGAGGGATTGCTTACTACAACTTTCCTGTTCTCCTGAGGGACCTCAGTAAAGTTGCAGCTTGCTGGACTAAGGTCTACATCCTGAGACCTATTATGTTATATTGGATCCAATTACCCTGGGAGTGAATTGAAAAGGGATATATATACTCTTTCCTACATTAAGATCATTGCCATCACCATCATCTGCTTCAACTTCATTGTCAATCCTATTTTCATTTTAATCAACAACTATTGGGAGAACAGTACAGTCTTGTTTCACTTTCTACTGCTGTGGTGTCTTGTAGACTGAACGTATTCCTGGACTATAGAGTGATTGAGTATATGAATAGTGGGTTTATTGTCTATTGAACATTTATATTGTGGACATTTGTGTCTTTACCTATTTTTCTTTGTTTTTTGTTTTGCTTTTTTTCTTTTTTTTTGGATGTTTTATTTTTTGTTAACTTTTTTTCTGCCCTTTTTTCTGTATAGATTTTGTTTTTCTTTGAGTGTGTGTGGTGATATAGACTCTCCTCACAGTGCACAAGATTAGTCTCTGCAGGGTGCTTACTGAGCTAGACTTAGGTGCTTTGATATGTGGAAATGGTTGCCCATGTGAAAGGCCCCATAGCAAACACAGACACTTTCACAACAGGTCTCTAAACCAATGCAGCATTGCTGGTGAAAGGGGCCTATGAACATACCTGGGAACTTTCAGAATGAGATGACCCTGAGATCTTTTAAATATTTAGATTCTTGGTGATATGTCCCTACTCATTCTAACTGAGAGATGCTCCAATCTCTCCTCAAGAACTATCAACATTCATCAGCTTAAATATATCACTGCAAGAACACACACAAGGCAAGCAGGACTTCTCCCTCTGCCTTCCCGTTACAAGTGACCCCAAGTCAGAAACTAAAGAGGTGGTAGATTAGATAATAGATAATCCTGGACTCTCACACCCTGAGAATTTGGCCCTTCACTCTGAGACACTAAGATCTGGGTCAAAACCCTGAGTCTCAGGGTCAAACCTTATGAGTAGCCTGGAATGCCCCTGGGGAAATTTGCAGATAAAGTTACAGAAAACCTCATCAACTGCAATGGAATCCAGGGTAAAACAATGAGATGTTCAGGAGTCAGAGTCTAGGAACACAGAGTAAAATTTGTTCCATGTTATAGCTTGTACAGCACACTGAATATGATTCTGAGATAGAAGATGCACAGTAACTGATTTTTCTTGCTGCTCCTGCCTAACTTCTATTTAGTAAGTAAGCTAATTATGCTGAAAAGTCTCCTTTTTATTCCACTTGGACCGAGGGGAGCAGTGTACGAATGGATGGACATTTCTCTGTTCTTTGTTTCTCACCATGTAGTAACAAGGGTTAGAGTAAATTAGCATGCAGTTCTTCCTTTTACAGTGCAACCTAAAAGTTAAGCTTATGGGGCACCAGTAGGCATTAAAGCTCTGGTACATTCCAATAGGTACATGATGTTAAAGGGCAAAAAATGAGATACACTGGGAGTGTCATACACCCCTTCCCCCCGTGTTTATAGACTCATAGCACCATATGTACAAAAGCAATTTTAAGGCAACTGCACCATTGGGAACAAATAAAACCACCTATAGATTTAACCCTATGAGTGCCAAAGGGGGTGGGCAAAGTAATTTGTTACACTCCTCTCTGGCACCGAAAGAGTTAAATGCGACTTTTTAAAGGAGAATTAACACATCCCTATAGTAAGTTTCGACTTACCTTACTATGGCCAGAAAATTCAAATGGCCCCAATGCATTTTGCAATGCAATTCATTCAGTCCTGGATGTCATATCCATGGAGGCGGACATGACAGTTGTTGGCAGTTTTTTTAAACTGAAGCAGGTAGAATGTATGGGCCTACTTAACAGTTTAAGGACCACAGAGTTTTTCAGAGAATTGTGAAGGAATGCATTGCACACTCTTTGGTCCTTAAATGTTAATCCTTTGAGTGCCAGAGGGGTATCCACTACCCGTCTGGCACTCAAAAGGTTAAAACTACTATGTGCAGTATCCGGATGTGTGTCCTTTGGTCCTGTTAGCAACACGTCTGCCTTCATGGACATGACATGCAGGACTGATTGCACAAGTGCAACATTCACAGAGGCTATTAGGATTTTATGGCCATATGAAGGATAAGTGGTGGTTTATGATTGCTACCGCTACTGTTAATTGTTATTATTTTTTCCAGAAGGTTTATTCTCCACTGAATACGAGGGAACCACTGTTTCTGTTTTCTGAAATAACTTAAGTGGAACTTTCACCATAGGTAACGTCGCTCTGCAATAATTAGGCAGGTGGCAACTAGCTTAATAATAGGTATCTTAGCTCTCAGAACTACACGATTCTAAAGAAATCCTTAATATTCTGAGCCTGGAAGCCAGGTATCAGCGCAGACATCTTGTCTGCACGCCTGCTCTGTCAGTCCTGGTCTCCTCTAAGAAGCATTGCAGCATGCCACAAGGTAACCGGAAGGGACTGACAGCGCAGATGCACAGACTGCACTAACCTCGCCGTCAGTCTCAGAAGATTAAGGATTTCTTTAGATTAGTGTAGTTCTGAGAGGTAAGATAATTATTATTAAGCTATTCGCTATTTGCCTAGTTATTGCAGGGTGACTTTAAAGGGATAGTAAAGTAAAAAAAAAAACTGTTGGCGAATTGATAGGAATAATAAAAAACATGTAATGCCCTTATTCCCATCTCTCAAACTGTTATGGTTTGAGAGATGTAAGAAAATAAAGACCTCCACTCCCTCCCCCTTCTCACGCGTCCGCTGTATAGCGGATGTCATGAGATCCTGCTTCCAGGATCAGATGGCGGCTCTTCAGGAGCGCTGTCATCGAGATATATAACTATAATTACTTCATCTGAATGGTCTACAACGTGTGCTTGCAAGCCAGGCACACGTTGTAGACCATACCGATAAAGTAATTATAGTTAGATATCCTGATGTCAGCGCTCCTGAAGAGCCGCCTACAGTCGGTCGACCGGATTCTGCCTCTGACAGCTTTACAGCCCATCATGCAGAAGGGGGGGGGGGGGGGCGGAGACCTTTATTTTATTATATCTCTCAAACCATAACGGTTTGAGAGATGGGAATAAGGACATTACGTGTTTTTTTATTATTCCTATCAATTCGCCAACAGTTTTTTTTTAAATTTACTATCCCTTTAACTATGGTGAAAGTCCTGCTTTATTTCTAAAATCTGCAGGTTACATGTTAGTCTTGTGCTTTCCTTTTACGTGGGGATCACAGTCAGGACGATGTATTATGAATGAAGCGGAGCGATTCTGGAACAAACCAAGTGTACCACAGGTGTACAAACAAAATGCCTCAATTTCCCATTGCTTAAATTAGGATTTTAACCCCTTGAAATCTAGAGGCTGCTCCATACGTTGTGAAGCAACACATTATAGGCTTCTCTAGCATTTGAGGGGTTAAAAGCAGCATTGTGGTGCACACCTCACTGGTGTTAAATTAAAAGGCACTTTAAATTGTTTCCTATGATGCGGTTAGTTTATTCCAGATTTGCTCCGCCACTTCTTAATACATTAACCTCATTGTCCCAGAAGCTATTGCTGCAGTTATGACTTTGCCTTCATAGGAAGAAACCTATTGATTTCAATACTTAAAGGTGAACTACCACCTATATTAAAGTTGGCTTTATTTGAAAGCTCATTTTCATCGCATTTGTAATCCTTGTATCTTTTTAAATATAATTCGGTATTTACTGAGTTACTAGATTTTAAACTGTCTCCCTGTCTCCGGATGAAACATCAAGTTCTCTGGTTAACAAGTGTCGGCTGCTCCTGCACAGAGTATACATTGTAAAAAATACACACAAACAAGAAAAAAAACCCAGAATCGCTCCTCTACTGCCATGAGGCTGAGGCATCGAATCCCAGTGACCTCAGCCAGCCAATGATTGGATAGACAGGGGCAGATGTCAGTAAGAGGAGCGGTTTTAAGCTGCTGCCCACGTCACATGAGAAGGAGTGGAGGGGAGAACCTGTGCACCAGCCAATGTTGGCTAGTATGTGTGTTCTTTTTTCATTTAACTCTTTGAGTGCTAGAGGGAGTATGCATAGCAATGCTTTGTGGTTACGTACCCATCTCAAATTGTTAATCCAATCTGTTTTTTTTCCCCCTGGGCTTCAGATCTCCTATTGATGATATTTTTAAAGTTCCCAGCCATAAGCATTACACTACAACAACACTGCACTGCAGCTTACAACCGATGTCAGGATCAAGGCTCAGTTCTCTAGTGTTAAGAGCTCTGTCTAGAGGCCATTTTCTTGTAGTCTAGCAGACACCTCACTTCCTGTCACAGCAGGCAATGGACAGTACTTCTTCTAGGGTTTAGAACTCTGTGTTCTGGAGTCTTCATTCAGGGGCTTTCTATTGTCCTAGAAGGGGCTGCCAGGGACACACAATGAAAATTCAGGACTGTCCCGGGCAATCCAGGACATGTGTTCTCCCTAACCATAGCCTGTCAATATTCATCTGCTCCCCTCCCCACGTAGCACCTTGTTCCAACCTCCTCTGATGACAGAGAACTTATCCATGCAAACTGGAGCGCTCCCTTGTCAATGAGAGCGCTCTACATGGAGAAATCCTCCATCATCAGAGGAGGTTGGAACAAGGTGCTACATGGGGAGGAGAAAAGATGAAGATTGACAGGCTGCGGGGCAGAGCTGACCCACAGCCTGTCCTGAAGTGATGTAATGGCCTGATGTGTAAAAGGAAGTATCTCAGTGAATACCAAATTCTATTTAAAAAAGTTACAATGATTACAAATGCGGTGCAAATGAGCGTTGAAATAAAGCAGACTTTAACATCGGTGATAGTTCCCCTGCAAAACAGAGCTTTTAACATCTTGAATGCTAGAGATGTCTCCAACATATTCACGGGGGTAAGAGCCAAATTAAATCAATGAGAATTTAGGAGTTTGTCACTCGTGGTGCATTTATATTTCTCCATAGTTACTCCACTTGCCGTTTCAGCTGTTCAGAACTACAGTTCCCATCACCCCCAGCAGTCAATACAGCATACATTGACCTTGAAATTGTGAGACGTACAATCATTTATTATTATAACACATACAGTTCTCTGTTTTTCACTATAAACAGTACCTGGAACGAGGACAAGATGGCAATCAGTCAGACAAATTCTTGAAATATCTTCATGAGAACATACAGACAATAGCATCTTTTCTACTGATGGTGCTTTGCCAGCTCTGCAGAAAACTAATAAACAAAATTAGCTGCCTAGTCAAAGTCTTACACCATATTGATTGCACTATCTGTCCTGGGGAATAGCAGCATGGTAATGGTTTTGAAAACTGTGTACTTTATCAACCATTTTTATTATTATATCATCATTTATGTAAAAAGAACATTCCACAGAGATGTACAATAGTTTAATAAGGCAATAGAACAATGTAGGGTTACAATAGATAAGGACATTTACAATCAACATTAAAGGTATTGGAAACGGACAGATGAGAAGGACCCTGCTTGTTGGACACAAGGGGTTGGAAAGGAAAGTGCTGTGAGGTTCTGTAGGGTGGATCATTCAGCTGATATTGTCATGGAGGGATTCTGAGGAGGGAGTGGAAGAGTGCGAATAGAGAAAATGAGGGCAAGGAAAATGGCTTGTCCAAGTATTGGAGTAAAGTAAGGGTACATTGAGGTTCAACCGCAAAGAAATATGGAGTTATAGTGTTACAGGTAAGGGAAGCATAGTTGTGTTAACTGTTTGCTGTGGAGGAGGTTATGAGGGGGATGTTATGCAATCTGATAGGCGATTCCTCTTTGGCAGGGCAAATCCCACAGGAGCTGACCTACAGATCTGTCAGAGACCGCAACATAGGCAGTGGAAATGGGTAAACCACAAAATCCATGGACAAACTAAGTATATGATCCACTTTAAACCAATGTTTCGTCTAATCTGCTGTTAAAATACCTGTTGGAATCCAGCTATTCTTGTACTACAATGCCCACAATACTCTTTTGGATGATGGCTGTCTGACCATGATAGGATTTGAAGCCCAACAACAGGTGGAGTCATGGACGGAGAATAATGAAGGCTTGTAGAGGCTTAGCCTCCCTAAAACTTACTGCCTGTGCCTGTCTTTATTCATGGGATTTCACATTGGGAACTGCACCTTTTTTTAGAAGCTCAGTCTTTAATTTGTACAGACCGCTCAGTCTTTAATTGGTACAGACTAGTGTTGAGCGAGCACCCCGATGCTCGGGTGCTCTGACCGAGCACCCCCTGAGGCTCGAGTGCTCGGCCGAGCACCCGAGCCCCATTGAAAAGCATGGGGCGACACGAGCATTTCACCAGGCACCCCCTGCTCTGATGAGGGGAGGGTGCCTGGTCAATGCCCCCCTTCATCTCCGCTATGCCCCCTTCATCTCCAAATGCCCCCTTCATCTCCGCTATGCCCCCTTCATCTCCGCTATGCCCGTCTTCCACAATGTCCCCCTTCATCTCCGCTATGCCCCTCTTCCACAATGTGCCCCTTCATCTCCGCTATGCCCCTCTTCCACAATGTCCCCCTTCATCTCCTCTATGCCATAGAGGAGATGAAGGGGGACATTGTGGAAGAGGGGCATAGCGGAGATGAAGGGGCACATTGTGGAAGAGGGGCATAGCGGAGATGAAGGGGGACATTGTGGAAGACGGGCATAGCGGAGATGAAGGGGGACATTGTGGAAGAGGGGCATAGAGTCTATGCCCCTCTTCCACAATGTCCCCCTTCATCTCCGCAATGCCCCCTTCATCACCGCAATGCCCCCGTACCTCCAGTCCCTGGTGGTCCAGCGGAGCGTCTTCGGATCTGTGCCTCTTCCGGCACAGATCCCCGCCACCCGAACATGGCGGGCGAGCACATGGCGGTACTCGATGAGTACCGCCATGTGCCGAGCAGAGCGATGCTCGAGCCGATCCGAGCATCGGCCGAGCACGCTCGCTCAACACTAGTACAGACCGCTTCTACAAGGTGAGAACTAACAATGTCCTTCCATGCCTGCCCTTAGTCTTTATTTGCCTCTATCTATGTCTATGAATGAGGACTGTACTGGCATGAAATACACAGGGCTGCTTTAATGCTATTAGGCAATGATTTTGTTTTTTGTAACTGCATTCATTACATTGATGTTGTTTGGATCTGTCATTTTTTATCATTTTAATTCCTGGGAGTAAGTATTGTTTATTTTACCTCCATTGTTCCCTGTCCCTCTCTTGCCTCTCGCTTTCTTCCACATTCTCTCTCTTGTTTCTTTATTACCCACATTCTCCTCTCTCCCTCCCACATGCTCTTCTCTCCCTTCCACATGCTCCTATCTCCCTCCCACATGCTCCTCTCTCCCTCCCACATGCTCTTCTCTCTCTCCCACATGCTCCTATCTCCCTTCCACATGCTCTTCTCTCCCTCCCACATGCTCCTCTCTCCCTCTCACATGCTCTTCTCTCCCTCCCACATGCTCCTCTCTCCCTCCCACATGCTCCTCCCTCCCACATGCTCCTCTCTCCCTTTCACATGCTCTTTTCTCCCTCCCACATGCTCCTCTTTCCCTCCCACATGCTCCTCTCTCTCTCCCTCTCACATGCTCTTCTCTCCCTCCCACATGCTCCTCCCTCCCACATGCTCCTGCCTCCCACATGCTCTTCTCTCCCTCCCACATGCTCCTGCCTCCCACATGCTCCTCTTTCCCTCCCACATGCTCTTCTTTCCCTCCCACATGCCTGAACATGGGAACTCTCAGGATTTTGACCTAGATCTCAGGGTCTCTAGTTGAAGATCCAGATTCTCAGGGTGCGATGGCCCAGCGTTACCTACTACACAGCCTGTACCAACCTGCATTTACTCTCTATGTTATTGCCATTTGTACTAGAAGAGAGAGAAGTAGTGATGAGCGAGCATGCTCGGCCGAAGCTCGGTTCGGCTCGAGCATCGCTCTGCTCGGCACATGGCGGTACTCGTACGAGTACCGCATGTGCTCGCCCGCCATGTTCGGGTCTCCTCCCCGCACGTTTCGCAGCTGCTGCGCAGCCAATAAACGTGCGGGGAGGCTCTGACATCAGTGTAATGCCAGCAGCCATGTTGGCTGCTGGCATTACACTGATTGGCTGGCCAGAACCCGTGATCGGGTGCTGTATAGCACCCGACGCGCGAGTTCGGCTCATTCTTAGCCAGGGAGAGATGCGCTTAGGCAGGGAAAGTCAGTGTAGGGAGAATAAAATTGTTGAAACTCTTTCAAGACCCAAAAGTCCTTTTTAGGACTGTTGTGTGTGGGGGCAGCATTTATATTTTGTTTGGGGGGGCACAATTTCCTTTTTTTTGTGGGGGGGATATTTGTAAGGTGACATATAATACTAGATGCACAGGAAGTCAGTGTAGGGAGAATAAAATTGTTGAAACTCTTTCAAGACCCAAAAGTCCTTTTTAGGACTGTTGTGTGTGGGGGCAGCATTTAATTTTTTTTGGGGGTGGCAGAATTTCATTTTTTTGTGGGGGGGGGACATGTTCTAAGGTGACATTGTACTAGGTGCACAGGGACAAATATTTCACAGTGCAGTGACAAGCTGACATATTCTGTTAGGTGCACAGGGCCAATGATTTTACAACGCAGCGACAAAAAGGGCCATTTTAAACGTGTGCCTAGCCATAGATTATTGTCACATTCTGTTTAGTGTGCAAATTCACAAATTAACGTCACATATTCCGTTCACTGTGCCTAGCCGCAGATTAGCGTCACATTCTGTTTCGTGTGCCTAGCCGCAGATTAGCGTCACATTCTGTTTCGTGTGCCTAGCCGCAGATTAGCGTCACATATTGTTTAGTGTGCCTAGCCGCAGATTAACGTCACATATTGTTTAGTGTGCCTAGCCGCAGATTAGCGTCACATATTGTTTAGTGTGCCTAGCCGCAGATTAGCGTCACATTCTGTTTCGTGTGCCTAGCCGCAGATTACCGGCATATATTCCGTTTAATATGAAGAAGGCGGGTAAAAAGGGACGGGGAAGTGGACGTGATCCTGATAGTTCAGTGCGCGGGTCAGGACGCGTAGAAACTGTGCCTGGTGCCAGAGCAGAAGAAAGAAAGACATCCACCATACCTAGCTTCATGTCTCAGTTTACAGGGCGTCGCAGGACATCACTCTCGAGGTCAGACCACTGCGAACAGGTGGTCGGTTGGATTTCAGCTGATACTGCTTCCAGTCGGTTAAGCACCACCCTGTCTTCCACCAAGTCCACTCTCACTAGCCAAGAGTCTGGTCAACATAATCCTCACCCTGATCATCCTTCCTCCCACCACAGAGGGTCTGGCCAAAGAAGTGATCCCACACTGGGATATAGTGAGGAGCTCGTCTCATCACCAATCCTTGATTTGAACCTCTCTCCAAGCACGCTTGCAGAGGAACATGAGATCTTGTGCCCTGATTCACAACCTCTAGAGGGTACCCAATCACAAGAAGATGACAGAGGGGAACGGCATTTAAGGTCAAAGGAAGTGGATGATGATGATGAGACACAGTTGCCATCAAATCAACCACAATTACTGTCTCAAGACCTTGATGAGGAGGATGATATACAGTTGTCAATGACTGAGGATGTGGTGGGATCAAGAAATGAGGAGGATGATCAGAGTGAGGAAGTGGAGGAGGACTTGGTGGACGATGAGGTCACTGACCCCACCTGGGAAGGTGGAAAGCCGAGCGATGACAGCAGTCCTGAGGGTGAGCCATCTGCAGCACCGCAACAGGCTGGAAGAGGCAGTGGTGTGGCTAAAGAAAGAAGGCGGACCGCACCAAACCGGCCCGCAAATGTTCCACGGAGCACCCCCTTGCGTAAATCTCCCTTGCCAAGGGGTAGGTGTTCCGCGGTATGGCGTTTTTTTAAGGAAAGTGCGGACGACAAAAGAATTGTAGTTTGCAACCTGTGCCACACCAGAATGAGCCGAGGCATGAACACTAGCAACCTCACCACCACCAGCATGATCCGACACATGGCATCCAAGCACCGTAATAAGTGGGAGGAACGCCCGGATCGCCAATCTGTGTCTGCAGGCCACACCACTGCCTCCTCTTCCCCTGTTTTCGGTGCCGGCCAATCGCCTGTCGAAGGCGCAGGCCCGCATACCTCCCGCCCTGCACCTGTACCATCTGAAGCACCATCAGCGACCACATCCACTTCCCTGTCCCAGCGCAGCGTCCAAATGTCGTTACCCCAGGCATTTGAGCGCAAGCGAAAATACCCAGCCACCCACCCACAGGCCATAGCACTAACCTCACACCTTTCCAAATTACTGGCCATTGAAATGCTGCCATTTAGGCTTGTGGACACTGAGTCCTTCCGCAGCCTGATGGCAGCAGCTGTCCCTCGGTACGCAGTCCCCAGCCACCACTACTTTTCCCGGTGTGCCGTCCCCGCCTTACACCACCATGTGTCCCTTAACATCACCCGTGCCCTGACCAACGCAGTTACTGGGAAGGTCCACTTAACGACTGACACATGGACAAGTGCTTGTGGCCAGGGACGCTACATTTCCCTGACGGCACACTGGGTGAATGTCGTGGAGGCTGGGAGCGACTCGGACCCTGGGATGGCACAGGTGCTACCCACGCCGAGGATTGCGGGCCCTACCTCCATCAGGGTTTCCGCCAGCACCTACGTTATTGGCTCCTCCTCCTCCGTTTCCACCTCCGAATTCTCTGCGCGCAGCGCCACTCACCCATCAGCCGGTAGCTGGAAGCAGTGTAGCACTGCAGTGGGGAAGCGTCAACAGGCCGTGCTGAAGCTGATCTGCCTTGGGGACAAACAGCACACGGCCTCAGAGCTGTTGCAGGGGATTAGTCACCAGACCGAGCAGTGGCTCTCGCCACTCAACCTGCAACCAGGCATGGTTGTGTGTGATAATGGGCGTAACTTGGTGGCGGCTTTGGAGCTCGGCAAGCTCACACACGTACCATGCCTAGCGCATGTATTTAATTTAGTGGTTCAGCGATTTCTAAAAACCTACCCCGATTTGCATGATCTCTTGATGAAGGTGCGCCGCGTGTGTGCACATTTCCGTAAGTCATCTACAGCTTCAGCCGGCCTGTTGACGCTGCAGCAGCGCTTACAATTGCCAGCTCACCGGCTGCTGTGTGACGTGAGCACGCGCTGGAACTCCACCTTCCACATGATGGCCCGGCTTTGTGAGCAGCAGAGGGCAGTAGTGGAGTACCAGCTGTTACACGGTCGTCGCCTCTCCGTTCAACTTCCTCTAATCAGAAGTGAGGAGTGGGAATGGATGTCAGACCTCTGTGAGGTTTTACGCAATTTTGAGGAATCGACACAGATGGTGAGCGGTGATAACGCTATTATCAGTGTAACCATCCAACTTCTGTGTGTACTGAAACGCTCGCTGCTCACAATTAAAACCGACGCTTTGCATGTGGAAGAGGTGGAAATGGGGGAGGAAGAGCTTACACAAGTTGATAGCCAGAGCACCCTCACTTCGTCTTCTCAGCGACAATTGGAGGAGGCGGAGGAGGAGGAGGAAGACACGGTTGCCTCCGCTACAGAGGGTAGCCATGGAACTTTATTTCCATCTCTTCAGCGTGGGTGGGCAGAAGAGGAGGAAGAGGATGAGGAGATTGAGAGTCATCCTCCTGGTGAGGACAGCGAAATCTTGCCTGTTGGTACTCTGGCACACATGGCTGACTTTATGTTAGGCTGCCTTTCCTGTGACCCACGCGTTATACGCATTTTAAACAACACGGATTACTGGGTGTTCACCCTTCTGGACCCCCGCTACAAAGAGAATTTCTCATCTCTCATTCCTCCGGTGGAGAGGACAAGCAAAATGGTGCAATACCAGAAGGTTCTTGTCGAAAAATTGCTCCAAAATTTTCCATCTGACAACGCTGGCGGCAGAGTACGTGCTACCTTGGCCAACCAAGAAGGGGAGAAAAGGGGAGCACACAGCAGTTCCGACAAAGGCAGGGCAACACTCTCCAAGGCGTGGGACACCTTCATGACACCCCGCCAGCACCCTCACCCTGATGCGCGGCCTAGTGTCACAAGGAGGGAAGAGTTTTGGAAGATGGTGAAGGAGTATGTAGCAGACCGTGTCAGCATCCTCACTGATCCCTCTGTGCCTTACAACTACTGGGTGTCCAAGCTGGACACGTGGTATGAACTGGCACTCTACGCCTTGGAGGTGCTGGCCTGCCCTGCCGCCAGCGTTCTGTCTGAGCGGATATTTAGTGCTGCTGGTGGCATCATAACAGATAAGCGTATCCGCCTTTCCACCGAAAATGCTGATAGGTTGACACTTATAAAAATGAACAAGGCCTGGATTTCCCCTGACTTCTCCACTCCACTGGAGGAAAGCCCCGGGTGAACATAAAGTCACTTTAGATATGTTATTTACAATGATGGGAATACTCTGTATTCCCATTCACCCCTTCCACCAAAAAACGGGTATATGGTTGACTCTTAATCTTCTCATCCTCCTCCTCCTCTTCCATATGCCCTGTGATATAATTTTTATATAGGGCCAGCTCACCAGCGGGCCCTGTGATATAATTTTTATATAGGGCCAGCTCACCAGCGGGCCCTGTTTGACAATTTTTGTATAGGTCAGCTCACCAGCGGGCCTTCTCATATAATGTTTTATTGGGTCAGCTCTCTAGCGGGCCCTCTCATATAATGTTTTATAGCGTCAGCTCACTAGCGGGCCTTCGCATATAATGTTTAGGATGGTCAGCTCCGCAGCAGACCCTCACCCATAATGTTTTAGATGGTCGGCTCAGCAGCAGACCCTCATTCCTAATGTTTTAGATGGTCAGCTTAGCGGCATGCCCTCGCCCCTAATGTTTTAGAGGGTCACCAGCAGGCCATTAATCCTAATTTTTCAAGGCTGTGTATGATGCCCTCCTTTATGTGTAATAAAGGGTGTATTGGAGTGACATTTCAGTCTAATTTTTGGCAGCCCTTTCACTTAGTGCATAGGCTTTATGAGTGTTGGACCACTACCTGAACTATTGTACCACAATGTGAATGAGGCCCTCCATTTTGTGATATACAGGTTGTATCGGAGTGCCTCAGGTCCTCCCATTGAATTAAATAGGGCTGGGGTGTTCGACAGAGCAGAAGGTAGTTCTTGGCTTCATCCACTAAGTCACTTCGTCACTTTTACTCAATGGATCAGACCCCACTGTTCCGACTATAAATTTTGGACTTAACAAGGGCAAACGGACATGTTGTAAAACCTGTGGTAGCTGCGGCCTCCGTTCCTGAATGCTGTACCTTACCCGGGCCATAACCACGTTGAACACCTGCTTTACGCTGCGCACGTTTCCCTCTTAATCATGGCCCCAGTTCCGAAAAATCGATGAAATTTTTTGCAGAATTTGCAGATGATATACAAGTAAATATACAGCAAATACTGTTTGGTAACAATTTTTCGCCTAAAATCGTTTTTATCTTCCTTTTTGTGTGTTTTACGGTCAGTCTGTAAAAATGGCGTACTACGGGCGAAACATCGTTCCCAGCAGCGACGTTGGAGTCCAAGATGCATCCAGACATCCTCCCTATGCTGTCCCTGAACCATTTCTGTGGTGTTTCCATCATTTTCTGACCTTTTCCTATGAACCAGGCACCCTCCCCTCATCAGAGCAGGGTGTGCCTGGTGTAATGCTCGAGTCCTCCCATTGACTTCAATGGGGCTCGGGTGCTCGGCCGAGCACTCGAGCCTCCGGGGGCGCTCGGCCAGAGCACCCGAACACCCGAGCATCGGGGTGCTCGATCATCACTAGAGAGAAGTCCTGTCTGTTGTGTGCGTGCGTATTCAAGTAAGTTATATATATCAGCCAATAGCATGTTAAAGGTTCCTTGAGTACTAATTAGAGCACATCTGAGTTAGAGCAAGGATTGACATATTGTCTACAATTTATGTTATTGTTGAACTGTAAGGGTTAATATGCCAAAGATCTCATGGTCAACTCACTTTGTATGTCCCCTCTCTCTCTTCCCCCACACCCCGATCTCTTGGTCTGTTATGTCCCTCTCTCCCCCCATGGTCTTCTCTCTCTGTCTCCTCTCATGTTTCATTCTCTGTCCCCCATCCCATGTCCTTCTCTCTACCCCATGCCTCTCTCCATCAGTCTCTCTCTTGGCCTTCTTATCTCCCCCACTTGACTCTATATAAAAGAAAAAGACATGGTGCAGAGCCTCTGATGACTAACTCCAGTTACATTGCAAATGCTTGCAACTAACTGTGTAAACAGATACTCACAGGTAGGATGATGATCCGTGGAAATTTTTGACTGCCATTTGGAGTCAGGAAGGACTTTTTTTTACCCACTTGGGGCTAGATTGGAAATGGCTCCAGTGGGCTTTCTTTTTGCTTTCCTTTGGATCAAGAGGGGTGTTTTTGGCATGGGCTGGACTTGATGGACACATGTCTTTTTTCTGCCTCATCAACTGTGTTACTATGTTACATGCTTCCCAACTGTCCCTCTTTAGGGTAGAGAGTCCCTCTATGAGACACAAATCCCTCTGTTCCTCTTTCACACCCGCTGTGCCTCTTTTTAGGACATCAGATTGCATGTTGTGTATATAAGTGTATCACCCTGGTGTCCCTGTGTTTAGGAGATCAGATTGTGTGTTGTGTATAGAAGTGTATCACCCTGGTGTCCCTGTGTTTAGTAGATCAGACTGTGTGGTGTGTATATAAGTGTATCACCCTAGTGTCCCTGTGTTTAGGAGATCAGACTGTGTGGTGTGTATATAAGTGTATCACCCTGGTGTCCCTGTGTTTAGGAGATCAGACTGTGTGGTGTGTATATAAGTGTATCACCCTGGTGTCCCTGTGTTTAGGAGATCAGACTGTGTGGTGTGTATAGAAGTGTATCACCCTGGTGTCCCTGTGTTTAGGACATCAGATTGTGTGGTGTGTATAGAAGTGTATCACCCTGGTGTCCCTGTTTTTAGGACATCAGATTGTGTGGTGTGTATATAAGTGTATCACATTGTTCCACTGCAATAAAACTCACATTAGTTTTTGGATAGACCAGTATATGTGTTTATACATTACTCTGAATAAATAACATGGTCTTGGTTTCGCTCTAAATGATTTATTCAGGTACACGAAGAGATGTCAATAGGTCATGAAATAACCTACAAATTCTCGTTAATGCCCTGTCCACCAGACCCCCCCCCCCAGCAACACATTTCAAGTGTTGGGAGGTGTATGCTCAGACCATATAATCTATATGAGAACCTATTCAGAATGATTACACAGTAAACTCGGCAAGTCAGTAATCCTATAGCAGGGGTGGGCAAGCTGAGGCTCTCCAGCTGTTGTGGGACTACTGCTATCATCATCCTCAGGCCTGACTGTGGATAATGGGAACTGTAGCCCTACAACAGCTTCATAGGTTTTTGTACAATGTAGAGAGTTATTACAATTCTGTACGATGTGTATTTCAAGAGTAATTGAATTATAAAGTGTTCCCCTCCCGCCCCTTTGCATATTGTAAGCTGCCTGCACTCAGATGTGGAATCAGGCCATCGGACTGGACAGATCACAATGAGAGACAATGTTCTTGCTGTGCGTATAAGGAAAACTGTACCCATTCTTGACGAAGGAGGGCAGGTTTTTCCCTCTGCTCACAGAATATCGTCCCTTGCAGTGATCTATCTGGGCAGTCTTGCTACTCTGAGGAGAGAAGTGTTACGTATGAAAGAGGGCTGGGAGGAGGACACTTTATAATTAAATTACTCTTGAACTACACATCATACCGAATTGTAATAACCTTCTAGTCCAAAAACTATAAAGAATACTCAAAGCTGCATTTATGTTCAAACATTATGATCCCTTTAATAGGGTAATTAAGTGTTCCAAAATGTTTCTGGCTTCTAATTGTTTGGAGCTGGCTCCGACACTTAAAGCACATGTCTCAAGCCCTTGGCTAGGCATGTTTACAGGTGGTATACATTAATATAAAATATGTATTTCAGAATGACATTGTTTTCTGTTTTCAAAAATGAATAGACATCGAAACAACATTAACCCTTTGAGTGTCAGAGGGGTACGGAAGACATTGCTTTGCAATGCATTGGACATTCAGGGGGTTAATTTATATATTAATTTTAAAGGGACAGTAATGGTTAATTTTAAGTTGATTTAATATTGTAGACATTAAAAAAAGATTAACATCAATGTAAGTCTTATCTCTCAGACCTTTATGGTTTGAGAGATATAACTTGCTAAAATTACCTCTTCCTGGCTGTTTTACTCAAGTCTGCCATCTAGCTGACAGCTGCAGATTCCAGTCATTTGACCAGACAGAGGCTCTTCAGCAGAGCTGAAATCACGCTATTTAGAAATAAATACTTCATTGGAACGGTCTACAAAGTGTGCTTGCAAGCCAGGCACACTTTGTAGACCTTTCCAAATTAAGTATTTGTTTTTAGGTATCATTTTATTGGCGCTTCTGAAGAGCCGCATCTGGTCAAGTGACCAGAATCTGCTTCTGACAGCTTTACAGCTCGTCAAGCAGAAAGGGGCGGGACCAGAGAACTTTATTTTCCTATATCTCTCAAACCATAACGGTTTGAGAGATACGAATAAGTGCAAGTACTCTCTTTTAATTGTATATACCATATAGTTAATACTTTTATCTGACATTACTATCCCTTTAAGTAGCTTTAATAAACTGTAAAAAAAACCCTGAAAGCTCCTGGGAGCAATGGCTTTTATTAGCCTCCCCACATCCAAAATGTACCATTCTCCTATGGGTGGAATTCTGAAGGTAATCCAATCTTGTGCTAAGCTAATATATGACTGTTAACACTTTGAGTGCCAATGTATTGCATAGCAATGTACTGGATACCTCCCTGTCTCTCAAACAGGGACGGATTGCCCAATAGGCAGACTAGACAACTGCGTAGATCTCCAAATTTTGAGGGGCGCGTCCGTCTTGTTGGCCACACCCATATTCTCTGTTGTAGGTGTGGCCAGAGCAAGTTCAGTGTCCCTTCACCAGTTTTATACTCCATTACAGGCTATTGTTTAACTCCTTGGGTGCTACAGAGATCTCCAACGCATTGCAGTGTAATACGTTTGAGATCTCTTGTTACAGCCAATGGTATTTTCTGTGCCAGAAAACATGGATGGGACAAGGGGCAGGATCGTGTAAGGAGTGGGGTGTGTCACCATTGGCGGATATAAGGGCACCTAGAGTGCCTTGCCTTGGATGTAAATCCAACTCTGCTCTCAAAAGGTTACTGATAAGAGTGACCTATTCTATATTTAGTGCAACAAGAATTAATTTAAGAATTAGTAAAATAAGGTTCAAATTAAATAAAAAATGGTGGTTAAGAGCTATGGTAGAGAGAGTTGTCTGACTCCTCCCCAATCAGAAAGGTGTTTCTTATCCTCTGTATTGCAGCCTGGCTTTACAACTGAACAGCTGATCTGCGGAGTCTAAGAACTGCAGCCCAGCCCCCTACATTCCATTTAGATCCACCGTCTCTCGTCCTGTCCTGATGAAGGCATTCATGATTAATATCTGATTCTGCTTTACTGACTCCATGGGTTATGTACTAAGAAAGTGGTACAGTTAATTGGGAAACCAACAGTACCATAGGGAACAAACAAAATTCCCCACATTGTCATAGATTTAAAGTGGACTTTTGACTCCTTGAATACCCCAGTCATTAACGCAATGCTTTGTATACCTCTCTGGCACGCAAAGAGTTAAATCATTTGATATTTGTATTGGTCTCCTAAGGTGCAGGTGGCTTATTCCAGGATTACATCAGTCCTTCTTTGTACATCAGCCTCAGATTGTCCTTAGTGTCAACAGCATCAATCCTATTTCAAAAACCAACCAACCTGCAGTCTGACCATGAGATGCTTGCTCAGTTGCTTTATTAGTCTTTGATTAATAGTGGTAAGTTTCATTTGCAAAAAGTAATGACGGTGTTATGAAAAATTAATTACAGTTGTTTATCATAATCTTTACAATATCACCAGCTCTCTAGTTTTCTAGAACACCAAGCTTCAGGATATTCGTTTCCTAATTGCATTTTTTATCTTCAACAGAAACTGAGAACAATTAATTAAACAAGCTTGAAAAATTATGATTTCAGTGGGAGATTTATGCTGATTCCACAAAACATCAAAGCACAGGAATAACAAAGGAGAGACAGATTCCGATTTACTAAGAAAAAACAGGGCAAACCAAACTGGATCATGGGGAGTCAAATAAAAATGCCTTATAATTTAAATGGAGGGGTTTTTATTTAAACCCAAATAAGTAATAAGGAGCGCTAGAGATATGAATAATCAATCTGCAGTCACCAGATAAAACTAATCAATATCAATATCAGAGATATAAAAAATAATGAAATGCAATATAAATGTGAGGATCCAATCCCAAAAAGAATAGGTGTAATAATCATTAAAATATACTAAAAACAGTCTTACATATTTTTGTAACGAATCTCCGAAACTGTAATCTTTGATCACTTCAGTTTCTCAACTATTACACAGTCAGTTTGTGGAATGGAGATGAATAAATGAAAAGATGAAAGATTCAATGGGATGATGCAGACACAGTGATATAGTCAGTGTGGATATTAGCAAGCTCTCCGCTCCATCTTAAGTCTGCAGCTATCTCCAATAGTGGTCTTGAGCCACTAAAAATTTGACACTTAAAGGGATAGTATTGCTTGAAAATAATTTTATTTTATATTGTAGCCCTTAAAAAAACATTAAAAATTAGCAAGTAAAGTTAATAATAATAAAAGTAAAATTCCCTTTTCTGGCTGTTTTAGCCAAGTCTGCCATCTAGTGGACAGATTTGGAATCTGGTCCACAGATCAGCCAGCAGCTCTTTAGCAGTGCCGAGATCACAATCTTTAAAAAGAACTTCTTCATTGGAACTGTCTACAAAGTGTGCCTGGTTTGCAAGTGTGCCTGGTTTGGTTTGCAAGCACACTTTGTAGACCATTCCAATGAAGAAATTCTTTTTAACCCCTTAAGGACCGGCACACACACGCGCGGCCGGCACTTGAGGACCACAGGGCTTTTTTTTTTTTTTTTTTAAAGTTCCGGTTCAGGGCTTCCGGAGCGGTGTGCAGCCGACCCGAGAGCCCTGAACTCCATGCCGTGCCAGGACCGTCACTGGTCCTTAAGTGCCGGACCGCCTTGACGGTCCTGGCATGTCAATGGTCCTTAAGGGGTTAAAGATTGTGATCTTGCACTGCTGAAGAGCCGCGGCTGGTCTGCAGACCGGATTCCAAATCTGAAGGCTTGAGCAGTGACGTCAATCCAGGGAAAACTTTATTTGCTAATATCTCCCAAACCATAAAGGTTTAGGAGATAAGACTTATATCATTTTCAATGTTTTTTAAAGGGCTACAACACAAAATAAAATTATTTTCAAGCAATACTATCCCTTTAAAAACAGTAAGAAGCTCAAAGAACCAAAAGAAAATAACCAAACACTTAAACTATTAAACTACTACACTTAGTACTTCTCCCTCTGTCTTTTGTTTCTTTGAGCTTCTTATAGTTTTTAAGCTTTTATTTTAACCCCTTGACTGCTAGAAAGGTCTACAAACACATGGCTGTACAATGCGTGGAGGCATCTCTGTAACTATGTTCTCCTTGTGAACACTGACAGTCACATTAGAATCATTCTGTACTTCCTTTCCTGAAGCCTTGTACTTGCACGTATGAGTCTCCTCGTACTGTCTCTGTATGTTGTCATAATTACTAATTTGATTGTAAGCTCCTTGGGGCAGGGTCTTCTTTCCAATATATAATTTCCTTTGCTGCACATTTTCCCTACAAATAAGGCAAAAATCGCACTTTAGCCTGATGCTCTTAACACAGTTCTGTATTTCTGTATTGTACTGTTACTATTTCTGTAAAGTGCTGTGTACATGTATGGTCTATATAAATAAAGACACATACATATATACATTCAAGTCATTAAAATCCCTATTTTAATGAATGAGGAATTTGGGCATTTTTTTAAATAACGCTTTATTAAATAAAATAGAAATGGACAATGCATAAGGTTCAGGATACAATTGGTGAACACAGAGCATACAAACAGTAAGCTGAGTACAGATCATTGAAGATACACAAAGCTTAGCAGTCACAGTTAAGTTAGACAATGGGTCACTGTCATGAACACACATGGTGTAAAGTGCGGCAGGGAAGTTGTCCTTAGATATAAAAGAACAAAGCATGAAAAACAACCGACAACAAAAGGACAATCTTGGTCATATGATAGCATTTATAGTTAGAAAGGGAAGGAGAGGGAAGAGGAGATGGGTAGAGGGAAATGTTGGAAAGGTGAACGTGTTGGGCAGCCGTATGAGGAGTAACCATCTGAGAAACTCATAAACAAAGCAGTTTTGTAGTGTTTTGACCTATTATGGGAGATCTAAGCCAGGGGTCCCATTTGAAAGAGAAATACTCCAGGTTTCCGTTAGCTCTCGCCCAAACCTCCTCCATATGTCTTAACTCATCTACTCTCTGAAACCAGGTACTGAGAGAAATCACTCAGAAACGCTTCCAATGTACAGGAATATTTCTATGAGCCGGTAACAGTAGAACAGGAGCCAACATGTTATTTGTCTCCTATGGTGCAGTTGAATAGCTTCAGAGTTGTTCAATCAATAATAAATGGTTGAAAATCAGGCGCTTGGTGGATAAATGGAGATATGGAGATATATCAAAAGGAGGTTCTGTTTGCTGCTGTTCCGAAAAGAGGGTGTCACCAACGTCACTCTGAATAGTACAAAGAAGAAAAAGGGGGAGACAAACAGCACAAAAAACAGCCTTCTAAGCGTAGTATTGTAAATAATAATAGCAGAAGAACCCTTATAGCCCAATATGTAGTCTACTCACATTATCAGGAGGTTATATCTGCCTCCCAGTTTGGATTGCATACATTGAGTAATGATCACCTCCAACGATGGTATCAAATATGTATAAATGTAGTGCCCAAAAGACAGAGACCATATATACCAGAAATATATGGGCAAGATGTCTATGGGGACTAATTAATGAGGCATACAATACAAATGTCAATAGTGATAAAAATAGAAATAGAAATAGACCTTCATATAGAAAATAAAGGGCTAATATAGGTAAAATCAAAAAGCATACTTTAATAACAAAACTAAAACAAAGCAAAGGCTAATACCTTAAAATAGTATATTGAAACAAAAGTAATAACAAATAAAAATAATAATAAAAAAGCTCAACGCGTTTCGTGGCGTCACAGTTAATGTCACTTCATCAGGAGCAGTATGAAAAATTAAATTAAATTCAGTACCTATGGTCCGTTTTATCTTTAAAAATCGCGCCAAAAGGTCCTAACAAAGGATGGCGTTTCAATGCGAGATTAAGTTCTGAAGCACTTCCGCAGAATAACCACTTCCTCCTCCTCTCTTACCGGTAACCCACTGTGGAACGCAAACAGCACATACCAATCGCTTATGGAACGCACACGTCATCAAGCCACGCTCCAAACACGGAGCGCACACTAATGCGCATCACGTGTCTGGAGACATCGGCCAGAAAACACGGTGATTCCCCTTAGATTGCCATAGCGATAACAGGCAAATGGGTCGACACCACCATGGAGTCAACACATGACACAGGAAAACGAAAACAGTGAAGTAGGTGGACAAGCCATCCCAACAAACACTGCATAATAAAGTACATGTGAAAAAAATATATACACACATATCCTTACTTCATAATCCAAATGGAAAAGTCATCAAGTGGGCTCCAAAGGTATAGTGTCTCCATGCCTTAGAATGTATCCACTAGGGGGAAAAAACGGATATGAGATATAGGGATCACAAGTGGGGAGAAAAAAAAAATGGGAATCCTTCTTGACTCAAAAAGTTTGCTTTGATTTCTCCCTGAGTCGACATTTTACTAGTTTGTAGTAGTTGCATAATGGTAAATACCGTAAAATCTCAGGTATAATACGCACCTGTGTATAATACGCAGGTGTATATTATGCCCAAGATTTTAGGGGAAAACAAGAGTGCCTATGTATAATACGCACCCTTGTTTTCCCCTTTACTTAAAGAAAAATATTGCTGCCGGCTACCTTCCCTCCCTCCCTCCCCACACAGCGCGACCCAATTTAAAAAGAATTCTTACTTAGTTTTGCTGCGCTATAGCTGGGTGAACCTCTGTGCCATCTTCCCTGCGGGCGGCAGGCTTGCATTTGCCACCCGCTTCCTTCAATGGACTGTCAGGGCCTTCCGCCTCCAGCCAATGATAATGCAAGTGCATTATCATTGGCTGGAGGTGGAAGGTCCTAAAAGTCCATTGCAGGAAGCGGGCGGCAAATGCAAGCCTGCCGCCCGCCCGCAGGGAAGATGGCACAGAGGTTCACCCAGCTATAGCGCAGCAAAACTAAGTAAGAATTCTTTTTAAATTGGGTCGCGCTGTGTGGGGAGGGAGGGAGGGAAGGTAGCCGGCAGCAATAAAACTCCGCAAAGAAAAAACTCTCGTGTATAATACGCACCCCCCACTTCACATAAGGTGAAGTGGGGTGAAATTGTGCGTATTATACCCGAGATTTTACGGTATATCTTACTACTGACTAGCATTAGCCAACTCATTTCTTGAAGCTACAGATACTCTGCAAACATCACATGTTATTTTGAAGATGATTTAGCACTTTTACTACCCTTGTTATAATTAAACCCTTTTAGAATTTGATGTTGTGTTGTGATGTTGTGTACAATACCATAGGTAAAAATGTTACCAGATACTTTATACTAAAATGGTTCCCAACAGACAGACAATATATGTTTTAAAATATTATAGACCATCATGGTAAATAATGACTAAAATCATAAATTTGTTTGACTATGCATAATTATGACTCACCAGTAGCCTTACATCTCTCAAATTATGCAAAAGTTAGCTGGCTTTAAACACAATGAAAAACTTTTATCTGAGGCCAATTTTATTGCATGTATCTTAGTGCCCTACTGATTCCCACCAGATAGCATCAAACTTAAATTTGTTTCCTTGAGGATCACAAATGAGCTCAGTCAAGGTTGTCCCTTGTCTCCCATTCTCTGTATTCTGATTTTAAATCAGTTAACCAATAATATGTATGTATATATGTATATCTTTATTTATATGGTGTCACACAATGTACACATCTCCTTACAACAGTATTATTTTACAATAATTTAATGGGGATAAAAGTGTCACAGTCATAGAAACAATAGGAGAGAGGTCTCTGCCCCAATGAGCTTACAGTCTTTATTGGTAGTAGGAGACAGACAACATACAATATCAAATGTAGCCCATATTGGTCAGTATTTAGAACTGCTAAAGCAAGTCATTAAAGGGATAGTAATGTCCTAGATTTCTAAAAAGTAGATAGATTAAAAAGAAATCTATCGGTGAAAGTCCTATGTTTGTGGTTTGAGAGATAGAACGTTTTTAAGTTCTCCTCTCCCTCCCCTTTACCTGACGTCAGCATCTAGCTGACAGCAGGAGACCCTGGTCCGGGGACAGGCAGATGGCTCTTCAGCAGAGCCAAGATAACGAAATTGAAAAAGAAATACTTCATTGGAACAGTCTACAAAGTGTGCTTGGAAACCAGGCACACTTTGCAGACCATTCCGGTGAAGTATTTCTTTTTACATTGTGGTATTTAGGCTCTGCTGAAGAGCCACCTCGAGTCAGCTTACACGAATCTCCTGCTGTCAGCTTTACAGGTTTAAAACGTTCTATCTCTCAAACCATAAAGTTTTGAGAGATAGGACTTGCACCGATAGAGTTCTTTTTAATTTATCTACAATATTACTTTTTAGCAATCTAGGACATTACTAACCCTTTAAGTGCTGTTCACTATGTGAACAATACAGTAATAAGCAAGATATAATCTTGTGTAAGTTCATAAGGTATTAAGGATGGTTAAAGATCTTTGAGTAAATATAAAAAAGTTAACTGAGTTTAGTAAAACACCTATAAGGCACATCGTATCATTATAACAGTGTTTGACCTAGAACTAATTTGTCTTTAGCATGCAGGGTTAGTCCTTTTACTGTAGTCCATCAGTCAGAATTGGTTCTAAAGGTGTGTTTTAAAGACACTTTAGTATTACAGTTATAATTTCTCTATAGTTAAAGAGATAGTAATGTTTCAAAATAAAAGCAGCTCAAATTAATTTTCATAGTGTTTGGGCCATGGAGAGTGTTATTTCAGTACTGTCAGAGTTGTAGTTCAAGAATAATTGAATGATAAAGTATCCCCCTCACACCCCTTTTACCGATGTAACAATGCTCACCTCAGAACAGAAAGGTGGTGTCCAGATGGCTTGCAGAAAGGGACAATTTTCAATTAACATAAGAGAAAAACCTGTCAAGGGAGACAGACTTTTCATTGTTCTCACAGTAAGAAGATTGTCCCTTGCTGTGATCTGTCTGGTTTTAAGACCAGATTCCACATCTGAGGTGAGTAGTGTTAAACTAGGTAAAAGGGGCGGGAAGGGGATATTTTATCATTCAATTATTCTTGAACTACAACTCTGACAGTATTGAAATAACACTCTCCATGTCCCAAATACTATGAAGATTAATAGGAGCTGCTTTTATTTTGAAACATTACTATCCCTTTAAAACTTTTACCACCATAATCATTCTGCTATGTCTCCCCGGGCCATCACATCTTCACTTTTTAGTTTTTATACTCCAATTATATTTTGATTTCTGTTTTTCTTACTTAGAATGTTACATAAATTATAAATAAACTAGTTGAACAGCCCGTTACACGGGCCGCAGTGCCACTGCCACCCGGTCGCGGGGCAGACACGCACAGTAGCGACTGCCGCGCCACTTCTGAGCGCCCAGCTCTGTATCAGCCGCGGAGTGGGCAGTCTCTAGTGCGCATGACTGCAGCATGCGCAGCAGTGTCTACTGCGCATGTTGCGGCATTACACACGATTTAGCGAATTATTATATAGGATATTATACAACTAAAATACTTAAACTTTTTTAAATGTTGGATTCTTACTCTCCATCTAATTGGTTGATGCCAGTGGCAAGGTTCCTTGAAATCACTGATGCGATGGCATCATATAGTTCACACATAAGCGAGAGGTCATACTTGTGGAAACACAATCTTCTTACTGAATTCATTATGTGGAAAACAGATATATGTGTCTAAAGTGGCAACAATCAATTAAACAGGTATAGGCAAACATTCTGGATTCAGCTGCAAGTAGCAGGCAACTGTAGTACTGAGGTAGAACATCTCCTACATCAGGGGTAGTCAACCTTTGGCAGCCAGCTGTTGGATACTATGGGGTTATGCATTAAGGTGTGATCAGTAGCATAACTATAGGGGTCGCACCTGCGACCGGGCCTGTGCACCCCAGGGGCCCGCCCTCCCCCTGTGACCCCTCCACCTGGTGCCCTCAGTCTCCCGCCGGTGCTCTAGTAATGCAGAGCACTGGGAGATGACATCATCTCCCAGCGCTTTGCATTACTAAGAGGACCGCGTGGGAGCTCCAGGTAGGAGATGGGGGCATTGTGGAGGGGGTCAGTGTGGTCAGGGGGTCCAATGTGGTGGGAGGGGGGGCCCGTGGCACTTCTTGTACCAGGGCCCGGAGGCTTCTAGTTACACCTCTGAGTCTGATAAAGAGGTGATAAAGTAGAAATGACTTCTCCAGTGATATAACTTCTTCAGTTCCTATGTTATTCTATAAAGCCTATGCACTAAGATCACCAAAGCTGGAGAAATCTTAATGCATATATAATAACATTGGAACTGGAGAAGTGATATCACTGGAGTGGTCATCTCCACTTTATCACCTCCTTATCACTCTTTAGTCCCCCTACAACTCTGATCACCCCCATCATCCATTGGCTGCTTGGGAATGATGGGAGTTGTAGTCTCCAACAGCTTTCCTTTCCTTGTCCTGAAGCATCCCGTACAATATAGCAGATGTGCCCAAACCAGTTCTCAGGCTCCTCACATGATCACAGGTGAATCAATGAGTGTTTCAATCATTCTGAAGGATCTGTCTGGGTTAATGACCTGCACTTGTGTTTAACTGAGGAGATCCTGATAACATGCACTGTAGGAGGGCATGAGGACAGGTTTGAGTTCCCCTGCTATAGAATTCACAGGAAGAAGAGTATGGACAAGAGTATATAATTTGATTATATCAAATTTCAATAAAAAGTATTTTTCTGAAATTGAAATCATAATAAATGAAACATACATTTTTCAACATTTATTCTAATTGTGTGAAACAGTACGTTGTTCCCTATCTTTCTTTGTTCCCAGTTGCATATTTGTAAAGCATCACACACACATTCTTTCTCATGCACAAAAACACACACACACACACACACACACACAAACACAGATACCTTATTTTGCCTACTTGTCCCAGCCAGCTTCCTGTAGTGTTCCTGTTTTCCCCACATATGCACAAAAGCCATAACATTTCATCATATTACCTTGAAACTCAAATTTAAAATTGATTTTGCCAACATATAAACAATGCAAAATCCAATCTCATAATGAAAATGGATCTGATTGACCTTTAAAATACATTTCAATACGATTTCAGCACAAGTTTATAAAAATGTTATCAACTCCAGTACATAGAATGCATTCAAGCATTACTGAGCAAGAGTATAAGTGTAAAGTGCAATGCAACCTTTCAAGGGGCTTAATACCTCCCTTCATCAGTCTCTATATCATACTCAATAGATAAAATATAATGAAATTCTACCTACAATTACATCAAACTAATTTACTTCCATTTTCTGAAATGGTAGTAGGGCGCCACAAGGTTCAATTTGTTTATTGATGAACTAGAAGTGAGAAACAAAGGTAATGTCTCAATCTTTGCTGATGACACTAAGCTATGTAAGAAAATACATACAGAGCCGGATGTCTTTTCTCTGCAGAAGGATTTAGATCAACTCAGTGAATGGAATCACTGATTGTTTATTTGAAGCACTTCATGTGGTTATTTGCCTATTTGTTGTACCACTTGCCTCGTCTTTATTTTGTCCTCCACGGAATCACCTGAACTGGTTTCAGTTGTTTGAAAATTAGGCTTCTTAACCCTGGTTCTCCAGAATCTGAGTCTCTGTGCAAATCTGGCTTTATAAAGTTGAACAGATTGACAGCCTTACACTCTGCGTTACTCATAGTTCTCATTAACACGTTGAAATGTAGCTTTTTTTTTAAAAAAAAACATAACAATTTGCTTCCATTCTTTTCAGTCTTGGATTACAACGTATTAATACTTTCTGTATTGGTCTTGGGGCTCAATGCCTCAACATGTTTTGTCTCAAACTCTGTAATATTTTTGCTTAGTTTAGTTAATTCATTCCCTACTTTTGTATTACCAGTATCATGAGATTGAAAAAGCATTTATTCAATGTTGAGATCCACTTTTTACAGAACTCAGAATTTAAACGGCCAATCGTTGAACTGTTTTTCAATATAAATTCTTGTGGGATCCATTTTGCGCTGTAGTAATCTGATAAAAACATTCCATGGAGGTTGAGGTCAGTTTCTTTCTTTTTCAACCGTCGGAGTTCAAATTGTAGATCCTAGATAGTGTCGCCTCATTGTTCATCCTTATTTGGACTCTTCCATAGGATATTTTCAATCCATTCAGATGGTATACTGGACACTTCGGGTGGTTCAAGTGTATTATCCCCCTGATGCCATTCTGCTCTCCATTGTTTATAAAAGATCCTATATGTGTTTAATAACGTGGGGGTGCTATATCAGTCCATTGAGCACAATAATACAGTCAATGATGGATAAGCACTCGCTCTCACATAGTATGCAATGCTGAGTGCAGCAGAACAATAAGCATATAGTTGATAAACTGTGGACCCACGGACTTAATACAGACTGAAGACCAATTTAATTGTATAAAACTGCAATGTTTCGTTCTGCAAACAGACGTAACAACTTAGCACAAGCATTATATACACAAAGGGAATTCACCTCGTGCAATCCAAGCTCCCCATGAACATTTTGTGTTCAGAAAAAACGGATGGAAGGACAGAGGGAATCATCACCACAGACCCACAGTAACATAAAACCCACCTCACCACAATGCCACCCTGCATCAGGAATAAGAATCAAGGTAATAATATAAAAAAGATACATATGGCGCGATTCAAGGAACGTTCACATTGGATAAAGGCATTTATGTGCGCAGATAGATTTTGCGCATGTTCTAATCCAGGAAGCTAAATACCGAACGCTTCTTGAATTGCACATAAAAATTCCTTTTTACGACAACAATACTACACAGACGTATAAATTCATTCACAATAGCAGTTCCTGCATTAGGTGCATTCACTATTCCACTCACACAGATTCGTTAATCTTAGCCACGCCCACAAAAAATAAATATACGCAGCTGTTCGCTAATCTTGAATTTTCATGCTCAATGCAACAAAATCATGGGCAAACCTATTCCCTAGTGGTTTTAACAGGGAAATAGCGATTGTGCATGTTTCCTGAATCGCGCCTATAGTTCCTATAGCAGGAGAAACATACACAACAGGACAAATACTGCTGGATCAAAATATATGAACACTATTTTTTCCAGTGTCCACATCCTGCAGGCCAAGGAAGTTTTATACCAGGCAAGTACTCTCTTACACCTTTTAAACTAGTAGTGTGTTCTTTTGTTTTTAATTGCATACACTGTGTTATAGAATTAGGTACGCATTTCCTTATAACATCTTCAGCTGCTTTATCAAACCCAGAATTTTAATTTATTTTACTGTTAGATAGGAATTAAAGGTGCAGTAGAGTAGGTACTTGCCAGAACGTGAGATACCTTGACGGAGTTGGCAAGCTTACATTATTTGGCTAAATAATGGACTAAATTCTCAATTTTTAATAGTTTAGTATATTTATCTAGGTTAGGACACATATAGACACATTTGTATTATTATATATGCCTAAGTAAGGGCACACGTTTACACATAGGTATGGAGGAGTGCAGGTTTGTTCTTGGTCTTGTATGTGCACTTTGGGTTTTGGCCCAATGTTTCTTGGGGTGAATGGAGAGCCGTCTCATTCCTTGCTGCTATCTAGATGCCAGTTATTTAACTTTTTTCATTTATACACTACATGCATTTATTATGGTGAGCTAGCGCTGTGGGCTTTTTTTGTTTCTGCTTTTGTTAATTTTTCAAGTGCGCACTTCATATTCCCACATATTTAATCTATGTGTGATAATGTATCACATGTGCTTTCGGGAATGATGCAGACGCAGTCAGCAAATCTACCAAATGAGAAACAGATTCCGAATGGAAGGAGTTTTGTGGACAGATAGAGAGTTCATTGTGGTGAACGCCTTAGCGGTATTTCCCCGGAGAAAACAACACAAGTTAAATAAACAACATTTCCCTTCTAACATTATGTAGCTGATCAAAATATTAAATGAAAGTGCTTCATATAACAACAATAAATTTGACTTGAATGAGTATATCTGGATTCTTGTGATGTTATAATTACTCCTATCGTCCTCTCCGTTATTCCCTTGGTTAATCTGATTTCTCCCCTCCCTGATAATGATGTACTATGGAAAATTAGAACAACTATGGAGCAAACCCTCTTCACCGTAGGGGCTCAAAATTGTTCCAAAATGGGTCTTTTAACTCCATGAATGCTAGAGAGGTCTCCAGCGTTCAAGGTTATAATAATAACTAGTATTTATATAGCCCCTTTCTCCCAGTGGGAGAAAGGGAGCGCTCAAATGCTCTCGGAATTAACCAGATTGTCACCTGAATAATAGATGTTATTATTAACCAATCAATGGTACTCATTTATCAACCTCAGAAGGATGAAGTGTTGAGTTGACCCTTCTGGGAATTGAACCTGCAACCTTAAGGCTTGAGCAGGCTCTGCAGTCAGGGCATTTACCACTTATTTATCTCACTGTTAAAAATCACATTTAAAGGAATAGTAATGTTTCATAATAAAAGCAGCTCTAATTAATCATCATAGTATTTGGCCATTGGAGAGTGTTATTTCAATTCTGTCAGAGTTGTAGTTCAGGAGTAATTGAATGATAAAGTATCCCCATCCTGCCCCTTTTACTGATGTAGCACTGCTCAGCTCAGAGCAGCAGGGAGTGTCCATATGGATCGTACAGAGGGACAATCTTCAATTAAGATGAGGGAAAAAGCTGAAAAACCTGTCAAAGGGGGTTTTCATTGATCTCACAGTAGAATATTGACCCTTGATGTGAGCTGTCTGGTCTATGGACTGGATTCCACATCTGAGGACTGGGGGCTTACACTAGGTAAAAGGGGCGGGAGGCGGAAACTTTATTATTCAATTACTCTTGAACTACAACTCTCACAGTATTGAAATAACACTCAATTGCTATGAAGATTAATTGGAGCTGCTGTTTTTGTGAAACATTACTATCACTTTAAATCACTGGGAACTTTTATTTGTTCCCTATAGTGCAGTTGAGTTGTCCCAAAATGTATTCAGTTTTTAGTACATCAGACATCCAGCGTTTCTGATGTTATGAAAATCGTACACGATGATAACATTTATTTTATGATTATGAAAATCTGCAAAATCATAGCAAACTATAGGCTGTGTTTCATGCAATTTTTATGACAAACCAACTGTACCTTGGGGACAAATGAAAAAGCCCCACAATCCCTACTGGTTTAATTAAATGTGGCTTTTAACCCCTTGAATGTTATTGAGGTCTACAACGCATGCCAGAGCAGTGTGTTGGAGACCTTTCTAGCACTCCGGTTGAAATCCCACCCACCCGGCATGATTAAAAGGGTGTTATGTTGGGGGTTTGTTGTGGGGTATGGGTCTTGATGGTGAGTTATGTTTTAAGGGGTGACAAAATAAATAAGTATGGTTCCTTAGGGAGAAGAACCCTAGGGAATGATTCCCCCGGACTTAGGTCGTGGGTGGTTACGTTACCTGTTGAAGGTGGCTCAGTCTGGAACAGTTGGGGTAATTTGGTTAAACTGTTCTAGGAATTATTGTGAATTGTAACAGTTTAAAAGTATAAGCCAGGTTTGTTTTGGCAATGCTGGGATATCCATAATATGGAGAAGTTATATAATTCGGCAGGTTTTGTTGAAATATGTGTGTAGTTATGTATGTTTTCTTACAGCGATAGCCTTTTTCTTGCCCAACATTTGTTGTTTGTCATTCTTCATACCCCATGCCTTTTATATGTACTTTCGGACTCTGAAAATGGGGAGAATCATACAACATGATAACAATTACAGTAATCTGTGAAATAATACATCTGACTTCAGTACTGTTATTCCATGTAGACAAAGGTTGGAGAAAGTTTTAGCCCACTGAGAAACTAAAAACACTCCTGGTGTAGAGAAGACCGCTCAGTGTGATGACACCTCTTACTAAAAATAAGGACAGAATCCACTGTATCAGAAGAAAGAAAAGAGATGGTGAGAACTTGTACACCATTTATTACATAGAATCGACCATTCATATCATTTGTGAAGGTTCCAGTGCAGCTGTTTGAAAATTGTATCAGGATACACAGAAATAATCACAGAAACGGATGCACATGCCCTAACATGTTTCATAGAACACATTTCTGCGTCTTCTACCATTCTAATTAGATAATTAGACAAAGTGAGAATTCCTTTCTGAAAAAGTACCATGCCAAACATATAATCAGAGGTAGGCACCCCTGGTTCTCACGGGCTACCAAAAGTGCATTATTTTAAGGATATCCCAGCTGGGACGCATGTAGACTAATTAGTGGCTCAGTCACGTTAATTGGTCTACCTGTGCTCATTCAAGGATATCCTGCTCCCATACATTGTTAGTAGCTCTTGAGAACCAAACAGATAGATAGATAGATAGATAGATAGATAGATAGATAGATAGATAGATAGACAGAGGCAGCACTCTGGTATTTCCAGATTTTGGTCTGCAACACAGACCAATGTCGGGCAACTTGATGCCTTCAACTATTGAGGACCGCTGTCTGGATGGGGATGATGGATATTTTAGGCCTTTTGACAACTGTGGGTCTCAGAATGCCTATCTCTGAAGTAAACCTTTGTTCAAAATAAAGGTTTACATTATGGACAAAAACTTTGACCATTGCAACTTGTCTGTTCAAGAGTATTGACTTTTTTTCATTTGTGTTGCTTTCTGAAGTGTTTCTGAGCATTTTATTTTAGTACTAGTTTCAAAGCCCGTGTACACGGGCCAGTACTGGCAGCACTGCAGTCATGCTTAGTACTGACTGCCCGCGTCACGGCTGATACTGAGCCGGGCACTTCGAATTCAGACCGGAGTCCACTGCGCATGATGGCTTCTGACAAACATACTTAGCGAATTATAATATAGAATTTGCAAGAACATAATTATCAAACTAAAAATAAAATAGTGGTGATGCATGATATGAAGTAGTCAAGGGACAGTTGAAAAGGGATGTAAAATTGAAGACAAATAAAAATACAAAAGTAGAAGTAATAATAACCTCCCACTTAACTTACCATAGTCAGAAAATCCTAATGGCCCTCAGGAATTTTGAGATTGGACCTTTGTTCAATAGATCTTTAATCAGTCGGAAGCAGACATGATACTTTTTAGCGGAACCACAACACTTCCAACTCTGCTTAATGTATGTTAATTGTAAACGTAACGCTTTAAGTACCAGAGAGGTGTGCAACATATTGCTTTACAATAAATTGCACAGACTTTTGGTCCACAAGGTTTTAAGTAGGCTTGTGCGCTCTACCTGATCCAGTGTGAAAAACCTGCCACCAAGGGCCGTATGTTCAAAGAAGTAACGAAATAGCTTTTGTCGTTTATAACAACATTTCAAAGTACGGTGTTTTTGGGCTCAGTAATATTTTCAAAGAATGTTTGTTGCGATCGGAAATATGTTGTTGAAGTACGGTTCCTGACTGAAATTGTCATATGTAATGACAAAAATGTGACTTTCCTCCACTTTTTTCTTAAAGTGATAGTAATGGGACATCTTCTAAAACATGTATAAGATTCGGAATAAAAAGCCTGGTGTAGGGTGCTTCTTTCTTACACTTTTTAAAAGCATATAGTTTTTACCTTTTAAAAAGTAATGGAAATGTAAAGTCCGATGGCCATCTTTAAAAATCCCTTGTTCAAGCACGTTCTCGTTTTTGTGCTCTTTCCCCAGCTCGATCCACACAAACATCTGATAGGAGGGGAGACATTGCTCCTTGTGTCATCACAGCGTATGTACAGGGTTAAGGCAGTACGGCTCACCTATTTTGTCCTCTCTGCTGATTTATCTGGTCCGCAGACCAGAAACCAAATCTGTCAGCTTGAGCGTTGACGTACAGAAAAGGGTCGGGAGGGGTACATTTTCTAAGCCTTATACTTCCAAAACTAAGTAAAAACAGAAATGAATGCATGGTTTTATTCAGTTTTATCAGAACTATGATAAGAAGTCTTAGAAAAATGAAGTATTATTATCACTCTAATGACAATTTTTCTTTACCCCTATATGATCCTGGAGAATAGTTTAGCCACACCCTTCCCCCACCTCTTTGCCCGGCAAATCTGGAATTGTGTCGTACACAAAGGACATTACTAATTTTTTGATGTATATTCTATAGAAAATATGTCGTTCAGGCATACCGTTACTTTTATTTTTGTCGTTCATAGGGCTTTTTTTGTCATTATCCCTTTGAACATATGGCCCTAACTGTTATGTCCTCCTCCATAGACATGACATAAAGAACAGACTGAAGATGTTATCTCAGGAATAAAAGCACAAGGGCAATATTCATAAGGTTTCCTGACTGAAGGGAGGTAAATGGGGGGTTATTACTGTATCAGGAGGTGGTAGTTCTCCATGAAAATGATGGAATTTGGGCTCTAATATACCCTGATGGTCATATATTGTTGCCCTCAGAAGCCGTTGGCTTACAAATACCACCTACTTCATCTATCCAATGGCCAGCAGAGGACTGTGTCATCTGAATTCTTTCAGTTTGAGGGTTTACAAGTTATCCACCCCCCCCCGAGTTAAACTTTTGATTGTCAGAGGGGTATGCCTCTGGCATCAAAGGGTTAATCAGATATACCCACTTACCATCTTTGCCCTGTAACAGTGCACACAGCTTGCATGTGTGTGCAGTGCACTTGTAGAATCCTATATATGTAGCCTGGTTATTACGCCACATGAAGCATATAAAACCATTTGTAGCTCAGTTTCGACAAAACATTTTTTTTTGCCATCCTATGAAAAGGTACAATGAGAAAAGCTTCATCTGTTCCCAATTAAGACTTTTTTGGGCGGTGCCGAGGCAAAGTCCCCTGGCAGTGAGTGGTTCCTGTTACCCAGCCAGAAATCTCACCAACCCTCCCTAGACTGGTGCTGTAATACAATAGGGTCCCTGAACTGGATGCATTTGTTAGTTATTAGCTTTAATTTGGTGGACATTGTTGCATGTTAACTTTTTATAATCCTACTCTTATTTTCATGGTTGGGCAGAAAATGAAATGAAAAAGTCCAAATTGTGCCCAAGAGACTCACAAGCCATTTGACTTCCAAAAGTGCCTACTCTGTAGCAAAGTGCTTAGTTTCTCATGAAAATAGCTTGCAGTACATATAGTGTAATGGGGGTCACATTCACAAAGTCCAGTGGAGCAATTCTCGGGAAAGCCAACTGAACTATAGGGCATCAATAAAAATTCTCAAATTCACCATTGTTTTAATTCAGACTTAACCCTCTGAATGCCAGGACTCTCTTACATTCAACAACTTAAAAACATCCAATTTAAACCTTTAAGTGCCAGAGGGGAATGGAACGCATTGCACTGTTCCCTGAAAAATGAGCAAATGCTTTGTTCTGCAATGCCAGGGGTTGGCACTCAAAGGGGGTTAAACACTAAGCGGTGGTAAAGACTTGATAAAGTGGCGATGACGTGTTCAGTGATATTTCAGTGTTTTCCAAGGTTGGCTCCACAGAATAACATAGGACTTGGGGAAGTGATATCACTGGAGAAGTCATCTCCACTTTATCACCTCTTTATCACTCCATAGTGCATAACCCCCAATGTGTTACTACAAGCCACACATAGATGCATAGAAGAACCAGTGCAGAAGGAGGCACACTACTGCCCTCTAGTGATTACTCTACTATATATAGAGAATATTAGAAACTCAGAATGTTTTTGATAATTTTTCATTTTAATTCTAAAACTTTGTGAACATTTTATATTTTAAACACTGGTTGCTAGAAAGTAGAAACAATATGTTTCATTATCCCTTTGAGTGCCAGAGAGGTATCCAAGTCATTGCATCTCTGGCACTCAAAGGGTTAAGAAAATATATTAATTGTAGGTATTTCCACACTATGTAAAACAACGGAATGTTCACTGCGAGGAGATACTTAATTCATTTGCTGTTACAGCTCAAGCTTGTTCTGTTGTGGTCACCAGGGGACACTTTTCCTATGACTTTCTATGAAAAGTGTTAGTCTAGGACTCATGCTCTCATACAGGCAGCTCTAGAAAAAAATTGTTCTTGGGTACCTGTTGGCTATGTTTAAAAAAAACAAAAACAAAAACATATATGCTGTAATAACGTTTGAATGAAGGACTTTATATATATATCAGAGTACCAGAGAGGTATCCAATGCATTGCTGGCACTCAAAAGGTTAATAGACACCCTCATTTCCCCCTAGAATTGTGCTTATAAGCTATTGTCATTGGTGGAAAATGCTGATTCAGTAAGCAACTTGCTTTCCGATCTCATCTAGGCCATAGGTAGGTAACAGGTGCCCTCCCATGGTCATACTCACATTTGGGTGACCACGTGTCCTGGATTGATCAAGACAGTCCCAGATCTTAAAGGAATAGTAATACTTAAGTATTACTAATCCCTATAGTAAAGTCCTATTAAAAATAAATGTATTGCCCTCAGTGTCATCTCTCAAACCTTTATGGTTTGAGAGATGATCGCTCCTAAAGTTGCCCTCTCCTTCCCCCTTCCCCGAAGTCAGCGTTGTAGCTGACTGAAGGGAAATCCGGTCATAGATCATCAGGCGGCTCTGCAGAAGAGCCGCGATCGCGTTAAAAAAAAAATCTTTCACTAAAACGGTCTTCTACGTGTGCTTGCAAACCAAGAACACGTAGAAGACCATTTCAGTGAAAGTTTTCTTTTTTATTAACGCGATCTTGGCTGTGCTGGAGAGCCGCCTGATGGTCGTACGACAGGCTTCCCTGCAGTCAGCTAGAACGCTGACTACTGGGAAGGGGGAGGGAGAGGGCAACTTTAGGAGCGATTATCTCTCAAACCATAAAGGTTTGAGAGATGACACTGAGGGCAATACATTTATTTTTAATAGGACTTTACTATAGGGATTAGTAATACTTAAGTATTACTATCCCTTTAAATGTGTGTCCCTTGTCCAGGGCAGCCCCCTTCTCTGACAATACAAAGTTCTGGAATGAAGACTCCAGAACACAGAGTTCTAAGCACTAGAAGGAAAACTGCCCATAGACTAGTGTGACAGAAAGTGACACCTCTGCTGGGCTACAAGAAAATGGCTTCCAGGCAGAGCTGTAAACAACAGAGAGAGAACTGAGGCTTGATTCTAACATCAAAATGGAGCTGCCGTGCAATATTGTTTTAGTGTATGGCTAGTATATGACTTTGGGCATGATGTACATTTTTGTTGTAGCCCAAAACAGACACTGCTTTCAGCCACAGCAGTCAATGGGCAGTTCACCCTCTAGTGTTTATAAGTCTGTGGTGTGCTGCAGAAAGAGCAGGCTGCACATTGATGACCAGTGATGTATAGTGACTCCTCCCACCTAGCTGCACTAGAACTGAGGACAAGTACTCTTGTGCTCTTCTCTGCAGTGTCCCTGAATGACAGAATGGAACATGGTCATTCTATCCACCACTCACATGACTTGTAAAATACAAGCACAAAAAGATCTTAAACTTTTGGTTTCTAGAGAGATCGCCAGTGCTTTGCAACGTGTTGGGGTCAACATTAGCAATGAAGGAGTTAAAAACCACTTCTATTGCTGGGAATGTTTATTTGTACCTTTTTAGTCATACTTGGGAACTTTCAGGATATGCCTCAGAGACTCAGATTTAGGGCCGTATGTTCAAAAGAAAAGTGGATAAATTCTGGGGCAAACCAATTGCACTATAGGGGAGAATGAAACATCTCTATTGCTTTAAATTGGGATTTAACCCACTGAATGCTAGACAGGTCTCCAATGTATTACGAAGAAATATGTTGGAGACTTCTCTAGCATTCAAGGAGGTAAAATCCCTGTTTAAATCAATGGGGGTTTTCTTTGAATTTTTAGTACTCCCCTATAGTGCCATTGATTTGCCCTGGAATTAAACGACTTTACTTTTGAACATGTGGCCCTTAGAGTTAATAACCTGGTCTCTGGGGACAGAGGCTGATTCTCTGGGTTTGGTGAGTTTCCTGAGAAACTCCGCCCACTTCCTGTCCATTCTGCTTACTTCCTCCTCATTGTAAAATTAAACTCCACCTTTCCTCCTCTCAATCCTGCCCACCCAATTAAGCCCCACCCAGGTCCATCCCCAGTCCATAATTCTTTTTTTAAGACTGTCTTAAGGTGACAATTCCATATTGACCGTTGAGGCTCTGAGAAGTTTGGGCTATGAGTTATTCTCCAATGTCTTGACCATCCCCTTTGCAATTTAAAGGTTAAAGCCTGACATGATAGGGGCCCTTGAGGACTCTAGTTAAACATCCTTGGCTTATCCAGGATTTCAGACATTAACCCTTTGATTGCCAGAGGGGTATGCACATTGCAAACCTCTCTGGCACTCAGAGGGTTAAACTGAGGTGTTATCTGTGAAAATTGTTAAAACTAAAATCTTATGCCATAAAGCAATTTCCAGATTGACGTTTCTCTTTTCGTTCTATCCACGTTGGCCAGAGTATAAAAGACACTTCTACATTTCTGCGGCAAATGAGTTATCTAACCATGCCACATTAAACCTAAGAACAAAAACACTGTATTGCTTCAATGTAATCGTTTCCAGCCGCCAACTGCGAATCACAATAAAAGAAATCATTCAAAAGAAATCATTACATCAGTGGCCTTGGGATCTTGTTTTATTATGTTTTAATAATTCAGTATAACTGACACAATGTCACACAACCAGCTTTGGTGACAAGATAATTGTCTCCAGCTTTGAGACATATTCTCTTGGACATGATTTTCTTTTTTTTTTTTTTAATTTTCTTTTTACATTTTATTTTAGATGAAGATCACATAATGACAACCATCTGACAGCAGGGCAGTTTTTTTTTTTAAATGGCACTTTGCAGCCCCACAATGTCTGTTTGTGGAAGGGCCCTCCCACAGTCAAGGAGAAACTCTTCAAACTATACTAAACAGTTTGGAACCCTCTGTACCTTCCTCTCTCTCTGATAATCTGGGGCACACAAAAAAGTCTGGTCCATGTGTGGAAACTCACTGCTGTGGGATTTTGAGGTGTTCCAGGGTATAATTTTGGAAGCTACTTTAGGTGTAACAGCTTAGTATTGTGTGGGGCTAGGTATGAGCACTCTGCATTCTATGAAGATAAATATAAACTCAGAAATATGTGAAGATGCTGTAATCTTTACTTCTTGCATTTCTCAGGAGGAGAAAATAAGCTTAGTTACTACTTATAACCTTGGAGGATAGAGAGGTCTCCAGTGCATTGTTCACACTACATTGGAAACCTCTCAAGATTATAGTATCTTCACATATTTCTAAGCTTATATTTATCTTCACAGAATGCAGAGTGCTCATATCTAGGCCCACACAATACTAAGCTGTTGCACCTAAAGTGGCTTGCAAAATATGACCCCAGAAGACCCAAATTGTTCACAATGCATTGGAAACCTCTGTAGCCTCTGAAGTGTTGAGGAGGAAACTACCTATTCTCTGGGTATCAGGGTGTACTTGATAAATGAAACAAACAAACAAACACAAAAAAAGAATAAGCTACTCACATATTATAGAGGCAACAAGCAGAGGCGTAACTAGAAGCCTACAGGCCCTGGTGCAAGAAGTGCCATGCCCTCCCCCCCACATTGGCCCCCCTCAACCACATTGACCCCTCCACAATGCCCCTCAATCTCCACAATGTCCCTATCTCCCGCCTCCTACCTGAAGCTCCCGCGCGATCCTCTAAGTAATGCAGAGCGCTGGGAGATGATGTCATTACTATAGTGCTTGCGGGAGCCAGGCGGAGGGGTTGCAGGGGGTGGCCGGGTCCCTGGAGTGCACGGGCCCGGTTGCAAGTGCGACCCCTATAGTTACGCCACTGTCAACAAATCACCACCTCTAGTGAAAAGTACATTCCTGGCACACACCCCAGGTAGGTGTTCCTGGTCACCTCTGTCACATGATCCTCAGATCTTTCACAGAGAACTCCCAACACATAATATAGGGCTCTATCGGGTTTCAATGGAGATACCACAAGCTGGTAGTGTCTTCCAAAATTGCACCTAAACTTTAAAAATTAAATCTCTGTGCATGTAACTAGTAGTTAAGGGTCCCCAGTTATAACAGAGTGAAGTAAAGGAAAAGGGGAATCAATCACATATATCAAATGTATTCAAAATTGCTAATATCCATAGTGGGCTATTTATTAACAAAATTGGCCTGTTTTTGGATCCCATCTGGACTGTGTACCAGGAAAGCACTTTTCACTAATGGTAGTGAGATGTTGCCTCTATAATATGTGAGCACTTTTCTAAGAGAGCACAGAGGTGAAGGTGACCGATCAAAGTGATATCTTGTATACGGCACGTAGAGGGGTTTTCTGTTCCACCTTATTTCTGTTTGTAGTCTGTTGCTTCAGATATGGGTTTGGGAATCCCTTCCCTAAGAAGATGAGTAGAAAAAGATCTCCTGAATGTGACTTAACATCTGTGATTATACCCGGGACTTTTTCTTGGTTTCTAATAATATTTTTATAAATGTTGTCATATTGTATTTGGTTTTTCTTTTGATTATGTTATTGTATAATAAATATAATAGCTTCTCCTTTCTGACACCCCTGGAGCAATTTCAGGAGGCAAATTTAATAAATTAAACTAATCTGCAAGAAATTTTTTTTCTAATGACTAAGTCTGAAAAAATAAGGAGAGTATGGATACCCCTTCTGCATTGAAGTACCATAACTCCCAACATCCTCCACAACCAGAGAGGTACAGGTTGCCCACTCCTGGTACAGGGAATGCCAACACATGAACTAGAGAAATGTTCATCCAGAGTATTAGTTTTCCCAGAAAACCTTGATAGTGATTGACTCTCTCATATGCAGGGCCAGATTTACAGTTAGGTAGAATAGGCAACCACAACAGACGAAACAAAAGAATACAAGAGCACTACTAAAGGACTAAAACATACAGATACAGCCAGATCTCGGTTATTATTTATCCAAATTGTCTGCACCAATATCTGGTTAAGAAAACACAAAATCTCATGTAACTCAACAGAACTCGTTTATCGGAATAAGATAACAATTCAGAAAATGAAAATTTAAAGGAACAGTAATGTCCTATAAAAATGCTTATCGTTTTGTAGAGGTTAAAAAATAAACTATATGCCACAAATCCTATCTCTTAAACCGCTATAGTTTGAGAGAAGTTCACATTCAAAGTCCCCTACCCCTCCTTCTCTTGATGTCAGAGATTCAAGTTGGCCGACTCGAGGAGGCTATTCAGCAGAGCGCATTATTTAAAATGAATTACTTAATTGGAACGGTCTACAAAGTGTGCTTGTAAACCAAGCACACTTTGTAGACCTTTCCAGTGAAGTAATTATGTTCCAACAACACGATTTTGGCTCTGCTGCAGAGCCGCCGGAAGGTCCCTTAACCAGGCTCTCCTGCTGTCAGCACCAGTGCTGACGTTAGGAGAAGGGGAGGGAGGGGGGAACTTTGAATGCGAATGTCTCTCAAACCATAGTGGTTTGAGAGATAGGATTTGTGGTATATAGTTTATTTTTGTAACCTCTACAAAGCTATAATCACTTTTTATGGGACATTACTGACCATTTAAGTCTATCTACATCTGTAATATATATATAAGTAAATATGTTCATATAACTACCACCAAGTGGTAGTTTTGTACTCCAGGGTCAGTATGCACAGTATGGCATCCCCTCATTCTATAGCAGAACTGCAGTAAGTCCAAAAGCATAACAGAGAGAGTGACACATCACAAAGGTTCAAATGGTTCTATGTACAAAGGGAAAAGTGATGTTGAAAAGTGTTATTGATTCTGAAATATGTTAGCAGGGGTGTTTTGTAAAAAGGAAAGTATCAGGCCACTTCATTATGAAATAATTTATTACACTATGTATCAGTGTATTGCTTGATTGGCATCATATAATACCACGTAAAAAAGTGATCAATTTGGCAGGACCTGGCTTTAAAGGGATAGTAATGCATCACAAAAACAGCAGCTCCAATTAATCTTCATAGTATTTGGGCCATGGAGAGTGTTGTTTCAATACTGTCAGAGCTATAGTTCAAGAGTAATTGAATGATAAATTATCCGCCTCCTGCCCCTTTTACCTAGTGTAAGCCACCTCCCCTCTTATGTGGAATCTGGCCTCTTCACTAGACAGATCACAGCATGGGACAATCTTCAATCTTCTTACTGTGAGAACAATAAAAACCCTACCCCCACTGACAGGTTTTTCAGGTTTTTCCTTATGCTCACTGAAGATTGTCCCTCTCTGCGATTCCTCTGGACAGTCTTGCTGCTCTGAGGTGAGCAGTGTTACATCAGTAAAAGGGGTGGGAGGGGGATACTTTATCATTCAATTACTCTTGAACTACAACTCTGACAGAATTGAAATAACACTCTCCGTGGTCCAAATACTATGAAGATTAATTGGAGCTGTTTTTATTGTGACACATTACTATCCCTTTAAATCACCAAATATTGTAAGAGATGACTCCGATTTTCATTCTAGTTAAAACCATGAAAGACAATTTTAAACAAATTGTCTTAAAAGTGAACTTGACAAAATTGTATACTTAAAACATATGTTAAAGAAATTGATGGTCAGTTTCAACTCCAAAAATTACCTTTAAAAAATCCTGGTGTTAAAATATCTATATAAATAGACTATAAATAGACAGCTCTATGTAAATATCCTGCATGTTTTCAATTAATGTTTCTTTCTTATTTGTTTTTCTGAGAAAATGTTGCTAATACTGTTACAGTTTCAGAAGTGACACTATGTTTTTGAACATTCCAATGAAAACAAAATAAACATAAAAAAGTGATACTAAATGAACTTTAAATTTAAATCAGAATTTACAAAAAGACATGTTTTTGATCATAGGAACTTATGGCGCAATGCAAGAAACGTTCGCATTGGATAAAAGCATTTTTGTGCTCAGATAGATTTTGCGCATGTTCTAATCCAGGAAGCTAAATACCGAACGCTTCTTGAATTGCGCATGAAAAATTCCACTTTACGACAACAGTACACAGACGTATAAATTCATTCACAATAGCAGTTCCTGCAGTAGGCGCGTTCGCTATTCCACTCACACAGATTCGTTAATCTTAGCCACGCCCACAAAAAAAAAAAAATATACGCAGCCGTTCGCTAATCTTGAATTCTCATGCGCAATTCAACAAAATCATGTGCAAACCTATTCCCTAGTGGTTTTCACAGGGAAATAGCGATTGCGCACGTTTCCTGCATTGCGCCATTAGTGTAGAATTTTGATGTATACAAACCATCTCCATAAAACACTCTTGTGTCCGTAGGACAATTACTCACAATTCATGGAGACAAAATCCAGACTCCCTATTCCTATTCCAGGCTCAATCTTCACAGGTGACAGCAACCTCTTCCTTAGTGTAATGAGACAAGTACTCCAACAGTGTAGAAAATAATAGGTAAATGCATTTATTAAAAGATGAAAACATACAGAACTGTCCCAGTGCATTTCATAAAGAATCATTACTTCCCCTGGGGCCAATACAGTGTTTTTCTCTTTTTACCTTTAGTTTCCTTTCATTTAACACCTTGAACCTGGAACAATTCTGGGGCAAACCAACTGCACCGTAGGGAACAAATAAACATTTTTCAGATCACGTTGATTTAACCCTTTGAGTGCCAGAGAAGCATTGCAATGCTTTGGGTACCTCTCTGGCACTCAGAGGGTTAAATGTGGTTTGAGGCAATGCGTTGGATATATCTCTTGCATTCAATCCTCATTTAAATCAATGGGACTTTTGATTTGTACCCTATGGTTTACTCCAGAGTAGATCCAGTCCTGACCTCCCGCACCCAAGGAGTTAACCCTTTGAATGCCAGAAGTTGCGTACCTCTCTGGTACTCAAAGGGTTAATGATTTACCTAATTAGTTTGTTTGAGTCCTAGTTTTTTTAGGCAAAATGTTTACACACAGGTAACAGAACAAATATAAAAGGGGTAAATGTGTTTTTAATTTAATACTGGTCGATTTGGATTCAAAAAGGAAAAAAAAAAATGAGCAGGAAGTCCGTGCGTTCAGACTGGACTAAAATGTTGCAGCTGGAGACTGTGTTTGACATGGTTATAAAAACCAGATGTTGGATTTCAGGCCATCCAGTATTTCAACAGCATTTATATCCCCAGAGTAAGCAAGTAACGTACAGGAAATTTAAGTTTCTGCAAAATTTCAGATAGCCCAGTAAAATTACACCGTCACATGAGTATGCATTATAGATTTCTTCAGAAACCCTTTTTTGCAGAATGCTGATATAGAGTTGTAAAAGAGTTTTATTTAAAAGTGGACATTGTGCTAGTTTATGGAGTTAACCTCTGGGATGCTAGAGATGTCTCCAACACAATGCTTTGTGCACTGTTTAGCGCATTATGTAAAATCGTAGTGGGCAATGTGATGTGGGGAATCATGGTTAGACTAGCAGCAGTTGGAGGGCCTCAATTACCCATACCTGTAGTAAACAAGGATAGGAAAGAAAAAACAACAACCAGAAGGAGTGCAAACCACCAATATCAGCTATGATATCAGTGATGAATAGAGTGTGCACTCACACTGAACAAAGATGACTGGCCTGTAATAAACAAATCCGGTTTAAAGCCAGCAGGGTACTGAAATCCATCCTGCTACAGAGTTACACCACCCCTGTGAAGTAAAGCAAGTCTTGACCTGCTGGAATATATATATAAATATACTAATTCAGGGCTCAAAATTTCCACTCGCCACTAGCCAATGACGAGTGAAAATTGTGCCCTGGCGAGTAGAAATTCAGCCCTGGTGGGTATGTTATGGCTTGCAGTGGCGAGTAACTTTTCAGGTCTGGCTAGTAGCAAAGGACTTCATATTTTAAGCCTTGTACTAATTTATCATTAAAATATGAATAAATACCAAACTGCATACAGCCCAACGCTCAAAGCGTTTCTAAGCATTTTTTACATTAGAGAGAAAGGAATTATTCGTAATACTTGGAAGGTTAAGGCTGGTAGTACCAGAGTTCATTTATCGGGGGCCTGTGGAGAGGTCCCTAGATCAGTGAATAAACAACTGTATACCCAGGGACATTTTCCTAGAGTTTTGAATTACAATAATATGTAATGGCAACCAAATGACAACAATAATAGACATGTACGTCAGCAAAGGGAGAATCAGATTACTGAGCAGAGTAGAGAGAAAGAAAGGGTTAATATCCCTGTTACAAAATATCAAACACGTACTTTTTAGCGGCTCTAAGATAAACAGACCTTCCCTTTAAACCACCATTGCAATGTCATGTAAAAAGGAAATGCTACGGTGTGTGCTAGAGAAATTCAGACCGTCCTTGATCCGTTAGAAATACAAATGATATCAGCTCCGCTCTGCACTGACACCCGAAGCAAATCTCAGTAAAATCATGTCCAAGTTTATTTCATACAATGTAAAACAATGTGTACTTATCCGTGTCGATGGCTCGCAACAAATCAGCAACAGACACTAGGAGGTGTATGGACACATCAACGCGTTTCGCGTATAAATTGCTTAATCATGATGATTGTTGTGAGCCATCGACACGGATAAGTACACATTGCTTTACATTGTATGAAATAAACTTGGACATGATTTTACTGAGATTTGCTTCGGGTGTCAGTGCAGAGCGGAGCTGATATCATTTTAATATCCCTGTTGTCAGACCAAAAGTCGATAAAAAAGATAACGGTCCACAGAGGGTCACTACCCAACATGCAATAGACGGAGAGTATTTGCTGTTATCTATTAATAATAAAAAAGATGATTTAACTCTGTTAAATAAACAGTGTGAAAATGCAGAAAGTATACATTAGGTGAGGTTGATTTTTGGGGGGATACGTGCACTTCCATCTCCCCATCTGTCAACATCCATAGATTAGAGCTTTTGGGAAGATCTCAGTCCATTCGGCCTGTTTCACATGTCGGGATATTTAATGTCTCTTCTAGGGAGTTGGATAGAAATGAAATATCTTTGTTATGACGAAGATTGTCTTTATGTCCCACAGCTCCTCCTAATTTATTTGAGGTTTTCAAAGATATCAATGTATTTATAATAAAGTTGACATCGAAACGTTATTTGACGCTAAAGAGAGAAAAACAAATTAGATATACTGGTGTAGTTGATTTAAAAAAAAAAAAACAACTATTATTGAAGATCCTATTCCCACTAATCTGAAACCTAAGTCTACTTTGTATCTCATGTACTATAGGAACAATTATATAGAAACATTTTATCATCTAGTTTTGAAAGACTTGAGAGATTTGTTATCTGTGCCAAATTATGTTTTATTCAGATATTACTAGTAAAGAAAAGTTGGCCTTGAATAGATTGGGTTCTGATTCGAATATTGTTATCAAGCCTGCTGAGAAGTGGGGGGTTGTCATCCAAGATATAGCTGATTACATAAAAGAAGCTCATCGTGTTCCCCAAGACAGAGAGTACTATTATGTACTGGATGATGACCCCTCCCCTCAATTCACATTGGCTTTTGGTGAATTAAAGAGATAGTAATACTTTGTTTTATCTTTATTTTATTTTGCAGGCATTAAAAAACATGAAGAACGATATGTCTTCTTTCTCAAACCTTTATGGTTTAAGAGATATTCACAAGCAAAGATTCCCCTCAATGACCAAAACGGTCAAGTCTGCCATCTAGCTGTCAGATTTGGAATCCGGTCCGTGGACCGGCCGTGGCTTTACAGCAGAGTCGAGATCGCAAGATATAAGAAAAACTACTTCATTTGAACAGTCTACAAAGTGTGCTTGGTTTGCAAGCACTCTTTTTAGACCCTTCCAATGAAATAGTTATTTTTATATATTGTGATCTCGGCTCTGCTGAAGAACCACCAGCTGATCTGCGGACTGGATTCCAAATCTGATGTCTAGATGGCAGACTTGACCATTCTGGTCAGTGAGGGGAAACTTTGCTTGTGAATATCTCTCAAACCACAAAGGTTTGAGAGATAAGACTTTTATCTTTCTTCATGTTTTTTTAATGCCTACAAAATAAAATAAAGATAAAATGAATTATTACTATCCCTTTAATACAGTCAGCATATGATACCAGAAGCTGTCTAATGACCCCTTATACATTTTATCTTGCTCAGGCTGCCATTTGTACAGGTCTGATAATGAGGAGGTGACTCAGTGGGTGTATGCCCATAGAACTTGTATGGTAGTGTAGAAGTGTATTGTCAGGAATGTCACTTGGAATCTTTCTGACATTCTGTGCTGTGCAACCCTAGATTGTATATACAGCATTACACAGAGGCATAGGAACATTCCATGCTGATGGATTACCTTGAAGCTAGGAATTTTCTGGCCCTGTTGCTGACCCTAGTGTTTCCTGAATTAATTCTGGAATAGTTTTAACGCCACATGAGAGAATAATGTGTCTAATGAAAGATCAACTATGTCATTAAACTCTTTGTCCCATAGTTATAAAAGCAAACTGGAGTTATTCTAGAGTAAACCATAGGGGACAAATAAAAAGTCTTGCTAAATGAAATAGGCTTTTAACCCCTTGAGTGCCTGAGAGGTCTCCAGCATTCGCTGGGGGGGGTAAAAAGCTCTATTCAAGTGCATGGGATTTTAGGAATCTGTATTTGACTGCTATGATGCAGTTGCTTTACTCCAAATAACTACAGTTTGTTTTTATAAATATGGGATTTTGGGGGAGATTTATAAAAAAAAAGAATGTTCTTAGCACTTTTTAAAGAGTTGTTCTTTAACTGGAACTTTTTCCTTAATTCCCGTTTGTATATTTGAAAACTGCATTTAATCTGCCTATTTGTCATATTAACCAAAATACCAGCAAATGTAGTTAGAGATATTCACACTTCTTTCATATGCTAATGTATGCTAATTGTGGTATCCTTGTAGTACCAGTGATATTTTCATATGCTAGTTAAGTTCATCAGTGACATTGTATATGATAATGAAGTATTTTCAGTGACGTGTCACATGCTAATTAATGTTTCAATTACATTCCATATGCTAATTAAGCTGTGTGCAGTAACAGGAAATGCTCACTTTTTCCAGAAATAAAATTGTGCATATCTCCTTAACTTTACATCTGCTGGAATTTTCACTAACATGACATATAGGCAATTTTTTTAAGCGGAACTACAACATTAGCTGAAGTTGCCCTGCAATACTTAGGCAGGTAGAGACTAGCTTAATAATAGTTATTTTACCTCTCCAAAGTACCCCCTTGTAGTCATTAATCTTCTGAGACTGACGGCCAGGTTAGTGCCGTCAGTCCCCTCCGGTGCTGTTCTGGACAGTGCAAGGCTGCTGAAAGGACACCAAGACTGAGAGTGTAGGCACGCAGACAAGATGTCTGCTCTGATGCCTGGCTTCCAGTCTTCGAAGCTTAAAGGGATAGTAATACTTCGTTTTAACTTTATTTTATTTGGTAGGCATTGAAAAAACATGAAGAGTGATATAAGTCTTATCTCTCAAACCTTTATGGTTTGAGAGATATTCACAAGCAAAGTTTCCCCTCCCGCCCCTTTTACCTAGTGTAAGCCATCTCTTCTCAGATGTGGAATGCAGTTCATAGACCAGACATGTAACAGCAGGGGACAATCTTCTTCCTATGAGAACAATGATGGCCCTCCCCCCCTGGACAAATTTTTCAGGTTTTTCCCTTATTTTAATTGAAGGTTGTCCCTCTGTGCAATCTACCTGGGCACCTCCCTTCTGATCTGGCTGAGCAGTGTTACATCAGTAAAAGGGGCGGGAGGGGGACATTTTGTCATTGAATTACTCTTGAACTACAACTCTGACAGAATTGATATAACACTCTCCAAAGTCCAAATACTATGATGATTAATTAGAGCTGCTTTTATTATGAAACATTTCTATCCCTTTAAGGTTTACTTTATAAGGGGGTACTTTTGAGAGGTACAATAACTGTTATTAAGCTAGTCGCCACCTGCCTAAGTATTGCAGGGCGACTTTAGCTAAAGTGGTAGTTCCCCTTTAATGCAGTTTTCAAATATGTAAACTTGAATTAAGGTGAAAGTTAAACTTTAACCCTTTGAGTGCCAGAGGCTGTCTCTGCCCATAATGTACTTCCCCTCTGTAAAGTCTGGAAATTATGGCACATTTTCATTACAGGCGTATTTGATGGTTAATATTGCATATAATACAAGATACATAAAAACATGACACAATTGGATGAACTTGTTTGCAGGATGTTAATGTTCATGATCTAAGGGTGCATGGTATCAGATAATCAAAGCTTAAATGTGAATGTCGTTGTGCCTAACAATTCATTTTGTACTTTTTGCTGTTTCAAAGTAGTAAGGATAATCTATAACATGAAAAACATCCATTATAACAAATCCACGACAGTACATGGCAGTATAAGTAACTGACTCTGACTGTTTACGGTCCGGCAACAGGGTGACCACATGACACTGCATCTCTCTCTCCTCATTTTACACCAGCTGCAGAGGTGCATGCGGCTCTGCTCCTATAGGTGGGGCCGGCCCTGGGAAAACCTCAAAGGAGAACTACCACTGTATTCTCCCATAGAAGGAGGTGAAAGCCTCATCTGAATAAATAAGAATTTTGTCAGTTTGTACTTATTCCCTGTGTTGCAGTTTTTTATGTCTAGTCTTAGGCCATGGGTGTAACTACAGGGGGCGCAGTTGTTACAGGGCCTGACATTCAAGGTGATCCATCTTCCCCAATACCAATAGGTTCTAAGCCTCTGGAGAATGTTTGTGTGCTAGGAGGCTCAAAAATGTTTGCACTGGGCCCTCAGATGACTAGTCACTCTACCGCCTTAATACAATAGAGCACTGTACCTGTAAGAGATAGACAGGATGTCAAGTGGAAGAAACGTTAGGACCTTATTGATTGTACCTGGTAGTTAATGAATATAGACAAAGACATATTCATCATCTAAGATAATGTAAGTGATGTTATGTTAAAGGAGGAATATATTTCCTATAATAAACCCCCACTTATCTTGTTATGGCAAGAAAATCCTAATGGCCCCTATGAATTTTACCCTTGTGCCTTTTGTTCAAGAGGTAACATCTTGACATCTTCAGTTGTCCCTGTGATGTACTGTTTTGCTGTTGATGGCTGATTAAAGATGTGTTGTACTGTCCTCCTGCCTGATCATGTTCTCATCCTCTGGGAGAGAGAACCCTCGGAGGAGTCCCTAGTTGAGTACAAGGGTCATTCTATCACAAGTACTACATGGGATCCAGCCCAGGAGTAATCACTGCAGCCCTGCATCATGTACTTTAATAAGGGATGGGGTATTAACACTGAAGCTAAATGTACCATATGAGATAAATGAAAATTCCCATAATTCACATCATACTGGAAACCTCTATACCATTCAAGGTGTTAAAAGCCCTTTTAACCCCTTAAATACACATGCAGTGCCAGGACCGTCACTCTGGCTCTGGCACTTAAGGACCAGGGACGGTGTTGGCATACCATGGAATTCTGGGATGGCAGTATGGCTGCACACTGCTCTGCTATCCGAGAATTCATTGAAAAAAAAAGAAAAAGCTCCATGGTCCTTAACGGCAACCCACGCCCCGGTTTGGGCAGTTGTTAAGGGGTTAAATTAATGGATATTTTAGTTGTCCTCTAGAGTGCAATATATTTACCCCAGAATTTATCCAGTTCTTCTTAGCACATCAGCTTCAAAGTCCTAGATTAGACTTTACGTGATAAATGTTAACACCAGATTTATCTCACAGATTCTTGTTGAAACCTAAGAGGAAATGTGTAGATTAAACCAGTGCTCAACTGCAGTGGAATCCAGGCCTAATGCAGGAGGTCTGTTCCTATGAAAGCATTATAATAATTATCCTGTAAAAGCCAAGTTTAAGAATGAGTTAAGTCAGAAAGGGTGGGAGAACATTAAAACAAAGCTGAATGGACTTGACAACTTGATCTGAAAATAGCATTAAGCTAAGAAACTCATTGGCTTTATCTAACCACATGTTGGGTTCTTTAATACCATTACATCCAGAGGGCCAAAACCTCTACCGCTAGTCCCTTTGACAGGAAAGGGGTTAAATAAACTCAACTGAAGAGGATTAAGAACCTGAGATAAAGCTGACCACTTGTGTGTGAAACTGCTGTCTGTTATCACTGCGGAATGTGTGTGAGAACCAACATCTATCGAACCATGAGAAAACCTGCCAGGCAGACAAAGCTGCCATACACTAAGAGGGGAGTTTATTTAAATGTTTATAAACGTACTCCATAAAATAACAAAGGAATCTGTAAGCTTTTGTAGCAGGAGAGCTTTCTCACCACTTGTTGAATCAGTGCTAAAGAGTCAACAGATTAGTTCAATGGTAATAACTGCATTTCCCATCATCCTCAGGGATAATGGGAGTTGTAGTCCACAACAGCTGGCAGTCTCAAATTGCTCATTCTGACTATATACCTGGATTGGGCAATCTAAGGCCCTCCAGCTCTTTAGGACTACAGTTCACTTTAGCTGGTTGGGGATGTTGGGAGATGTATTCCCCAGCAGCTGGAGGACCTCACATTGCCCACTAGTGGATTTGTTATCTATAGAGGAAGTAGTGAGTGAGCATCAAATATCACTGTTTTTTCTTCAGGAGCTCAATACTTGACGAAAAAGACCTTTGGGGTTTGGGAAAATTCTGTATGATTTATATGAACAGATAAAAAAGTGATCGAATTCTACGACAAACCAACTGCACCATAATGAATTTGTAGGGTGACCACATATCTAGATTGACCAGGACATCGAAGGAGAACTGCCCATTACCTAATGTGACAGGAAGTGATGCCTCTGCAGGGCTACATCAAAATGGCTTCCAGTCAGAACTCTAAACATTAGAAAGAGAAATGAGTCTTGATCTTGACATGGAGCTGCAGTACAATTTTGTTGTAGTTTTATGCTAGTCTAAGGCTTTTGGGGGTGAAGTACATTATCATGTAGCCCACCACAGGCACAGCTGTCAATGGGCATTTCTCTCTGTAATGTGCCAGAGAAAGAGCAGGTTGTGCAATGTCCAGTGATGAATAGTGGCACCTCCCACATAGCCAGGGCCGGCACCACCTATAGGCGAGGTAGGCACCAGCCTAGGGCGCAGATCTATGGGGGCGCAGTTGAAGAGGCAGAGCAGAACCACATGCACCTCAGTGGCTGCTGTGCCTAACAGTGAAAAGTTACGCATACGGATGGCATTAGATGTTCCCCGACGTCCACTATAACCTTCCTAGCAGGTTGTCTGCCCATTCGCACTGCAGCCAATGAGAGAGGAATGCTCTGACAGGATACTCCTCTCTGATTGGCTGCTTGTGCGTGTGATGCGGTGCAGTGGTGCTGTTGCGTAACAGTGCATGGTGGTCTGGAAATTGTCACAGGAGCGGAGTGACCAAGCAGGATTCAGAACCTGGCAGCAGCAGTCGGAGGAGGACCTCAGTGAGTGACTAGACAGGAAGAGGCCTGACTAATACCCCCAGAGACTGCGGAATACGGGGTTTGCAGCAGAGGTCCAGCAGAGCGCTTCAGAGAAGGAGGTGCACTCTGGCTTGTGCAGGGTGAGTACAGCAGCAGGGCTGGGGGTGTCTGCGCTCTGAGTTACAGCCCTACCGTGGCTGGAGAGAGATTTAAGTGGTGGCATAATTCCTGTGCTCCATCTCCCTAGACCTCGTTCTGTTATTGAGCTGAATCAATTATCCCCAAAAAAGTCAACAAGTCCAACAAAACAAACAAAATAGTTTGGACAGTCAGAGTCCCACAGTGGCAGATTTTTTACCAAGCCCTGCGATTCCTGTCTGTCCCCTTTGACCACATACAATATTGTGGCCCCATGCACCAAATCTGACTGCCTTCTCCAGCTGTTTAGTACTACCTCTACAAGAGCAGAGACTCACCCTCCTCTCCAGTCAAAGCCATCATTAACCCGTGAGTGCCAGAGAGGTGCACAACACATTGCAAAGCAACAAAGCAATGAGTTGTGTTCCACTCTGGCACTCAGAGGGTTTATAGACCATATGGCAAACTTACTTTCCAGGAGCAATACTGATAACTTGATTTCTCAAACTGAGCTTACATTCAAGGAACTATCAGCAAAGGAGAGGTCTGATATCACATACCTGGCCTGCAGGCTCACAGACATGAAGGGGCACCAGGATGTGATCTCTGAGATTTTTCAGACCTTGAAAAATACAAGCCACCCAAATATTCAATCTCCACAGACAAATCAAGGTCATAAATAAAAGGGGAGTGCAGGAAAACGTAAGGCTCAGGGGTTTACTGGAGTTGGAGGGCTCTGGGGATATTGTAGCTGACTGCTGTCTTTAATAATATTGCTAATGTTTTTGACTGTGCCCAGTGACATTGTATGTTCCTTCCATTTTTTTCACTCAGTGAAGAAATAAGTAGGTGGGGCATAAAGGGGCGGAACCAAGGGGGCGGCAAAATGAGGTTTTGCCTAGGGTGGCAAAAATCCTTTCCCCAGCCCTGCACATAGATGCTCTAGAGCTGAGGAGAGTACTCTGCTGCTCTCAATTCTGCAGTATCCCTGAATAGCAGAATGGAAATGTGGTCACCCTAGAAATATGTGATGGGACAGGGGGGTCCTCACCTGCAGCTCAGTGCCCCTAATCCTTTGATGCCTCCAACTCTGTCTCAGGACTAGATCTTTGCCTAGTCTTAACAAAGACTGCCATCCCAGAACCCACTTGGGTCCTCTCACTGCAAGAGTTCTTTCATTAGCTTAGGAAAGGGGGAGATAGAGTGGCTGTAGTGGGTAGCATTACTGATTGGTAGACTGAGGGTTAAGCACAAGCGATACGATTATCCAGTCAGACAAAAAAAAGATAATAAATTACATGGCATAAAACCATAGGACAACAACGACAGGCAAATAAAGTACAAAACCCACATACTTCTCTTCTTTGTATACTTGCGAAGTTGCACAGATTGGCTGGGGTTCCACTTAATACTCTCAGTTCATTTTAGGCTTGCTCTGAAGCTTGAACACAGTCCCAATAGAGGCAGGAGTAGGACACACAGCCCACTGCACCTTCACAATGAGCTTCTTTGTCCCTTGCAGCCCTGGCAAAGGGTTTGGAGAAGCAATGCTAAGAGACTACGCACAGTACACTTCTTCTGGGCCTTAGCCACTGGAGTTTACCTTTACAGCCTTCATCCTTATCATGAGAACATCAGGGCACTTTCAGTGGCTCCAACTGCCACAGCTTGTCTTATAGCACATCAATGGAAGAGGGTCCTGGACATTTTAGTGCCCACTCACCCTAACCTTATCTGGTGAGGGCACACACCAGTCCCAGCTTCCCCTGTACTGACTTAGCAAGCACATGGACCAGTCAAAATCAAGACTGGCCCCATGCCTATCTCCATTCTATTGAGACCCTACCCCTGCTTCTAAATCCTCATGACACCATAACTTTACACTTCAAACATGCATATTAACCCCTTCAATGCTGGTACAAGGCCAACACTCTCTAATACAGTGGTTCTCAATCTTTTTTTGCTCAAGGCACCCCTAGCACACAATCTGGAACTTTAGGGGCACAATGAAGGGTACAATACACAGATATACAGTTATTATTACACTCCAAACAACAAAAATAAACATTTTGTGTATACCAATTTCCATAAAACTACATTTAAAAGTAAATATCCAGATTTTTAGCAAAGTCTTCATAGAAAACATGGGGCACCCTCTGTTGATGGCCGCGGCACCCTGATTGATAATCACTACTCTAATACATGCTCACAACAGAGGCCATTAATATTTTCAAGAATGAGAATACATGGTGAAGACAAAGAGGCCTCTAGAAACAGGTGGGATTCTCAGGGTGACCACCATTTAGGGTGACCACGTGTCCCTGATTGCCCAGAACAGTCCCTGATTTTAAAAGTGTGTCCCATGTCCCTGACAGCCCCTTTCTGGGACAATACAAAGTCCCTGAATGAAGACTCCAGAGCATAGAGTTCTAGACATTAGGAGAACTGCCCACTTCCTACTGTGACAGGAAGTGATGCCTCTGCTGGGCTACAAGGAAATGGCTTGCAGCCAGAGCTCTAAACACTAGGGAGATACTTGAGCCTTGATCCTGACATCAAACAGGAGCTGCAATGCAATTTTGTTTCAGTGTAAAGTTGTCTAAGGCTTTGGGTGTGATGTACATTTTCTTGTAGCCCGCAACCAGTCCTGTATAGCTGCACTAGAGCCGAGGACAAGTATTCTACTGTTCTCATTTCCGCAGTGTCCCTGAATGGCAGAATGGAAATGTGGTCACCCTACCACCATTCAGTCACAAAACAAATAATTTCTGTTGTTTTAAATAAGCTTTTAAAGCCTTGAATGTGAGAGAGGTCTCTAAACTCACTGTGCATTTGAGCTGAAGACTATTCAGGTACCGAGCACTCATATGATAAATTAGAAGAAAGTGGAGCAATGGCAATAGTTGATACAAGCTGAGTACACCGAATGAAAGAAAAAGAAAGCTAGCAAATTAAACAAGTTAATACATATTGATTAAATAATAAGGTTGAAAATAAATCATTAGAATTCCTTCAACCCCGCAAAGAAATGCATTGCATACCCCTCTGGCGCTGAAAGGGTTAAAGCAGACATGTCCAACAGACAATCACCTAGCTAATAAACTGCAGCCCAACAGGGTTTCTTATTTTTAAGGGATAGTAATGTTTCACAAAAAAGCAGCTCCAATTAATCTTCATAGCATTTGTGCCATGTAGAGTGTTATTTCAATACTGTCAGAGATGTAGTTCAAGAGTAATTGAATGATAAAGTATCCCCCTGCCGCCCCTTTTACTGATGTAACACTGCTCACCTCAGAGCAGCAAGACTGTCCAGATGGATCGCAGAGAAGGACAATCTTCAGTGAGCATAAGGAAAAACCTGAAAAACCTGTCAAGGGGGGACAGGGTTTTCTTTATGCTCGCAGTAAGAAGATTGGGGGAAATGTATAAAACTGGATTTATAAAGAAAGTGTCTGTAAAATTGTCTCAAAGCGACACAAATAAGTATAAACATCTAATTACATTTTGCTAAGTGCTAACTCCAGTTAGTTGATTTTTTTAAGAAGTGGAGTAGAAATGGTCTTGGCCAAATAAGAATTGTGTCCCAATGTATTTATAAAGAAATTCTCTAATTGCACCAAAAATAAAGCCAGTTTTAGGGATAAACCTGTTCTTATTGGAAGTATATAATACCGCTATGTGTGTGAAAATATACTCGCAGGTGCGAATTCTCAGATAGACATATTTATAAACGTGACTTTACTTCTTTATAAATATGACCAGGTGTTGTGAGGTGACTTACATTAGGTAAAATGGGCAGGAGGGGGATACTTTATCATTCAATTACTCTTGAACGACAACTCTGACAGCATTTAAAGGGATAGTAATGTTTCATAAGAGCAGCTCTAATTAATAGTGATGATCGAGCACCCCGATGCTCGGGTGTTCTGGCCGAGCGCCCCCGGAGGCTCGAGTGCTCGGCCGAGCACCCGAGCCCCATTGAAGTCAATGGGAGGACTCGAGCATTACACCAGGCACCCCCTGCTCTGATGAGGGGAGGGTGCCTGGTTCATAGGAAAAGGTCAGAAAATGATGGAAACACCACAGAAATGGTTCAGGGACAGCATAGGGAGGATGTCTGGATGCATCTTGGACTCCAACGTCGCTGCTGGGAGCGATGTTTCGCCCGTAGTACGCCATTTTTACAGACTGACCGTAAAACACACAAAAAGGAAGATAAAAACTAATCTGTGGCTAGGCACACTAAACAATATGTGACGCTAATCTGCGGCTAGGCACAGTGAACGGAATATGTGACGTTAATTTGTGAATTTGCACACTAAACAATATGTGACGTTAATCTGCGGCTAGGCACACTAAACAATATGTGACGCTAATCTGCGGCTAGGCACACTAAACAATATGTGACGCTAATCTGCGGCTAGGCACACGAAACAGAATGTGACGCTAATCTGCGGCTAGGCACACGAAACAGAATGTGACGCTAATCTGCGGCTAGGCACAGTGAACGGAATATGTGACGTTAATTTGTGAATTTGCACACTAAACAATATGTGACGTTAATCTGCGGCTAGGCACACTAAACAATATGTGACGCTAATCTGTGGCTAGGCACACTAAACAATATGTGACGCTAATCTGCGGCTAGGCACACGAAACAGAATGTGACGCTAATCTGCGGCTAGGCACACGAAACAGAATGTGACGCTAATCTGCGGCTAGGCACAGTGAACGGAATATGTGACATTAATTTGTGAATTTGCACACTAAACAATATGTGACGTTAATCTGCGGCTAGGCACACTAAACAATATGTGACGCTAATCTGCGGCTAGGCACACTAAACAATATGTGACGCTAATCTGCGGCTAGGCACACGAAACAGAATGTGACGCTAATCTGCGGCTAGGCACACGAAACAGAATGTGACGCTAATCTGCGGCTAGGCACAGTGAACGGAATATGTGACGTTAATTTGTGAATTTGCACACTAAACAGAATGTGACAATAATCTATGGCTAGGCACACGTTTAAAATGGCCCTTTTTGTCGCTGCGTTGTAAAATAATTGGCCCTGTGCACCTAACAGAATATGTCAGCTTGTCACTGCACTGTGAAATATTTGTCCCTGTGCACCTAGTACAATGTCACCTTAGAACATGTCCCCCCCCCACAAAAAAATGAAATTCTGCCACCCCCAAAAAAATTAAATGCTGCCCCCACACACAACAGTCCTAAAAAGGACTTTTGGGTCTTGAAAGAGTTTCAACGATTTTATTCTCCCTACACTGACTTCCTGTGCATCTAGTATTATATGTCACCTTACAAATCTCCCCCCCACAAAAAAAAAAGGAAATTGTGCCCCCCCAAACAAAATATAAATGCTGCCCCCACACACAACAGTCCTAAAAAGGACTTTTGGGTCTTGAAAGAGTTCCAACAATTTTATTCTCCCTACACTGACTTTCCCTGCCTAAGCGCATCTCTCCCTGGCTAAGAATGAGCCGAACTCGCGCGTCGGGTGCTATACAGCACCCGATCACGGGTTCTGGCCAGCCAATCAGTGTAATGCCAGCAGCCAACATGGCTGCTGGCATTACACTGATGTCAGAGCCTCACCGCACGTTTATTGGCTGCGCAGCAGCCGCGAAACGTGCGGGGAGGAGACCCGAACATGGCGGGCGAGCACATGCGGTACTCCTACGAGTACCGCCATGTGCCGAGCAGAGCGATGCTCGAGCCGAACCGAGCTTCGGCCGAGCATGCTCGCTCATCACTACTAATTAATAATCATAGTATTTGGACTTTGGAGAGTATTATTTCAATTCTGTCAGAGTTGTAGTTCAAGGGTAATTCAATGAAAAAGTATCCCTCTCCCGCCCCTTTTACTGATGTAACACTGCTCAGTCAGAGCAGAAGGGAGGTGCCCAGGTAGATTGCAGAGAGGGACAATCTTCAATTAAGATAAGGGAAAAAAGCTGAAAAACTTGTCAAGGGGGGCAGGGATTTCATTGTTCTCATAGGAAGAAGATTGTCCCCTGCTGTTATCTGTCTGGTCTATGGACTGCATTCCACATCTGAGAAGAGATGGCTTACACTAGGTAAAAGGGGCGGGAGGGGAAACTTTGCTTGTGAATATCTCTTAAACCATAAAGGTTTGAGAGATAAGACTTATATCGTTCTTCATGTTTTTTTAATGCCTACAAAATAAAATAAAGATAAAACGAAGTATTACTATCCATTTAAATAATACTCTCCATTGCCCAAATACGATGAAGATTAATCGGAGCTACTTTTTTTTAAACATTACTATCACTTTAACTACAATGCAGCCCCTCTGGTCCAAATTCCATTTTAGATTGGCTTAGTTTGCTAATAGGCAGGCGTAGGCAAACTCTGTTTCTCAAGACATGATACGAGATGTGGTCTCCAACAACTTGAGAGCCAGTATCCTGAGTGCCAGAGGTAAACTAGGCACTGGGCCCATTATCAGAACAGTCAAAGCATAGCAGCAAACTCTTTACATTTCAGCTGTTCCTTCAGACCTCCCCAACAAAATGAAAGTGCAGACACCAGAAGCCATTGTTGCAGGACTCCTTAGAGGCACTACCTAGGGGTATAAGTCAGTATTCGACCCCAAACTATATTTCATTTGACATACCTGCCTTAACCCCTTAAGGACCATTGATGTACCCGGACCGTCACTCTGGTCCGGCACTTAAAGACCAGTGACGTCCTGGTACGTCACGTACTTTTACTCACCGCGCTCCTGCAGGAGCATAGTGAGTAATACCAGGGACTGAAGGTGATCGCTCCAAGACCGGAGCGATCTCTTTCAGTTCCTCGTTCAGTGTGCCGGCACATGTGATCAGTCACATGGGGCGGCACATCAAACTTCCCTATCTGGTCCTTAAAGGACCACACACCCCAGGACCACTGGTCCTTAAGGGGTTAAAGGAGCAGTAAACTTTTTTTTATGAAAACCTATATGTTATAGAGCTTTTCCTGCTGAAAAATAAGGGAATTCCTACCGCTGTCAGTTGTTTTATTAAAAATTTATAACAATTCAAGTAATCATTTAGTGAATTTACTGTGCATTTACTTCCTGGTTGTTCTAACTGACAGGAAGTGACTCGGCAGTTTCTATCACATTCTATGGAGAACCGTAAGTCACTGACTTTCTTCTCCATTAGAATGTAACAGAGTAACTAGCTGGAATTTGACCACTAGAGGACACTGCTAATGTAAAAAAACATAGGTTTAAACAGTTATAACTCTGGAAATATGCATCTATTAGCAGTGGGAGTACACTTATTTTACTCAACAGGAAATGCTCTGCAATATATATTTTTTAATTAAATAAGTTTACTGCTCCTGTAAGGAATTGTAAAGCAATGCATTGGAGACCTCACTATCATACAATGGGTTAAGAATCTCCTTCATTCTAGTTTTTATGTTCATGCACATCTGCAACTCAAATCCCTAACGGAAAAATAAATAAGGACTAATATGACAGTATGGCATTAAGAAAGATTTATGACATGTTTCCATCTTTTGATGTAAAAACGATTTAATCATTTCACTTTCTCTGTAATGAACACATTGTTACAACACATGAGAGCGCAGGGTGCACATGGATCATAGAATCTTAACTCTGTGAACTTTTATGTTTTTGATTATAATTCCTAAATAGTCAAGTCATGTGTTTTGCCCATGGTAATGTTATTCAAGGTGTTAACCCTTTGAGTGCCAGAGGGGTATCCAACGCATAACTCTCTGGCATTCAAACTGTTAAAGGGGCAGTGCTTTCAAGGACATTGATTGAGATAAGCACTGTAGATTGTTAAAAGGAGAAAATATAAGACCTGTGATTTTATCCGTCTTTGTGTCTCTAATATGCATGTAGCAATTACAAAAAAAAAAAGGCATTCGCATGTTGCTATGCAACGGGATAAATCTTTCCTTGTAATTTCCCCTCTTCTGATTCTGTCAGCTGTTGAAACTCCACCCTCCACTCTTTGCCCATGGTGCTTCTCTACTTTCCCTACAGAGGGGTTGCCCCCAGAGCTGGATTTCCTAATAGGCACAGTAGGCAACTGCCTAGAGAGCTAAATTTTAAGGAGTGCCTCAGCTGTGATGGCCACATCCACATTCTGCAATGTCAACATCCCTTTACCAGTCGTATATGCCCTTACGGAATATTATTTAACGTCTTGGGTGCCATAGAGATCTCCAACATTTTGCAATGTGTTGGCCATCTCTATAGCAACCAGGGAGGTTAAAGCTTTTTTTTTAATTATCCTTGTTCTTATAAGCCAAGGGTATTTGCTGTGCCAGGAAATAGTAGATGGGAAAGGGGGTGTGGTCATGTTAGGATTGGTGATGTGGCCATGGGTGGAGCTAAAGGCCCCTAGAGTGCTTTGCCTAGGGGCGTCTGGGATGTAAATCCAGCCCTGTTTGCCCTTGATGTTACCGCAGGGAGGTTTAAAGGGACAGTAATGTCCCACAAAATTTTTTTACAGTTATATAGAGCTTCAGATATTAATCAAATCTTTCCAAAACCTATCTCTCAAACCACTATGGTTTGAGAGATATAGGGATTCAAAGTTCCCCCCTCCCTCCCCTTCTCCTGATGTCAGCATCTAGCTGACAGCAGGAGATGCCGGTCCGGTGACCAGCAGGCGGCTCTGCAGCAGATCCGAAATCACGGTTCCGAAAAATAATTAATTAATTGGAAAGATCTACAAAGTGTGCTTGCAAACCAGGCACACTTTTTAGACCTTTCCAATGAATTAATTCTTTTTAACTAACGCAATTCCGGCTCTGCTGCAGAGCCTCCTCGAGTCGTTTGACTCGATTCTCCTGCTGTCAGCTTTACAGCTGACATCAGGAGAAGAAGAGGGAGGGGGGAACTTTGAATCCCTATATCTCTCAAACCATAGCAGTTTGAGAGATAGGGTTTAGAGCGATTTGATTAATATTTTAAACTCTACATAACTGTAAAAAAAATGTTGGGACATTTAAAGGAAGAATGGGACAGGAAGAAGAGGATACCATCTGCATTTACAGGATCCAGAGAAATTCATGGAAATGTGGAACAATGAGAAATTATTAATACATTTTTAAGGTGTGTAAGACCACATAGGAGTGTAGTCTGATACAGTACTTATTAAGAGAATTATTTTTCTCTGTCGTCCAATACAAGTTACTGGTAACTTTGGGTAGGCGATCCACCCCTTTAATGGTAGGCAGGAACAAGTCTAGAATTGTATGCAGGGGGTGGAGTCTATCTTCCTTCCTTAGCTGCAGCTAGCCAACCATCTCCAGAAAGATTTGTCCCTTGGTGAAGATAACACAGGCAAGAGAACAGTTCTGCTATAGCTTTAAAAGTGTTTTTGTTTTTCTATTAGAAATGGAATACCACCATTAGCATAACTGACAATGCCCTTAGATGTGGCTAGCTCAGTGACCAGGTGCTTTTTTGTGGACCTTAAGCCCTGGGGGGAAAATCTTGGCTACAGGTTCTTTCTTGAGGAGTTGCCCACCGAGGCTTCTTCTTAAAACGTGGTAATCTGAAGGCAGAAGATCTGCAGGAAAGGTGAGCAACCCTATCTAAGTCTACTGCCTTGCCAGCGTCTGATGCGTCTGCTCTAAAGGACTGGACTTACAAGAAACTTGAGTTCTCCCTCAAGTCCATCTTTGCTACTGCTGGTACTGCCATGCGCCCAGCATTTGTTGCAGCATGGGTGAACAGGGCCATTGTGGTCTGGACTGAACAGCTCACCCTTGCTGTTCATCAGGTGCTCCTACTTCGGATATGTTGCACCTCCTTGCCAACATTTCTGAGGCTCAGCACTATGTTTCTGCTGCCTTATTTGGTGCCATCCATTGGTGGCTAGGGTTTCCCCCCATGTCTGATCAGTGAGGGCACAGGGGGTAAGAGTACCCTTCTACCCTTGGTCAGAGCCGGATTAAGACTCCATAGGGCCCTAGGCAGAATCTCAAATTGGGGCCCCTCCCCAACTTGTGCTCCTCCCTCATCCCACTACTGCCGTAAACCTTGGTTTGCCCATTGATCTTGTAGGTAGTGGTACTAGTACTAAACTAATAAAATATTAACTGAATGCTTAAATGCCAGAGAGATCACCAAAGCATTGAAAAACAATGAGCTGGGCACTCTTATACTGTCTTCCAAACTCTGTTGTGAAGGTGTGTGTATGTGTGTGCATGTAAATGAGTATGTTTTTGGGTGCGTGTATGTGTAAGTTTTTCTGTAAATTAACTGCAGTTGTCTCTTTTAGTCACTATGTGTTTGACTAAAAAAAGTATGTTTTTTATTATGGAAACATGCCTTATAAACACATCAAACCATGCACTGAAGACCTATCTGGGATCCAGTCTAGGGTGACAAGTGTGGCTGAGCACTTTTTGCTTCTAATGCTGCTGTGACATCACAGTATCCTGAGGTGACATCACTAGATGTCAGTGTGTAACTTGTGCTTGGGGTGCACACACTGTGACCCACTGTATATTACACACACTGGGCCTTGTGCAAAACACAGAAGAGGAATAAATCTAGAGCAAACCATTGCACCAGTGGAAACAAACACCATTTCCCGTAAATGTTATTGACTTGAATTGAGCTTTTATCTACTTGAATGCTGCAGTAGTGTCCAACGCACTGTGAAGCTATTTGTTATATAGATCACTCTAGCATTAATGGGGTAAAAAGCACCATTTAAGTCTATAGACATACCCTGTTGTACAGCTGGTTTGCCATAGAACTGCTCCAGCTCTCCGTAGTACATCAGCTCCAGTGTGAGACATGATAGGCTGTTCTACAGAATGGGCCATATGCACAAAAAAACACTGGAACACTGCAATCCAAATGAAGAATAGGGAACAAATACAAATTCCGATTGGTTTAAATGAGTATTTTAACCCTTCATTACCAGAGAGATCTGCAACTTATTTCACCAGCATTTGATGAATTAAAAATCCCAATAAATGTCCCTAAGAATACAGCTGTAAACATACATACACTATCTGGGACATAGCAAACAAACCATTGGGGGCAAATACACATTTTCATTTATTTAAATTGGTATTGTAAGAATTTAAAATGAATAGGTATCTTTACCCCTTTGAATACTAGAGAAATATCCAATGCTTAGCATGCACAGCAAGCATTCAAGGGGCTAACCCTTTAAGTGCTAGATAAGTGTCCAATGCATTGAAATTTGCTAAGCAATTCATTGGAAAATGGACGCCTATGGCACTTAAAGGGTTAAAAGGCCCATTTAAATGAATTGGAATTTGCATTTGTGTATACATGAATACATAACTTACTTATGCCAGTGGTGTGCAATGTGAAGCCCACCAGCTACCACCACATTACAACTCCCACCACTCCCCAACTGTCTTTGGCTTGCTAGTAATCATGGGGGTTGTAGTCTGGAAGCAGCTGGAGGTCCTCTCATTGCCCACCCCCACTTTATAAACAAACAACTATGCAAGTCTAGCATAGGAAAGTACTAGGGTATGGTTTTGGTAAAGTTCTAATTTGTGTAGTACTTTATTAACCCACTGGGTGACAAAATGTATTAAACACACTGCTGTACAATGCACTGTATGTTCATGTGTATGGGTAGGGAGAGGTGGAATACTTTGAGGAAGGAGGTGCAAGGCCAAGAACTGACATATAAGGCTGGGGGGCAGAAGACAACAGTAATAGGGTGCAGTGTGATATACTTAACCCCTTAAAAACCAGAGGGGAGTGTAACAAGCTTCAGAGCAATGTGTTGCACACCCCTCTGGTCATTAAAGGGTTAAGCCAGGGATTCCTCATGTAGCATATATTTTTATATTTACTCACCTACTTTTTAATACTGGAGCCCTTGTTTCTTGCTACCAAAGACTGGTCTGTAAATTCCTCAGGTTAGTGATCATACATAAGAGCCACCAACATCTCTCTTCACTTCCCAGTTAACCATCTTGTTGTGCTCAGACTGACACGCCCCCTTGTGGTAATTATCCAACACAGAGGCAGTTGCTGGGCTTATCCTCACATCTAATTGGTTCATTGTCCTGCCCTTTCAATAAAAGCAGCCCAAGCCAAACTCAAAGGATAAGACCACTGAATTGCTCCTTAAACGTACACCAGCGGTGTCTGCACTGATATTATTCACTCACTTCTTAAGTCTGCAAAGAAGCACATCAGCGTGTAGCAGCACAGCTCTGAAAGCACCAGAAGAAGTTATCAAACATGGCTGCGTGATCCACATGATCCCACATCGCTGTGTGTGTGATGTGAGTGCTTTGCAGAACCTGCTAATTCTCCCTTAACCCCTTAAGTGCCGGAGCACTGTGTTAAATGTAATGCTTGACTTCATTCCGTCCTCGACAGCGGTTTTTTATTTTTTGTGCCCGGAGGTTGCTGCAGGGGGCAAGGGATGCAGGCTTATACCAGTGGTGACAATTTTTGTAAAACAGTTCGGCTCTGCATAGCGGGCCCCCCAACATGACCGGGCCCTAGGCAGGTGCCTTGCCTATAATCCGGCTCTGCCCTTGGTCCCTAAGAAGAAAACGCCGCTTAAGCATATATCCGGTATTTTCGTTCCTTTCAGAATGAGACACATCTGACGAATCAGACGGTTCCTTCAGCTCCTCATACCTCCTCCAACTCCAAACAGCAATGGAAGCCCAAGGTCTCCTCCACCCCAAGGTTTCCAAGCCTTCTTCGGCATGACTCACCGAACCTGGGTCCGCACTCTGCTGTGGGTGGGCGTCTGCATCACTATCACAGTATTTGGAAGGATTCAGTGGTGGATCCATGGGTTTTACAGGTGGTGACGAAAGGGTACAGTGTCCCTTTCTTCTCTCTTTCTCCCTTTCACTTCCTTCCTTCTCATACGCCTCAGGACGCAGAGAAACGCCGTCTGTCCGACGGCACTATTTAGGCTCTTCTGGACAAGGATGTTCTAGAGCTGGTTCCAGTTCAGGACAGAGGTATGCGTTTTTACTCAAACCTCTTTGTGGTCTCCAAGAAGGACGGCGGTTGTCGTCCCATTTTGGACTTGAAGGATCTCAATTCCTTTGTGATCCGGACTCATTATCACCAGGAGTCTCTACATACGTTGATTGCTGTCATGTCCCCAGGGGAATTCCTTGCTTCTCTGGATCTTCAGGAGGTGTATTTACACATCGCCATTCATCCAGAGAGCCGGCAGTATCTCCGATTTGCCTGCGACCGGGGGCATTTTCAGTTTTCAGCTCTCCTCCATTTGGTCTGATGACAGCTCCTCAAGTCTTCAACCATGTCCTGGGAGCCTTAGTGTCCGTCCTTTACCGGGACGGCATCAGAGTTACTCCATACTTGGACGACCTGCTTCTGAAGGACCCCTCTGAGGAACTTCTTCATCAGCAGGTTCAGCAATGCATTCATGCTCTCTCCCATCACAGGTGGATCATCAACTTGGACAAATCAAATCTTGTTCCATCCCAGCATTTGGTCTTCATGGGCCTCCTCTTCTACACCCAGAAGAGCATGGTGTTTCTCACTGATGAGGTGGCTCACCAGATTGCCCACAGGGTTTCTGCAGTCTGGGCTCAGGATCCAGTTCCAGCCAAGAAGCTGTCCTCTCTAGTGGGGAAATTCATTTCCACCATAGAAGCGGTACCGTTTGCCATGGTGCACACCAGGGAACTCCAGCGGTTTGTGATCCAGGTGTGAAGGGATCAGCCGGACCTTCTGAAGATGTCTGTGTCCCTCCCTGTTCATGTGGAACTGAGTTTGTCGTGGTGGCTAGACCTCTCCAATCTGCTGAAGGGCAAGTCCTTCCTGGTATCCTTCTGGACCACGGTGACGATGGATGCCAGCCTCTCTGGCTGGGGAGTGGTCCTGGGTTTCCTGAGTCCTCAGGGTCGATGGTCTCTGGAGGAATCTCTCCTTCCCATCAACATACTGGAGCTTTGGCCGTTATTCCATGCCCATCATGATTGGACATCTCAGCTGGAAGACTGTCCAGCCCGGGTACAGTCCAACAAAGCCATGGCCGTGGCTTACATCAACAAGCAGGGCGGAACAAGAAGTCTCGCCACTTTGCTAGAGGTCAAAGCTATTTTATCCTGGGCAGAAGAACACATAGACAATGTCATAATGGACTTCCTCAGTTGGCACACAGTGGACAGCGGAAAGTGGGGTCTGCACCCAGTGGTTTTCACCCTCATTGTCCAGAAGTTACATCGAACTGATGGCGACAAGACACAACAGGAAGGTTCCGAGGTTCTGCTCTCGATGGAGGGACCCTCTAGCTCTGGCGGTGGATGCCATATCCATTCCTTGGGTATTTCCTCTGGCCTACATCTTACCTCCCCTCCCCATGTTGCAGAGGGTGTTAAGGAAATTATGACTGGAGCGCTGTCCAGTCATTCTGATTGCTCCATACTGGCCTCACCAAGCTTGGTTTCCGTATCTTCTGGATCTGTCAGTGGCGGAGCCATTCCGGCTCCCTTGCCATCCGGATCTTCTTCTACAGGGTTACCTGTGGAAGGAGGATGTTCATCATCTAGCTTTGATGGCCTGGAAATTGAATCCTCAATATTGAAGAAGAAAGGGTTTTCTTCTGGCGTGGTGGCTCCTATGCTCAGTGCCCGAAAGCCTGTTTCTTCCAAGATCTACCATCGTGTCTGGTAGACCTTCCTATCTTGGTGTGCCGATAAGGACCTGTCTCAGGAGTTTGATCTGCCTATGGTCAACTAATTCCGCAGAGCAGGACGGTGTGGATAAGGGCCTCAGTTTGAGTTCCCTTAAGGTTCAGACGTCTGCTCTCTCTGTTTTCTTTCAGAGGCGCATTGCCATCCTTCCTGATGTCAAGGTTTTCTTACAGGGCATTGCTCATTCTCGTCCTGTTTTCAATAATCCTGCTCCTCTGTGGGATCTTAACTTAGTTTTGGGCATTCTTCAGGGCCCTCCATTTGAGTCTTTGGCTACTGTTCCTCTATGTCTATTGGCGATTGTGTCTGTCTGCCGTGTCACGGAGTTACATGCTCTGTCCTGTAAACCACCCTATTTGGTGTTTCACAAGGGCAAGGAGGTGCTTCGCACCTCTCAGAAGTTCTTCCCCAAGGTGGTTTCGGAGTTCCACATCAATCAGGAGATTGTGGTGCCCTCTTTCTGCCCTGACCCCACCTCTGACAAGGAGAGGGATCTCCACTTGTTAGACTTGGTACGTTGTCTCAAGTTTTATGTACATCGCACTAAGTCTATCAGGCATTCTGACGCGTTGTTCATCATTCCTGAGGGTCCTAGGGCAGGACGACCTGCATCCAAAATGACTATTGATTCTTGGATCAAGTCCACTATTCGTAAGGCTTATGAGCTGAGGAAGAAGCCTGTCCCTTTCAGGGTCATGGCTCATTCTACACGATCTATTAGGGCCTCTTAGGCTTACAAGAATCAGGCCTCTGCTGATCAGTTGTGCAAGGCTGCTACCTGGTCGTCTGTGCACACCTTTTCAAAGCACTACCTTGTTGATGTGTTGGCATCGGCTGATGCCAGCTGTGGGAGAAAAATCCTGTAGGCAGTCTTGCCTGTCTAGGATTTTCTTTGGTTCTTGGTGCTTCCTTCACTTTTGAGCCCTGTTGGCTCTAGTTCAGCGTGCTGTGTAACAGTTTTGGGGTGTTGTTACCCCTTTTCAGTGTCCATTGACACTTCTTTGTTTGTTGGGCTATCTCTGATCTGATGGTTCATATCTGCTCTGGTGACTTTGGGGGCCTTGCTCCTGGTCCTTGCCTTACTTCCCGCCTCTGGGAAACTCAATGGTTGGACATCCCAAAGATACCAGTAACCTGTATTGGATGACAGAGAAATGTGGATTTTAGTCTTACCTGTTGAATCATTTTCTCTTAGTCCATACAGGTTACTGGTCTCCCACCCTGTTAAGGGACCATGCTTGGTTCTCCTGTGGCAGACCATGGGGGTCCTTTGGGGCCATGCTTACGGGTGTCTTCTTTCCCTTCCACTAACTAGTCAATAGTTAGTGTCTCAAATCTTTCTGGAGCTGGTTGACTAGCTGCAGCCAAGGAAGGAAGGTAAGCTCCACCCCCTGCATACAATTCTAGAATTGTTCCTGCCTACAATTAAAGGGGCAGATCGCCTACCCAAAGTTTGCCAGTAACCTGTATGGACTAAGCGAAAAGGATTTAACAGGTAAGACTAAAATCCTCTTTTCTCTTTTTTCCCTGTAGGATGCACTGTTCCCTTAAAGGAATATCAAAGATAGGAAGTCCATGTTTTGGAAATAAGTCATTGCTAGATAATCTATTTGCTCAAATATTTATTTGAGGAATTGGTTAACAGACATTCTTTTATTTTTCCTCCCTGGAGAATGTTTCTAATTGTTGAAAATTCTGTGTTGTATCAATGGTCAAGCAATGAAGGCTGGTAGAAATGGAGTCTTTAGATTACAGAATCATGCTATGTTTCAACAGTGACATTAAAGGACCGTTAAAGTTTTATTATGGTAAAAGAACATATTGTAGTGTACTGACGCTGCTGGAAGTTGCTTTATTCAAAGTTATAACCTTTCAAAATGTCACAAAGCAGTGGAGAAGTTACTATAACATTCTATGGAGAACTGTAGTCAGTGACTCACCTGTCCCAAAGAAAACAGAAGAATAACTGTCTGGACACCAAGTGTACTTACGTGGAGCTTTCTGGATACCAGATGGCACTTTTAATGTAAAAAATAACCCTTGGAGCATTATAGGGGTTCCCAATGCATTGTGAAATACTCAAAGTGTTAATCTGTAATAACTTTGGAACACCACATCTTCCAGAAGTTGGAGCAACCTAAGCATGAATATATATATATATATATATTATAAAACCCTCTGGCACTCAAAGGCTTAAACCCCTTGGTTATTGAGACATCTCCAACACATTGCTTCTCAGTGCTTTGGAAATGTTTGAAGCATTCAAGTGATTTAGGTTAAGAACAGCCTAACACCGTATTTTAACCCTTTGAGTGCCAGAGAGGTATCCAGCACATTGCATTGCATATCTCTCTGGCACTCAAAGGGTTAATGATATGTATATCAAATCCTCTGTTTTTTTTACTCTTTGGATATTCTGATAATTATACTTTCACAGGACTGCTGAGTGACAGCAAGTGCATGTGGGTGTCAGTTAGAACTCAGCTTTCATGACCACTGAATAATTTAAATGTGCAGGAGTTCACGGGTCAGTATATACAATCTGCAACATTCTAACACTCTATTTATACAAAAACTTTTGAGTTTATTTGTAAAGAAGACAAATAGAGCTCTTTCAGCACATACCATTTATATATTTATTTGCCCTACATATGCACCTTTAAGACTGGTGTACATTCTTGGTCCCATAACATGAACATAATTCAACCTCGAGAAAAGTATTTATTTTTTCCATTATCTTAAAGGAGTAGTAAACTTTTAATGTAGAAAAAGATATATTGCATATTACAAAGTTGCAATGCGTAGCGTACCTCTCTGGGGCTCGAAGGGTTAAACTATGTGTTAGTGTGCCGCATATGTATGCTTTTGACTTAAACTTGTTTTTTGTGTTTTACAGCAAGAAGCCAGAAGATACAAGAGAAGAAAGAAGGGAAGATAGAAGACAGAAGAGAACCAGGAAGCTGAGGACTCCGTCGGACATCAGGATTAATGGTAATTGTTACTTGTAATGTGATATTTTTTAACTTAGTCGGGTTAACCCTATGAATGCGGGCGGGGTAATTATACCCCACTGGAATTCATAGGGTTAATTCTACTAACGTGTGACACATTTTTCATACTTTGGATGTATTGATATGGGGTTTAGGGCCCCATATCAATACATCCACTGAGGGCTTAGGTTTTTTCATTCAGATTTCTGCGTTGGCTGTTTAAACAGGCGATAAGGGACTCAAGTTAAAAAAAAATTAGGTCTTAACTTTCCTGCGATAACTTGAGTCCCTTATCGGCTTTTCATGGCTAACACAGATATCTGAATGGCTATTTACAGTGTTTTCATCATTTTCAGTGGATGAAAACACCTCTTAACTTCAACACACGACGGCTCTTTTTTTTTTGCTGGTATTTTTTCACAGAACAGACATTTGCATAGCTTATTGTGCTGGAAAAAATGCCATTGGCAGAAAAAACAGCCGTCTCCAACATTTGGATTGAGGGCTAAGCGCCAGTGCTTTGGCTAGCTCTCTGGCACCCAAAAAATTAAGTTCTTGTCTGCCCTGTTCTGTACAGCACTGCAGAATATATTGAAGCTCAATAAATAAATACATAATAATAATAATAACAACATTTTCTGTTTGAATCTGAATTTAAATGGCTTGCAAGATACCAAACAACATGGGTTTACAGAAGGGAGATCTTGTCAAACTAACCTCATAGATTTTTTTGACTGGGTAACTAAAATAATAGACCAGGGGGGAGCAGTAGATATAGCTTATCTAGATTTCAGTAAAGCATTTGACACTGTCCCTCATAGAAGACTCATTAATAAATTGCAGTGTTTGGGTCTGGATGCAAAAATAGTGAAATGGATAAGACAATGGCTGAGTGACAGGAGACAGAGGGTGGTAGTCAATGGAGAATATTCAGACGAAAGGAGTGTTACTAGTCGGATACCTCAAGATGTGTACTGGGGCCCATTCTTTTTAATATTTTTATTAGTGATATTGTAAAAGGTCTTCAAGGTAAGGTGTGCCTTTTTGCTGATGATACCAAGATCTGCAGTAGGGTAGACATTCCAGGGGGAATAAGCCAAATGACAAATGATTTAGGTAAATTAGAAGAATGGACAAGATTTTGGAAGATGCTGTTTAATGTTGATAAATTAAAATAATGCACTTGGGACATAAAAATCCAAAGGAAAAATATACTATTAAGGGTACTGTGCTGTCAGAGACAACAGAGTAAAGGGATTTGGGAGTAATTATTTCTAATGACTTAAAGGTAGGCAGGCAATGTAATAAAGCAGTGGTGAATGCAAGCAGGGTACTGGGTTATATAGCTAGGGGCATTAGTAGCAGAAAAAGGGAAGTGGTCATGCCACTATACAGATCTCTAGTTAGACCTCACCTAGAATATTGTGTTCAGTACTGGAGACCCCATCTCCAGAAGGATATAGATACTCTAGAGAAAATTCAAAGAAGGGCTACTAAAATGGTGACTGGTTTACCGGAAAAGAAATATCAGAATAGACTAAAGGCCATTCACTCTGAGATTTGGGTCAAACCCAGAGAGTTTCCAGGTATGGTTTTAGAAGTACAAACAAAATTAGTTGGCAAAACAGGCCTTGAATATGCGCAAGATCCATCAATAAATATTTGAGCCATCGGAATTACTTATTAACCCCTTAACGACCCTTGACAGTCATAGTGCGTCATGGGTAGATCCGACTTAACAACCTATGATGTACTTTGACCGTCATGGAATTCCGGGCTCACCCCGCGGCTGCACGCCGTTTGGGGAGTCCGGAACCAGAAACAAAAAAAAATGCTCCGTGGTCCTTAAGTGACCGCCGCGTGCGTGCGCAGACGGTGCTTAAGGGGTTAAAAAGTTATTTAACCCATGTGTAAAAGTAGAAACTCTTCTGGCATTTGAAGGGTTAAGCCCTTGGATGTTAGAAAGGTTTTCAACGCATTGCTTCACAATACTTTTGAGGCCTCTCTACCATCTGAGAGTTTAACCCTTTCAGTCCCAGAGAGGCATCCAATGCATTGTGATGCAATGCATTGGATTTCTCTTAGGCACTCATAGGATTATTAAAGTGTCAGCCTGTGTCTGTCAGTGTTCCTGAACTTGTTTATGTTGTCTCAGAGTAAGTGTGGAATTCTCCAGAGGAGCCCAGTGATTGGACACTTTGGGCCAGAGGAAGTGGATAAGTGAAAACAGGACTTTGTGTACTCAGAGGGACGTAGACATGAGGTCAACAAGAAGAAAATGCTGTTTGTCACTTGGCTCTTGTATTTCAACTGCAAGTCGATAGCAAATGTTATGCAAAGGACCTAACTACATATAGAGGAACTGGAGTTCATCTGTAGACAAAAACCTTACTAGACAGAAAAACATGAGTCATGCAGATATAATCACAGAGAAAGTGGAGACATTTGGGGCCAAACCAGCTGTATAATCGAGGACAAATAAAATGCTCCATTAATTTAAATGGTGGTTTTAACCCTTTGAATTTTAGAGTGCTATCCAAGGCATTGTTTTGCTTAGCCTTGGAGGCGTCTCAAGCACTCATTTGGTTACAATATCCATTTATAACAATGTGCAGTTAGGGACTATTTGTGCCGTGTGGTGCAGTGGGTATTTGTCATAACAAGCACATAAGTCATAGGGTTATATTCACCAAGAACAATCAAACAAAATCTTCATAGATTTAAAGAGATAGTGACCTTTTATGTTTACTTTACTTTATTCTGCAAGTGCATACTATATAAAATTAAATTGTCTGTACTTTTTATTATTATTTTTCTCATCTTTACCTACCGTAAAATCTCAGGTATAATCCGCACCTCTGTGTATAATGCGCAGTTTTTTTTTAATTATCCCCAAAATTTTAGATGAAAACAAAAGTTCTTATGTATAATACGCACCCTTATTTTCCCTTCCTTTACCCAGCAAAAAAATACATATATTTATTGTCCGCTTCCCTCCCTTCATCCACCTAATTCAATATAATGGTAGTGCCCTTTGAGGACCTCTGTGTACTGAAACTACAGTATTGCCCTGCTAGGACCTTCAGGTTCTCCAAGAGCACTGCCATTATCTTTAATTAACACAGGACCTCACAGGGGGATGTGGAAAATGGGAGGCAAATGCAAAAGAGGGAGAGAAGGTGGAGGGAGAGAGGGGTGGAGAAGATATGAGGATATACATTTTTTTCTCTAGTGTTGCCACCCAGCCGGTATTTTTTCAATACTGTCAGAGTTGTAGTTCAAGAGTAATTGAATGATAAAGTATCCCCCTCCCGCCCCTTTTACCTAGTGTAAGCTGCCTCCCCTCACATGTGGAATCTGGTCTCTTGACAGGACAGGTCACAGCAAGGGACAATCTTCTTACTGTGATCATAAGGAAAACCCTGCCCCCCTTGACAGGTTTTTCCTTATTCTCACTGAAGACTGTCTCTCTCTGCGATCCCTCCGGCATACCTCCCAAGTGTCCCTCTTTAGGAGGGACAGTCCCTCTTTTAGACCCAAATCCCTCTCTCCCTCTTTCCCACCCAGATGTCCCTCTTTTTAGGAGATCAGACTGTGTGGTGTGTATATTAGTCTATCACATTGTTCTACAGCAATAAAACTCACATTAATGTTTGTTTAAGCATCGGTATATGTCTTTATAAATCAGTCTGTGTAGATAAAATACTTTGGTCTTGCTATAAATCATTTATTAGGTTATACAAGGAGGTGTTAATAGATCATGAAATAGCTTAAAAATTATCAGTAATGCTCCGCCCACCAACCACGCACACACAAACACCCCCTAAAACACAAGTGTCCCTCTTTGGCAATTTGAAATGTTGGGAGGTATGCTCCGGACAGTCTTGCTGCTCTGAGGCGAACAGTATTACATCAGTAAAAGGGGAGGGAGAGGGATACTTTATCATTCAATTACTCTTGAACTACAACTCTGACAGTACTGAAATAATACTGTCCATGGCCCAAATACTATGAAGGTTTATCAGAGCTGCTTTTTTGTGAAACATTACTATCCCTTAAAAATAAAAAATCCTGTTGGGACTGCAGTTTATTAGCTAGGTGATTGTTTGACATGTCTGCTTTAATCCTTTCAGCTTCACCCACTTCCCACTTTATGAAACAAGGGTGATAAGCCCCACCTACACAATTAAGTGACACACCCACTTTATGAGACAAGGGAGATAAGCCCCACCTACCCAATTAAGTGACACCCCCTTCATGATTCAAATTATGTAATTTACATCCCCCTTGTCAGCAGCAGCAGCAGCAGCAGCAAATAAGCCCTCTCAGAGGACTCAAGAAGGCAAAGTTCCCAGGTTTTCTCAAGTAGATCCCAGTAGAAGAGACTGAACTGCTTTTCTGAAGTCTCTCAATTTAGTCTCTTGTCCTATGTGATACAGTTTCCACAGACCACTTAAAAGTCAGTCTAAAAATGAAGTGTACACAGGTGAGAGAGAAAATAGTAGAGAAAAGAAATTAAAATAAAAACTATGTGTACCAAAGTGTTGATATTTGAAGTGATAATGTTGCGAAAGTAATTCTGTTAGAAAATGCAATGAATATTCAAACTCATATTAGGACTGCAGCCTTGATAAAGTTGATCTGATGATCATTCTAAACCTTTTTTTGTGGACGTATTTATCTCTCAGATATTGATCTTACACTGGGTGATTCTACATTGCTCAGTTTATAACAGAATAATATAATTTTTACACATTCTCTCCAGTACTAGGGATAATAAGAATACTGTTTTATTTGTGGATCATACCTTTATTCTGTTAAAGCTTTCTCCTTAATCTTTGCCTTTTTTTCTTGTCTCTGTCTCATCACTAAAGTAATCTTAAAGTTATAGTAATGGTTCATAAAAAAAAAAAACAGTTCCGATAAATCTTCATAGTATTTGGGCCATGGAGAGTGTTATTTCAATACTGTCAGAGTTGTAGTTCAAAAGTAATTGAATGATAAAATATCCCCCTCCTGCCCCTTTTACCTAGTGTAAGCCACCTCCCCTCAGATGTGGAATCTGGTCTCTTGACCGGACAGGTCACAGCAAGAGACAATCTTCTTACTGTGAGCATAAGGAAAACCCTGCCCCTCCCCCTTGACAGGTTTTTCAGGTTTTTCCTTATGATCACTGAAGATTGTCCCTCTCTGTGATCCAACCGGACAGTCTTGCTGCTCTGAGGTGAGCAGTGTTACATCAGTAAAAGGGGAGGAAGGGGGATAGTTTATCATTCAGTTACTCTTGAACTACATCTCGAACAGTATTGAAATAACACTCTCCATGGCCCAAATACTATGAAGATTAATCAGAGCTGTTTTTTTGTGAAACATTACTATCCCTTAAAAATAAAAAATCCTGTTGGGACTGCAGTTTATTAGCTAGGTGATTGTCTGTTTGACATGTCTGCTTTAACCCTTTCAGTTGCATTATTTTTGTAAACATTACTATCACTTTAAGATCAACCAGTAATTGAGAGTTCCCCATGTGTCTGACAGCAAATGAAGGAACCAGGGCCCTTGTTTATAAAATCAAAATAGAGTTATTCTGGAAAAAAACAACAACTGCACTAGAGGAGACAAATAAACATTTGTAAATGTCCATGAACTTGAATAGGGCTTTTTCCTTGGGGATTATGCACTAAGGTGCTACAAAGAGGTGATAAAGAGGACATACCTACTCCAGTGGCATCACTTCTACAATTCTGATGTTATTCTACGAGTTTATGCACTAATATCTCTCCCACTCAAGAGAAATGTCACTTTGATAGACCTTTGGTCCTGTTATGAATTACTGTAAAATCTCGGGTATAATACGCACAATTTTACCCCACTTCACCTTATGTGAAGCGGGGGGTGCGTATTATACCTAAGAGTTTTTTTTATAAAAAAAAAATTAAGCCTGCTAGATCCCTTCCCTACCTCTCACAGCACTATCTGCTGCTAAAATACCATTTACTTACTTGAAAGTTCAAGTCCCTGCATTTTCCCTATTAGCAGGCAACATATAACAGATGTCAATATTCCCTGCGGGCAGCATGCTTCCATTCTCTGCCCGCTTCCTTCAGGACCTACCGGCTCCAGCCAATGGTAATGCCCTGTGAGGATCTGAAGGTCCTCACAGGGCAATACCATAGCCGGAAGGAAGTGGGCGGCAAAAGGAAGCATGCCACCCGCAGGGAATATTGACATGGGTTATATGTTGCCTGCTAATGGGAAAAATGCGGGGACTTGAATTTTGACGTAAGTAAATGGTATTTTAGCAGTGGATAGCTCCAGTGGAGGGAGGGAAGGGATCTGGAAGGCTTCATTTTTTTTTTTTAAGAGGGGAAAACAAGGGGGCGTATTATACATAGGCACTCTTGTTTTCCCCTAAAATCTTGGGCATAATATACACCTGCGTATTATGCACAGGTGCATATTATACCTCAGATTTTACGGTAGATTATTCCTTTCTTATATAAATTATTTATACTCTCCAACATTTTCCATCAGAATTACTTTTAGAACTATGGTTTATTATCCCTTCACATATCTGCATTTTGGTGCACATGTTTTCCATTCTTTTCTCAACTATTTTTGATCTCTTCTGTGTACACATTATTTTTAGATTTAAGTTTAATTGGTTCTCTTTACATTCTATAGATCACACATATTATACTGCTATCGATCACAGACAGTGGATTACACTTTTCCGACAGCGATACATATTTTTTTCCCATCATCTCAAATACAATTATCTGGAGAGAATATCAGTTTAAGTAATTTCCTTTCTTTTAAACATAATAAAAGTTATACCTTACTCACTTTCACCGACTGCAAGACATGTTACGCCACAAAGTGTTTTATGAAGAATCTATGTAATTTGCATATTTTTTTCTTTGCCTGTTTTTCTTATACATTTAGTAATGTTAGTTAGCAGGGCAGCATTATGAACTGACTCTATAACTGGAGAAAAGAAACAAAGACGCACTTCCTTCTGCAATAACTTCTGATAAAAGGTGCTCAAAACACCACCACCATTGGAATAGTACTCACAGGGTTAATTGCTGGTTATACACTTATGTTTTAGCCAGCTCACAGGCCTGGGATATATATAGCTGTATCTCTTCAGCTTCTTAACTCTTCTAAAGTTGTCTGCTCTCCCCAAAATTCCACTCAAGGAGCCGAAATATGAGATAAAACAAAACAACAAGGGGGCGCCAATAGTGCCTCATCAAACTGATAAATTAAGTATATTAATATAAAATGAATGCACTCACATCATATATGCTTGCATAGATCTTACCATCGTCTCTGCTCAGTGTTCCAATGGACTGTTCACGTCCTTGTAGCTCCAACGAACCAAGAAGAAAAGAAAAAACTGCTCCAATCTAATCTCTTGACTAATATAAATTTATTAAAAACAATAAAAACACAATAGTAGTATAATTTCTGCAATTCAACGAGTTTTGAAACAAAGTGTTGCCTACTCAAGTTTTGTAGGATGCTTTGTTGCGAAACAGGTGGAATTGTAGGAATTATACTACTATTGTGATACTACTATTGTGCTTTTATTGTTTTCATAAATTTATATTAGTCAAGATATTAGATTGAAGCGGTTACTTATTTGCATCTTGGATCGTTGGAGTTACAAGGGCGTGAACAGTCCACATGAACACCGAGCAGAGACGGTGGTAAGATCTGTGCAATCTTGAATCAATGTGACTATGCGTATGCATTCACACAGCATATATGATACGTGAGTGCATTCATCCTATATAATAATTAACTAGAATGTTTGTCAGAAGCCGTCATGCACAGTAGAGACTGCCGAACGCATGGAATGCTGACAGCACAGAATGCTGTGAGTTCTGTGCTGGGAGCATTCAGTACAGAATGCTGGGAGGTGTAGGAATGCTGGGAGCACGGAATGCTGGGAGCATGGAATGCTGGGAGGTGTAGGAATGCTGTGCATTCTGAGCTGGGAGCATTCTGTTCGGAATGCTGTGAGGTGTAGGAATGCTTGGAGCACGGAATGCTGGAAGGTGTAGGAATGCTGGGAGTTCTGTGCTGGGAATATTCTGTGCTTTCAGGCAGTCTCTACAGTGCATGACTGCATTGGCGGCAGAATGTAGAGCAGGACCGGCCTCTTAACCCTTTGAGTGCCAGAGGGGTACGCAACTCATTGATATCGATAGTGTTATTTAATTACTGTGAGAGTTGTAGTTCAAGAGTAATTGAATGATAACATTTCCTCTCCCTCCACTTTTACTTAGTGTAAGCCACCTCTCCTCAGATGTTGAATCCAGTCCACAGACCAGACAGCTCACATCAAGGGTCAGTCTTCTTACTGTGAGAATAATGAAAACCCTGCCCCCCTTGACAGGTTTTTCAGCTTTTTCCCTGATCGTAATTGAAGATTGTCCCTCTCTTCAGTCTACCTGGACACTCCCTGCTGCTGTAAGCTGAGCATTGTTACATCAGTAGAAGGGGCGGGAGGGGGATACTTTATCATTCAATTACTCTTGAACTCCAACTCTGATAGTATTGAAATAACACTCCCCAAGGCCCAAATACTATGATGATTAATTAGACCTGCTTTTATTATGAAACATTACTGTCCCTTTAACTCTCTGTTCCTATAGGAACAGAATTAGAAAAACATGATATTTGCCCTTTAAAACAGGCACTATTTGTACTTGTCTTGAGGACAGGAGCTGTCAGGCTGAGAAAAACTGCTTTATGGTAGGGTGGAAAATGCTGCAAACCAGTTGTTCTTGAACTACAACTCCCATTGTCCAAAACCATCTCATGGTACTATGAATTCTGGAGTATATTTGAGTCAATTCACTACATTTTTATTATTTTTATAAACCACACCATTAGGGGTAACTATATTTACATGTAAAATGATTTGTGATATGCACAAACACAGACTAACACAAGAATTCATGTTTATATAGTTCCACGGTCAAAAAACTTTAGGAATCAGAAATGACTGTCGCTGTTTACATTAAGCAGCTGAAAGTGGAGATTGTGGCTTTTGATAAAGAAGTAGAGTTATTTATTTCTGTACTTGTACATTTTTGCATTATGACACATTTTGTACGGCTGCTTAACAACATCACAACAAACATTTCCAACCCCTTTGATGATAGAGACGTTTCCTGTGCATTGTGAACTGAATGGTTAAATTGTCAATTGAATTTCTTTGGAATTTATATCAATTTATATCACAACTAGTGTAAAATACAGAGTACACAGGCCAAGGTCCGGGTGATGTTAACCCTTTGAGTGCCAGAGGAGTATGCAACGCATTGCTTTGCAATGCGTTGCGTACCCCTCTGGCACTCAAAGGGTTAAGAGGCCAGTCCTGCTCTGAGTACCGCTCTTGCCTCACTGGCGGCGCACGCGATGAAGTCATGCTCTGTAGAGACTTCCTGAACGCACAGAACTCTCCCAGCATTCTGTGCATTTGGGTAATCTCTACTGCTCATGAATGCATCGGACAAACATTCTAGCGTTTTATTATATAGGATGAACAAAGAACACTTTTTCATTCTATAATTATATTATTACAAGTATTTTAAAGTGGTATGGAGTGGAAAAGGGATATATTCTCTCAATTAACTTTTTTTTATTATGTAGCAATATGTAGCAATTATTTATGAGTTAGCAATTGTGAGATGCAATGAGTTGGTGAGATTGCAAGATGCAATGCTGGGAGAAGCCGTTGTACCCTTCCAGCTGTCTCAAATGGCGTAACTGTGTATGGCTGACAGGGAATGATGGGATGTGTTTTCCAGCAGCAGCTGGAGGGCCTCACATTGACCTCCCCTGATGTAAATCATTGTCAATAGAAAACATTTCATAAAAAAACTTGGACTTAACATTTTATCTCTGTGTTTGGATAAGGTTTGATTTATCAGTGCAGCTAGATCTGAATTGCCTTTAAGAAGAATAAGAGAAAAAAAACATCGGAATTTATGTCCTTGTCTGTTCCAGGAGCATTATGGGATAGTAAATCATGAGTTTTCCACAATGTGAAAAGCAAAGTAACCAGGTGGTTTGAACTGGTTGGAAACATATTTTGAATAATAAGAACAGCTACAAAAAAAGACGACAAACAGATGTGTTTCTTTTTTTGGATGAAAATATGAGGGGGGAGGGCCGAGTGTATTAATATTATTCTGTGCTAAAAAGACACCAAAATAAATATTTTAGTGCTACACATGCCCACCGCCAATGAACTAAGCTACTTATACACATATGTGCCCTCTATTTACCTCTTACGCTGGGGGGTGGGGGACTGTAGGAAAGTCTATGGACATTTTGGGGCTCTTGTCTTTGGTTTGTTTAACTCTAAGTACTAAGAGGGCGTATATGAAAGTGGCTAAAATTGCCTATTAAAGGGATGATTAGACTTAATATTTTAAAAAATATATAGTGTAGGGTATGTCCTCCTGAGTAAAACAAGGGTACTCTTGCTGAGGAGAGGTGTTTTATTCAAAAGTTATTGCAGCTGAAACTTGCATCTTTCAGGTGCAGTATCTCAATGGCCTGAAATTTTACAGTGGCGCTGTTGCTACACCATATTACAGCAGCTCAGGCCAGTTGACCATAAATCTCTATAGGATGGTGTAGCAACAGCACCACTGTAACTTTTTCAGGCCATTGTGATAATGCACCTAAAAATACAAGTTTTTGAGCTGCAATAACTTTTGACTGAAACACCTCTCAGCAGTGGAAGTATTCTTGGTTATAGACCCTACAATATACCTTTTTTACGTGTTACTATTCCTTTAATTAAACATAATTACTGTACATGGTAGAAGACCTCTGTAAGATTAATAATTTTCTTTATTTGTTTTAAGTTAAACTTAATTGCATTTTTTTATGGGTGAACACAAGTAGGTGTTTTAAAAGTAAAATAAATAAATAAATAATACAATCAAAAATTTGTTGTTTTAAGATGTTTTAATTACCATTTAAAGTTCCAGAGGGTGACATTGCTCCACTCTCTGGCACTCAAATAGTTAATAACTGATTTGGTAGCGGATATCAACCCTCTTCCACCCAGGACAAATCAGAAATTTGAGTGTCAGAAGGGAGAACTCAGTCATCTTTCACTTGGACGCCATATTTTCCTATTGGTCCTGTCCCTTAGAGGGCAGCGGATCCCCCCAGATTAATGTCTCTTTATTTTGTGCATTGGTCCATTGTGCTTGACATTTAAAGGGATAGTATTGCTTGGAAATAATTTTATTTTATATTCAAATAATCAAATAAGTCTTATCTCTCAAACTTTTATGGTTTTGGGAGATATTAGCAAGTAAAGTTAATAGTAATAAAAGCAAAGTTCCCTTTTCCTGGCTGTTTTAGCCAAGTCTGCCATCTGGTGGACAGATTTGGAATCCGGTCCACAGATCAGCAGGCAGCTCTTTAGCAGTGCCGAGTTCACGATCTTTAAAAAGAACTACTTCATTGGAACTGTCTACAAAGTGTGTCTGGCTTGCAAGCACAATTTGTAGACAGTTCCAATGAAGAAATTCTTTTTAAAGATCGTGATCTCGGCACTGCTGAAGAGCTGTGGCCGGTCTGCGGACCGGATTCCAAATCTGAAGACTTGAGCAGTGATGTCACTCCAGGGGAAACTTTACTTGCTAATATCTCCCAAATCATAAAGGTTTGGGAGATAAGACTTATATCATTTTTAATGTTTTTTAAGGGCTACAATATAAAATTATTTTCAAGCAATACTATCCCTTTAAGCAGACCATGTGTTTCTATTGCTCCTAGTGACCTCATAGTTCTCTGTAACTATATGTGTCAATCTCTACCATACACTGTCTCACTCATTTCTCCCCAATGAAATAATGTAATAGGGACTCACTCACTCATGTCACTGTTGCTTTACAAATAAGAACACAGACTGCTGACTGTCCACATCACATCTGGGTCAGATTTCATCAGTGCTTTTGCTGGGAGTGTGGTAGCTTTGTGTGTTTCTGTGATCCTGGAGCTGGGGTCAGGGCCAGATTTATCAATAGGCAGACAAGGCACTTGCTTAGGGCGCCCGATTTTCAGGGGCGCCTGGCAATGGCCTTGTCACGCCCACCACCTCGCCCACAGGGCCGGATTTACCAATAGGCAGCAGCTCAGTCACGCCCACAAACCCGTCCACTTCCAATGGCCCTGCCGTGTATTATGAATATGTGGGTTTTTTTTAATATGTGCCCTAGTGCCCGGAGAGTCTCTGGACTCAACTGTGGCGCACCACTTCAATAAAAATGGCAGAGGAGGAAGAGTGACTACAGCAGCATGATGACATCGCTGCTTCAGTGTCACAGGAGGTCTGAGGAGCAGGATGGAGAAGAAGCAGCGGGGAGTGCAGGCAGAGCAGAGCGGAAGACAATGAAGACAACAGAACATCGAGGCAGAGGCTGGTTTGTAGTTGGCATTACTGGTGGATTCACAATTTAAATGTCGCCCTTTATAGGGGCGTTCAGAACAGTGAGATCACAATTCACAGTGTTGTCTGGTTCAGAACAGCAGGATCAGAATGTTGCCAGCATAAAAGGGTGACATTCATATATCGCGGGATTGAAGCTGAGCCATGGAACACACTTCCAATAAGTGCTCATATTTTAAGTGTCTATGGCATTCATAGGGTTAAACATGCCTCCAAGCATTACTTCTCAATGTCTTACCTACATGCAATGTTGTCACCTCTTTGGCACACCTTACAGCATTCCCATACAATTCTTCACAGTATCCAGCTCTTGGGGAGCTGAATTGCTATTTCTGCAAAATGGTTGAAATCCAAGTATGTACTGGGTCTCCTCCTACTGACTGGAAACCTTGTATATCTTTTTGCAGAAGGACCATGCTTGCACAATACATTATTTATTTGTTGTAAAAAGGACATTTAGTTTTTTTGTTGTATATAACAAATGGACAACAAGGGGCTCTCGTGGCATTAATTGATAGCTAGTACTGTGAACTGAACTATAGTAGGGTGTGGTTAGCTGAGGGGTGTGGCTAAGGAATGGGTATGATTAGGGGTGTGGCAAAGGCGGGGCTAGGGGCGCCGGAGACTGTTGTGCCTAGGGGCACCTGAGGTGTAAATCCAGCCCTGGCTGGGGTGCAGGTGCGTGTGGTCTGACTCCCTCAATGAGATTCCACTTTCCTCTTGTACAGGATACTCCTGCACCACAAGTTACATACAGTGGTATAAGGAAGTGAGGGCTATTGTACCTGAATTGTGCCAGCCAATTACTGTAGATTGTATAGGGCACTTACATATACATAAAATAAGAATGGGTGGAATCGCTTGTCTTTAATTTGTGTAAATGGAAGCAAACACCCAATCATAAATATAGTACACAATGTCAATGTCTTGGTACTATTACCCCACTGATGAAGGTGTGATAATAGCACAGAAAGGTTTACCATTTACTGGCATGATCAAATAAAATTGTGTGGCAGCCTACTACAAAATGAATTGCATTCTAGTTAACAGCGGTGAGTCTTACCAGCACCCAGCATACATGAGTTTGATTTGGTATGCACATTCTCTTTATATAAACCTTTGAACAGGGTCAGAGTTACATCCCCAGTGCCCCTAGGCAAAGCAATCCAGATGCTCTTAGCTCAACCCATGGCCACACTCACTCCTCGAATGACTCTGCCCCAGTCCCATCCATTGTTTCATGGCACAGAAAATACTCTTGTTCTATAACAAGCAAAGACAAGAAAAGCTTTAAAGGATAGTAATGTTTCACAAAAAAGCAGCTTTGATTAATATTCATGTTATTTGGGCCTTGGCGAGTGTTATTTCAATACTGTAAGAGTTGTAGATCAAGAGTAAATGAATGATAAAATATCCCCCTCCAACCTTTTTTACCTAGTGTAAGCCACCTCCCCTCAGATGTGGAATCTGGTCACTTTACTGGACAGGTCACAGCAAGGGACAATCTTCTTACTGTGATCATAAGGAAAGCCCTGCCCCCCTTGACAGGTTTTTCAGGTTTTTTCTTATGTTCACTGAAGATTGTCCCACTCTGAGATCCATCCGGACAGTCTTGCTACTCTGAGGTGAGCAGTGTTACATCAGTAAAAGGGGCGGGAGGAGGACACTTTATCATTCAATTACTCTTGAACTACAACTCTGACAGTACTGAAATAACACTCTCCATGACTCAAATACTATGAAGATTAATTGGAGATGTTTTTTTTGTGAAACATAAACACCTTGGTTTCAAGGGAGATCTCCAATGCATTTCTCCACAATGAACTGGAGATCTAACTGGAACCAAGGCGTTATATAACAGCCTGTAAAGGGGTGTGCAACTTGTGTAGGGTCATTGAGATTGCTCTCACCACACTACAATTCAGAATGTGGGTGTGGCCAGCACAGCTGAGACACCGCCCCTCAGAATTTGGAGCTGTAAGCAGATGCCTAGTCTGCCTATTGGGAAATCCAGCCCTGCTTCTGGGTTGATCCTAGAAGTCCAAGTACGCTGGATCATTGAAGACATTTTAATCTAAACGTTTAGGTCCGTAAAAATGTATATTTATTTTAGCTGAAATTCCAATGTTGTAGCATTATATTACCATGTTAAAACTCTTTAGGTCACATAGGTTTACAAAATGTCTTCCCGGTAGCAGTTGTATGCAATTTGTTTATGAATATATTTGTTTGCATTTTGTTATAAATAAAGCAAACAGATTAACCCTTTGAGTGCCAGAGGGGCACGCAACACATTGCAGATCACTCAAAGGGTTAACAGTCTAGTTTTCCTGGGAGTGTCTGGGGACAATATGAAAAATAACACTGATTATAGTTACATAGGACTGAAAAAAACAGAAATACAATGTCAAATTTGATTCAACACATTGGATGCCAGAGATATATAGCAGGCAGAGGTTAAAGGGATAGTAATGTTTCATAATAAAAGCAGCTCTAATTAATCATCATAGTATTTGGACTTTGGAGAGTGTTATTTCAATTCTGTCAGAGTTATAGTTCAAGAGTAATTGAATGATAAAGTATCCCTCCTCCCACCCCTTTTACTGATGTAACACTGCTCAGCCAGATCAGACAATCTTCAATTAAGATAAGGGAAAAACCTGAAAAACTTGTCAAGGGGGGCAGGGATTTAATTGTTCTCATAGGAAGAAGATTGTCCCCTTATGTTATCTGTCTGGTCTATGGACTGCATTCCACATCTGAGAAGAGATGGCTTACGCTAGGTAAAAGGGGCGGGAGGGGAAACATTGCTTGTGAATATCTCTCAAACCATAAAGGTTTGAGAGTTAAGATTTATATCGTTCTTCATGTTTTTTAATGCCTACAAAATAAAATAAAGATAAAACAAATTATTACTATCCCTTTAATGACGATATTACATTCAAGATTAATTTTTTTATAATTTCAGATTTTATTCACAACACAAAATCAGTCCCAAGCTGAAAAGCTGAAGTTGTGCTGGAAAACAATAATATATATAATTTTCAATCCCATTGTACATAGAAAGCTGTTATCAGAAGCCATGTCAACACACATCAAGAACAACATTTCATGTATTTAGTTTCGCTGATCTTGCCAACGAAGCTTAAAACCCCTGTCAGCTAGAGTTACTGTAGGTGTCCGCAATACTGAGAAAAAGTATTAAAGTTACTTGTTTGGCTAAGAATTCTACTGTGGATCTTGAAAGTCACTTATTATGAAGTATGTTTTTGCAAAGCTCCATTGTTCAGTACTCATATATAATTACCATTTCCCATCTATTCTTTGCCATTTTGCTTTTGTAGTTACACAGAAACATAGAATTTGATGGCAGATAAGAACCATTCGGTCTGCCCATTTTTCCTACTGTAAAAACCTCAAACCTTATTTGGTCCTTGGTATTGTCTTATGTTAAGGACAGCCTTATGTCTACCCCATGCATCCTTACATTCTGTCACTGTATTAAGTTTTACCACTTCTGCTGGTAGGTTATTCTACTTATCTACTACCCTCTTAATGAAGTAAAACTTTCTTACAAAACGTCTAAACCTGTGTCCCTCTAGTTTTAGACTATGGCCTGTTGTCCTATCCTTTTTACTCCTTTGAAATGAACTTCTCTCCTGCACTTTGTTGAATCCCTTTATGTATTTGAATGTTTCTATCCAGATTTTCTCCTAAGTGAAATCTGGATACAAGTAAAAAATTATGTTTAGATGTATAATTCTCAACAGGATTTTAGCATTATAAGCGTACCTGAGAACTTTCATTTTTGGAACTCCTGGTGAGGGCTCATGGACTGGGAGTGGGTGTGTTTAAATGAAAAGGGCGGGGCTTCACTGGGTGGGCAGGATTGAAAGGAGAAAAAGGTGAGGTTTGAATGGGTGGGAAGCGGGTGGAACAGGGTGGGAAGTAAGCGGAAACACTGAGAAGTGGGTGGAGTTACCTGGGAAAGTATTGTGAGATCACAGGTATGATTATGAGTGGTTAAGATACTCATTTGACACCATAAATTCATTAATATTGTGTGTATAATCCATTCATTGTGTACTGAAGTTATATAATACAGTTTTGTGCACATTTACAAGTTGAAAAAACATCAGAAATCCTGTCTACAGCAAAGAGTCCAAACGTTTACAGTGTTTCCATGGCATTCCCAAAATTCCATGCATCAACAGGAAAATGAGAGAAAACAGCACGGACACTTTTTAAATTTCAGACCCACAGCTTATACACCAAAGTATGAGATGGAAAAACATGAAACAATCAACCTATCCACAGACAGCTGTGTTGACCTTCTGGGTCTCATCAGTGTGAGGCTAGCTGACTGACTTATACTAGTGAATCTTGTAAAAGGGAGCCTGCCAAACTGTCAACAAAGTCATGGTGAGCAAAGTGACCAAAATCCCTCCAGTGTAAATGTTTATTGGCTCATGCATTTCCAGCCTATGTTGTTGTACTATATAATCTCTGTGCTGTGCTTTATTATCTGTGAAAACAGAAGTCTGTTGCGTGGGGTTCTGGGAATGAAAACATAGCATGGTATGGCGGTGGGGTCTCCAAATGACATCTCTGGAATAAATTATATATATACGTACACACATATATATATATATATATATATATATATATATATATATATATATATAAAGACAACGTTAAGAGCACGACTGATAGATATATAGGTTCTATTTTATTAATAAAAATATATTTCTATAAAAGAACACGCATATGGATATCCAATTGCAATAATAAAACCTATAATTGTATTTTTTTGTAGATTTTGTTTTTTGGCTTAGTTTCTTTTATATTATTTATTTTTTATCTGTTTTAACAGATATATATTTCATCTATCTGTTATTTACACACACACACACACACATATATATATATATATATATATGTGTGTGTGTAAAATAACATATGTTTGAAAAGTTAACATTAATGTTTTGGTAGCAAATTGACATAGTTTATTTCCTGTATCGCATACTAATCTGTCCAGTTTAACCCTTTGAGTGCCAGAGGGGTACGCAATGTGTTGCATTCCCCTCTGGCACTCACAGGGTTAAGGTGAACCATTTTCTCTCTGTGCAAAAGAATATATTAAACAGACTAAAACAGACTAAAACTATCTCTAACAATCTTATTTATTCCAATATATCACAATTTACAAACTCTACTTCAGATAGAAAAACAATCTCTTATTTATTCCGATATATCATAAACTGTACTTCAGATACAGAAATATGGTTAAAATACAGTATAAATTAAGACACTTGTGAGCAATAAAAAGAATGATAAATGCTACATATATATCAGTTTCAATCTAGGGATTGATCACAGCACACAATAAGCACAAAACAGAACCACTGCAAGTGCTTGCTGGCTCCAGTCCTACTACCACATCATCAGTGAAACTGTGGTGCCTCCAACCCAAAGTGGTGTAATTAACCTGTTAGCTGAAATCAGCAGCGTGATAGATCTACATGTGAATGGGACACATACTTGAGATGCAAATAGAAGGTCATTAAGTGTTCCACTTGATGAAAGAGAACCTGACGCACCAGTGCTAATCTGACTATAACTGATTGATCATGCAGACAATGAAACTGTCCATCTAGGTCTGTACAATAAAACAATACAAAGATATCAAAGATGAAATTGGTCAAATATATAGATAGGTTGGAGCTAATATAAATGCACTCTTCAAGACTCCAATCCCCATTTATTGTTCACTACAAAAAATAATTTAGTTCACATCACTAAAACACGTTGCTTAATCATGTTGAGTACATGATTGCACAACTTTGTTCTTCTTATCACTGGTGCCAATGTTCAGAGTTTTGAGATTAGAGGAAAGGAGGTTTAGAGTTCAGCAGAGGAAGGGGTTTTTTACAGTAAGGTCTGTTAAATTGTGGAACTTCTTATCCAAGGGGGGAGTTATGGTGGATACATTTAAGAGAAGATTAGATACATTTCCTTCAAAAGGGAACATACAGGGTTATACTGTGTAGTAGTAGGTAAATCAGGTAGCTATAAAATTCTCAGTCACTGAGGTATGAGGCAAGGGTTGAACTTGATGGACTTGTGTCTTTATTCAACCTAATTTACTATGTTACTATACCATGTAGCATCAATAGTTTATAATTCAGAATTCACAATGGAACCTGCTCCATATATTATAGACTCATGGTTATGTACTCACTGGACACCCCATTCAGCCATTTTTGCTGAAAGAGGCATTCTTTGTTATTTTGACATCACCTACCAATCAAATACCTCCATGGAGCACATACCTCTGGTATCTCTTCCAATCAGTGTATCTGTATATCATAAATTGATGCTGAACCTAGGCACTGTTTTCAGAGGATCATAATCTCCTTCTCAGCAATATTTCAAACACTTCCAGCTCATTTCAATGTGTCACGCTAACCTTTTCTACAGCAACCACCTACATTGGTTCCATTTTGTACTTGATGCATGCTGTAATCAATGCCTAGACGGAAAGTGACATATGTGTCATATATATCATTTTTATTGCACGCAAGCTGCTTAATTTATACTGTATTTCAACCATGTTTATCTTAAGCAGAGTTTGTGATATATTGGAATAAACCAGAGATTGGATATATTTTGAGGCTGTAGTACTGGTTCTAGAAGAGCTTAGATATAATATTTTGCAAATATTACATTTTTGACCTTTCTATGTGCGTGTGGGGGGTCTTTTTTGTGGGCTTCTATAGAACTAGGTATTTTATTGTGTTTTCACCACCACTGTGCCACCAGTGATTTATATATATCACTCTCTTTGTGCTGTTAGAAATATATATCACTAGAATCATTCTTACAACAGTGTGTTTGTGTGATAATACTTACCCAGCTCAGAAACTAACTAGCATAAAATGCCACACGGTGCCACCAACAAATCAAGGATATTTATCAAAAAATATTTACATTCCAAACAAATGTCTAGTAAACCACATTGTTTATAATTGTTTTTAAACAAACCAAAAAAGTTCTCATCTAAAATTAATTTTTTGCCCCTCTTTTTGAAACAGTACAAAATATAGAAACATTAAAAGACTATAATATATATTTGCTAGATTGCATATTAATGCTGGAAAAACATCAAATATGCCCATCAACATTTTTACTTATATTAACTACACCGCCAAAGATATCATAAAAATTGATTATAATTAATACCATTGGGAAACCATGTTCCATATCCATCTGTGTCTGCTACTATAGCTTCCTGAGACAATCTATTCAGGTCAATATCAAGTCTGAATGGCTGAATGATTAGTATTACCTCATTTCTAATTCAAAATCACTTTGCCTTATGATTCAAATCAAACTGGAACATTTCTGGACAAACTGTCTGCACCAGGAGAGACAGATAATAGGTCCTATTGATCTAAACAGGACTTTTAACCTGTTAAAGGGATAGTAATGTTTCACAAAACCAGCAGCTCCAATAATCTTCATAGTATTTGGGTCATGGAGAGTTTTATTTCAATACTGTCAGAGTTGTAGTTCAAGAGTAATTGAATGATAAAGTATCCCCTCCTGCCCCTTTTACCTAGTGTAAGCCACCTCCCCTCAGATGTGGAATCTGGTCTCTTGACAGGACAGGTTGCAGCAAGGGACAATCTTCTTACTGTGAGAACAATTAAAACCCTGCCCCCTTTGATAGGTTTTCAGGTTTTTCCTTATGCTCACTGAAGATTGTCCCTCTCTATTATCCATCTGTACAGTCTTGCTGCTCTGAGGTGAGAAGTGTTACATCAGTAAAAGGGGCAGGAGGGGGATATTATTCAATTACTCTTGAACTACAATTCTGACAGTATTTAAATAACCCTCTCCATGGCCCAAATACTATGAAGATTAATTGGAGCTGCTTTTATTGTGAACCTCAAAATGAATAGGGTTCATACCCTTATAAATATCTCCTAGTCAGCTTTGAAATGCTTTCCATACCTCTCTGGTACTAACACCAGTGGGGACTGCACTGGCAAATTTATACATTTTCTCCCACTTTCCTGAGTAAATCATTCTAACTGACAAACTAAGAGCCACTTGTTCCTTGGGTAAAGTTTATCTTTCATTGCTTTTAACCCCTTGGATACTTTGGACACATTGTAAAACAGTTTGAATCGTTCACTAGCATTCAAGAGGTTAAAGGAAGTGACCTTTAACCCACAGTGTACCAGGACGGTGGTTAACACATTGAGAAGCAATACGTTGCACACCCACTGCGTCTCAAGGGGCTAAAAAGGGTCTTTATTTTTAGTTTGCATTGTTTTTATATTGTGTTTGGCAAATCACAAACATTACATGACATCCACTTTTATTAATTATTTGAATAAGCAGAACTCAAGTGATTACAGTCATTACATTAGCACTTAATATTTAATTAGACTTATTTTTAGAATACAACACTCTCCTATGCTTCAGCCTGTCACTGGATTTGTATGCTACACCATAAAATACTAGTATATTAGCCCCTTGGACAGACATCTCTGAATTGCTCCAGTTTGCTTTTATACTTAAAGGGATAGTATTACTTAAAAAAGACTAATCCCTATGTTAAAGCCCTTCAATAAAGATGAAAAATGCCCCCAGCGGCATCTCTCAAACCCTTATGGTTTGAGAGATAACCGGTTACAAAGTTCGCCACTGGCTGATGTCAGCATTCTAGCTGACAGCTTGGGAATCCGGTCCCGGGACCGTCTGCGGCTCAGCAGCAGAGCTGAGATTGCATTAATAAAAAATAAATCCTTCACTTAAAAGGTCTTCTACATGTGTTTGCAAACCAAGCACATGTATAAGACCTTTTTAGTGATGGATTTCTTCTTAATTAACGCGATCTCGGCTCTGCTGCAGAGCCGCTGGCTGATCTCAGGAGAGGATTCCCCTGCTCTCAGCTAGAATGCTGACGTCAGCCAGTGGCGAACTTTGTAACCGGTTATCTCTCAAACCATAAGAGTTTGAGAGATGATGCTGGGGGCATTTTTCATCTTTATTGAAGGGCTTTAACATAGAGATTAGTCATTTTTAAGTAATACTATCCCTTTAAGGCCCATTGATTGACATGCCACTGCTACCTCCATTCTTCATTGCAGTGCATAAAGTTTTGCCCAATGGGCTGTCTGTATTATCCTGAGCACGATCGCAACTAGGTAACTAATGCACCCTCCATGTGTGTGCATGCGCAGTGACAATAGAGGTAGCTACCAGCCACAAGGCATCACTGAACTGAAGAGAGTGGCGACATGTCAATCAAAGAGGCTTATACATAGGTCAGATTGTTGTTCAAAAGGTAAGTCAGGGAAGGAGGGTATTCATACTTCCACAGTCTTCTCTGCTACTTGGCTAGCTCTTCTTCTTGCACCAGACTCACTCTTTCTTGTGCCCTCCAGCCTATTTTGTATTATAAAGAGATATGAACCAAAGGTAAACTAAAATGAAGGTCCGTAAATAGAGGCAACTGCATATGAAATGTATAAATATATATATATATATATATATATATACAGGGCTTAAAATGTGAAGTCCTTTGCCACTAGCCAGACCTGAAAAGTTACTCGCCACTGCAAGCCATAACATACCGACCAGGGCTGAATTTCTACTCACCAAGGCTGAATTTTCACTCGCCATTGGCTAGTGGCGAGTGGAAATTTTGAGCCCTGATAAATATATTATTACTTGAAGGACACCTAGGGGGTTATACACTAAAGTGTGATAAAAAGGTGATAAAGCAGAGATGACTTTTACAATGAAATCACTTCTCCAGTTCCTATTGGCTCCATAGAATTACATAGGAACTGGAGACGTGATCTCCCTGGAGAAGTCATCTCCACTTTATCACCTCTTTATCACGCCTTAGTGAATCTCCCCCTAATGTTGAATGACTGAGGATCATAAGCGATGTAGTTTAACAACAGCTGGAAGCTCTCTGATCGCCCACCACTGCCACTGAATGTTAATTGCCAGTCAGATACTGTACTAAATGCTTGTGACATCTATTGCATATTCTGACCTTTTCCCTATGATGTCTATGTCCCTCTCTAGATGTCCTTTTCTAGCATATCATTATTAGACTTGACATTACAGTATTTAGATTACAGCAGTACAAGATGACTCACTGGCTACTGTCATGTATCACAGCAGGTGTCCCATATGTCCTTTTTCAATAATCAGCTGATTTCAGTCTTCTAGACTCTTTAAAGGCTGTTTCCTTCCCTGCTGTTCTTAGGAAATGTGTCCTCTTCAAAATGGCTCACGTAATTGCTACACTGCAGCTACCACTGCTGAGACAATCACCAACATTCAACGTGGCTTTTTGAAAATGTTCTCCACTGTCCATCACTACAGATAGAAAATGAATCATATTCTTGTCTACAAAATTACTTTAACCCTTGATTCTAGAGACATTTCCAACACATTGCTTTTCCTCTACCATCCTACAAGTTAAACTGATACAAAGTATATTTGCATATGTTCTCTTTATAACTGTCTAAAACAATGTATTTTTTTAATTGCATTATATCCATTGTTACTAATAAATTTAAAGTGGATGTATCACCAAAAAAATTTTTTTGACCATAGGTTTTGTTATTAAAGTATTATTAGTAAAGCTGTTTTTTTGGTAATGTTACCAATTTTGAAGATATTTAATGTTCTGTGCTGTGCACTTCTGCATAATGTGCACAGCTTGTCTTCTCCTCCCACCTCACTCTTCAGCTGCCCCAGGGAGCGCGTTCACACTTCCCTTTGGTGTGCTGTGAACAGCTTCTATCATTATATCAAGCTCCGGTTTGCATTATATTGAGGTTGTGACCTCAGTATAATGCTTACTGGAGCTTGCTATAAAGAAGCCATTCACAGCACACTGAAGGGAAGCGTGAACGTGCTCCATGGGGCAGCTGGGAGGGAGGTGGGAGGAGAATTAGGCAGTCACATAGAGCTGTGCCGGTCAGCATAATGCAGTACACTGATTCTTCGGCACAGCTCTATCTGACTTAAAAGTAGAATATCTTCAAAAGTAGTTACGTTACAAAAAACAAACTAACAGCTTCCCTAATAATACTTTAGTAACAAAACATATGATCAAAATTTTTTTTAAGGTGATACATCCCCTTTAAAGTTAGTTTCCACTGACGTATTTATTTTATTAACCTAACAGAATCTGCCAGCTAAAAATGAACATTTCTGAAAGGTGAACTATTGTGAGTATGGATTAATGAAACTATTCATTATGTTCCTTTTGTGAAACAGTTATTTGGTATAGAATTTTGTTTGCAGTTTTAAAGGGATAGTAATACTTCGTTTTATCTTTATTTTATATTGTAGGCATGAAAAAAACACGAAGAACGATATAAGTCTTATCTCTCAAACCTTTATGGTTTAAGAGATATTCACAAGCAAAGTTTCCCCCTCCCGCCCCTTTTTCCTAGTGTAAGCCATCTCTTCTCAGATGTGAATCTGGTTGTAAGACCGGACAGATAACAGCAGGGGACAATCTTCTTTGTATGAAAACAATGAAAGCCCTTCCCCCCTTGACAAGTTTTTCAGCTTTTTCCCTTATCTTAATTGAAGATTGTCCCTCTCTGCAGTCTACCTGGGCACCTCCCTTCTGATCTGGCTGAACAGGGGAGGGTACTTTGTTTGTGAATATCTCTTAAACCATAAAGGTTTGAGAGATAAGACTTATATCGTTCTTCATGTTTTTTTAATGCCTACAAAATAAAATAAAGATAAAACTAAGTATTACTATCCCTTTAAAGAATCAGATTGGAGAAAGAACAACAACACGACTTCTAAGAAAGTAGGTGTGCATGTTCTTGGTATAATTAAAAAGAAGTACTTTTTGTCTGAACACCTGGGGTACATTACTACCCTTACTCTGTGCACAAAACTGCTGGAGTGCTAATGTGCATGTGTGAGTGTATACACCTGAATACGTGTGTATGTTTGGGTAAGTGTGTGTATGCATGTGTGTGTGTATCTACTAGTGTGTGTGTGTGTGTGTGTGTACATGTATTTATTGTGACTTGTTTGGAATTTTTTCAACATCTGTCAGATACATTATCCAACCAAACCTGGAACGTTTTGTTCATTCCTAATCATGAGATAGTTCCCATCTGACAGACCTTCTTGCAGGATCACGGTGAGGTTCACAGTTTTTGCTTTCCCCCTAGGCCACCCGAGTAATCCAGTTTTGATTTATATACCAAACACATTTTTTGTCAATGGCAGCGCTGCACATAGGGTTGCCACCTTTACTTCAAAAAAATACCGGCCATGGGATTCCCTCCATAGACTTAACATTGGACAGAAGCCAATTTTTTATCGGCCTGCAAGCAAAATACCTGCTGGGAGGCAACCCTAGCTGCACATGGTAAGCTGTTTATAGAATACAGAGCCCAAGTGAATCTGGCTTTCTAATACATTTTTCTGTTGAGCAATCCATGCATAGAAAATCTCATAAAATGTTCAGAAAATATAAGATTTTCTCACTGGCATGCCTGTAAGAAGAACTTTAGTAAATCTGAGCCACCAGTGCTGTAGCTGTGCCAGGCTGGGGCAGGACTCATCACTGATTTAACCCTTTGAGTGTCAGAGAGTTGTCCATCGCATTGTAACACAATGCAATGGATACTTCTCTGGCCCACACGCGTGGCCAGCATTTAAGGACCACAGAGATTTTTTTTTGTTGTTTTTTTTTTTCTTTTGTGTAAACGATTCAGGGCTCCCTGAACTGTGTGTAGCCACAGGAGCCCTGAAATCCATGACGTGCCAGGATAGTCATGGGTCCTTATCGCATGTTTTACCCATGATGGTCCTGGCACTTCATGGATTCTTAAGGGTTAACAGACCACCCTCACTTTGCCTCTACTTAAATGTCTCTGTCTGACTCTGCTGTGATCAAAGTAAAGGCAGGAGTTGTTTGAAGCTTTCATCATATGGATACATTGCCTTGTGGGACTTAGATTTCTTTTCTGCCCCAGATGTACATGATTTTAACCTGTTCTATCCCCAAATCCTTCATGCTTCTCAATTTGAATAGCCTGTGGCACAGTGGAGGGGTAGATATAAAAAGGGGTATGGGACAGAAGCAATGCATAGGAGACATTTTTAAGCAGCTCAAGGGTTAAAGAGGAGTGAGCCCTGACACATTTCCATCAGGACTACATACTACATACTGTGAGACACTGAGAATGATGAACTAAGAACATAGTGCAATTCTAGAGCAAACCAACTGCACCATAGGGGACGAATAAAAATGTTTATTGATTTAACTGGGACTTTCAACCCCTTGAAGGTTGGCGTTGCGTACCCCTCTGGAACTCAAAGGGTTAATATAAGTGAAGAATTACAACAATGCATCTGATATTGCTGCTGCTTAGGACCTCGGGGGTGTTTTTAACAACCTCTCCTCTTTGATGGTCTCTTGTAGCATTCCTAGTACTCTTTCCACTATAGTAATGTCAGCTACTTTCAAGTAGGACCATCGACAGCTAAAGTTCAAGGGGAACTGATTGAGCAGTGTTGTCATAGCTACAATTCTCTACACACTGATGGTGTGGACTTCATTTCAAGGAACTAGGATTGTGAAAACATTCTTTCTTTACTTTACAGTACAAGCCAACGTATGATTGTAATTGTAATTTGTGGTATATATAGTATCAAGCTATTGTGGTTTGTTATTTCCTAGCCCCAGAGAAGTAAGAAGGACTTTCCTATGGTATTTGGTATAGTTCACTTTCCTCGCATCCTATTATAAGGAAAAAGAGGACACAGATTTATTTGGATAATATTATTTTTCCATTTATTCTCAGCTTATGTCTTTGTCAGATTATCATTCTATGGCAATCTTTGGCACAGTCAGCCAGCGTTCATCAAATCTAAACCATCCAGAAGATATTCTGTGTTTCATATTGGGTATAAAAGGACAGAGGATTTTTCTTTGATTGGAGAGTTCACAGGTAACAACTACAAGACAATTTCCTCTCTGTGTAGCCCTGTTCTGTTCCTATCCTGCCCACTTTCAGCACATGAACATGAACATGTACCATATAGCCATCAGCTGGCCATCAAATGTTCAATATGAACAGCTACATACTAACCCACAATGACCTCAGTCCAGGTGTCATCTTTCTAGGCTGCTGGCCAAAAATTACCATTGGTCACCTCTCTTGTGAACCTTCTACCTCATACTCCATACATCTGGCAAGTACTCACCTACCTATCTGAAAAAAGAAATAGCATTATCAAACATCAAATACAAGCAGGAATGTGGGGTGCTGCAAGAGGGCTAGAAATTACAACAGACTCTGTTTTATCCTAGGTAAGCCTATCCATTTCCTTTTACCCCTTAATAACCTCCCATAATTGTTTTTTGTTCCTAACCAATTCCCAAATGTTCCTCCTGCATGATGACATGCAGCTCTCATCTTCAAGCTGCACTGTAGTAGGAGTGTCCATGAAGATTCATGACAAAATGCGGGTAATGATTATGTGGATATATGTGCTGAAAGTGGGCAGGATAGGAACAGAACAGGGCTACAGATGGAGAGGGAGATGGCTTGTAGTTGTTACCTATGAACTCTCCAATCAAAGAAGAATCCTCTGTCCTTTTATACCCAATACAAAACTCAGAACATCTTCTGTGGCAGATCTGGATAGTTCCCAAAAATGATTATATGGTACCCTTTTGCACAATTAAAAAAACTAGCCTTGTCCGAACGATTCAGTTCATTTTTTTTTTTATTATTTCTGATGGAACTAATTTTGTTGATCTCTGTCTCCCCCATTCATTTACTCAAAATTTCGGTGACGATTTTTATTAATAAACAAAATTATTTAACAGGTATTCTTAATCCCCCCAGCCATAACACTTGTTTGGATATTTTAGGTACAAGATACTGGAGGACCAGAAGACACTACCGACATCAAGGAATGAGTGACAATTGTTGTGAATGTATGTGATCATGTAAAACAAAAAAACACGGAGCGCCTCATAGTATAAATCCGTTGATATTCAAAATATGTACAGTTGTATAAGAGGTGTACTCACAAGCACGTTGGTCAGATGGATCTGACTTCAAAGGCAAGTGGAGATATTATCCCGTCTCCACTCATGTTCCTCCAGTGAATCAGGATCCGGAACAGTATATTAATTACAGTTATACACAGCGTAATAGAGTGAAAACAAACAAAAAAGCAGCTCCAAAGGACAATATAATAGCACTATATTGTGAATTTGTGGAAGAGTGAGAGTATGTATGTGAATGAATGAATGAAACAAATGTATGTGCACAAAAGTGTTGAGTGTGTCTTTTGTGTTTCTGGTATTGGATGATCTGGGTCATTCATTCTTTACCCCTTAAGGCCTTTTGCTGAAATCTAAGGATGTGCAATTGTGGTGCAAACCAAGTACAATATAGGGTTGAAAAAAAAAATACTAGATGTAAAGAGCAAAAAAGGAAGCGGATCCATGAAAAATAACCACACATACACATATACATATAGAGACTCAGTGTTACATGGTGATAAAGAGACTCTGTATTTAAATGATAGAGTCTAAAACAGCATGCAAAATGAAGCTACTCTCAAACCTTCAATAGATAAACAATTTCCACACGTAGATTCACACCAATGTTTTAGTATCTCCTTTAATGCCATGGACAGCTCAAAAAAGTGTTAAAAACATCTTTATTGTAGAATCGAAATATTAAAAACAGGGGAAGGTGCAAAATCATAGTGCCGAAACGTGTTGAAGTATTAACTTCCAGCAGAGGAGAACGCCACCCATGGGGGAGCAGAGAGAAAGACTGGGCTTACAGGAATCAGCTGGAGATTGCACAAAGGGTTTGGAACAACGGAACATTGGGACTGATTTGACGTGCTAAGACCCATCATGGCATTCAAGTAAGCACCCACCTACTCCGGGTAACCAGAACGTGGATTTCAGTATATTTAACAATCAATGCAGTAAATAATACTGATCAAAAGGGGCCTTACTTCTATATACTTGAACAGTCCCTATAAAGACAATCATGTGTATCAACCCGAGCGATATCTCTTAATTACAATTATAACAACAAAGCCTACCAAATAAGCCATATGTCTTACTCCCACCACTGTTTACTATATATGAAAATTTTATTGCTTGCATGAAATGACAAGTTTCTAGCAATTAGCGCTCACCTTAGAGCTTTATCTATTGTTTTATTGTATTGAAACATAGTATACTTTCTATTTTTAAACTTGATAGTGAACAACTATTTGAATTACTTTATTTGTGTGATTTTAAGTTTATTAATAAAATACTGCACTTAGATAATTTTCCTGTGTGCTGCCTAGCCCCATCCTTCTTCTGTTTCTGTTACATGGGGATCTTTTGGAGATTAAAGTGCAACTAAGTCAAGGAAACAAGCGGCCAATAGGAACTGTGAAAACGGGGCCCATTATTACAAACTATACCTATGGGGAAAGATAGAGGTTAAGCCAGTTCACCATTATCACTTATCCTTTGTGTTTTATATTCGTGAATTGCATTTTTTTTTTTTAGAAATACAAGTGTATTTATAGACTGAAAGAATTGTGAACTGGGAATTGTGGATTATATCTTAAATATAAATATGTAACCAATAGGTCACTACATCACTCATAGGTTATTCTAATATAGATCCATTAAGGCACATAGGCCTCCCTCTTATGGTATATATGAATTATATATATATGAGTATTAATATACTCACAACCCCCTAATACACATAGATCTGTCCAAAGAAAGAAAAAATCCTAGAAATAGGAGGCGCAGTAATACCCCCCTTTCTCAGCCTTTTAAAAACAAATACCTTCATGGCAGCATTTAGAAAGATCTCAGATGCAGTACTAGCAGAGTGGGGACACTAGCAGGTCTTAGCTCTTTTGACCAATGCATTTCGCACCTCGTTGACACTTAGTCACGATCAAGCGCCAACGAGGTGTCAAGAGCCATCCATGACATTAAAGGGATAGTAATACTTCGTTTTATCTTTATTTTAATTTGTAGGCATTAAAAAAACATGAAGAACGATATAAGTCTTATCTCTCAAACCTTTATAGTTTGAGAGATATTCACAAGCAAAGTTTCCCCTCACTGACCAAAATGACCAAGTCTGCCATCTAGCTGTCAGATTTGGAATCTGGTCCACGGACCAGCCTTGGTTCTACAGCAGAGCCGAGATCGTGAGATATAAGAAGAACTACTTCATTTGAATAGTCTACAATGTGTGCCTGGTTTGCAAGCACACTTTTTAGACCCTTCCACTGAAATAGTTATTTTTATATCTTGCAATCTCGGCTCTGCTGAAGAGCCACTGGTTGATCTGTGGACCACATTCCAAATCTGACAGCTACATGGCAGACTTGACCATTTTGGTCAGTGAGGGGAAACGTTGCTTGTGAATATCTCTCAAACCATAAAGGTTTGAGAGATAAGACTTATATCGTTCTTCATGTTTTTTTAACGTCTACAAAATGAAATAGAGATAAAACGAAGTATTACTATCCCTTTAAAGAAGATACTAAAACAGTGGTGCGAATCTATGTGTGGAAATTGTTGAAAAAAAATCCTGTTGATTTAGAATGGGTTTTTAACTCTTTGAATGTTATAGCGATGAGCTCTCTAAAACAATCAAGGTATTAAAATCACCATTTTTTTGGAATATTGGGAATTTTTTTTTCTCCTATGATGCAGTTGGTTTGCCCCAAAATCTCACCTCTTAGGCTTCCTGGATTCAGTTCCATAATTTTAAAACAACAGGAAAATCTGAACAGAACAATTGCTTCCTCTAAAACACATTAACACATAGAACATTTACCAGGTGGAGCCTTGTACAACTGCGTATTGATTTTGTAATTCGCCTCACCTAATATCAATTCAGAAATTACCATGCCTGCTGTCCGTGCTTCCCATATCTACTCTGCGAGTGGTAAAACACTTTTATAGACATTTCTTTCTTGCATTCCTGTTCTGCTGAACTCTAAATTATAACTTGCTGTAAAAATGCTGGGTCTCTTTGCATGCTGGAATAGATTATATAATTTACACATGAAGCTATAAAAAATGCCTTTATAAGCATTGAATGATTGCCCACAACGGCATTTGACATTTATGGATCTTAGTAATGAGGTTCTGCTATTAAAATGTGTATACCAGTGGTTTTCAACCCGTGCCCTCAGTGGCTACTAACAGGCCAGGATTTGAGAATTTCCTTTTAAGAGCACAGGTAAGTTAATCAATATGACTGAGCCTCTGATTAACACACTTGTGTTCTAGCAGGGAAATTCCTAAGTCCTGGCCTGTTAAAGGGATAGTAATACTTCGTTTTATCTTTATTTTGTAGGCATTAAAAAAACATGAAGAACAATATAAGTCTTATCTATCAAACCTTTATGGTTTGAGATATATTCACAAGCAAAGTTTCCCCTCCCGCCCCTTTTACCTAGTGTAAGCCATCTCTTCTCAGATGTGGAATGCAGTCCATAGACCAGACAGATAACAGCAGGGGACAATCTTCTTCCTATGAGAACAATGAAAGCCCTGCCTCCCTTGACAAGTTTTTCAGGTTTTTCCCTTATCTTAATTGAAGAATATCCCTCTCTGCAGTCTACCTGGACACCTCCATTCTGATCTGGCTGAACAGTGTTACATCAGTAAAAGGGGCAGGAGGGGGACACTTTGTCATTGAATTACTCTGGAACTACAACTCTGACAGAATTGAAATAACACTCTCCAAAGTCCAAATACTATGATGATTAACTAGAGCTGCTTTTATTATGGAACATTACTATCCCTTTAATGGCCAATGAGGGCACGGGTTGAGAACCTCTGGTGTATACTCTCTTTTAGCACAATTTTACAGAGTTTATTTATTGCACCTGTCCAAACAAGCCACACTGCCCTTAAATTCTTCCCTGTGTAGTTTGGACCAAAACATCATCTTGAACCTGAAGTATCTTTATGAATGACATCATTCTCAAATTTTATCTCACTATTCTCCCAGGACTCCTTGCACCCACATGTTAACCTGAATGAATGGGTTTTTTATTAAAAACACAATCATCTGTCTCGCATAAGAACACTGTCCAGATGTAATACTTGCTGTTTTATGTGGATCTTATTACCAAAGAGGAAAAGGACATTTATCTTATTGGGCAATTGCACATAAAAATGCCTGCAAAAACTCAACCATTTATTTATTTTTTTGCTTGAGAGGCAATGCAATGTTATGCTAGCCCTTCCAGACTTAACCCCTTTGATTACCAAGGGGATGCCCAACACATTGCTTTACAATGCATTGTATACCATTCTGTACTGAAAAAGGGCAGTGTGCATAAAACAAATTAAAAGCCATTCTGGAGAAAACTATTAGTACAATATGATAGGAAGCAAATGAAAGCTCACAAAATGCCTACTGAATTAACCCTTTGAGTCCCAGAGAGGTATCCAATGCATTACAAGCACTCAAAGGGTTAAATTGGGCTTTTGACTCCTTGAATGCTAAAGAGGAGTCCAAAGCCTTGCTTCACAATGTGTTGAAGACCGCTCTTACTTTCAAGGAGTTAAAAGCTTCATTTAAATTATTTGTCACCTGTGGTGCAGTTGTTTAACCCTAAAATTGCTAGTTTTATCTTTCTGTGTATAGATCAGTAAAATAATAATTTTTACCGGATAACACACCTGCATCAGTCTTTAGTAAATACAGTGCATTATCCTTACTTATTAATAAGACCTCCACTCTGATAAAAACACTTTATTTTACTACATCGATGTAATGACTGAGTGTTTCTTGAAGCGATCCATAGACAATGAAGGACAGTGGGCTACAAAAGAGGAAGGTCTGTCATGAGCCATCATCAGACTGATGTTAGTTTTTTCAGATGGAAGAAGATGAACGTGCCCTATAATTGGCTGAAATAAGGTCCCCCAAGAAAGCAGAAACAGAGAGAGTAGCTTAAAGGCCCTGTTCCCATGGTGTTCCCATGGGTGACAGGAAGGCCTTTTTCACAACAGGCCACAGAACTGTTGCAGGTCAGTTTTCTGAATCCCTCAAACGGCTGATACAAGATATTTTGTGGTTACGCAGTGCAATCCTGTGCTTTGTGCAAAGTCTGATACTATATGATAAATTCCCTTTAACCCTTTAAATGCCAGAGAGGTGTGCAACACATTTTTCTTTTTGTTAGATGGCTGTAGAATATACTCAAGCACTCCAGATGGGGAGATAGAAATAGAAAACAATAAAAGGTATCTGAGTGCAGTATGTAGGCAAATGCACTTAGATGCCTTTTATTGTTTTCCATTTCTATCTTCCCATCTTGAGCGCTTGAGTATATATTGGTCAGCACACCAGGGGATCCTGGTGTTTCATGAGAGCAGCACAGAGGGAACCTACATTTCACTCCCAGACTGAAATTCTCAGACTCATCATTTCATCCATCATCTCAACCATTATCTTTCATTCATTATCATTCATCCATCTCGTCAATAACCATCATCCACCTATCATCCATCACTTCCACTGACTATAAGACTGGAAAAATGTAAGCAATTTAATAACAAAAAGACAGTCATAAACTCTCATTATAACTCACTTTTGACTCTCATTCTGAAGTATGTTTGTATTTTGAAACTGTTTATGTTCATTAATGAGTTGATATGCTATTTGTCTGCGTACTAAGAAGGTGATCATACATTACATAATTTCCACATAAGGGTGTAGAATAGTACCCAACTGGGGTGTATGTATAAAGAGTACGACAGTTCTTTTTGGTGAAAAATTAGAGCCTACGAGACACATTCTATAATATAAAAGACCAGAATGTTTGTCTGATGCAGGCAGCACAGTAGAGATTGCCCAAACGCACAGAATTCTGGGAGCATTTTGTATGTTCAGGTAGTCTCCACTGGGCATGACTGCATCACGTGCACCGCCAGGACCGGCATCTTTACCTCAACGAACCTTGGCCCATGAAAACAGGCTTTTACACTAGTATTATATATTTGGTTATTATTCAGGAGTAGTAAGGGTCATAGTAAGCACCAAACCACTCTATGGAGTTCTCGGTATACCTGTGTGTGGACAAGTTTAGTACACCTTCAAGCTCCTGAATCACACCAAGTCATTTTTACTAGATGACTCAAAATTTTATAGGTAGGACTAAAACATTTTTTCTGTTAGCTTTCATTTAGTCGTACTGCCAGCACATGAAACAGTTAAAGATTAATGGCTCCCAACTCATGTAGTCTATTATTACTTGGTATTTGAGGCACAAGGATACAAATGACTTGATTATAGTTGCTGGAAGCTGTCCAAAGTCTAAATGTTAACTTTTCCATCTTCGAGGTCAATACCTTAAATACAAGATTGCTCTTCCTATGCCCTTTATCAGTTTAATTTTGCACAAGTTGCATATTTGCTCCAAGGCAATACATTTCTCATCATCGCCAGGCATAATTGCAATATCCAGACTGGAAATCACGTTAGTGGTTAGGAAAGCAGCAAGCAGGCGACAGTAAACTAATTCTGTAAGATTGAAAGCCATCTTTTAAACCATTTATCCTACTATCTTCACCAATAAAGTATTCTTATTTCTCTATCTGATTTTCATTTTTCTTTTATTTACTTCTGAGAAGTCTGCTGATTTTAAGAGGATATAAAGCCTATGATGCATGCAGAAGATCTCGGATGTGTTTTATGATGATAACAATAATAATCTTATATAATAATTCGCTAATGTATGTTTGTCAGAAGCTGTCATGTGCAGTACAGACTGCCCCCCCGCGCTGCAGTCATGGGCAATACAGACTGCCTGTGGCGCAGCTGATAACGGAGCTGGGCACTCCGAATTCAGACTGTAGTTCTTTCTGCACACTCTCGCCATTGTCAGCCTCGGCGCTAGCAGTCTCTACTGTGCATGACTGTACTGCCACCATTGCTGCCTGGCACAGTGGCCCTTGTACAAGGGTTGTTCAACTAGTAATAATAATAATAATAATAATAATAATAATAATTAGTGTTGAGCGAGCGTGCTCGGCCGATGCTCGGATCGGCTCGAGCATCGCTCTGCTCGGCACATGGCGGTACTCGTCGAGTACCGCCATGTGCTCGCCCGCCATGTTCGGGTGGCGGGGATCTGTGCACAGATCTGAAGACGCTCCGCTGGACCACCAGGGACTGGAGGTACGGGGGCATTGCGGAGATGAAGGGGGACATTGTGGAAGAGGGGCATAGACTCATAGACTCGGCCGAGCACTCGAGCCTCAGGGGGTGCTCGGTCAGAGCACCCGAGCACCCGAGCATCGGGGTGCTCGCGCAACACTAATAATAATAGCTAACTGATGTTCTTGAGGTTTCATAACTAAAGTTAGTGGATTTGATGTGTAAAAGTATAGAGATCAATTTCTGGGGGGAATTCAGATTCACTATAAAGGATGCATTACATTTCCCAATAATTTGAATGGGGCTTTTAACCCCTTGAAGGATAGAGAAGTCTCGATGCATTGAATCTCCTATGGTACATTTGGTATGGTATAGAATTGTTCCAGTCCTGCTCAATATATCAGCCTCCTGGTGCAGGTTGGCAGGTTGAATAAAATTAACCCTTTGAATGCCACAGGGGTATGCAACACATTCTGAAGCAATGTGTTGTGGGTTCACTACTGAAATGTCACCATCTATTGGGCAACCAGCAAAATGGTGCATTAAAAATGTCGCCTGAATCAAAAGGGCAATATCCTTGCAGTGTTATCACCTACCAAGCCAAAGTATTTTATGTAGTAACTTGTTGTGGGCACAGTATCAAAGTATTGTTGTCCAAGTTACAACTTGCCTTTCGCAGAATGCAAGTAAGTTAGTTTGACATGATCTATTCTTCATAAGACCATGCTGACTCCTACTATTAATGCGGAAAAAAGAGACCAGAAGGGGCGCAATACCAAATTTAAGTGTAGAATAATCCACAATATTAGAGCTAATACTCACAATAATAGTGTAATATTTCCTAAAACTTGTGTATCACCACCATTTAATCACCAAACTCACAATTTGCAAGACAACTGACTAGTGGTCAGCCAGATGGATGGAGGATTCCAGGCTTCCCCCACTCAGTCACTCCAGCTGAAGATACTGGATGCTGCTCCCAACAAAAAAGGACAGGGATCTTGAAACGGACCCCTGACTAAACAAGGAAAAAAGAAACCAGAAGGGGCGCAATTCCGAATTTCAGTGTAGAATAATCCACAATATTAGTGCTAATACTCACAATATATAAAACCCCTGGTTGACTTCACTTACAACCGGGATAGCAAGCAGGGATTTGTTATCCGCCCTGTTACAGATATACTGATCTCTAGATAAAAGACTGGAACCAGTGATTTAAAAAAAAAAATGTTTTAAATTTTACTGGATGAATATAATTTCACAAATCTAAAAATAAGACTTAAAATAAATGAGCCCCAACACTAAACGTGTTTCGAAGCACCTCTTCTTCTTTAGTAGTGAAAAAAATCGGGCTAAAATTTTATTCATCCAGTAAAATTGAAATTTAAAAAAAAAAAAAATCACTGGTTCCAGTCTTTTATCCAGAGATCAGTATATCTGTAGCAGGGCGGATAACAAATCCCTGCTTGCTATACCGGTTGTAAGTGAAGTCAACCAGGGGTTTTATATATTGTGAGTATTAGCTCTAATATTGTGGATTATTCTACACTGAAATTCGGTATTGTGCCCCTTCTGGTTTCTTTTTTCCTTGTTTTGTCAGGGGTCCATTTCAAGATCCCTGTCCTTTTTTGTTGGGAGCAGCATCCAGTATCTTCAATTGGAGTGACTGAGTGGGGGAAGTCTGGAATCCTCCATCCGTCTGGCTGACCACTAGTCAGTGGTCTTGCAAATTGTGAGTTTGGTGATTAAATGGTGGTGGTACACAAGTTTTAGGAAATATTACACTAGGAGCGCCCCTCCTTTGTTCTTTTGTTTTTTCCTACTATTAATGTTGCTGTTCATTACATACCCTGAATTCTATCAGTTAGTAATCTTTCTGTTACCTTAGTCACTCTGGAAGTCAAACTCACAGGTCTGCCATTTCCAGGTTTAGATCTTGCCCCCTTTTCTACTACTATTTATGCTTTCCTTCAGTTACAGGGCATTATGTCTGATAAGAGTGAATCAATAAATATTATGCATAATGGCCTTCTATAACTAAATCAAGCTCCTTAACCCCTTAAGGATCTGGAAAATCTGAGGTCGCTTTCCCTTAAGGAACGGAGCAATTCTGACCTTTTTGACTATATCTTTGTTCAACAGTGTTTTTCCTCTTAGGCTTTTAGTCCACCCCCATAAAATATATACTGTTTTTTTAAGCACAAATAGGGCTTTCATTTGATACCCTACTTTTATGGATAACCCACCATTTACTTTATTAAAATTAAAAAGGTAAAAAAAAATGTAAAAAAACCCACCATTTTTGTTTTTTCTCTTGGGATCAATTGGGCACAAAGGGTTAAATTTTTATGGCGACTGCATGAAAGGTATGACCGGTCAGTCATACCTACAAAATGTGCAGTTTAAAGTGGCCACTGTCCCCCCTGGGAGAAAATCCCCATGTCCCTTTTTCCCACCCTATTTTGACACTTTTTTCCGTGACATTTGGCGGTGTGTATAAGTGTATTACATAGCTCCACAACAATCACGCTTCCAAAACTGTTTAATGAGATTATTTTTTTTTTTAAATAAAATATCTTTTTGTAAAAAAAAAAGTGTGTTGTGTTTAAAAAAAAAAAAAAAAAAAAGTATCATTGCAGGTCAGAAATTGACCTGCATTTAGCAAGCCTCTGGCACCAGCAGTGAAGGCGTTAATACCCCCAGCTGCTGTATTTTAATTTGCCACTAGGTGTCTGCTCTCTATTCCTGTCTCCCTTACTTTGATAGCAAGGGAGACAGAAGAAGAAGAGACACGCAGAGACGGCATGCTTTCTGTGATGCCTCTGCCTCTGACAATGACGGTACATGTGATCTCTGCTTTGGCGATCACATGAACCGGCACAAGCAAGAAGGGCTGAGACTGAGTGCCCTGGTCTCAGAACGCTCAGTCTTAGCCTGGAATTAATGATAGCAGTGTGCACAGAGGCACGCTGCTATCATTTAAGCCATGATGGTCCTTGTCCGTCATGGGTACTTAAGGGGATAGAAACCCATGACGATCCAGGACCGTCATGGGTCCTTAAGGGGTTAAGCACCCTTGGGGTTTTACTGTCAGATCCATATTCACCATAACCTTTTCCATTCTCTTCTGTGATTCTCCCTGTCTTCCCAAAGCCAGTCATAGCTGCTTCCTTTGTGTACACAGAATAAATTAATTTGTTTAGTGTTTCAGCCATTGCCTTATCCCCACTAATTAATGTGTCTGTCTCAGATTTAAGGGTCAAGATGTCAAGCTTCCCCTTTTTGACTTTTATACACTTGTAGACATTTTTTGCTCTATGTTGCAAATTATTTACTCACTTTCAGTTTTAGCTACCTTAATTGTTTGTTTGCAGATTCTGTTGCATTCTTTGGTGTAATTTTTAGGGATGGACGAAGGTTTTCGTCTCAGCACAAGAATAGGTGAAAAATGGCACTTTCCGCTTAGCTGGAAATTTCCAGTGAAAAACACCTTTTTTAAAATCATTAAATACACAAAATCATCTCACTTTTTTCTACTGGAAGATTAATGTATCTAGTCTTTTTCATGGTAGTTGAAATCTCCCATTATGATTACATTTCCTGACTGTGAAGCCTTTCCGATTTTCAGAAACAGTACAAACTCCCCAATATTAGATCACACGTAGGAAATGTACTTCAACATCATTATATGATGTATTATGTACTGTATGTCCCCAGTATGTAGTTCAACCCACAAGGTAACTACATTCTCATGGGACCCTTTATTAGTATTCATACCTGGAACTCTCCGGATTTGCCCTTGAGATGGTTTTTAGAGCTATTTAGCTTATCTCCGGTGAGAGAGACTGTTTCGCTGGCAGTGGTGAGTTTCCTATGAAACTATGCCCACTTCTCCTCCTTCCAATCATCTTCCTTCTACTTCCTGCCCATCCTCTTTCCACCCTTTTCTGCCCACGTCCTGCACACTTCCCAAGTAATATGCTGGTAATCCCCCCGCCCACCTGACTAAGCCTCACCTCCTTTATGACATGGATTGCATAATTTACATACCCTCCAGTTGCAGGATATGAGCCCTTACCGGGGGCTCCAGTGTTATACTAGGTGTTATGGCATGATTCACGTACAGGCATATCATCCCACCTATTTTATTTACCCTTTTTGAAAGTGATGTATTGTGTACCCCTCTGACCCTCAAAGGGTTAATTATATTTGTAGCCTTTTTGAATTTGTGCCATGCTAATCCAGATGTCCCATATCTTTTCATAATTATAAATGTAAACGAATACCAATTTCTCATGCACCTTCCTCCCACACAAACACACACACACACACACACACAAACACACACACACACAGACACAGACACAAAAACCTACACAAAACCCAGATGCACATGCATCTTAACAGACACTGACACACAAAAAACACACACGCACACACACACATCCTATATAATAATTTGCTAATTCGTGTGTAACGCACGACATGCGCAGTAGACACTGCTGCGTGTGCTGCAGTCATGTGCAGTGGAGACTGCTCGCGCCACGGCTGATACAGAGCTGGGCACTCCGAAGGAACGTCTAGCTCTGTATCAGACGCGGCGCGGGCAGTCTCCACTGCGTGTGACTGCCCCGCAACCGGGTGACAGTGGCACTGTGGCCTGTGTAACGGGCTGTTCAACTAGTATGAACATAAATAGAATGAAATACACACCCACCCAAGTATACCCACACACCTATATCACTTATATGGATTAAGTGCTCAAAGCTTTGAATTTAATTCCATCCAGCAGTATATTTGGATAACCTGTTATTCATATAAGCAATGTGTTGTGTACCCCTCAGGCACTTAAATGGTTAATAGAGATGTTTTGTGTGAATATTCATTAAATTGTACACATTTATCTGTTTAGAGATACGCAGCTCAATGGAATTAAAGTAAGTTGTGTCTGTGTTAACACCTTGATGAACAAACTGGTGCTCAACACATTGAAAAACGATGTGTTCCATACTTCTCTGGTCCTCAAGGTGTTAATTTATATAGAAATGGAATCTTTTTCCCAGCAGGAAAAGAACCAAGAATAGAATTCCGTTCCCTGTACATGATACAGTGATGATAAGAGGTAGATAGCACTTGTCTCAATCCCTCGCAGAATACACTTGAGTCATAAATTAACATCTGAAGGAACTGGCAAGAACTATATAGGGCTAATTGAATTCGCCATCTGATATTTTAAATACATTGTGGTGTTGCTCATGAGGATATTTAAATGAACATATGTCCTTTAAACTTGGCATTGGCACTTTGCTGCAGTTTGTACATATGATTCATCTTTGATTGTTTAACAAAATGTGTGATAGGTAAGTAAAATCATTGATTCCCAAGTAATTGAATTAAACAGATTTGTATGGAGGCTTTGGCAGTCATACTACATTAAAAATAGCAACGCGTGCTGATGTCATGCTTTAGATGAGAATGTTCAGGGCTGGATTTCCCATCATGAAGAGAAGGCAACTGCCTATCCTTTACAGGTTATTATTTAACCCATTGTTTTGCAAAGTAATGCAGTGGAGATCTCTAACAACCAAGGATTTAAAGTTTTTTTTTTTGTCCAAAGGTATTTTCTGTTTCAGGGAACAGTGGATGGGACTGGGGGCGGAGTCGTGTGAGGTGTGGGGATGGACATAGGAGGAGCTAAGGGCACCTAGGGTGCCTTGCCTTGGGGCAGCTAGGATGTAAATCCTGCCCTGAGAATGTTGATTCAGGATTTATCCTTTTTAACATGAAAGTCAATTAACCCCATAATGACCGGCTGTGCGGAAGGCAGTTAAGGAACACGCTAAATACTAAATGCATTCCTCTAAATGTGTTCATGGGCCCCCAAGCGGTGTACAGCAGCGTGGGGACCCTTGAATTACATGATGTGCTATAATTGTCATGGGTCCTTAAAGCAAGTTTACCCATGACGTTCATAGCACGTCATGGGTCCTTAAGGGCTTATAAAGTCCTGGAATTTAAAAATGCCTTGTGCACCCCCTGAATGGTGGAAAATGAACCCTTTGAGCACTAGATTTGATATAGCAGGCATGGAATATGACTTTTAAGCATTTAAAGAAGAACCAATACCTCGTTATAATTAGCCCCCACTTACTGTCTATAATCAGAAAATCCTAATGGGCTCCTTTAGATTTTGCCCTTGTGCATTTGTTCAATGCACAATCAGTCCTGGAGGTGTATGACATGGAGGCGGACATGACAGTTGCTGACAGTTATTTTCAGACTGAAGCACAGAGAGTACATGAGCCTACTTAACTCTTTAAGGAGCAGAGGGATGTACAATGCACTACGAAGCAACACATTGCACACCCCTTTGGTCCTTAAAGAGTTAAGAATACCAAGTGTAGTGGTAATGTGTTTGACATTTTGTAGCTGGACTGCCATATTGGCAGGACCAGTATGATATACGTCAGAATATTTCTTATCTGAGTATGGAACTTGTGAGCTACAAGAGGTTGCACCCTGGGTGCAGGACACAGTCCTAGTGAGCTCTCTGCATACCTTGCAGGCTCATGAGCCTAGCTGAGCATCTCTGACGTTTTCTTTTGCGTACGTAAATTGCTCTTAGGGCCACTCACCCTAAGAGTGATGGGGGAATTCAAAAGTGAACCCCTTGCTCACAAGTGCCTAGACGGATCGGGTGCACCTCACTGACGAGGCCCAATAAGGCTGAAACATACATCTGGGTTATCTGTTTCCCTTATTCAGAGAGGAATTGTCTGGCATTTCATAGTTATCTGTCATTTGGGCAGGACCAGTATGATATGCTTCAAAATATTTCTTCTCTGTGTATGGCACTTGTTAGCTAAAAAAGGTTGACCCTGCGCACGAGGACACAGACCTAACGAGCTCTTTGCATACACTTGCAAGCACATGAGCCTAGTTGATAATCTCTGACTTCTTCTTTTGCATACCATGTGCAGTGAGCAAAGTCGAAGGTCCTGTTTTTTCAGCATGCCCTGTTTTTCTCTGCAGACACTGCACTTGCTTTTTATATGACATACCTGCATTTAACATTTATAACAACTACAAACAAGAAGAACGGGTAGACAAAGCATACATACCTCCCAACAGTTCAAATGGCCAAAGAGGGGCACTTTTGCTTTAGGTGATATTGATGGGGACGTGGCTTGTGGACAGGGCATCGTTGAGAATTTTTAGATAATTTCAAGACCTATTGACACGTCTTTGTGTAACCGAATAAATTATTTAGAGCAAGAACAAAGTGTTTTATTTATACAGACTAATTTATAAACACATATACTGACGTTTCATGTGAGTTTTATTGCTGTGGAGCAATGTGATACTCTTATATACACACCACACAGTCTGATCTCCTAAAAAGAGGGACATCAGGGTGGGAAAGAGGGACAGAGGGATTTGGGTTTCAAAGAGGGACTGTCCCTCCTAAAGAGGGACACTTGGGAGGTATGAATATAATTTTGGAAATAAAACAACCCATTGCATCAAATGAGGAGTCACTTGCCATTCTTCTCCTAGCATAGTATATACAACTATTTCTAGATGGTGGCTCTAGAGGAAAAAATATGAATTTTTTTACATTTCTGTCCCTTCAAAGGTACTGTAATCTTTAAAAATGATGACATTTCCTGCTGTTTTCATTAGCAGCTTCTCTCACAAAAGAAATTACACCCTATTGGCAAGAGCTGACATAGCACAGGGAGTGCCAGAAGCACAAAACTATGCCTACAACACTGTTATTTTCTTTTATTTTTCTAATATGACCTGCATGCACTAAAGTGACTATAACAACTAGAGATATGCAGAACATGTACACAGGGCTTGCCATTTTGGAATGAAGACAACTGTATCAAATGAGGGGTAACTTGCTTTTGTTCTCCTAGAGTGAACAAAGAGGAAAGAAGATTTTTTTTTACATTTTATCAATTCAAAATTATGGATTTTTTTTTTAAACATGGCATTTCCTACTGTAATTAGTACAGTTATTTATAAGGTGTTTTACTAGAAAGAATACAATGAGATTTATCTCAATTTCACATATTTCATGTATGATGCACACATTTAATGGGAACTGTCACCTCCAGTAAACTGCTTCTTATATACATCAATGGCAATCCATTTTCAATCCTGACATTTTTTAATGCGGTATTATCAGCTTTTTAATGGAAGAGCATGAAGTCACTTCAGGACAGGCTGCGGTACAGCTCCGTACTGAAGCCTGTCAGTCTTTATCTCTTTCCCTCCCCAGTTATTCCCGTTACCTCCTCCTCTGACACAGGAATCCAGCATTTGACATTTCTATTTTGACCTCTGTGGTGCAGTTGGTTAATACCAGAATAACACCAGTTTTCTGTTATCAATATGTGCCATCGGGTTCTACTAGGGTTAACATATTTCAATTCAGGGACACTGTGGATATGAGAGCAGCATAGTACTTGGCCTCATCTTTAGGGCAGGTATGCGGCACAAGTCACTATACATCACTGGACATAAGTGTGCAAAATGTTGTTTCTCCAGTGCACCACAGAGTTCTAAACACTAGAGGGAGAACTGCCCATTTACTGCTGTGACAGAAGTGATGCCTGTGGTGGGCTACAAGATGTGTACCTCACACCCAAAGCCTTAGACTAGCATTACACTACATCAACATTTCACTGCAGGTCCTGATTGATGTCAGGAACAAGGATCAGTTCTTCATCTCCAGTGTTTATAGCTCTGTCTGGAAGCCATCTTCTTGTAGCCCTGCAGAGGCATCACTTTCTGTCCCATCAGACAATGTTCAGTTCTCCTTGTAGTATTTACACTCTGTGCTATGGAATCTTCATTCTGGGACTTTGTGTTGCCCCAGACTTAGGCTGCCTGGGACATGTGACACACATTTAAAATCCGGGACTGTTCGGGGCAGTCTGGGACACATGGTCACCCTAGCTCTTACACACAAACTACAGAGAAAAGTACCAACACTGGTCTAACTGTATTTCAGCATGCTTATTAAAATAAATAAAATGTGTTTCTTGATTAAAGTTTCCCTTTACAGTCAGCTTTAGTTCACACCTCCTCACAATAGACAACAGGTTTCAACAGGCTGAGTGAGACATTCTATAGAGCAGGCATTTCAAACACACAGCCTTAAGGACACATGTAGCCTCTGAAATAATAAACTGTGGCCCCCAGCAGGATTTCTCATTTTTACTACAGTGGCCCTGCTGGTCCAAATGCTGTTTTTGATCAGCTTGGTTTGCTGTCACCTTCTAAAGCAGGGGTAGGTAACCTTCCACACTCCAGCTGTTGGCTGGCTGGGGATGATGGGAGTTGTACTCTCAATTGCTGGAGAGGCAAAGGTTCCAGAGGTGAGGTAGATACTGGGCTCATTAACAGAACAGCATCAACAGAACAGCAAACTCTTTACAATTCATTCCTTTCTCCAGACCTCCCCAACAGAATAATAGTGCAGGCATTGTCAGACATTTTTGTAGCTCTGCTTAGAGGGAATTGTTGAGTATGTCGCTCTCAACTACATTTGAGTTTAACACACCTGCTGTAGAGTAATCTCCAAAAATGGGTCATTAAAACACTGTAAACATTTCCTGACATTGACACTGTCCAGCTGTAAACTGCAACAGAATAAAAAACAAAAGTATATTTAATTGACTCCTACCTAGACAAGTCCTTCTATGAAACTAATTAAGAGCCACTTATTGCTTTAGGTAAAAATGAGTCCCCCTTTAACTCTTTGAGAGTCAGAGGGGTATGCAATGCATTGCAAAGCAATGCGTTGCATACTGCTCTGGCACTCAAAGGGTTAAGGTAATCGAGTGATGCCTGTCTACCTCTTCATGTTTACAAAACACTCCTGTGCAATATAACCCTTTGCAACTCAATGCATTGGATACTTATCTGTCCCTCAAAGGGCTTTAATTATAGCAGTGTTCAGCCCATTCCCCAGACAGCATAACTGACCATCAAGGCCAACAGATCTCAATAGGAAGATTCTTCAACAGCCCTGTTATAAACCCAATCATTTTCTTGTTTACAACAACATGATATAATTAATTATTTAGTAGGATGGAAGTGATAGAGCTAGTAAATGCAAGAAAATTATGTAAATCAAAATATAGAAATGTGTGCAAACTGGCCTCAGAGCATCAGCCTCATATAGTATTAATCTCCAAATCTATCGGCTGCACCCCAGGGTATGTACTAGAACGTATGTTCACTTTATGCGAACCAGCGCACACACTGCTGTCATTAAGACTTTAATGCGGGAAGCTACAAACTCCTCCCCTATATCATGAGCAGGGGAATGGGGTAAGATTACACCATTTTCCTCTGCACCTTTTGTTATCCTTTGAGGGACAGAGAGGTGTCCAAAGCATTGCCTCATAATGCATTGGATACCTCTCTGACCCTAAAAGAGTTAATACATGACATCAAGCCAGGGCTTGACAAAACCCGAGTGCCAGATCACCATGACAGCTAGAAATTGGGACTTGCTGCCTATTTTTCCCTGCATGTAGGAAAGGAGTTCCCCTACACTGCAAGGTAAGTTTAAACACCTTCAAACATACATGATCAATCCCATGATCAATCCCATGATCATGGGTGTGATCCTGTATATAAAAATGCACATAGCGAGAGATCTCGTGATCCCCCACAATGTGCACTTAAAAAAAAAACCTCAGACCTTGTGGGGGACATTGGGACACCATCTAATTCCCCCTGACATTGATTGCCTGGCCGATTGGATAGGCCGACCAACTCTGTGACTAGGAAGTCGATCACAGCCTTCCCTTTACCTCCTCAATCTGGCATTCTATGAACTGCATTGGAGACCTTCAAGACCCAAATGTGTCATCAATGATGCAAGTGGGCCTTGAAGATTCTCCTACTCAGACCAGACATTCATAGAATTCCAGGTGGAGCAGAAGGAGGTATGGAAAAGTGGTGATCAACTTCCTGAATGCTGCATTGATCAACTATCGAATCGGAGAGGCGATCAGTGCCCTAATGCCACCAACTGTGAGGTCTGAATGCAATGTTATTAATTAATAAATAAAATTAAAAATAAATAAAATAAACTCCCCAGGCTTTGTCCCACTGCCTCATATACACTGTCTGATTGACCCCCCCAGCCTGATTCCCCAGTCGACTGGTAGCCTCAGGTTCCCCACATGTACTGTTACCCTCCCCACCCTTGTTCCCCGCAGCAGTGGTAGCCACAAATTCCCACATACACTGTCCGACCCCCGAGCCTTGTTGCCCTGCCCCCTGGAAGCCACAGATCCCCTATATACACTGTGTGACATCCTCTAGCTGTGTTCCCCCGCCCAAAGATAGCCATAGATCGCTACATACACTATCTGACCACCAGCTTGCTTCTGCTGGTAGTCATAGAGCCCTACATACATTGTCTGACCCCCAGACTGGTTCCACTACCACAATTCTTCACGTATACCCACTTACACTGTTTGACTCCACAGCCTGGATCAACTGGTAGCCCTAGATCACATCTAACACTGTATGTCCCCCTAGCCTGGTTTCACTGCTCCTGAAAGTTACACATGTGCAAACAAACTGCCTGACAGTCCATCCTTGTTCCACTGTCCCATTCGTAGCAATAGAATCATACAACACTGTCTGCTTCTTCAATCTTGTCCAACTTGTAGCCACAAAACCACAAACACAAACTCGTTTTAACACGCCTGCCTTGTTTCACTGGTAGCCACAGAACCATACATTACTGTCTGACATTCCAGCCTTTTCAATCGATAACCAAACAACTACACACACACAACTGTCTGTTCCTCAGCCTTGATCCACTAGACCCCAAGGAGTGGTTCTCCTCTCTGATGCAGAGTCTGGCTCCTACATTCTTGGTCTAGCTCCTACCATAAAAACAAATTTGTCAAGCCCTGTGTTAAGCAGGATGCAGGGCAAAAGGGAAATATTCTTGGTAAGATGCTTAGTAAACTGGTGTGAGGAAGGAGGTACACTGTGAAGCTGATTTCAGTGCATGTTAGAGCATGGAATCATATTAGTACACCCTCCAACTAACACCTAGAAAGGATCTGGAGTTATATTCACTTGAATACCCCATAATTCATATTAACGTCTGTAAAAATGTGTTACCTGAGGCTTAAAATATAGTCTTAAAGTCTTAGTCTTGAGGGAGCAAACATTCGTGCCTTTTCCAGAGCCCCCAGACTCCCATTACCGTAGCAAATTTGATAGGAGTCCCTGGAGTTGTGTGTTGTATTGTCTGTAAATAGGCTGATAAATGGTAACAGCCTTTCTGAACTGGAATGTGTTGCATATTAATATCAATGTTAGCTGTCTTAGCATTTGTCTCTCATTACAAACAGCACAAACAAAATTAACTAAATGGTGTACTTTGTAGGACAGTTAACCCTTTGAGTGCCAGAGAGATATCCAATGCATTACATTAAAGATTAGACTTTTTTTTTTTTTTTTTTTTTTTTTAGAAATGTATCATAAAAGAACTTATATTTCAAGACGGTAGTTGGAAATATTGGAAATGTAAAATTATGTAGCACAATTGCCTTTTTAGCTGCAAGTATTCCTAATAATAATGCACCACTTGCCTTACTATGGACAGAAAACCCTAATGGCCCTGATTAATTTTTCCCTTGTGCCTTTATTTGCCTCGGGATGTTGTACCTGCAGATAATGCAACTGCTTTCAAAAAAGCAATGGATGCCTATCTAGCACAGAACAATATTGAAAATTATGACAGATGGCTTCAAAGCAAATAGGATGTTAATCCAGGGAAATATCTGACTGCCATTTGGAGTCAGGAATGATTTTTCTTACTCACTTCGGGCTAAATTGGAAATGGCTCCAGGGTTTTTTTTTTTTGGCTTTCCTCTGGATCAACAGGGGTGTTTTTGGCATGGGTTGGACTTGATGGATGTATGTCTTTTTTTAGCCTCATCAACTATGTTACTATGTTTCTATGTAACACGTTCTATTAGTCCTGGATACCATGTCCATTAAAGTGGATGGGAGAGTTCTTTGCAATTTTTTTCAAACTGAAGCAGGTAGACTACATGGATTACTTAACCCTTTAAGGACCAGAGGGGTGTGTAATGCATTATGAGGTTCTATTGTCCTGCTAGCAACTGTTGTGTCCGTCTCCATGGACATGTAATAGGCATAGGGTATAAATGAGGGACACCACGCCATATCTGAATTGAACAGGCCAACCTTTATTACTATAGATAACATTAGTTATTCAGTTTACACATGCTCCATGGATAACATAACTTATCCCAATCCCAACATCCTTAGCATGGCCACATTGAACAGGCTAATGCTTAAAGGGAACTCTCATCTCTGTTAAAATACTTCTTATTTTAAAGTGCTACCCAAGTTTATCTTCCATCCATTTTTTTTTTCTTTTTATGTAATGCAGTATAGCCTAAGATTTTACCTTTGAAAAATAAGCCGGTGATGTCAGTTAAGGACAGGCTGTGGTACAGCTCTGTACAGCAGCCTGTCAATCTTCACCAGCTCCCCTCCCCAGTATTGCCTTGTTCCCACCTCCTACTCTGACGGAGGCTTCCTTCATGTAAGCTGGAGCTCTCTCATGACAAGAGATCGCTCCAGTTCACATGCCGGAATCCTCCGTCATTGGAGGAGGTGGGATTGAGGCACCACTCAGGAGGGAAAGAGGCGAAGATTGACAGGTTGTAGTGCAGAGCTATACTGCAGCTTGTCCTTAACTGGCTTCACCAGCTTATTTTTAAAAGGTAAAATCTGGGGCTATACTGCATTATATATATTTAAAGAAAAAAAGTATGGAAGATAAACTCCGATAGCACTTTAAAATTAGAAGTACATTAACAGAGGTGAGAGTTCCACAACTCCCAACAACCTCCCAAACAGAGATAACAAAGTACCCCCCATGCGCCAGACTGAGCCAGCAGGTAACGTAACCCACCTGCAACATCCTTCCAGGGCAAACTACCTTAAAGGGATAGTAATACTTGCAAATTACTAATCCCCATAATGTAGCTTTGTTAAAAAGAAGCTTATTGCCCCCAGTGTCATCTCTCAAACCCTTATGGTTTGAGAGATGATAGCTCTCAAAGTTCCCCCCTCCTTCCCCCTTCCCTGACTGAACACTGACTGCAGAGGAAGCTGTCGAACGACAGTCTTATGTGCATCAGGTGGCTCTGCAGCTGAGCCAAGATCACGTTTATAAAAAAGAATTCTTTCACTGAAACAGTCTTCTACATGTGCTTGATTTGCAATCACACGTAAAAGACCATTTTAGTGAAAGATTTCTTTTTTATGAACGCGATCTCGGCAATGCTGCAGAGCCGCCTGATGCAAGTAATACTGAATATCCCTGCAGACAGAGTGCAGTGTTCAGTCAGGGAAGGGGGAGGGAGGGGGAACTTTGAATGCTATCATCTCTCAAATCATAAGGGTTTGAGAGATGACACTGGGGGCAATAGGTTTCTTTTTAACAAAGCTACATTATGGGGATTAGTAATTTGCAAGTATTACTATCCCTTTAAGGTTACTCCCTAAAGACTATTTATTTACATTATAATTTAGACACCCCCAAACAATTCTATAACACTGCCCCAAACAGCTCCTCAGGACAACCTAAATCATGGGAATGGAGGGGGATTTCACTCCTCTGCTTCTCCTTTCCTCTGACCACCCCACTTCCTGTTTCTATACACTCCCCCCCAAACCCCCCATCATTCACCCTCCACTTTTATATGTCCCCCCTCCACAATTACTCCGTGGGGCTCCCGGCATCCAGGACTGAATGAAGCTGCTATCTCTTGCTTAGGAGCACAATTCCTAAGAGCTATTAGGTTTTACTGGTAAGTTAAATAGGAAGGTTATGATTAAGATGTCTTAGTTTGCCTTTAACTGTAGTTATAGTTTTTCATCAATCCACAAAGCAAGAAATGATCATTAATAGCTTCTCTGTTTAACTTAAAATAACCAGAACACTGGGACTGTAATGAAAACAGACACCTTAAATGCTGAAATTTGGCAATATTTAGAGAGCACAGCATGATTTCATAGGTTTCCTGTAAAACCAATTGGTATGCATCTTAGACGATGTCTGGAAATCTATGGACAGCTCAGCTAAATAATTGATCTGGCAATCGTTTTCAGACCATTTCAAGAGTCTCGGTTTACATGCTTATGTGCATTATTCAATTAATTTGCTTAAAGGAAAAGCACTGCAAAAAGGGCATGTGAAAGACATTGACTGCTGAGTACAAGAAGTGTACTGTCATTGCTAGAAGATGCTTCAAAATTATTACAGCTCAAAATTTCAGTTTTTGGGTGCAGTACTTCTGTCGCCTGCCATTTGTTGTGGTGCTGTTGCCACATCAGTGTCGCAAAGTATAGGAGCAAGAGATCTCTGGAGAAGATAATAGGTTGGTAGTGAGAACTGTTGACAGACAAAACCAGAATTGATGTCTAAGGCTAGTGTATGACACTTGAGTGTGTGGCTTGAGTGCACTTGCTTGTTATAAGCCAAGGATATTGTCTGTGCCAGAAAATAGTGGTGCGACAGAGTGTGGGGTCATACAAAGATTGAAGGTGTGGCCATGGGTGGAGCTAAAGGTGCCTGGGATGTGAATCCAGCCCTGCCAAACATAGTCTGTCGGCTAAGATCACAACAGGACTAGTAAAAGGGAACTGAAACAGCAGTGGTAGTCAGGACAGCCAGGTACAGCCTGGAAAGTGGCAAGTGGAAATTCAAACACAGTCAATACAGCCAAGGTCGTAACAGAACTGGTGACAGGTATCCAAAACATCAGACGGTAGTGAATATGAGGCTGGTCAGATAAAAACCAGAGAGAACAGACAAACTTTGAACAGGTAACTCACTCACAAAGCTAGGCACTATGAACAATAAATAGGGATAGCAAAATATTTGCACTCCTCCTCGCATAAAAATATATAAAAAAAATACTTTATTAGAGACCTTAAAAACTGAGGAACACGTGTAGATAAAGGGTACTTCACCCAAAAATAAACTTGTAACGCGTTTCGGACTACTGAGGTCCTTACTCTTATGCAAAGCGGATGGGAGTCAACAGATTTAAATAGGTAACAATGTAACAATCCCTTCCTCCCAAGCCCCATGCACTAATAAAATCTGGACTGGATATAAACCAATTGGCCAACGAACCAGCCAATCTTTGTGAATAGAGTTATGATATCCACATATATCTAAGGAGATTAAATCATTAAATGAAGAAAATTCACATAGGAAAACTGATATCAATTCAAACAATCACAGCTGTAGAAAACAGAAAACAGCGCAACAAACAATGCTCTTCTGAGTGTAGTAATACTTATGAGCACAATAAGTCAAGTCTCTTTTTCCCCAAAAGAAAACTACTCACATGGTAGAGAGGCTTCCCCTGCCTCTCAGTTTGCAGGCCTGCACTGGATTTTTGGGGGAGTCACACCAGGCTGATGACACTTAAGAAGTGAAGTTTCTCCTGAATAGATGTGGATCTGGTATATTTACCCACATACACTGGTTGGGTAATAGGGTTAAAACCCCCCACAGATGATATGGGGATACAAGAACCTAATATAATGAGTAGTGTAGATGTTGCTAGGGTATATGGAACTTTGGTATAGAATATATCTCAATAAAAAATGTATACTTTAATAATAATGTTTAAAATTGTTCCAAAAGTGTATGGAAGTATATGTATTGCGACAATATGTGTAATATGTATAATATTGGCTGATATAGGTGGGAGATCACCACTAAAAAATATATCAGGAATAAAAAAATGTAAAAGACAAATGAAAAGCACAATATAATTAAGATAAAGAAATAAAAATAGAAAAAAACACTTAGTTTGTAAATATATCTCAATGGATACTGTATATAGTCTCAGTAAAATCATAGGCTCAACGCGTTTCATGACAGTTATCACTTCATCAGGAGCTTAAATAATCACAGCTACCTTAAAGGTAGGTTAAAATCTCCTTAAGGGTATACTTAAAAATAGTAACTTAGTAAATTAGGTTGAAAAAAAGACACAAGTCCGTCAAGTTCAACCTTTGCCTCATAACCCAGAGACATGAGAATTATATAGCTTTCCTGCTGCCAAATAAGTTAGTCTTTATCAGACCTTCCTGTTTAGCCTACTAATACATAGTATACATTGATGATCTTATATTTGTTTGGTGTGGCAAAGATAGTCAAGCTAAGCAATTTGTTCAATACCTCACCTTAGTGGTAATGAGTCTGAGGTGTCAATGTGGATGTTTTTCAGAAGCCAACTGCAGGTAATACTTTAATTCATAGACACTGTTGTCCAGACACTTCATAGACAACATCCCCAAGGGTCAATTCGTTCACTTGTAGCATATTTGTAGTGACAAGTCTTCTTATGATGTACAGGTTAAGTCCCTTTTTGAGAGATTATTGGCTTGGGGTTATACGATCTCACAAATAGATAAGGCTAGGAACTTAGTGGATAACATGACCCTTAATTAATTGATTACTAGATCATTTAAAAAGGATTATAACAAATCTTCCAGTTTACAGGACTTAAAAAAGGTAACCCATTACTTTTGTTACTGAATATTGTCAGAAACATAATAAGATAGGTAATATTGTTAAAGATCTTCTCCTTAGCTTAAACCGAGATCAAAAAGTTAAAGATATCCTGAATGAACGTTACAGATTTACCTGCAAAAACGCTCCTAGTCTAGGAAGGAGCCTAGCCCTATGAATGTTCTCCTGGACAAAGAAACCAATGGGTACGTGGCTTACAGTCCATGGCTTTCATAAATGTGGTTACAGATGTAAGTGCTGTAATTTTGTTGAAATCACTAAAACATTTTGTAGTTCATCCACAAGTATGGTTTATGATATTACTAGCTTTATTAATTGCTGCACTTCAGAAGTTTTATAGTTGAGCATATGTAAACAGTTTTGAAACAAAATGTGGGGCGCACAACTTGACCATTGAAAGAAAGAATTAAGGAGCAGTTGAATGCGACTGAGAATGGGATGTCAGGTAATTGTATTTTTTTTGTCCTACGGTACCCTTTATGATTCTCTTAGTTTTCTGGATATCAAAAAGTACGCAGACCCCTGAGGGGTGGTAGTAGTCTATCCTTTTTAGGTAGATGTGAGATATTCTGGATACATAAATTAGACACCAGAATTCCTAATGGGCTGAATGTGAAGTGGAACCTCAGCCTGTTTTACTAGTGCCTTTGACCTGATCTTTTCATTCTTGATACATTTTTTTTAAGTATACCCTTAAAGGGATAGTAATACTTCATTTTAACTTTATTTTATTTTGTAGGCATTAAAAAACCATGAAGAATGATATAAGTCTTATCTCTGAAACCTTTATGGTTTAAGAGATATTCACAAACAAAGTATCCCCCCCTGTTCAACCAGATCAGAAGGGAGATGCCCAGGTAGACTGCAGAGAGGGACAATCTTCAATTAAGATAATGGAAAAAGCTGAAAAACTTGTCAAGGGGGGAAGGGCTTTCATTGTTTTCATACAAAGAAAATTGTCCCCTTCTGTTATCTGTACTGTCATACAACCTGATCCACATCTGAGAAGAGATGGCTTACACTAGGTAAAAGGGGCGGGGAGGGGAACTTTGCTTGTGAATATCTCATAAACCATAAAGGTTTGAGAGATAAGACTTATATCATTCTTCATGTTTTTTTAATGCCTACCAAATAAAATAAAGTTAAAACGAAGTATTACTATCCCTTTAAGGGACTTTTCAGCCTACGTTTAGTGGTGATTGTGTGCATTTATATCAGTTTAACACCATTTAAAGTTACTTTCGATTATTCATAATGCTTTTTTTCTAATACTCTGTAGTGTTGTAAATGCCAATATAATTTTAGTTTTCTTGTCATTTTATTTTAAAGGGATAGTAATGTTTCACAAAAACAGCAGCTCCAATTAATCTTCATAGTATTTGGGCCATGGAGTGTTATTGAAATACTGTCAGAGGTGTAGTTCAAGTGTAATTGAATGATAAAGTATCCCCTTCCTGCCCCTTTTACCTAGTGTAAGCCACCTCACCTCAGATGTAGAATCTGGTCCTGGGACTGGACAGATCACAGTAAGGGACAATCTTCTTACTGTAAGCATAAGGAAAACCCTGCCCCTTGACATGTTTTTCAGGTTTTTCCTTATGCTAATTGAAGATTGTCCCTCTCTGTGATCCATCCGGACAGTCTTGCTGCTCTGAGGTGAGCAGTGTTACTTCAGTAAAAGGGGTGGGAGGGAAATACTTATAATTCAATTACTCTTGAACTACTACTCGGACAGTATTGAAATAACACTGTCCATGGCTCAAATACTATGAAGATTAATTGTAGCTGCTTTTATTATGAAACATTACTATCCCTTTAAAGTTCCCCCCACCCCTTTTCAGTACATCATGCAGTCTCCCCTCAGATCTGAAAGCCGGTCTTAGATCACAGTGAGGGACAATATTTTGTGTATCTGTATAAGGGAAAACCCTGACCCCCTTAACAAAGGGGAACAGGGTTTTCCATCCAGACTTGCTTTCAGATTTGAGAAGACTGTGAGTGATGTAGGGAAAAGAGGTGGGAGGGAGAAACTTTAAACTAAGATTACAAGGCAACTACCACGATATCGGTATTTACAATGGTACAGAGCATTATCATAGCTGGAAACACCCTGAATCTCCCCCGGAGACTCTGGGTTTTGTAGCTGATTATTGGTTCTCCAGGGACAGAGGCTGATTCTCTGGTGGTGGGGAGTTTCTGATGAAACTCCTCCCACTTCTGCACCATTCCAGCTTGTTCCTCTCACTTCCCGCCCACTTCTCTTCCTTCCCCACCCAGTTCCTCCCACTTCCTGCCTACTTTGTGACACTCCTGCTAAGCCCAGGCCCTCCTGTGAGTAAGCCTCAACCCTTTTGATACAAATTGTGTCATTTTTTATCCCCCAGAGGCACCACAGGGCAGAACACATATTGGAATCATTCTAGGACCCGTGCCAGCCCTTATATGGGTCCTGGTGGGTCCATGGGACCCAGGCGGCACTTTGACAGGGGCACGTTCTGTCTTGCAAAAAAAAAAAAAACTTGCTGGCAGAGGAGCTGGCTCAGCAGTCACTCTGCGGGCGGGCAGTCAGTTTGCCCACAGACATCCTCCCATGTTGCCTCTCTCGCTCCCCGCGCTGTACTGAGGTCAGAGTGTCGAGGGTCTTGTGACCTGCCGGAGCTCAGACTTCAGACCATGTGGGGAGCGCAGGAGACAGCATGGGAGGATCAAGCTACCTGCCACTAGACACCAGGGAGCCTGACAACTGTGGGTGTTGGCTGGTGTAAATTCTGGGTGAGCGATGGGGCATGTCCTGAGGTGTTGGGGTAAGTCCTGGGTCAGCAATATGGCATATGGAGGGAATAGAGAGACAGACAGAGGTTGGAAGAGGAGAGAGACAAAAGAGGAGAAGATAAATGGCAAAGAGAGACATGGGGAGAGGAAAGAGACATGTATGACATGGTGAAGAGAGAGACAGACATGGGTGGGATGGAGGGAGAAAGAGAGACAGTCATTGGTGGGATGGAGAGACATGGGGGGGATACAGACATGGAGGGAGAGCAAGACAGACATAGATGACATGGGGAGATAGAGACATGGTGGAAAGTGGATGGCATGGGGGGGTGGCAAATATGTTAGGTACACCTATGGGAGGGACATCAATGGGGTGGAGCATAATGGGTGGCAAAATAAGGTTTTGCCTAGGGTGACAAAAATCCTTGCACCAGCCCTGAGTACAGGAGCAGACATACCTGGTTATGAAAGGAATAAAGTTGTGTCCTGTGTTAAAGATTTCTATCTAATACTGTTGAAAAAGTAAAAAAATGGACATTTATACAATATAATCTAGAACTTTTAGATGGTATTTTAAAACTGTCCATTTTTTACAATTGCAGCAGAGTTAGATAGCAATCTTTCACATAGGACACCACGTTAACCCTTTCATAACCAGGGATGTCTGCTCCTGTACGTTTAGATTTTCTAACCCTTTGAGTACAGGAGCAGACATCCCTGGTTATGAAAGGGTTAAAGTGGTATCCTATGTGAAAGATTGCTGTCTAACTCTGCTGCAATTGTAACAAATGGACAGTTTTAAAATACCATCTAAATGTCCAATTCTTCCATTTGTCTTTACATTATAATAACTGTACAGGGAATGTAATCAGGGGAGTTGGTTGGCTTTGAAAGACTTGGGGCTTAACCCTTAGTGTGCCAGAGGGGTATGCAACACATTGTAAAATAATGCATTGCATACCCCTCTGGCACTCAAAGGGTTAAATGTGCATAGAGCATCCATATGGGCGTGTTTTGGTGGGTGTGGTTTGGGGGGGCAGCATTTCATCCTTGGACCCAGGCAGCACAATGTCTTGGGCTGGGCCTGTGTAGGACACTTGTTGCTAGAGAAAGATGTATGAGTACTTGTAAACTAAATTTGGAACAGTGATTAGTGTCCAACTATAATAGCAAAAGCTAACATAAAAAGGGGTATTGACTCAAGAGTCAATAAAATTATTTTGCCACTGTGCAAACAGTTGTTAAGGCCTCACCTTGAATATGCAGTTCCGTTTTGGGCATCAGTTCTGAAAAGAGATATTAACCCCTTAAGGAACGGGAAAATCTGAGGTGGATTTCACTTAAGGACCGGAGCAATTCTGACTTTATTGACTATGTCATTGTTCAACCATATTTTCTCTTTAATTTCTTTTGTACACCCACACAAATTATATACTGTTTTTTTAAGCACAAGTAGGGCTTTCTTTTGATACCACAATTATATGACTACCTCATCGCTTAATTTGATTAAAATAGGAAAAAAGAGCAATAAAGTTGAAAAAAAACAACATTTTACTTACATTTTCCTGTCAAGATTTGCATACCATTAGTTCATTACAAAAAAAATACCCCTAAATATATTCATCTGCTTCTCCTGAATATAAGAGTACCCCATATGCCTAGTATTTCAATCACATTTATAACGTAAATATTACAAGATAGACGCCATTATTTTCAACCTGTAATTTTTCAACAAAAAAAGCATCATAGCTTAGTTCACGGTGCCAGAACCAAAAATGTCCCACAAAGGTATATGTTTCTGAAAAATAGACAACATAAAGTAAATAATCAGGAGAATTTTGGATTTTTTTATGCAGCTATTTTTCCAGAAATATTTTTCACAATTGTTGTAATATTTTGTTTTTTTTTTGCAGTTTTCACACTTACATTTCAATATTACTGTTGATATCAAGCACGGGATAAGTGAAGATTTTTAAAAATGCATTGTTTAGTGTGCTGCTCCTTCTTCTGAGTATGGCAATACCCCATATGCATAGGTTTCTCAAGGTTTGGGGGAGCTATGGGGCCCAAAATGGGACATGCACGTTTCCAGTTTCACACTTTGAATTTTCACCACTTGCGTCACTGGTGCCATTTCTCATTTGGCCTGTGTAGCAGTGCTCCACTTTAAGATTTCACACCAAAACTGTATATTTTTGGATAGTAGACACCCCCAGATTTCATTTTAGGTGTGTTTTCAAATTTTTTACGAAGGTATTTTACCACTAATCTCTCATACAACTTGACATAAGTAAAGAATTCAGCGGTTTCACACTTAGATTTCAATGCTGATGTGAATTTCAAGCACAAGATAGGTGTAGATTTTAAAAACTGCATTGATTACTGTTTAGCTCCTTCTTCTGAGTAAGACAATACCCCATATGCATAGGTTTCTCATGGTTTGTGGGAGCTACGGGGCCCAAATTGGAACATACGCGTTTCCAGGTTTACACCCTGAATTTTCACAGCTTGCGTCACTGGTGCCATTTCTCATTTGGCCTGTGTAACAGTGCTCCACTTTAAGATTTCCCCCAAAAGTATTTATTTTTGGAAAGTAGACACCCCCACCTTTCATTTTAGGTGTGTTTTCAAATTTTGTACACAGCCATTTTACCACCAATCCTATGAGAACTTAACGTAATTAAAAAAAAAATTCAGCATTTTTCACACTTTGTCTTCAATGTTGATGTGAATTTCAAGCACAGAATAGGTGAATATTTTATAAACTGCATTGATTAGTGTTCAGCTCCTTCTTCTGAATACGGCAATGCCCCATATGCATAGGTTTGTCAGGGTTTGTGGGAGCTACTGGGCCCAGTTGGAACATGTTAGTTTCCTTTTACAGACATGCCATTTTTACAGCTTGTGCCTTGACTCATTTCACACTGTTTGGCAATGCTGCAATTAATTTTACCCACAAAAGTATATATTGTAGAAGAGTAGACAATCCTGGCTTTCATTCTATTTGCATTTTATCAATTTTTTCACTGTCACTCTATCACCAATCAGTCCCAAAATCTGCAGTAAGGGAGAGAAACACCTTTTTTCACACTTATATTTTAGTGTTGCTCTGGTTTTCAATCAGATGACATTTGCAGATTTTTTAAGTGCTTGAGCATCATAGCTTAGTTGACGGTGCCAGAAACAAAAATGTCCCACAAAGTTTCTACTGGCTGTTACTAAGTGTCCTGGTACTGGGCTCAGTCTAGACCCTGCTTGGCTGCATAACTGCATTGTGTCGTGCGCATGTGTCACTCAGGACATCCGGCAGCTGCCATGATTAATGATGTCGCTGCGTCTGATGCTGGAAGGCTGTCACATTTCTTACACACATTACCATACATTTCAAATGTTTTAGGTGGGTTTGTTGGGGGACATGAGTGGTGGGCGGGGAATTAGAGAATTTTTAGGTTATTGATGCCTCTTTGTGTAACTGAAAGAATGATTTAGAGCAAGACCAAAGTATTGTATTTACACAGACTAATTTACAAATACATTTATTGAAGTTTAAACTAACAATAATGTGAACACACATAGAAGACACATGAAATCGTCTAATCACCATAAATACTACCACATTAAAGATCTGCCCGCTAAGCACTGAAATAACAGCATTTACATTGCCCTTAAGATTATTCAACACTACAATAACAGCATTCAAAGGGTTAAGCACATCGCCCTCGAGAAAGTTATCTTGAATAATAAGAACAGTATATCTTTGACTCTATAACATCTAAGTGCAAAAGAATTCTATTCTCGTATATACTTATACTGCACCAAGAAAGGATTTGGGTGTCAAAGTTAGGGCCAGATTTACATCTCAGGTGACCCTAGGCACAACACACTCTGGCAGTACACTGGGGTGAAATGGAGCTGAACTGATCTCTGTGTAGTGGTGTGTTCACAGCCCTCATATTAAGGGGCTAGTGTCCTAACACAACAACAGCCCTTTTCTTTGTTTTTCTTCTATACAATAATAGATCTGCAGCTCCACTTAGTATCTTAATTCTTTGTTTTCTTGTATAACACAGATGGGGCATATGTATGATGCCAATCCAGGTGTGCCAAGTAAAATATTCATGATACATTATATGATGTACATGGCTGACTCTCAGCACTGGTGGCCCGACTGCCTCTGTTTGCCACTCCCACTCAATTGAGTAGAGTTGCAGTGTATAGTTGGTTTCAGACTTATATAGCCAGCCAGCAGCATCCTGCGCTGTTGTGTATCACCATGAATCGACGTGAGTGACGTCCGCAACGTCCTTCCACAACACATTCAGCGTCAGCGGCCAAGTCAGCAGAGACGGAGGTGGCTGGGGAGTGGGGAGCAGGCACATAGCTAAGAATAGGAGCAATTAGGGGGTGGGCTGGGCAGCACAAGAAGGGAGGAGGCACCAGGCTGAGCTGAGGCAGTTACAAAGGCCAGAGCTCTTTGCACCACACTGCACATTTAAAAAAAATTACAATAAAATAATCACACAAAATACACTGGGCCATCGAAAGTGGGTGTGACTGGGTCACTGTCAGGCGCCCCAGAAAACTGGGAGCCCTAGGCCAGTTCCTAGTCAGCCTATTGATAAATCCGGCCCTGCTAAAAGTGGGACACTTGAAAGGTATGGATTACCAATTAGCCATACTGCACTGATTGTTTCATGTCTTCAATTCTGAATTAATATACTATTAGTAAGTATTCACGCTTTCTCTAAACCAGGTGTGGGAAACCTGTGGGTCTTCAGCTGCTGTTGACCTATAACTTCCATCATCCCCAACAGGTCATGCACAATTCTAAGGGTGAGATGTTCAGAAAGTGGTGGTAACTGAAATTGTCTGTAATCAGAATAAAAAAAGTTCTTACACCATGATCCGTAAATTCTCATATATGTTTCCGTCATTTTTTGCATCCAATTCCGCCATCTCCGTCAAAGGGAAAAAGCCATCTTGAAGTGGGTGTGGTTTAATCCACCATCATATTGTAAGGTATTTTCAGAAAAAAATATTAGTTTCAAAGTCACTTTTTTGTCTGATCAACGTAATTTTTTTCCCAACAAAATAAAACTGGTCTAAACTTGGAGAAGACAAATTAAAATACTGTTGACAAATTCAAAGACATTTTTAAAATCAGAACTTTTAAAGACATTTTTAATTCTTTAGACACATTTTGAAACGTGATGAATTTACTTCTGAAAATATTGTCCTCCTTTTACCACCAACCCATGATCCACCAATTTTTTCATTATGATGACATTTTTATACGTCTCGCGCTAAGCCTTTTTCTGACCAGTAACAAATTCAGCAACAAAAATTAAACTGCTACTGTGTTTGAACCTTTAAACAAAAGTAAGGAATTGTTTTGGAAGTTACCGGAATGGCCATTGCACTAAAAACAAATAAGCACTATATATGTGATTAAACACACTTTTTGTCAATGATTAATTACAGACCAGAATCAAACAGGCTTGTTTTTGGAACTGGAAGTCACCTTTGCTGCCCTGCTGACACTATCTTAGGAAAGAAAAGTTGGCCAAACCCCCAGAGCAGTTGAGTAATTGACTTCAAAGGTCAGACTAAATTCCACTAAATTCCGCTGTCTGATTTCCCTTTGGAACTGTGAGTTGCAGTTGGGAACATTTGAAAGAAATGACAACATGACTCTTTATGAATATCAAATTTTTGGATAAATATTTTTATAACTTTAACCCTTTGAGTGCCAGAGGGACACAGAACGCATTGCGTACCTCTCTAGACCTGTGTTTTTCTTAACCCTTTGAATGCCAGAGGGGTACACAATGCATGATCAGTTTTAAAACTAACTCGTAAAGTCTTAAAATGTTATTAATTTCTGAATATTTTTTGTCTGTCAAACAGAAAGAGGCAAAGACACATGTTTCTGCACTTGCTGTCACATTTTCTTGCCCCTCTCAAGCCTTGGTTACTGTAAAATCTCAGGTATAATAGCACAATTTTACCCCACTTCACCTTATGTGAAGTGGGGGGTGTATTATACACAAGAGCCAGGGATCCCCCACCTCAAGCATTTGTACTGTAACCTGGAAGTATATGCAAAGAGGAAGTCCTTGGAACTGCCCCACTATACAGTATGATATGAAATGGAGGCCAGGGCGGCAGAAATGCACTTCAATTCTCTGCTACACTACATACAGAATATAATTAAAAGGGGCCCTTCAGGAGACCCTCTAGACTCACCATTCAGAGCCAGATTAAGACTTCACAGGGCCCTAGGCAGGATCCCAAAATAAGGAGGCCCCCAAATGCCCCCCTCTCTGCCACAAATCTTTCAGTTTTACTATTGTTTTGTGGTTAGTAGCAATTTAATAAAATACAAAAATGAATGATTAATCAATAAGCACCTCCCTGCCATCCAAGGTTTTAAATATATTAGAAATGCACCACAGAGTCTATAACGGAAATGGTGCTACACAAATGAATACACAGAGTTTACAACTGAAATGGGGCTACAAAGGTGATTCCACAGAGCTTACAATTGAAATGGTGCTACCTTAGTAATACCAACCACAGAGCTTATAACTGAAATTGTGCTAAACCGCATGAAGTAGCAATTTAATAAAATACAAAAAGGAATGATTAATCAATAAGCACATCCCTGCCATCCAAGGTTTTAAATATATTAGAGATTCACCACAGAGTTTATAACGGAAATGGTGCTACACAAATGAATACACAGAGTTTACAATTGAAATGGGGCTACAAAGGTGATTCCACAGAGCTTACAATTGAAATGGTGCTAAACCGCATGAAGATACGGCTATAAAAAGCCTATCTGTTTATAGTTGTCTGATAGATTACAAATTGGGTATTTATCTCCTCGAATTTATTTCCAATTCAGGCAACTTTATTTACAGTGGTCTGATTAAGGAAATGTTCAAATTCTCCACTTTATGTAAAGTGGGTTGGTGGCTCTAAATCTATTAAAGTGATAGTAATGTCAAACAATAATATTATTTTAAATTCTAGATGAAAAATAATTAAATTATTTGCAGCAAATCTTATCTCTCAAACCGCTATGGTTTGAGAGATATTCGCATTTGAAAGTTCCGCCCTTCCTTCCCTTTTCCTAATGTCAACTGTAAAGCTGACAGCAGGAGATTCGAGTCGGCCAACTCGAGGAAGATCTTCAGCAGAGCTGATATTGCGTTATTTAAAAATAACTACTTCACTGGAATGGTCTACATAGTGTGCTTGCAAGCCGTTCCAGAGAAGTAATTATTTTTTAAATAACGCAATTTCGGCTCTGCTGAAGAGCTGACGGCTGGTCCCAGGACCGGTATCTCCTGACGTCAGCACAGAGCTGACGTCAGGAGAAGGGGAGGGAGGGGGAAACTTTCAATGCCTATATCTCTCAAACCATAGCGGTTTGAGAGATAGGATTTCCTGCAAATATTTTTTTCATCTACAATACAAAATAATATTATTGTTTGACATTACTAAAACTTTAACATATGGCCATTTTATCTACATGTATCTGCATTTGGCCACACTAACATTCAAGGGTTAAATGTCCCATTTAGAGCACTGGAAAAATGTATGGTTTCTCCAAAATTACTCCAGTGTCTTAGTATATGGGCCTCAAAGAATTCCTTCTCAGATTACAATTTAATTTTAGTGCCTTAGGCATTAACAGATAGAGTGACTTGCCAAAGGTTACAAGGATTGACACGGGAATTGAACCAGACTTCCCTAATTCAGGGTCTTTGGGTCTTATGTATCAAAGCAAAAATGTAATAAATGAAGAACTTAATAATTGCATTTTACATAATGTTGAATAATCCCCATTTATTTAAATAAAACAATCTTAATTTCTACATACTGTACTGTACAAATGGCTAAGCATTTACCTGTATACAGATATACCCCAATGTCTTATTCTCAGAGCCAGTGAGGCAGATGAACAAAATGGAACTGGAGAAATTCTGGTGACAGCCAGCTGTACCAAAACTCACATTAATTTAACACTTTGAGTGCCAGAGGGGTACGCAATGCATTGCAGAGCATACCCCTCTGGCACTCAAAGTGTTAATGGTGCTTTTAAAGTATTAACCCTTTGAGTGCCAGGGGGTACAAAGGTAATGCATTGGCGACCTTTCTACCATTTAAAGGGGTTAAAATGTCTCCTTTTACTCAAGGAGAATATTAGATGTATTTACGTCTTCCGTATGGTGCAGGTTTACTTCAGAATTAGTCAAATTCTACTTATTTTTATTATCAGCCACCGTGACTTAAAGAGCAAAACGCTTATATTATGAAAATATGTAGGTAACAGGGTTTTTTTTTGCAGGGTAAAATAAGGGTACTCCCGCTGCTGTGACATTTTTCATTTAAGGTTATTCCGGCTCAGTCTTACTTTTTTAATCAACAGCCCCCAAAAAAGCACATTTTGTTATAATACACTCTGTCAGAGAACTTGAGTCTCTGACTGTGACTCTTCATACTGTCAGGAACAGCGCCATCTGGTGATAGTGGGAGTACCATCATATAAAGCAGCAGGAAAAGTCTACTGCTCATTTAAAAGGACGCTATCATGAGATATTTCCCTTTTGACAGATATTTTGCAATGCACTGTACACATCTTTAGCATATAAATGGTTAATCAGTCCACCATTTTAGTAAGGCCTTTATTTTATTTTGAAGAATTCAACCATTCATAAAGGGAAAATATCAGATAGATAGGGTCCTATAAGCAGATGTGCTTCCTTAGAAAGTAGACCTGCCATTGAATATAGGGATGCATTGTGAGGCCCAGTGGATAGAGAAGCATAAAGGGGCTTGGAAAAGAGATTCCCCGGTGCAACCCCGTTGGTCCTACAAGAAGAGACTGAGCTATAAGACAGAAGTCTTGCAGCTCAGTCTCATTGGGTGTAAATAGGCTATGCTTGCATCCTCAAAATTTTTGTCTACGAGCAATACACTTCCTGCCAGACAGGGGGAACAGTTTTCATCCCCCAAATAGCTGATAAGTGTCATTTTGACCATAGCTGGGAACTCTCCGGATTTGCGCCAGAGACTCCGGTTTTGGCTTATAATTACTGGGGCACAGGCTGATTCTCCGGATGTGGGGAGTTTCTATTGAAACTCTACTTACTTCTGTTCTTCCTCACCCTGTTCCTCCCACTCTTGACCACTTCTCTTCCTTCTCTAGCCTATTTTTACTACTTTTTCATGCCAGCTAAGCCCTGCCCCACTCTTAATTAAGCCACGCCCCCTTTTGACACAAATTGCTTAGTTTTTCTCCCCCCAGCAGCACCACAGATCTCCCCTCTGGAGAGTCCACACATCAAAGTTCCCAGGTATGATTTGGCTGTGCACTGTGGATCCCCAGGGTTTTTTTAATAAGTCTGCTTCTACAGGAGCAGGTTTGGTCATTCATGACAGTTGCTATTTAAAACTGAAAACTAAAGCTAAATCACTGCAATTTTATTATATTTTATTTATTATTGCATAAATATATCCTCATTAAAAACAAATGACGACAAAAAGAAATGTATCAATGTCATTAGTGCTAGATGTATAAAAAAACAAAACTTTGACATGCATCAAAGAGCAATCTTTTGGTAATTTTACACATGCTTATTATGCCAATTAGCTAATTATAGAATCGGTCACCTTAATGCCATGATAAATGACCTCCGTGATGTTATCTTAGATTTTTAACTCAAGCCTGTCCTTAGGAAGGAATCCAATCGCAGCAGCCTGCCTGAGTAAATCTCTGTAGCAGTTATGCTTTCATTATCAGCTTGAGCAAACACATCTTGGAGAACAGGCAGGAGGAGTAAAATTACATTTGGGTGGTTGGGTACATAAAGTCTGGCCTTTCAATGACATTGTGAAAGGGATGCGCTGGATTTCATCAGTTTTGGAAATGTATCCCTATTTATGTTTTTTCCTGCTCTGCTCCAGTCTTTTATTTTAACCCTTTGAGTGCCAGAGAGGTATACATTGGATACTTCTCTGCACTCAAAGGGTTACGGGCATCCTTAACATTTTAATAGTCATTTATCAGGGGTGTGGGTACATATATATAATAGTTATTCTTACGTCTTACAAACAGAATGATAAGAAATAATTTTAATGTGCAGGATAATGTCTATAATTATACATTTCAAATTCGACATTTGCATTCATCACATAATTTATATAATAATGACACTTTAAGCTGTTTTCCATCACTCACCCCCTGTTGAGAGCAATGGTCCTAAATTACAAACAAACAGAAGAGAAGTCTGTGCTACTTCGTATTGATTGATAAATGTTTATAGAATATATCACTGCCCATAATACTCACATATTCACTTATGTTTAGCAAGTAGAGATTTGGTTGCCTTGTTTGGACAAATTATGTTCAAGGTTGCGTACAGGAGAGGTGTTTAAAGGTGCAAAACATGTAATTATATAATTATAAAATAAGCCTTCCCAGGCTATAATAACCTGTTATCAAGTCAAGTCACTTGAATAAATGAAAATGAGAAAATGTAATGCCTATTGAAAAGTTATATTGTTTTAGTTTTATAAAGTAAATAGTAGTTGATGGGGAAGACTTCAACAGGTATGGATAGTATTCAAAGACGTCCTAATAGCACATTATTGTAAGTCTATAATGGTGTAACTGGAGCCTCTAATATTGAGGAATATTTAATACATATGAGAAGGTAAAATGCATATCTGCCAACTGTCCCTGATTTCCTGTGCCAGTCCTTGGCTCTGGCTTCCTGTCCCTGGATCCAGGTGTCCCTGTTTTTGTCCCTTGTTTTAAATTTGAATCTCAATCCCATATTCTATGTGCTTATAATTAAAAGTTTAAAAAGTTAATTTAGTGTTTAGGTTTTAGTGATGTTTATTTCACTGTGCAAGCTGAGTTGTAAGTCTGTACGATTCTTTGTTGACATCAGCCTACCTAGTACTATGGACCATTAGTGATGCTTTTGTCATAGGAATGCTCAAGAGAAACTTATTCCTGGAAATGTTTTAAATATTGGCTAGTATGTAAAGTGCATTAGTTATAAGTTGCCTAGATGTGAGTGCCTTTGCACGTCAGGCAAGCTTGAACATATTTCAAACTGTATAATCAAAACCTCAACTTGTTAACCTTGTAAAAAGATCCAGGAGTGAATGTACAATCCTCCTGTGCAGTTTATTATCTGTTCTGGGATGTTGGTTACCTTCTCAGCCTCTTACACTTCAGGTTCTGCAGTAGAGTGTATGAGTGCATTATGGATATCATTCCACATACTCAGCCATTCTTTAGAATTAAATATGAGCAAGCCCCAAACGCCACACCTATAACATGCATACGACATGGAGTAACGTTAGTAAATATAATTTCTCAAGGTATAGTTAAAAGGAATGCCTCAAAACACCATCTGCTTCCCACTGCCCTAGCTTCCAAGTAAGCAGTGTATATAGGAGAATTTACGGCATGCTACTTAGTAAGTTGACAGGGACAGAATGAGGACAGGGCAGGTAGAGATCAAGTGGTCTGATTCCAAGCAAAGAATCAGGACAGACTGACTACAAGTGAAGTTGAGCTCCAGGACAGATGGAGATCAAGCAGTTGGGTTCCAAGCAGAGGTCAAAAATCTGAAAACAGCAGTTCAAACTAAACGTCAGGTTTTCCAAGACAACTAAGCAAAGATCTGAACTGAAAGAAGAAATAAATAGGCAAAGAGAGCTTGAAACAACACAATACTACATGGACTATACAAACATGAATGTGCAGGATCATGCACTGATGTATGTGAATGAACGAGGGAAAATGTACCCATGTACCTGATATCCCAATCAGACTTTCTCATAAGCTGAGGACCAATTCGGAAAATACACATGGATAAAACAAGACACAGGCATGAGTGTGAATGGACATGCCCTGAGGGGTACCATTACACTGGTTCTAAAGGTGAAAAAAAGATAGTTTGGTCTGTAAGTTGGAGTGCACGTGATTTTTACTCAAAAGGAGTAAAGCCATAATATATAAATATATATCCCCTTGTGCACCAGAGAGGTATCCAAAGCATTGCTACATAACGTGTTGGATACCTCTCTGGCACTCAATGGATTTTTTTTTTTCCTAGGAATAAACCGCACTCACAGGTCTTGTTTGTGGCTCAATAAAGGCTGATTTATTCAATAGATGTTTCGTCCCAAGCTGGGGCCTTTCTCAAGATCTCATCTTGCGATAGGCCCCAGCTTGGGCCAAAACGTCGATTGAATAAACCATCCTTTATTGAACCACAAACAACACCTGTGAGTGAGGTTTATTCCTGTGATATCTACGTGCATATGATACTGGCACCCAGGCAAATTGAACTGGATAATATTTAAGTGAGTACTTTAACAAAAAACTTTTTGTTTTATATATATAACTATCTTGACAAATGCTGAAATGTTGGTATAATAAAATTTCACATTTTCATCATTTAAAACTCCTGTAAGTGCGGTCCTTCAGCTTCCAAAACACTCTCTGTCTCTCTCTCTCTCTCTCTCTCTCTCTCTCTCTCTCTCTCTCTCTATATATATATATATATATATATATATATATATATATATATATATATATAAATAAATATATATAGACAAATTGTTGTGTGTGAAAGCACTCACTCTTCTAGATTAATGGCCCAGGTGCATAATCCCAAAGGATAAAATACAAAAGAAATGAGGGCAGCACCCATGGGACTCTTAATAAGGCAATAGTTTTATTAGATTATATGGTCAACGTTTCGGTCCAGACACGATAAAGGTCTTGATAAAGGTCCGTGTCTGGACCGAAACGTTGACCATATAATCTAATAAAACTATTGCCTTATTAAGAGTCCCACAGGTGCTGCCCTTATTTCTTTTGTATATATATATATATATATATATATATATAACATGTTGGTATAGGAACTCATGTATTGATCTGGGTAACCGTCCACCCACCGGGTGCAGATCTTCAACATAGAATGAATATGAAAGCACTGGACGCACTCATGGTATAGGATTTCAGAAACGTTAACGTATTAAAACACCATTATGACATATTCATAAACTATATATGACACAAACAGCAACGTTTCGATACGCTCCACGGGATCTTTGTCAAAGATCCCATGGAGCGGATAGAAACGTTACTGTTTTTTGTCACATATTGTTTATGAATATGTCATGATGGTGTTTTAATACGTTAACGTTTCTGAAATCTTATACCATGAGTGCGTCCAGTGCTTTCATATTCATTTTAGATAGAGATAGAGACAGAGATAGAGCTAGAGATAGAGTTATGATTGGGAAAAAAGCGAATGAAAACCCCTTCCACCTGAATTTGGTGGGTGGTAGATACAATGCTAAAAAATTTGACACACCAGTCAAGCCATAAGACTTGCTTTTCCCACAGAAATCTCACATTTGCAGTGTTTGTTACTACTGCTAGGGATTCTGGGTAGGCATATGCAAATAAGTTTAAGAAGAAATCACCTTTTTGCCTCAGATTCCACTTTATACATGGATTCCTTAGAGTATGTGTATGCTGAGCAACAGCTTTAAGACACAACTCAGGAAGAGATGCAAAGCCAGTGAACCTCTCATGGACAGCCGTTTCGTTGTTAATGGTGTGTCAAATTTTTGTTTAACATTGTATCTACCACCCACCAAATTCAGGTGGAAGGGTTTTTCATTCACTTTTTCCCCCCATACCCTTTTCAGTTTGTGCTCCACAAGTGCACCAAGCCTCAACAGCAAGCCAGTAAAACCAACCTCATGCTGATGAGTTGCATTAACAACAAAACTGCTGTCCATGAGTGGTTCATTGGCTTCGCGGTTCTTCCTGAGTTGTGTCTTAAAACTGTTGCTCAGCATACACATACTCTAAGGAATCCATGTATAAAGTGGAATTTAAGGCAGAAAGGTGATTTCTTGTTAAACTTATTTGCATATGCCTACCCAGAATCCCTTGCAGTAGTAACAAACACTGCAAATGTGAGATTTCTGTGGGAAAAGCAAGTCTTATGGCTTGACTGATGTGTCAAAGTTTTGTTTAACATAGCAACTGGAATTGCAAGAAGCCAATACTAATGTTCAGTTCAGTTTTCCCTGTTAGTAAATACTAGGACGCTATATAATGCCTATCATAGAGTCGCTCTCCAAATAAAGTAAATTAAGGTTAGTAAATGAGTAAAGTAGGAGAGATTCAGCTCATCCTGTAAATTTTTGTTTTCTTTACCAACATATTTTGCAATGATTAAAAGCAGCCTTGGCCCGGAGTGCACACAAACAAAAAAAGAAATCAGGTCACTTTGCCATAAAAGCCTTATGAGGACTCCTTTAAAGTCACAAAGCATATGTCAACAGGACAGCTGCACTTAGCACTATAGGACACAAGTGGTTGTCAGCACAACCTTTACAGACTGTCAGCCATATTCCGATTTCCCATGGGACATTACAGAGAGCTTTTTATTGCTGATATTCTGCATGCAATACACCAACTGCAAAAATAGCCCATTTCAAATGTCACATTGGGTGCAAATTTATAGACATATTTATTACAGTTTTTTGTTGATGCAGCAGCGTAGCTCTCTCCATAAATTTACTTTATTGATATAGTTCAGACAAACTTGTTTTTTAAGAACCTCTGATGGCCCCTAGTGAAATGGTGAATGGAGGTTCCCCATGTATAGAAAATATTTACGATCCTCTTATGTTCAGTGGTAGTATTCCTTAGGACTGTTAACAGTTGTGCCCAAGACAGCTTCACTCCTCCAAAGGGGATGGCTGGCCTGGGGGGCAGAGGGGCAATTGCCCCCTGGGCTGGTCACATGTCTGGGCCATTGGGCCACTGCCTCACTCAGTCTCCCACTTGCTGCTGTAAATGGAGCTACACTAGTGATACCACAGAGCTTACAATTGAAATGGAACTACACAAATGATACTACAGAGCTAAAATCCAAATACAGCTACACTAACAGCATAACCCATTTCCCTTGTAAGATCTATGGTATCAATCATGTCGCTGTACTTGTAAGCTTTATGGTATCACTAGAGTAGCCGCATTTCAGCTGTAGGCTATGTGGTCTTGTTTGCCTTACTTAACAGCATTAATGCCAATATTAAAAGTAACTAAAGGGGATGGGCTGGAGTGACTGAAGAAATGGGCCAGTAGATTGTATTTGCCCCCCAGGCCAAAAGTTCTCAGCCCACCCCTGGTCCTCCATGATCAAAGGATTACATGTCTTCCTTTGTCAGAAAATGGGACTGTTGGGAATCCACACTGAGGCCCCCTAAAACAGGAGGCTAGGTATACCCATGTGTTCCTGAATTCAGTGCGGGCAACATGTTGTGGTCTTTTTTTTTTTTTAAATAAAAGAACACTGCAATTATTTTAAATGTGGAAAAATATTAAAGTGTTACTTTCACCTTAATTCAAGTTTGCATATTTGAAAACTGCATTAAAAACTGCCTGTATGCCAGGTTAACCAATAGGCTAGCGGATGTCTAGTTTAGGAGATATTTGAGCATTTATTTCTGGGAATAGTGAAAGTGAACATTTCATGGTACTGCAAAAAGCTTCATTAGCTTATGCATCTTCATTCAAACATTCATTAGCATATGACATGTCACTGGAAATGCTTCATTAGCATATGAAAAGGCACTGGTGAGCTTAATTAGCATATGACAATGTCATCTGTACTGCACAGGCACCGCAATTAACATACATTAGCATATGTAAGAAGAGTGAATATCTACGGAACTGCTATTTTGGCTAACATGAGATATAGGCCATTTTTTATGTAGTCTTCAAATATGCAAACTTGGATTAAGGTGAAAATTTCACTTTAAAGTAAAAAATTACTCACAGAAAGCCAGACTAGGTGGTTTATATCTGTGATAAATAAGAGACTTGTCAAATAAGTGAAAATAATTATTTACTCATATAATGGTTCTGATTTCCCTGTTTGTAAATTCTGGCCATAAACTGAAATCAAGACAGAGATTGAGAGGCATGAGAGTCTAATGTACTCAACCCTTTGAGTGCCAGAGAGGTACAGAATGCATTGCAAAGCAATGCATTCCGTATCCCTCTGGCACCCAAAGGGTTAAAAAAACTGGAGTAATTCTGAGACAAACCAAATCCACCATAGAGGAGAAGTAAATATTCCCTTTGATTTAACCACTTAACCGCCATACGGGAGTTCAATGCATTATTTTTCAATGATTTTAGTGACACTCTGATTCTTAAGGAGTTAAAAATGGGTTCTAGCACCTTTAATACTATACTTACTTGCTGTATAATGAATTGGAGACCACACTGGCATCCAAGGCACTAAGAAAAGCCCTTTAAATCAAAGGAAACTTTGGGACTTTTCATTTGTCCCCTGTGGTACAAATGGTTTGGCCCAGAATGACTCCTCGTATTTAATCAGTCTCTTAGTTTTCCCTGTGCAATGATCCTTTTCTGGGAGTTTCAGCAGCAATTTCCTCAGGATCCGTGTATATTCACTAGCCACTGGGGTCATGTGGTTTGGCCTGATGAGGGTCCAATTCAGGCATCCAGGAAAAACAATGCAGGTTGAACACATGGGCAATGCGGATTGCTTAAAGGATCTGTAAGGTTTTACTATATACCATAAAATCTCGGGTATAATACGCACAATTTTACCTCACTTCACCTTATGTGAAGTGGGGGGATATATTATACACAAGAGTTTTTTACTAAAAAAACAATTAGGGGTGGCATATATCTTCCCTCCCTCCCCCGGCGCAATCCACTTTCAAAATAAGGCTTACTTTGTTCAAGTGAAGTCCCCACTGAAGCCGATAGAAGAGAGGGCAAATTAAAAACTTAAATCTATGTAAATTTTCCCTGCGAATGGCATGCTTGCTTTTCCTGTCCGCTTCCTTCAATGTGCTTTTTTTAATTTGCCTTCTCTTCTACTGGCTTCAGTGGGGGACTTCACTTGAACAAAGTAAGCCTTATTTTGAGAGCGGATAGCGCTGGGGGAGGGAGGGAAGGTATACACCAGCCATAATTTTTTAGTAAGGGGGAAAACAAAGGTGCGTATAAAACATAGGCACTCTTGTTTTCCCCTAAAATCTTAGGTACAATATACACCTGCGTATTATACACAGGTGTGCATTATACCTTTTTTTACAGTATTACAATTTTACAGTATTACAAAAATCATACTGTAGGGATTTCCCTGCTGAGCAAAACAAGGGTACGTGCACTGCTGGTGGTTACTTTATTCAAAAGTCATAACCTTTCAAACTGTTATGAAGGGGTGGAACTGTTACTATCACATTCTATGAAGAACAACAATCATTAACTCACCAAAGTTTGAATGAGATTAGCCATTTTACTTTATAATCACTTAAACATTCTCTTAATAGTAAAATGTCAATGTCTAGTTACAGCAGAATTCAAATGGAAAAAGAAAAAAAGCCTGGAAATAGATATAACTGGCTGATTCATAAATGACAAATATCATAACTATACAAAGTCTTATGTTAAAGGGATAGTAATACTTAAAATGTAAAAGAAATATATATATTGTAGGGTTTATCCCCCTGAGTAAAACAAGGGTACTCTCACTGCTGAAAGGTATTTTATTCAAAAGTTATTACAGCTCAAAGTTGAATTTTTTTAGGTGCAATATCACAGTGGCCTGAAATTGTACAGTGGCGCTGTTGCTAAACCATCCTATGGAGATTTATGGTCCCGGGACCAGAGCTGTCCATAGTATGGTGTAGCAACAGTGCCACTGTACAATTTCAGGCCACTGTGATATTGCGCCTAAAAAATTCAAATTTGAGCTGTAATAACTTTTGGATAAAACACCTTTCAGCAATGCGATTACCTTTATTTTACTCAGGGGGATAAACCCTACAACATATTTGTTTTTACATTTTAAGTATTACTATCCCTTTAAACATATTTCAAGACAGTTGGTACTGGGTTATAGTTTCCCTTTGACAAGTAGGGATTGTTCATGTTGACACTGCAGAACTCCGTTATGAATTCCAGTATTTAGTTTCCAGCAGCTATAAGTAACAGGTGGAATTCCTTGACAGATGGTGGGATCTATACTTTTCCACCTATGGAAGCTTACATGTACTGCGAGATCTGCCTGCTGTGTGACATTGTCTGAGGTTTGGCAGTTGGAATGAAACTCCCTTGGAAATGGATACCTTGCTTCATGTTAACAGCAGTGGGATATTATTCAGTGGATTAGTTTACACTTTTCACAATCATTGTTATATAGATAGGTAAATTTCAAAAAATAGTAAGTGTTTCATTCAAGTTCATTTAAATCTATGATTTGATATTGATCTCAATCACACTCTTAAAAAAACTTTGTCTTTAGAAAGTTCTCTAAGATTTAACCCCCTCATTCCTTTTTACTTGACTTCAGCCAGGGAAGTGTTGGTAACTTTCAGCTGGTGGGGCAAGTAAAACCAATTGGCCCATTTCTAATATTGTCCAAACACACCCCTTTTGTTAATTTTATACATTGTTGCACACTCTTCTGATTCTCATGGGGTTAACTCTTTTAGTACCAGACAAAGGTCCATGGTTTACAACTGGATGTTAGCTGGTGGGATGGCTCAGTTGGTTAACACACCAGCTGTAGAATCTGTTCAAGCCACAAGGTTGCAGGTTCTAGTCCCGGCAAGGTCAGTTCATCCTTCCTTCCCTCTGAGGTAGATAAAATGAGTCCAGTATGTACTTCTTGAAACTGAGAAAATATGTCAATTAGTTCTTCCTGGTACAATACGTTCACTAAAAAAAACAAAATAAAGACATGCTCCTAATCAAATGAAAATTTAGCACCTCAGTTTGAGGCCCTATGCCTCATTAATTGTATGGCCCTGGGTTTAGGGATTCTCAGCCCCCAATCCTTCATTATTTTCTGTCCATGATGCACACTCCAAAGGCTTTCCCTGGTGATGGACCTCCAAATACAACTAAGTACTGGGTTGGACCGCACACACACACACACACACACACACACAAACACACACACACACACAAACACACACACATACACACACCACACACACAAACACACACACATACACCACACAAACACACACACATACACACACATACACACACATACACACACAAACACACACACATACACACACACACACACATATACACACACACACACACACATACACACATTGTACATAGAATGCAAAGCTGATTACAGTCTTACTCTTAGAACCATGCCATGTAAATAGAAATAGATGAAGAAGAAAATAAGGAGAAGAGAAAGAGGGAATAAAGTAAGAGAGATAAAAAAGGAGGAGAAATAAGAAAGATAAGAGCCTCGCTGCCAGCGTCAGGGTCTCAGTTTTCAAATTTCAATTAGATTGCAGATATAATTATCAGGGCTCAAAATTTCCACTCTCCACTAGCCAATGGCGAGTGAAAATTTAGCCCTGGTGAGTAGAAATTCAGCCCTGGTGGGTATGCTATGGCTTGCAGTGGCTGGCTAGTAGCAAAGGACTTCCAATTTTAAGCCCTGTAATTATGATTAGTTAGGCATGATCAATGCTGGGATACAAAATACAGCCACAGTTGGCAGATATTTAAAAAGCTGTGATAGTTTTCCCATGATCCTAATGTGGCAGGCTCTTCTTTCCGAGTCCAGTAAAGGTGGCGTAAGCTGAGTTTTCCAAAATGGTGGAATACATTGCTTAGCTGAATTCAACAAATGAACAAACAAGCATCTACCCTTGGAACATCCATGAAGACTTTTGTGTAGTAAGTTGAGTAGAATATAAAGGGGTTGTCTTGGTATATCAATCTGGGTGATATGTTTTATCCTCAAGAGGATCTGACACCAAAATGTTGTGATTCGTGGGCAAGACCAGCGTTGGCGACCTCTATAGCATTAAGGGGCTAAAATCCCCATTTAAATCGCTGGAATTGTATTTTTATCCCCTATTGTGCAAATGCTTTGCCCTTGAAATCCTCCACTTTTCTTTTGAACATACAGCCCTTAAATATGAAATAATGGATTTCAGTGAAATTGAATGAAACCACTAATATCCCTTTGTCAGACCTCTTTAGTATTCAAGGGGTTTAAAGCCCCATTTAAATAAATGTGAATGTTTGTTTCCTGTGGTGCAGTTCCTTTCTCCCAAAATCAATGCACTTTGTCTTTGTACATAAGGCCCTAAGAGTTGTTGAAGGACTGAAGAACCTTGTTCCGACAGCCCCCATCACATACTTTCCAAAGTGTGCAAAGGGGACTCACTGTGTTTTGAACTACAACTTTAATCATCCTTGACCAGGCACTGTGGACTGGAATGGTAGAATCATGAGAAATGATCTGATATCAGAGGATGGGCGACTGTGATGGTACAGAAAAACACGGCATAGCCTCCCAGTAGAAGTTGAAAGAGCCAAAACAGTATATTCATTTAACTATCCTTGGGATCAATATAAGACTATTCAGAGAGTTTAAGGGCAATTAGCAGACTAGATTGACAGTTTAGTTCTTATCCGCCATCAAAGTCTATGTTTTAAAATATAATATAGCATGGAGTGTTCTAAATGGGGTATGGACTGGATGAGGTAGACAGAGTAACAAGAATGAAGAATTGGCCTTAGAGGATGGCTGACAATGATGAGAGTCGAACAACAGCTACAAAGCCACAAGAGTGTGCATTTAAATTAGGTGGAAAAATGTGCAGACAAGATTTGCCAATGGTTCTTACTTGCTGTCACAATCAGTCACTGTTTTTCTATTAGTCTCTGCAATGCAATGCCATGCTCACACCTCTGGTGCTCAAAGGGTTAAATCAGTGCTTCTCTTCCTGTTTATGCAAAATCCCAGGGTTAGCTGAAGAAATACAATAGGATAAATGTAAGTAATGGTGGACAGGTGAATAAGGCTGGGTGACCATCAGTGTATGCTGTTTGCTTTGTACTACAGTCTAGATTTAATTTTGATTTGATAATGGCAAGTATAGCCACAAAACGCATAATCTATTCAGTCTAAGATTTTTTTAAAGTCTTTATAATAAACATGTACATATATAACAATGGAATGCCTTTCATTTGATTTTATGTTTCCTCAAGTTGTGCTATACAATACGAACCCCCAGGAGATACTTTGGATGGACGGATGGATGGACGATCCTGAGACAGCTGCCAAGGACAAACCACCCAAGCAGGGACGGGTAAAGTACCCCTGTATGCTTTGTTGATTGCAGGTATATGTCTGTCTCTCAAAAATAATTAAATGTATGTGTGTGTGTATTTTACATACTTATTAGCTGGTTTATTTATATCAGTTAAGGCACTATTGGGGTCTCCCTTTGTTTTTCTTGTTTTCTCATTATTGGTGTATGTGTGATCCTGTGACTGTGGACACGTGAAAGAATGAAATGTTGCAAATGTGTTTACATTAGATTGCACTTGCTATAAAGACTATAACCTACCTCTTTCTAGAAATCTGGGATTTGTAGTCTGACTGTTCTTGGCAGTGCTCTTCTATCAGCCAGCATCTGTACTTAGAACTATAGTTACATGTCCCAGAAAAACTGAAAGAGAATCTGTCTCTTTGCACAATGGACAGAACAATGTATCAATAAAAACAGCAGATGTCCCAGGATGTTAACATAAGACTTGCATCTATAATTCAAAACAAGTGGTTCTCAAATGTCTTCCTGTGGTGGAACACAGTTTGTTTCAAATGAAATCCCTGTGGTAAAAACAAACCCGTTAAACCCTCCAGAACTAGAGAGATTTTAATGCAGGGCATCAGACACATACCATAAAATCTCAGGTATAATACGCACTTGTGTATAATACGCAGGTGCAAAATATACCCAAGATTTTACCCAAGAGTGCCTATGTATAATACGCACCCTTGTTTTCCCCGTTTACTGAGCAAACATGTTAGCTTTTTTTGTTGTTGTTTTTGCCCACATATAAATTAATTCCCTCCCTCTACCAAGTACGCACAATCTACTACCCTGCTTAACTTAACCCTTCAAGAGCCGGCTTTAATCACTGCACAGTGGGCAGCTCTCTTGCATCTGCTGCCTGCTTCCAGCAAATCCCTGCGAGGACATTTTCATTTTAGCCAATGGTAATACCTCATGGTCCTCGCAGGGCAATACAGTACATCCTATGCATAAATCTCTGTGCACTGGATGTACTGTATTGCCCTGCGAGGACCTTGAGGTATTACCATTGGCTAAAACAAAAGGTCCTCGCAGAGTTTTGCTGGAAGGGGGCAGCAGATGCAAGAGAGCCACCCGCCATACAGTGATTAAAGCCGCCTCCACTCCGCAGGGGGTGAGTTAAGCAGAGAAGTAGATTGTGCTTGCTTGGTAGAGGGACGGAGGGAATGAATGGGCAAAAAAAGCACTAAATCTTTTTTGTACTTGTGTATAATACGCTCCCCCCACTTCACATAAGGTTAAGTGGGGCACAATTGTGCGTATTATACGTGAGATTTTACGGTATCTGTTTCTTTGCCTATGGATGTGGTGATGGCAAATACAATGAATAGAATAGATTATATACATTTATTGCAGAAGGGGCTATACAGGGTTATAAGAAGTTATTTTAATGGACAAACATTCATCTTGGAGTCATTCCACATAAGTTATGTTTCAAAATTAGTGTTCATTGCTTTGTAGTACATTACAGACATTTCTAGCATCGAGGGGGTTAATATGCTGGCAGTATACATTTAACCCTTTCATTGCCAGAGGGGTAGTACCCACCTGGCACTGAAAGGATTAAATAAGTCTAAAACCATGACAATCACACATCATTGTAACCAAGGTAAATTTAACAAAATTAAATTTCATCTAGAATTTCCGTAGAGAACAATAGCTGCTAGCACATAACTGTGCAGAATATATTACGTGCCGATCTCTCATTGCTGCCAATGGTTGTAAATCCAACTGTATAACTCATTTAATGAAAGCATGTCTGTTTTCCAGGAGACTTTCTCTTCATTCACACAAACATGCTTCCAGGGCTCTTAAAATCCCTATACACAGCAGATTAAGAATCTGTTTTTTACTTCACACATGCTGATTGTTTAATAGTAATTTTTTATTTTAACATTTCTTATTGTACCACTTTATATTATGCCTTTGAGTGTCAGAGTGGTGTGCAAAATCATTGCATTGATACATTTTACTTGCTAAGTTTCTTTTTCATTAATTATGTGTAAATTACCTTTTGTTGCCTATATTTTATTTATTCACTTGCATTTTCAGTTAAATGATCGCCCTCTGCCTGACGTCCGTAAAGACAGTCTAGGACCCAAATGTATATGCCAATTAACATAAGAAGTCTGCCTGTGTTTCATTCTCTATTCCTATATACTTGTATATGCTATTCAGCTGAACAAAGAACAAAAGGAGAAGTGAGGAAAATACTCAGACTGTTTATTTTAACAGACTGTAGAGAGAGGGTGCGCAACTCACTGTAAATGGAACAGATGAATTAAAATAGCCAAAGCAAAGCAATTTTTTTATGAAAGAAAAAAAAACAAACAACAAAACATATATATATATATATATATATATATATATATATATATATATTAGTGCAGCACAATGCATTTTTTTATTCAAAAATTATTACAACTCTTCCTGTTTTTTACATTAAACTGCATTTTTTATTGTGAGCACTAGGTGGTACTGGTTTTGTAACTTACTATGTAGAGTCATAGTCACTGACTCAAGCTCAAGCGTGCAATATAAAAATGCTTTTGGACATCAATAAGCACTGAGGATAACAGTTTTATAAACAATGTTTTGGCTATAATAACCTTGAATTAAAAATCTCCCATGAAGTTGGGTCCCTTGTTTTACTCAGTAGAAAATAACTATGATATGTTTTTTTTCACTAAAAATGTGTACTGCTCTTTTAGAGAAAAAGAAAGACAAACTGTATTAAGGTACTAAAATATGAATGTTAGTCATTACTATTCATTTAAACAAACAGTATGGTTGAAGTAAAAAAAAAATGATTTTTAATCTACTGTCTATTGGCATTTTGAACGGTCTGGAAGCAGAGCTTGTGTGGATCAAGAGAACTCTTCTGGTAATCAGACTAAAATTGTAAACTGCAGGTAGGGGGCACTCACACGAATGAAAAATGGAAGAAAGAGTGAAATAACTTGTTCAAGATAAGTGCACAGTATAAGACAAAAACAAAGCTTTCATGTAAAATATATATAGTCTACTAAAACTAAAATGTAAAATTAAAAATTGCCAAGCAATATAATAATAGTTACTATAATTATTGTTATTATTATTATTACTATTCCATAAATAGGATAATATAGTGATTGGGTGATAAATATACATATTACAAAAGAAAATTAATAAAGGAATTTAATCTGAACAAAATCATAGAGCAATTAATTTAAACAAATACTTTTGCTTGGCTACATAAACTGCATCAGCCAAAAGGTCGCCTGTGTAAATAACATTCATTTCTCTCTGTGTCAAACTGTGTAAATTTAAACTGATCTAAGTGTTGCTGCATGTGCTCAAATCCCCTCAGAGCGAGGACCTCACGGACTGCTACAGCTCAGGATTTTAGGAAACATACCTCATCTGTTTTACATTTCCTGCAGCCATTATTCTGAGCTAACAGAACTCTGGCCAAGCTGACACAAGAGCACCAACCAAGAGCTGGAAATCCCACTGGAATTTAGACTTTCTCAAGGCGTTTTATTTGTCTGCAGGGCAACAGCGAGTTAATAGACTGCATTTCAAATCGTATTACATTTAACATTTTTTCCCTGTCATTGTTTATCAAGTACTTGCCTGTGCAAAGTACATTTTTGCAAATATTGCACATGAACGTTATGGCCATTTGATTTGTATTTGAAATGTCAAGAAGCTGATTATATTTTTGTCATTTTTATTATTTGGCCAACGATGCAGTGTCTTCTATTAAAAAAACAAAAACAAAAAAAAACATAATAACCTCTTGTATTCTTGTGCCTCTATGAGATCGGTGATGCCAAACTTTAGCATACCCGATAATTAGAAATGTTTGTGTTTGTTGTGCTCCTCCGTGGCACACAAAGGGTTAATAAGTACCAAAGGCAAACTGCAATGGGTTTCTAGTATCCCAGAAACACCTATTTTATTCTTGTGCGTCTATCAGAGATGGCAAACTTAACCCTTTGAGTGCCAGAGGGGTACGCAACGCATTGCAGAGCAATGCGTTGTGTACCCCTCTGGCACTCAAAGGGTTAACATACCCAATAATTAGAAACTTTTGTGCTTGATGACCATTTGATTATATCGTGGGGAAATCTGCTTCCATGCAGCAGTTATTGGACTGCAATTCCTATTGTCTCCAGCTGGCTGTTAGCAAGCTGAAGATAATGGGAGTTGCTCCAACAACAGCTAGAAAGTTGAACATTGCTTGCTTGTGGCCTAAGCAAAGGCAACAGTGTAAAGAATTGCACAAAGTCAGTTGTTCTTTTTGGGGTTTTGTTTTTTTTTTAACCCCTCTTTAGAAAACCTGGGTTTACCCCTGAATCAGTGTCATAACTAGTCGCTGGAGGTCCCCTGTGCAAACTTTTTTTGGGATCCTACGACAAAAAAGATTTTCACAGATGCATAATTAAAACCTATTGGCCCGCTGGGCAGATGAGGGCCCCTTGGTTGCTGGGTCCTGGTACAACTGCACTCTCTGCAACCCCTGTAGTTACACTCCTGCACTGAATAGAGCATTAAGGGAGCTTATCCCTGACACTTCTAAATGGCCTGACCAAAAAAGTACAGTTAATGTTTTTTGCATTTGCATTTTCACCTTCCCAGCCCCCTAAATTGGTGTAATCTTTCTTCTGCCCTTTTTTTCCTTTAAATGTGTCACTGATGATCAAATTCAACCCTAGTGAAGAAAATGTAAAGGAAGAGCGTGAGCTGAGAGGTCTGAGACAGATTGAACCAGCTGGTATCAGCAGAGTAGAAAAAATTGAGAGCAAAGAATCTCTCCATTTCCATAGCAACACAAGAAGTCTGATAAACGATTTTAAATAATGTTATGTGAATCAGAGATGTGAGAGCAAAAGTAAAAGCATGGATCTTATTTATTTCCTCATTTTAACCTGCTACAGTACTTATCTTAATGTTGTCCTCGGAGGAATTGCTACTTTAATATAGCTCATTTTTCCAGTATATTTAAAGGAGCAGTAAACTTTTTTTATGAAAACACACATTTTACAGAGAATTTCCTGCTGAATAAAACAAGGTCACTCCCATCGCTGTCAGATGTTTTATTCAAAATTTATAGCAGTTCAAATAACCAGGAAGTGAATTTACTGTGTTTACTTCCTGATAGTTCTAACTGACAGGAAGTGACTGGCAGCGTCTATCACATTCTATGGGGAACTATATGTCTCTGACTTTTCTGACTTTCCTCTCCATTAGAATCTAACAGGAAATATAATAAGAATTTGACCACTCGAGGGCACTACTAATGTAAAAAACATGGGTTTCAACTGTAATAACTCTGGAAATATAAATCTCTCGGCAGTGGGAGTACCCTTATTTTACTCAATAGGAAAATCCCTACAATATATATTTTTTCATAAAAAAAAGTTTACTGCTCCTTTAAATAAATCATATAGGTGTTTTATTAACATTAGAGTGGCTATTTTAAATACCTAATCTGCTCTAGTCACAGTTAAAATCTGATGCATTTAAAAGTAAAGATATGACAAAATGTAAGTTGTTATTATACATAAATGTAAAGGAATAGTAAAATATATTAGAGTGCATACTGTTTTGATTTTTATATAAAAATCTTTGCAGCAGCGTCCCCAAATGTGCAGGCAGGTGTTCATTTTCATTCTGTGGGAGAGCCGCTGACTATAGTTCTCCAAAAAGAGGGGTAGAAAACTAGGGTACTACCATCGGTGTGAGATTGTTTTATTCAAAAACTACTGAAGCTCAGACTTTCATTTCTTAGTGACGTACCTCCATGGTATAACATTTTACGGTGGTGTCTGTTGCTGTAATAGCCACAGCGGGTTATTATCACTGACTAGAGTTGTCTATAGTAACAACAGCACCATCATAACATTTTAGGCCGTGGAAGTACTGCACCCAAAATTGCAAGTCTGAGCTGCATTAATTTTGAATAAACATCTCTCAGCAGTGGGGGTCCCTGATATAATGCATAGGGACTGAGGGGGCCTGGTAGAATCTATATGAATTAAGGGACAGATAAAATCTATAGAAAATGAGGGACAGATACAATGTATAGTAAGCGAGATGCTGATACAGTGTATAGAAAGCTAGGGGTACTGGCACAATGTATAGAAAACAAGGGGCTGATGCAATGAATAGGAAGCTAGGGGGACTGGTACAATGTATAGGAAGAGAGGGGCTAATGCAATGAACAGGAAGCTATTAGGACTGGTACAATGTATAGGAAGCGAGGGGCTAATGCAATGAACAGGAAGCTATTGGGACTGGTACAATGTTTAGGAAGCGAAGGGGACAGATACAATGTATAGGAAGCAAGGGACAGATACAATGTATAGGAAAAAATGTGCTGGTACAATGTATAGGAAGCAATGGGGTACAGATACAATGTATAGGAAGCGAGGGGCTAATGCAATGAACAGGAAGCTATTAGGACTGGTACAATGTATAGGAAGCGAGGGGCTAATGCAACGAACAGGAAGCTATTGGGACTGGTACAATGTATAGGAAGCAATGGAGGTACAGATACAAGGTATAGGAAGTGAGATGCTGATATAATGTATAGAAAGCTAGGGGGACTGGCACAATGTATAGGTAACAAGGGGCTGTTGCAATGAAAAGGAAGCTATAGGGACTGGTACAATGTGTTGGAAGTGAGGGGGACAGATACAATGTATAGGAAGCAAGGGACAGATACAATGCATAGGAAACAAGTTTCCGGTACAATGTATAGGAAACGAGGGGCTGATACAATGTATAGGAAGCGAGTGGGACTGGTACAATGTATAAGAAGCAAGGGGGACAGAGACAATGTATAGGAAGCAACAGACAGATACAATGTATAGGAAGTGAGTGGGACAGATAGAATGTATAGGAAGCGAGGAACAGATGCAATGTATAGGAAGCGAGGGCTGGTGCAATGTATAGGAATCGAGGGGGACGGATACAATGTATAGGAAGTGAGGTTCTGATAAAACGAATAGGAAGCAAGGGGGACTGGTACAATGTATAGGAAGTGAGGGGGATAGATACAATGTATAGGAAGCGAGGGCCGGTGCAATGTATAGGAAGCGAGGGGGACAGATACAACGTATAAGAAGCGAGGAACAGATACAATGTATAGGACATGAGGGATAGATACAATGTATAGCAAGCAAGGTGCTGATACAATGTATAGGATGTGAGGGAGACATACAATGTATAGGAATCGAGGGGCTGATACAATGTATAGGAAGTGAAGGGGACTGATATAATCAATAGGAAGTGAAGAAATTGATATAAAAGGTTGAAGTGCTTGGAGTTCCTCTGTACAGATCCCATAACACAATGAGCTTAAAGGAGCAGTACATATTTTGAGAAAAAAAGATGATGTAGTGCTGTTCTTGCTGAATAAAATAAGGATCCTCACAATGCTGGGTGGTTTTCCATCCAAAACTTGTACAGCACACATTTTTTAAATCAAAAAGTTAGCAACAGTGCTAACTGGTGTCCAGAAGTATTTTTTTTATATATATTGGATACTATGGGAGAATCTGAGTCATAGACTACAGCTTTCCATAGCAAACTGTAGGAACACCACCACCTTGTGACTACTATTGAAATACATTTTAATGTATCAAATCTTTGAATGAAACAGTGAAGTACCTTTGTTTTACTAAGTAGCTAAAGCCATATAAAAAATATGTGCATTTTTGTCACAAAAATGCTTACTGTTCCTTTAAGGGGAAACTCACATTATGCAGATGCCTTTTGGGATACAAATTCAAGCTGCCTTCATTAACAGTGTTTAGATGTTCACAAATCAAAATTACTTTTTGAACGTCATGTGCTATTATTGTTAGATCAACTTGTTTTGGTCAATTAGTTTGGCCAAGGACTTTGGAAAAACAAGCTTTATTTTTCTACATTCAAATCACTGCATTGTTTGATAGATTACTGTTGGATTTGGAAGGATGGACAGGAACTATCATGCCTTGTTTACATAATAAAAAAATAGAGACCTTTCTTTGAAAGACTGGTTTCCATTAGAAAATCTGATTTGTAGTGATAGGGGCTTCCTTATAACAGATGAGTCAGGCTTCTTCCTGGAATGGCAAAACCTTCCACTGAACAAAGTGACTATCCGTATTAAAGTGAAAGGTTGACATTGATGAGTTCAAATAATTAAAATCAGACATCCTTTAGAACTCTTGAATATATAAAACATAACATGGTCTCAGATTCAGGTCAGGTTGCAAAAACAACTGCTTTCATCTGCATTTCCTCTAGTAGATTGTAAGCAGGGGTTGACGGGTATCAAAGAGATGAAGTGGGGGGATACAGGGATGTAAAAGAGAGAGAGACAAACAAGATAAAGCTTAAGGGAGAATCTCCAGAAATAAACAATAAAATGCAAGCAAGTTCAAATAAAAATAATAGATGTATTTGATTTGTCTCAACTACACCTCACAGGAAGTTCTCTTTTTCTGTACTTTAGGGATGGGAATTACCTCAGCTGTTGAAAACATAGGCACAAAACTACAACGTTCTTGTGATAAACTCCATGGTGGAAGTGGAGAGGCAGACATTTAAAGAATTTTCAATAATCTGGAATTTTGGTAGAAAAAGTATAAAAGTGTGGATTTCCCACATAAATTCCAGAGAAAAAAACAGGCTTTCCCCCATTTCTACTTACTAGAATTGATGTGACATTTTTGGTTACCTTGGTCACAAATCCTCCTATATAATAATTCACTAAAACGTGTGTAATGACGAAGTCATGCGCAGTAGAGACTGCTGTGCGTGCTGCAGTCATACTCAGTAGAGACTGCCCACACCACGGCTGATACAGAGCTGGACTCTCTGAAGGAGCATCCAGCTCTGTATCAGCCGCGGCGCGGGCAGTCTCTACTGCGCATGACTGCCCCGCGACCGGCTGGCAGTGGCACTGTGGCCCGTGTACCTGGCTCTTCAACTAGTTATAATATATTTTTACTGTGAGAATATTCCTTATAGTGTATAAGTAATATTTCTCAGGTTTCATCCATTCACATAGTTAAATGGCAGTTTAGCACAGAAAAATATTTTTATTTTCACCGTTGACCAATCCATGTAATTAATTCCAGACCAACCTATATTAAAGTGGTAAAATTTCAAACAATAATGCAGTCAGGTACTGAGATGTCTGGATGCCTTTCTGCCTCTCCTAGCAGCACATTAAAATGTAGCATTCATATAACTCTGTTCCATTCAGTCTGTCACACAATACCCCAACTTTTATGACATATATTAAACACGGTACTATAAATGGTGTTCTGCTTTATTCTCTGCTCACTTATACAACAACTCATCTAAAACTAATCTATTCCAAACAGGTGTTTTTACGGATTTATGATGTAGACTATAATTTTGATTTATACTTAAAGTTCTTTAGATGATGGTAAAATCTTGGTATATTATTTTTAAAGCGGAACTACCACCTGAACTAAAGTTGCCCTGCCATACTTAGGCAGGTGGTGACTAGCTTAATAATCCTTATTTTACCTGTCCGAAGTGCCCAGGAGTAAAGTTATCGCTGATCTCCCAAGACAGGAAGCCAAGCATCAGCGCAGACATCTTGTCTACGTGCCTGTGCTTTCAGTCCCCATCATCCTTTACAAGCCTTGCACTGGCCTGAACGGCTCCGGAAGAGACTGAAGGCACAGGTGTGCAGGCTGCACTAACCTGGCCGTCAGTCTCAGAAGATAAGCAATAACTTTACTCCTGGGCACTTTTGACAGGTAAAATAAGGATTATTTAGCTAGTTGCCACCTGCCTAAGTATGGCAGGGCGACTTCAGTTCAGGTGGTAGTTCCGATTTAAAGAGATAGTATTACTTAAAAAATACTATTCCCTATGTTAAAGCCCCTGAATAAAGATGAAAAATGCCCCCAGCGGCATCTCTCAAACCCTTATGGTTAGAACTTTCAGGGCACTAGCACCGGAGGCATGGCCTGGGGCAGGAGAAATTGCCCCTTGGGCCAGTCATATGTCTGGGCTGGTGGGCCACTAACTTACTCAGTTTCCCACTTGCTGCTATAAGTGGAGCTCCACTAGTGATATCACAGATAGGGATGGGAGAAAAATGTTGCCTCAAACTGAAATCGGTGAATAATGGCACTTCCCAATTTGTGAATAATTTCCCGAGAGAAGTGTAAAATTTCTGCTTTTTTTCAACTAGCTCATTCCATTGACATCAATGGGAATATTGAAGTTACACATAACAAATATTATTTTATTTCCCAAAGGCATAGTATAAAAGGTGCATGATGGTGTCTGTGTTGGCGGAGTGTGGAGAAAGAATCAGTTGAACAGGGAATTTTTTTGGGGGGTGACTGGCGGGACTGCTTGGGGATGGCAAGTGTGACTTAGGGTCCCCTGCTGTCACACTTGGCATCATCTTCTCCTTCCCCCCTCCTGAGTATTACAAGACACACTAGTAGCAGGTTCAGCACTGGTTGCAGCAGGGGCAGCACATCTGACAGCAGACATAATATTGGTGGCAACAGGGGCAGCATGTCTACAGTAAGCACAGTACTGATGGCAGCAGGTTCAGCACTGGCAGCAGGCACAGCACTGGTGGAAGCAGGGGCAGCACATCTGACAGCAGGCACAGCACTAGTGGCAGCAGGGGCAGCAAGTCTGGCAGCAGTTACATCAATGGTGGCAGCATGGACAACATGTCTTACAGCAGGCACAGTCAGCTGACCTATCCTGCTCTCACTAGTACTACCCTTCTCTTCCTCCCTTGCCATTAGTTTCCCCAAGGTCCCTATGGGTGATTTAGGGGGATTGGACAGCATTGGTTCTGTAGTGCTCACTTCCTCCTCCTCAGACTCAGTGGACACATAAGGGTCCTTCCAGTTCCCCCTTTTACTATTTTTTAACCACTATGAGCCTCTCCTGCCTCAATTTTCAAAACAAATAAAAGCAGAACAGCATAGCACGTCTACCTCGCTTTGTAGCTGATTCTTTTGTGTTTCACTTCCGCAGCTACGTCACATTTTTATAGCAACAAGGCAAAAACCACATAAATCAATGGGTGGAAACTTTCTAGCCATTGAAAAGCTGGCGGAGAATTTTGGCCAATGGGTGAAACCCGCAAATATTTGAATCAATGTTTTAAAAGAGGATTCTCTTATGAAAAAAGCGGACAATAACGTGGTTTTTGTGGAATTTCTCGTGGGAACACGGCGACAATTTTCACCCGCCCCTAATCACAGAGATTACAATTGAAATGGAGCCACATGTGATAACACAGAACTACAATCTAAATGGAGCTACTATAGAAGCATAATCCATGTCCCTTGTAAGTGCCATGGTATCACTAGTGTATGTTTACTTAGATTGTAAGCTCTGTGGCATCACTAATGTAGCTTCATTTCAATTGTAAGCTCTGTGGTATCACTTAAAGTCAGGGACGGGCACAGACATTTTGGGGGACAGGGGCTCAAATGATAAAAAGGGCACTTCTCATAATTATTATTATTTTTTTTTTGTTAAAAGGGCACAAGGGCACTTTGGATAAAAAGGGTAGGTGCTCAAGCCCCCCTTGGTGTCTATGTGTGCACGTGCCTGCTTAAAGTGAATAAACGGTTGGTACTACACTATATTAAAATCAATCTTCAACTACAAGATTGCACTCACCCCTTCGCTTATGATTAAGTGTTCCTTTTTTGGTTTTGCACGAAACGCATTAGGTGTACGTGTTTGTCACGCCACCTTTTGTCCATAGATATGTTTGATGTTTTTAACGTGGATACAATAAATTTGGAATTTTTTAATACAATTGGAGTGGTTACATTGTGTCAAGGTGGTTCCATGAGCGCTTCCGTCTAGTGGTCCTCTCGTCTGTGGTATCACTCGCCTTACTTCTCAACATTAATGTCTATTTTCAAATTAACAAAAGGTGGCGGACAGGGATAGTGGACTGGAATGATAGTACAAATGGGCCACTTGATTGTATTTGGCCCCCAGTCCTCCCTGGGCACTAGACAAACAGCATTTCTGGTTATCCGTTTAATTACCTGGAACATTACTTTTATCCACTCTTTCTTCTTGTTTTAGAAGTTTCAGAATTCTTGCAGTTTTGCTACCAAGAGAGTTGTACTCCAAATGTCCAGCTTCCACTAGTTATGTACAAGCTGTGCTGGCTTGATGAAATTTTGATTTACAGTTCTGCATACCTTCTTAAAATTTCTATGCATGTGAGCACAGGCATGTGAGCTTCCATCTTTCCCAAGAGATTCATAAAGGTTTTTACATGATTCATAGACTTTTCCAAAAGTATAAAAAGCACATATGGCACAGCGTACCACGTACTAATAAACATACAATACCACATTGCAGAATAAAGTTCAGGCATTTTACAAGCTTGTTTATAGTTGAGAATTCTGCACTGACCCAGATATTGTTCTTAAAATTCAACATCTAATTAACCATTTAAGGAAGAGAAGGGACCTTTCACCTACCTATTTTAGTCTCATTAAATGTCTCTATTTAAAGTGCCTATCTGTTGTGTGTGGTTTTTTTTTCTCAATCAGTTTATTAGGTTTAGAGATTTTAGGTTCAGTAGTTGGGGAATCTAATTTCAGCAGTGTTTTGTTCTCTAACCTGTCTGGTAAAGCTGCATAATTAATTACTCACATGTTTAGAAACTCAACTCTCTACACCTATAAGTTTTTATCAAAGGTTGGAATAATTAATCGGGATGAATAATCATACAAATCCTTTCAAGATGCAGGCTCCCACTGAGGTAATAATTCTGAACCAGGGTGCTGTGAGAGTTTAGAATAACTATATTTATGTAATATAAAATACTTGCAAACATCATTTCATCATTGAGAAATGGCATATAATATTTTAGGGGTAGCCCGAAAATTCCAGATTATGTGTTAGGGATGCCTTGATGAAAAATAGATTTGATAACCACTGCACTAAGGGGAGAATTTGTAAATGTGACAGTTCTTTAATTTTCATTTCATATACATACATCTAGAAGAAACCGAAACTTCAAGATTGAAAAGTGGTGAATTGAAGTAATATAATCATGATTACTGTGGAATTCCCCTGTAAATATAACTTATTCTAGGTCAAAAGTGGTGCATTTCATCTTATCAAAACAGCCCATAGACTTCACCCATATTCATAGTATTCCTAAGAATCCAGGGCACAAAACAATGTAGTAATACTATATATAAAAATTGAAGAGCTACAACAGGAAAGAAAATAATGTTGGTCTGAAGATGAATAGCAACAAAACGCGTCATGTTTAAAACATTTCCTTAACAAGGAAAATCAAAGTAGATGGACAAGAACTAGAAGAAGTAGACAAGTATTTTTATCTTGGACAGGAAATGACAACAGATGGAGACACCATGATGGAAACTGAGTGATGAATAAAACTGGGATGGCAAGTATTTGAAAAACTTAGTAGTACTGTCTTTATGACAAATTTACCACTCAGCCTCAAGCAAAAGGTTTTAGACCAGTGTGTTCTCCAGATCCTTATGTATGGCTGTGAAACATGGACACTGAATGTCAAAGCCATACAAAATCTTAAGATTACACAGAGAAGCTTGGATCTGTGAATTTAAACATAACAAAAGAAACAGAAAAACAGGTCCATGGATTAATCGGCAAACAAAGGTCTATGTCTGACATCATTGAAATCGCAAAGTGCCTAAAATGGAAATGGACAAGCCACAGAGCAAAATGACCTGATGGTAGATGGACCAAATTAATTTTAGAAAGTATTCTAAATGCCCAAGAAGAAGACCAAAGACAAGATGGGTAGATGAAATTGCCAAATTTATTGATACACAGTGGCAACAAAAGTCACAAGGGAGGAATTTGTTAGAGGCTTGCAGAGGAGGTCTTCATCCTTCAGTGCATCATCATCATCTTCAGCTGTTGTTGGTCCACTGGACAATGAAGGCCTCCTCAGCAAACCTAAAACATCTTCACTCCTGTGCCTTTTGTTGCCACTGTGTACCAACAAATTTGGCAATTTAATCTACCCATCTTGTCTTTGATCTTCTTCTTAAGTGTTTAGTATTGAGTGGAATCCATTCCAAATTTTTTTTGGTTCATCTACCATCAGGTCTTCGTGTTATGCGACCTTCCCATTTCTATTTCAGGTGCTTTACTCTTTCAATTACATCATAGACCTTTGTTTGCTGACTAATTCATGCACACATTTTTTGGTCTCTTTTTGTTATTTTTAGAATTTGCTGCTCCAAACTTCTCTGTGTAAACTTACATTTTGTATGTCGTTGGCATTTGGTGTCCATGTTTCAAAGCCATACGTAAAGACTGGGAAAACACACTGAACAAAAACACTTTCACTTGATGCAAAGTGGTAAATTTGTCTTAAAGGGATAGTAATACTTCATTTTAACTTTATTTTATTTTGTAGGAATTAAAAAAACATGAAGAATGATATAAGTCTTATCTCTCAAACCTTTATGGATTAAGAGATATTCACAAGCAAAGTTACCCTCCCCGCCCCTTTTTCCTAGTGTAAGCCATCTCTTCTCAGATGTGAATCTGGTTGTAAGACCAGACAGATAACAGCAGGGGACAATCTTCTTTGTATGAAAAGAATGAAAGCCCTTCCCCCCTTGACAAGTTTTTCAGCTTTTTCCCTTATCTTAATTGAAGATTGTCCCTCTCTGCAGTCTACCTGGGCACCTCCCTTCTGATCTGGCTGAACGGGGGGGGTTACTTTGCTTGTGAATATCTCTTAAACTATAACGTTTTGAGAGATAAGACATATCGTTCTTCATGTTTTTTTAATGCCTACAAAATAAAATAAAGATACAACGAAGTATTACTATCCCTTTAAAGACAGTACTGCTAAGTTTTCCAAATGCTTCCCATCTCTGTTCTGTTTGTCGCTCAATTTCTATCATGGTGTTTCCATCTGTTGACATTTCCGGTCTAAGGTAAACATACTTGTCCACTTCTTCTAGTTCTAGTCCATCTGCTGTAATTTTCCTTTGTCGGCAAAACGTAAGTAATGTAGGTATTCTCCTTTTATCATAAGTCATTTTTTGTCCCAATTTAGTTTGCGGAAAATTTCGTCTAAACAAGCTGAAAATAGTTTTAGGAAAATTGTATCTCCTTGTCGGACCCCATTTTCTATATTGATCTGAACTTTATCATTGTTTACTGTATTGATGCAGCTGAATTTTCATATATGGATTGAAGGATATTGATGTAATCTCTATCTATTCCTTGGTTGATCTGGGCATCAATTATTGCTTCCTTTTTCACTGAGTCAAATGTCTTTTCATAGTCAACGAAGGCTATGCATAACGGAAAGTTGTATTCATTATGTCTCTCTCAGGCCCGGATTTGTCAATAGGCAGACAAGGCACTTGCCTAGGGCGCCGGATTTTCAGGGGCGCCTGGCAAAGGCCTTGTCACGCCCACATTCCACCCCAAAGTGCATAATAAATAATGCTGTGCCACACTGCCACTTAATTTAAAAGTAACTATGCTGTGAGCAGTCGCCTGTGCTCGCTCGCCCTTCAGGGCACATGTGCACATGAGACAGTAACGTTCCCCATTGTACCCGTGGCTGTGCCCATGCTGCTGGGCCACCCCACTGCTGCTCCTGCGTGCCACTGCCTCCAGACTCCATTGATCTTGCCGCCCGCCGGGACAGCCTGTGACATCATCACCACTACGCTGCCGGGCAAAGGTGGGGCTAGGGGCGCCGGAGGGTATTGTGCCTAGGGGCGCCTGAGATGTAAATCCAGCCCTGGTCTCTCTATAACTTGTTGAACTGTCTGGATGTAGTCCATTGTATTGAAACCATTCATGAAGCCTGCTTGTTCCTTAGGTTGTGCCTCGTTAAGTATTGTGTCCATTCTTCTTGATAGTACTTTTGTGAAAACGCTGATGATGATCCTCAAAACGATGAAAGGCTCAGTTGACCTTGACAGGACAAGAACCTGTGACCCTAAAGTTTGATAGCTGAACTATCACACTATCTAATATTTCTTGTATTGTTCCCAAAATAAGGTGTCCAATCCAACAATCTCTAATCTTAAACCTACGGTTATATTTAAATCTTTATATGACATAAAAGTGACATTTTAATTATGTTAATTCTATTATAATTTTCTTTGCGATTTCCCAGATTTTTGTGACTCTAGCAATATGTATATATTTTTATTTTTCCCTTGTGTTGCAGTTATCTTGTCCCCAGAATTTATATCCTTCCTTTTGTCCATATTGACCATCATCTCCATTTTTTTTTAAATCCCACTTGTTTATGTTCTTGTGACAGATTCAAAACAGTTTGAGTTTTGCAACTTATTCCCAAGGTGATTCCAGTAAAGCTTATTTCCTGTTGTGCTGAATTCCATCTCCACAGATTATAACTGTCTGTGTATCCCAGCTGGGGTACCCTGAGTGTGCAAATAAACCAAAGATAATACAGTCAAACAGGAACATGTTCGGCACTGCTTTACATCACCCTACAGCTGAAAGTACCTTTAGGGCTTCTAAGGCCAGTGAAATTATACATGTTATGGTCAATAGCTGACATCTATCATAAAGCAGATTTAAAGGAGTACTAACACAGAAAAAAACAACAATTTTGGGTTAAATAATTTTAAGCATCATGCACTTCCAGCTACGATCTGTAACATTTGTTATTTTATTTTAGACTAGTGTAAAAGCTCATGTACACGGGCCAGGGTCCGGGTAATGTTAACCTTTGCAATGCGCTGTGTAACTGTCACTCAAAGGGTTAAGAGGCCGCTACCTCACTGTTCCACGCGATGCAGTCTTGCGTTACCTCACTCACACGATGCAATCACGCGCAGTAGAGACTGCCCGAATGCGGGCAGTCTCTACTGTGCATGACTGCATCGTGACAAACATCCTAGCAAATTATTATACATAAAATGTAATCCTAATATTGCAGTTTTAATGCATGTGTTTACTATCCTATGTAGACACAATGGTTTGTCTAGAGCTAATGCTATTCTAACTCACCGCGCCTCTACTCAGAAAGGCTGTCATCTTATCTCAGGCCAATTGAAAAAAAAAAAAAAAAAAAAAAAAAAAAAAGATCATGTTGAGACACCTGTTAACCCTTTGAGTGCTAGAAGGGCACACAATGCATTGCATTGTGTTCCTTTAACAGCGAGACCGATGTGCTAATTAAGAGGTGCAACTCTTTTGGAAACGGCATGTTCCATAGAGAATACATTTCAGAAATTCTAATTATTTTAACCCTTTGAGCGGCAGAGGGGTGCCCTCTGGCATTCAAAGGGTTAAATCCCTTTTATTGCGTTTTTGTTTGTTTTTTTACTCTGATGAAAAGCCCATTTGTGGCCTAGGAACAATTTTATATGCTTTTCTTTTTGGTTTGGTACATCTTAATTAGTACACTTATTAAGTTCCTGCTCATGTTTGCTGCTTATTTCAGTCTCACCAAGTTTCTGGAGGCACAGGGGCAGGTTAACCCCCTGTTGCTGGTTACAGGACTACTTACAGGCTAGTTACACAAGTAAGAGCTAGGTTCTATTACAGGTGCTAATTTTATAACTGCTTTTATCTCCAGTTTTCCCCATAGACTTCAATACGAAAATATTTGATGAAACGGATGTTAACATTTAGCACCTGCAACAGAATCTGGCCCTTAGTGAGGTCTTTTGACTGAATGTGTAGCTCCCGCTATCTTCTATCATTTATAGATGAAATGCAAATTTTCTTTTTGCCAGTGTAACTTTTTCAAATCATATGTCTGGGCTGGTGGGCTATTGTCTCACTCAATGTCCCACTTGCTGTTGTAAATGGAGCTAGAGCAGTGATACCACAGAGCTTACAACTGTAATTGTGCTACACAAATGATACCACAAAGCTACAATCCAAATGGAGCTACACTTGTAGCATAACACATTTACTTTGTAAGCTCTATGGTATCACTAGTGTAGGGATAGTAATGTCATGTGCACAATGTCAGAAAAAAGTACTAACTATATGGTAGGTACAAATAAAAATGAGTACTTGCACTTATTCGTATCTCTCAAACCGTTATGGTGTGAGAGATATTGGAAAATAAAGTTCTCCGCTCCTTCCCCTTTCTGCTTGATGAGCTGTAAAACTGTCAGAAGCAGATTCTGGTTCCTGGATCAGACGGTGGCTCTTCAGCAGCGCTGACATATCGATACCTAAAAATAAATACCTCATCAGAACGGTCTACAACGTGTGCCTGGTTTGCAAGCACATGTTGTAGACCGTTCCGATGAAGTATTTATCTTTAGATATCGTTATATCAGCGCTGCTGAAGAGCCGCGTCTGGTCAGAATCTGCTTCTGACAGCTTTACAGCGCGTCAAGCAAAAAGGGTAGGGAGCAGAGAACTTTATTTTCCTATATCTCTCAAGCCAACACGGTTTGAGAGATAGGAATAAGTGCAAGTACTCTCTCTCTTAATTGTATCTACCATATAGTTAATACTTTTTTTTCTGACATTACTATCCCTTTAAATTGTAAGCTCTGTGGTATCACTAATGTAGCTTCTTTTCTATTGTAATCTATTTGGTATCACTTGCCTTACTTCACAACATTATTGCCAATTTTAAAATTAACAAAACGGGGTAGTCTGATACAATGGGCACTAACAGTAGTAGAAATGGGCCACTTGGTTGTATTTGACCCTCAGGCCACAAGTTGCCAACCCTCGTCTGGCCTTTAAACAGGAAGGAATAAACCCACTTGGACTCAAATAAAGGCTATTGATTTTCAATGGCAAAATGATATTATCATTAATCTTGGTCCCTCTTTCCTCAAAGGAAATAATATTTTTTTTTTACTGTGCAATTATAATAAATCACATTTTTGTCTCCATATGGCAAAAATTAGTTGCAATAAAAGTGTTTCTAGCAATCATCTCTGAACGGTTTTCTGCTGACCTACATCTGCATTTTCTTTTCTACGCATCAATCACAAACACAATAGATAGATTGTTGGATTGAGAAAATAAATTAAATGGAAAACTAAAACAGCAGGAGGAAATTTCAACAACATTTCAGTATTAAATTGAGGTTACAATGAGCCTGTCACAATAAGATGAGCATAGTTAACTTTAACCCCTTAGGGGGAGCAGTCCAGGAAGTGAACTTCCCTTAAGGACTGCTTTGATTCTGGTCGGTACACCAGCACACGTGACTGATGAGGTGTACTTGTGCGCTAAACGGGGGTCTGAGAGAGTCTGCTCTGGTCTTGGCTCAGTCAGTTTCAGACCCCGCTTTACAGCAAACCCGCACATAATACGTGACATACCAGGACTGTTACCAGTCCTTTAAGGAGATTTACCATTGACCGGTGACAATCCTGACACGTTACCGGCCGTTAAGGGGTTAAAGAGTGTTAAATACATACATATATGTTATGCTAGTCACTTGTTTATAATATAAATCACTTTTGAGAAATTAACCTATTTTTGATGCTGGCACAGTGTGGCAAATTATGCTAATGAATTTCGGTGCTGGGTCAATATTGCTGCACAGTGAAAAAACGGCACATTTTACTTTTCATTCTACATTCATATCATGGCTGCACTTGCTCATTTACCTCAACCCACCGGATTTCATGGCTTTACACTGTGTTATACCCCAAAAAACTCAATTATTTTTGGACGCACAATGGATTGAATTTGTTTTTATTTTTCAGTGGAAGTTAAAGGGATAGTAATACTTCGTTTTAACTTTATTTTATTTTGTAGGCATTAAAAAAACATGAAGAATGATATATGTCTTATCTCTCAAACCTTTATGGTTTATGAGATATTCACAAGCAAAGTTTCCCCCTCCCGCCCCTTTTACCTACTGTAAACAATCTCTTCTCAGATGTGGAATGCAGTCCATAGACTGGACAGATAACAGAAGGGGACACTCTTATTCCTATGAAAACAATGAAATCCCTGCCCCCCTTGACAAGCTTTTCAGGTTTTTGTCTTATCTTAATTGTAGATTGTCCCTCTCTGCAGTCTACCTGGGCACCTCCCTTCTGCTCAGGCTGAAGAGTGTGACATCAGTAAAAGGGGCGGGAGGGGGAGACTTTGCTTGTGAATATCTCATAAACCATAAATGTTTGAGAGATAAGACTTATATCATTCTTCATGTTTTTTTAATGCCTACAAAATAAAATAAAGTTAAAACGAAGTATTACTATCCCTTTAAGGTTTCTTAAAGGGACAATTAATAGTTACAACAGCTATGCTAATATGTTATAACTCTTTATTGACTGTTTAACTCTTTACATGATAGAGACATCTGTAATGCATTGTGAAACAATCCCAGTGGAGTCAGAATCCTAAAAGCTATCTTAAAAGTAAGATGAAATTTAGCACCCTGAAGACAACCCTCTTCCTATAGAGTCAGTGGAGTGAATGAAGAAATAATATTCCCTTCATAAACAGGACTGGGGTCTGTTTCATAGCTCTCATCATACCTGACACCAATTTACTAAGTCTATCCATGTCAGAATTGTTTGAGAGAATTAGGTCAAGCAAGGCCTCTTTTTCCAGTTGGCTTCTCTACTAATTGGAACATAATATTGTCATTAATAATATTTCTCCAGTCAGTTTCAGGATAGCTGAAATCTCCCATTATGATTACATTTCCTGACCGAGAAGCCTTTTCCATTTGAGATAACAGTTAAGCTTCCTCCAACTCCCCAATCTTAGATGGATTGTATGAAATCCATATTAACATCTTTTTATTATGTGTGTGCCCAGTGTTTTTTTCAACACAAAGGGCCTCTACATTCTCACTGGATCTTTCATTTATATCTTCTCTTATTTTAGGTTTAAAGTATGCTTTACATATACTCCCTCCCCGTTTATAAACCCTATCCCTCCTAAAAAAATGATTAACCCTCTAGATTGCCTGCCAAGTCATATGTATCATCTCTGTATAGTATATTTATTAGTAAAATAATGCAAAAGAAACCACAATCATTACACTCACATGTTGCCCTCTTGGGCTTTATGCGTATAAGAGGTTCCTTCCTCTTGTACCAAATGAACTGTGTCCCTGGAAACCCTTCTTTTTCCAAGTCAGATGAAGTTGCTCCGCAAATGCCCGCAAAGTTGGTCCTGATGAGATTGTTCTTGAAATAGAGGGGAGCCCAGCCTCACTTTCCGTGTAAACTCAGCATAAGGGAAATAAGCCCGATTAGCCACCACTCGTTATTGACACCAGTTAGATCACATACACACCAGTTAGATCATATTGCTCATACATTGCAATCATTTCTAGTTCCCCCATCTTATCAGACAGACTATGAGCATTTACATGCATACATTTTATCTTATTACCATTCTTAAAAATTACATTTTTTGAAATAAATATTTGTCTTTTATCAGGCTTTAACATTGGCACCTTTCTATTAGAGGAACTATCCTGTTCCCCCTCTCCACCCTCATGCCCCTTCTCTAATCACATTTCCTCAATTATACGACCTTTCCTTTCCTGTGTTGCATCACATTCCCTCCCCTTTTCTAGCTCAAAGTCTCCTCCAACACTCTAACCATCCTAACTCCTAGTATTGTGGCCCCCCTTCTACTAAGGTGCAATCCTTCTTGATTATAAATCATGCACTCAAGTGAAAAGACCACCCAGTAACCTCTCACCCCATTCTCTCTCATATCTTCTCCTGTTGGTCTAAATGCAATAGAGACTGTACTCTTGCGTCTTCACCTTCGCTGGCTTCCCCGATGTTTTACTCACAGGCCTCTCCCTTCTCTTTACTTTCTTCTGACTTTTTGGCATGGGCCCGGACTCATTGCATACGAATGTGGAGATTTTTCCGCATTAAACATTTTATGAAACAAACCTCTATACAATCTATTTGGCGGTCGCCACCTTCTGCCTTTGAAACACTCCTATTGGCTCACAAGGTGCCCACTGGCAAAATAGGTAAGGTTTATGCCATTCTCTCTTCTCCTCAGGATACCTTTAAGCCAGGATATGCTAAGATATGGGAACGTGAGTTGGGACATACATTTTCTGTGGAGGACTGGATGAGAATCTGGAGGACAGCCTCCTCTGCATCTATTTCAGCAGCAGTTTTAGAATCTCATTTTAAGTTTTTATCTCTGTGGTATCTCACACCTTCCTTCTTGTTGGCGGTGCTATTTAAAGACTAGCACGCCTGCTCACATCTGGTGGTCTTGTCCTAAAATTCCCCCTTTCTGGTCAGATTGTTTAGACACCATCTCAAAATATTTGAATGTTCCCCTCTCTCGGGATGTCTGGCAAACCTTATTCTTTCTGAAGCTCCCACCCCTCTCCCCTTTTAAGAAATACTTATTAGTTACAATGCTTCTCACGGCTAAATCTCTAATCCCGCGACACTGGAAACATGAATCTCCTCCAACGTTATAGGAGTGGGCAGCTAGTGTGAGAACCCATATCTCACTTTTGTGATTACACATTGCTAGGTATGATGAAGACCTAGATATGGTTGATACGTTCTTTTCAACGTGTTCTTTTTAATCACCCAGTCACTTATACGTCCCCTGGACATGGCGAGTCTCTAAATGGAACACCCTACCACCCCTTACAGCCACCCAACCCCCCTGTTTGTTTTTTTTCCTCCTCTCTCTCTCTTCTGCTCATCCCAATCCCTTCTAATCCATCTTTTTCAAGCAGGATCCGCATAATGCTGTTGCTTCATCTCTGCATTTTAGAGCGAAGGTTGTTTTCACTTAGTGAACGTTAAGCATTGCTACATGCCGAAGGAATTTGCCATTTACTTACCTGTATATCCTTGGATTTGTAAATTGTGACATTGTCATGCTTCTACCCATGTTTCATGTCTTAATATCTTACTGTAATCCTGCTTGTATTTTGGTTTTCCTCAATAAAGCTTTGAAAACTTAAAAAAAAAAGAAGACCGCCCAGTGCTCTAGGAACCCAAAACCCTTATGGGACAAGAAGACAAATAACGGTAAATATATGCAACCCCCCTTGTGTAAATCATGGCTTTTTAAAGGAAAAAGTTAGAGATTAGGAAAGTTGTATCAATAATTTTGTAATAAAGGGTTTTCCAAAAAAATGTATCTTACTAGTTATAAACATTTCTAAAAATTTTAATTTTTCAAAAACTCCAGGATGCTGTAAATATCTTTGTGGTCAGAAAGTAGAAAGGGGGGAGGGAATGAGATGGACTGAGGTTATTTAACCCTTTAAGGAGTAAAGGGGGGGGGGGGGCAACACATTGCTTTGCCATAAGTTGCACACCCCTTTGGACCTTAAAAGGTTAAGCACAGATGAGCAAACAAAAATACATATTACATGTAATTGACCCTTTGGCACTGGACAGTTTTACCTCTAAGAGTTTATCCACTAAAGAAAGTCAAACTGGTTGGATTTCAATAGTAATTTAGTTCCAGCAATATACTAGAGTTACTATAAGGAAATCTAACTCTTTTTTTCAACTTGAAGAAAAATAAACAATCATTCTCCCAGGAAACCTTGAGTTCAACCTTTCTGGCAGCGTTGACCATTTTGTTGGCATAGACCACAGAGCTTAGTAATGCTGTGTCAGTAAAATATTTTATTAAAAACTGTTAATGCATGTTAATTTCCATGTTTCACACTGTATTTTGTTTATATCAAATCAAAGTCCCTGTGTGAATGGGATAAAAATGAGGAACCCATCCTGGGGGTGACTTGGTGTGTTTGTAAAAAGAACAGTACAAAGTTACCTTATTTTTGACTATCAACATTCATTACATCCCAATCTGTATACCTTGATTCATTACCAGGACTCATTTGTGTGTGTTTGTGATCAGTGTTAAAATATAATGCACTTATAAAAAGAAAATAGAGGCAGACATTGCAATAGGGGAGACACACACACACAAGAAGAGAGGCAAGGAAAGTTGACAATGCAAACTGCTGTATACCAACACTATACAACTGTATACAAGATATATGTCACTAACTAGGTGAACAATGGCAATTACATACACACGAACTACAAGAATAGGATAGTCAGGCTCCTCCAACAAGGGTTGGTAGGGTGAAGTCTTGAGTGTGGTGCTTGTGTGCGGCGCTTGTAGTCGTAGGCGCCCTGTGGTGAGTTGTGCTGCGGCCAAAGCCGTATAAAGTTGCTGGCCACAAAGCCAGATGACCTCCTCTGGTTGAGCTGAAGAAGGCCCAGGATAACTTGCCACAGTGAGGTCTGATGCTACCAACCCCAGGGAGGATGTTTCCAAAAGAAAATATAAGAGTAGGAGACTCCCCGGAACAGATGACTGACAGAGCCAAGAACTCCTAACTGCAAGGTCTGCCACAGGTAGTGACCTGGAGACCTCGAGCAGCTGGCAGGGAGGATATATTATTATTATTATTATTATTATTATTATTATTCTTTATTTATATAGGATATACTGGATACTGGACAACAAACTGGATCAGTGATGGCAAGAACAAAAGGGCAGACTGGAATGGAGAGACAATCTACAGTCAGTATAAACAGGTATATAGGATTGGGACGTCAGCCAAGTAGGTCGATAACAGGCAGGAGTAGAGTAACAAAGGTCAGCAGGTAAAAGCAGGAAGGACTGGCAAGTAAGGGACAGCATCCGTAGGCAGAGGCTGCAAGAGAAGTAAGGCAGAGTCTTAAGCAAGCAGGCTACACAAGCAGACAGGCAAAGCAAAGGTCAAATGGGAAGTCGGAGAACTCCAAAACAGTAGGTAAAAGCCAGAGGTCAGACAGGCTAGGGTCAGCACGGCTGGTCAAGCAAGTTCTAAGCAGGATAAGGCTGGAAGTACTGAGCAGAACGCCTCCGGCAAGTGTCTCTTTAAAGCCCAGAACTGGAAGTTCGGCTCTAGAATGAGGCTGAGGGATGTGTCAATGTCCAGAAGAACCATAGAGGCACAAAATACGATAGAGAGCAGCCGCGATGCGGAAGAAGAGGAGCGCTTATGACAATATATGAGACCAGTCAGGTAATACAACAATACATGGGACTCTTTGTATAGTACATAAGACAAGCAGAGCACTACACTATTAAATGGGACTAGATGAATATTACATAAGACCAGCAGAGCAATACACTGTTACATGTTCTAGCAGAGTAGTACATGAGACCATCAAAACAATGCACTGTTATAATGAGCTAGCAGAGTATTGCACAAGACCAGCAGAGCAATACACTGTTATATGGGTCTAGCAGAATATTACTGAGACCAACAGAACAATACACTATTATATGAAGCCAGCATAGTATTACAGGAGACAGGCAGAGCAATACACTGTATATATGGGAAAAACAGAGTATTACACAAGACCAGCAGATAAATAAACTATTACAAGGAAATAGTAGAGTATTACACAAGACCAGCAGGGAAAATGCTATTGCATGGGTCTAGAAATATATTTCAGAAAACCAGCAGAGAATTACATGAGACTAGAAAAGTCCAGTGCTCCATTACATGGGTTCACTGTTAAATGGTCGCATTTAAATATTGCGTGGTTGCATGCCGCATCACGACATGAGAATGTTGCTCTGCATATAAGCGTGAGATTCTCATGTCACCTCATTAAATAGCACATACCTGATTTCACGTCAATGTACCCTGTTATACCAACACTAAGTATAATTAAATAATAAAGTAAAAATTCTGAAACAAATAAAACAGAGTACAAGGAGTAAACGGGTCAAGACACCATCTGAAGGGTAGTACCCAGATGTTAAAAAGTACATAAGCCAAACTAGAAGGTACATTTAACATCACCGGTGCCGGACTGGCATCAGTCACAATCTAATCACTTGCAACAATGTCCGCCCTGGCACCAACTGAGGTCAACAGTGGCATCAGTGTTGTCCATTGGGCCTAGGGCACCCTGTTTAGCAGCAGCGAAAGTCCCCGACACCTCCCCTCAAAAAAAGCCCGCTCATCAAACTCTTAACCCCTGTCTGTCCGGAGGATCTGGTGCGCTCCACTGTGTGAAGCATCTCAGTCCTCCCAGACAAAACAGGAAATGTAAATTAACATATAAGCACTTGTAACATACTGAGTGATACATCAAGAGAAAAATACGGCAGATGACATGTTATGGATCACGTTATATAAGAAACAGCACCTCAAGTACAGTGCTTTTGTGATCAATCCCTGACTCTACATGTGCTGTCTCTTTGACAGACACAATGGAGCCTATTATGGGTCCTTCAATAAATGTATCCAACCCTCCACTGAAGCGTGTATATATTGTTGCAAAGCGTTCCACTTGACATTGTTATAGATTGAATCCTTGGCTGTACATGTGCTGCCTCTATGGCAGACATCACGGAGCCTATTATGGGATAGTGTAGAGTTAAAGGGGAACTTTCACCCCGCAATAACTTAACGTTGACTTACTGCTCACCTGGCGACTAGCTGCTTAGTAGCGCTAGTCGCCAGCAATATTACCCGGTTCTTCAGATATCGGCTTTTTGCCGGCTGACAGCGCAGGCGCACGGACGTCACTGTGAAGAGACGTCCGTGCTTCCTGCTCCTGTCACTATAGTGACAGGAGCAGGAAGCACGGACGTCTCTTCACAGTGACGTCCGTGCGCCTGCGCTGTCAGCCGGCAAAAAGCCGATATCTGAAGAACCGGGTAATATTGCTGGCGACTAGCGCTACTAAGCAGCTAGTCGCCAGGTGAGCAGTAAGTCAACGTTAAGTTATTGCGGGGTGAAAGTTCCCCTTTAAGTGGAAAGTACAGGATGTTGGTATCAGTGGAGATGAATATAAATGTGTGAGAAGTTAAAATACGTAAAAATACATTAGCGCCCATAGTAGTACGTGTAAGATCCGCCGTCCGGCTTCCATAATAATGTAGATTAAGGCCACGAGGGCAATCACAGTCCTCCCAAAAGCAACCTATCCCCGGGCAACGCTGAGTGTCCACTGTACTGAAAGAGGAATAAGCTTGCATTTCAATTTTATTTTTGATTATGTCCTAATCTCACTCACCAAAGTGCACAGAAGAGAGTATGAGCAGCCCACAAAGAAGAGAGTATGCGCAGCCCACACAGAAGAGAGTATGTACAGCCCACTCAGAAGAGAGTATGCGCAGCCCACACAGAAGAGAGAATGTGCAGCCCAAACAGAAGAGAGTAAAATCAGGTATGTGACATTTCATGAGGCGACATGAGAGTCTCGCGCTTATATGCAGCGCTACATTCTCATGTCTCCCTTTTAATCCAGGCAACATGTTTAATGCGAAGTGCAGCCATGTGATATTTAAAATGCTACCATTTAAATGGATACCATTACATGAGACCATTACAGTTCAATTAAAATCATAAAAATCCTTTTATGCTTTGTACCTCTTTGTACTTGGAACTATTCTGGAGTAAAGCAACCACCCCATATTTATTGAAGCAAATGTTGCATTACAAGTAAAGGGAGTTTTTCTTTGATAAATATGGATCATTTTCCACCAGCTTTGCTTCCATTTTGCTTTGATAAGTGAGGTTTGTGGTATGATGAACATACCACATCATACCATACCAATACTACGTAGACCTGAAACAATTCTGGGGCAAACCAGCTGCACTACAGGGGACAAATAAATACGTACACACTTATCTCCAGTATACTCACACTGTCACAGACATGGGACATCACACAGATACACACCATCTGAAGCACAGACACACACATTGTCATTCACACTCACAGTCTATCTCTCTCTCTCTCTCACACGCACATCTCCTGTATATTCACACTCTCATAGACATGGGGTCTCACACAGACACACGCATTCTCAAACACAGACACACACATTGTCATACAAACTCACAGTTTCTCTCTCTCTCATATACACTCACACTTATCACCTGTATATTCACACTGTCAGAGACATGGGGTCACACAGGTAAATGCCATCTCAAACACAGTGCACACATTATTAGAGAAAGATTTAGGAGTACTGATAGACGATAGACTTCACATCAGTGTGCAGTGTCACTCAGCTTCTGCAAAAGCAAATATGATACTATCCTGCATAAAAAGGGGTATCAATGCATTTGATGCAGATATAATCCTAACTCTATAAATTCTTGATAAGGCCTCATCTAGAATATGGAGTACATTTTTAATCACCAGTTCTAAAAAATACATTATTTAACTGGGAAAAAGTCGAGAAACATGCAACAAAACTGATAAAGGAACTGGAGGTTCTGAGTTATAAAGAAAGACTAACCAAACTGGTATTGTTTACATTAGAGAAGAGACATCTAAGGGGTGGTATGATTACCATTTACAAATATATTCAAGGTCAAAACAAAGAACTTTTCAATTAACCATTTACTCAAAGAGCTGAGTGAAGAACAAGAGGTCATCCATTAATGCGTTTCAGTCTAAAACAAAGGCAGGTGATATTTACAGTAAAGGCAGTAAAGTTATGGAATTATTTGCCTAGAGATGTTGTGCTTGCAGATTCTGTAACTGCTTTCAAAAAAGTAATGGATACCTATCTAGAACAGAACAATATTGAGAAATTATGACAGTTGGATTCAAAGCAGATAGGATGTTGATCCAGGAAATTATCTGACTGCCATTTGGTATCAGGAAGGATTTTTTTCCCCATTTGGTGCTTAATTAGAAATGGCTTCAATATTTGTTTTTTTTTTGCCTTCCTCTGGATCAAGAGGGGTGATTTGGCATGGGCTGGACTTGGCGGACACGTCTTTTTTCAACCTCAAACTATTTTTCTATGCACATTGTCACACACGCAGTGGATTGCTCTTCAATGCATTCTCACCCCACTAATTGTCCCAGAGTATGAGGTATTGGTAGGCAGTGTTAAAGAATCACTGGGGCTGATATTATCTCTTTTTTAGTGCCAGAGGAGTGAGCAAGAAATTTCTCTAAAATGTGTTCTAACCCCTCTGCCATCGAAAGGGTTAAATGTCTGAACACTATCCCAGTATTTGAGCAATGTTTGCATTCATTCAAAATCATTTAAATGATAGCACACATAAGAGGTTCTCATGATTTTTATAAAAGCTGTTAGTGATTGAAGAAAGACAGGGGAATATATACAACTAAAAGAATGAGAAAAGGCAGGAAGGCTGATAAAACATCAGCTCACTTGAGAGCTCATTCAGCAGATTAGTGGAATGTTCAGGAAGGTGTTCCTGCTCCGGACAGATGCTTTCCAAGTCTTTGCCTTTTGGGAATCTAGAGGAATCAGCAGCCCACTGTTATTTTGCATCACTGGCAGCAGAGTTGTTTTCGGTTGGGACTGCGGTGGAATTTCACTGATATAAATTGTTCTTCCTTTTATTGATTAACAGCGCTGTTCTTCAGTTTCAAATGAAATAGCAACAACGTAGGATTTAGATAAAGCAAAGTGTGAATTCTCTGGCTATAGCTGGCATTTCCTGAAAGAGAAATGACCCCCCATTCACTCAATCACTTACCTTCCTATGGCCAAAAAACCTAATGGACCCTACTAATTTCGACCCTGTGCCTTTGTTCAAGAAGTAGCATCTTCAATCAGTCCTGGGTGTCATGTTCATTAACCCTTTGAGTGCCAGAGGGGTGGCACTAAAAGGGTTAAGGCAGACATGACATTTGCTGGCAGGGACAAAGGGCACAAACTCTACGCACTGCACATGGTAATCATAAACGTTTAAACTGATAGTAATGTTTCACAAAAAAGCTAATTAATGAATCAATATTCATAGTATTTGGGCCAGGGACAGTGTTATTTCAGTATTGTCAGAGTTGTAGTTCAAGAGTAATTGAATGATAAAGTATCCCCCTCCCGCCCCTTTTACCTAGTGTAAGCTGCCTCCCTTCTGATGTGGAATCTGGCCTCTTGACTAGACAGGTCAGTGCAAGGGACAATCTTCTTACTGTGATCATAATGAAAACCCTGCCCCCCTTGACAGTTTTTTCTTATGCCCACTGAAGATTGTCCCTCTCTGTGATCCATCCGGACACTCTTGCTGGTCTGAGGTGAGCAGTGTTACATCAGTAAAAGGGGCGGGAGGGAGATATTTTATCATTCAATTACTCTTGTACTACAACTCTGACATTATTGAAATAACACTCTACATGGCCCAAATACTAGTAAGATTAATTGGAGACGCTTTTTTTGTGAAAAATTACTATCCCTTTAAAGACAAGAGGGGTGTACAAAGCATTGTACTATGACGTGCTATGACAGTCATGGGAAAACTTGAGTTAAGGACCCATGACGATGCTAGCACATCATGGAATTCAGGGGTCCCCACGAGGTTGCACGCTGTTCAGGGACCCCTGAATCCATTGTTCAAAAAAAAAAAAAATGCCCGGTGGTCCTTAATGGCCAGTCGTCAAGGGGTTAATGGGTTAAGTAGGCTCATACTCTCTCCCTGCTTCAGTTTGAAAACAATGCCAGGAACTGTCATGTCCGCCTACATGGTCATGACATCAAGGAATTAATGGAGAGGTTATCTCATGAACAAAGGCACCAGGGTAAAATTCATAAGGGTCATTAGGATTTTCTGAACATAGTAAAGTAAGTAGGGGGCAATTGTTATGAAGTTTTGCTTCTCCTTTTACTTGAACCCCAGATGTCAGTTTGTATAAATCACAGATCTTTAGATGTTCATGGACTACGTCTGTCATCCTCTGCTGCACAGTGATCACAGGTTTCCTCACCCTACAACACGTTTGCTTTTAAAGGAATACTTCCACCTCCAAATTGCAAACTCCATTAAACTTAATCTGTGCAAATCCTAACAGCCTCTACAAATCAATACTGCGTGGATTTGTTCTCCAAAAAAATATTTAATTAGCAGTGGACACCATGGAGACCGATATTATTCTTTGTTGCCTTATTCTAGGACCCAAAACTCCTCCTACTCAACTCTTCATTCCTTCTTCAGTGAGAAGAGTTTGGAGTCATAGGGGGTTATGCACTAAGGAGTGATAAAAAGGTGAAAAAGTGTTGATAAATTGAATGATATCACTTCTCCAGTTCCTATGTTACTCTACAGGGCCTAGATACTAAGATGTCCAAAGTTGGAGAACTCAGTGCATTGGCTCCATAGAATAACATAGGAATTGGAGGAGGGATCTCACTGGAGATGTCATCTCCGCTATATCACCTTTTTATCACCACTTAATGCATAACCCTCCTGGAGTTCTTGACTTGATATTCAGTATCAATTAACCCTTTGAGTGACAGGGGTGAGCAGTGCATTGCTTTGAGTGCCAGATCACACACTTCTGGCATACAAGGGGTTAACAATAACCACTGTAAGCAACATTCGTAACGGTCATTAAGATTTTATGCCCAGATTGAGGTAAGTGTGAGATTATTATTAAAGGAGATCTATCACCCCTATGCATGTTGGTCTAAAGTTAGTTTATGTGGTGACTGGATGTTATAAGGTTTTCATTCTTTTAATAAAACTGCTATTTTACTGAATTTAAACAAGTAGATTAAATATTGTCCTACTCCCTACTTCCGGACAGACTGCAGGTACAGCTCTGTACCGCAGTCTGTCACTCTTCCTTTGCTCTCCTCCCTCTATCCAGCCTCCTCCAATGACGGAGGATTTCTGCATGTTAACTGGCGCTGTCTCTGGCCAATGAGAGCTCTCCAGTTTACATGCAGAAATCCTCAATCATTGGAGGATGCTGTATAGAGGGAGGGGAGCAGAGGCAGAGTGACAGACTGCGGTACAGAGCTGGTAACTGTAATCTGTCGTGAAGTAGGGTGCAGGGCAATATTTGCTCGTTTAAATTCAGCAAAATAGCGATTTTATTAAACAAATGAAAACCTTATAACATCTATTTGCTACATACACTAACTATTTAGATGGACATGTATAGGGGGTGATAGTTTCCCTTCAAAATGTGCTAATGTTCTTTTCATCCCCTTGAAAACCAGAGTAGGCCCTAATGTGTTACTCCTTAACTCTTTGGGGCTTAATGTGTTCCATTACTATCTGGTCCTCCAGGGGTCTTCGCAATGCATTGCATAACACCTGGCACTCAAACGATGAATGCGTTGCACAACCATCTGGTCCTCAAGGGGTTAATTTCACTACTCATATTGTGTTTATATAAAAATTGTGTTACACTTTTTCCGTAGCAGATGATCTGTAAATAGTAAAACACAGACTTCTTTCTTTGTTAATTATTGAGGCCTAACATAATCCAATTTAAAAATCTAGCGGTGTTAATTGCTCCGAAATAATAACACAAAATTGACATTAATTATTGGCAATAAGATGATCTGGGATTTAATGATTAATAATTAAAAATAAAAATGCATATTTGATATAAATGAGAGCCAGCTGCAGTCTAATGTATTATTCTGTCTCAATAAACTTGTTCAGATGAACCACTAGGAGCTTTAACAGATTGAAGTGCTGTGTCAACGTTCCACAAGTCTTGCTGTTTTCAAGTTTAACCCACTAGATGCTAGAGACTGCTTCAAATCATTGCTCCAAGGTGGTTAAAGTGGAACTATAACCCAAATAAAGTCCCCCCCAACAATTATTCATATAGTGATAACCTTAGAAATAGTACTATTATCCAGAATAAGTCCAGTTAGGGATAGTAATACTTAAAATGTAAAAAATATGTTGTAGGGTTTATCCCCCCGAGTAAAACAAGAGTACTCCCACTGCTGAAAGGTGTTTTATTCAAAAGTTATTACAGCTCAAAGTTGAATGTTTTAGGTGCAATATCACAGTGGCCTGAAATTGTACAGTGGTGCTGTTGCTACACCATCCTATGGAGATTTATGGTCTACGGACCAGTGCTGTCCATAGGATGGTGTAACAACAGCGTTACTATACAATTTCTGGCCACTGTGATACTGCACCTAAAAATTAAACTTTGAGTAAAACACCTTTAAGCAGTGAGAGTACCCTTTTTTTTTACATATTAAGTATTACTATACCTTTAAGAAATCCTACTTCTTCTACCGCTGACGGGAAGGCTTCTTGCTATAGAGGCATCTGCATGCTTGCTCCATCAGTCCCTTCCTGTTACCTTAAGGTACATTGCAGCACCTCCTAGAGGAGACCGGAATGGACAACGCAGGTGCACAGATGTCTCTAAGACAAGATGTCTGCGCTGATGCCTGCCCGTCAGTCTCAGATGAAGTAGGATTTCTTAATAATGCTGTACTTATGCTGGATAAGAGTACTATTTCTAAGCTGATCGCTATATGAATAATTATTGGGGTGGGACTTTATTTGGGGTGATAGTTTTGCTTTACAGGATCGGTACATTTTTTAAATGAGAAAAGATGTTTCTTTTTTGAACAAAACAAGGGTATATGTTACAGCTCAAACTTCCTTTTGGAATAAAACATTAACAGCAGCGCCAATTGGTGTCCAAAAGGCATTTTTTTAATAAGGCGTTTTATAGGCGAGCATGAGTCTGTGACTACAACACTCTATAAAAGGTGATATTTTCAGGTTGTGTTCCAGCCTGTTGCTGGACAAGGGGAGTTGGGGGGATTTGGTTTTATGATCCCCCATGGCTTTTTTTTAAGTCTTCCTCCAGGGGGGAAGACTTAGGGCCATATGTTCAAAAGAGAAGTGGAGTTCTGAGGCAAATCATTTGCACTATAGGGGAGAACTAAAACTTCCAAAAATTCCCATTTACTTAAAGGGGGATTTTTACCCCCTGAATACATTAGAGGTCTCCAGTGCATTAGGAAGCAATGCATTGGTGACCTCTCTTGCATTGAAGAGGTTAAAATCCCAATTTAAACCATTGGGAATTTTTACTTCTCCCCTAGAGTGCAAATGGTTTACCCCAGAACTCCTCCATTCCCCTTTTGAACATGCAGCCTTTAGTAAAACATGATAATTGCCTTTCAAATAACTCTTTGTGCAAGAAAAATAGCATAATTTAAAATAGTAACCCATTCTTTATAAAAACAGATGTGTTCTGCCCACCATCCTGTCAAATGAATATAAAAATAGTTTTCTGCACTTTATCAACTATAAAAGACTTTGTCTTATCAAATGAGTGCATTCCAGACAAATTCTTCTGTGCCATTAAACATCTTCCAGCACGAGGAAATCTGCTCTATTTTTAACAGAAGTAAATCTAACTGGATACTGAGGGATATCAAATAAAATCTGTGTGCATCTGGCACTCAAAGGGTTAACCCTATGAGTGCCAGAGTGGTACAGAATGCATTGCAAAGCAATGCATTCCGTGGCACTCAATAGGTTAATGTATCATTTAACACATGTGTGCGAGTGACATCTCCATCGCATTCCTATGATAAACTCTTTTGAGAGTGCTGTATGATCAAGTATTTTCATTCAATTTATCAGTTTGGTGCAGATGACATTTTTAACCCCATTAATGACACGACGTGCCAGGAACGTCACTCCTGTCCGGACTTAAAGGACCGGTGACAGTCCAGGCACTTCATGAAATTATGGGTTTGTAGTGCGGCTGCATCCCTCTCTGCCATCCCAGAATACATTGCATAAGAAAAAAAAAATGGCCGTGGTCCTCTAGGGCCTCCCACCTCTGGATTGGGTGGTCGTGAAGGGGTTAACAGATAGTGCTTCTTTATGTGCATAAAATATTGTACTTTGCAGCTTTGATGTTGTGTTTTGTGACTAAAGATGAGCAAAATGATTATGTTCAAAAGTCATCTGAAATACAGTATACCGTTTTGTTTTGCTTGCTGTTTTAACAAATCAAATTGCAGGAAAAAGTGATCACATGGTATAGGAGAAATTCAAAAAGGCAGCTTTGCTTACCTCTGGACATCTGTTCCTATCCTGGTCACATGTCTGAACAGGTTGGCGAGCTTTTTTGGTTTAGTAGGCAGGCAGCACTGATGGACATTTGTCTCCCTTTCTCTCGCTTACTCTTCTCCACTCTGTGTCTCTCCCCTGCTCTAACCTCCCATTCTCTTCTGCTGCACCCTGTCTCTCTACCCCTCCATCTCTTCCCTTCTCTCTCCCTACCATTTTCCTATGGAACCTCCTCCTATGCTCCTGCTTCCTCTCTTGCATGCTGCCCAGCGCACTCTCTCCAGCCTTTTCCCTCTCCCACACACTGGAGCACTCACGTTCCTGCTACCCCATCTCCTGCAGTAGTGTTCCTGCTCCCACCCTCCATCCTCTCTCACATATTCTTGTCACGCTCCCCTTGTCCCTTGCTCGCCCCCCTACACTATCCATATGCACTTTAATGAAATTATTGCAATTAATGCAGTTAATTTGGAAAGATCCAGTATGCTCTATGGGTTCTCAGAATCAGTTCTTGAAATCAACTGCAGATTTTTCACTCATCTCCATTTGTGACCAATAGCATGGAAATAAGATATCAGAGGTAAAGATAAACATTGCACCTTAGTACTTATGATGTGTCACTGTTTTGCCAGTAAAGACAGTTGTTTTTATATTTGTGTGCATGTTCTTTCCACCACAATTCCTGTGGAATAATCCCTTTTTCAATGGTATGTATCTGTTGATCACAAATGGAAACACACACACACAGGAGAAATGTGCACATGCATTAGTCTGAAAAAGGCAATAAACCATTGTGGGGTGTGAGATGTCATACAACTCCCTGCAGACTCTGTCACTGGACATGCATTTAAAAAAAATAAACATTTATTAACCTTTTGAGTGCAATGTGTTGTGTACCCCTCCAACACTCCAAGGCTTAATCAGGAACCGTACTATGAACTGGAAGCTAAATCTGCAGTTACACCACCAAACCACAGCTTGAAGAGAAACGACACCCTTTTAGCTTTCCTGAACACCTTTGAAAATGTTCTAAAAAACAGGGGACTATACAATAAATGAATCAATCAGCACATATTATTTTCTGCTCTTAGATGTTCATAGAATCTGATGCATCTGCACTGTAGGGTATGTATTAAAGCTGGTGTGGTAAGACAGGTCCAATTTTTATTGTAAAAACCTTTTGGGGCCCCACTGTATATAGGTAAAGTGTGGTACCGTGTTAGCTATAGAAACAGCAGGAGACAGGGAGAGTAAAAATTATACCTTTATTAGCTAACTGAGGGGAAAGCTTCAATCAAGGCATCATTTTTTACTCTTTCAGTCTTCTTCCTCTGTATACAGACATACATATACCATGCACAGGCTTCATATGTGTCATCCGCATCCCTGACCTCTCCTCTGGAGCCTTCCATCACCCACCGTCTCAGTGCTCAGTGCGCTTCCTCCCCACTTCCATTACATCTGCAGTTCCTGGCGTCTCCTCTCTGGTCTTCCTCCTGGCCGATGCCGCTGTGCACTGGCGTGAGGCACCACCGGCTCGGTCTTTTCAATTGCAGTATCAGACGTAGCGTGCGGGTGATGCAACGCGCGACGCCTTTATCCTTCCCCCAGTTCCTAGCCTCAGCGCACTATTACAGTGTTCTGTAGCCAGGTAGATGCTGCTTTCTGAGCTCCTGCTGAGAGCAGCTCCTTGTCCAGTCCAGAGTCTTCTTGTCCAGTCCAGAGTCCTCTTGTCCAGTCCAGAGTCCTCTTGCCCTTTCTTACTCCTAATCGTGTATGACCCTGCCTGACCTTAGACCATTCTCCTGCCTAGTGATTCCAGTCCTGCTCCTAATCGTGTATGACCCTGCCTGGCCTTAGACCATTCTCCTGCCGTGTTATTCCTGTACTTGGATTTCCAGTGTGTGTCACAGCTATTCCCCTGACATGCCTTCAGAGCCAGTTCCTGTATTTCTTGTTTCTTGCTCTTACTACCCTGTGGAGAGTTTCAGCTACTATAGTTGCCTATGCCCTCCATCCACGCACTCTACTCTTCGCTCTCTAGCCAGCACTCTCCCCTGCAAGAGGGTTTGTGCTGTTTATTGTCAGGCTATCCTGGACTTACTTCCAGCTTCTCTGGAGTCTGTTATCCAGCTTTGCGGTTGGCACCTCAATCCGGCCGTAGCCGCAGCAAGGTCTGACAATAGGCAGCCAACGCACGACCAGCTTCGTACCCAAGCAACGCACCCCAGCACTACCTCTCTTGCAGGATTCCTGCAATTGGGTGACAATATGAAAGTCTGTAGGATAGTAAGGCTCCTTGCCAGTTTTGTGGCATCCCGCTTGGGGGGGGGGCAGATCCACAATTTACTCACCATGGTACTAGACTGCATACTGGCACACATACTCAGCCTTCCTTCAGACTGTAATGCAAGCAAACACTGAATGCAATCTCAGAAAAATGGACAAGTTTTACAAAAATGTCCTTTGTGCCTTGTATTCATAGCAAGAAACAAGGATGAGAGGAATGGTATGCCCAGAATCACTCATATACAACCCACTGCCCTCCCCTTTGGTATGAAGCAGCATAGGACATTTTTCAGAGAAGATAGGTTAGTGCATAGATGTTAGGCAAAGCAGTACATGAAAATTGGTCACAGGGCCTAGTTTGATATTGTATTAGTTCATTCCTCCTTACATGTCCCTGCATAAACATAAAAGCTGGGTACTGGTATAGTAAAAGTGATGCCTTTATTGACTGAATAGATTTAGAGTGCACACTTTCAATACAACTTAGGTCTTTTCATCAGGCATGTTTAGATTGTATGATTCATTCTAAATATGCCTGACAAAGAGACCTAACTTGTCTTGAAAGCTTGCACTATAAAGCCATTCAGCCAATAAAGGTATTCTACCAGTCTCCTGCTTTTTCCACCACTAACACTGTACCACCTTTCACCAATTCAACATAAATGGATTAACTTTGCCTTTGTCCACACTAGACTTACACATTTAATTACAGTCCCATCATTTGATCACCACCCTTATAATTGGTGTGATCACCATTTGAATGTACCTTAGGATGGCCTTCTTCCCTTTCTACCTCTAGATTATGAGCGGTCAAGACTAGAGTCTTCTGTTCCATTTGAATTTGTCTAAATTTGCATGTCATGTCCACAACTGTACAGTCCTGTTGATTATCAGTATATAATATTAGAAATGAAATGACACCAAATGATTTTTAGATGCCAAAAAGATAATTTACACTGAAAATGTAAAAAGGCAAAAATCTTCTTATGGCCTTTAAATAATTTATTATACATTTCAATTAGTGATGAGAGCAAACAGATAAGAACATGAGGGTCTTTGGAAATACTCATATCTACAAAAAGCCTATTTGGATTCTCTGAATAAGATACTCATTCCAAATTTAAGACTGTTTAACCCCTAGCGGTATCACCAGCATTGCATTATGTTGGAAATGTCTCTAACACACACAGGCTTGAGGTTCATTTCCTAATATTGTAATACATTGAAGGTTGGACTTATCACAAGAAAGCTTAGGTAGAAAGACTCATAAATCAAGGTATGTTTAAAATTGTAAAAAAATAATTGGCCGATTGATCATTTCGTTTTTGGCACAAGTGTATGCAATCTTCATTGATAAATGATGTGATAAAAAGGTGAAAAAGTACAAACAAAACAGACAGATTTTGCAGTTTGGACTTTGATAAATAGACCCTTTAGACATACGCATGGTTTTAACCAATCACAATATCTGCACCAGCAGGACTACTAAGTATGCTTAATGTAGACCTGTCAACTTATATGAAAAGTTGAATCTATTTTAAAGGTAATTAATATCCCGGGACCATAATTCTCCATAGGATGGTGTAGAAACAGTGCCACTGTACAATTTCAGGCCACTATGATATTGCACCTAAAAAAATTCAACTTTGAGCCATAATAACTTTTGAATAAAACACCTTCCAGCAGTGGGAGTACCCTTGTTTTACTTAGGGGGATAAACCCTACAACATATTTTTTTTTTTTTTTTTTTTTTTACATTTTAAGTATTACTGTCCCTTTAACAAGAACAAATAAGCAAACAAAAAACCAAATAAACAAAACAATTCTCTCGATCACAGGACTTCTCAACCATAGTTTTTCTTTACCCCAGTGATTCTCAGCCAGAGTGCAGTCATGTGCCACAGACATCCACTCAGGGTGCCACTTGCTTCTATTAAAATTATGAAAAAAAATGTAAATGTTAGGTCTGAAATGTATTTGTATGGAAAGTATTTATACAGTATATACTTGTTTTCGTTATTGTGACCGTGAGACAGTTTAATTTTATGTATTTGTCCCCTCATTACACTATTGGCAATTGTCCTTTTAAATTTTAGGGGTGCCCCACAAATTACAGGGATGTCTTGAGCAAAAAAGATTGTGAATCACTGCTCTACCATCTCCCAAACACACACACACACATTCACACAAACACCCATGTACACAAGCACATGCATGTATGCACACACGCACACACTCACACACATTCACATACAGGGGAGGGCTGGCCTGGGGGGCAGGGGGGCAGTTGCCCCCTGGGCCAGTCATATGTCTGGGCCAGCGGACCACTGGCTCACTCAATCTCACACTTGCTGCTTTTAATGGAGCTACACTAATGATACTACAGAGCTTACAAAGGAAATGTATCTACACACATGATACCACAGAGATACAATCCAAATGGAGCTACACTAGTAGCATTACCCATTTTCCTTGTAAGCTCTATGGTATCAGTACTGTAGCTTTACTTAAATTGTAAGCTCTGTAGGATCACTAGTGTAGCTCCATTTCAACTGTAAGCTCCGTGTTTTCACTTCTGTTGCTCTATTTTCATTGTAAGCTCTGTGGTATTGCTTGCCTTACTTCACAACATTAATGCCAATTTTAATATTAACAAAATGGGGCGGGCTGGAACAATAGTACAAATGGACCACTTGATTATGGAAACCTTTCTCACAGTACCTAGATGGACCTCACCATCGAGACCCAAAAAGGCCGAAATGTACATCTGGGGTTATAGCTCTTTCTCTTGTTCAGAGAAGAATTGTGTTCAGAGAGGAACTGTCTGGCATTTTGTGGCTGGACTGTCATTTGGCAGGACCAGTGTAATGTGCTTCAGAAGGTTTCCTCTTTGTGTATGGACATGGACCCCTTGCTCACAATGCCCAGTCGGATCAGCTGTACCTCACTGATGAGACCCAAAGAGGCTGAAACGTACATCTGGAGCTAGCTGTTTCTTTTGATCGAAGATGAATTGTCTGGCATTTTGTGGCTGGACTGTCATTTGGCAGGACCAGTGTAATGTGCTTCAGATTATTTCCTCTTTGTGTATGGACATGGATCCCTTGCTCACAATGCCCAGTGGGAATAGGTGTACCTCACCGATGAGACCCAAAGAGGCTGAAAAGTATGTCTGGAGCTAGCTGTTTCTTTTGATCAAAGAGGAACTGTCTGGCATTTTGTGGCTGGACTGTCATTTGGCAGGACCAGTGTAATGTGCTTCAGAAGATTTCCTCGTTCTGTATGAGCATGGACCCCTTGCTCACAATGCCCAGTGGGATCAGCTGTACCTCACCAATGAGACCCAAAGAGGCTGAAAAGTATGTCTGGAGCTAGCTGTTTCTCTTGATCAAAGAGGAATTGTCTGGCATTTTGTGGCTGGACTGTCATTTGGCAGAACAGTATGATGTGCTTCAGAAGGTTTCCTCTTTGTGTATGGCACTTGTGAGCTAAAAGAGTTTACACCCTGTGTGCTGTATGCAGTCCTAGTGAGCTTCTTGCATATATTTGCTAGCTCATGAGCCTAGTTTAGCATCTCTGACCTTTCTTTCTAAATATGCAAATTGCTCTTGGGATTAGTCACCCTAAGAGTAATGGGAGGAATCCAGACATGGATCCCTTGCTCACAGTGCCTAGAAGGATCAGCTGCACCTCACCGACAAGGTCCAAAAAGGCAGAAACATACATCTGGGGTCAGCGGTTTCTCTTGTTCGGAGAGGAATTATCTGGCATTTTGTAGCTGGACTGTTATTTTGCAGGACCAGCATGATGTGCTTCAGAAGATTTCCACTCTGTGTATGGCACTGGTGAGCTAAAACAGATTGCACCCTGGGTGATGGACGCAGTGCTAGTGAGCTTCTTGCATGTATTTGCTAGCTCATGAGCTTAGTTGAGCATCTCTGATCTTTCTTTCTTTTCATGGAAATCTGTCTGGATTCTCTTGCATTTAATAAACTTATCAAGGTTTTTAGCTACAATATTTCTCCATAGACTTCAATGGGAATCTATTAGATCACACCAGTGATAACTCGTTAACTGCAATATAGTCTAAGTCTCTATTATAGAAATATATATAGAGAGAGAGTGTGAAGCAAGCCTATCTTAAATTAATGGATTTGTTAAAGGGATAGTAGTTGTATGTTTTAAAGAAATAAACAAAAGCATTTATGTATTTTTCACATAAATTCATAGTTTAGGAGCAATTGCACTCTAAAGTTTACCCCTCTCACCCCTCAGCTCAAGCTGACAGACTTGGGTTCTGGTCTGCAGACCGGATGGATCGTCTGGAAAGCCAAAATAAGAGTGGATACCAAGGAAATCTCCATGACGACAGTCTACAAAGTGGGCATGGTTTGAGGCAGAAGACCATCAGCCTTCCAGATGATCCATCCGGTCTGCAGACCAGAATCCAAGTCTGTCAGCTTAAGCGGTGACATACATAAAAGGGGCGGGAGGGGTGCAATTGCTCCCAAACTGTGAAAGTTATGTGAAAAATACAAGGATGGTTTCGTTTATTTCTTTAATACAAACAATATTATTGCCTGAAAAACTGAAGTATTACTATCCCTTTAAAGCCGTTTTTGTTCAAAACAAAAAAAAAGGCATTTCAGAGTATTGAATTTGAAGAGAATGAGTTCCTCCAAAAGGAAAGACATTAAAATTAGTAGAAAAATATCTAAAAATCCATTAATGGTTCTTTGAAATGAAGAACAGAGAGAAATTGCTTGGGTAATGCTGAAAGACTAAGGCTGACCCTATTTTAATTAAAATGGCTTATTCATGTGGTAGGATTTTATTAACTTGGGAGAGTGGAACCATATGTTGTTAGCGTATGTGTTTACTGCAACGCGGGAAACAGTTGGTAAATGACAAGTTTTCAAGATTGGATTCTTGGGTAATTTAACATTAAATCAGCTTTTATGACTAAACGACATCTACTCCAAAATAATAAAAAGTTGGAATGTAATCTATACACAGTGTAGCTCAGCTGATGCATTAACCCTTTTAGTGCCAGAGGGGTATGCAACGCATTGCTCTGTAGCAATTCTGGAGCGAACTAACTGCACCATAGGGAACAAAATAATATCCCCAAATTCCCATTTATTTAAACAGAGCTTGTAATAGGTGACTATACCAGTAGATGTTAGTGGCTTTGCAATAAGTTGAATAGCCTCTGGCACTCAAAGGGTTGATATGCATAATAGAAACACTTATATAGGTAGGTCACCTTCATGCAACAGTCTTATATATACATATATATATATATATATATATATATATATGGTTATATATATTTTAGCACAGTATCTGCTTTTTACCTATGCAACATTTTTAGTTTGTAGTTTTCACCTCCACACAATAAACAATAACATTTATGAATCTTAATGAGATTAACCAATGAGAGAGGGAGAGAGAGAGAGAGAGAGAGAGAGAGAATCACTCTTTAGACTCATGGGTGGGACTGGCTAGAGTCATATAGAGAGACCCACCCTTTAGAAATGTGGGTGGGGCTGGGAAGAGCCATAGAGCAGTGGTTCTCAACCAGGGTGCCGTGGCACTTTGGTGTGCCACAGACATCAGTTTAGGGTGCCCCATGTTTTCTATGAAAATGTTCACAAAAATGTGAATTTTGAGTTTAAAATGTTTATTTGTGGAAATTGTTCTGCACAAAATGTTTAGTTTTAGTAGTATGATTATGTGACCTAATCATAACTATATGTATTGTACCCTTCATTATGCCCTTAATAAATTACATTACATGTGCTATTGGTGCCCTGGGAGTCCCACATTGCGTGTTAGGGGTGCCTTGATCAAAAAAAGATTGAAAACCACTGCCATAGAGAAAGAACTCTGTCCTAGATTCTAATTGAATGCAAGCATGTTCTCAAGTTAATAACACGTCCCTGTCCAGTTATAGACTACAGAAGCAATTCTGTCCACCACCCCTTCTATTTCTATTGACTATTTTGTTTTATTTTTACCTCTTATTGTATCTGTATTATATTTATTGTGTTGTAACATGCTAAGATTGTCTTTTAATGTTATGGTCAATTTATTTATTATTGATCTGAAGTGTTTTATTCTTCACTTTCATTTTATTTTATTTTTCTATGACATTTTGCTTGTTATTAAATACTACACTTAGATGTATTTGATGCGCTGTCTTGCCCCATCCTCCTTCTTTTGTTTGGTTTACATGCCAATCATCTGTTGAGATCGTATTGGGACCTGTTCTTTAATACATGCTGCAATCAAAACTTTGAGCTGTGGGGCCCTGAAAAAATGTTTAATAACTATTGAAATAGGGATAGAAAGATATTGTGGACCTTTAAGCGAGAGCCTATATTGCATATATAGGACATTCTAATTTATTATACAATTGGATAGCGCTTATATATTATCACTTATAGTGAACATTTTTTTATTAAACTCCACATTTATATCTCAATTAGTGTTGAGCGAGCGTGCTCGGCCGATGCTCGGATCGGCTCGAGCATCGCTCTGCTCGGCACATGGCGGTACTCGTACGAGTACCGCCATGTGCTCGCCCGACATGTTCGGGTGAAGAGGATCTGTGCCGGAAGAGGCACAGATCCGAAGACGCTCCGCTGGACCACCAGGGAATGGAGGTACGGGGGCATTGCGGAGATGAAGGGGGCATTGCGGAGATGAAGGGGGACATTGTGGAAGAGGGGCATAGACTCTATGCCCCTCTTCCACAATGTCCCCCTTCATCTCCGCTATGCCCGTCTTCCACAATGTGCCCCTTCATCTCCGCTATGCCCCTCTTCCACAATGTCCCCCTTCATCTCCTATGCCATAGAGGAGATGAAGGGGGACATTGTGGAAGAGGGGCATAGCGGAGATGAAGGGGGACATTGTGGAAGAGGGGCATAGACTCTATGCCCCTCTTCCACAATGTCCCCCTTCATCTCCGCTATGCCCCTCTTCCACAATGTCCCCCTTCATCTCCGCTATGGCATAGGAGATGAAGGGGGACATTGTGGAAGAGGGGCATAGCGGAGATGAAGGGGGACATTGACCAGGCACCCTCCGCTCATCAGAGCAGGGGGTGCCTGGTTTAATGCTCGAGTGCTCCCATTCATTTGAATGGGGCTCGGGTGCTCGGCCGAGCACTCGAGCATCAGGGGGTGCTCGGTCAGAGCACCCGAGCACCCGAGCATCGGGGTGCTCGCTCATCCCTAATCTCAATCTACAGGGTATAATTAGAGGGCCATCCTGCCATACACTGTCAGACATTTGCAAGCTGCTCCCCTATTTCCATCAGACATACATACATCAATACTAAAATATAGAGAACATCATAGAGGCGCAGTACTTCAATTTCTCCCTTTTAATCTGTTGCAGGGTAAATGGGATTGCTCTGGCCACACCCACAACTCAGAATGTAGGTACGGCTAGCACAGCTGAGGCTCCCCTCAAAACGTGGCAGTTTAAACATTTACCTACTCTGCCTAATGGAGAATCCAGTGCTGATAAGAATGACTCTTTGATTTTTATTTATATATTATTGCGCTGTACTGTAATGATCCATGTCCGCTGCGAGGACGAAATGGATATAGTAAACAACCGGAAGTGGTAGATGGGGCATGCGCAGGAGATGTGTTCCAAGAGTGGAACGCAGTGCATGCCCGGTGGAACAGGAGGGAGAAAGAGTATGGAGGTGGTGACCGGAAAAGAAGTATGTTTGAATGGCGATCATGTAAGAAGGTATTTGTATAAATAACAGTCATTAATGGCAAGTATTTTCAATTAGCAGCTCTTGAGAAAGTGGGTTAGTCCTACGAAATGCGTTGAGCAATTATCTCTGTTGAGCAATTATTTCTGTTGATTATTATTTTTTAAATATATTGGTATTTATCATTTTTTATATATCATTTTAAAAATAAATCTATTATTAGCCTTGTCACCGGTGTATGGTTCTATATTTTATTAATATAATACCTATTAGTCTATATATATATATATATATATATACCCAGAAGATATTACCCACCTAGAGATAGGCATTTTATGGGAGTAAGGAGAAGATTTTGTGCCTAGAGAAGAAACACAGAGGGAGTTATTGGTGGAAGATACCTGGGAGACTAAGAGGTGATTACCGAACCTGGGGTACAAACCAGGAGTGCAAGACACACTGAGAGGCAGTATTATCCTCTCGAAAATGTGAGTACCATTCATATGCACGTGGTGAAGGTGAAGGCTTGAAATTGTGAAGATACTACACTTAGAGGAACTCCCTGCGCTGTTTTTTTGTCTTTGTTCTAATGGAGACTCCAGTGCTGATAAGAATGACCCTTGATTTTTATTTATATGGCATCACACAATATACGCAGCAGCTTGCATGTAATTAGTTCAGATAAAGGCACATTTTGGCTCTCTACCAGCTACTGGCTGGTTGGGAATGATGAAGGCCCAGCTGTTTCTGGACTACAAATCCCATCAACCAATGGCTGTCAAAGGATGATGACAGTTGTAGTCCAGCAGCAGTTGAAGGGCCTCATGTTTCCAACCCCTAAAGTGACCCCTTCCTTTGAGCAAACCAACTAAATAAACTGACTTCCAAATTTCAGTGGTGCCAGCGTCAGCTACAAAAACATTAAAAGAAAATCCTCAAGAGTACATTCCTTCCCTGACACCATCTGCTATCGTTTATAATATATGAAGACATGTTTGTACCTATTTACATTTTAATGTGGCCTGAGTGATACAATAACTACTTGCCCAAAGGCTGGGTCACATTTCAGGCTTCAGTTAACACGGAATGCACATAGAACAGAAACATCACTTAAAGTGGAACTCACACTTTGTAACAAATAGATGATTTTGAAAGAGCTTTCAAATGCACTTATATTTATGTTGGTCATTCTTTATTTAAAGAAAATATTTAAAGGGACACTAATGTCCCATAAAAAAATCTTCTAGTTTTGTAGAAGTTAAAATAATAAATTATGTGCCACAAATCTAATCTCTCAAACCGCTGCGGTTTGAGAGATATTTGCATTGAAAGTTCCCCCCTCCCTCCCCTTCTCCTCACTTCAGCTCTGTGCTGACAGCAGGAGATCCTATTCCGGGGACCAGTCGGTGGCTCTGCAGCAGAGCCGAAATTGCATTATTTAAAAAGAATTACTTCATTGGAAAGGTCTACAAAGTGTGCCTGGTTTGCAAGCTCTAACACACACTGCTCACCTCAGAGCAGAAGGGAGGTGCCCAGGTAGATTGCAGAGAGGGACAATCTTCAATTAATATAAGAGAAAAACCTGAAAACCCTGTCAATGGGGACAGGGTATTCATTTTTCTCACAGTAAGAAGATTGTCCCTTGCTGTGAGTTGTCTGGTCTGTGTCCACATCTGAGGGGAGGTGGCTTACGCTAGGTAAAAGGGGTGGGAGGGGATACTTTATCATTCAATTACTCTTGAACTACAACTCTGACAGTATTGAAATAACACTCTCCATGGCCCAAATACTATGAAGATTAATTGGAGCCGCTGTTTTTGTGAAACATTACTATCCCTTTAAAGTAACATTCAACTATTACATTTTTGTGTTAGTATCCCTGTAATGATAGCACGTTCTATCCTGCACTGGATAATGTTAAGTTGTACTTGTAATATTGATTGCAGGCTGTGGCTCGGCGAGAGGTCTCTCTGTTATTAGCTCTCGAGTGTTCATAAATGCACCAGGGGATGTGGCCTACATTGATTAAGAGCTTCAGGTAGCAAGAGCAGCATCTTGGTGGAGGAATAAATGGATTTAGTACTTTCAGACAACCTTATGGCCTTATACAGACAGCAAAAGAAGAGATGTTCTGGAGCAAATCGCTTGAACTGTAGGGGAAATGATTATCAATGATTATCTTCTGTAATGTTGGAGAACTCTCTAACATACAAGGGGTTAAAAGACACATTTAAAAAACCCTTCATGTGCCCGAGAAGTCTGCAAAGCATTGCAGCGTAAAACATTGGATATCTCACTGGGACTCAAAGGGTTAATTCAATGGGAATATTTATTCATCCCGTATGATGAGTTGGGTTTGTCCTCTAATTGTTCATCTTTACCTCTCTGCATACGGTCATTAGGAGCAATGAGTAAAACCATTTTTTAGTGTATGTTTAACCCTTTCAGTGTCAGAGGGGTACGCAACGCACTGCAAAGCAATGTGTTGTGTACCCCTCTGGCACTCAAAGGGTTAAGAATTGTTGGTAAAGTTACCGTCAATGGATCATAGGAATGAAGACCTCCACGGGCGGGAACGCGGTTTACAGGGAGGGAAGGCATGGCATAGGGAGGGTTGATCAGGGGCAGGAATTAGGAGGAGAAAAGGATGTTAGAGTGTGTGACAGGAAGTGAACTGCAGCTGGCAGAAGAGAGGACAAGGAGAAGCATCCCTCTCTCCCTCCCTAGGTTGGTACTTGTGTATGGCGTTTGGTTGGTTGTTACAGCGTGGTGGGTAGTCCTTGCCTAGTTTGCAGAGATCAGAGATTCATGTGGTAAAATTAGGTGGATTTATCCACGAGCGGAAGCCCTTTGGGATTTTGCACCAGGGCATAGGTCACCAGGGATGGTAAAGTCACCCACTGAAGCTAAGGTGGATGGCCAATGGGGTAATTACTTGGGGAGTCAGCTGCAAGTGCTGAAGAAGGTTAGGTTCAGCTGTTGAGTAATGTTGGGTTCAGCTGTAAGTGCTGAAGAATGTTGAGGTCAGCTGTAAGTGCTGAGGAAGGTTGGGGTCAGCTTAAGTGCTGAAGAATGGTGGAATTCTAGCATGAGCCCAGGCAACTGGACGATGCTTGCGTTCAAGGAATGTGGATTGGCAAGGAATGTCAGTTAATGATTAATTAATGATTAATTATTATTATTATTATTGTTGAAAAAGAATAATAATGTGACTGGAAATATTTAAATAAAGCTGTGGCCTGTTATTCCCAATAGTTTGTGCCTGTGGTTATTTAGGAGGTTATTTCCTTATGACAAGCAGAAAAGTCAAGTTTATTAATAGGCCTCTGTCTGAGAAAATCTGGTAATGAGAATATTTTTTTCTCATACATTAATAACATATACGCTCATCCACACTTCCCAACATTTCAAAAGGACAGAGGGACATTTTTGTTTTAGGTGGTGCTGCTGGAGGCAGGTCTGGTGAGAAGGGCATTACTGAGAATTTTTAGGTCATCTCATGACCTATTGATACCTCTTTGGTCTTCATCTAAATTATTTATTCAGTCACACAAAGTATTTTATTTACACAGATGCCTTTATAAACACATGTACTGAAGTTTAAATACACACTAATGTGAGTTTTGTTGCTGTGGAGCAATGTGATACACTTATATACATACCACACAGTCTGATCTCCTAAACACAGGAACACCAGGGTGATACACTTCTATACACACCACACAGTCTGATCTCCTAAACACAGGGACACCAGGGTGATACACTTATATACACCACACAGTCTGATCTCCTAAACACAGGGATACCAGTGTGGGAAAGAGAGACAGAGGTATTTGGGTCTCAAAGTGGGCCTGTCCCTCCTAAAGAGGGACACTTGGTAGGTATGCTCATCACAATATACTTCTGTTAAAGGGATAGTAATACTTCATTTTATCTTTACTTTTTTTTGTAGGCATAAAAAAACATGAAGAACGATTTAAGTCTTATCTCTCACACCTTTATGGTTTGAGAGATATTCACAAGCAAAGTTGCCCCTCCCGCCCCTTTTACCTAGTGTAAGCCATCTCTTCTCAGATGTGGAATCTGGTTGTAAGACCAGACAGATAACAGCAGGGGACAATCTTCTTCCTATGAGAACAATGAAAGCCCTGCCCCCCTTGACAAGTTTTTCAGGTTTTTCCCTTATCTTAATTGAAGATTGCCCCTCTCTGCAGTCTACCTGGGCACCTCCCTTCTGATCTGGCTGAGCAGTGTTGCATCAGTAAAAGGGGCGGGAGGGGGACACTTTGTCAATGAATTACTCCTGAACTACAACTCTGACAGAACTGAAATAACACTCTCCAAGGCCCAAATACTATGATTATTAATTAGAGCTGCTTTTATTATGAAACATTACTATCCCTTTAAGAACAGGTTATTCCTGGCATTACGATTTAACGAATCAAACTGATGGATGCAAGTTGTTTTTCAACCTAAACTACTATGTAACTATATAAACTGCTTTTATTTTTGGCACAACAAGTGAATTTCTCTATATGTACGCTGAGAAATAATTCTTATGTGTACAAGACCATTTCTATTTCACTTTTCAAAAAAGTCAAATGATTTTCGTTAGCGTATTGTGAAAATGTCGCTGAACATATGTGTGTCCTCATGATGTTTTCTCACAATTTTATAGACACTTTCTTTGTTACACCACTTTTATACATCACCCCATAGGTCTCCAACAGAAATAAAGAAGTCCCTATTAATATATACATTAGTGTTTGGAAATGAGACTTGGGTAGTGAATTCTGTGAGATGAGTGGAGGACAGTCTGTAAAGTGGCCTCCTACACATCTTTGTGCAAAATAGTATCCGGGCCATGGAGACTGTTATTTCAATACCATCAGAGTTGTAGTTTAAGAGTAATTGAATGATAAAAAAATCCCCCTCCCGCCACTTTTACATGGTATAAGCCACCTCCCCTCAGATGTGGAAAACCTTGTCCCCCCTTAACAGTTTTTTCAGGTTTTTCCTTATGATCACTGAAGATTGTCCCTTTCTGCAATCCATCTGGACAGTCTTGCTGCTCTGAGGTGAGCAGTGTTACATCTGTAAAAGGGGCGGGAGGGGGATACTTTATCATTCAATTACTCTTGAACTACAACTCTGACAGTATTGAAATAAAACTGTCCATGGCCTAAGTACTATGAATATTAATTGGAGCTGTTATTTTGTGCAAAATTACTATCCCTTTAAAACTATCTTAGCTGTTTTCTAGTCCCCTACGGTGCAGTTGGCTTGCTCCAGTTCTTAGTACATCAGCTTCAGAGAGAGGAAACTGGAATCTGTTCACATCTCACTTTCTAATTGTTTATTTCCCTTGCTCTTCCATTTTCTCCACCCCCAAATCACTAAAGGACAGATGTTATTAAATGGGAAAGGAATGCAAGACGGAAAGCAGTGGAGGGGTGGCAGTCCTGTCTGTCCCATCTTTTTCCTTCTCAAAATGATGGTGGGATATAAAAAAGGAATGAAAATGAGACGGGACGAAGCAAAGTGGAAACAGGGATTCCATCAGGAGGTTACTTTACAGGCAGTATTCGGGTGGGGGCCCCGATCAGGCCAGTGATGCAGGAAGGAGGGGGGCTTTATTAAAGCTGAAATTTCAGTTCATACTTAGTCACCATGCATTCATTAAACGCATGGTGACTAGCTTTGAAATAGATGTTTTACCTTTAAAAAATAGCCCAGTGTAAAGGAATCCTTCCCGTTTGGAGACTGACGGGCCGGTTAGTGCGGTCCGCATACCTGCCCCATTACTCCCTTCCGGTGCAGTGCTACACAATGGAGACCGGGACTGACAGCGCAGGTGCACAGACAAGATGTCTGCACTGTAGCCTGGGTTTCGGTCTCCAAACGGGAAGAATTCATTTATACTGGGCTATTTTTTAAAGGTAAGACATCTATTCCAAAGCTAGTCACATGCGTTTAATGAATGCATGGCGACTAAGTATGAACTGAAAGTTCCGCATTAAGAAGGCACCACCCAGACTGACCAACGAGAATTTTGGAGGAGCTATATATTCTGTAGGTAGCATAGCAGAGAACTGGAGTGAACGTCTGCCACGCTGTCTGCCATTTCATATTATACCACATAGTTGAGCAGTTCCACGGGCCCTATCTTGACATATACTACCAGGTTACAATGCAAGTGTTTGGGGTGTGGGAGCCCTGGCTTTATGTTTGTACTGAGCCCAAGATTTGTGATGGAAGCCCAGTCTGGAGATAATTTTTAAACTCTGGTACAAAAAGAACCCTATCTATTTGTGAAAAGTTCCACAGTGAAAGACATGGAACAAGTCTAAATTTCTCCAGTGATGGGTGACCTGTAGCCCTGCAGCTGTGGAGGACTACAACTACCATCATCCCCAGGCCAGGGATAACATGTGTCACCATCAATGTAATCTAGGCCTATGCTTGGTCATGGACAATATGTCGTCACTGGCTTCAATGAATTTTCCGAACACCAGTGCCGTACTGACAGCTGTTCAGTAAATGGGCCTTATAGCCAACCATAAAACATGAGAGGACCACACATATTACTGAATGTGTTCTGTGGGATGACATATACTGCCCAATTGAATAAGGGGTGTTTGAAGTTCTTCCAGATGGTAAAATGGTAGCCTTTGAATGTTGAGAGTGTTGACACAAGACCATTAACAGCTTGCTCAGTGGCACAAGGGATATCTGCCACACATATGCAAATAGAGTAACTGCTGAATGGCTCAATGTTGGAAACCTCTAAAATAGCTATTTTTACATCTCCCCCACACACACTGTGTTATTCTTTCCCATGTTTCTCTCTATGCAAATGTCTTCATTCACATCTCATCTGTGTCAACATTTACACTTAGCAGTAAATGGCTTGTAATGGCCTGTTACCAGACACATGTTATTGTCTCCAGAGTTGTTAAATAGGCCTCCAATGCAATTGTGTGTGCAGGTAGAAAGATATAGCAAAATAGATAGCTACAGTATAAGAGATAGATAGATAGATAGATAGATAGATAGATAGATAGATAGATAGATAGATAGATAGAGAAATCATTACTGGGCTGGGCAGCATTGGGTGTTTTTATTCCAATACAGCCATACACAAACAGTCCCCTTTAACACTTTCAGTGCTGGATTGCTCACCTAAGAGGGAATACTGTATGAATGCCTCTTCAGTTCTGGTAAACTGACTAGCTTCTTGAGTGTGACTAACATAGCTTCTAATCTTGAACACAGACTTGCATCCATTAAATTCAACATTTTCAGCATCATCCTTGTTTTTCGTGATCCAAAAGAAGGCAAGAAAACAAAAACACCTTGAAGCTATTTCCAATTATGACTTAAATGGGTAAAAAAAGTTTGTTCCTGCTGACACCAAAAGACAACCAGATATATAGAGCACCTGGATAGCCAGGCTATACCAGTGCAGTGGGACAAAGCTGGAGGGTGGGATGTGCGGTTCTATGGATACCAGTGCAGTGGGACAAAGCTGGAGGGTGGGATGTGCGGTTCTATGGATACCAGTGCAGTGGCACACAGCTGGAGGGCGGGATGTGTGATTCTATGGATACCAGTGCAGTGGCACACAGCTGGAGGGCGGGATGTGTGATTCTATGGATACCAGTGCAGTGGCACACAGCTGGAGGGCGGGATGTGTGATTCTATGGATACCAGTGCAGTGGCACAAAGCTGGAGGGTGGGATGTGCGGTTCTATGGATACCAGTGCAGTGGGACAAAGCTGGAGGGTGGGATGTGCGGTTCTATGGATACCAGTGCAGTGGCACACAGCTGGAGGGCGGGATGTGCGGTTCTATGGATACCAGTGCAGTGGCACACAGCTGGAGGGTGGGATGTGCGGTTCTATGTATACCAGTGCAGGGGCACAAAGCTGGAGGGCGGGATGTGTGGTTCTATGGATACCAGTGCAGTGGCACAAAGCTGGAGGGCGGGATGTGTGGTTCTATGGATACCAGTGCAGTGGCACAAAGCTGGAGGGCGGGATGTGTGGTTCTATGGATACCAGTGCAGTGGCACACAGCTGGAGGGCGGGATGTGTGGTTCTATGGATACCAGTGCAGTGGCACACAGCTGGAGGGCGGGATGTGTGGTTCTATGGATACCAGTGCAGGGGCACAAAGCTGGAGGGCGGGATAATAATAATATGTGTGGTTCTATGGATACCAGTGCAATGGCACAAAGCTGGAGGGTGGGAGGTGCGGTTCTATGGATACCAGTGCAGTGGCACAAAGCTGGAGGGTGGGATGTGCGGTTTTATGGATACCAGTGCAGTGGCACACAGCTGGAGGGTGGGATGTGTGGTTCTATGTATACCAGTGCAGGGGCACAAAGCTGGAGGGCGGGATGTGTGGTTCTATGGATACCAGTGCAGTGGCACAAAGCTGGAGGGGGGGATGTGTGGTTCTATGGATACCAGTGCAGTGGCACACAGCTGGAGGGCGGGATGTGTGGTTCTATGGATACCAGTGCAGTGGCACACAGCTGGAGGGCGGGATGTGTGGTTCTATGGATACCAGTGCAGTGGCACAATGCTGGAGGGCGGGATGTGCGGTTCTATGGATACCAGTGCAGTGGCACACAGCTGGAGGGCGGGATGTGTGGTTCTATGGATACCAGTGCAGTGGCACAAAGCTGGAGGGCAGGATGTGTGGTTCTATGGATACCAGTGCAGTGGCACAAAGCTGGAGGGCGGGATAATAATAATATGTGTGGTTCTATGGATACCAGTGCAATGGCACAAAGCTGGAGGGCAGGATGTGTGGTTCTGTGGATACCAGTGCAGTGGCACACAGCTGGAGGGCGGGATGTGTGGTTCTATGTATACCAGTGCAGGGGCACAAAGCTGGAGGGCGGGATGTGTGGTTCTATGGATACCAGTGCAGTGGCACACAGCTGGAGGGCGGGATGTGTGGTTCTATGGATACCAGTGCAGTGGCACAATGCTGGAGGGCGGGATGTGTGGTTCTATGGATACCAGTGCAGTGGCACACAGCTGGAGGGCGGGATGTGTGGTTCTATGGATACCAGTGCAGTGGCACAATGCTGGAGGGCGGGATGTGTGGTTCTATGGATACCAGTGCAGTGGCACAAAGCTGGAGGGCAGGATGTGTGGTTCTGTGGATACCAGTGCAGTGGGAGAAGGCTGAAGGTCAGGAAGTTCTATCGTTACAGTGGGACAAGACTGGATGGTCAGGATGTGTGGACCTTTGGTTACTATGGGACAAGGATGGGAGGTCCGGCTGGGTCTCAAAGAGAGACACTTGGGAGGTATGGGGGATTAGTATGCAGTACAAAAATAGTACTTTTCACTGAAATTACCACAGCAGGCAAAAGTTTTTCTCACTTTACACTTTAAGATGAAAATGTTCACCTATCCCTAGTTAAAAGTCACATTTAAATCATTGGGAACTTGTATTCAGTGCAGTTGGTTTGCCCTAGCATGGCTTCTATTTTCCACCAGCCTCATACCCTCTCTCTCTTTCTGTTTATGTCATATTGTTGATATTCCAAGTGCAGCGCACATTTTGTCACTTACTATTTAATCCATCATATTGAAAACAAACCCTTTGTGAATTTTCACCTGTTGAAATCTCATCTTCTCTCCCTGACCTAAAAATCTCAAAAGAAGAAACTGCAGTATGTGATTTATGAGCCATGTAGCAGCCATGCCTGACCTCCAGACCTTTCTAAATCTTCTTAACACCCTTTTATACCATCTACTGGGGTTTCTGTAAAATAAACAATGTGAATATTGTTCAACTTGAATACAAACTGCAGACACATTTCTTGTTTAGGAAAGAATGAGCTTGTTGACTCTATCATTCTCCATGTTACAGTTCTAGAATGTTGGACTGAAAAGAATTGAGATTAGAGCTAAGCGTTAATTCGTTTTTCACCCAAACTTGTTTCCCAAGTTCCAATACATGTCATGAAAAAACTTTCAGTTCTACATTTCATAAAAAAGAGGTTCATTTAGCAAAATTCACAGAGTGTTCCTTTATAGGGCAGTTATATGAGCAAGGTAAAGGAATCCCCTCCCACTTGCCCCCACCCAGTTATCAGAGGTCCGCACATCGCTCCATGCCTGCTTCTATTCCCTCTCCTTGGCCTGCTTCTATCACATCTGCCCACTCCCCTCCATTCCATCTCCTAAGCTCAGATCGCTTCCATTTCACATCTTTGGCCTGTTCTCTCCCTTCACGTCCTTTAACTTCCTTCCATGTCCTTGTCCGACTTCCTTTGTTCCATGTCCTTGGTCTACTCTCCTCCCTCCAATCTCTTTGGTGTGCTTTGGCACCCTTCCCTCTTCCACTCCCCTTGGCCTTACCCTTGCCTTTTACGTATTCCCACCCATCAGCCCTTTCACAGTCCTACCCCCTGCTGTCCTGTGCTCCGTTTCCTGTTCACTCTTGTCCCCCCCTCACTCTACCCTCCTCCTCATTGATCAGAAATTATACCCAGATCCTCTGGATCAATCGGTTAATGGAATTGCAGCCATTTTGCTCATCTTTATATGAAATCATCAAGGTCGGGCTGGACTGGGAAGAGGGCCAGATTTCACAATAAACAAAGCAGGAATCCACTTAGGCAACATGGCTGTCAGGGATGGTGGGAGTTGTAGTTCTCAACAGCTAGATGGCCTCTGATTGCTCAACCCTGACCTAGGGTTATAAATTCTAATGGACACTTCAGATGTTCTGACCATACTCACTTTACTGAGTTGTGGGCATGGTCAACAAAATTCTAATGCACTTGCATCAGAATCTGAGATCCTCTTCTGGTTTAAGACTTTTTTTTTTAATAGTGTTTATGTTATTATGATGTCCAGTTTATACACAAGTTTGACTAGCATTCTCAAAGTGTTGGAGATCTCGAGCATTCAATAGTTTAAAAGCCAAATTTAAAGGTGAATTATCACCCTTATACAAGTTTACCAAATTGCTACCCTCATATAGCGATAAACTGTAATTGTTGGTTACTTTTGCTCTTTCAAAATTTACATTATTAAAAACTAGCGTAAAAGCCCATGTACACGGGCCATTGCTTTGCAATGCGTTGTGTACCCCTCTGGCACTCAAAGGGTTAAGAGGCTGGTCCTGATCTGCCGCCAACGCAGTCATGCATTGTAGAGACTGCCCGAAAGCACAGAATGCTCCCATCACAGAACTCCCAGCATTCCGTGCATTCGGGCAGTCTCTACTGCTCATGACGGCTTCTGACAAACATCCTAGCGAATTATTATATAGGATAAGCCTATGCCTTATGTCCGGACAGACTGCTGTTGCAGCTCTGCGCCACAGTCTGTCAATCTTCTTCTGTTCCCTCCTCAAGTGTTGTCGCGTTTCAGTCAGCTTACATGGAGAAATAGTCATAGGAGGAGGCTGGAATGTGACAATAGTTGGGGAGGAACAGGTTGTCAGCTTGCTGCACAGAGCTGTAATCGCAGATTGTCCAGAACTAAGGCACAGGCTCATTTTTAATAATGTAAATTTTGCAACTGGATGCATTTTAAAAAAAAAACAAAAAACGATAGAGCTTATCTCTCTATATGAGGATGGCAATTAAGTAAACTTGTACAGGGTTGATAATTCCACTTTAAATCAGTCTGACTTTTTGTCTCCTACAGTAACGTTGGCTTACTCAAGAATTGCTCAGTTCTACCTCTAAGGGCCATAAGTACTGGACACAAGTGGTCCTTTTCAGAGACAATGCAGCTGCACCACAGGTGACGAATGTGTGCATGTAGGTATGCACCTTTATTTATATAATGCCAAACGTACACTGCGCTTTACAGAAATACCATAATACAAAAATAATACAGGGCAGGGTTCAGAACATCAGGCTAAAGTGGGATTATTGCATTATTAGTGGGGAGAAAAGTGTAGAAAAGGGAATCATACATTGGGAAGGGGACCTTGCACCAAAGAGCTTGCAATCTATTTATCAATAGTAATAACATATAGAGATAGTAGTAGGAAGAGGACGATAAGTGCAACTACAACGTACAAATTAAAATCCCCATTGATTTAAATAGGACATTTCATCCATTGAATGCTAGCAAGGTCGCCAAAACATTGCAAAACAATGACCTCTAACATTTCAAGGGGTTAAAAGCACCAGTTAAATCAAAGTTGATTTTTCGAATGTTAATTTGTCCACTATGATACAGCTGATTTACCCCAGAATTTTTCCACTCCTTATATGTGTATTGCACCATAAACGTTCTGAAAGAGACATGAAATAAGTATTATTCCAGTGTTAAAATGTGTACTTTGTATGCAGTGTGGTAGGATAGCTATAGAGGAAATATGGGTGGATTCGGTATATTTGCTTAACTTCTTAAAGGGATAGTAATATTTCAAAATAAATGCAGCTCCAATTAGTCTTTATAGTTTTTGGGCCATGTAGAGCGGTTATTTAATTTTCTACGATGTGTAATTCCAGAGTAATTGAATGATAAAGTTTCCCCCACCCCGCCATTTTTACCTAGTGTAAGCCGCCTCCCCTCAGATGTGGAATCTGGTCTCTTGATTGGACAGCTCACAGTGAGGGACAGTCTTTTGTCTGTGAGCATAAGGAAAACCCTTGAAGGAGGAGGGTAGGTTTTTCCTTATGCTAACAGAAGATTGTCTCTTGCTGCGATCCATTCAGACGGTCTCACTGTGCAGCTTTACATAGGTAAGAGGGGCGGGAGGGGACACTTTATCATTCAATGACTCTGGAACTACACATCGTAGAGAATGATAATAATGCCCTACATGGCCCAAAAACTATAAAGAATAATCTGAGCTGCATTTACTTTGAAACATTACTATCCCTTTAAGGGATAGTAATGAGTGGCACATCGCTCTGGTCCTTAACACTTTGAGTATCAGATGGTTACGCAACGCATTGCAAACCAATGTGTTGCGTACCCCTCTGGCACTCAAAGGTTTAAAGGGTTAATTCCTGAAAAAGGAAAAAAAAAACACTTGTTTCTAAATTGAGATTTTGCTCCCTGCTGGTAAAATAACAGCTTTGTTGAGTTTGCAACATGATATTCCCGTGTTCGGCTTCAACAAGAGCCTTTTACCTACCATTAGAAAGAGGTAACTGGAGGAATAAAATGAAGGTTATGAGCCAGGGCATGGGAAAATATCATACAGATAAGAAGTGAGGAAGGAATTTGTAGTTTGTGCTAAATAGAAAAAATCACCTTTATCAAGATATCGGGTTCCAGTGCTTGTTAACTCCTTGGATGCTAGTCCCCTTGCATTAGGAACTAACTGCCCCATAATTACTCCCGTTCTTCTTTATTAGTGGGTATATACCAATACAATTCTGTACTCAAATACAGAGGCGTAACTAGAAGCCTCTGGGTCCTGGTGCAAGAAATGCCACGGCACCCCCACCACATTGGCCCCCCTCGACCACATTGACACCCTCCACAATGCCCCTCAATCTCCAAAATGCCCCCCATCTCCTACCTCCTACCTGGAGCTCCCACGCGGTCCTCTTAGTAATGCAGAGCGCTGGGAGATTATGTCATCTCCCAGCGCTCTGCATTACTAGATCGCTAGAGGGAGACTGCGGGCGCCAGGCTGAGGGGTTTCAGGGGGGCAGCCAGGCCCCTGGAGTGCACTGGCCCGGTCGCAGGTGCGACCTCTACGACCCCTATAGTTATGCCACTGCTAAAATAGGAGTTGAAAAATATATTTTATTGGAGATCCTGTGCAATGTCAATTTATTAGCCTGCAAACTCTGAAATATGTTCTCTGTATGCCCTTTGTACCAAGTCACAGAGCAAATGTAACTCCATTCTCCTGCATCGGACAAAGGCAAGGTATTTGGGGGATTTGCTTCCATTAACCCTTTGAGTGATCAAAGGGTTAAAGTCATCATGGGTTGTTGCCCCAGTATTATACCGACAACATTTCAAATGGGCAAAGAAGGATACTTGTGTTCTAGGTGGTGTTGCTGCGGGCAGGACTGATGGGCGGGGCATTATCAAGAAGTTTTAGATTATTTCACGACCTATTGACACTGCATTGTGTAACTGAAGAAATTATTTAGAGCTAGACCAACATATTTTATTTACACAAATTTATATATAAACACATATACTGAAGTTTACACAAACATTAATGTAAGTTTTATTACTGTAGATCAACGAGGTACCCTTATACACACACCACACAGGGTGGGAAAGAGGGACAGAGGGATTTGGGCCTCAAGGAGGGACTGTCTCGTCTAAAGAGGGACACTTGGGAGGTATGCATTACGTCATAAAGTGAACACTTACTCTAGTACATACATCAGAATGCAGCTGCATGATATCTAAGCCTTCTTCCAACACTGAAAAACATTCAAATATACCTCTCATTGAGTACTTATGAATAATCAGGGAGTTACTCTTTGTGAATTCTCCTGGCCAGGAAATAGAGTACAGAACAAGAGCATAGAGGACTCTTTTATTAATAGGACACAGTGGACAGATTAGTAGGAAAGGACTCTACACAGCTCATAAGAAACAGTTTGCCATGCAAAGCAGTGTAGAACCCTCTTGACAGTGTCTTACTGGTAACTAGTGTTTGGAGAGCTCTGGTGAAAACATTTTTTGGGCCCCCTAACACAAAAAGTATTTTCAAAGAGGCATAGCTAGAACCTATTGTGCCTTGGGGCACATGGGGGCCCTTGAGTGCTGGGCCTGGTGCAACTGTGCACGCTGTACACCCTGTAGTTATTCCCCTGCCTCTGGAATTTCATCTCCCTGACGATCTGGGAGCCACAATATAGTTTGCTCAATGTATGGATTTAGGTGTGAACGCACAGCATTGTGTTAAAGTGGTGGTTGAAACTCACTAGTTTGTTAAACGGCTGTAGGTCTAAGAGTGTAATAGTTTGTGTGAACATAGATGTGATCACCCAAAATTATACAAAGCTAAATGAAAGATCAAGATCATGTGAAACTACTATAAGTTTGAGTGCTCAATTTTTGTTGTAGGAAAAAAAGTTGTAGTTGATATTTAACCCCTAGGATGCTAGACAAGTTTCTAATACAATGAAAATTAATGCAATGGAGACTTCTTTAGCATCCAACAGATTAAGAGGGCAGTTCACTTTCAAAATGTCTCCCACTATTGGACGACCAACTAAACAGAGCATTAACCATTTTGCCTGGATGAAAAGGGCGACATGAGAATCTCACCTGCCTCTCAGGTCGTGGGCTTAAAGGGGAACTATCACCCCTATACAAGTTTGGCTAATAATTAACTTAATATAGCAATTAGCTTAAATATGTGTTTTAATTTCTTTTTTATAGAATTCGTGGTATGGCCAAATTTAAAGATTTAAAAATGATCCTGGGCCTTACTTCCAGACAGACTGCAGGTACAGCTCTGTATCGCAGTCTGTCAATCTTCCTCTACTCCACTCCCCACGTAGCGTCTCGATCCAGCCTTCTCCTATGACAGAGGGTTTCTCCATGTAAGCTGGAGCACTCTTTAGCCAATGGGAGACCTCCAGCTTACAAGGAGAAAACCTCTGTCATCGGAGGAGGCTGGATCAAGATGCTATGTGGGGAGGGGAGCAGAGGAAGATTGACAGACTGAGGTGCAGAGCTGTACCCACAATCTGTCTAGAAGTAGGGCCCCGGATCATTTTTAGATCTTTAAATTTAGTCACATCACGAGTGTAAAAAAAATGTAAACAAGTATTCAAGCTAATCACTACATTTAGTTAATTATTAGCCAAACTTGTATAGTGATGATAGTTCCCCTTTAAGCTTTGCTTATTTGAGCTCAATAAAGCAAATAGATGGTTGCACTAACTGAAACTCCCAGACACTTGATATCCCAGTAAAATCAACATCTTTATTTCTTCAATGTAGCATCTTCCAATACATAAAATAAGAAAGACAGATAAAAACTCTACAGACCATGAGACGTCTTCATGAGCAGGTGTTTGCAAACCGATCAACGCGTTTCACGTGTATGAACGCTTAGTCGTGAAGGTCACAACTTTCTTATTTTATGTATTGGAAGATGCTACATTGAAGAAATAAAGATGTTGATTTTACTGGGATATCAAGTGTCTGGGAGTTTCAGTTAGTGCAACCATCTATTTGCTTTATTGTTTACGTATAAAGGAGAAAAGGAGTACTCCTTGGTTGGCACATATGGACTGAGGCACTTTAACCCTGATGTTCGAGGTTGGGTGTATCTAACACCATAGAAGAATTTGAATATTGTATTGATCTCCTGAGCTATTTGAGCTGCTTCAAGGTTTTTTGCTGCTTATTTGAGCTCACTCATCTAAATGGCAAGATTCTAATAAACGTACCTGGGTGATATTTGTGTCTTCATAGATGGACCATAGAAATGTTTCCATCAAGACAGAAGAGTTCTGTGTGTCCTCCTGCTCTCCTTCCCCTCAGTGTCCGCTGCACATAATAATAAAAAAAAATCATATCACCATCTGCAAAGACACAGGAGCGGGGAAGGAGTGCGGGAGTACACACAGAACTGTTCTGGCTTGATGGCGACATTTCTATGAAGACATACATATCAGCAAGGTATGTTTATGAGAATCTTGCCCTTCAGATGTGGGCGCTCAAATGAGTGATGCTTAAACCCACGACATGATAATCTCACCCTTTTGATGCTGGTGAGATTCACATGTCACCCTTTTCATCCAAGCGACATGGTTATTGCTCAGTTTAGTTGGTTGCCCAATAGTGGGCGACACTTCAAAAGGATACCAAGAGGGCCTACAACTTTATACTTTGCGACTGTAACTTGCAGAGCAATGCATACACACCCCTCTGGCACTCAAAGGGTTGAAACAGCCCAGAATAAATACACCGGCCAGTTCTTGGTTTATGAAATTTGCTTTCAACACTAGTGTAACTTTGTGCTCACTCATTGGTGAATGATTATATACAATCCCATTGATAAATCTGCTCACGTCAGCATGCCAGTAATACAGGAACATTTCCTTACATGTCTGTCATTCAGTAGTTGATAAATGAGTATTCCCTGACATATGCTCTGTCCAAGGGGTCTTTTTCAAACCTTGCAGCTTTTTTCCCCAAGTCTATCAGCAGCATAGCTAGAACTTGTCAGGCCCCAAGCAACATTTGGCCCTGACCCACCCTGACCCCTTGACTCCATGGGAAAAAATGAGAGAAGAAGGCTTATGGGAGAGAAACCATCTGCCCGGGGCTCAGAGGTCTTTTACATAGAGCAAGGACTGGTGGCAGGAAGGGGATGTTGAGGTGGCTCACCCATCCAGCTGGCTCAGCTGCATCCTGTGCTAGTCTGGTAGATACATCCTTGTATTTTAAAATATAATCAATTATGCTATTTGGGGGGGGGGGGTGACTTTGAAGGAGAACAGTAAAGTATTTCTTTCACATTGTCCGTGTCACAATTACATTTAGGTTTAATTGATCAGGTATGTCTGCTACTTGTTTCATGAAAAGTGGATGAACAATGACCTGTCTATCTATCTATCTATCTATCTATCTATCTATCTATCTATCTATCTATCTACGTGTGGATGTGTGTGGGTGAGTTGGTTGTCTGTCTGTCTATATATAATAGAGAAAAACTGCATCTCTGACACGCACCTAAGGTTGTCGGTAAGGAGGAAATATTCAATTCTCCTCCATATTGCCAGTCCTGGAGATACAGGGGGCATGATTTTGACAGGAGTGGGCAGGGGACTGTCTCAAAGTAAAACAACATGGCTGACATACACGCACACACTGTAACACAAACACACACTCTCACAGTCACCTCAGCTGGACCTGAATTAATGCTAGCCAAGGGAACTTGCAGCACCTGGGGGAACTTCCTGGAAGTCAAGGCCTTCATGTGTTTGTACATTTTGCAGAGCAAAACGGAGGACAGGCAGCCAGCAGGTACACCTTTAACCCACTGAGTGCCAGAGCCTAACACAGTGCATTGCTGAGCAATGCATTGCATATCCCTCTGGCACCCAAAGTGTTACGTAAACACATCAGTGTTTCAACGTTCTCATGAAAAACTTGTTTGGAAACCTCCAGCCGCTGCACATATAATGTAAATATGCATGCCACTGGCCCAGTCTTGTGTTTGCTGCCTGTGATTGACAGGCTCCCAAGCAGGGCCCGCAGTCAGTGTTTTCACCGGTCTCTTCCCAGTGGATGCTCTGTTTATTTGCAGTGTGTACTCTCTCTCTTAATCCTCTGAGTGCCAAAGGGGTACGCAATGGATTGCAACTCAAATGGTTAACCCTTTTGTGGCAAGTGCCGTACTATCCCCTCACATTTTACTGCCCTATTAGTCAACAGTTGAGCGTATGCCAAAGCAATACTTAATGATCCACACTCTGCACCCCTCACCACCTCGATCACCAGGGGAAGCCTGTCTCTGACTACTGTGTGAGAGCCCTGGTGTTCAGCAGCTCCCTGCCCATTGTTTTCACTTTGTGCTTATGTTATGGATTACATTTATAATTACTTTCAGTATGTGCTTACTGGCAAAGGATCCTGGCCCCTTCTCCTAACCTCTTGAGTGCCACAGGCTTTGCAATGCATTGCATACCCCTCTGCCAGTTCTGATAAAAGCACCACTATCCTGGCTAGCACACACTGACCACACGTCCTGTACTCATCTGGGGGTATCTAAACCTCAGTGCCACTGAAAGGGTTAACCCTTTTACTGGAAAACCCTATCCAATGCATTGGATATCTCTTTTCCACTGACAGGTCAATGGAAGGGTTAACCCTTTCAGTGCCACAGAGCTATCCAATCCGCGGGATACCTCATTGGCAGTCAAAGGGATTCAGTGACAAAGGCCTATCTAATGCATTGGATACCACTTTGCTCTTAAAAGAGCTGTCAAAGGGATTGTCTGCGTGTAAAATTCCTGCGGCACTACTGTTTTAACTCTTTGTGTGCCACACAAGTACTAAATGCAAGACCTCTTCGGGACTGACAGGTGTCATTCTTACAGTCACAGAGAGTCACCCAAGGAACCCAACACATTGTGCATGTATTTAACCCTTTGACTGCTCAAATGTTTAGTACTTTCAGTTCCACAGGGCATACCCCTCTGTCACTCAAAGGGTTACACTGCGGGGGCAAAGCCGTGCCACTATTGCTAGTATATATGTATATAGAAAGAGAGAGAGAGACCCACACACATACACCCACCAACACACATATATATATATAGAGAGAGAGAGAGAGAGAGACAGACAGATGGATGGGTGGACAGACAGATATATATATATTAATCCAAATAAAAAAGATATCACCAATACCAAAAGTACTCATCTCTTTATATTACTAAAACTGGACTAATATGGCTACTACAAATTACATTAAATATCAATGAATTGTTATATTTTTGTTCTTAAGCAAGGGAATTAAAGCATTTGTATGGGGTTACAATACAAACCAAGGCTTTATTGATGGGAAGATAAAATAAATGAATGTCAGTTCATATTAAGTTCACAAGAACATCACAGGAATGCAGATTGGCAGCAGGTCAGATAGTGAGGCTCCTATACTATGCACAACAGGAGTAATTCTGGGGAAACCAACTTTCTGGGGGGAGGGGAATAAACACACACTTTTGTTTAAATGGGACTTTAACTCACTGAATGTTAGAAAGGTCTCCAATGCATTGAGAAGCATTGTGTTGGAGAATTGCAGAAGTTAAAATCCACATTTAAATAAATAAGAATTTGGTGAATTTGTCCAGTTAATCTAGACACATCAGTGTCAGTAACTCTGTAGAGAGGCGGATGCAGTTTATTTAGAATCCCAGAGAGCAGAACAACTCTGGTTTATAGTATTATAACACGTAGCGGTATGTTTAAGTACTTACAGTTCTGTAGTTTAAAATAAAATTCAAGCTGAAAGTATCCCCCTCCCACCCTTCTTGGCTCCTCCCCTTAGATTTGCAATCTGGTCGTGGGACAGCACTGATGCAGTAAGGGACAATCTTCAGTCAGTAAGTATAAGGAAAACCCTGCCTTCACAAAGGAGGGCAGGATTTTCCTTTTGCTTACCGAAGATTGTCTCTCGCCACTCTCCATTCCGGACCAGACAGAGAGGACCAGTGATGCAAACAGAATGGGCGGGAGGGGGATCTTTTAAGCTTAAATATCATTTGAACTACAGAAATGCAAGTACTTAAACATACCACTACATGTTATAAAAAGCTTAAAGAAGACTCAGAGCAGAACTTTAATATAGACATGACTATCCCTTTAAAGGGATAGTAATGTTTCACAATAAAAGCAGCGCCAATTAATCTTCATAGTATTTGGGCCATGGAGAGCGTTACTTCAATACTGTCAGAGTACTTCAAGAGTAATTGAATGATAAAGAATCCCCCCTCACGCCCCTTTTACTGATGTAACACTGCTCAGCTTAGAGCAGCAGGGAGTGTCCAAATGGATCGCAGAGAGGGACAATCTTCAGTGATCATAAGGAAAAAAACCTGTCAAGGGGGGCAGGGTTTTCATTATGCTCACAGTAAGAAGATTGTACCTTGCTGTGACCTGTCTGGAGGGGAGGTGCCTTACACTAGGTAAAAGGGGTGGGAAGCGGACACTTTATCATTCATTTACTCTTGAACTACAACTCTGACAGTATTGAAATAGCACTCTCCATGGCCCAAATATTATGAGGATTTATTGAAGCTGCTGTTTTTGTGAAACCTTACTGTCACTTTACGGGGAAATTAGCTAAAGTGCAATATCAATGTATCATCACTTAATTTTGTTATTAAAGCACATGTATATTAACCCCAACACATTGATTCACTAGACTTCTCCAGCATCCAAGATGTTAACAGAATTAAAAGATGTGATAAACAAGCAGCTTTTTAATATCAGGTGTTGATTCTATTGATCTTTGCCTAGCTTACTCTGTCAATCAAAAGGAGTATTTAAATTAGACTAAACCCCTCAGTGTAATTTTTCCATTTCACCACTATTGACCTTGTACTGCTTTTGATTAATCTCCTTATCCATGATTTATATTAGATGTGCATTTAATCTCTGTAATATATTCTCTCCTCTTAGGTAAGCGTTGCCTTCAGATCTCATTGAAAAACGCACTTTCACAACACAGCAAGATAAAATCCATAGAAAATCATTGCTCAGCTGCCAACTAATTCAACCAGTGCTGTACCTGTAAAGAAGAGATTTCAAAGGGAACTTTATCTACAGAAATAAGTGACAATTGGGATCATATACGAATCCACTAGTTCTTCTCAGTTGGAGTTGGTCTCTAACTCATACCTGGGAACTCCCCACATCTGACAAGGACACTCCATTTTTGTATACTCCTTTACCAGGACTCTGTGGACAGAGGCTGATTCTCCTCCCTTAAAATGGGCGAGGAGTGAAAAGAATAGGGCAGATAGTGGCAGTAACTGGAAATGGGCTCCTGAGGCTCAGTCTCTGTTTCTGGGGACCCGGTTATTAAAAATAAATACTGGAGTCTTTGGGTCAGATCCAGACAGTTTACAGGTATGTTAGAAGCCTCATTTAAATCAATGGGAATTTGGGCAATTTTCATTTGTTTCCTATGGTTTCCCCAAAATTGTTCCCAGGTTTTTTTTGTGTGTATATGGCCAGAGGCATAACTAGAAGCCTCCAGGCCCTGGTACAAGAAGTGCCACGGGCCCCCCACCACCACACTGGCCCTCCTGACCACAGTGACCCCCTCCACAATGCCCCCATCTCCTACCTCCCTGGAGCTCCCACGCGGTCCTCTTAGTAATGCAAAATGCGGGGAGATGATGTCATCTCCCAGTGCTCTGCATTACTAGAGCGCCGGCGGGAGATTGTGGGCACCAGGCGTAGGGGTCGCATGGAGAGGCAGGTCCCCTGGAGTGCTCGGGCCCAGTCGCAGGTGCGACCCCTATGGTTACGCCACTGTATATGGCTTATGGTTTGATCTTGAAGTTCTCCACTAACTGCTGGATAATAGACCATATTAACCCATTAACCCCTTAAGGACTGGCCTCTTGTGCACAAGGCCGGCACTTAAGGACAACAGAGTATGCTGGGAGCACTGAAATCCATGACATTCCAGGACCGTCATGGGTCCTTTAGGGAAGTTTTCCCATGACGGTCCTGACACATCATGGGTCCTTAAGGGCTTAAGGAACAGAGAGGTGGGCAACATATTGCAAAGCAATGCTTTGTATACAACTCTGCTCCTTAAGGGGTTACAGTTCCTACAAGTGCACATGTGGATAATATGGCAGTATGTCAGGAATAAACAGCACAAAAGCCAAAATTATCTGTATACAGTTCAGACTCACTGGCTGTCACAGCTTGGAGAACTGAATGCAGCGTCTCCATGTAACTGTTCCATGCTGGTGCAATGCTCAGCCAATCTCCATGAAATGGTGCAATGCTCAGCCAATCTCCATGAAATGGTGCAATGCTCAGCCAATCTCCATGAAATGGTGCAATGCTCAGCCAATCTCCATGAAATGGTACAATGCTCCTCTGGTCACTCTAATAGTGCAACTGGGTTCCAAGTTATTTTGAGTCTCATTAAAGTGAAACATAGTTGTTATACGTGTAGACATGCATCATGTAAATACATGGTTGCCCCACTTTAAATATAATCTCCTCAGTAGAAAGTGTAATATCACAGTGTTAAAAGTCAGTGTTGTCTAGGAGGTAAAAAAATACTTTTCTTAATATATAGCATTAGAGAGTTTATCCATTACACTCCTAAGTGGCCTTACACCAGTGAATTTAACTGGACCACTAAAATCAGGTAGTTTCTTCTTTTGTCTGTCATTTTTCCTTTAGCCCTTTGAGTGCCAGAGGAGTACTTTGAAGGAAAAATATGAGCTGAGAGAACTGGGAATCGAATAGATGATCTCAGAACTTTAAGAAAAATTAACCTTTTGAGAGCTCAAAGGGTTAAGAGCAAAGCCTCTGCCTGTTGCCAGAGCGGCATCAGAAGCTTGTAACAGTATTTTAATATTAGATGGATAAGTGATATCTGGTCAAAATAAAATATTAACACTTTCCAATTTATTTTATATTTTTACTACTTGCTTATCTCAATTTTGTCCCAAGGGGCACTGACCACCCCTTTAAAGGAATAGTAATGTTTCACAAAAACAGCAGCCTCAATTAATCTTCATAGTATTTGGTCCATGGAGAGTGTTATTTCAATACTGTCCAAATTGTTTTGTAATTCATGAGTAATTGAATGATAAAGTATCCCCTGCCCGCCCCGTTTACCTAGTGTAAGCCTCCTCCTCCCAGATGTGGAATCTGGTCCTATAATCCGGACAGGACACAGAAAGAGACAATCTTCTTACTGAGAGAACAATGAAAACCCTGGCCCCTTGACAGGTTTTTCAGGTTTTTCCTTATGCTTAATGAAGATTGTCCCTCTCTGCGAACCATCCGGACAGTCTTGCTGCCCTTAGGTGAGCAGTGTTACATCAGTAAAAGGGGCAGGAGGAGGATACTTTATCATTCAATTACTCTTGAACTACAATGCTAACAGTATTGTATTACACTCTCAATGGCCCAAATACTATGAAGATTAATTGGACCAGCTTTTATTGTGAAACATTCTTATCCCTTTAAGTACTCTCATGATATAAAAACATTGACATGCATATCCTATATAATAATTCGCTAAGTTGTGTGTAACGCCCGACATGCGCAGTAGACACTGCTGCGCGTGCGGCACTCATCGCAGTAGAGACTGCCCGTGCCGCGGCTGATACAGCTGTATCAGCCGAGGCGCGGGTAGTCTCCACTGTGCGTGACTGCCCCGCGACCGGCTGCCAGAGGCACTGTGGCCCGTGTAACGGGCTGTTCAACTAGTCTATGAATATTACACAATACTACATACTACTCATACTACAAAATGATTTGCTTTTAAATTTATATTTCACCCCTTGGATGCTACTTAGGTCTCCAACATGTTGTGAAGCTTCTCAATGCATTTGAAACCTCTTTATTATGCAAGGGGTTAATTCATTTTGTTACAGTTTATAAGAGTACAGCTTTTTCCATTAAATGTAGAACCGTTAACAGCTGCAAACACACAGTGAAACGCATTAGGTAAATAATTAACTGCTGTTGCACAAAGGGACTCATATATCAAGTTAACCCTTTGAGTGCCAGAGGGGTACGCAACGCTTCGCTTTGCAATGCGTTGCATACCCCCTCTGGCATTCAAAGGGTTAAAGTGCTGAACTGCTGGGGCAAAACAGGCCCACAAGGTTATAATGAAAATTATACAAATAACCATCAACGTAAATGGGGATTTTAACCCCATGAATGCTTGATTGGTATCTAATGCTATGCAAAAGCATCACAAATCCAATTTAAATTAATGAGAATTTTCATTCTCCCTCCACACTCCATGGTTCGGTATTTTGCATTTTTAATTTTTTTTTTTGGCTCCAGATTCGCACCTCTTTAACTTGATGATTAAGGCTAAAAATAAAAATATAAAAAGCCCTGTAAATATGAACTGGAGTTCACATCTAAAGTTCAATACTGAAATGTCTAGACATCTTGCAAAGTGACTGCATGTGCCAGTAAATTCTAACAGACAATAAAATGTTTTTATCATTTTTCATAAATCGTTTTGCAATACATATATACATATGTATTCTAAGTTCCATTCTTTCCCAAATTGGTTATGCTGTAAACCGAACACATTCTGTTCCCAGAAATCTGCAGAACATTTATGTAATGTCAAAGCTATTATCTCTTACTCACAGCACATCACATAAGGTGCTGTAATATTGTTTGAATCATTTCTCCAATACAAACCACAACTAGCTGGGGAATATTTAGCCCAGGCCTATTCTTTAAGAAAATTCCTTAGGATGGTGTAACAGGGATATTTTAGTCAGCATATTAATCATCTATTTATTCATGAGAAATTCTTGTTTCAAAACAAAAGTTAACATTTATAGGAAAACTCATTTTTAATACATTTAACCCTTATTGTAGGAGTGAACAATGCATTGCTCCGTAGTGTATTGTCCACTTCTCTGGCATTCAAAAGGTTAACATTAATCTGTCATCTGCCGGTTTTAGTCTTATTAAAGTTATCTATTTAAACTGACGATGCCATGCGGTTTCTGTTTTTCAATTTGTGTAATTATTTTAGAGATTCTTGGTTTAGTAGTCAGGGATACTTTAAACTCACCTGTCCTGATTCTCTGACCTGTGTGGAGCAGTCGTCATAATTATTTACTCATCTACCCTGAAATTGCTTCCTCCCTACTCAGTCCTCCTCATGAGGTTGCCAGAACATATCAGTTATCACCAAATTGGTGGGATAAATTAATGGGGAAAAAATAATCATGCAAAATCCTGTGGAGATGAAGGTTACCACGGACATGAGAATTGGGAAAGAGGACAGTTCCTCTTTAAAGAAGAACTGACATCTTTGCCCCACTCAATGGAAGCATCTATGTTGAAAGAGTTTTGTATGATATTCCTACCTGTGAAATTATTCCACCCCTCTTTTGGAAACTGGTTCTAGCTGTACAGATGGGTCATTTTCTGGACATGAGTAATTAAATGGACGGTAATGTCCAATAAACATTGGTATGCTGACAGAAGGAGATCAGTGTTGGCAAACACAAGGCGGCTCTTCAACAGAGCCACAAAAGCAATATTGGAAAAGAATTACTTCATTGAAACGGTCTACAAAATGTGCTTTCAAACCAGGCACACTTTGTAGACCGTTCCAATGAAGTAATTATTTTCCAATATCGCTATTTTGGCTCTGCTGCAGAGCCGCCGGCTGGTCCCAGGACTGGGATCTCCTGCTGTCAGCATAGCGCTGATGTAAGCAGAAGGGGAAGGATGGGGGAAATTTATATGCGAATATCTCTCAAATCATAAAGGTTTGAGAGATGGGAGTTGTGCCACATAATTTCTCTTTTTTTTTAAATCTACAAAACCAGAACATTTTTTTATTGGACATTAGTGTCCATTTAAGTGTGCAGGTGTTACCAGACAGGTCACAGATAAAGCTATGTTGTGATTAGGTTCCTTAACAACTATGTAAATACCTGCATTTAATGACACAAAAACTAGTGGACAGCAAGGTCATTATAAGTAACATATAATCCAGATTTGCATCTGTAAATGTTCTCTTTTTCAATAATGGAAATACGTTATATTAAAAATTACATAACTCAAGTTAATTTTTTAAGTTTTAGTGTTATTTTATGATTACTGAAGTGCAGCACTATCACTTCTGAGATATATATGGGTTCCCGCTGCTTTTCTATTCATAAAGGCTGTTACCTTTTCTTGGCCCAATTACAGACAACAAATCAGTGGCACTTATCAGACTCTAATTATGATTGCTGTGTTAATGGGAACCCCAGAACACTGCAAAAGACAAGAAGGGAGCCTCAGAGAGCACATGTAAAACTAGACTGTATATCTTAGGAAATAAATAGAACGTTTTTATGGATAATATGATGGTGTGCAGGGTATCTAAATGTGAATTACACCAGATAATTTTAGGTGTTAGTGTTCCTTTAATAAAAGAGGTTTGGGCACTAATCTCAATAAACAAAAGGAACACTAACATTTTAATATTAAATGGGGTTTATATACACTTACACACCCCGTGCTATCAGTTGTAAAAATTAACCATTTAACCCCTTCGTGACCAATGATATACCCGGACCGTCATGCTGGTCCGGCAATTAAGGACCAGTGACGGTCCTGGCATGTCACGTACTTTTACTCACCACGCTCTTGCAGGAACGCAGTGAGTAATACCGGGGACTGAAGTTGATGGCTCCAAGACCAGAGCGATCTCTTTCAGCCCCTTGTTCTGTGTGCCGGAACACGTGATCAATCACATGGGGAGGCACATCGAACTTCCCTATCTGGTCCTTACAGGACCACACACCCCGGGACCGCTGGTTCTTAAGGGGTTAATATAACAGGCCTAAGAGCTAACCTTAAAAAAGATCTGTCACTACACATATTTTACTCTCATAAAATGTATCTTTTCTAAATGGCTATACCATGTGCTTTATTACTTTTCCAATAGTGTCATGGTTTTAGAGATTTTTGATTTAGCAGCTAGGTACTCCTTAACTTGAGCAGATATGAGTTCTATAACCTGTGCAGCACAGCATCATAATCATTATTACTTATTTACCTGTCCTGAAGTTGCCTTCTTCTGATGTTATAACCCTCCTCCGTCTGATGTTATACCAGAACAAATCAGCTTCCAGCAAAGGGGTAGACTAAATTAATGACGAGGGATAATTATGCAAATCCTGTTGCTGTGGAGACTCCCACGGAAGTGAAAAATTAGAAAAAATGACATTACCTCTTTAAAGCAGAACTACCACTACATAACAAGTTTATCTTAAATAACTCCCCATCTGGCGACTAGCTGCTTAGTAGCGCTAGTCGCCAGAATTATTACCTTATTAAACAGATTTCTCCATTCCCCAGCTGACAGGCAGGATGGAGCGCGAACATCTTGCCATAGTGAGGTCCGTGCGCTGTCAGTCCCTTCCGGAGCCGTGAGCAGGTGCGCTGACGTCACTATGGCAAGATGTCCGCACCCTGTCCTCCCTGTCAGCCAGGGAAGAAAGGAAAAATCTGTTTATTAAGGTAATCATTCTGGTGACTAGCGCTACTAAGTAGCTAGTCGCCAGATGGGGAGTTATTTAAGATAAGCTTGTTATGTGGTGGTAGTTCCACTTTAAAAAAAGCAGTAGACTTTTTTAAAATAATAAACCTGTGTTATAGAGCATTTCTTGTTGAGTAAGACAAGAGCACCCCCATTACTGTTGATATCCTTTTGAAATGTTGCACGCTTAAGAGCGTGCAACCTTTTAACTAATTCACCACGTCGCCATGATCAAAATGGTGACATGACAATCTTGCTCTGCATGACAGCTCAAGATTGTCATGTCGCCTACTAAATGGTCGCATACATTTTTGTCAATGTCCACTGGAGATCATCACATTAAGCACTATGAAAGTATTATCTGCAGCACACGGAGGCGATCCAGCTAAAAGTGTCTCTTACTTAAAATGTAGTAGTAGCTGGAGCACCTCAATGTGTTGCAGATAATATTTTGGTTGTGTTTACTGTGATGATCTCCAGTGGACACTGACAAAAATGTATGCGACCATTAAGTAGGCAACATGATAATCTCGCGCTGTCATGCAGTGCAAGATTGTCATGTCACCATTTTGATTATGGTAACGTGGTGAATTAGTTAAAAGGTTGCACGCTCTTTCATGTGCGACCTATCAAAAGTGAACCCTACTGTCAGTTGTTTTATTCCAAAGTTATAATAATTCAGATTATCAAGAAGTGAATAACAGAATGGTTACTTCCTAAACGTTCCAACTGACAGCATGAGTCTATCACATTCTATAGAGAACTGTTTTGTCAATGACTCGCCACTACAAGAGGTGCAACAGAATTCACTAAAGTGAATATTGTTAACTTGGATCATTCAGAGGGATTGAACCAGTGTTCATGTGAGGAGATCCTGAAAACCTCTGCCTTTGGGGGGGGGAGGACAAGTTTGAGCACCTCTGCCCTATGCTTCAGCTGATTTGCTTCAGAATTAATCCATGGGGGGAGATGCACTAAAGGGTGATAAAGAGGTAATAAAGTGGACATGACTTCTCCAGTGATATCACTTATCTGTTTCCTATAGAGCTTATGCACTAACATCCCTCCAATTTGAGAAATCTTAGTACATTGGATCCATATAATAAAATAGGAACTAGAGAAGCGATGTCACCAGAGAAGTCATCTCCACTTTATTTCCTTTTTATCCCTATTTAGTGCAACTCCCCCAGTTCTTCTTAGTACATCAGTCTCTATGGGGGAGATGCACTAAGGAGTGATAAAGAGGTGATGAAGTGGAGATGGCTTCTCCATTGATATCACTTCTCCAGTTCCTATGTTATTCAATGGAGTCAATGCACTAAGATTTCTCCAACACTGTAGATCTTAGTGTATTGGCTCTATAGAACAATTGGAATTTGAGAAGTGATATCACTGGATAAGTTATCTCCACTTTATCATCTCTTTTTCACTCCTTAGTGCATACCCGCAGTGTCACTTATGGGCCATAGGAATAAAGGAGAGACACAGCGATCATGTAATGTGGTTTGGCTGAGATAGACTCTAAAACAAATAAGAATAGGTTTCAATTCTCAATGTTATTCCACATTAACAACTTGTGGTGAAAGTATTCAAATGTGCACATGCTTTATTTCCACAATGAAACCGTATTCAATGCTGACTAGTATTGTACAGTCTTGGGAACATTCTGATTTAACTAAATATTTAAGTAAGGTATAGAAACATCTCACAGACTAATAATTTATATAGACGGGTGTTGTTTTTACACTTACTAAAATGCTTTTAGGAACACAGGGAGACATTTATAAAAAGTGTTCTTGTACGTTGTTTGTGAAGTATACTTAAACTGACCCTATTCCTTATTATGATAGTTGATATTTATAAAGAAGAAATTGAATGTTTATAAATGCGGAGTAAAAGTGCGTTTTTTTGTTAGCACTTGCTTTTTTTGTGCGCGCGATTGCATGGATTTACTACACCAGAAATAAGAACAGGTCAGGCATGGCGTTAATATTGTGGTGATAATTGTTCGCTAAAATGTTGCAAAAAGCGACATTTGTTTATAAATTCGCAGCGCCACTTTTCTTACAGTTCTGAACATCACTTTTCAAAAAACACTAATACATGGCGTTACGCTCTCTTAGTGCGACGTTACTACGTTTATGTATATTAAAAGTCAAAGATGCTCAACTAGGAACGAACCTGCAATACAAATTTGCAGGCTATATAGAATGGTGTCCTACCCAGGGTGCAATCTCTTTTAGCCCATTAGTGCCATTCACAGAGAGGTAATATCCTAAAGTATAACATATTAGTCCTGCCCTTACAGAAAAACTAACAAAATAATTGTTAATGCAATTTTAATGTTACAATTCGCTTTACTCCACTTTTATAAATGTCCCTCATTGTGACTAACAAATGGAACAGATAATCTGATAGCAAGAATATGACATTAAAGGGATAGTAATGTTTCACAAAAACAGTAGTTCTAATTAATCATCATAGTATTTGGACTTTGGAGAGTGTTATTTCAATACTGTCAGAGTTGTGGTTCAAGAGTAATTCAATGACAAAGTATCCCCCTCCCGCCCCTTTTACTGATGTAACACTGTTCAGCCAGAACAGAAGGGAGGTGCCCAGGTAGATTGCAGAGATGGACAATCTTCAATTAAGATAAGGGAAAAAACTGAAAAACTTGTCAAGGGGGGCAGGGCTTTCATTGTTCTCATAGGAAGAAGCTTGTCCCCTGCTGTTATCTGTCTGGTCTATGGACTGCATTCCACATCTGAGAAGAGATGGCTTACACTAGGTAAAAGGGGCGGGAGGGGAAACTTTGCTTGTGAATATCTCTCAAACCATAAAGGTTTGAGAGATAAGACTTATATCATTCGTCATGTTTTTAATGCCTACAAAATAAAATAAAGATAAAACAAAGTATTACTATCCCTTTAAATGTAATAATAATGTAAAAAACTCTTTGTGTGCGTGTGCGTGTGCGTGCGTGTTTTTTGACGCTCATTTAATGTTGTCGTTGAGATTAAAAAAAAATCTTTTTCCAGTGTCATTAAGGAAGAGGTTTGGTTTATTCATCTGCTGTTTCAAGTTAAATAATCCCAACTGCTTCTCTGTGGGTCGAAATTAACTACTAAAAAAATTACCTTGTACAGTCAGGAATAAATAGGTAGTTATTTAAACAAATACTCTCGATCGGGTGGTGGGGAATGATGGAAGTTGTAGTCTGGCATCAACTGGAGTTCATATTGGCCACCCCTTCCCTAGATGATGAAATAAAGCAGATAGCTCTAGACAGAGAGACGGAATAAGAGAGAGAGAGAGACTGTGAAAAAAAAGTATTTATGCCATGATAATGTTAACCCCTTAAGAACCAGCGGTCCCGGGGTGTGTCGTCCCTTAAGGACCACATAGGAAACTTTGACGTGCCGTCCCACGTGACTGATCACGTGGGGTGGCACGTCAAACGGGGCACTGGAAGAGATCGCTCCGGTCTTGGAGCGATCAACTTCAGTGCCCGGTATTACTCACCGCGCTCCTACAGGAACACGGTGAGTAAAAGTACATGACGTGCCAGGACCGTCACTGGTCCTTAAGTGCCGGACCAGCGTGATGGTCCTGCCACGTCAATGGTCCTTAAGGGGTTAAAGTTTTGGCCCAATAATTAGCCTTTAACTTGAGGCCCATATATATATATATATATATATATATATATATATATACACCAATGTATTGCAAATATGCAGTGGCACTCAAATAATCCACATAGCTATCCCATATACCGTATAATTTACTGGTGCACGTCCCATATCGTATATCTACAAACATACAAACACAACTACTGGCAATTAACTGTACCACTTCTTGACTGAAATGTATAATTGATTCTTTCACCTCTGATCAAGCAGCTACTCAGACAATATATCAGTTCTGTCAGTCTCTGCACTGATAGAACTATACATTTTATGAAATTTTTGTTCTGAGATAAAAGTTTCATTCTTCCTGTGTAAAGAAAGACAGAATTCATATTTTCTTAGTATAACAGCTGGGGGCGGATTGTAGGGCAATACCAGCCCAGGCAATTTTTTTTTACTATCACCCAAATCTGATGCTGTCAACAGACCCACAGATGATGTGGGCAATGAGAGCACTGCAAAGAGAAGCAGCCGCTCTCAACCTCAGAGCCCGTTGGTGGCCGCAATAAAGCCCGCAGCAGTAGTAGGAGTCAGAGGGAGGGCAGGAGTAGAGCGAAGGGTAGCAGCCGGAGAAGCATAGCTGGTCCGTGGAGCAGAAAACCCGCCAGGGGCTGGAAAGGGAGAGGAGGTCAGACAAGCCAGAGGTCAGTACTCCTCAACCGGCCCACCGGGGAATGCCCGATCCCCCGATAGGACAATCCGCCCATGATAACAGCTCTGCTGTTTGTGTACAGCCAGAAAGGCCAAGGGCGAGATATTCAAAAAGTGTTGGTAACTGAAATTGTCTTTAATCAGAAAAAAAATTTTCTTACACAAGAAAAAATATATACCAAAGTAGCGCTAATATGAAAGATGCAGACAAAACCCTATGAGCAGCCTAAGATTTACGGACAATGCTTCACAAATTCCCCATACAATATATAACAATATACAAACAAATCGGCGCTTAAATAGGATAAATGTAATCATATCCCCGGACTGAAAAAATGTAAAATTAAAACCAATGAATATACGAATCAAGTTTATTGAATTACAACTGTACATCTCATGTGTCCGTGGGCATCCAGTATAAATATATGTACCAGTATCGTCAGAGAAATGCAATAAAAAATAATATTATCAATTATCTTCTTGCACAGAAGAAGTTTGGTGAGAAAGGAACACTGGATCAATACTCTATAATACCGGTAAGATTGTTCCGGAGTGTGTATGCTTTATATGAATAGAATTACACTCATACGCCAGTGAAGTAACGCATGCCACCAGCTTTCCTCAAGTGAGATTATAGATTATAATTGGAGAGTGGAGGAAAAATTGGAATACATTCATTTTTTCTTCATATCGGATTATATCAGTGTCTATATATATCCATGGATTAACATTGGATAACAGTGTGTCTATTTTTATTTTTTATCAATTTTTTATATTTTTATCAGTTGATCGTTATACAATTTTTCAGGGTTATATATTAGAACAATAGTAAGTCTAGTTTATTGTCACGTAAAGGATATCAGTAGTTCTTATTTTGACATATAGGTAAATTATCGGTGAAGTGCTCTGGTGTCATTATCTATGTGAATTGCATTGTTACCGTGTAGTACTGATTGAGTGCTTTATTCTGGTGAAATATTGCGACCCGCATATTTGTGACAGATTTACACAACATTCTTATTATGTGGATGGCAAGGTCACCGTGGAGTACTAATTAAGTGCTTTATTTTGGGGGACACTGCTATTCACATATATGTGACAGACGGAGTACTCTTGTCCAATATACATTACAGAGTATTGTAATAAGTAATTGTTATGCATAACGCCATTCTTTTATTATAAGGAATGGTGATAGCTCAATAACAATATATTTATATTATCATTTGGGACAGAGATATGATATCCTGTCTTGGATTGTAGACAGAGTGATACTGGTTCTATAGTTCCCATCATTTTGATAACATTATTGTTTATTGCATTTCTCTTACGATACTGGTACATATATTTATACTGGATGCCCACGGACACATGAGATGTACAGTTGTATTTCAATAAACTTGATTTGTATATTCGCTGATTTTAATTTTACATTTTTTCAGTCCAGGGATATGATTACATTTATCCTATTTTAAGCGCCGAATCTTAATTTAAAAGTCCATTTTTGTCAGTCTTCATAGAAAACATGGGGCACCCTAAGTTGATGTCCGAGGCACACCAAAGTGCAACGGCACCCTGGTTGACAATCACTGCTCCAAAGAAACAAAGACATTTTTTTACCAATTAACTCCATACCATTTGTCACTCCTGCTAACAGTACTTTAACCCTTTAACGTCCAAAGAAGTACATGTACGCCATGGGTCAATGTGCGTTAAGGACCCATACTGTACATGTACGTCATGGATTTCAGGGCTCCCCGCAAGGCTGCACACAGTTCGGGGATCCCTGAATCGGATCGTAAAAAAAATAAAAAAATGTCCCATGGTCCTTAAGTGCCACTCACTGGTCCTTAAAGGGATAGTAATACTTAAAATGTAAAAAATATATGTTGTAGGGTTTATCCCCCTGAGTAAAACAAGGGTACTCCCACTGCTGAAAGGTGTTTTATTAAAAAATTATAGCTCAAACTTGAATTTTTTTAAGTGCAATATCACAGTGGCCTGAAAATTTACAGTGGTGCTGTTGCTACACCATCCTATGGACTGCTATGGTCTGTAGACCCTAAATCTCCATAGGATGGTATAGCAACAGCACCACTGTAAATTTTCAGGCCACTGTGATATTGCACTTAAAAAAATTCAAGTTTGAGCTGTTATAATTTTTTAATAAAACACCTTTCAGCAGTGGGAGTACCCTTGTTTTACTCAGGGGGATAAACCCTACAACATATATTTTTTACATTTTAAGTATTACTATCCCTTTAAGGACCAGTGAGTGGCACTTAAGGACCATGGGACATTTTTTTATTTTTTTTACGATCCGATTCAGGGATCCCCGAACTGTGTGCAGCCTTGCGGGGAGCCCTGAAATCCATGACGTACATGTACAGTATGGGTCCTTAACGCACATTGACCCATGGCGTACATGTACTTCTTTGGACATTAAAGGGTTAAAGTACTGTTAGCAGGAGTGACAAATGGTATGGAGTTAACTGGTAAAAAAATGTCTTTGTTTCTTTGGAGCAGTGATTGTCAACCAGGGTGCCGTGGCACTTTGGTGTGCCTCGGACATCAACTTAGGGTGCCCCATGTTTTCTATGAAGACTGACAAAAATGGACTTTTAAATTAAGATTTATAGAAATTGTTATACACAATATGTTTTAGTGTTGTTATTATGTTTATAAAACCTAATAATAACTGTATATTTATGTATTGTACCCTTCTTATGCCCCGAATGTTGTAGATTATGTGTTAGGGGTGCCCCGAACAAAAAAGATTGAGAACCACTGCTTTGGAGATTTTCATTTCAAGGACAAAATCAAAAACATATTTAACATAAGAATTTTTAAGAGCAATATTCATCAAGATCTTCTTACCGTTGTTTTTAATTCTTATGACACATTTTCAAATGTGAAGGATTTACTTCTGAAAATATTGTCCTTCATTTACCACCAACTCATGAAGTGACAATTTTTTCATTATGATGACTTTTTGAACATCTCGCCCTGAGAGACACATAAAATTGGTCCACGTGCTATATTTTGCCCTTCTGTGTTCTTTGCCTAATACGAAATCCTGCAATAGGAAGCACAGGCTTGTTTTTCTTTCTAATAAGGTAATACATTTCATGCACAAGTTACTCTATATAATACAGTGTTGCAATGCTTTATATATAGAGAAAGAGAAATGTAAATAGAAATGATTTGTGCTTAGTCCACCCATTGTACAACAGGGGTATATATGAAAACAAGCTGTACAGTAAATAAAGGCAATTGTGCACCAAAGACTCTGGAAAATTGCCAACATTTTATCTCTCACATTAATTCTGGGGACGTTTCCTCTCTTTCTAAAACACATAATTAATTTCAAGAACATCTCGGTTTGCCGCATTTAAAAAAAATATTTACTGTGTGTCCACCACTTAGCAAATCTTTGAAGACAAGGACATTATATGAAGATCTAGATTCAGCCTGGAATTTCTGTGGGTGAGGAAGCCCAGAAAAGTATCTAATGGGTTTGTCTGAGCCTGACCAAGGGTAAATACCATACACTCTTTTCTTTTGCCCTAAAACAGATCCCCTGGCTAATGTTGTATTAACCGTTTGATTACCAGGAACATGACCAATGCAGTCACACCACTGGCACTCAAAGGGATAAGTACACTTTAGCAAGGAGTGTCTATATTAGGGTGCAAGATAGTATCAGATGTAATACATACCATTCTAACAATCAAAGAGTTAAAAAGGAAAACTATATTAAAGTACAAGTATCATATTATGGTAGAAGACTCAGCAAAAATCCTGGGGTTGTTCTGTGACACCCCAAAATGAAATTTGTGAGCAGTTTGACGGGTCAGAAAACTGACCCCTCCAGCTGACAGGGGATTGGAACACAACGAGAAAGTATATGGCTCGCAGCAACAAATTCATGGATTACATGCACAGTTTCCAAAGCCAAAGGCTCTCTATGTCAGGCTTGTAAGCCTAGTGTGATACTTGCAAATCAGTCTCTCCATGTGAGACCAAGAAGGAAGCCCCAGGGATCGTCATTCAGATGCCCCAGTCTATTCCCCGTTGGCCTGTTGGGGATCAGAGTGCTGACCCAGCTTCATTGGCTGTCTGATCCCAGGTGAGCAGATCTGCTAATAGGGGAGAATTCAAGTGATAGTTGTCCTTTAAAGGGATAGTAATACTTAAAATGTAAAAAAAAATATGTTGTAGGATTTATCCCCCTGAGTAAAACAAGAGTACTCCCACTGCTGAAAGGTGTTTCATTCAAAAGTTATTAATTTTCAAAGTTGAATTTTTTGGTGCAATATCACAGTGGCCAGAAATTGTACAGTGGCGCTGTTGCTACACTATCCTATTGACAGCTCTGGTCCCGGGACCATAAATCTCCATAGGATGGTGTAGCAACAGCGCCACTGTACAATTTCAGGCCGCTGTGATATTGCACCTAAAAAATTCAACTTTGAAAAGTAATAACTTTTGAATGAAACACCTTTCAGCAGTGGGAGTACTCTTGTTTTACTCAGGGGGATAAACCCTACAACATATTTTTTTTTTTACATTTTAAGTATTACTATCACTTTAAACAAACAAGAATGCCCAAGTAACATTCTTCTTGTGGTACATGGATGCCTACTGTGGCGATTACCTTACCTCTCCTGCCAGCCACCAGCTTCTCCATGAGACTTTTACCTTCTTATTCCCAAAAACATGTCCAGGGAATACCATCTGAATTAAAACCGCAAAAATGTTATATGTGTTCATTACATTCAAACTCCCTCAAAAAATTAATGTTTTCTCCCTTTCCCCTTAGGTGTCCTCAAGTGTCACTACAAATTGCAAACATGAAAACAGCTTCCCCAATTCTTGTTGTAAAACTGAACATGTAGGGGCCTTATTCAGAAAATTGGAGCAATTCTGCAGCATAGCAACTGCACCATGAGTGACAAATGAAGATTCCCCAAAATCTAATTTGTGTAAGTAGGGTAAGCTGACCAGACCTCACATTTAGATGGGGACGTGTAAGAAATATGTGTATTTCAGGTCTGCATTGAAATGAATGTGGCCCTGCTATATGCATTTTTTCTGATGTGTCTCCTTTTAAAAATAATGACACAGTAACCATGTCGCCATAATTAAAATGGCGATATGAGAATCTAGCACTGCATGGCACACAAGACTCTCATGTTGTGTACTGAAAGGTCGCATCCCAGTCCAACAAGTACCACAGCACAGTTGTATGACTTGGTAGCCTAATGCGCTCTGTCTGTTGTACTGCAGCTCCCATCATGCTGCCCCAGCTGTATCCCATCATGCTGCCCCAGCTGTATCCCATCATGCTGCCCCGGCTCTATCGCACATTCTACTACTTAAGGGGTAAAACGTTACTGCCACTTTACCATTCAAGGACCACAAGTCCCATCATGCTGCCCCGGCTCTATTGCCCATTCTACTGCTTAACCCTTTGAGTGTCAGAGGGGTATGCAACGCATTGCAATGCAATGTGTTGCATACCCCTCTGGCACTCAGAGGGTTAAGGATAAAAATGTTACTACCATTCTACTGCTTAAGGGTTAAAATGTTACTGTCTGTTGGGGAAAGCCTCACCTAGCCCACCGGCTGTTCTCTCTCCCTCTGTGTCTTGGTGCGGGAAGTGACATCACGTTGGGCTGCTGTTTTCTCCCCTTCGATAGTCTTTGTCTTGGAGCTAAATGTCTAGTTACAGAAGGAGAGTGAGCAGCCAGCGGGCTTGGTGAGACTTTCCCCGGAAGACAGTAATGTTTTAACCCTTAAGCAGCAGAATGGCAGTAACATTTTTAACCTTAACCCTTTGAGAGCCAGAGGGGTACACAACACATTGCTTTGCAATGCATTGCGTACCCCTCTGGCAATCAAAGGGTTAAGTAGTAGAATGGACGATAGAGCCAGGGCAGCATGATGGGACTTGTGGTACTTGTCGGACTGAGGTGCGACCTTTCAGTATGCGACATGAGAATCTCACTCTGTCATGCAGTGCGAGATTCTCATGTCGCCATTTTTATAATGGTTACTGTGTCATTTGGTTGCACGCTCTTTTGCGTGCCTCCTTTTAAAAGTAAAACCTCCGGTGAAAGGTGAGAGCTGGTCAGCCAAAAATAGAGCTTCAACCCCTTAGATCATGAGATATCTATAATACAGTTTTTTTTAATCCTCTGAGGTACAGCTGGTTTGCTCTGGAAGTTAACCTTTCAGCTTACTGCATAATGCCCATATCATTTATTTTAAGTTCTTTTAAAATATGAAAACCTTTGTATATATTTGTGTGAAAGAAACCGAACTGCACATCTCCTGGATTTCCCTGCCTGAGTACAGGTACATCTGTGCACAGACGGGGAGGTCCTTAACCCTTTAGCAATTGGCTCTCGGACGTGTGGCCGGCAATTGAGGACCACGGGGCATTTTTGTTTTTTTAGATCCGATTCAGGGCTCCCCAAGCGGCGTGCAGCCACGCGGGGAACCCTGAATTCAATGACGTGCCCGGACCGTCACTGGTCCTTAACCCCTTAAGGACCATTGACGTGTCAGGACCATCAAGGCGGTCCGGCACTTAAGGACCAATGAAGGTTCTGGCACGGCATGGAGTTCAGGGCTCCTAGCGCAGCTGCACGCCGCTCTGGAGGCCCTGAACCGGAACTTAAAAAAAAAAAAAAAGCCCTGTGGTCCTCTGTGGAGAGAAGAACACATTACAGAACTCTAAGTGCTAGAAGCAGAACTGCCCATTGACTGCTGCGACAGGAAGTGATGCTTGTGTGGACCTTAATCTAGCATTACTACACAAAATGCACTGCAGCTCCCAACTGATGTCAGGATGAAGGCCCCGAGTTCCCTCTGTCTAGTTGTTAGAGCTCTGTAGCCCAGCAGAGAATCATTTCTGTCGCAGTAGACAATAGACTGTTCTCTTTCTAGTGTTTACAACTCTGTGTTCTTGAATCTTCATTCTGGGACTTTGTATTGCCCGGGACAAGGGACACATATTTAAAATCTGGGACTGTCCTGGGTAATCCGGGACATGTGGTCCTTGCATGCCATGAAATTCTGTGATGGTAGTGCGGCTGTGCACCGCTCTGCCATCCCAGAATTCAATGCTGTAAAAAAGCAAAACGTATCGGTCCTCAACTGCCGCCAACCCCTGGATCGGGAGGTCATTACAGGGTTAAGTAGGGTTGCCACCCGGCCGGTATTTTACCGGCATGGCCGGTAATTAGCTCGCTGGAGCCGGTGCCGGTATAACTAGTATACCGGCAATTTAAAAGCCGGTATTTTTGTGTGTCTGCGGAGGGGAAAGAGGTGACTGAGCGGGGAGAGGCAGAGTAGATGATACAGCAGTGTGCTCTATCTCCTCCCGACCTGTAGGGGGCAGGGCGCTGCAGTAAGAAGTGGTTAGGAGATATGGAAACGCAGGGGCAGCAAGAAGAGACCTCTTTCCCTTTGTAGCCGGCTCTCAACCTCCTGTTGCTCCTCCTCGGCTCTCAACCTCCTGTTGCTCCTCCTCGAGTGGATTGTGTGGAGTGGTCAATGGGAGGACTTAACAAGTCACCAGCAGGATGTTTGGGATCATTTCACAGTGAGTATTCTTTGCTTGGAGGCTGTTGACTGAAATGGCAGTGCAAGGGTTAACCCTGAGTGCTAGAAGAATGTGCAATTCAATGCTTTGGGGACTATTCTGGCACTCAGAGGGTTATTAATATCATTGCTGTATCAGGGTGCTGTGAGCTCTGTAGGGCCCCCTGGTTCCACCTCTCCTGGTATTTACTGGGGACCACAGAATCAGGGGGGACTCTGATTCCACTGGTGATTGGCTGGGCTGGTTTTGGTTTTGGTTGGCACCCAGGAATCTGTTGATGTTCTTCCACTGGCTGGGACTCTGAAGTCTGGGTTGAATTCAGAGGAAGCTGGCACTGTTGACAACTTGGCACAGGAGTATCCATATAATCATTATGTAGGAATATGATTCATGTTTATGTGCTGAAAATGTTTCACAGTGGGCAAAAAACTCAGTTCTGCCCCTAACACACAGCTGCCTTCTCTAATGGGGGACCGCGGGCTGCCACATTTGGCAGTTAAATGGTTAATATTGGGGTCAGGATCCTCTCTGCTCTCTTATACCCATTGGATTAAATGTCTTACAGTCCTTCCCTTACTCTCCCATATGTGTCTGCCCACATAATGCCAACCCTTATTATCACCAGTCTATGTGTATCCCCTCCTCCTCATGGGTGTCTCCCCCCCAGTGTATGTGTACCCCTCTCCTCATCATGGGTGTCTCTCCCCCAGTCTATGTGTACCCCTTACTCCCACTGGGTCTCTGCCCCCCAGGCTATGAGTACCCCCTCCTCCCCATGGGTTTGTCTTCCCCCCAGTCTATGCATACCCCTCTCCTCACCATGGGTGACCCTCCCCCAGTCTATGTGTTCCCCCTCCTCCACTTGGGTGTCGCACCCCCAGCCCATGTCTGCCCCCTCTCCTGGATGACGCCCTACCCACATTTCTCCCCTCTGGTCATGTGTGGCTTTTTGTTTGCAGTGGAAACAATTTATTGCTCTTTAGCTCCCCCCCCCATCTCTCCCCCCCAACTCTCTCTCCTCCCCGAGCCCCCTCCTCACTACCCCTCCAGCCCCAGCTCTTCTGCAGGCTGGCACAAGCCCACGTGTCCAGTGCCCGTGGGTGGGATCAGACAGGGAAAGAAACTTCATGACGGTGCTGAGTTTTCCGTGCCAGGTGAGTGAGATTTGGGGCACCAGGGGGCACTAGTGGGGTAGAACCATGTGGCCTGGATAATAAACACTTTAGTGGTTTGGACTGTGCCATGTACATCGTGGGCAGACTGGCAGCTTCTGGTCTGGGTTGCAAAATAACCCATCAGCGCCAGTGATTCCAAAATAATGCATTGGTCGCCCATTTGACACTGAAGGGGTTCATTCTTCCAAACTGCCACCGGACACTGATATCAATCCGCATGCCCAGGGCCCCTTATAGCACTGAGCAACGTCAGCTGCTGCAGAAACTCCTAAAAAAACAGACTGGCGATCACTGGGCTGCTTCTGGTACTGCAGCTAACCCTCTCCTGTACTTGCTAGGTCTGGGCTAGTCAAAGAGTGTATATAAATATATAATTTGTGTGTATAACTACAGCCATGGTACTTATAGTTTATGTTTTACCCTAACCCGACCTGAACCCCTACATAGAATTCTTAACCCTCAGTATACCTGTCTTATTTGCTTTAGATTGTAAGCTATAGGGCAGCGGCCCCTGTCACATTGTTTCTCTCTGTAAAAGCACTTGTGTACACCTGGATTGTCTGAACCTTTACCCCTTTGAAAGCCAGAAAGGTATGGATATATCTCTGGCAGTCAAAGTGTTAACCCTTTAAGGATCTATCTATATGTATAGAAATGCCATGCTATAACCATGCCAGTCAGGTTTGCAGAACTCTACCCCATATCCTACCAGGGGTTGGGGGGGTTGTAGAAAGGAAGACCAAGTAGGTTTGAGGTATCCTATCAAAAAGGGGATTGACTTCAGGCCCAGCCAATCACAGTAAGAGAGGAAGAATGTCCTAGTACAGTAAATAAGTGTGTTGCAATATGGCAGATCAGAGCCACTGTGCTGTCCTCAGGCTGGACAGATCCGGGTTACCATGAAAACTTCCATGGATAAGGAGAAGATTGTGATAGGAGAGTCGGCATGTGTGATGGAGGTGAGGGGGGCAGATACCAAACTGGTCCTGGCCTGTGAGAGCTTAGTCAGAGAGAGAGAGAGCTTAGTCAGAGAGAGAGAGAGAGAGAGAGTTCTTAGTCTGAGAGGGAGAGAGTGTGTGCTTAGTCTGAGAGGGAGAGAGTGTGTGCTTAGTCTGAGAGCGAGAGAGAGTGTTAAAAGAGAGAGTCCTTAGTCAGAGAGAGAGAGAGTTAGTGTGCTTAGTCTGAGAGAGAGAGAGAGTGCTTAGTCTGAGAGTGGTTCTGCCCCTTTGTGGCTCCTCCCTTTTGTGGCTCCGCCCTCACCGACCGACAACTGTGGCCGGTATTTTTTTGAGGAAAAGGTGGCAACCCTAGGGTTAAGAGATATTTAGCTTTATTTATTTGTCAGTTTATGTAAATTAGGCAGCACTGGCTGACACAGCCCATTCCACTTTCCCTCCCAACTGCCACTTCCTGTCAGCAAGTACCAGCTCATTTGCATAAACTTGCAAAAATTCAATCTAAATGTCTAATAAGCTATAGTTAAATAAAAAAAATGGCTAACATAATATAAGGGGGTTTTGAAAGCCGTTTGCTACTTCTACTTTAAAACCCTTTGATTGCCAGAGGGGTATGCAATGCATTGCTCTGAAATGTGTTGCATGCTCCTCTGGCACTCAAAGGGTTAAAACCTGCACTGTTAGGGGCATTTGAGGAGTATGATTGAGAAAATCTCCTCTAGAAGTTTCAGATTGTTTTTTAAATCAAGATAAGTCTTTTTGTATGGACACGACCTTTATTCATGCGTTAGTTTTGAACTGACAACACAATCAAATTAATTGATAAAGTTATTCTTTTATCTCTTAGAGAATATTTTACTCATGAATCTTGATTTTAGCTCATTAAGGATGATACTTGGTAGTAAATTCTTTATTATCATTTATTGATATTTGTATCTAAATATATTCTACAGGATGGTACACAATGGATGGCAGGGAATAAACAACTAACCTAAACAGTGAGACAATACACAAAGGAGATAAAGGGCAATTTGTCATAGTATATCTGAAGGTGGAGTTTGGGCAACGCTGATACAGAAAAGCAGAATTTTATTTACTAAAGCAGAGATAGGCTAAATGTGACCCAGAGGTCAATTTAACTTGGCCCTTTGGCCTGGCTGGCAGTACAAATATAGCAGTATTGTTAAACTGAGAAATGTCTCTTCAGGCTTTCCCTGCAAAGGTGGAATGATACATTTATTACAAAGCACTATCAGGGACTGATTTATCAATAGGAAGACTAGGCTCTTGCCTAGGGGGCGCCTGCCAATGGGCTGTTGCACCCACCAGCTCACCCGCCGCCCTCCCACTTGGGGGCTCGCCAAAAATGTAACGCGGTGAGTGCCATCACCACTCAGCTAGTCAGTTTTCTTGTTTTAAGTGTAACTGTGAGACAAACAGCAGAGTTTACCTTGCAAAAGCCAACCATAGTACTGAGACAGTGCTCGCATTGGCTATGTAAATTATCTTTAAACTCTTGGATTGGTGCAGATTCCAGGAATTTAGAAGAGCCAATTGATGGCTGCTGTTACTGGCATGGTGTTCAGCCAATCACAGCAAATAATAAAATCTAGCTTTAGTGGGTGTAGATACACTCTCCCTTTGTCACATTTCGCTGATGTGAGAGAGTGCATGCTGCACCCGCTGGCGTCTCCCTACATTGCCAGGTGAGGTGAACTTCCTGTTTATGTTAAACATAAAGCAGCAAAACAGGGAAAGGAAAAGCATAAGGAAAAGATATGTATGTCTATGGGGAGAGAACATGAGGAGCGGCTCCTCTATGTGTGGGTGAGAGATGAGTGTGTGAGGAATCTATTGGGGGTATCTGTGTTGTGCATTGGTTGGAAGGGTGAAATGAAAAAAATGCACTTGTTGGTGCGTGAGAAGAGTGGAAAGCCTAGGTAATGTCAGAGGTGGAGAGAAAGGCCTTAGGGTGGAAGGGAGGGGGTGAGATCTGGTTGGAAGAAACTGAAGGAGCTACACATGGGTGGAGATTGTGGGAAATGAAAAAAAAATAGACGGAGGAAGAAATTATTTCCATAACTGAAACATTCAAGGGGTTAGAAACCCCAATCAAATTAATGGGGAATTTTTATTTGCTCCCTGTGATGCACTTTTTTCACACCACTTTAATACATCAGACTCATTGAATTCACCAGATAGCTCTTTGCGTACCAGAGAGATATCCAACTACCACTCTGACACAAAAAGGGTTAAAGCAGTGGTTCCCAAACTTTTTTACATTGTGACACATCATCCTATAATATAAAAAGCCAGATGTATGTTTGTCTGATGCAGTCATGCGCAGTAGAGACTGCCCGAAAACAGGCCAATGCAGTCATGCAGAGTAGAGACTGCCCAAACGCAGGCCAATGTAGTCATGCAGAGTAGAGACTGACCGAACGCAGTCCAATGCAGTCATGCGCAGTAGAGACTGCCCGAACACAGGCCAATACAGCCATGCGCAGTAGAGACTGCTCGAATGAGGCCAATGCAGTCATGCGCAGTAGAGACTACCTGAACGCAGGACAATGCAGTCATGCAGAGCAGAGACTGCCAGAATGCAGGCCAATGCAGTCATGCAGAGTAGAGACTGCCAGAACGCAGGCCAATGCAGTCATGCAGAGTAGAGACTGCCAGAACGCAGGCCAATGCAGTCATGCTCAGTAGAGACTGCCCGAACACAGGCCAATGCAGTAATGCGTAGTAGAGACTTCCCGAACGCAGGCCAATGCAGTCATGCTCAGTAGAGACTGCCCGAACACAGGCCAATGCAGTCATGCGCAGTAGAGACTTCCCGAATGCAGGCCAATGCAGTAATGCGTAGTAGAGACTTCCCGAACGCAGGCCAATGCAGTCATGCTCAGTAGAGACTGCCCGAACACAGGCCAATGCAGTCATGCGCAGTAGAGACTTCCCGAACGCAGGCCAATTCAGTCATGCGCAGTAGAAACTGCCCGAATGCAGGCCAATGCAGTCATGCTCAGTAAAGACTGCCCAAATGCAGGCCAATGCAGTCAGGCGCAGTAAAGACTACCTGAACACAGGCCAATGCAGTCATGCGCAGTAGAGACTTCCCGAACGCAGGCCAATGTAGTCATGCAGAGTAGAGACTGCCCTAAAGCAGGCCAATGCAGTCATGCAGAGTAGAGACTGCTCGAACGCACAGAATGCTGGGAGGTCTGCCGTCTAGTTCAAAATTTTTTTTTATGCACTTTGGCCTGTGTACATGGGCTTTTACACTAGTTCTATATATTGCAACAGGTGTAAATTTTTTGTAACGTGCATTAACCCTGTAACAGTGGTTCTACACTTAAGGACCAGTGACGGTCCTGGCACATAATGGGATTCAGGGGTCCCCGCGCATCCACACGCCACTCAGCGAGCCCAGAATCCAATGCCCCCCCAAAAAAATGCCCCATCGCCCTTAACTAAGGGGATAAAAACAAGCTAACTTAACCCTTTGAGCGGCAGAAGGGTGAGCAACGCATTGCTTCGTAATGTGTTGCTCACACCTCTGGCACTCAAATGGTTAATGAAAATATTTGGAAAGGTGGAAAACATTAAACTTTGTGCCATGACACTTAAATGTTCTTTTACACGTCTGTTGGGAACCACTGGGTTATAGGCGACAGTGGCTTCAATACAACAACAATTATCTAAATAGAACTTACTGCTGGACATTTGTCTAGGTATGTCTCTCTGTTCCACAAGTTATAAGACACTTATTCCTAGTTCATAGGTTCCCATTCACCCTTTTAATAGACTAACCATATGTACCTTTTTAAAAGGGACAGTATAGTTTTTTAATACAAATGTCAATTTTGTCCCGTTTTTATAGCTTATTTATAGTTTTTAATTTTTTGTAAAAAACTGAACGCAGCTTGTTTATTTCTCATAAGATAAAGTAAAATGGAACTTCCTTTCATCACACTAGTGGTTTTATTGTGGTTTTACTGTACACATTGATTCCCATAGAGTCTTATGACTCAAGAGACTCATAACTGTATAAGACTCTCAAGTCTATGGTAAATTATCAGAGTCTCTTAGACAGTGATATGAAGACAAGTCATAAGACTCTATGGTAATCAATGCATATAGTAAACACAGTAAAACCACTAGTGAGAGTGATGAAGAGAGGAAGTTCAGATTTACTTCAGGGGCAGGCTTTTTGGACAGAGAGAGAGAACACCACTAGTAAGAGACTTGCAGCTTACTACAATCAGACTTGGAGTGACGGAGTCCCACTGTCCGTCCGTCCCACACCCCGTCCCGTTTTTTGTCTCAAGGAAATATGGTCAGCCTACCCTTTGATGTTAGAGATGCATGGAATGCTTTGGAAACATCTCTATCATTCAAGGGTTTAAAAGAGCAGCACGGTTTTGTAATGAAAATATATACTATAATATTTTTACTACTGAGTAGAAGATTTTCTATTTAAATGTTATTTTAGCTCTAACTTTTTTTTTTAACCCCTTAAGGACCAGCGGTCCTGGGAAATTTCAGTCCTATAAGGACCGCTTTGATCTCTTTGCCGACGTGCCAGTACACGTGACCTGTTGCGTGTACCGGCGTGCCGCTTTGGGGCCTAAAAGAAACCTCTCCAGTCTTGGAACGGTCAATTTTAGGCCCCATTTTTACTTACAGCACTCCCGGTGGAGCGGTATAAGTAAAAAGTATGTGACGTACTATGACCGTCATCGGTCCTTAAGTCAGGGCTTATAATTTTAAGTCCTTTGCTACTAGCCAGTCCTGAAAAGTTACTAGCCACTGCAAGCCATAACATACCGACCAGGGCTGAATTTCTACTCACCAGGGCTAAATTTTCAGCCAATGGCTAGTGGAAACTTTGAGCTCTGCTTAAGTATTTAAAGACCATGATGGCCATAGTATGTCACGTAGTCCATAAGGGGTTAATTAAACTACAATAATATAGTACAGTAATTCGGTGGTGATCTTCCTATTACTTATTATTGAAAGATGTAGTCTATAACTCAATCTCTCCTAAAAAGTGTGTTGTACACTAATTGGTGCTTTTGCCAAAAATAAGTAAATAAATAAAAATAAAACTAATAAATGAGCCTGAGCGTTAACTAAAAAATCTCTCGGTAATGGGACTACCCTTGTTTTACTTGGTAGGAAAAAAATAAAAATGTTTTCATTAAACAAAATGTATTGTTCCTTTATGGCTGTGTTTAACCTCTTAGATTTTGAAGCTGTTTTCAATGTATAGCAAAAGCAATGAAGACATCTCTAGGACCCAAGGGGTTAACCCTTTGAGTGCCAGAGGGGTATGCAACTCATTGCTCTGCAAAGCGCTGCGTACCACTCTGGAACACAAAAGGTTAAGTGTAAATAGGTTGATGGAAATGTTTGTGACATTTAATACTAATTTCCATTTAAAATGGATCTGTAAACCTAAGTTTAGTTTGTTTTACAGTGACATTTGACTATATAGCATTATCCATTTTTCTTTCAAATAAATTATCTTTGAGAAATCAGTCTTTATGTTTTGATGGCATAATATACTACTTTATGTTAAAGGGATAGTAATACATCTATTAAAGTTGATGTTGGAGTCTTATTTACTTTTTTTAACACAAAGAGCAATATTTCATTACTTACAGAGTTGTACTTCAAGCTCTCTTACAGCCGAAAGGTTTCCCCTCCACCCTGTTCCCTGAGTCACTGAACCTCTCAGCCTGGTCAGGATAGAGAGTTGCGAGGGACAATCTTCAGTAAGCTACATGCAAATCCTGCCCTCCTTCGTCCAGGTGACAGGGTTTTCCTTATACTTGCTGAGTGAAGAATGTCCCTCGCTGCATTCGTCCGGTCCCACAACCGGATTCCATATCTGATGAGAGGCGGCCAGAAGGGTCGGGAGGGGGATCCTTTCGGCTTGAATATCGTTTGAACTACAAACAAGTAAGTCATGAAATATGAAGCGCTCCATGTTAAAATAAAAGAAGACTCGGACATCAACTTTAACAGAAGTATTACTATCCCTTTAACTCTCTGCAAAGCATTTTAATTAGTTCTGTATGAGACCGCACAAATCACTCGCTGTGCTATTAGACACACCCCCAGTGTGTGGGCTCTGCCCAAATTCATTGATAGCACATTGTGTAGTGATATTGCCCCAGTGCATACACTAGCATAAAATGCCACATAGTTGCACCAAGAAATAAAGATTACTTATTCAGTCACTACATAATTTACCAGTATATAGGACAGTGGTTCTGAACCAGTGTGTTTTGACACTTGTGGTGTGCTGTGAGATTCTGCCTACAGTGCCATTTATTTTCTATAAAATATGAATGTAAAGTTTTAAAGTGATAGTCAACCTCTTTTTTTGACTATACAAATTCTATGATATGTAAACTGAAATTGCTTATACTGACACTGCAGTATAACGGGGAGAAAAACAAGAGGCGCACCTTGCGTTGAAACAAATGGGGTATTAAGACCTCCACCAATCACCCAAGTGAGTATAGTCAAAAAAATTAATTACTATTACTCCACATATATGGGTGATTTGGACGCTAAACCGCGTCTTTTTTGGATTAACTACCCCCTTCCTGATTTGTATTAGATTGGATGTCGACACCAAAGAATCACACTCTGACACACAGTTCAGAAACATGAAACTTCCTTTATTGCTCCCAGCTACACAAGCTTATATATGTTTTAGATAAGGCGTGCACAAAGCTATAACAGTCCCTTATGGATTGGTTATATTCTTATCTAGGTTTCTTCCTCCAGGTTTTCTTGCTCACGTCATTTTTGGTGTAGGCGCCATCTTAGATACCTCGTGTTGTGAACTCGATGGGAGGAGGGAGTGAGTTGGGACAGATGCCAGATGGGAGGGGGAGCTAGTTAAGGTTAAACAGACATTACATTGCAAGCAACACACATGTATAAGAATAATATGGACATTGTATATCTTGTTAATCTGAGTGTCCTGCCTACCTGGAAATGACCCCCTAGACAAATCCATTACTTCATGGAGATACACAGCTAACCTGCATAACTTGTGGGATGTAGCATCCATTCCTGATTGCTATATAGAGGGCCATGTCCACTAAATTCTTCTCATAATGGAAATAGACATTTTACTTAGGTCATTGGTCACAGTGTGTGTGTGTTCCAGGGGCTATATCCACAACATGGGGAACAGCCAAAGTGCTTAAGGGGATTAATAAGACTGCCCCAAAACAATAACTTTGGACTCCATTATTTTCATATAGGCAGCACCTTCAAAAAAACATTCTCCCCAAGGCGATCAACCATACAGAAAACGAGAAGAAGAAGGGCTCCCAAATAGTGTAATATTATCTTCAACAATAATATATAAGATAAAAATGGGTACTCACAATTGCAGTAGTCAGTTTACTGACTGCTGACTATCAAGCAGTCGGAGAATATAAACCCGTCTCCGCTCGGGGATAACAAACACAAAGGATACACTGCACAGCTCAACTCATCCAAAAGTATCAAAATGTTATAAAAAATGAATATTCCTCAATGTTAAAAGCAAAATATATATGTACACAACTCAATAGTACTCTAACTCGTTTCACGGGCTATAAATGCCGCTTTCTCAAAGAATTAGTAAAGACTTCTGGTTATAAAGAGTGGAGCCGCCATAAAACATTATTTTAAATACTCTGTAGTGATATACCGTTGGATAGTCGAGGCATACATCATGTTTAAAACATACCAGTCACTGGGTTAACTTAAAAGGAGCCTCCCGAATCTTAAAATGAATCCTGTCTTGAAGACCCAATGGAACATGAAACAATGATCACGTGATCGCTCCGTGATAATAGAGCGATCACGTGATCATAATATATCAACAATGATCTTAATCGGTGTCATTTAGCATACATCCAAGTTCAAGAAGAAATACGGGTGCAATACAAAACAACAATCATGATATTTAACATAGCCAATTACTATAAACAAGACAACAAACATGATATTTGATGTGATAATGGCAAGATGACAAGTGTAAAATAACTGCAAAATAATTGCATAGAACATCATTTTAAATACCCTATAGTGGTATACCATTGGATGATTGAGGCGCACGTCATGTTCAAGACATACCAATCATTGGGTAAACTTCAAACAAGCCTCCTGAATCTTAAAATAAATCCTGTCTCAAAGAACCAATGGAACATGAAACAATGATCACGTGATCGCTCCATAATAATAGAGCGATCACATGATCGTAATATATCAACAATGATCTTAATTGATGTCATTCAGCATACTTCCAGGTTCCAAGAGAAACACGGGTGCAATACAGAACAACAGTCATGATATTAGACATAACCAATTACTGTAAACAAAACAACAAACGCGATGTTAGATGTGATCATGGCAATATGTCAGATCAAATCTAAACTCCCATAAAGCTAGTAGAACAAGCATCCTGCTAAGCCGTATCCAACAGCCTAGGCTGAGGGATAAAGAAAAATCTCTATATCACATCATAGATCTTACAATCAATATATATTTTCAATACGCTGACTACGGGGAAGGGGGAGGGAGAGGGGAACTTTAGGAGCGATCATCTCTCAAACCATAAAGGTTTGAGAGATGAAACTGGGGGCAATACATGTATTTTTATATGGACTTTAACATAGGGATTAGTAATACTTAAGTATTACTATCCCTTTAAAGAGCTTGATTGTTAGGGTTCCACAGAAATGTCTTTTGAAATAAGAGGGTTCCTCCACTTCAATAGGTTTGAGAACCACTGTTTTTTCCTACTAGACATATCACAATCCTTGCTGTAATTATATTTTTTTCCAGCTACACTTTTTAGTTAAATAGCCCTGCAGCGAGAGGAATGTTTGTGGGTACAAGTTCAGGAGGTGGGCGGATGTCTGTGCTGTGTGTGGTATGCTGCTGCTATTCACTTCTGTTTTCACAGTAGCTGCAAGTGATTATATGCTCTCCTTTTGCTTTAATGTTTGATTAATGATTAGCTATCTTCCCAACCTACAGCAATGCCTTTCTAAATCCATGACCTCAATAAAAAGTACATCTCACAAAAGCATAAGTCTTTCATTGTCAGTGCTGTAAAATGAAATACGCCATTGGGAAATCCTTGTGAATATATACATGGATTTTTGTCTTTTTTCCCATTACATTAAAGGGATAGTAATGTTTCATAATAAAAGCAGCTCTAATTAATCATCATAGTATTTGGACTTTGGAGAGTGTTATTTCAGTTCTGTCAGAGTTGTAGTACAAGAGTAATTCAATGACAAAGTATCTCTCTCCCGCCCCTTTTACTGATGTAACACTGTTCAGCCAGAGCAGAAGGGAGGTGCCCAGGTAGACTGCAGAGAGGGACAATCTTCTATTAAGATAAGGGAAAAACCTGAAAAACTTGTCAAGGTGGACAGGGCTTTCATTGTTCTCATAGGAAGAAGATTGTCCCTTTCTGTTATCTGTCTGGTCTATGGACTGCATTCCACATCTGAGAAGAGATGGCTTATACTAGGTAAAAGGGGCGGCAGGGGAAACTTTGCTTGTGAATATCTCTTAAACCATAAAGGTTTGAGAGATAAGACTTATATCGTTCTTCATGTTTTTGTAATGCCTACAAAATAAAATAAAGATAAAACAAAGTATTACTATCCCTTTAACTCTTTGAGTGAAAGAGGGGTGCGAAATGTCTGCAAAGCAAAGCGTTGTGTACCCCTATGGCACTCAAAGGGTTGAATTGAAAATATTAGTTGCGCTTAACTAACGATCATTGAGGATGATGTGCAGAAGCAACTTTGGAGCCAAATTCCCATTTGATGTAAATGAGGATTTTAACTCTTTTAATGCCAGAGAGATCTCCAATGTATTGATTTACCATGGGTTGGAGACATCTCTAGCGATCAAGGGTTCAACGTCCCCAACTGAATGGGCTGCTCAAAAATTGTCCAGTTCTTCTTAGTACAATAATGCTAGTATCATTACAGTGCTTTTGCGAAATAAACTATTAATGACATCTGGCTAGTTAAGGGGTCAGGGCCTAAAAATGAAAATTAATGTTTTAAATAAATACAAAATTTGAAGACACTGCCTAATAGCCCTATAAATTATAAACCTAAGCAATTGTTTTAATATTTTTACCCTTCTCTGAATTTCTCTGGGTCCTGTAAATTCAGCTAATCTCCTCCTCCCAGTACATTTTTTTTGATAATCTTTATTGATCAGTACATATTTTAAACCTCTCATTGATTACATCACAGACATATCCACTGGTTGCCATTTTCTGCTGAGACGTGCCTTACTGTTTTATTATTTGTGCTTAAATAAAGTGATTGCTACCTACAAGTACCTGTCCTGTATTCATTTGTATGAACCGTTACAGGGCCCCACAGTGCCCTGATTTCAACATCATTGAGTCTGTCTGGGATTACATGAAGAGAAACAACTGAGGCTGCCTAAATCCACAGAAGAACTGTGGTTAGTTCTCCAAGATGTTTGGAACAACATACCTGCTGAGTTAGGACTCCGTAAGGACCGGCACACAAGTACGGCCGGCACTAAGGACCAGAGAGCATTTTTTCTTGTGTATCCAATTCAGAGCTCACCGAATGGCATGAAGTTGCATGGGGAGCCCTGAATTCCGTGACATGCCAGGACCGTCACTGGTCATTAAGTGCCAGACAGCCGTGATGGTCCTGGGACAACATTGGTCCTTAAGGGGTTAAAAAACTGTATACAAGTGTACCTAGAAGAATTGATGCTGTTTTGTAGGCAAAGGGTGGTCACACCTAATGTTGATTGATTTAGATTTTTCTTGTATTCATTCACTATCATATTGTTAATTGATAAAAATAAACTATTAACATGTCTGTTTTTGAAAAGCACTCTTATTTTACAGCATTTTTTCACACCTGCCTAAGACTTTTGCATAGTAGTATAAATATATATATATATATATATATATATATATATATATATATATATATATATATATTATACTTTCAATTATAGGGTCAACCAACTGTCCCATAAGGAGAAAAAAAAAACTCCTTCCATTTGGTGGATTCGCAAACGGGGCATGTCCAGTGTATAGAGAATAGAGAGTTTGGTAACAGAAGGAATAGAGAGTTTGGTAAAAGAAGGAATGGAGAGTTTGGTAACAGAAGGAATAGAGAGTTTGGTAAAAGAAGGAATGGAGAGTTTGGTAACAGAAGGAATAGAGAGTTTGATAAAAGAAGGAATGGAGAGTTTGGTAACAGAAGGAATGGAGAGTTTGGTAACACAAGGAATGGAGAGTTTGGCAACAGATGGAATGGAGAGTTTGGTAACACAAGGAATGGAGAGTTTGGTAACAGAAGGAATAGAGTTTGGTAACAGAAGGAATGAAGAGTTTGGTAACAGAAGGAATAGAGATTTTGGTAACAGAAGGAATGGAGAGTTTGGTACCAGAAGGAATAGAGAGTTAGGTAACAGACGGAATAGAGAGTTTGGTAACAGAAGGAATGGAGAGTTTGGTAACAGAAGGAATAGAGAGTTTGGTAACAGAAGGAATGGAGAGTTTGGTAACCGAAGGAATGAAGAGTTTGGCAACAGAAGGAATGGAGAGTTTGGTAACAGAAGGAATGGAGAGTTTGGTAACAGAAGGAATAGAGATTTTGGTAACAGAAGGAATGGAGAGTTTGGTAACAGAAGGAATGGAGAGTTTGGTAACAGAAGGAATGGAGAGTTTGGTAACAGAAGGAATGGAGAGTTTGGCTGTGTTTATTCTGCAGAGAACAGAGTGAAACTCACGCATAAGTGTGACACGCACTTTAATTGTATGAAACATTAAGTTGGCGAGTGAGCTTCGTTATAACCTCATCTTAGTTATTACATTTTAAATAACATTCTACATGAAATGATTAATTAAACAGTTGAATATATTACAGCTCTACAAAAATGTATAGCCGAATGAGAGAACTAGACAGTATTTTAACCCCTTGAGTGCCAGAGGGGTACACAACGCATTGCTCTGTCAGTCATGGGGTTAATAAATTAAAGTGTTAGTAATGTCCAAGTAAAAATATTTTGCATTGTGTAGAGCTGAAAAAGTTGAATTGAATGCAAAAAAAGTATCTCTCAAACCGCTATAGTTTGAGAGATATCTGCATTCAAAGTTTGATGTTTCCTGCTGTCAGCTGTAAAGCTGTCAGCAGGAGATCCGTGTTGGGCAACACAGAGGCTCTGCAGCAGAGCTGCAATTGTGTTATTTAAAATGAATGACTTCATCAGAATGGTCTAAAAAGTGTGCTTGCAAACCAGGCACACTTTTGACCATTCCAATGAAGTCATTCGTTTTAAATAACGCGATTGCGGCTCTGCTGCAGAGCCAATGTGTCAGCCGACATGGATCTCCGGCTGACAGCTTTACAGCTGACAGCAGAAAACATCAAACTTTGAATGCAGATATCTCTCAAACTATAGCGGTTTGAGAGATATGTTTTTTGCATTCAATTAAACTTTTTCAGCTGTACACAATGCAAAATATTTTACTTGGACATTATTAACACTTTAAGCCTAACATATTATGGTATTACTTTCCCTTTAATTGGATTAGCTGGTGGCCTGGAGCCCCTAGCACTTATGATCCACAAGCTCCTTGTCTTCTTTGTGTCTGGCTCATCATATTATTGTCTATCTGTATATAATCAGCTGTAGGCTACCGTCATTCAGCTGCTTCCAATATCAGCATTGTGTGATGTGAGTAAACAAAGACTAAACAGAGAAAACTGATAGGACATGCAGAACAAGCGTATGTTTTACTTATTGCTGGACACATTCTAAAGATAAATGTATTGTCCTAGATTAATTAATGTAATCCTAAGGCAGCTAACTGCTGATTGTTAATGAATGCTGAGCTGTGACAAAGAATACATAAAACTCATTTGAATTGTCCTTGAAAACACTAGTATTAAAGAGACAGTGGAGACTCTACGAATCCCCAGCGTAGCTCGTTTTTTATCCATTACCTTATATGCTGGTATAAAAAGCATTCAGATACTGATGGAAATATCAAACCCAACATTTATAAGGTCTGCCAGGGCCACTTTTGAAGTACTAGTGATAAAACTGAAAGCCCAGTGATATTTATATTCATTATATTATTGAGGATGTATTGTCATAGTAATACTTAAAATGTAAAAAAATAGATGTTGTAGGGTTTATCCTCCTGATTAAAACAAGGGTACTCCCACTGCTGGGAGATATTTTATTAAAAAATTATAACAGCTCAAACTTGAATTTTTTAAGTGCAATATCACAATGGCCTGAAAATTTACAGTGGCGCTGTTGCTATACCATCCTGTGGACTGCTCTGGTCCATAGACCATAAATCTCCATAGGATGGTGTAGCAACAGCTCCACTGTAAATTTTCTGGCCACTCTGATATTGCACCTAAAAAATTCAAGTTTGAGCTGTTATAATTTTTTAATAAAATATCTCCCAGCAGTGGGAGTACCCTTGTTTTAATCAGGAGGATAAACCCTACAACATATAATTTTTTACATTTTAAGTATTACAAGTAATGCTTGTTATAAAGTAGTTCACTGAGTAAATGTAACAGATTGTGCTATGCTTACCAACTTACTTTTGTGTTGTTGGAAAGATATTAACTGGAGAAAGACCCCCCTTCCTCCTCTTCTGGCCACATCATCCTGAATCTTCAGTCTAGCCTGGATGGATACAGTGAGGGACAAACTTCAGTAAGCAAAGGGAAATCCTCCTTCATCAAGGGAGGGCAGGATTTTCTTTGTACTTACTGACTGAAAGTTGTCCCTCGCTACATCCTTCCGGTCTCGAGACCAGATTCCACATTCAGTGGGAGGCAGTCAGAAGGGGCAGGGCAGGGGAACTTTCTCCAGCTAATATCCTCTTGAACTACACAAAGGTAAATAGATAAACATAGAGCAATGTGTTACATTTACTATAAAGAAGACTCGGCGATCTATTTTATAGCAAACATTACTATCCCTTTAAAGCAGATATGTTATATATGTGCCCCCCCCCCGCTAAGAAACTTCCCCTCAGTAGGATTTTTCATTTTAACCACAGTGCGGCCTTTCTGGTCTATATTCCTATTTGGCTAGCAAGTATATGTAAAGTTTAGTCATTTTATGTTGGATACATAAAGTCTGATCTGAAATGTACATTTTTAATGCACTTGTAAACTATTCTTTATAAATATAGAAACAATTTGCTTAATTGTTTTTGCAGAGTTTATGATATTAACCCCTTAAGGACCAGAGGTCCAAGGGTATATGGTCCTTTAAGGACCAGATAGGGAAGTTTCATGTGCCGCCCCATGTGACTGATCACGTGTGCCGGCACGCCGAACGAGGGACTGAAAGAGATCTCTCTGTTCTTGGAGCGATCACCTCCAGTCCCCGGTATTACTCCCCGGTAAAAGTATGTGACGTGCCAGGACCGTCACTGGTCCTTAAGTGCCGGACCAGTGTGACGGTCCGGGTATGTCATTGGACGCAAAGGGGTTAATGTATTAAGATTACCTACCTCACAAGTGTCCTGATTTAAGAGAGACAGTCCCTCTTTGAGACACAAATCCCTCTGTCCCTCTTTCCCACCCTGGTGTCCCCCAATGAGTGTATCACATTGCTCCACAGCAATAAAACATACATTAATGTTTGTTAAAACTTCAGTACAGGTGTTTATAAATTATTGGGTGTAGATGAAACACTTTGGTCTTGTTCAGAAACATATATTCAATTACAGAAAGATGTCTCAATAGGTCATGAAATAACCTAATCATTCTCAGTAATGTCCCATCCACCAGCCACTCCCCCAGCAACACCACCTAAAACATCAGTGTCACTCTTTGGGAATTTGAGACGTTGGGAGGTATGAAATCAGCACCCACTGACTGACGATTCAGAAAGGCTGTCCATTTCAAGACAAAGCAGAACAATCAGTTCTTAGACACCCTATCAAAATTGCTCTGATGCACTGATGCTCAGGAAAAAAGCAGAAATAGCCTCCACAGAGCATTTATAAGAGTAGATTTGGGCCACAGAAAACAGGTTTATTTTTTCTACACAGGCTAGCATGGAGTACAGGGTATTTAACCCTTTGAGTGCCACAGAGCTTTGGATACCTCTCAGGCACTCATAGGGTTCAGTGTGTATGACCCCAGTTAATGTTTTTGTTCCTTTATATCCTTACACATTTTTTTGCTTTCAGGATTTCGAAAGTAGCTCTTTCTTCATTTGGTGAGAAAGGCAGAGATGGTTTTGATTTGCATCTGGCTTTTATTGACCTCCCCAGGAGAGGCAACAGCTGTGCCTTTATTATGCCTCTATGAATACTTTAACGGAGGCTGCCTATTATTTCACTGCTTCGTGTACCCAAGAATTCTTTTGTAGCCAAAATACATTTGAACGACACCAGTTTATGGGGGTCATTTTATGGATACCTGAAGTACTTCTGAGATCTTTTATTTATCTGCAAAATGAAGAGAGTAAAAAAAAATATATACACTCAACACTTGAAATAAAGAAAAATGTAATCATTCTATCCAAAATATGTTTATAAGTTTAAAAAAATGCCCTCTTCTTTAACTCTTTGAGTGCCACAGGGGGTGTGCAAGGCACTTATAGGAATCATTTGTATATATTATTTTTTTTCTGCCATGGTGCGACTGATGTGCTAAGGCAAACTAGAGCAATTCTGGGAGTATAAACTGGGGATACATTAAAAATTAAATTGATTTAAACATGGCTTGAAACAACTTGGGGGTTATGCTCTAAGGAGTGATAAAGGGGTGATAAAGCAGATATCACTTCTCCAGTTCCTATATTATTCTATACAGTTTCTGCACTAAGATCTCCAACGTTGGAGGAATCTTAGTGCACTGGCTCCATAGAATAACATAGGAACTGAAGAAGTGATATCACTGTAGATGTCATCAGGTGATACACCTTAGTGCATTGGCTCCATAGAATAACATAGGAACTGGAGAAGTGATATCACTGTAGATGTCATCAGGTGATACACCTTAGTGCATCTCCCCTCTTGAATGCAAAATAGGTCTCTAAAGCATTGTGATTGTGTAGGTTTTTCCATTGTGTTATCCCACAATTACACAATCACTAACAACACAATGTGGGCGATGCACGTAATAAAGATGTGATAAAGCGGAGATCACTTCTCCAGTGATATCACTTCTCCAGTTTCTGTATTATCCTATAGATCATATGTACTAAGTTATCCAAAGCTGGAGAAGTCTAAGTGCATTGGCTCTATAGAATAACAAAGGAACTGGAGAAGTTATATCATTGGAGAAGTGATCTCCGCTTTATCACCTCTTTATCATGCCTTAGTGCATAACCCCCCTTATGCATTAAGGTGTAATAAAGATGTGATAAAGCGGAGATGACTTCTCCAATGATATCACTTCTCCAGTCTCTATGTTATTCTATAGAGCCAATGCACTTAGACTTCTCCAGCTTTGGATAACTTAGTACATATGATCTATAGAATAATACATGAAGAAGGACTGGGGATAGTCCATCACAAAAAAAAGACACGGACACAAATTCTATCTTGGGTATGAACAGACGGTTTATTAAACATTACATTTTACTTAAAACCTTTTGTTTAAAACTCCTATTTAACATCACAATTTTCTTTATCGTTAAACCTGTAAAACAATCATAACCCCTCCTTTGCATGGCCAATTTAACCGGGCTCATGCTTAACACTTGACTTTCCCATCACTCAACACCAATCTTTTTTAACCAGTTACCCCAGTTGGGCCATTCCACACTCGGCTCCACCGGGTAACGTCACCTCCCGCGACAAAGTCCGGGGCAACTTTTCCATTGTTTTCTCCCCTTACGGAAGCATCATCCTTTCTTTTCTCCCATCTAAAACTTAATTATCCCAATAACAGCAAAATCTCCCCCGGCCTCACAACCTAAAGGGAGGGTGGGCGGGAGCTTCTTTCCTCCTCTGCCCCTCACCTACTCTACCCTAACATCCTCTCCTACGCTAGTCCCCCAACTCTTACTCCTCCCCCTAACCTACCTCATTTCCTACCCTCCCCTTCTTCATGCCTCCCCTTCCCTATTGTCCGTGGAGTTTCTTGAAGAAGGACTGGGGATAGTCCATCACAAAAAAAAGACACGGACACAAATTCTATCTTGGGTATGAACAGACGGTTTATTAAACATTACATTTTACTTAAACCTTTTGTTTAAAACTCCTATTTAACATCACAATTTTCTTTATCGTTAAACCTGTAAAACAATCATAACCCCTCCTTTGCATGGCCAATTTAACCGGGCTCATGCTTAACACTTGACTTTCCCATCACTCAACACCAATCTTTTTTAACCAATTACCCCAGTTGGGCCATTCCACACTCGGCTCCACCGGGTAACGTCACCTCCCGCGACAAAGTCCGGGGCAACTTTTCCATTGTTTTCTCCCCTTACGGAAGCATAATCCTTTCTTTTCTCCCATCTAAAACTTAATTATCCCAATAACAGCAAAATCTCCCGCCATGAGGGCCAATGCCTAATTCCTTAGGCCCTGGCCCTCCCCCCCCCCAACCAGGGCAACCGCCTGTTCAATACTCTCCAACAAACCCAAATTGAAAAAATCAAGACCCAGATCGTTCGGGTGAACTCCATCACCCCGAAACAACTGTTCAGCCTCCTCCTCAAATACCCTGTGACGAACCGCCACTCCTCCCAGCTTCAGAACATATTTAGTAATCTTCCTATTGAGCTTAATCCTACTTTTATCTAGGGCAATTGGATCCCTTGCCTGCGCCCACACCCTACGGGCCACCAACTCAGACCACACCACCACCAAATCAGGAAACAACGCAAGCAAGCGGTGCAAATCCCTCTTAATCCGTTCCCCAAGACTCCAAACCGGGAAAGCACCCAAATCATTCCCACCCAAATGTATAACCAAAATCCTCGGACCCCCACCCCGACACTTAGCAAACTGAGCTACGTCCTGCAACAACTGCACCCATCTCATCCCACGGCATCCAAACCACGATACCTCCACCAAAGAGGGGTCCAAACCCAACTGAAGGCCATTCCTACGAAGAGACGCCCTCTTACTCGCCCAATAGACGTAGGAATGCCCGATAATCCACACCTTCGCTGGCGAAACACCTAGAGGAAACAAAAAACACATGAGCCCCGACACCCAGCAAACATAAGACCCACACCATATGCAGGAACAAACAACAGCAACTCCCCAAAGAGGTAGAAGTTTTTTGTTTTTTTTTGTTTTTTTTTTATATATATACTCCCAACACGGAAGCCCACCCCTTGGAACAAAACCCACCTACCCCAACCTACACATAAGTGTTCCTCTCCGGCCTAACATACAACCGGAACCTGTCCGATTCCCACCTCCCAATGCGGCGGACGACCTCCTCCGGCAAACCCAGTCTGGATGCCTCGGTCGCCGCCCCAATGCGGAAGGAGTGCCCCCCAAACTCAGCCACCGGCACACCAAGACGCGCCAAACATCCACGAAAAACTGCCACAAACTGATACCTCGTCAAAGTCAAGCCGGTGGCATGAATAAGGAGGGGACCACCAGCACCCGGACGCCAAAAAATTCCGCAGCAGCGACACCGGACATACATCGGAAGAAGGAATAGCAAATAACGTCACCCATCTCCCCCTCCCCATAACGTCCGTTTTGGACCTCCGGATCAGAAAACGAACCTCCCCCTCTCCCAGCAATACATCCTCCCACCCCACCCCACCAGGGGCAGCCCTACTCCGACTAACCAATTCCCCTATCCTCATTGCACCAAAGAAAGCCCAGCTGAACGCCACACGGAACAAACACCGCTCATAATCCAACGGGCAGACTAACGGAATAACCCCCATCAGCTGGCACAACAAGGAAAGGGAAACCGGCCGTCGAGCGTCCGGAACCCGCACTCCCCGGCGCATCCCTCTCAAGGCCATGCGCACCCTAAAGTCCTTAGTCACATCCTTAAAACCCCTAAGCCGAAACCCAAAAACCAAACCCGCCAGCCGTCCTGAAATAACTGAAGGCGATAAGCCCTGATCAGCCCACTGCCATATAATCCACAAGACACCCAACAGGCGACAGGAGTCGTCCGGAAAACCCCCTGCCACCCTGGACAGGTCCAACCACTCGTCCCAGGTGTTCGAGTACCGCGCCCAAGTGGCCGGCGCCACCGAATTCCGGATCCATGCAGCTACTCCATCCTGCCAAGCTCCCACAGATACTCCGGGCAGACCGAGCCCACCTCCTTCGCCGCAGGCCACGCCAACCGAAAGGACTCCATCTGCAAGCGAGAAAGGGCGTCAGCCGCGACATTCCGCACCCCCGACACATGCCTAGCCCGAAAAGGCAAGTTCAAGCGCAAACACCGCAGCACCAGCCACCGCAACAAACGCAGCACCGGAAGGGAAGATGCGGTCAAGTTGTTGACCACTTCCACCACACCTAAATTATCACAGTGGAAGACGACACATTTATTCCTCAGTGAACCCCCAAAGCTCCAGGGCCACCACGATAGGAAACAACTCAAGGAATACCAGGTTACGGGTAAGACCGCTGCCCACCCACCAGGCAGGCCAGCAACCCATACACCAATCTTCACCCAAGATCGCCCCAAAACCCACGGAACCCGCCGCATCCGTCTGCAGGCCCACCTCAACATTCGAAGACACAGGGGCCAGCCATAACGACCGCCCGTTAAAATCCCGCAAGAAACAATCCCACACCTCCAAATCAGCTCGTACCCCCTGAGTCAATCGAATGAAGTGGTGGGGCCGCTGAACTCCCGCCGTCAACATCGCGAGACGCCGATTAAAAACACGCCCCATCGGCAGAATCCGGCAGGCGAAGTTCAATTTTCCTAACAGGGACTGCAGCTGCCGCAGGGTCACCTTCCGCACCCCTAAAAAAGCCCTATCAAATCCAGAAGCTCGGTCAATTTATCCGCGGGAAGCCTACTCTCCATAGCGACCGTATCCAATTCAATCCCCAAAAAGGACAAACAAGTGACCGGGCCAACAGTCTTCTCTGGAGCCAGAGGAACCCCAAAAACGTCCGTCACCCATTGTAAAGTCCGCAACAACCACGCACAAATCGCCGACCCACCCGGACCGACACATAGGAAATCGTCGAGATAGTGAATGATGGAGTTACAACCAGCCTCCACCCTCACTACCCATTCCAGAAACGTGCTGAAGGTCTCGAAAAACGCGCAAGAGATGGAGCACCCCATCGGAAGGGACAAGTCGACGTAAAAGGACCCCTGAAAGTAACACCCCAGCAAATGATGACAGGAAGGATGGACAGGGAGAAGCCGAAACGCAGATTCGACATCCGCCTTCGCCAACAGAGCCCCCTGACCCGCTTGAGAGACCAGGCGGACCGCCTTATCAAAAGAAGCGTATGAGACCTTACACACTTCAGGATCAATGTCATCATTAACCGAACCCCCAAAGGGGAACGATAAATGATGGATCATCCTAAACTTACCCGGCTCCCTTTTAGGTACCACACCCAGGGGAGACACCCTGAGATGCGGAAAAGGGGGGGAAGAAAAGGGGCCCGCCATACGTCCCAAAGCCACTTCCCTGTCCAGATTCTCCTGAACCACTGCCGGGAGAGCCAGGGCCGACCCCAAATTACCCGACACAAAAACCCCCTCCCGATCCCGGAAAGGAATGCGGAAACCATCCGCAAAACCCTCCTCCAACAGCGCCGCAGCCTCCCGATTAGGATAGCGGGCGAGCCACGGGAGCATTCTGCTTAAACGCACCGGAGTCGCCCCCTTTTTCAACCCCGTCACGCTCCAACCGGCGCTTAAAACATTTGGACACGGAGTGGGTCCCCCCACAGTGTGAGAACTCGTGGCGGAAACGACAGGTCTGCCCAAACTTACAGGCCCCTTCATTGAATTGCCAGCACACCCCCGGTTTTCGGGCAGCGGCGGACACGGCAGGGAGCCCCAACCCCCCGGCGCCAGATACAAACGACGACAGACCACCCTGAAACGTCGCCGGACACGTCATAATAGAAAGCCAAAGGCCAATATCCATTTGGTCCCATGCCATAGAGGGGCGGACCGCCATGCGCTGACGAAATTGCTCGTCATAACGCCACCAGGACAAACCCCCATAAGTGCGACAAGCGCTCCATATGGTATCCTGGTAACAAAAGAGCGAGGAGCACTTTTGCGGAAAATTCTCCCCCATGACACAGGCCAAAACGGAGAATGCCCGAATCCAGTTCCCAAAAACCTTGGGAATCCTACTATACTGACGCCTCTCACGGTCCTCTTTCTTACCGTCGTCCTTCTCCTCCTTTTCAGGAGGGGGATCCTCCAAAGGAAGCAAAGAGTAAATTTCAACATACTCCTGCTTCCAGATCTTTTCTTTCACCTCCGCCTTCAAATGAGAACCCAGAGGACCCGACCAACACAGGTACGAAGCCCCGCACGCCGACGCAGGAACCCCCAACGGGACCGGGGACCCCCCGCCCATGACCGCGCCCCCCACGGGAACACCCAACGACGCATCAGAGGACAACAAACCGGACCCCGTAACCCCAGACAGCCCCACCGCAGGAGTACCCAGCGAGGAGGGGGGTGAAGCAGCCACTACGGCAGCGCCCCCCGTGCCCCACCGAGTCTCCACCCAAGACCCCCCCCACCCTAGGCCCCCCTACCTTCCTCCCAGCCTGAAGATGAGACGCCCAAGCCCTGACCGCCCCCTCTTCAAGCCCCCCAACCGTCCCACCCGACTGCCCAACAGCACTAAGCAGCTTCACCAACCCCCCCAACACGTCCCCCAGAAGTCCCCCAGACCCTCCCCCCCCAACTGAGACCCCACGTTACCTCCTGAGCCGGATCCCAGCTCCGCAGGAGTACGCGCCGCCGTCACCGGAATCTGCTGCACAGCCGCCACCGGATCGCTCCCGCTCCTCACCACTGGCACCTGATCAGCCACCTGCAACTGGACAGAAGAGGACATCAGCGGCCCCAGCGCCTGCAAACCGCCAACCGCGCCCCCGTCCGACACCGCGACCCCCTGAGAGGGCCCGGATGAACCCCCAGCACCCAGGACGTCCAGCAACCCAGGTTGGCGAGCTGCATCTCCCAACGACGCCCCCAGGGGCAAAGGGGGCCCCCCAGGCGTGCCTGCTCCCTGCGCCTCGCGCGCTCCACGGACAACCACCTCTGCGCTCCCCTGCAGACATCACAAGCAGACCCATCAGACCACCCCTTATGTGGAAACCCCTGCCGCCAGGGTGCGCAGCCAAAAAACCCCCACAACCAGCAGACCTCACCTGATGCACAGCACTGCTCCTGCCAGCTCCCCCACGGTCCTCATCAGCCAGGGGTCTGCCACTCCAAGAAGCAGCCCTCGAGCGGGAAGGACGTCTCCTGACCCTGCCAGGACTCCTACTGGGCCGCGACTGGCGTTCCTCCATGCTGCCCTGCGAGTCCCTCTCCAGGCGCTCCTTATCCCGCCGGCTCCCACGTGTGACAGACCCACTTGCCGCTGCCACCACCGCCTGGGCCGCAACCGGGCTCCTACTCCGCCTCTGGCTCCTCCCACCATCCGGACTAAGGCGTTCCGGCGGGCGCGCCCGCGTCTTCCTCACAGGCCGACCCGACACGGCCGGCCCGCTACCAGCAACACCCCCTCGCGCCTCCAAGCGCCTCAGCCGCAACTGCTCCCGCAGCCACCGTCCGCCGTCCTCCTCCGCCACCAGCCTCAGCTCCTCCAACAGCTCTGCCGACATCCTTCACAGTAAGCCTGCATCTTTTTGCTGCTTCTTCAGCTTCTTTCCTCAGCTTCTTTCCTCCTCTGCCCCTCACCTACTCTACCCTAACTTCCTCTCCTACGCTAGTCCCCCAACTCTTACTCCTCCCCCTAACCTACCTCATTTCCTACCCTCCCCTTCTTCATGCCTCCCCTTCCCTATTGTCCGGGGAGTTTCTGAAACTGGAGAAGTGATATCACTGGAGAAGTGATCTCCGCTTTATCACATCTTTATTACACCTTAATGCATAACCCCAGTGCATCTATACCTATATACATTCCCATTATATAAATGTAGGCCTTTTGTTTGTTATTTCTGGAACTAAATAAATTAAACACAAAGCTTTTATAACGTATGGACCCAAAACATACGTAAGAACTCCAACAACCCTAACCCTATCAACACTAGCATTGCTAACACTAACAAGTTCAAAAAAACAAACAAACCTAGAAATTCTAATCCTAACTACCCCAAATCTAACAACCCAGATATCAATATCTCTAAATGTAACAACTCCAACAACCCCAATTCTACAACACCAATCCTAATATCCCTAACGCTAACAACTACAACAGCCCAAACTAGGAAACCAAACAATGCAACCCCAGCAATCCTAACGCTAAAAACCATAAACTCCCTAACAACCTCAACAACTCAATTCCTAACAACCCCAATATTAACAGTGATAACTGTAAAAACCACAATCATAGCAACCCCAAAACTAACATCTCTAACAACACCCCTAACTCTAGAAATCTTAAACTTCCTACCAACCTCAATAACCCCAATCCCAACAAACCTAACACTAACATTACTAACTGCAAAACCCCCAACCCTAGCAGCTAGGGATGGGGAAAAATTATCGCCTCAAACTGAAATCAGCGAATAATGGCACTTTCTGCTTGGCTAATAATTTCCCGCAAAAAGTGCAGTTTTTCCACTTTTTCCCTCCTTTTCCACCCAATGAAATCAATAGGAAGAAAAATATTTCTCCACCAGACGATAGTTTTCTACAGCCATATAAAAGGGTGTCAGGCTCTCACAGCAGCCATTCTGTGTTTGTGAGAGGAGAGAGCAGCATGTTTTTGAGCTAGAGGAGATAGGCAAATAAAGGGGAATTGAAGCTTAGTTTAGGGAGTCATTTAGGTAGGACATTTGTTCTCTGTATTAGGAGAGTCTGGGGTCACTGTAGGGGATAAGAAGGGAGGAAGGAGGTCAACCCCCAAATACTCCAAAATTCCATGTGACTGACTGGCAAGACACGGGCAGCTAGGGACCTATTTGCTTGCTGATCTTACTGTTATTGTCCCTGTGCTGGGTGGGGAAGTCTGGGGAAAGACGTTGTTGATTTACTTTTTCCGTTATAATTTTTTTTTGGACAGACTGTGATAAGACAACAGGGTGGACAACTTAAAAAAAAATAAAAATTAAAAAGGAATAAAAAACAAATATCTTAGGTGACAGACAGCTGACTGGGCTTATGCAAGGCATCATACAGCTCCATCAGTTGTGTTGTGTACCGTACAGTAAAAACACAGTGTAGTTGCGTAATGTCCAGCAAACACACAAGGGAAAGGGGGAGAGGTGGAGCAGTGCAGGGACGTGAGACTAAAGTAGTAGTTCAAAAACTGACTGCAGCAATGGTTGCTGCAGCGTGTGCAATCAATGGTGATGATCCCTCTACTCCAAGGGAGGATGCAGTTTGTCAAGGTCCCAGGAAAACTAGTTCCAGCACCACCAGTGCCAGTAGAGACATAGATACTGACAATAGCATAACAGAGGAAGGTGTAGCAGCTGAACCACCTGCTGCATCAGACAGCCAGACAACCAAGCACCAAAACACCTGTCCTCAAAGTAGTAGTGAATTTTGTTACAGTAAAAGTGAAAAGAAATTGTCTGAGACCTCTAAAAGCTTAGAGGAATATAAGGGTAGTAGTGGGCAAGAACTGTCAGGTGATGCTGATGCTGCTGACGATGACTTAATGATGACTGATGATGATGCAGATCTAGAATATATCCCTCAAGCATCCTTCTTGTTCAGATACAGATGAAGTTGAGAGTGAGGAGGATGACAGGGCTATAAGGTTAGCAGAAAGTCAAAGGCTGTATCTTCCACCACTTTTAAAGAGCACTGTGCCTGTCCATAAAGTGTTTGAGAAAGCCATTGGAAAGTCTGACCCTGGACAAGTACAGATGTCAAAAAGCACACAGTCACCCTATCAGTCATCATCAGCATAACTGCCTCTTTAAAGTCCAAGTCCCACTCAGCCGCACCTGTTTTGAGTACCCAGCAACAGCAACACAGGTTAACATTCACAGTGTTAGATATGATGAGCACATCTGGTGCTGCTGCTGTAACTGCTGCACCTTTGACACCTAGTAGTATTGACAGTAGAATTACATCAACACCTAGCTCCAGTAGTAGTAGTAGTAGCAGAAACCACACATGACAGACAAATCCAGGACAAATATATTAAAGAGATAGTAATACTTTGTTTTATCTTTATTTTATTTTGTAGGCATTCAAAAAACATGAAGAACGATATAAGTCTTATCTCTCAAACCTTTATGGTTTGCGAGATATTCACAAGCAAAGTTTCCCCTCACTGACCAAAACGGTCAAGTCTGCCATCTAGCTGTCAGTTTTGGAATCCGGTCCGTGAACCGTCCGTGGCTCTACAGCAGAGCCAAAATTGCGAGATATAAGAAGAACGACTTCATTTGAATAGTCTACAAAGTGTGCGGGTTTGCAAGCACACTTTTTAGATCCTTCCAATGAAATAGTTATTTTTATATCTTTCAATCTTGGCTCTGCTGAAGAGCCACCTGTTGATCTGTGGACCGGATTACAAATCTGAAAGCTAGATGGCAGACTTGACCATTTTGGTCAGTGAAGGGAAACTTTGCTTGCGAATATCTCTCAAACCATAAAGGTATGAGAGATAAGACTTATATCGTTCTTCATGTTTTTTTAATTCCTACAAAATAAAATAAAGATAAAACAAAGTATTACTATCCCTTTAAAAGCAGCACAGATGAGGAGGTGGAGGACGGATGTGAAGAAGGTTTGCTGCCATCTACCCCACTTGGGACCACTGCCATGACCGATAAGTAATGTGTGTCAATAATCTGAGAAGGATAGAGTATGACAATGGTAAAAATACATGCACAAATCACACCATGCCAGTCCCCCACCACCACCAGCACTAGAATACACATCTGCCATATTATAGGTTGTACTTTATTTCTTTTATTACTTGAAATCATCATGAATTTGCCCCGGTGTCACTTAAGCAGGAAGTTGTGGGCAAAGGACAAATGCATTCTGCATGCTAACACATTTTTCAAGCCATATGTTGTTGTAGGACTCACAACTTTCCACTTATTTCTAAACTTCAACCCTCAGAAGAAGTAATATTACAGTGGGAAATATAGCACCTATAGGAAATATAGACAAAAAATGTGTTAAAATAGGCGAAAAATGTGTTAACATAGGTGGAAAATTTGTTAAAACAGGAGAAAAAGAGGAAATTTTTGCATTGGCAGAAAGGTGAAATTTTTCACGGGGAAAGCAAAAAATCGTCACCTTTTCATGAAAAGTCATGCAGGAAATTTGTCATACTTTTCGCCCACCCCTACTAGCAACCCTAACATCAATAACAACCCCAGTAACCTCAACCCGAGCAACCTGACATTGCTGAAAGTAAAAACCCAAACCCCAGCAACTCTAGCTCTAAAACCCCCACACCTAGCAACTCACACCTCCTCCCTAACACTAACGACTCCAACAAACCCAGTTCTAAATCCTCAACAACCCTAGTCCTAACAACCCCGAAACGCCATTAAGAACCATAACCTCCTTAAAGGGATAGTAATACTTTGTTTTATCTTTATTTTATTTTGTAGGCATTAAAAAAACATGAAGAATGATATAAGTCTTATCTCTCAAACCTTTATGGTTTAAGAGATATTCACAAACAAAGTATCCCCCCCCGTTCAACCAGATCAGAAGGGAGGTGCCCAGGTAGACTGCAGAGAGGGACAATCTTCAATTAAGATAAGGGAAAAACCTGAAAAGCTTGTCAAGGGGGGAAGGGCTTTCATTGTTTTCATACAAAGAAGATTGTCCCCTTCTGTTATCTGTCTGGTCTTACAACCAGATTCACATCTGAGAAGAGATGGCTTACACTAGGAAAAAGGGGCGGGAGGGGATACTTTGCTTGTGAATATCTCTTAAACCATAAAGGTTTGAGAGATAAGACTTATATCGTTCTTCATGTTTTTTTCATGCCTACAAAATAAAATAAAGATAAAACAAAGTATTACTATCCCTTTAACCCTAACAACCTTAACCTTAACAAACCCAACACAAGCATTACTACCATCCCTAACCCTAACAAACCCAACATTCCAAACGCTAGTAATGCAAACACTGCTAACCCTAATAACCCTAGCAACCCTTACCATAGAAACCCTAATTTCCCTAATAACCTTAATATCCTCAACTCTAACATTGCTAATGGCAAAAGCCCCAACCCTAGTATTCTAACATACCTAATAAATAACAACCTTCTCAACCTTAACCCTCCAAACCTAACCCTAACTTTGCTAACTGTAAAAACCCAAACACTATAACCCCTAACCCTAACATTTTTAACAACTTCAGCAACTCCTCCCAAGCAAACCTAACTGTAAGATTTCTAACTGTAACAACCCCAATAACTCCAAAACTAGCAACTGAAGCTGCAGCGCCATCAAGTAAATAAACTGAGTCTGGCCCAAGCCAGCTGCATCATGGGTGAAATATTAAAATTCTCATTAAAATTTCCATTATGATAGAGATGTCTCTGGTATCCAAGAAGGTTACACGTCATGTTAAAAAAGGTTAACGTTATGAACATATGCCTACCCAGGAGACATACTGTTTTTAGAAGACTATGGCCATGCTTTCCTTTGCTAACAAAGGTAAATTTTCTGCTATTATGTAAGTAGCTAATGCACTTATTTATGGCTGCCAACAATCCTGAAACCACCATCTTCAGTGCCACAGTCTTCTGTTTCCTGTTTTGGTAACAGTTACATTATACCTGTTTATTTAAAAGCATAGTTATATATATATAAACGGTAGCTATTTCACTTTGTGCAAAGTAAACATAAAATTCTTATGTTTCCTTATTGTTTCACTTAGAGCGATTAGAAAAATAGAAATGTACCTGTTTTTTTTAACTGTCGTTTATATTTGATGTTTGCATAGCAGGAATAAAATACTTTTAACCAAACAAAATAGAAGCAGTAACCATTCTTTTTCAAGCAAAACAGATATGTTAGCTTTGCTATGTGAAATAATGATTAATGTTACTTACTTTAAGAAATAGATTGGTATTTCCTAAACGGATTATGAAGAGTCAGGGTCCCGGAGTTTATAGCCCGGGGCATAGAGATAACTATCCACCTACTCGCTGCTCTGTTTATTCTCTACTACAACAGAACAATCACAGAGAAAGGGAGAAGCGGAGATAATTGCTGTGATCAAATTCTTGGATTTCCTTATTTTCTCAACAATTATGCATTTTGCAAGTTGAGATTTGTTGACAGGTTTTTTTTTATGTATTTCATATTGGATTAATTAGCCTTTTGATTTTTCCCTTGGAGAATCTGTTGCTGATTAAATATTTTAATTTCTCCTATTAGAGTTGCTAACTCATAAGAAAAGAAATGTACTTTTCTTAATAAATACAGTATTGGTGGAGCTTAAGCCTGATATTTACAAGTGGTCCCAAATTCCTTAATAATCTACACTTAGTTTTTGATATTTTCACACGTCTCTGAATTTATCTGGGTCTGGTAAATTCACATGGTTCCCTCCTCCTCCTGCTCCTTTCTCTCTCAATAATTCTTACAATAATGACATCAGAAGAAAGTCCACTCACACGAATCTAAAGAGCAGCATAAGGTGATAGGGGAGGTGATATCTTCAGATGGGGAGAGATTAAAAGGGATAGTAATGTTTCATAATAAAAGCAGCTCCAATTAATCATCATAGTGTTTGGACTTTGGAGAGTGTTATTTCAATTCTGTCAGAGTTGTAGTTTAACAGTAATTCAATGACAAAGTATCCCCCTCCCACCACGTTTTACTGATGTAACACTGTTCAGCCAGATCAGAAGGAAGGTGCCCAGGTAGACTGCAGAGAGGGACAATGTTCAATTAAGATAAGGGAAAAACCTGAAAAACTTGTCAAGGGGGGCAGGGATTGCATTGTTTTCATAGGAATAAGAGTGTCCCCTTCTGTTATCTGTCTGGTCTATGGACTGCATTCCACATCTGAGAAGAGATGGCTTACACTAGGTAAAAGGGGCGGGAGGGGGAAACTTTGCTTGTGAATATCTCATAAACCATAAAGGTTTGAGAGATAAGACTTATATCATTCTTCATGTTTTTTTAATGCCTACAAAATAAAATAAAGATAAAACAAAGTATTACTATCCCTTTAAGAGAGGATCATATCCAATTGCAGTATCAACATATGAGCCCAGTCAAACAGTTTTTAATGATAGCATGTGAGTAAGACACTTAAGTAGGAAAACAAAAACACAGATTTATTATTATTATTATTATTATTATTTATTTATATAGCTACAAGTAATTCCGCAGCACTGTATAATTGGGAATAGACATACAGAGGTATTAGTACAATCAAATGTGGAGAACAGAAGGATCAGAGGGCCCAGCTCGTGAGAGCTTACAGTCTAGATTTGTTATTTTATTCTAGTAACATGCTACTGCCCTTATCTCGGATTTATCTTAAGAGGCCTTTCATCTTTATTACTTTCCACCATCTTTCCCTTTAAGGTGAGCGGAACAATCTAGCAGTGAGTGAGCTTAAAGGGCAACTATCATCAGACCTGTCATTTAAGCTGTAGTGTGAGCCTCAACAGACCAAAGGGGAAGCACAACAGGGAGTCTAAAAAGACACCCTCGACGCTCCCTCTGTGTATCAATGCTGCATCAGGCCGAACGGTTTCTGTCTTGTGTATGCAGTCCCCATAGACCGTCTGTATCAGGTCTGAAAGCCAGACACAGAAGCTATATAGGGATTGCACACACAACCTAAGATTTATGGTCCCTAATCAATGATCCCCAGAGTTTTTGTAACATTTGCAGCTCATTGTTATGCATTTCATTGAATAATTCATTATGATACAAAGATATGGAACAAAGCAGAAGTGAATAATAGTCAGATTTTTGCATTCAAACCTTTAAGTGCCTGAGAGGTATCTTGGAATACCCCTCCAATGCTCAAAAGTTTAAAGATTAATGTGGAAGTAAAACAAAAAAGTGTCTATAATTGCCAGGCAACTAGGTACATCTATCAAATATGCTTAATCTATTAACGATCCAAAGCCTATGATACATTCTTCCTCCTTGGAGGAACCCTCCCACCCCCAGCAACCAACTTGTCATAAACCCAACATAACCTAATAACATGAGATGCAATTAAATAAAAACACTGACATAGGATGGCAAATGAAGAGGTTGTAGCTTTAATTAAGGCCTTTTACCTATTTAAGGGGGTCACTGGGGACACCATCCCAAAATACTTTATGATCAGCCCTGGATCCACAGACACAGAATGGGGCATGTCCTGCTCTCAGCTGCTTGCCACTAGGGGATAAGACGTTAAAATCTAAGGCAACACTGCCAATGCATTCCCAGACCCCCCAGGTCAAATACCTGGTACCTGTACTTATACCTTGGAAAAAAGTGAACAGAGGAAAATCTTTGGTACAGACAGGTAGCAGTAAAAAGAAAAAAAACAGTTCTGGAGACTATTTTAACCCTGAATCATTTTAGTATATCTAAAAAGTTACACATAGAATACAAGCAGATGTAGGTGCCAGATACTTTATACAAGCAACGTAACTTTGACCCCTTAGATCACGGATGCCCAAATTATGGCCTGAGAGCACTTTTCAGCCTTTGGTGTTGACTAGTTCAATCCTTCATTCAAACTGTAACCAATAATAAAAATGCTACCTGCTGCAAAGCATATAAAATGAATCTAAACTTTAGCACTGACGTAAAATGTAATGCTGCATATATATAATAATAATAATAATAATAATAATAATTTGTGATTTTTATAGCGCTTTTCTCCCTGTGAGACTCAAAGCGCTTTACAAATCTATAAACAGACATAAAATTTAAGGGTTCCTTATGGTCACATGAGTTGACTGAATGCCTGATAAAAGAGATGGGTCTTTAGCTTTTTTTTTAAAGTCTGTAATGATGGTGCCTCTCTTATTGAGGACGGTAAAGAGTTCCAGAATGTTGGGGCAGCCTGGCTGAATGCCTGGGAACCTGAGGTTGTCTTTATTCTGGGTACTGACAGGAGGGATCTGTTGGCTGATTGCAGTGAGCGGGATTGAATATAGGGTGTCAGGAGCTCTTTCAGGTACTGTGGATCTTGATTATTTAAGGCTTTGAAGGTCAGCAGGCCAATTTTAAAATATGTTTGCCATTTAATTGGAAGCCAATGCAGAAAGTGGAGAACGGGTGTTATGTGACATGAGCGAGTTTTATTAGTCGGTAGTCTGGCTGCTGCATTTTGTACTGTCTGTAGGCGATGGAGTTCTTTTTCTGGGAGGCTCAAGTAAAGTGCATTACAATGATCTAGACAAGAAGAGACAAATGCATGGACTAATGTTGGCATATCATCCGGTGGAATAAAGTGTTGTATCCTGGATATGTTTCTCTGATGAAAGAAGGCAGATTTTATTACAGAAGAGATCTGCTGTTTAAATGACAGTCCAGAGTCAATCATCACTCAGAGACTTCGTACCTCTGTTGAACTAATGAGTTCAGAGCCTCCAAGTTCCAGGCCAGTTGGGTGATCCTGAGATATTCTTGTTGCCCGGGGTCCCCTCACCAAGAGTAACTCTGTTTTGTCAGGGTTCACTTTAAGACAACTAGCATTCATGCACTCTATGAGGTCTGCTAAGCAACTGTTGATGAGGCATGTTGGGTCTTTAGTATCTGGAGCAAAGGAGAAGTAGAGTTGTGTGTCATCTGCATAACAATGATATCTTAGGCCATGTCTTCTGATGATGTCTCCCAGTGGTAGTAAGTAAATTGTGAATAGCATAGGAGACAAGATGGAACCTTGTGGAACTCCGCAAGCTAATTCTGTTGGTGCCGATGAGCAAGATCCTGATGTTACTCTCTGTGATCTACCAGTGAGGAAAGATTTAAACCAGTTAAGAACTGTGCCTCCTAGACCACAGATGTGCTGCAAGCATGCTATTAAAATCCCATGGTCAATGGTGTCAAATGCAGCTGAGAGATCCAGGAGGATTAGGATGGAGTAATCAGCTTTGTCTCTCGCCAAAATGAGATCATTTAGCACTCGGACTAGCGCTGTTTCCGTGCTGTGGCGGCACCTGAAACCTGACTGGAAAGGATCAAAGATGTTATAACTTGATAGATGGGCCTCCAGTTGAGTGGCCACTACTTTTTCAATTATTTTCCCCAGAAATGGAAGGTTGGATACTGGTCTGTAATTTGCTATGCAGTCTGGGTCTAGTGAGGGTTTCTTTAGGAGGGATTTTACCACTGCTTCTTTTAGAGGATCCGGGAAGATTCCAGTTTTTAGTGAACACTCCACTATTTTTGTGAGGCCTGGGGCAAGTGTTTCAGTACATGCAGATATAAGACGAGTTGGGGCAGGGTCTAAGTCACACGTAGTGATGCACAACTTTTGCATAGTTCTTTTAACTTCCTCTATACCCACATTTGTAAAAGTAGACCATAAAGTGGGGGAATCTGGTCTTCCACTGTAGTGGTTCTGGTGGGTAACTGGTTGGCCTGCTGTGATGGAGGCTCAGATGGAGGAAATCTTGTCTGCGAAGAAGATCACAAATTCTTCACACTTATCTTGAGAAAAGTTGGTGGGTATATGCATGCATGCTGGTTTGCAGAGCCTTTCTACTGTGCAAAACAGTTGCCTGGGTCTGTTGCAGGAAAGTGTGATTTTGCGTGACAAAAATGAGGATTTTTTCTGAGTTATCTTAAATTAATATTCATTGAGATGATTGGTAAGAGCAACTTTGTACTCTGGGTCATGTGTTCTGCGCTACCTTCTCTCGAGTTTACGCATTGTTCTCTTAAATTCTCTGATGGTGCTATCAAACCAAGGTGCATTATTGTGAGTTTTGATGGTGCAATGCTTTCTAGGGTGTCCCTTATGGTCCCCCAATAGCAGTCAAGAACCCCCCCAAAACAAATTCACAGCTCATCAAGCAGAAAGGGGAAGGAGTGGAGAACTTTATTTTCCTATATCTCTCAAACCATAAAGGTTTGAGAGAAAGGAATTACTGCAAGTACTCTCTTTTAATTGTATCTACCATATAGTTAATACTTTTTTTTCTGACATTACTATCCCTTTAAAGCAGAAAATGAGCGCCTCTGGGGGTTGGTGCATTTTCCCCCTTGAGAACCACAGAAGAAAAGTAAGGTCAGTTGTGTATAGTTGAGGACGTTGGCCACATGAAATTGCACAATTTTCTTTTCCTTGTATGTGTATTGTGGTTTTCTTTTTATGTGATTTAAGAGTGAGAGTAGTTATTTTTCATATTTTGTTTTTGTTCTCAAGTACAAAATGTTTCTTGTGTTTATGTGTAAACAGAAGGTCAAATATTTTTGTAAAAACAGTATGTGCAGATCCGGCAGGTGCAGCAGGAAAACATCACGCCTCTCATCGTGGACAATGATAGGCTGATTCACTAAGATGGGAGTGTCCAGGGAGGTCCACCAAAAAGCCAGGATGTAAGGATTTCCCTGATTAAGCACAGGTGAGATAATCAGTTGCTCACTCATTTTGATTGGCTCACCTTAGCTCAAACAGTGAAATCCTCAATTCCTGACCTGTTGATTGCTCTTGAGGACTGAACTTGGACAGCCCTGCACCAAGGGAAACTGCAGCAATTTTGGTGCAAACCAAATGGAGACAGATAACGGTTCCTATTGATTTAAATTATTATTATTTTTTTCCCTCTTAAATACTAAAAGTCTCAAGAGACCTCTCTATTATTTGGGGTTAACCCTTTGAGTGTCAGAGGGGTACTCAACGCATTGATTTTGAAAAACGTTGCATACCCCTCTGGACTCAAAGGAGTTAAAAGCTCCACTTACATCAATGAAAATTTCGGAAATGTTTGTGTCCTAAGATGCAGTGGGTTTGCTTCAGAATTTCTCCAGTCCTTTTCAGTCCATCAGTCCCACTAAGAAGAATGAAAGAGGATTAAAATAAGGATTAACAACATGGAATGAACCCAGGAAATGGAAGACGCTAGCAACACTTTGGGACATTGAATAAGTATACTAGTATATAAATAATAAAGATAGTGAGATTTGAAGGGATAGTAAAGTAGGCCAGTAAATGTAGCTTCTATTAATACACATATGTTATGTTTCATCTTGAAATTTATATTAATCCTGCCCGACTTATTCAGTTTTAAAGTACCCCCTCCTGCCCCTTTTACTTATGCAATACGCTCCCCAAGCCAGCACGCAGCGAGGGACAATCTTCAGTGAGCATAATGAAAATCCTTTGTCAAGGGGACAGGGTTTTCATTATGTTCACAGCAAGAAAATTGTCCCTTGCTGTGTGCTGTCCAGTCAAGCAACCAGATTCCACATCTGAGGGGAGGCGCATACAAGAGGTAAAAGGGGTTGGAGGGGGATACTTTAAGACATGATTAAAGGAGTAGTAAACTTTTTTTTATGAAAACACATATTTTACAGATCATTTCCTGCTGAATAAAAAAAGGTCACTCCCATCGCTGTCAGATGTTTTATTCAACATTTATAGCAGTTTAAAGGGATAGTAATGTTTCATAATAAAAGCAGCTCTAATTAATCATCATAGTATTTGGACTTTGGAGAGTGTTATTTCAATTCTGTCAGAGTTGTAGTTCAAGAGTAATTCAATGACAAAGTATCCCCCTCCCGCCCCTTTTACTGATGTAACACTGCTCAGCCAGAGCAGAAGGGAGGTGCCCAGGTAGACTGCAGAGAGGGACAATCTTCAATTAAGATAAGGGAAAACCCTGAAAAGTTTGTCAAGGGGGGCAGGGATTTCATTGTTTTCATAGGAATAAGAGTGTCCCCTTCTGTTATCTGTCTGGTCTATAGACTGCATTCCACATCTGAGAAGAGATGGCTTACACTAGGTAAAAGGGGCGGGAGGGGGAAACTTTGCTTGTGAATATCTCATAAACCATAAAGGTTTGAAAGATAAGACTTATATCATTCTTCATGTTTTTTTAATGTCTACAAAATAAAAAAAGTTAAAACGAAGTATTACTATCCCTTTAAATAATCATGAAGTCAATTTACTGTGTTTACTTCCTGTAATTTCTAACTGACAGGAAGTGACAGGCAGTTTCTATCACTTTCTATGGAGAACTGTATGTCTCTGACTTTTCTGACTTTCCTCTCCATTAGAATCTAAATGGAAATCTAATTAGAATTTGACCACTAGAGGGCACTGCTAATGTAAAAAAAACATGGATTGAAACTGTAATAACTCTGGAAATATAAATCTCTCGGCAGTGGGAGTACCCTTATTTTACTCAATTGGAAAATCCCTACAATAAATATTTTTTTTAAAAAAAAGTTTACTGCTCCTTTAATATACAGCACAACATGAAACATAACATATGAGCATTAACTGGAGCTACATTTATTGGCCTACATTACTATCCCTTTCAGTTCTGGGACAAAGAAAGTGCATGCCATCATCCATTTCCGCTGTTTACTCAGTTTGGTTCATTGTTATTTTCTCACACCCTTTTAGTACACTACCTTTTTGTGCTTTTGTATCATATAAAACAAAAACAGCACATTCACTGTATGCCTTTGTTCAGCACAGAAGGGAGGAAGAGCTCTGCTAGGTTCATTCTGCAGGTAAAAGAGAGAGATAAACTCAGGCACTGGAGTGATCAAAGACATGTACAATAATTATATTTTGTTTACAAGGCAGACAAATATGATGCCATGTGAAAAAAGTATCATGTCTACAAGCACTTCTGCACACAACGCTCCTGTCTGTGTGTATCTGCCATTTACATAGTAACCTATTGATGAGGCTGAAAGAGACAAGTGTTCATCCAGTGGCGTAACTATAGGGGTCGCAGGGGTCACACCTGCGACCAGGCCTGTCACTCCAGGGGCCCAGCCGCCCCCTGCATCCCCTCCGCCTGCACCTGCAATCTCCCTCCGGCGCTCTAGTAATGCAGAGCTCTGGGAGATGACATCATCTCCCAGCGCTCTGCATTACTAAGAGGACCACGCGGGAGCTCCAGGGAGGAAGGAGATGGGGGCATTGTGAAAATTGAGGGGCACTGTAGAGGGGGTCTGTGTGGTCGAGGGGGGCCAATGTGGTGGCGGTGGGGGGCCCGTGGCACTTCTTGCACAAGGGCCCAGAGGCTTTTAGTTACGCCTCTGTGTCCATCCAGTTCAGCCTTTGCCGTATCACCCTTGCTGATCCAGAGAAAGACAAAAACACTGGTATTGAAATCATTTCCAATTAATTTCCAAAAAGGCAGTCAGGTATTTCCCTGACTCAACATCCTATCTGCTTTGAAACCAGCTGTCATAATTCTTAACCCTTTGAGTGCCAGAGTGGTATGGAATACATTGCAAAGCAATGCATTCCGTACCACTCTGGCACTCAAAGGGTTAATATTGTTCTCAGCTGCAAAATGATCCAGTACTTTTTGAAAGCATCTACAATATCTGAAAACTGAATGACAGATTTGTAAACAAGGAGGGTGTATAAAAGTGGTCTACAAAAAGTCACCTAAATGAGTGAGATCATGTAAATGTATTGCAGCATATTTATCCATTAGTTGTACTGCACCCAGCTTTAGACCATGATGCGGTGGCTTATAATTTGTGCTCAGATTTGCTGTCATTTATTTTCTATACCTTGTTTGTACCTTCATAAAATGTCCTCTTGCTCAAACATTTACCAACCTTGTTGCAGATGGTACACCTTGACACAAATGTAGTTATGCGTCTCACAACTTGTATTCACACGATTTTGTACTCTAAGTTTGTCATACCCCCACTTTTATACATGTCCCCCAGATAATTAGAGCAGCGGCTATGAGTGTACTTTTTATGTATGAAGTGTTGGAGGGTAAGTGCTTAGGTTCAGATCTTCAGGTGAGCCCCGAAAACTCACCTCTTCAGGGAAGCCTATCAGCTACTTCCATAACCGTTATGAGCAAGGTCAGACCAACAGCCTGTCCAACTTCTGCTCACTCTCATTCCCTTCTAAAATCACTCTCCCACCTACATCCCCATCACAACCCCATTGTTCACACAGTCTTTTCTCCCAAATAGAATCACCGCTTACCTGGACCGCTGCACTCAGTAGCACTTCTCTCTCCCACCCACTGACCAGCAGTTCATGTGGCAGGAGGCACTTATATCCCATAGCACTTACTTCTTCTGTGTCCAACCTACCTTCCTCTAGACTGTAACCTCTCATGAGCAGGGCCCTCTGATCCTTTTGTTCTTCATGTCCCACTGTTTAATATCTCTGTATGTCTAATCCCTATTGTACAGTTCTGCAGAATAAGTTGAAGATATATAAATAAAGATTAATAATAATAAAATAGCATGTTCTTTCTTCTTGCAAATGAAGAAGCACCACCTTTAGGTGAGGCAGTGGTGTTTGAATGACATAACTCATCCCGCCGGTTCTTAAAGGGATAGTAATAGTTAAAATGTAAAAAATATATGTTATAGGGTTTATCCCCCTGAGTAAAACTAGGGTACTCCCACTGCTGAGAGATATGTAATTAAAAAATTATAACAGCTCAAACTTGAATTTTTTAGGTGCAATATCACAGTGGCCTGAAAATTTACAGTGGCACTGTTGTTACAGCATCCTATGGACTGCTCTGGTCCGTAGACCATAAATCTACATAGGATGTTGTAGCAACAGCGCTACTGTAAATTTTCAGGCCACTGTGATATTGCACCTAAAAAATTCAAGTTTGAGCTGTTAGAATTTTTTAATAAAATATCTCTCAGCAGTGGGAGTGCCCTTGTTTTACTCAGGGGGATAAACCCTGCAACATATGTTTTTTTACATCTTAAGTATTACTATCCCTTTAAAGCTTTACAGGAGCTGTAAACTTTTTATTGCTTACAGTAAAGTTTACTGTTTACTGTTTTTTTAAATTTTGTCTTCTACTTTGAAAATAGTTTTCATTCCTTTGTGACCTTTGCCAGATGTAAGTCTGAGGATTAAACCTATGTGGCCCTTTTGATGACCGTAGGGTCACATGTGTGACCAGTTTGGTTGCTATTATCACCTTGAATTCAGAAGGGCTGTTATATGTCATACTGTGCCATTAATGGATATACCTCTTTCATAGGGGCTCTGTTGCACACCATACTATGCCTTGTTTGTTTTTTTACAAATAGGTCTCCTCTTCTTGTATTATTTCTAGGAACAAAAGAAGCACATGGAGATTTGAAGACATCCAGAAGATGATTTATTAACCCCTTCAATGCAAAAGACATCTCCAACACACTGCAAAGCCTCCAATGGTGTGTGTGTGTGTGTGTGTAAAACTAATCATTGGAGGGCACTTTTGTTTGGGTTCCTCATCACAAAGATATTTTCACAGAGGTTTAAGCAGAACCTATTGGACCCTGGGGCAGATGGGGCCCCCTTGGATGGCAACTAATCATTGGAGGGCAAAATTGTTTGGGTTCCTCATCACAAAGATATTTTCACAGAGGTTTAAGCAGAACCTATTGGACCCTGGGGCAGATGGGGCCCCCTTGGATGTGGGGCCTGGTGCAACTGCACCCTCTGCATCCCCTGTAGTTACACCCTGGCAGGCAATCAATGCAGCAATGGCATGGGGAAAACCAAGAGGATACTAGGTTGTATAAGAAGGGGCCGGGGCAGACTGAGCAGCCGGTCATCAGGGCCTCCACTAAGTTATCCCAGTTCAGAGAATGAAGGGGCCTTCAAGCAGGGCTGGCTTTAGTGAGTGCCTGCTACTTCACTGGCCCCACATCCTCTTGCTGGACCGGTTGGGATGAATCTTATTATCTCCCCTAGATCTCTGATACAGATCTGTGCCTTATCAAGTCATCTGAGTTTTATTGCAAAACTTTACCCACAAATTCTAACTGGGCCTCACTATCAAGATAAGCAAGGCAGTCTTTCCATGCTTGAGCATAAGCTTGTCAAAGACCATCAAATACGAAAAAATGTTAATGTTCAGTACTTTACTAGTTGATATTCACTCCTGTGGGAGCACCCACATAATAAACATACTCTACCTTAATGCTATATTCACATGGATGTGTGGGTGTCCGTGGGAGAGCGTTTGTGTGTGTGTATATACATATATGTTTAAGTAAGTAAATTGCAAGGGAGATAGCAAATATTTTTTCGTGTTTGGAGTCTTTTCCCAAAAAAACAGGCCTGTAATTTATTCTGTACCTGGCCCCACAGGTATCTCGGTGTCAGTATGTGTAGTTCTATGACTACCAGTGCACTGGTAAAATGTGGTCAGTATGTGTGAGTCTATGGCTACCATTGCAGTGACACAATGCTGGGGAGTAAGCTATGCGCATTGGATCTATGGTATTGCCCTGCAAGGACCTTGTGGTCCTTGCAAGACACTACCATTGGCTGGGCAGAGGAGGTCCTGACATGGCCATGCTGGAAGTGGGAGATGGGTGCAAGCATGCTGCCCACCAGGACCCTGTCAGAATGCTGAAATTGGACTACAGAGGGGGAGAGGCAGCCATGGGTAAGAGGGAGGGAAAAAGTGAAAACTGGCATTTTTTTGTGTGCGTGTGACAGGAAAAAACAAGGGTGAGTATTATACACAGGCAGTCTAGTTTTCCCCTAAAATCTTGGGTATAATATACACGTGCATATTATACACAGGTGAGTATTATACCTGAGATTTTATGGTAGTACCCAAAAACGTATGTATAGTATCAAAATATGGCATATTGTACCGTTAAATCCCCAGGACCTCCCAGGACATCTGTGCTGGACCCAGCTGGTAAGTGTTTGATCTCCTACATATATGAACTATCTCAAGATATGCTTGTATTTTATGTTACAGTTTTTAGAGGGATTATCTGGGGACACGGGAGGTCATTTGTAATTTGACGGCACTATATTCCATATTTTGTTACTATATATACATTTTTGGGTACTATGTTTGTGATGTATTCATGATACTTTACCTATTACATTTGGAGAAGTTTGAGTGCTGGCATCAGATTATCTTTTTTTTCTTGTTCTTTTTTCTTTATTTCAACTTCTATGTCTATAAGAATTTTAGCAAGTTGTATCAATTTTAGTTCTTTTTGTTGATTGGCAGCCCACGCTATAATGTGTGAGATCAGCAATCCTTTTGATATGTTTGTGTCACATAATAGCTGAATTTTATCCAGATCATATAGCAATCATTTTAAAAATAAGTTTTAATAAGCTGGCTCTGAACAATGCCATCTGTGGCAACTCACTTAATTTCCTTTGTGCTTAATGACAGAATTCATACCAAAATGCAAGAATAATTTGAGAAGGTTTCATGTAAGAAAGAATAATGCTATTTTTGTAGCTAGATATAAAATACCAAATCATGGCTAAAGTTAGAATTCTGGATAATGCCCACATTAGCCAGGTAATGTGAATACTATCAAAGTGCTTGCCTAATGTAAGTATAATACAGATTCTTACCTGCTAATGTGTTCAGAGGTGGCAGTGGGTGGAACTGTGGCAGGAAGAGATCTGATGGCTTCTCTGCTGTTCTGTTTGAATCCTGACTGCTACTGAGAATAGCACGTAGCAGCTAGGTGGCTAGTTTAACCCCTTAAGGACAGGCCGTGCATGCACTCAGCCGGCACTTAAGGACCACGGGGAGCCCTGAAATCCATGACGGTCCTGACACATCATGGGTCTTTATGGCTCACCAGCCCGTGGGTCCTTAAGGGATTTTACTGTTAGGAGTTAGGTGGTAAAGGGATAGCAATACTTCATATGTAAAAAACATATATTGTAGTGTTTATCCCCCTAAGTAAAACAAGGGTACTCCTACTGCTGAGAGGTGTTTTATTCAAAAGTTTTTATAGCTCAAACTATGCAGTATCACAGTGACCTGAAATTGTACAGTGGCGCTGTTGCTACACCATCCTATGAACAGCTCTGGTCAGTTGACCAAATCCCCATAGGCCGATGTAGCAACAGCACCACTGCACAATTTCAGGTTACTGTGATACTCCACCCAAAAATTTCAAATTTGACATTTAATAACTTTTGAATAAAACACCTTTCAGCAGTGGAAGTGTGCTTGTTTTACGTGGGGGGGGGGTTAGACTTTTTTTTAAACCTTTTAAGTATTACTATTCCTTTAAGGTTTTGAATTAAAAGTACATGAATACCCCAAAACAGAAAAAGCCTAGTTTCCCAAACATAGGTAAAAAAATTCTAATGTTCATTATGCATCTATTCTGCGTGGTCCGGTTTCCCAAAAATTAGGCCACTTCTACATTGCAGATGATAAGTGTCATCACAAGTTTCAAATAAAAGATTTATATAAGTCTACTGAAAGTGGGGGACAGAGAGGGAGGGAGAGTATTGCCCATTAATCCACTAAATAATGTCTTCTACCTTGTTCAGACTTGTGACCCAGACAGGAACCTGTTTGATTGATGGCTAAAAGTAAGCGATCTTGCTATTTTTTTCTGGTCATCCCTTTTGCTTCAGTCTGATTGGTTAAAACTGCAAATGAAACACGAAACAAAACACCTGTTTCTCTAGATGAATTTCAAGTCTTGCTCACTCCTAGTTATTTTTACTGCATGTAGAGTTGAGCAAATATTTCATCTAAGTGCTTGGAAAGTTTAAATCTGGGGCAGACCAATTGTACCAAAGGGGAGAAATAAACATATCCAGTCCTTCAATAGAGGCCTGTCTAGCATTTAAAGGGTTTAAATGAGTGCACATTTTGGGAATCTTTACTTCTCCCCTATAATACATTTACTTCCCTTTCTTTGTGCATAAGGCACAATTGGCGGAATGCAGGAAACGTGTGCAATCGCTATTTCCCGTGTGCAAACCACTAGGGAATAGATTTGCGCATGATTTTGTTGAATTGCGCATGATAAATCAAGATTAGTGAACAGCTGCGCATATTTATTTTTCGTGGGCGTGGCCAGGATTAACAAATCTGTGTGAGCGGAATAGCGAATGCAGGAAGTGCTATTGTGAACGGATTTATACGTCTCACTAACAATATTAGGAAATGGCGCTCCTTGTTGTCTGAGTTCCCACAAAGCTACTGACCATATGCAGCTCTCCTTAACCCCTTAACGACCAGCAGTTCGGCGCCGTCAGTTAAGGACCACGGAGCATTTTTTTTTTTTTTTGTTCCTTCCAGTTCCGGACTCCCCGAACGGCGTGCAGCCACGGGGGGAGCCCGGAATTCCATGGCGGTCATAGTACATCATGGGTCATTAACTCAGATCAACCCATGATGTACTATGACCATCAAAGGTCGTTAAGGGGTTAAATTCTGTCAGTGCACGGAACAAATAGAAAAACCAAAAAACCAAACAATGAGGGCAGAGCAAATCTGTCAGTAATAAAAATATAAAATATACTTTATTACAAATAAACACAGAGACAATATATATACTATGGAGATCTCCTATTAATATGTCTGAATGTATCCGTATAAAAACAATGAAATAAAGACAATAATATCAAGACAGTGCTACTGTTGCTTCATATAATCAAAGCCTAACTCAATACACCATTTCAGCTATGGATGACTTTTAATGGAACCATAAATCTTAATGTCCATATAATAATTCAGCACTCATCTATCCCAAAAGGGAAGAATGTATATGATAATGTGTCCCAACCAGGGATAATGTGTAAAAAGTAATGTTCCAAAAAAGATATATATGGACGGACTGGTAAATATAGTCAGTCCTCAAACCACTTGAGCAAACTCTCCTGTCTTTTACTTTTCTGGATCAACTGGATGATTGACAGAAATCTCCCGTGGGCAGAGAGCAGAAACGTAGCGCTAGTCAGTCCGCACTTATATAATGGAGGTTTACTGGACAGAATAAGCTGAAACCTCCAACACCCCTTGCAGGCAGATAGCCGGTCCTCTGTTTCCCGGACACTCTCCCATCTTCAGAATACAGGCGCAGTTATATGCTGATAAGCCTCTGTTAACCTCTATACACAGGGCCGGGTTTACATCTCAGGAGCCTGTAGGCACAGAAATCTGAAGCGCCCCCCCACCCTATTTGCCATCTCCACTGGACACCTCCACAATGCTCCTAATCTCCACACCCCCATTAGCTCCATATTGCCCCCATCATCTCCATATACCATATTGCCCTCACATTGCCCCCCATCAACCCAATATTGCTCCCATCATCTCTACATTGCCCCCATCAGCTCCATATTGCCCATCATCTCCATATACCATATTACCCTCACATTGCCCCCCATGAACCCAATATTGCCCCCATTATCTCCACATTGCCCCATCAGCTCCATATTGTCCTCAAATTGCCCCCCATCAGCTCCATTTTGACCCCATCAGTTCCAACTTGTCCCCATCAGCTCCATATTGCACATTGCTCCCCCCAGTATCTGTTTCCTACCTTCCCTGGTTTTCCAGCAGCAGGAAAGGTCTGTGCCTCCTCCTTCTGCACAGACCTGTAGCTGCTGACTATTCTTCATTAATGCAGAGTGCTGGGAGATTATGTCATCTCCCAGCGCTCTGTATTATTAAAAACCCAGCGAATGAGCTCAGCAGCTACAGGTCTGTGCTGAAGAAGGCACAGACCTGTCTTCACTATGTTGCGGTGACGGGGGAGGAGTGTTAAAAAAAAAAACAAAAAAAAAAAAAAACACAACATGATCCCAATGACAGGCGCCCCTCTGTGGGTTGCGCCTGTAGGCAGATGCCTAATCTGCATAATTATTAATCCGGCCCTGTCTATACACCCAGCCGGGTGGAGGTATGTAGAAGTGGATATAGGTTGACTGTTACTATAGCGCTAGATGGTATGAGGAACAAGGAAAATGTCACGTCCGGTTCTCGTACTTGAGACTGAATTGGCAACAAAGTAATAATGTGATATTAAGTAGCAATGTCTCTGATAATAAAAAGTGGGTGGTTCAAAAATGACCACCAAAATTCCTAAACCCGCAAGGGGTGTCGGAGGTTTCAGGTTATTCTATCCAGGAAGCCTCCATTGTACAAGTGCGGACTGACTAGCGCTACGTTTCTGCACGCTGCTCGCGGGAAGTCCTTGGCAATCATCCAGCTGATCCAGAAAAGTAAAAGACGGGAGAGTTTTCTCAAGTGGTTTGAGGACTGACTATATTTACCAGTCCGTCCATATATATCTTTTTTGGAACATTACTTTTTACACATTATCCCTGGTTGGGACACATTATCATATACATTCTTCCCTTTTGGGATAGATGAGTGCTGAATTATTATATGGACATTAAGATTTATGGTACCATTAAAAGTCATCCATAGCTGAAAGGGTGTATTGAGTTAGGCTTTGATTATATGAAGCAACAGTAGCACTGTCTTGATATTATTGTTTTTAATTCATTGTTTTTATACGGATACATTCAGACATATTAATAGGAGATCTCCATAGTATATATATTGTCTCTGTGTTTATTTGTAATAAAGTATATTTTGTATTTTTAATACTGACAGATTTGCTCTGCACTCATTGTTTGTTTTTTTTGGAATTTATACGTCTGTGTAGTGTTGTCGTAAAAAATAATTTTTTATGCGCAATTCAAGAAGTGTTCGGTATTTCACTTCCAGAATTAGGACATGCGCAAAATCTATCTGCGCACAAAAATGCCTTTAGCAGATGCGCACATTTCTTGCATTGCGCCATATGAGACTGTTATACCAAGAAAATTTGAGCAATTCTGGAGCAAACCTACTGCACCATAGTGGTAGAATTAAACATATGCCAATTTCCATTGCTTTAAATGGGGGCTTTAACCCCTTGAATGCTAGAGAGGTCTCCACACCTCTATAGCATTCAAAAGGTTAACAGTCCCAATTAAAATCATTCGGCAAATTGAAAAAGAGAGTGCAAAAGGTGAACAAGATGAGGTGCAAATTAGAGTGTAGTATTTATTAAACAAAAGAAGATAAAAATATTGACAATTGTACACTCACATTTTTCCCATCTTGGGGTAAATCATATCGAGGTCCCAGCCCCCTTGTTAGCCACAAAAGCTGTGTCCTTGAAAATACCAGGTACCTGTTAGTCGGCTACTTCCAGATGTCCATTGATTCCTTTTGAGGTGATGGTATCTGTCTGAAAGCGCCCAAAGATGTTAGTTCTGAGGACCAATATGGCCAAGTCAGTGTTGTAGCTTGACACGCGGTCTCCACGGTTTATTGGAGAATCGGCTCAACTATACTGGGATCAGGGAAACCTGCAGGGGGCGTGGGGCAGGACTCGGTGGAGTGAAAGTACACCCAACGAGTCTTTTCAAGCCTAATTCTCACTTTATCAGGGGTAAAAGTCTACTGCCTTTTCATCAACACTTAAATTGTTACACTTCCTTAATTAATGACAATAGTATATAAACAATACATTAAGCTCTATCTAATAAATATCAATCAACAGTGATACACAAGTCAATAAATTTCTTAAAACTCTACATCGTAATCATCCTATAATATTAAAGGCCAGATGTATGTTAGTCCGATGCAGTCATGCGCAGTAGAGACTTCCCGAACGTCTGATGCAGTCATGAGCAGTAGAGACTGCCTGAACGTCCAATACAGTCATGAGCAGTAGAGTCTGCCCGAACATCCGATGCTGTCATGCGCAGTATAGACTGCCCAAACGTCCAATCCAGTCATGCTCAGTAGAGACTTCCCGAACGTCCGATGCAGTCATGGGCAGTAGAGACTTCCTGAACACAGGCACTGGGAGGCCCTTGTACACAGGCTTTTATAGTCACTCATGAGTGATTAAAAATTTTAATACAATTTGTAAAGACAACTTGTATGAGTATGATAAAAATGCTTACATCAATGGATGTTTTTGCAGCTGATTTTCCAAAATTTTCTCCCATATATCCTAGTACATTAGCGTCAGTCTATCTCCCAGACTCCAGTGCTAGATTTGCAAAGCAAGAAACAAAATAGTCATTAATAGAAAAATCATTATTTTGTCTGCACAGGGACTAATCATAAGTGTACAGCTGTGTCTCACGCAGACCCATTTGGGTAAATACTAGGCTTTGTGCCAGCAACTGGGATTTCCTGAAGCAAAGAGCTTAACATAAAATTAGCATGATCTAATTAACACTTCGATTTTGTTGTGCCAAGGAAAATAGAAGACGGAAACTCAATAAGTGACAATGTAATAAAATGTGTAGATCATATCCTCAATAAAAGGAAGAAATTGTAATTTTCTGACTGTTTTTCTCATTCAGTTTCAGTAAACAAGGTGTTCCTGTAATGTGTGCACATTATGTATTACAGGGAGATGGAGGAGAATTATTCAAGTTTGCCACCTGGTTGTCAGCTGTTAACTGGCTGATTTATTCATTTTAAGATGCCCAACATAGATAGCAGCTGGATATGTGAATAGGTCCTGGTTTTTAGAAAGCCAGCATGAATGTATTAGCATAACCATTAATCGGAGAGTGCTGGAAAGGCCTCAATGGCAAAACCTAGGGCGTTTGAATTTACAAGTCTGATACTGTAAATGAAAGGGAGAAATATATGTAAAGATTCTGTTATTCTTAAAGGGTAACTCTATCAAGTGACATGACAGATTAATTTACTTAGCTAGCTAACAGTCAGGTATAGCAACATATTTATTTTTTGCATTATATCTACAATTTACTGTGTAAAGGGATCTCTGTTGAAATCTGAGTCTAGGTCAGCTCCTCACAGCAAACAATAGGCTTCAATAGCTCTGAATCACTCCCCAGGTTCATTAGACGTTATCAGATTGTAAAGTGAAATAACTATCAGTAGACACAAGAAATCAGCTGCACAAAAATAAACGGTATAGATGTACTCAGCTGCTGGTGCGTTGAGGCCATCTACCTATCTAAACCATTCTGTTAAAGGGATAGTAATACTTCGTTTTAACTTTATTTTATTTAGTAGGCATTAAAAAAACACGAAGAACGATATAAGTCTTATCTCTCAAACCTTTATGGTTTAAGAGATATTCACAAGCAAAGTTACCCATCCTGTCCCTTTTACCTAGAGTAAGCCATCTCTTCTCAGATGTGAATCTGGTTGTAAGACCAGACAGATAACAGCAGGGGACAATCTTCTTTGTATTAAAAAAATGAAAGCCCTTCCCCCCTTGACAAGTTTTTCAGCTTTTTCCCTTATCTTAATTGAAGATTGTCCCTCTCTGCAGTCTACCTGGGCATCTCCCTTCTGATCTGGCTGAACGGGGGGGGGGATACTTTGCTTGTGAATATCTCTTAAACCATAAAGGTTTGAGAGAAAAGACTTATATGTATGGTCTTATTCATCAAGCTTAACCCTTTGAGTGCCAGAGTGGTGTCTCTTACTTTCTAATAAACCTACCATTAAAGGGATAGTAATATTTCATAATAAAAGCAGCTCTAATTAATCATCATAGTATTTGGACTTTGGAGAGTGTTATTTCAATTCTGTCAGAGTTGTAGTTCAAGAGTAATTCAATGACAAAGTATCCCCCTCCCGCCCCTTTTACTGATGTAACACTGCTCCCCTCAGAGCAGCAGGGAGGTACCCAGGTAGAATGCAGAGAGGGACAATCTTCAATCAAGATAAGGGAAAAACCTGAAAAACTTGTCAAGGGGGGCAGAGCTTTTATTGTTCTCATAGGAAGAAGATTGTCCCCTTCTGTTATCTGTCTGGTCTATGGACTGGATTCCACATCTGAGAAGAGATGGCTTACACTAGGTAAAAGGGGCAGGAGGGGAAACTTTGCTTGTGAATATCTCTTAAACCATAAAGGTTTGAGAGATAAGACTTATATCGTTCTTCATGTTTTTTTAATGCCTACAAAATAAAATAAAGATAAAACGAAGTATTACTATCCCTTTAAGCATAATAAGAGCAACTCATTCCTAGGGTACAACTCTCCTTTAACAGAATTATTTTCTTAGTAATATGTCCTCAAAACAGTAGTTGCATGTATCTATTTACTGTTTCTTGCATTTGAACTCTGATGTAGTCTATAACTGACCTATTACTAGCTTGAGAAGCAGGTGACTGGCAGAGTAAAACTGATATTTGGCTCTAGGATGCAAGCTTTCAAGACAGGTATGAAGCGAAGGTTGAACTTGATGGACTTGTGTCTTTTTTCAACCTAATTTACTATGTTACTATGTTACTATGTTACTATGTAACTCAAGTCTCTTCTTCAGACATATTTATGCCTGAAGAAGAGACCTAAGTTATCTTCAAAGCTTGCATCCTAAAGTTACATAGTTATCCAATAAAGGCATCATTTTTACTCTACCAGTCCCTTTTTTTTCTATGATTAATAAGGTACCACCTATTACCTACTTTAAAGGAGCAGTAAACTTTTTTTATGAAAACACATATTTTACAGAGTATTTCCTGCTGAATAAAACAAGGTAACTCCCATCACTGTCAGATGTTTTATTCAGAAATTATAGCAGTTAAATAACCAGGAAGTGAATTTACTGTGTTTACTTCCTGATAGTTCTAACTGACAGGAAGTGACAGTTTCTATCACATTCTATGGAGAACTGTATGTCTCTGACTTTTCTGACTTTCCTCTCCATTAGAATGTAACAGGAACTCTAATTAGAATTTGACCACTAGAGGGCACTGCTAATGTAAAAAAAACATGGGTTTAAACTTAATAACTCTGGAAATATAAATCTCTTGGCAGTGGGAGTACCCTTATTTTACTCAATAGGAAAATCCCTACAATATATCTTTTTTCATAAAAAAGTTTACAGCTCCTTTAAGAATGTTTCCATGTCCCATTAGAACTCTCTCTCTAGATGGGTCTCTCTCTCTCTCTGTCTGTGTCTCTATATCTAAGCTCCTTCAGACTGATAAATTCTGTTTTGTATTGTGTCGAGGTGAAATCTAAATAGACTTAAAATGGAAAAGTATCCCTTATTATGACAAATATATTTTGTATTGATTAACCTATTGAACTGTTTTTTTTTCATTCTTTCACTTACTATGATCTAAAACTTATTGAGTTTATCAGGCATCAGTTCTTAATTTATGTATTTAATTATTATAAGTATTATTATTATTCATTTTGCATTGCTCCTACAGATGCCTACATTTACTGCACTTTGTGACAGGTCTGTATTTAGTTCTCCCCTTTCCAAAACAAAAAAAAAAACAAAACAATAGATATCAAAACACTAAATGAGAAAAATACCCAAGGCTCTTTAGAACCAAGTAAGCATTTTTAGAGGGTGAAATGCTACCGTTCTGCTATAGACTACTGTAGATTTACTATGTAATACATTGTAGAGATATGTCTGACTGCTATATGAAGGACAAATAGCTAGGGAAGTGCTTATGTTGAACACATTAATCCTTGAATGCTAGAGATGCCGACAATGGACAGGGCCAGCCCAAGGCATTGTGCTGCCTGGGTCCAATGATGAAATGCTGCCCCCCAAACCACGCCCACCAAACCACGCCCACATCCATAATCTTATATCATAATTAAAACTGTTCCTCCCTTCTAGACTGCCAAGCAGTTTCCTGAGAGAGAAATGTGCACACAGCTGCATCCCACCCTCCTCTTCAATCCCAGCTAGTTTATTGAACACAGAGCCTGGCCCACTATCTGTGCATGCCCCCCACCACTTGCAAAATGGGAGATTCCTTTCTGCAATGCACGTGCATTACCGGCTCTGATAAGTAAATCCAGCTGGTTGGTAGGTTCATCATACAGCGAAGTCGCCATGTTTATCCCATAGCTTCTGCTTCACATTGAGTCACAGCAGCAGCAGCAGCGAGGAGGAAGCAGAGATTCAGACACACATACACAGTGCAGTGCTTGTGTGCGCAAGAGGAGGAGCACTCAGATCCTATTGCCCCCTATAGGAAGAACTGAGCTGCAACCAGCGCCTGCTCTGCAGTGTGTGTGTGAATGTCAGGCTGTGTGTATGTGTAGCACAATCCTTCCACACAAGCTGGAGCCTGAAAGAACATGCCTTGGGGTGACGAATTGCTGCCTGGGTCCCATGGACCCACTGGGACCCATGGAAGGGCCGGCATTGCCAATGGATTACAAAACAATGCGCTGGATTCCTCTATCATCCAAGGAATTAATTGACACATATTTCTATAGGTATACTTCCCCTTTAACCTTTTGAGTGCCAAAGGGTTGCTCAATGCATTGCAGTGGTTAAGCAATTTCACCTATCGTGTGATAGAGAGCCAGCTTTGCAATGTGAAGGAGACCAGCATAGCATCTAAGAAGCTGAAATCAGAAGAATATATTTTTATGCATTCACTTGAGTTCCCCAGAACATTCTTTTTAATTGCTGATTTTCATGAATATTCCCAACTTCATTTTACCTTCTGTCCTCGTATTCTGTGATTTACTGATAATGATTTATTTAGCACCTCAGCTGTTTACTAATGATGTTCTGTATCTTTTAAAATATGGGAAATGATCCTAAATTATCACAGATTTACCCAGATGTCTGAGGCCGTATTGTGAAGACCCAAATTGGCTCCTATCAGCTGTTTGGGGGAGGAGGGGGATTAGAAAACAGACCCTCTTTAATGGATTGCAGCCCAGATTTAATAGCTTCAAACTAATGGGTTGCATGCCAGATCCTCTGTGTTGGGTTTTTAAAGCTGGAGCAAAGGGTCTATGGGGGCTGTGTAATGCAGGTCAGTGAGACTGAAATTTGAGATTTCAGTCTCCAGTTCAGTCTCTCTTAAAGAGTCAAAGATGGAGCCCCAGGGTTTCTTTTCAGACCCTCCCATTCTGCGCCACCCATTGGTCCATTGGAGATCACACTGCAACGCTAGTTTCATTGGTAGGTCTACTTCCAGGTTAGCAGATCTGCCAATAAAAAATGATGTTCATAAAGCTGCCACAATGAACAAAATGTTGTACTGTTAGTTGGTGGCAGAAGTAGGATGGTATTTTCAGAAGTAAATCCGTCACTTTTGTAAATATGTCATAACATTTGAAAACAGTGGTAAAATGAACTTGTTGAATAGTGCGCTTAAAAATTCTGATGTTAAAAGTATCTTTTATGTATCATTAAAGTGGCAGCTTTTGAAAGAAATAAAGAACTTTTTTTAACCTGTTAATGCCACACTACAGCTTTACATTCCTATCTGCCAGTTGTACTTTAAACTACTTTCTCCGAGCTTAGACAATTTTTATTTTGTCAGAAAAAAAATTACAGAAATCATACAAAAAGTGACAGTTAAAAGAAGATTTTAAAAATACCTTAGGCAATTACTGTAGATTAAGCCATGCTCACTTTTAAGGCTGATGGAGACAATTTCAGTTACCACAACTTTTCAAACATCTCACTCTGTCCACATGATCGTTGCCTTGTAAATACTCCTACATCTGTTGATTCCAATAGAAAATGTAGTGGTCAGAATTCACCCATTTTGCCGTGGACCATGTTTTTGTCCCTATCAGGATTTTGTGAATGTGCTTAAAGTGGACTACTGTCGTTAGATCTCAAAACTTCCAAAACAAGAAGAAAAAGTGATTGACGGTTTGAAAAGCCAAAAAGAGCAGATTAACTGATCCTCAATATCATTCAAAGTAGGTCTGCACACTGCAACGCTAGTTTCATTGGTAGGTCTACTTCCAGGTTAGCAGATCTGCCAATAAAAAATGATGTTCATAAAGCTGCCACAATGAACAAAATGTTGTACTGTTAGTTGGTGGCAGAAGTAGGATGGTATTTTCAGAAGTAAATCCGTCACTTTTGTAAATATGTCATAACATTTGAAAACAGTGGTAAAATGAACTTGTTGAATAGTGCGCTTAAAAATTCTGATGTTAAAAGTATCTTTTATGTATCATTAAAATGGCAGCTTTTGAAAGAAATAAAGAACTTTTTTTAACCTGTTAATGCCACACTACAGCTTTACATTCCTATCTGCCAGTTGTACTTTAAACTACTTTCTCCGAGCTTAGACAATTTTTATTTTGTCAGAAAAAAAATTACAGAAATCATACAAAAAGTGACAGTTAAAAGAAGATTTTAAAAATACCTTAGGCAATTACTGTAGATTAAGCCATGCTCACTTTTAAGGCTGATGGAGACAATTTCAGTTACCACAACTTTTCAAACATCTCACTCTGTCCACATGATCGTTGCCTTGTAAATACTCCTACATCTGTTGATTCCAATAGAAAACGTAGTGGTCAGAATTCACCCATTTTGCCGTGGACCATGTTTTTGTCCCTATCAGGATTTTGTGAATGTGCTTAAAGTGGACTACTGTCGTTAGATCTCAAAACTTCCAAAACAAGAAGAAAAAGTGATTGAAGGTTTGAAAAGCCAAAAAGAGCAGATTAATTGATCCTCAATATCATTCAAAGTAGGTCTGCAAGACACAGCTCATTTGAACTAATAGAAGCACTGCTGAATCTGCCTGACCAGAAAAGAATCTCTGTACAGTTATAGGCCCATTTCGGCTATAGACTCAGGGCCGGAGTTACTATAATTCAGAGTAGGCATCTGCCTACAGACGCACCCCACAGAGGGGAGCCTGTCATTGGGACCCGTTTTTTTAAAAAAAAAATGTAGCCTCGCACAGACCTGTAGCTACTGCGCTCCCTCGTCGGCTCTTTAGTAATACAGAGCGCTGGGAGATGACATCATCTCCCAGCGCTCTGCATTACTGAAGAGAAGACCGCACAGGAGCTCCAGCAGCTACAGGTCTGTGCCAAAGGAGGCACAGACAGACCTATCCTGCCGCTGCACCACCAGGCAAAAAGGTAGGAAATGGACACTGGGAGGGCAATGTGAGGGCAATATGGAGCTGATAGGGGGCAATATGGAGATAACGACAAATTGGCAATGTGGACATGATGGGGCAATGTGTGGTAAGTTGGCGCTGATGGGGCAATATGGATTTGATGGGGGCAAGTTGGAGATGATGTGGGCAATGTGAGGGTAAGTTGGAGCTGATGGGGCAATATGGAGCTCATGGGGGGCAATATGGAGATGATAACAATGTGGAGATGACGGGGGCAATGTGAGGGTAAGTTGGAGCTGATGGGGGCAAGTTGGAGGTGTCCAGTGGAGATGGCCAATGGGGGGGCACTTCAGATTTCTGTGCCTACAGGCTCCTGAATTGTAAATCCGGCCCTGTATAGACTGTATTCATTTTAAGGGCAATTATACTAATTTTGCATATATTACAGAGAGTCCAATGCACTAAGACAACTGGATAACAAACACAAAGGCAAAGAGGGGCACTAATGGAGATATGAGGAATGAGGATATAAAAAAAATATTACCCACATTCTGACATATAAAAATGTTAACCCCTTGAACTCTAGAGAGTTGTCAATTGAACTGCCAAGTCCTACTTAAACAAGTGTGAATGTGAATTTAGCCCCTATGTACCAGCTGATTTGCTGATAATTGTTTTAACTCTTTTTAATACATTAGCCTTGGTATAATATCTGCATGCTACACATTTAACCCTTTTAGAGCAAGATGGGTATCCAGTGGGTACCCACTGACAGCCAAATGGTTAACCCTGAAAACAGTCCATTGGATGAAGAGGAAGATGAGATCCAAATAAAGGACATCACCTTTACATTTTGAGAATCATTTTTATTTCCTGGCCAATCACAGTATGTCTGCTTTGTTCTGATTGGTCTACACTGGCTGGTATAAAATCCACCTTCCATTTGAATTACACTCCATACCATGTGGTATCCAATGAGTTAGTATGTTCTTTGTTGTTTGGAAGCCCATTATGACTGGGTAAAGTGTAAATGTTGGAGTTATTTTTTGAGAATGCTGGAACTGAGTTAAGTTAAACTAGATTTCATTTGACACGCTTTTTTCATACACATGGGACTCATGTTGAACAGTAGTAATACAGACACCCACTCAACCAGTGGACAATAATAAATGGTTAACCCTCTTGAATGTTGGAGAGATCATCAATGCATGGAGATCTCTCTAGCCAACAAAGGGTTATTACTAACATTTTACTTTACTATTAGTCAACCCCTTCAATATCAGAGGTGCCAGAAAAGCATTACATTGCAATTCACTGTTGCCCCTGTAGCAGCTGAGGGCTTTAATTATGTGAGTGCTTAAAGGGATAGTAACACTTAATATAGAATAAAATTTATATTGTAAGGTGTGTCTTCCTGAGTACCACAAGGGTACTCCCACCACTGAGGTGTTTTATTCAAACGTTACAGCAGCTCAAACTTGAATTAGGTGCAGTATCTCTGTGGCCTGAAATTGTACAGTGGCGCTGTTGCTACATCATCCTATGGACAACTCTGGTCAACTGACCATAAACCTCCATAGGATAGTGTAGCAACAGCACCACTGTGAAATTTCAGGCCATTGAGATACTGCATGTAAAAAATAAACTTTTATCTGCTATAACTTTTTAATAAAACCCCTATCAGTAGTGGGAGTACCCTTGGTTTAATTAGGAGGATATACAATATAAATTTTACTGTACATTAAGTGTTACTATCCCTTTAAGAGGTATGGAATGCATTACAACGCAGTATGTTGGATACCTCTCTTTCACTGAAAGAGTTTAAAAAAAATCTAGCCTGTAGCTCCCTCCTCTCTTTCCATTGGATACCTCTCCAACTTCAATAAATGCAGCATAGATTTTTTTATTATTTTTTCTGAAAGTCTTCAAAGAACTAACCATATTCTAGATGGAGTTTAATTTAAATTTCACAAGCAAGAAACAATAATCTGGAACACATTATCCAACGGTGCTACTGAGGCATACAGACAGCATATAAACCTAGAAATATGAACCTCAAGTGTAACTGGAAAAACCCTTCTGCAGTCTGATGCCGAGTTGTTTGCGGTTTGAGAAGCTGATGGAACGTTGACAAGTAACCCCACCCAGTCCGTCGCCTACCATTGGAATCCTGGAACCGGTTCTCTTTATACCAACTCTCACTCGCTTTCTCCTATAATAACTCTTTTATTACAGAGGAAATGATTGCCTTCATCTCTTGAGCAGATCACACCCAACTTGGTGACCTCCTATAGCTTTTAATAAATATATACACTCTATATTTCACAGTTTTATAGAACTTAATCATTTAAGGACTAGAATAATGTACCAGCCCTCTGGTCCTGGACCCTTTGAGCGCCAAAGAGGTATGCAATGTATACTTCAAAGGGTTAAAGGGTTAGGGGCCCATAAAAGTTTTAACCCCTTAACGATAATCCGTGGGCAGGCGTTAAGGACCTCAGAGCTTTTTTATTTTTTGATGGTTTGAATTCTGGGATGGCAAAGCGGCGTGGAGCCGTGATGCCATCCCAGAATTCCATGACATGCAGGACCGTCAGCGGTCCTTAAGTGCAGAGACCGGTGTGGCGGTCCTAGCATGTCAAGAGTCTTTAAGGGGTTAATGATAAAAAATAATATTGTAGCACTCTTCCTGCTGACTGAAACAATTAGTATACTGACTGCTGAGAGATTTTTCATTCAAACATTATTACAGTTCAAATGTATTTTGTGTTTTAATCAGGCTATTAGCAACAACACAAGGTGTCGTCCAAAAGGTTTATAGTGCATTCTTTGGAAGACCTTAAGTCAATGACTATGGTGCCCCATAGTACGTGACAAGAACAAACACCACCTGGTGACCAAATTAGACAATTGCAGTTTTGTTACAAAATGAGATGGAATAACTTTTGAATGAACATTTCCTCACTAGTGGGAGCTATCTTGTTTTACTCACTAGGAAACAACAGTAATATATCTTAGTTTAAAAAATGTACTGATTCACCCTTGTTTGATGATGGGTGTGTAATGCCTTGCAGAGAAAAGGGTCATATTGAAAATGGAAAAAAAAAATGGAACAGTTCTGAATAAAACCAAATGTACCAAAATTATACATAAAATTCCCAAAATTCTCATTTTCTTTTAAATGTGACTTTGAACCTCTTGAATGTTGGCATTCAGTTCCATTTAAATCAGTGGGAATTTTTAACTGTCTTACAAAACACTAGAAGAATCGCACTTCCATATCCAAATCCAGATTTGTAAAAACAAATCCTATAATATAAAAGGCCAGATGTATGTTTGTCCGATGCAGTCATGCGCAGTAGAGACTGCCCAAACGTGCAGGTGTAACTAGCAGCATTCTATGCGTTGAGCAGTCTCTACTGCGCATGACTGCATCAGACAAACATACTGTTGGACCGTATACACGGGCTTCTACACTAGTTTTATTATAATGCATAAATAAAACGTTTAAAGTACCGCCAAAAAATATTCTTGTACATTCCTGCACTCTCCGTGTAGTGCTTGAATGTACAAGAACATTTTTTGGAGGAACTTTGAATGTTTTATTTATGCATTATAATAAAATATAAAATATAATAGGAGTGTTCTTAAATGTCCAAATAATTTGGACCTTCCCCCTTTTTTTGCATTTTATTAATATGATCTGTAACATTAAAAGGGCTTTTCATCTTTGGACCTAGAGCTGTTAGAAACAACTCCCATCATCCCCAACAGCTGGCTGAGGATGATACAAGTTACAGTTCTCAATGACTACAGGTGCAAATATTGACAACCCCTGCTCTAGAGTCAGGCCCTGGTTATGGACATTTAAAGCTGGGATTATGGTACGATTAACCACTGTTTGTGCAGCAGTAAAGATGGGGCGCGTGAGCACAGGGATCTTTTCTCTCCAATATTTTCCCATTATATTCTATACAGTATATGGGGCACACCACCAAATTAGGGTCCCAAAGACATTATATGTGACATCTAGGAGTCTTCCCAGTTATTGGCTAACACCAGGGAGGACTTTCCTTGATGTAACAGGTTGTCTTCACTACATGTGGATTGTCATGCAACAGAGTCATCTGCTGAGATGCTAGTATATGTGTATATGTGAATAGACCACTGTTCCCCAGAGCTACACTCATAAATCATCATCATCAACTTCAGCTGTTGTCGATCTACTGCAGGATGAAGGCCTCCTCATGCCTCAGCAAGTTTCCAACAACTCTTGTCTTTGGTCTTTTACTTGGGTGTTTAGTATTGAGTAGAATCCATTCTAAAATTTGTTTGGTCTTCTTGCTACATGGCCTGCCCATTTCCATTTTAGGTGCTTTAGCCTTTGAATGATATCATAGACTTTTGTTTGCTGCCGAATCCATACACAAGTTTTCTGGTCTCTCTTTTTATGTTCAGAATTCGAAGTTCCATACCCTGTGTAACCTTAAGCTTTATGAATGACTTTGGCATTCAGTGTCCATGTTTCACAGCCATATGTAATAACTGGGGGGACATATTGGTCAAAAACCTTTCACTTGAGGCAGAGTAGAAAATTTGTCTTAAAGACAGTACTACTACATTTTTCAAATGCTTGATATCTCAATTCTATTCATTGATCAATTTTCATCATGGTGTTTCCATCTGTTGACATTCCATGTCCAATGTAAACATACTTGTCCACTTATTCTAGTTCTTGTCTATCTACTGTGATTTTCCTTGGTATGGCAAATTTGTTAAAAATTACTTGCATTTTGTTAATTTTAGTATTTGTTGTTGAGTTTTTGCTGTTGCACCATCTTCAAGCACTCCCACGGGTCGATGCCTTATCTTGGCTGGAGTGTTTGTGTGTGTGAAGGTCACAGCACACAGAAACTGGAGACGTTATCTTTGCCTTAGCACATCTCCCCATGATATCTTAAACCAAGGACCAATGGCCTGATTCATTGGGGCCATTAGGATTTTGGGTTTAAGGAGATGATTCTTCTCTCAGTTAAATAGGGGTTTATTATTTGGATCGGATCTGTTAATGTTTCTTTTATTACAGCAGGATTTCATAATGTAAAAATATTATTGCCTCATCCGGAAATTCAAATTCCGCCCCAGAAAAAAATGCATGCTCAGCCTAACTGACAGTAGGCGTAAAAGCCTTAGGTCTTAAATATTTAATTTTAATGAACACACGTTAAACAAAAAGTCAATTAAACTACTCCTACTCTATTAGTTTTGATATTAATAGTTGCTACTAAATAGTAAATATAATTAAGCACTCTCACCTATTCAAGGATGAGCAATCCAGAGTGAGGTCACTGGGTGGTAGAACGTTGCTCTTGTGTTGTCCCTAGGCACGTTTGACAAGAATAAAATGGGGTGACATTGGTTAAGCCCAGATTTAATGTCACATGTAGCTGTCATCTGACACTTACTAGACTGTTTTCTTTATAGCAATATACTAGTAAATGGTTTATGATGACTTTCACTAGACACAGGTAGGGACTGATTTGTCGTTAACTTGGTTTTTGCACTGGAATATTCTTGTGCTCAACTTTCTATATCAAGAACATTCATTCATTTAATGTATTAGATTTCATATGTATGGTAAGTAAATGCCCCTATTATCCCTGAATTCTAGAGAGGTTGCAATGCGTTGGAGATCTCTCTAGCATTCAAAGGGTCAAAAGACTTTTGTAAAAAATGCACTGTGCAGGGCTGTAATAGTTACAGCATACATCTATTGTAGCTACTAGTTATGCATCATATTTAAAGGAGTAGTACTTTTTTAAAATAAAAACTTTTATGTTATGGAGATTTTCTTGCTGCATAAAACAAGGTCACTGCCACTGCTGTCAGTTATTATATTCAAAAGTTATAACCATACAAATAATCAGGAAGTGAATTTACTGTGTTTACTTCCTGAAAGTTCTGACAGGAAGTGTCTTGGAAGTTTGTGTCACATTCAATGGAGAACTGCATGTCACCGACTTTCCTCTCCATTAGAATGTAACAGACTAAGTAACTGGACTTTGACACTAGAGGACACTGTTAATGTAAAAAAACACAGGTTTAAACTTTAATAACTCTGGAAATATGTTTTCCCCCATGAGTGGACGTATGCTTATTTTACTCAACAGGAACCATCCTACAATATATATATTTTTTAATAAAGAAAAGTTTACTGCCCCTTTAAACACTTTGGAAAGCGAGAGGAGTGAGATTTTCACTGCATGGCAATTAATTGCATGTGCCTCTATCACTGAGGTGATTCAAGGCTCTTTCACATTTGCAATAGAACATTTTCCTGCTTCTACTGCTGATCCTGACATAGGAGGGCTGTGTCTGATGGCCTGTCTGATGCCTATTATTGTATTATCGGTTGGTGCCCACGTGGGTTGGTCATTCACTTCCTCAGCATCTATCATGTGAAAGAACTGTTGGCAATCCCATTGGCATCTGTTTAGACTTCCCTTGCTCTATCTTTATTACTTTGTTGAATGAACTTTGCTCTGTGACTTGCTCTGGGACCTTCTGAATGTGACAAGGCCCCCAGAGCCAACAGTATATATATGTGTTGGCCTAAAGAACTGGGCTCTTTTCCTGCCCCTGTGTCTGAAGTTAACATATTGTATATCTCAGTCTCTCACCTGCAATCCCAGAGGGCTCTTTGTGTTGTATGCAAAATGTATATGGTGTGTAGTATATTTTAATAAGTTTTGTTACTATATTTTCTTTAATATAAGGGAGGATTTTGTTAGGTACAAATTGTACCTAATGATATATTGAGGGGTTGTGTCTGTATATATTGTGTGTGATGTATTTTACTATTGTTATTGTGATGTCATTGTTTCAGCACCTTAGATGAATCAGTAAGTCACAAGTTTGCTCCATTGTTTAAGAGAACAATGGAGACAGGACAGAGAGACCTCGGACCCAAAGAATTACTTGGTGGGATTGAGTCATCTCATTGTTTACTCTGGAGGGTTCCTATTGGTAGGGTTGAAACCTGAAAGTAACTGGCTGTCTCCTTCATAGTTGGTTCAGTTCTCCCAGGGAAAAGAGACTTTAAGAATGTGGGGATAAATACTGGGGACTTTGGCTGTGTGTGAGTTTTTCTCGGGTTGTTTCAGTGGGGCGGGTGATGAGCAAAGACTAGTTGCACGGTCTTCCTGCTTGATCCACTTCTTTCCCTCAGTGACTAAATAACCTAAAACAGAGTCCCTAGCTGAGAGTAGGGTTGTTCAGTCACAATGACGAATGCAGGATACAGGCTCAGATAGAGGGGTATATGTACAAAAAAAATACAGCATACATCCACTCTTGGATTATTGTTTTGCAATTTCCTCTTAACTTTATAGGGCTTTTTTTCACACATTTCAAATCATTCTTTCTCTGATCCAGATGTAGGAAAAATACATAACCACATATCAGTCTAGCAAACCTTTTTTGTGTTTCTTTTTTTAAAACTTGAAAGAAAAAGGTAAAAGGGAACAGCGCAAGCAAAAAGCAATGTAAGTGTAGTAAAAACGGATAGGATCAAAAATCAGAAATGAAATTAGATAAAAGTAATAATTATTACTGATTTAATCCAGATAAAAGGGATACAATTAGTGATGAGCGAGCACCCCAATGCTCGGGTGTTCGGGTGCTCTGACCGAGCACCCCCTGAGGCTCGAGTGCTCGGCCGAACACCCGAGCCCCATTGAAGTCAATGGGAGGACTCGAGCATTACACCAGGCACCCCCTGCTCTGATGAGGGGAGGGTGCCTGGTCCATAGGAAAAGGGCAGAAAATGATGGAAACACCACAGAAATGGTTCAGGGACAGCATAGGGAGGATGTCTGGATGCATCTTGGACTCCAACATCGCTGCTGGGAACGATCTTTCGCCCGTAGTACGCCATTTTTACAGACTGACCATAAAACACACAAAAAGGAAAATAAAAACGACTTTAGGCGAAAAATTGTTACCAAACAATATTTGCTGTATATTTACTTGTATATCATCTGCAAATTATCCCAAAAATTTCCTTGATTTTCGGAAGTGAGGCCATGATTAAGAGGGAAACGTGCGCAGAGGCAAATTCTCCCAAAAATTTCCTTGATTTTCAGAACTGAGGCCATGATTAAGAGGGAAACGTGCGCAGAGGCAAATTCTCCCAAAAATTTCCTTGATTTTCAGAACTGAGGCCATGATTAAGAGGGAAACGTGCACAGAGGCAAATTTTCCCAAAAATTTCCTTGATTTTATTGATCTGAGGCCATGATTAAGAGGGAAACGTGCGCTGAGCCGACCATCTAAAACATTATGGGTGAGGGTCTGCTGCAGAGCTGACCATCCTAAACATTATATGCGAAGGCCCGCTAGTGAGCTGACGCTATAAAACATTATATGAGAGGGCCCGCTAGAGAGCTGACCCAATAAAACATTATATGAGAAGGCCCGCTGGTGAGCTGACCTATATAAAAATTGGCAAACAGGGCCCGCTGGTGAGCTGGCCCTATATAAAAATTATAGCACAGGGCATATGGAAGAGGAGGAGGAGGATGAGAAGATTAAGAGTCAACCATATACCCGTTTTTTGGGTGGAAGGGGTGAATGGGAATACAGAGTATTCACATCATTGTAAATAACATATATAAAGTGAGTTTATGTTCCCCCGGGGCTTTCCTCCAGTGGAGTGGAGAAGTCAGGGGAAATCCAGGCCTTGTTCATTTTTATAAGTGTCAACCTATCAGCATTGTCGGTGGAAAGGCGGATACGCTTATCTGTTATGATGCCACCAGCAGCACTAAATACCCGCTCAGACAGAACGCTGGCGGCAGGGCAGGCCAGCACCTCCAAGGCGTAGAGTGCCAGTTCATACCACGTGTCCAGCTTGGACACCCAGTAGTTGTAAGGCACAGAGGGATCATTGAGGACGCTGACACGGTCTGCTACGTACTCCTTCACCATCTTCCAAAACTTTTCCCTCCTTGTGACACTAGGCTGCGCATCAGGGTGAGGGTGCTGGCGGGGTGTCATGAAGGTGTCCCACGCCTTGGAGAGTGTTGCCCTGCCTTTCTCGGAACTGCTGTGTGCTCCCCTTTTCTCCCCTTCTCGGTTGGCCAAGGTAGCACGTACTCTGCCGCCAGCGTTGTCAGATGGAAAATTTTGGAGCAATTTTTCGACAAGAACCTTCTGGTATTGCAACATTTTGCTTGTCCTCTCCACCGGAGGAATGAGAGATGAGAAATTCTCTTTGTAGCGGGGGTCCAGAAGGGTGAACACCCAGTAATCCGTGTTGTCTAAAATGCGTACAACGCGTGGGTCACGGGAAAGGCAGCCTAACATAAAGTCAGCCATGTGTGCCAGAGTACCAACAGGCAAGATTTCGCTGTCCTCACCAGGAGGATGACTCTCAATATCCTCATCCTCTTCCTCCTCTTCTGCCCACCCACGCTGAAGAGATGGAACTAAAGTTCCATGGCTACCCTCTGTAGCGGAGGCAACCGTGTCTTCCTCCTCCTCCTCCTCCTCCTCCTCCGCCTCCTCCAATTGTCGCTGAGAAGACGAAGTGAGGGTGCTCTGGCTATCACCTTGTGTAAGCTCTTCCTCCCCCATTTCCACCTCTTCCACATGCAAAGCGTCGGTTTTAATTGTGAGCAGCGAGCGTTTCAGTAGACACAGAAGTGGGATGGTTACACTGATAATAGCGTTATCGCCGCTCACCATCTGTGTCGATTCCTCAAAATTGCGTAAAACCTCGCAGAGGTCTGACATCCATTCCCACTCCTCACTTCTGATTACAGGAAGTTGAACGGAGAGGCGACGACCGTGTAACAGCTGGTACTCCACTACTGCCCTCTGCTGCTCACAAAGCCGGGCCAACATGTGGAAGGTGGAGTTCCAGCGCGTGCTCACGTCACACAGCAGCCGGTGAGCTGGCAATTGTAAGCGCTGCTGCAGCTTCAACAGGCCGGCTGAAGCTGTTGATGACTTACGGAAATGTGCACACACGCGGCGCACCTTGGTCAAGAGATCATGCACATTGGGGTAGGTTTTTAGAAATCGCTGCACCACTAAATTAAATACATGCGCTAGGCATGGTACGTGTGTGAGCTTGCCGAGCTCCAAAGCCGCCACCAAGTTACGCCCATTATCACACACAACCATGCCTGCTTGCAGGTTGAGTGGCGAGAGCCACTGCTCGGTCTGGTGACTAATCCCCTGCAACAGCTCTGAGGCCGTGTGTAGTTTGTCCCCAAGGCAGATCAGCTTCAGCACGGCCTGTTGACGCTTCCCCACTGCAGTGCTACACTGCTTCCAGCTACTGGCTGATGGGGGAGTGGCGCTGTGTGTAGAGAATTCGGAGGTGGAAACGGAGGAGGAGGAGCCAATAACGTAGGTGCTGGTGGAAACCCTGATGGAGGTAGGGCCCGCAATCCTCGGCGTGGGTAGCACCCGTGCCATCCCAGGGTCCGAGTCGCTCCCAGCCTCCACGACATTCACCCAGTGTGCCGTCAGGGAAATGTAGCGTCCCTGGCCACAAGCACTTGTCCATGTGTCAGTCGTTAAGTGGACCTTCCCAGTAACTGCGTTGGTCAGGGCACGGGTGATGTTACGGGACACATGGTGGTGTAATGCGGGGATGGCACACCGGGAAAAGTAGTGGCGGCTGGGGACCGCGTACCGAGGGACAGCTGCTGCCATCAGGCTGCGGAAGGACTCAGTGTCCACAAGCCTAAATGGCAGCATTTCGATGGCCAGTAATTTTGAAAGGTGTGAGGTTAGTGCTATGGCCTGTGGGTGGGTGGCTGGGTACTTTCTCTTGCGCTCAAATGCCTGGGGTAACGACATTTGGACGCTGTGCTGGGACAGGGAAGTGGATGTGGTCGCTGATGGTGCTTCAGATGCTACAGGTGCAGGGCGGGAGGTATGCGGGCCTGCGCCTTCGACAGGCGATTGGCCGGCACCGAAAACAGGGGAAGAGGAGGCAGTGGTGTGGCCTGCAGACACAGATGGGCGATCCAGGCGTTCCTCCCACTTACTACGGTGCTTGGATGCCATGTGTCGGATCATGCTGGTGGTGGTGAGGTTTCTAGTGTTCATGCCTCGGCTCATTCTGGTGTGGCACAGGTTGCAAACTACAATTCTTTTGTTGTCCGCACTTTCCTTAAAAAAACGCCATACCGCGGAACACCTACCCCTTGGCAAGGTAGATTTACGCAAGGGGGTGCTCCGTGGAACATTTGCGGGCCGGTTTGGTGCGGTCCGCCTTCTTTCTGTAGCCACACCACTGCCTCTTCCAGCCTGTTGCGGTGCTGCAGATGGCTCACCCTCAGGACTGCTGTCATCGCTCGGCTCTACACCTTCCCAGGTGGGGTCAGTCACCTCATCGTCCACCAAGTCCTCCTCCACTTCCTCACTCTGATCATCCTCCTCAAGTCTTGATCCCACCACATACTCAGTCATTGACAACTGTATAACATTCTCCTCAACAAGGTCTTGAGACGGAAATAGTGGTTGATTTAATGGCAACTGTGTCTCATCATCATCATCATCATCCACTACTTCCTTTGACCTTAAATGCCGTTCACATCTGTCATCTTCTTGTGATTGGGTAGCCTCTAGAGGTTGTGAATCAGGGCACAAGATGTCATGTTCCTCTGCAAGCGTGCTTGGAGAGAGGGTCAAATGAAGGATTGGTGATGAGACGAGCTCCTCACTATATCCCAGTGTGGGATCACTTCTTTGACCAGACCGTGTATGGTGGGAGGAAGGATGATCAGAGTGAGGATTATGTTGACCAGACTCTTGGCTACTGAGAGTGGACTTGGTGGAAGACAGGGTGGTGCTTAACCGACTGGAAGCAGTATCAGCTGTCATCCAACCGACCACCTGTTCGCAGTGGTCGGACCTCGAGAGTGATGTCCTGCGACGCCCTGTAAAATTACACATGAAGCTAGGTATGGTGGATGTCTTTCTTTCTTGTGCTCTGGCACCAGGCACAGTTTCTCCGCGTCCTGACCCGCGCCCTGAACTTTCAGGATCACGTCCACTTCCCCGTCCCTTTTTACCCGCCTTCTTCATCTTACACAGAATATGTGACTTTAATATTTGAGTTTGAAAACTTAACAGTATTTCTTATTATTCTGCAACTCTGCACAGTACACAGAATAGGCTGCTAAACGGCGGTGAAACACACTGAATGGAATATGTGACTTTGATATTTTAGTTTGAAGACTTAACAGTATTTCTTCCTATTCTGCAACTCTGCACAGTACACAGAATAGGCTGCTAAACGGCGGTGAAACACACTGAATGGAATATGTGACTTTAATATTTGAGTTTGAAAACTTAACAGTATTTCTTATTATTCTGCAACTGTACAGAGTACACAGAATAGGCTGCTAAACTGCGGTGAAACACACTGAATGGAATATGTGACTTTAATATTTGAGTTTGAAAACTTAACAGTATTTCTTATTATTCTGCAACTCTGCAGAGTACACAGAATAGGCTGCTAAACTGCGGTGAAACACACTGAATGGAATATGTGACTTTAATATTTGAGTTTGAAAACTTAACAGTATTTCTTATTATTCTGCAACTCTGCAGAGTACACAGAATAGGCTGCTAAACGGCGGTGAAACACACTGAATGGAATATGTGACTTTAATATTTGAGTTTGAAAACTTAACAGTATTTCTTATTATTCTGCAACTGTACAGAGTACACAGAATAGGCTGCTAAACTGCGGTGAAACACACTGAATGGAATATGTGACTTTAATATTTGAGTTTGAAAACTTAACAGTATTTCTTATTATTCTGCAACTGTACAGAGTACACAGAATAGGCTGCTAAACTGCGGTGAAACACACTGAATGGAATATGTGACTTTAATATTTGAGTTTGAAAACTTAACAGTATTTCTTATTATTCTGCAACTGTACAGAGTACACAGAATAGGCTGCTAAACTGCGGTGAAACACACTGAATGGAATATGTGACTTTAATATTTGAGTTTGAAAACTTAACAGTATTTCTTATTATTCTGCAACTGTACAGAGTACACAGAATAGGCTGCTAAACTGCGGTGAAACACACTGAATGGAATATGTGACTTTAATATTTGAGTTTGAAAACTTAACAGTATTTCTTATTATTCTGCAACTGTACAGAGTACACAGAATAGGCTGCTAAACTGCGGTGAAACACACTGAATGGAATATGTGACTTTAATATTTGAGTTTGAAAACTTAACAGTATTTCTTATTATTCTGCAACTCTGCACAGTACACAGAATAGGCTGCTAAACGGCGGTGAAACACACTGAATGGAATATGTGACTTTGATATTTTAGTTTGAAGACTTAACAGTATTTCTTCCTATTCTGCAACTCTGCACAGTACACAGAATAGGCTGCTAAACTGCGGCGAAGCACACTGAATGGAATATGTGACTTTGATATTTTAGTTTGAAGACTTAACAGTATTTCTTCCTATTCTGCAACTCTGCACAGTACACAGAATGTGCTGCTAAACTGCGGCGAAGCACACTGAATGGAATATGTGACTTTGATATTTTAGTTTGAAGACTTAACAGTATTTCTTCCTATTCTGCAACTCTGCACAGTACTCAGAATGTGCTGCTAAACTGCGGCGACGCACACTGAATGGAATACGTGACTTTGATATTTTAGTTTGAAGACTTAACAGAATGTGCTCTAATCTGCAACTTTGCACACTAAACAGAATGTGCTCTAATCTGCAACTTTGCACACTAAACAGAATGTGCTCTAATCTGCAACTTTGCACACTAAACAGAATGTGCTCTAATCTGCAACTGTGCACACTAAACAGAATGTGCTCTAATCTGCAACTTTTCACACTAAACAGAATATTTTTTTTTTTTTTTTTTTGTTTTTTTCCCCCCACACAAAATAACCTGCTGCCCCCACACACAGTAGTCCTAAAAAGGACTTTTGGTTCTTTTTTGTCACAATTTTTTTTTTTCCTCCCTACACTGCCTTTCCCTTCCTATCCTCAGCTCTCCCTGGCTCAGACTGAGCCGAACTCGATGGTCAGGTGCTATACAGCACCCGACCACGGGTTCTGGCCAGCCAATCAGTGTAATGCCAGCAGCCAACATGGCTGCTGGCATTACACCGATGTCAGAGCCTCCCTGCACGTTTATTGGCTGCGCAGCAGCCGCAAAACGTGCGGGGAGGAGACCCGAACATGGCGGGCGAGCACATGCGGTACTCGTACGAGTACCGCCATGTGCCGAGCAGAGCGATGCTCGAGCCGATCCGAGCATCGGCCGAGCATGCTCGCTCAACACTAGATACAATACATAAATAATGAATAGAGCTCCCGATAAAAAGGTAAAAAAAACCTATCTACAGTTAGGGAAAAAATTATTTGATCCCCTGGTGATTTTGTACGTTTGCCCACTGACGAAGAAATATCAGTCTATAATTTTAATGGTAGGTTTATTTGAAAGTAAGAGACACCACTCTGGCACTCAAAGGGTTAAGCTTGATGAATAAGACCATACATTTCTAATCTATAAATTAGATGCACATACTACATTTTATTACACATCTAGGGACCAACAGAAGTGATATCCCAGACTGACATTAGTGTCAGCAAAATTCTGGCGTACCATCCGTTCTAGTCTTGTCATTTATAGACTAAGGAACCCCAGAATTCAGTGGCATGCTGTGGATTTGCAAAGATCCAGAAACCTGGATCAATTTCCTGACAATGTGTATATTTTATAACTGTGTGGTGGTAGCTTTCAGACCTGGGTAACTTGGCACCTTCCTGCTTTGCTTAGTTAAAAATGTGGTCCTGGGATTAAGGAAATCCCTGATTTAAATCAGGTGAATTATTTTATATGACCTAGTCGATGAATATCCCATCTGTGTTAATCCTGGAATATCCTTAACATCTGGCCTGATGTGCTACTTGCTGTAGGATCCAAAACCTATCCTCAGGGGCCACTAAGAAAACCTTTAGGATTTCCTTGCTAAGGTCTTTGTAAGTGAATCAAATGACTGAGCTTCTGATTAAAGCATTACTCCCAACATTTCAGATGGCCAAAGAGGGACATTTTTGTTTTAGGTAGCGTTGCTGGGGACTTGACTAGTGTGTCAGGAATTACTAGAACTTTTAGGTTATTTCCTGACCTGCTGAAATCTCAACTGAAACTGTGTATTTTATTTACCCAGGATAATTTATAAACACATTTACTGACGTTTAACCGTTAAGGACCCATGACGCGCCAGGACTATTGTGTGTAAACTTGCATTAAGGACCAGAGATGGTCCTGGCATGTCATGAAATTAAGGGGTCCCCTCGTGGCAGCATGCAACTCGTGGACCCCTGAATTGGATATGCGAAAAAAAAAGCTCTGTGGTCCTTAACTGCTGGTCGCACCCTGCACAGCCAGTCATTAAGGGGTTCAGCAAACATAAATGTGAGTTTTATTGCTGTAGATATACTTCTATACACACCACACAGACTGATCTCTTAAACACAGGGACACCAGGGTGATACACTTCTATACACACCACACAGACTGATCTCTTAAACACAGGGACACCAGGGTGATACACTTCTATACACACCACACAGTCTGATCTCCTAAACACAGGGACACCAGGGTGATACATTTATATACACACCACACAGTCTGATCTCCTAAACACAGGGACACCCGGGTGATACACTTATATACACACCACACAGTCTGATCTCCTAAACACAGGGACACCAGGGTGATACACTTATATACACAACACACAGTCTGATCTTCTAAACACAGGGACACCCGGGTGATACACTTATATACACACCACACAGTCATGTCTAGGGCATGTGGTATAGATCAAATAAAGACACACACAACTTGTTTGGATGTAAAAACCAGGCCACAGCTTTATTAACTTAAAATTTAATAACCACCACAACTTTAAGCCCTTGCCAAATGCTAGGCATAAACTTATGCCCACCCTACTGAGCCCCAAAAGGCTCAACCCATCTTTTCCTCCATTCCACCACACCCCATTAGCTGGTCTGTGCAGCTCAATGAGGGGCGGTGACCACAACCCGCGACCGTGGTCCGGGTGCTTAATGCCCAAGGCCGCTGGCCTGACATCCACCTGTTAACCATGCATTCCAAACATGATGTACCATTTTTCCTATTGGCAAGGGCCAAAAGCGCCAAAAGCTGTGACAAATAAAGTAAACCCAGGTACTTTCATGACCCAAAACCCACCAGAAAACAAACCCCAAACTAACAATAAAACCCAAATACAGGGAGGGAGGGAGGGCCGATACTTTTGGTATTCACTTCTGAAAAGGAAGTGATGCTCCAAGTGTCCCCCTTATATTGGTTCCCATGCCCCACCCCTTCTTAAACATTAAAGGGGCAGATACCCCTTACAAGCTTTCTTTGACCCCCCCACAGCCCTGACATGATTCCCCTTCTTAGGGCTTGTGGGGAATTCTTGTCTAGGGCATGTGGTATAGATCAAATAAAGACACACACAACTTGTTTGGATGTAAAAACCAGGCCACAGCTTTATTAACTTAAAATTTAATAACCACCACAACTTTAAGCCCTTGCCAAATGCTAGGCATAAACTTATGCCCACCCTACTGAGCCCCAAAAGGCTCAACCCATCTTTTCCTCCATTCCACCACACCCCATTAGCTGGTCTGTGCAGCTCAATGAGGGGCGGTGACCACAACCCGCGACCGTGGTCCGGGTGCTTAATGCCCAAGGCCGCTGGCCTGACATCCACCTGTTAACCATGCATTCCAAACATGATGTACCATTTTTCCTATTGGCAAGGGCCAAAAGCGCCAAAAGCTGTGACAAATAAAGTAAACCCAGGTACTTTCATGACCCAAAACCCACCAGAAAACAAACCCCAAACTAACAATAAAACCCAAATACAGGGAGGGAGGGAGGGCCGATACTTTTGGTATTCACTTCTGAAAAGGAAGTGATGCTCCAAGTGTCCCCCTTATATTGGTTCCCATGCCCCACCCCTTCTTAAACATTAAAGGGGCAGATACCCCTTACAAGCTTTCTTTGACCCCCCCACAGCCCTGACATGATTCCCCTTCTTAGGGCTTGTGGGGAATTCTTGTCTAGGGCATGTGGTATAGATCAAATAAAGACACACACAACTTGTTTGGATGTAAAAACCAGGCCACAGCTTTATTAACTTAAAATTTAATAACCACCACAACTTTAAGCCCTTGCCAAATGCTAGGCATAAACTTATGCCCACCCTACTGAGCCCCAAAAGGCTCAACCCATCTTTTCCTCCATTCCACCACACCCCATTAGCTGGTCTGTGCAGCTCAATGAGGGACGGTGACCACAACCCGCGACCGTGGTCCGGGTGCTTAATGCCCAAGGCCGCTGGCCTGACATCCACCTGTTAACCATGCATTCCAAACATGATGTACCATTTTTCCTATTGGCAAGGGCCAAAAGCGCCAAAAGCTGTGACAAATAAAGTAAACCCAGGTACTTTCATGACCCAAAACCCACCAGAAAACAAACCCCAAACTAACAATAAAACCCAAATACAGGGAGGGAGGGAGGGCCGATACTTTTGGTATTCACTTCTGAAAAAGAAGTGATGCTCCAAGTGTCCCCCTTATATTGGTTCCCATGCCCCACCCCTTCTTAAACATTAAAGGGGCAGATACCCCTTACAAGCTTTCTTTGACCCTCCCACAGCCCTGACATGATTCCCCTTCTTAGGGCTTGTGGGGAATTCTGATCTCCTAAACACAGGGACACCAGGGTGATACATTTATATACACACCACACAGTCTGATCTCCTAAACACAGGGACACCCGGGTGATACACTTATATACACACCACACAGTCTGATCTCCTAAACACAGGGACACCAGGGTGATACACTTATATACACACCACACAGTCTGATCTCCTAAACACAGTGACACCAGGGTGATACACTTATATACACACCACACAGTCTGATCTCCTAACCACAGGGACACCAGGGTGATACATTTATATACACACCACACAGTCTGATCTCCTAAACACAGGGACACCCGGGTGATACACTTATATACACACCACACAGTCTGATCTCCTAAACACAGGGACACCAGGGTGATACACTTATATACACACCACACAGTCTGATCTCCTAAACACAGTGACACCAGGGTGATACACTTATATACACACCACACAGTCTGATCTCCTAACCACAGGGACACCAGGGTGATACACTTATATACACACCACACAGTCTGATCTCCTAAACACAGGGATACCAGGGTGATAGATTTATATACACAGCACACAGTCTGACCTCCTAAACACAGGGACACCAGGGTGATACACTTATATACACACCACACAGTCTGATCTCCTAAACACAGGGACACCAGGGTGATACACTTATATACACACCACACAGTCTGATCTCCTAAACACAGGGACACCAGGGTGATACACTTCTATACACACCACACATACTGATCTCCTAAACACAGGGACACCAGGGTGATACACTTATATACACACCACACAGTCTGATCTCCTAAACACAGGGACACCAGGGTGATACACTTATATACACACCACACAGTCTGATCTCCTAAACACAGGGACACCAGGGTGATACACTTATATACACACCACACGGTCTGATCTCCTAAACACAGGGACACCAGGGTGATACACTTATATACACACCACACAGTCTGATCTCCTAAACACAGGGACACCAGGGTGATACACTTATATACACACCACACGGTCTGATCTCCTAAACACAGGGACACCTGAGTGGGAAAGTTGGATAGAGGAACTTGGGTCTCAAAGAGGCACTGCCCTTTCTATAGAGGGACACATGGGAGATATGAAATTAGTACACAAGGAACCTTTAGCTTGGTCCATCTTAAAGACATCATTGCCTGATCACACACAAGACAAGCAGGACTTCTGTCTCTTCCCTTTCTGGTAGAAATTGCACCAATTTACAGACAAAAGAAGCAGTTAAATGGTGCAGATCATATAGGCACATCACACAGTCTGATTTCCTAAACACAGGGACACCAGGGTGATACAAACATTAGGAGAGGAGGAAGCTTTTAACCCTTTGAGTGCCAAAGTAATGTGTTGGATACAACCATGGCATTCAAAGGGTTAATCACAAAATGTGGCTGTTCCGAATGGCGCTCCCTAGGTCTATATGAAGTGAATAAAACACGGTTTATTTCTTTACTATATAAGTTACTGTTTTGTCTCTGTCTCTGGCCTTTATCTTGATAAATCTCCAAGATGGAGTCAAAACATTGTCATGTGCAGTAAAGAAATACATTACACTTTAGTCACTTCATAAAGTTCTTCAGAGTGCCTTTCATTGTTTAAGCATTCATATATATTGCTTATGTTTGGGCATGAAGGAAGTAACAAACTTGGAATCAAGGAGTGCCTTACCAAGATAATCAAGTATAAAATAAATAAATAAATAAATAAAACGTGTATATATATGTGTATATATATATATATATATATATATATATATATATATAGAGAGAGAGAGAGAGAGAGAGAGAGAGAGAGAGAGAGAGAGAGAGAGAGTTGGAAGCAAACATAACTAAAGTGGTCCAGGTCCCTGAGTGCTGCTGTAAATGGGAGGATACACAGTAAATAGTATAAAGCACAAAAGCACTTTCTGGTTTTCATGATGAAGATAATTTATAACCAATGTTTCTGTCAGGACAACAAGAAGAACCGGTCTGGCAATACAGGCAACTTAAGCAGCTGTCTAGTGTACTGAAGAGCAGGGGAAGCAGCACAGAGGGCACTGGCGTGACTTCCAGGATCAAAGGGGGTCAAACTGCAATGGGACAAACAGTCTGTGAATTCTTCTGTAACCCTGGAAAAATAGTTCATGTGTTGAGCCACAAGTTCAAACATGAATGTGCAACTCAAATACTAAAGTAAACCTGACTGAGGAAGGACAATGTGGTCTGTGATGGCAATATGGCCACTCTACCATTACCCATTGGTACAGCTTTTTTTCAGCAATGATAGTTGTCTATCACTGGAAGTGAAGTGGAGCACAAAAGTCCCAGAAAAGCAGTCCCTACAGGGTAAAGACATGTTTGCTCTGCAATCATGGAAGTCCTCCCTCACAAAGTCATGCAGCTTGAGCAGGTCCCTTCATTGCTTTCTGCCAAGAACAAAACAACTGGAGTATCCTCTGGGCAATTATATATCATCTGCACCAGTGGCCAGCTTCAAACTTGCCCAGTTGCTATGTTATAAATACAACAGTCGCTGAGCATGTTTGAACCCAACCACTGACACACTGTGAACTTAACTGCCCAGTGCACACTGTGTCTGACATGTTATGTGTGCTGTTCTTTCTTCAAATACATTTTTGTGGTGGGGATGTATATGTGTGTGTATCAGGTTGAGGTAGTACCACGTGGGTATCTAATATGACTACCATATATATGCATGAGTGTTTTGGTTTGCCCTGCGATCATTCTTTTTTTTATTTCTCTTTCCTACCCCCCCCCCCCCCCAGATAACTGTTCCTGCTTCTATCCTGACTCTTTCATCTGCCCCCCACTCCCGGCTCCTGTACCAGGGGTTGCATCAAAGTCATAGTTTGCCTAGAGGCAAATATAGTCAAGTTGATACCTTTATTGGCCAATAAAGGTATCAACTTGACTATATTTGCCTCCTGTATTTCTACGGCTAACACGGATCCAACTCTCATCTGTTATAGTTTTCCTAGGGCACAAAGAACCTTTGGATCAGTCAGTGATGTATTCAGACTGTATTAGACTGTATTTAGACTGCCCTAGGCCTAATCAAGTGAATGCACTCCCCCATACATGCTTCGTCACACCCTTACCTTTTCTCATCACTTTTCCCTTAAAGACAGAGAAGCATGATATCAATATGAATAACTAGCATCCAAAGAAAGTGGGAAATTTAATATATGAAGAAAGACCATTTGGGTGTGTTCACTTTGGGAAAGAGATGGGGGAACTAGAACTGACTGCAATGTATGAGCAGTATGATCTAATTCGTGTAGCTGAAACCTAGGAAAAAGAAGATTTGTTGCACACCAAGCACTCTGTAACTTTTTTTGACACACAGACTCAGGAGGTTATGGTAAAAACACAGTTTATTAATAATACAAGAAATAAGGTAACCCACACGGGTCCAGTAGATACAAATGATACAATACTGACAAAGGTCAGGTTACAATCGATACAGTTACTCACATGGGTCCAGTAGATACAAATGATACACTACTGACACAGGTCAGGTTAACAATTCTTGTGAATTCTTGAAGAGACAGTGGAGCAGAGGAAACTACTAGGCCAAGGGATACCAGCAGGCCCTAGTAGTACTGAGGTCAGCGGAGACTCTCTACGCAGAGAGTGACACCAGGAGTGGACAAGCCACAATAGAGGTGGTGGAGTAGGAGGCCACTACTACCCCCAATACTTAGGGTAGTCAGGAGAGACTAGGCAACACGGAGACACTCGAAGGCCCTGGGCAATTGACAGACGGTCAGAGACCCTAGACAACCCTATCGGGGACACAGGACTATAGGGTTCTGATAGCAACAACAGAGAGTCTGCCCAAACGTATATGCACAGGGTACTGCCAAGCAGTATCAAGAAAGGCAGGGCTCAAAATTTCCACTCGCCACTAGCTACTGGCGAGTGAAAATTTAGCCCTGGCGAGTAGAAATTCAGCCCTGGTGGGTATGTTTTGGCTTGCAGTGGCGAGTAATTTTTCAGGTCTGGCTAGTAGCAAAGGACTTCAAATTTTAAGCCCTGAAGAAAGGTATTTCCAGACTGCCAGACTGACCGAGGGAACTGAGCAGCAGAATATCACAGTGTAAAGCCCACCAGTGACAGCTAATGACTGTGACCCTGAAGCGCAAGAGCACCAACCGCAAGGGGTTAAACGGACGCTCAGACCTGGAATCGGCTACAAGGCCGTGAAGCCTAACCAAGGCGCCCAGAGATGTCCCCAACCTCGGAGGTAAGTGGTGGACAGGTCAAGTGTACCGGGGTGCTAACCCAACAGATCCAAACACCGAAATGTAGGGATCACAATAGCGCACAGAGACGGAGACTGGGTCACAGTATAGCAGCGCTGCCATAGCAGTGCGAATATGGAGGCAACAAGTGGACTGTCAGACAGACAGTAAGCAGGCACAAGAGGGGAGCCCTCCAGACGGGACACAGACTGGAACTGTAAGCAATACCGGGGTCGGTACATAGAGCAGGAACGTTAGCCAAGCCGGGTTGGTACACAGAGCAGGAACGTCAGCCAAGCCAGGTCGGTACATGGAGCAGGAACGTCAGCCAGGCCAGGTTGGTACACAGAGCAGGAACGTCAGCCAAGCCGGGTCGGTATACGGAGCAGGAATGTCAGCCAAGCCGGGTCGGTACACAAAGCAGGAACGTCAGCCAAGCCGGGTCGGTACACAGAGCAGGAATGAACCAGGCAGAGTAGTCAGTCAGTCCGGGTCATACACAGGATTCACACTGGAAGTCAGGAACAAGCGTTAACGACTGGAACACTACGAAAGGGCGCCCATAAAATGACAGGGCTGAGTATTTAAGGGCTAGAACTGGGCGGAGATAAGACCCAGCAGCCAATAAAAGATAGGCTGGAAGTAAACCGGATATAGCAATGTCGCCAGAGGAATCACGGGCACAGTGATACACTCCCTGAATTGGTTTCCTTCAGTGGTACAGGGGTGCGAGATTAACCAGCTCAATGTTAATGAGAGCCAACCATAGTTTGGAGTTTTCTCCATTTATGCAAGATCATATGAAATTATCTGATTGTCCACTGATGGACTCCAAAAGAGACTGCAGTAGATCTAAATATTTCTAAAGATAGAGGAAAGTGAACAAAAAGCGCCTTGGGCTCATTTGTAGTGGAACGAGCACTAGAATACCTCCCAGGTTTGGAGATTCCTCTCTCGATACCACCACCCTGAGTCACATCAGGAATTTATAGCACTTTTTGCTCACTTTCTTCTCTTTAGAATTTAGAAATATTTAGACCTACTGCAGTCTCTTTTGGAGTCCAACAAAAAAATCTTAATCAGATGAATATCACGAGTGCAACTAGCACTCGATACATCCACAGCCCAAGGTGCGCTAAATGACTTTTAGTTATGCAATATATATATATAAAATATACATAGATCAGTCCCAAGAATATAGAGTCATTATCGGTTTTCCGGTCCTCTTTTTATCTTTTCCTGGTTTCTCCACTCTCTGAGTTGTGTGCAGCTGAGTCCTGGTCACTTGGTCTTGTGACCCTCCAAATAGCTATATTGCTTTATATAGGAAATAGACAAAAAGAAATAGCGCAACCATCCTCTAAGAGTGATCTTTTGGGAAATATAATCCCTTGATGTCCCAAACACGTGCCTTTCCCCTTTGAATGGGTACTTACTAGAGCTGAAGACTATACCAACCTCTGAGTATGCATTCTCATCAAGTTTTAATCCTCCAGCATCCAACCGACCTCCTCACCTCTCCTCCACACTTGTCGGACTTTGGGGAATACAGTTAAAAAATACACAATGCACTACTTGGGCCTTTATATAAAAAAAGCATCAACTTACTGGTAGTAACAATTTAAAATAAAATACTTTAAAATATATTAAAACAAACAACGATGATTGATCCCCACTAATATATTGGGACATCAAGGGATTATATTGCCCAAAAGATCGCTCTAAAAGGCACGGCTGCGCTGTTTCTGTTTGTCTATTTCTTTTTTAGTCCATCAGTGGACAAACAGATAATAATTTCATATGATCTCGCATAACTGGGGAAAACTCATTAAAATCCTAGGGCCTGATTCTGATAACAATCCTTCCTCAGAGAAAGTATATAGAAAAAAAGTTATCTTTTATACACACTGGTAGCTCAAAACTGACTGAAAAATGTACAACAAATTATCTCCTATCTATCTAACATTATCACTACTGAAAAAGGCTGAAAAAATTGATGTACACAGGAGAAAGTTGCAAGACATAAATCACATGCACATTTCAGTGAGCTGTGAAGAGAACATAAATACTGTTATTCTCCTCTTGGGAAAAAAAACAAATGTATAAATATACAGAGGCAAATCCTTAGAAACGTCTGGACTGTTTATACCAGAAGCCAATTATCAGTCACCATCCAGTTTACTAATGTGTAAAATAATTTTAATCAAAGATGAGTTTAACTCTTTCGATGCTAGAGAGGTCTCCAATGGATTGCAAAGCAATGCACCGGAGACATCCCTAGCATCTAAGGGGTTAATATACAGCAGGAGGTTTAACCTCTTGGATGCTAGAGATGTCAGAAAAGCAAGGTATTGGAAATGTATCCAAAATTCCAGCATGTATTGAAAGTGCTGTTTATACCATATAAAGGTCTGGATTTTATTGCAGTTGATAATCTTATCAAGGGTTTTATCTAAAAATGTCCCCATGGACATTCATAAGAATCTGTTACATATAAACACTGATAACCACTTATCACTTTGACATTAGTGTTGAGCGAGCACCCCGATGCTCGGGTGCTCTGACCGAGCACCGCCGGAGGCTCGAGTGCTCGGCCGAGCACCCGAGCCCCATTGAATTCAATGGGGCGACACGAGCATTACACCAGGCACCCCCTGCTCTGATGAGGGGAGGGTGCCTGGTCAATGCCCCCCTTCATCTCCACAATGCCCCTCTTCCACAATGTCCCCCTTCCACAATGTCCCCCTTCCACAATGTCCCCCTTCATCTCCGCAATGCCCCCTTCATCTCCGCAATGTCCCCCTTCCACAATGTCCCCCTTCCACAATGTCCCCCTTCATCTCCGCTATGCCCCCTTCATCTCCGCAATGTCCCCCTTCCACAATGTCCCCCTTCATCTCCGCAATGCCCCCTTCATCTCCGCAATGCCCCCCTTCCACAATGTCCCCCTTCATCTCCGCAATGCCCCCTTCATCTCCGCAATGCCCCCTTCATCTCCGCAATGCCCCCCTTCCACAATGTCCCCCTTCCACAATGTCCCCCTTCATCTCCAAAATGTCCCCCTTCATCTCCGCAATGCCCCCTTCATCTCCGCAATGCCCCCTACCTCCAGTCCCTGGTGGTCCAGCGGAGCGTCTGTAAGATCTGTGCCTCCTTCGGTACAGATCCCTGCCACCCGAACATGGCGGGCGAGCACATGGCGGTACTCGTACGAGTACCGCCATGTGCCGAGCAGAGCGATGCTCGAGCCGATCCGAGCATCGGCCGAGCATGCTCGCTCAACACTATTTGACATATGCATACTTGGGAACTCTCAGGGCTTGACCCAGAGACTCAGAGGAGGTTTCAGCTTCAGCAGATGAAAGGGTTTCTTACAGTAAGGTCTGTTAAATTATAAAACTCCTTTCCCAATGATGTGGTTATGGCAGATACAATGGATACTTTTAAGAGAAGATTAGATACAGTTCTTTCAAAAAGGAACATACAGAGTTATACTGTGAATTAGTAGGCAAAACAGGAAGGTCTGATAAAGACTAACTTATTTGATAGCAGAAAAGCTATATAATTCTCATGTCTCTGGGTTATAAAGCAAAGGTTGAACTTTTTTGACCTAATTTACTATGTTACCATGTAAATTGCAGGGTCTCAGGGTGAAGGATCAAATTCTCAGGGTGAGGAGAGTCCCGGGTTACCTACTATATGATCTGCACCATTTAACTGCTTCTTTAGTCTGTAAATTGGTGCCATTTCTACCAGAAAGGGAAGAGACAGAAGTCCTGCTTGTCTTGTGTGTGATCAGGCAATGATGTCTTTAACCCCTTAACGACCGGCCACGCAGGCACACGGAGGTCACTAAAAGACCACAGAGCATATTTTTTTCATTTGTGTTTCCGGTTCAAGACTCCCCGAACGGCGTGCAGCCGCGGGGGGAGCCCGGAATTCCATGACGGTCATAGTACATCATGGGTCGCTAACTCAGATCTACCCATGACATACTATGACCATCAAGGGTCGTTAAGGGGTTAAGTTGGACCAAGCTAAAGGTTCCTTGTGTACTAATTTCATATCTCCCAAGTGTCCCTCTATAGAAAGGGCAGTGCCTCTTTGAGACCCAAGTTTCCACCCTTATGTCCCTCTTTTTAGGAGATCAGGCTGTGTGGTGTGTATATAAGTTTATCACCCTGGTGTCCCTGTGTTTAGGAGATCAGACTGTGTGGTGTGTATATAAGTGTATCACCCTGGTGTCCCTGTGTTTATGAGATCAGACTGTGCGGTGTGTATATAAGTGTATCACCCTGGTGTCCCTGTGTTTAGGAGATCAGACTGTGTGGTGTGTATAGAAGTGTATCACGCAGGTGTCCCTGTGATTAGGAGATCAGACTGTGTGGTGTGTATATAAGTGTATCACCCTGGTGTCCCTGTGTTTAGGAGATCAGACTGTGTGGTGTGTATATAAGTGTATCACTCTGGTGTCCCTGTGTTTAGGAGATCAGACTGTGTGGTGTGTATATAAGTGTATTACCCTGCTGTCCCTGTGTTTAGGAGATCAGACTGTGTGCTGTGTATATAAGTGTATCACCCTGGTGTCCCTGTGTTTAGGAGATCAGACTGTGTGGTGTGTATATAAGTGTATCACCCTGGTGTCCCTGTGTTTAGGAGATCAGACTGTGTGGTGTGTATATAAGTGTATTACCCTGCTGTCCCTGTGTTTAGGAGATCAGACTGTGTGCTGTGTATATAAGTGTATCACCCTGGTGTCCCTGTGTTTAGGAGATCAGACTGTGTGGTGTGTATATAAGTGTATCACCCTGGTGTCCCTGTGTTTAGGAGATCAGGCTGTGTGGTGTGTATATAAGTTTATCACCCTGATGTCCCTGTGTTTAGGAGATCAGGCTGTGTGGTGTGTATATAAGTGTATCACTCTGGTGTCCCTCTTTAGGAGATCAGACTATGTGGTGCGTATATAAGTGTATCACCCTGGTGTCCCTGTGTTTAGGAGATCAGACTGTGTGGTGTGTATATAAGTGTACCACTCTGGTGTCCCTGTGTTTAGGAGATCAGTCTGTGTGGTGTGTATATAAGTGTATCACCCTGGTGTCCCTGTGTTTAGGAGATCAGACTGTGTGCTGTGTATATAAGTGTATCACCCTGGTGTCCCTGTGTTTAGGAGATCAGACTGTGTGGTGTGTATAGAAGTGTATCACCCTGGTGTCCCTGTGTTTAGGAGATCAGACTGTGTGGTGTATATATAAGTGTATCACCCTGGTGTCCCTGTGTTTAGGAGATCAGACTGTGTGGTGTGTATAGAAGTGTATCACCCTGGTGTCCCTGTGTTTAGGAGATCAGACTGTGCGGTGTGTATATAAGTGTATCACCCTGATGTCCCTGTGTTTAGGAGATCAGACTGTGTGGTGTGTATAGAAGTGTATCACCCTGGTGTCCCTGTGTTTAGGAGATCAGACTGTGTGGTGTGTATATAAGTGTATCACCCTGATGTCCCTGTGTTTAGGAGATCAGACTGTGTGGTGTGTATATAAGTGTATCACCCTGGTGTCCCTGTGTTTAGGAGATCAGACTGTGCGGTGTGTATATAAGTGTATCACCCTGATGTCCCTGTGTTTAGGAGATCAGACTGTGTGGTGTGTATAGAAGTGTATCACTCTGGTGTCCCTGTGTTTAGGAGATCAGTCTGTGTGGTGTGTATATAAGTGTATCACCCTGATGTCCCTGTGTTTAGGAGATCAGACTGTGTGGTGTGTATATAAGTATCACATTGCTCCACAGGAATAAAACTCACAGTAATGGTAAGTTAAACTTCTGTATATGAGTTTATAAATTTGTCTGTGTAAATAAAATACTTCAGTCTTGCTCTAATGCATGTATTCAGTTACAAAAAGTGGTGTCAGGAAGTCATGAAATAACCTAAATATTATCAGTAATTCCCCACCCACAAGCCACTTCCCAGCAACACCACCTAAAACAAAAGTGGCCCTTTCTGGCCATCTGAAATGTTAGGAGGTATGTAATTGTAGCACCTCTGAGTTACAGCAAGTATGAACCTATTGCACAGAATCTAGTTTCTGCGGAACTTAACCCCCTTAACAACCCTTGACGGTCCTGGCACGTCATGGGTTGTTTTGCGTTAATGACCCGTGACTTGCCAGGACCGTCATGGAAATCCAGGCTCCCCGCGCGGCTGCACACCGTTCGGGGAGCCCAGAACTGGATACAGAAAGAAAAAAAACAAATGGTCCATGGTCCTTAAGGGGATAAAGAGTTAATATTTCAATGATCTCAGGAATAGCCCATTTTGTAAGTTCCCCAGGTATGAATAGTGTGGTGTTTTCACAAGAAAAGTACAGGTATTGTGGAGCAAATCAACTCCCCTTTTAAGAATAGTCAGAAAGTAAGAAAAATGTTGCTGTGGCAATTTTCATGGCAAACGACCATACAAAATACATAAAGTTTCTGCCTTTTCGCCAATGCCAATAAATTTCCAAGGAGAACTTTGTAATATATCACCTATGTTTTCTATGGCTGCAATATTCCCACCTCACTACTACTGCTGCTGAGGGTTGAATTGGAGAACTCTACAGCTGAAAGTAAAAGTTGTGAGCAGGCAGAGTCTCAAAGCAACATATGCCTTGAGAAAACTGTTAGCAGACTGGGTCCCTTTGTCTTTTGCCCAAGACACTAATCATCTGCTTGTACAACTCTGTCATAAAATGCTTCAAAAATACCTGTAGCTTGGGATATACCAACAGTGTGCTACAGGGTACTCCTTTCTAAGAACTCAGCAATTGTGGGATGGTAGTAGATAGTGGCTTTATTGCTTTACCAACATGACTTGTGGCAGTGAAGATAGTGACGGTGACAGATATGGGCACTCTATGACTTGTAATCTCTTCTGACAAACTCAGAGTGATACTCCTCCATGGTTTGCATTTGATAAACAGTAGCATGTACCATGGGTATTAGTGTAAACAAAGAAAATCTTGGCACACTCTCTGACACACCTTGAGCACTACTATTAGGTGCCCCAGAGCCCCAGAAACTTTTAAGAATGCTTCTACTGCTGCTAGTCATAGCACATCTAACATATTGATGGTGTGCCTCCCAATCAGACCTGTAGTTGCACTTCAGGCGGGATCTCAATGAGGATATGCCTAGGAGAGATTTTGCTGTCTCCCTAATCACATGCTTCTTACATAGACAACAGGTAGCAACATGTTTAGCTTTTGGTTTGTTAGTGAATTTACTCGATACTGTAGACTTCATAAACTGAGGGGTTCTTGAAGGGCTACTACTACAACTACTGGAGCTAGATGTTGCAATTGCACCTCTAGGTGTCAAAGGTGCTGCACTCCCAACAGAAGCAGACGCACTCGTTATAGCAAGGGTTGCAGATGTTGATGACCTGTGTTGCTGATTATTGTGTGTGGCTTGGTGGGTTTTGGACATGGAAGCGGCATCTATGCTGATGATGATTGACAACATAATTAGGATATCACCCACAGTTTCTTCCCCACTACTTCCTTATTGCTCTAGGCCTTTTGAAGGCCCAAACTAATTAGTTTTACTTTTCCCCTTACAAGGATATTCAGAACATTATCCACTACTTTTAGGACTAGTGTTGTTACTCTTACTGCCAGGCACAGCATTTGGTTTAACTGCTACACTTTCCTCCACTATGCCATCAACAATAGAATGCAACTCTTTGTCATCTTCAGTGTTTTTAAATGGATTATTAATACTACTGGTAGTGGAAGAACTTTTTATGTCACTCTCACAAGCAGCCTCCACAAGCTGCAGCAACCAAGGCTGTAGTCAGTGTTTGGACTACCACTTCACTAACACACCCCTGCACTGCTCCTACTCCTTCCCCCCAACCCCTGATCTTCTATCAGTCAAAATATTATTTTTTATTATTGTATCATATAATATAGAAAAAGTATATATTGCAGAGTTTATCCAGCTGAGTAAAGAGGGTTTTCCCACTGCTGAGAGACATTTTATTTAGAAGATGAATATAGTACTTCCATGGCCTGGAATTTTATGGTGGTATTGTTACTACACCAGTCTATGCATAGCTATTTTCAGTAACAATAACTATAGGTAAATCTAGCAACAGCACCACTGCAACATTTCAGGCTATGGAGGTACTAAACACAAAAAAATGCAAGTCTGAGCTACAATAACTTTTAAATAAAATATCTCTCTTTTTTTCAGTAGGATAAACTCTGCAAGACATACTTATGTAGGTGTCAAAAACATTCATCCCTTGTGAAAACCAAAGAGGGGCATCCACCACATTTATCCAGTCGTGGGCAAACGCAGCCCCCCCTAGTTGCTCAGAACTACAACTCCCATCATTCTCAGCCAGTTGTTGACTGGCCAGTCATGATGGGAAATAAAGTCAAGAACAGATGGGAAGACTCAGATTGGTGGGATGGCCTACCCATGTGTTTAACCATTTACACATGGGGGGAGGGTGTCTAATGCATTTAACCCTTTGAGGTATCCAACGTATTCCCTGGCACACAAATGGTTACCCCATTGAATACCATTGGGTAAATCCAACACATTGCACTAAAGGTTTGAATCATGCTTGTTCCATAACCTGCCTCTGTGTTAAAATTTCACCTCTAAGTATAGGTCACAAGCAAATCAGCATTAATTACCACAAACTGTATGGTGCTGTCACTTTCACAGTGATGATAATCCCTGTATTTAATGTGCAAGTGTATGGTTTCCCTGTGGCTTGAACTTAATTAACCAAACAATTGGCTATCCCCAAGGAGACATAGATACAGGGAGAACTACAAATCACCACATTTGTTTGGCCCTGTTTTTTTATTTCTGAACTGGAATTGATGACATGGGACTAATGCCAGGACTGAAAATGTCATCTCTCCCTTTCACAGCTTCAGATGCAGTTGTCGCCATGGCAACAACAATGCGCAAAGCCTTGAGGCCTAGCACTGAAAGAAAAGTCATTATAGCTAATATCTGATGATGGATTGCAAGAGGTGTCACAAAGGATACATAAATTAAAGGATATTAGCGATGCAGTCTTCCTGCAGATAACACGTGAATATATATGCAGTAGAGTGCTTCTCACTTGAGTATATATATATATATTTCATTCTGAGCTCAGTTTGCCTACTCTGACATCCCTGGGGCACTAAAATTTAATATTAGACACACTGGATCATACATACATGAAACAGCTCTGGGATAAAACTGTCTGCAGCACAGGAGACAAATCAGGATAAATTCCCATTTATTTTAATGGGACTGTTAATCCACTGAATGCTAGACAGGTATACAAATGCATTAAGAACCAGCAGGAAACAAGGGAACAGATAAGATTTCCCATTGAAGCAATATATTAGAGAACTCTCTAGGACTAATAGAGACTATGTCCTGGATGATCCAATGCAAGACCTGTGGTATGGAACCTTTTAATTAACTCTTTTCAGTGCCAGGGTGATAGCCAATACCCGAGTACTTACCTGAGAACTTTCTGGATCTGCCCAGATGACTCTGGTTTTCAGGCTTAACCCTTTCAGTGCCAGAGGGGTACGAAATGCATTGCTTTGCAATGTATTGCGTACCCCTCTGGCACTGAAAGGGATAATTACAGGGTCTCCAAGGACAGTGGCTGATTCTCCGATTTTGGAGTCCCCTGTCAACCCTGCCCACTCCCGTCCTGGTTCTGCCCACTCCTGCCCTGTTCCACTCATATCCCTGCCCATGGTCTCCCAGTACTGCCCAAGTCCTGCACACATTATGGAGCTAATTGTGTCATGTGACCAGTCCCACCTTATCCATCCATGATTCTCAGAGAGGCTTCCACTTGAACGTTCCGGAATGGTTTCATACCTCAATGGCACTCAAAGGGTTAACTCCACAGATGCCTTGGAGACCTTATGTCACATACAGGATTCCATATATTGTACAGAAACAGTGATAATATAACCAAAGTTTACATTGTTTCCATATACACAATGAAAAGTGGCGCTATCTTGGAGCTAAACAAGTACATCACATGGGCAAAACACAAAATCCCATTCATTATAAGTGACAGTCTACTTTTTACTTTAAATATACTGCGAGTACATAGTCTGTAAAATCAAATTAATTTTTTTGTTCACGTTCACCTATTTTTTTGTTTTACACTTTTAGGTTGCTGACAGGGAGCTCACTAATCTTCTGTTCCCAGAGAGCTTTCTGTCAGGGACTGAGAAAGCAGGGATAGTGATACAATGTCTTTGCAGTGGAAAAGCCTGCCTCCCCTACAGCATGAAGAGCACTCAGTGCTACTGTTATAGTATTACACTGTATCACTTTAACTGCTTTCACAGTCCCTGACAGAAAGCTCTCTGGAAACAGATATTCAGGGAGCTCACTGCAAAGAATATAAAATTATAAAAGAATAGGCGAAGATTGAAAATAAAAACTATAGGTAATTTGGCTTTACCTATTATGCACTTGGAGAATATGTAAAGTCAAAAGAAAAGCTGGTTCAATTTAAATTGGGGTTTTAACCCTTTGAGTGCCAGAGAGGTGGGAGATGCATTAAGGCATAATAAAGAGGTGCAAGCCAAAAAATTATGTGAGAGGCTCTGAGCACGAACAAGAGCACAATGGCCTGTTCTCCAGCTAGTCACCGCTCAAGAGCATCACGTATTTGCTCTCTAGTGCTATTACAGAGAAGAAATCTCCACATACATATTGGACTAATCCCGCCCATAAGGACAGTCCAGTACCAAAATGATGGGCAAGTCCCCTCTGCATGGAAAAAACAGCTAACCCCAGACGTACGTTTCATCCTTATTTGGGCCTCATCAGTGAGGTGCAGCTGGCTTCCCTAGGCACTGAGAGCAAGGGGTCCACGTCTGGATTACCCTTTACACTTCAGGAGAGACCCTAAGTGTTTTGCAGATACAAGCCAAAAAATGATGTGAGAGGCTCTGAGCACGAACAAGAGCACAATGGCCTGTTCTCCGGCTAGTCACCGCTCAAGAGCATCACATTTTCGCTCTCTAGTGCCATTACAGAGGAGAAATCTCCAGATACATATTAGACTAATCCCGCCCATAAGGACGGTCCAGTACCAAAATGATGGACAAGTCCCCTCTGCACATAATTTTGGCTTGTAATAAAGAGGTGATAAAGTTGAGATGACTTCTCCATTGATCTCAGTTCTCCAGGTTCTATGTTATCCTATACAGCCAATGCACTAAGATGTCTCTGTCTTTGGAGATACTAGTTCCAAAGCTCCATAGAATAACATAAGAAATGGAGAAGTGATTTCACTGTAGAAATCATCTCCGCTTTATCGCCTCTTCATCATGCCTTAATGCATAACCCCCCATTGTGCTGAAATGCACTAAATACCTTTCTGGCACTCAAATGGTTAGGAATGCTGTTCTACCATTCAGGGGGTTAGAAGTCACATTTAAATCAATGGAAGTTTTGGGAATTTGTATATATTCCCCATGTGCAGCTGATTAGCTCCAGAATTGCTACACTTTTCTCTTTATACATGTAGTCCAATCAAGGCCGGATTTCCCAAAAGGCAGAGTAGAAAACTGCCTAGAGCTCCAAATTTTGAGGGTCGCCTCAGCTGTGCTGGCCACGCCCACATTCTGAATTGTGGGTGCGGTCAAAGCAATCTCTTAGTCCCTGCACCAATTTTACACCCAACCAAGGGGTTAAAGCAATTTTTTTGTTCTTATTTGCTATAGGCCAGGGTCATTCCAGGAATGGAGGTGTGGCTATGGGCAGAGCTAAGGGATCCTAGCATGCCTTACCTAGAGGAGCCTGGGATATAAATCCAACTCTGAGCCCAATATGCCTGTATTCTACCAAGATAATAATGCAATCAAAACATGCAACGTTTGATTTAGTCAGAGCTGTTGAGTCAAACCAGTTTCAAATTATACACACATTACTGAGAATTACTGTATGTTTAGCACTGGATTAACAAGCTATAATTTTGTCTTTCAGCAACGACGGTCTTTAATACCTTAGTGTGCCTAGTTTGCAATTGTTGGCTTTGAAATGGCACATTTATGCTAAATTGATGAGAATTTTTTTGGGGGATTAAAATGAATGCAGCTTTACTTCATTTTAGAACAGTGGTTCTCAACCTTTCTAGTGCTGCGACCCTTTGATAAAATGTCCCCAGCTGTGGCGACCCCTAACAGTAAAATTATTTTCGTTGCTCCTTCATCGCTGTAATTACTGAATTACTCCGTTATAATGAAATCCTTACTATTCCGATGCCGGAAGCCAGGCACCAGCGCAGACAACTTATCTGCGTGCCTGCGCTGTCAGTCCCGGTCTCCCAGACAATTACAAATCCAAGTTCTGTATGTGCTTATCATTAAAAAAATAACTTATTCGTTTCCCCACATATTGATACTGTAGTATGTAGATGCCGTAGGGTGACCACATGTCCCGGATTACCCTGGACAGTCCTGGATTTTAAATGTGTGTCCCATGTTCCAGGCAGCCCCATTCTGGGACAATACAAAGTCCCGGAATGAAGACTCCACAGCACAGAGTTCTAAACACTAGAATAAGAACTGAACATTATCTGCTGTGACAGGAAGTGATGCCTCTGCTGGACTACAAGAAAATGGAATCCAGACAGAGCTCTAAACCAGTGGTCCTCAACCAGGGTGCCGTGGCACTTTGGAGCGCCACAGACACACACTTAGGGTGCCCCATCTTTTTTTATAAAGACTATTAGAAAAATGTGAATGTTGAGTTTGAGATGTATATTTACACAAGCCACACTCACTTGTGGCTTGTTTTCCACTCAGGGAGACAGACAGATAGAGAGATAAAGAGAAAGAGAGACAGAGAGATAGAGCGAGTGTGCAAAAAGTAAGTTTGTCAACATATTGATGCGAAGACTGCTGAGAAGGAGTGCAAGGGCGAGAGCTAGGGAACACCAGCAACCCCCAGACACACCTGATCAACAGCCTTCACATGTTGCAAGTGAGGAGGCTCTGGCTCAGCAGCTACACAGGATTCCATCCCCAGCTGGAGGACAGCGCCTGCCTGCAGATGCATAGCTACAGCAACAGGATACTTCCCAGCAACAGGATGCTCCCCAGCAACATGATGCTCCCCAGCTGCCATAGGAACCCCTGGAGCAGCGTAGGATGTATAGACGACCACCAAGGTCCAGGGTATACCGCCCAAGGATCACACTCCTTGGAATGACCGATGACAAGGTGATTGATCGCTACAGGTTGAGGCCGCACAACATCATTGCCCTGTATGAGGTCATCAAGGATCAGGTGGATCAGATTTACATCCACAACTATGCCCTATCTGGCCTTCAAAAACTCCTGTGTGCCATACACTTCCTGGCAAGTGGAGCCTTCCAGTCGACAGAAGGTTACTCGTCTGGCACGTCACAGGCCACATTTTACAGGGTGCCGGCCCAGGTCTTGCCAGCCCCCAAAAGCAAGGCTAGTACCTATATACATTTCCCCACCTCTGACATGGAGTGGATACATTTGAAGCAGGGCTTTTATGCAAGGGGAGGCATGCCGAGGGTCATGGGTGCAACAGATTGCACCCATGTCCGTATCAAAGCTCCAGCACATGACGCACATATCTACATTACCAGAAAGAACTTCCACTCCATGAACGTGCAGATGGCGTGTGACAGCAACTTGAGGATCATGAATGTCTGTGTAAAATATCCCGGGAGCTGTCATGATTCATATATACTCAGAAAATCATCTGTACACAGAGACTTCGAAAATGGAACCTATACAAGAGGATGGCTTCCGGGTGAGTTAACAATACCAAATCAGACCACATCCACATGCGCACACACAACACTGCTCAGCACTCTTCACTCACAGCTAGCATGTCCACCTCATTCACACAACATGTGCTTCTTGTCTAACCATGTCACTCACTGTTCACAGGTGATTCGGGCTATGGCTGCAGATCATGGCTAATGACCCCGGTGACGAATCCCCAAACCGATGCCCAGGAGAGATACAACCAGACTCCTAGCAGAAAAAGGAATGCCATTGAGCCTTTGGGCTCCTAAAATCCAGCTTAAGGTGTTTGGATCACTCGGGGGAAGCATTGCAGTATGCACCAGGCAAAGTCGGCGACATCGTTATGGCGTGCTATATTACACAACATCGCAATAGACACCAGACTTGTTGACGATGTCCAGCCCCCACCCATACCCGATGACCCTATGGACATTGTCGATGGTGAAGAAGGCCTATGAGGGATGCGGATAAGATACACAGTGATCAGGGAACACTTCAGCTGTTAGTATAACACATGTATGCACACAATCCATGCATACACACTCACCACAACACACATGTTCTGTTTTACTCCACAGGATCAGTGACACAGGTCTGACACTGCCTGCAGTATGGACCACCAATATTAACCATTCCATGGATGAGTCATATCTGTCATCTGACATCTGACACCCTGTCATCCATGTTGATACTGCTACCTCAAGGATATCATGCACGCCCCCTCTGGAAACCAAGGTACAACACTGTAACCATGTTCAGCACATCCCAGGGCTCCACAGGCACCAACTAAAGTGTTTTGCTATGACCAGAACCACAGCAACCATGGTACCTCTGTAGCAAGAGAGTCTCATCCAGTGCAATGCATCGGATAACACTGTGTCACATCAGGGGTTAAGGGGACATTCGAGTGAACATGGGACCTGTAGTTTGTTAGAGCTGAAAAGAGCACCAGAAGGATGGATCTACAGTGGTAGTGTGTTAAACAACATAGAGTCATGAAATGTGTATCAGATCTCCAGGGATACCATGCTTACCTGTGTGTGCAGCGATATGTGCCCCTGACTACACACATCTACAAATATGTCCTAATAGCTCCATGAAAAAATATATTTGGGCTGCCACTGTCACTCTCACAGTGGCAGCCCAAATACATTTATTTCATGGAGCTATTAGGACATATTTGTATATGTGTGTATTCATGTCAGGGGCACATAGCCCTAGGGTTGGTTGACATACCCTTAGTTCTTCCCACAATGTGTTCAAGAGGAGTAGACAACACATTAGAAAGGAATGGTTTGTGTACTCCCCTGTAACGGAAAATATTAAGTGGATTATCATGTTGAAGCTGTTGCATGACGATCAGTTGGAGGTTGCTGTTTCAAATCCTGTCCCCTTGTCCCACAGGCATCCATAGCATGACCCATCCTTGAACAGAGGTGTTTCCATGTGACTGGACTGAAGCCTTGACAACACTTCCATGAAGCTCACCCCTTGATGTCTCAAGTGATTGTGTTGGCGATGCAATGTTTGACCTGATGTTCACAGCAACCTCTACCTCTTTATTTTTTGTTTTTGGGGGGGACGTTGGGCTTGGTTTCAGACGTAGATGGCCTGGCTGACTGCCTGGTCACCCTTTGTGATCTTGGGGTTGCTTCAGGGGTCGCACTGGAGGGAGATGTGGGTGCAGTAGAACCCTCTGTTGATTGCTGCTCCCTCTCCACACGCAGGTTCTCCCTGCGGTTGTGGTCTCTGACCTCCACCAGCAGCTGCCCCATCATGTCCATCATTCCTGCATGGTACTGCCTGAGTTCTGTGATCATCAACGTTAGCTGTACCTCCAGGGCATGGATGCTGGATAGTATCCTTTGAGTGTTCCTCGGGGAATCCCTTTGGAGACTTCTGATGTATGTGTTGGTCCTCTGGGATTTCCTGAGTTGCCTCCTTTGTAACTCCAGGCACTCCCCCTCCATCCATGTGCCTGATGAGTGTACTGGGAGGGTTGCTGCTGGTGGAAAGTCTGCTTGTGCTCTGTCTGCCGGTGGGGTTGTTCTGTCTGCTCTGTCTGCCGGTGGGGTTGCTCTGTCTGCCGGTGGGGTTGCTCTGTCTGCTGGTGGGGTCATACCTTGGCCACTGGTAGCTGCTTGGCCCCCACCTTGGTTCATACCTGGGCCGATGCTGGGGAGTCATCCAGGAGGGTAGGTCAGGAGAATGGACACATGGCCCATATGTAGGGGTGGCCACAGTCCCGGGCAACCAGGACCTTCCTGGTGGTGGTGGTGCTGCAGTAGGGTGGTAAGGTCCCGAGGAGGATGGCTGCAAGGACCTCTCAAAATAAAACCAGTCCTGGTAGTGTGGGGAAGCAGCTGGTGGGACAGCAGATGCTGTAGGTGGTGGTGCAGCATAAGATGCAGAAGGTGGCAGTGCGGCATAAGATGCAGGAGGTGGTGGTGCAGCTGAGGATGCAGTAGGTGGTGGTGCAGCTGAACATGCTGGAGGTGGTGGTGCAGCATAAGATGCTGTAGGTGGTGGTGCAGCATAAGATGCAGGAGGTGGTTCAGCATAAGATGCAGGAGGTGGCGGTGCAGCTGAGGGTGCAGGAGGTGGTGGTGCAGCTGAAGATGCTGGAGGTGGTGGTTCAGCTGTGTAGGGTGACCATGTGCCTGTCCCATTCGCTTAGTGAATGTCCACTATGTAGCATGTAATCCTAACCCTGTCAAATTGTGTTTGTCGTTGGTTAACACTGTTGAGCGATGCATTGATAATGATTGGGACAGGTGGACCACCTCCGGTGCCTCGGGCATGCATGGCGACTTCAGCCAACTTCTTTTTGACCACCCTCTTGCAGTCTCTCCATCTTTTCTTGATGGACTCCACATCCAGTCTGCAGCTGGCCACTGCGTTCACCTTGCTGCATATCTGATTCCAGGCAGCCTTCCTCCTCGCAGCCAGGACAGGAACCCTCTCCCTCAGAAAGAGGACGCTCTCCCTCTCTAAAAAAGCCTCCACAAGAGCACTGTTCTCCTCTTCCTTGTAGCGGGGATCCCTGAGCCTCTCCTTCTCAGCTCTGGCCTGCGAGCTGTCAGAGCTGTGCCCAGAATTTCCTGCCAGCTCTGCCCCTGCCTGTGCGTGGTGCTCTGTGACAGGTACCCCTCATCCCACTGACACACCTGTCCCTGCCCTCCGTGTGCCTACTCTTCTGGACCTGGTCCCCATCCGCCCTGTGGATCTGCCTCTCCTAACCCTTCTCTCAACAGGAATGTCTTGCTCTCCTTCCTCCTCCTCCACTACTCTCCCCATCCCTCTCTCCTGTCCTCCTCTCCTGGTCATCATTCACCCACTCACACCCAGGCACTCCCACAGGCCCTCACGGATGCACTCGATCCCACTCACTCTCTGACACACTCTTTCACTCACAGATTCACACTATAAAAACAAAATTTAAGATATGTATAAAGTGTTATAAAAAAAAAGACTATGTGTATGTATGTGTATGTGTTTGTGTTTGTATGGGTGTATGTGATTTGTGCAAAAGTGTGATATACATTTATTTAAGTGCAGATCTCTCCTCTCCAAACTCCAAAATTAAAACTCCTTCTACCTCAATTGTCAGCTCCTCTCTCTAAACTCTATCCTCCGCTCCTGGGTTCTGTGATCTAGCTCACCAGAACTCGAAACACAGACAGGGTGTGACCGTTATTTTGGGGTATATATAGGTGTATTTGAGCATTTTTGATACTTTGGGGCCTTGGGATTGGCTGTAGGTTTGAATTTTGTTTGTGCATCTATCAAGGTTGCTAGACAACGGCAGCCGTAATGTTACATTTTGACTTAAGTTGTGTTTTAATGGGTGTTTGGGATGCACGGTGATGTGAAAACAGGTGCGACACAGGTTTTTGTGTTACGTGTTTTTGTTGTGCATACTCTCAATAGCTATTCTTGTAGAGTTACTTTTAAATCCGCTGTAAATCATGTGTTATTTGTGGCTGATGTGTAACAGTTTGTTTGACTCACAGACACAGAGTTAGGATAAAAACACAGTTTTATTGAATACAATAATACAATAAGAACCCTCACAGGTCCTGTAATATACAACGTATAGTACAGACACACGACAGGTAATATTTAGGCCCACACAGGTCCAGCACAAATATAGGAGACAAACAGTTTATGCTGACACGGGTCAGGCAGAGGATTAGGTTTCCAGGTTTCAGAAATGTAGGAGTAAAAGTTCATCAAGGTAGGAAAACAGTCCCATATGTGAAAGTATTGAACTGATTCTTCAACACTCCAAAGTCTGCATCCACTGAGAGTTACCAGTACACTGAAGTAAAAGGAGCACTACCGGTACAGACACGGAGGCAACACTTGCAACTGGTTTGACAGAGTGGAGCGTAAGCCAAAGGCTATGTACCAGAGAAATCACGGAGGCAACACTTGCAGCCGGTTAGACACAAATAAAACCATGGCCTTTCTTTAACCAGTTTCTGTATCAATGTTAGTATTTAGGTAATCATTCATACCCACTACCTAAGAGATGGTCTTGTTCCTGGTTTTGCACTATAAATGTTTGCTACATAAAGCATCTAAATTAGCATTATACTCCTGATACTCGGTATGCATTTATTTCTTTTTTATTCCCCCATGAGTTGTGACCCAGATAGCAACTAATTTTAAATGACAATGCGAGTTTATGAACCTACTTTTTTGTTATCTTTTTTCTTTGTATTGTTTTAATGGAAATCACATGATCACTGTTTCTGCTGATTGGTTCACTCAGCTGAAATGGAAAACAAAACACCTGTTTCACAAAACATGTTTTGAGTCTTGCAAAATGGTTTGTTTCATACAAATACAGAACCATAAGAAAAGAATGCTGGAGCGTATGTTTGTGGAAGAGTTTTAGGGATTTGGTGTCAATATGTTCTATCCCGTGGAGACACTGTTACAAAGACCAGTTGAAATAAGGGTTAATCTATATACAGATGGTAGTTTAATCTTTCAGATCTTGACTAGTGGGTATCTATTGTCCGGCTCTGGTGCTACCCAGCACTGTGTGCTTTTAATTTGGCAGAGTTAGGATATGATTACCCTGCTTGCAAAACCAGTGACGAGTGACAACCTACTAGTGACAAAGATTTTAATATGACATTTTAGTGAAATTATTCAGTGAAAGCACTACATACTATTTTAGACTAGCGTAAAAGCCCGTGTAAACGGGCCATGGTCCAGGTAATGTTAAGCGGCTGCTACCTCACTGCTCCACGCGATGCAGTCTTGCGCAGTAGAGACTGCTTGAATGCGCGTAGTCTCTACTGCACATGATGGCTTCTGACAAACATCGCTAGCATTGTATTATATAGGATATACAAGGTGTAATGAAAGTTATGTATAAAAAATCCTCACAGACTACCATAGTATAGGGATTTTGTGACTGAACGGGTATACTTTTTGCTGAGCAGTATGGAGTAAAATAAACATAATATTGAACTTGAGCTTTCTTTTCTTTTGGTTTTAGATATATTTCTAGACCTGCAGAACACCAACATATTGCAATATACACCACTATATGAATGGTATCATAAAAATATAGAACTTACAGAATCAATACATAGATCCCTAATACTCCACTTTCCTAAATTCACAAGGTGATAAATAATGAAGATGTTATACTAGTGATAAAGTATATTTCCAGAATTTACATAAAGTTGGCAGGTTTATAATCCTTTCCCGTTTTGAGAATATATTATCCATTTCCTATCTTAACCTTTTGTGCGTCTGGATGTGTCAGTAATGTAATGTCCTTGTGGAGCACATGACTGAAGCAGGAAGCTGGGGATTGGAGGAAGTTAAAACTCTTTGACCTTGATAACAGCTATGTCTATCGGAGCCAAATATGGCTTCCAAACTTTGGCCAGGGGCCAGGTTATACAGACAATGAGCCCTAAATATGTTGTCAGGTGATGAATACGGTAACATATTTTCAAAACAAAGCAAATTCTGGGTCAATCCAATTGTACTATATGGGAGCACTCAAAATTCCTGTTGATTTAAATGGGGATTTAAGCCCTTAAATGGTAGCGAGAGTCCCATCAATTATAATGAATTTTTTTTATCATCACCATTATCTGTGTTACCATGTTTCTATGACAGCTGGCAGACTGCTTGAGCCTACTTAACCCTTTAAGGACTGGTCCTTAGTGCATCTCCCCCTGGAATGCTAGAGAGCTCTCCAATACAAAACAAACGGGAGATAACTATTCCAGTTCTTATGTTATTCCATGGATCCAATGCAGTAACATTTCTCCAGCTTTGGAGATCTCAGTGCATAGGCTCCATAGAATAACATAGGAACTAGAGTAGTGATATCATTGGAGAAGTCATCACCTCTTTATCACCACTTTATCACACCTTAGTGCACAATACCCCCCACCATTTCATATACACTGTGCCACAGCCTCACAATATCCAGCCCCTTCCATGGGCCACGTCCCTTTCCTTACATTCACATACTCATAATTATCTATATTTTTAAAAATCTAACTTTTTCTGGTTCGCTGTCCACCCCTCCCCGGGGAAGAAGGGGAGAGGAGTACTCTCAGACAACGGCAACAAATTGCAACGGGGCAGTGATTTTGATCGCTGCAGTGAGATTCACAGGGCCGGTGATTGTGACAGATGTGGTCAAGGAGGCAACCCCCACCTGGCCACTCCTGTCAAAATCACTGCAGTGGGATTCACTGCCATGGAGTTGCAGAAGTGCCCTGATATGCACCACAAATGAATCCCACGGGCAATGCCGTTCAGCATCCAAGGGGCTATATGAGTGGAAAATATGATTTATGGAAAAGCCATTTAAGAGTGTTCACTTTGGGAAAGAGGTGCCTTTGAAGAGGCTATAAGCCCTGAGCCACATAAAACAGATAGAATATAGGCACAAAGTGTCATACTATTCAATCTGTTGCCCCTGACAATCTGCCAGCTAAGGCTTACTTAGCCATGGCCTAAATATGTAACTGTAACTACATTAATCCTTGGTGCAAACTCAAAATAAACACAAAGAAGTCATGAACAAAGAAAATTATTCAGGGTTGAAAATAACAAAGATCATTCAAAAGATGTGACCCTGCAGAATTTGCTTTTCCAATCAATCTCTTCTCATTTCTCCCTGTTCTTATCATATTGATTGATAGCACAGTTCAATTTAATGTCTGACGTGCTTTTGTATCTCATCTTTGTGCAGCAGTATGTGGACAACTGTGTTTTGATCAACTGTACAGAATATGGACAGGGATGAATTCCCCATTAACCCCTTGAATACAAGAGGGCTGGACATTGGTCCTTAAGGGGTTAAGCACAGTAGAAAACCAACAAGGAAAGTGATGAGCAACATGACGCCCTCCAGCTGTAGTTGCACTACAACTCCCCACTGGTGTTGCATACCTCTCTGGCACGCAAAATGTTAAATCTGCCTTGTGAGCAGAAGGTGGTCTTATCAGTGAAAGCACAGACACACCAGTTCACTAAAGGGGAAGTAGCATACTGGGAACACATTATGGCACTTTAATCACATGAAAGCTAAGGTGGAGGCCATTGAGGCATGGCCTGTGCTCCAGACCCAGAGCGTTCAGCTCTGTATCAGCCGCGGCGCGGGCAGTCTCTACTGCGCATGACTGCACCACGTGCTGCAGTGTCTACTGAGCATACGATTTAGCGAATTATTATATAGGATATGGGGGGGGTCTCTTTCTTTGCACACCAGGATGGGGATATAAAGGCAAGTGACCCCTCTTCTAGCTATTGCATACCAAACCCGCCTTGGGGTAGAACTGAAAAGGACCATTCCCTGAAATTGCAATTTTGTGCAGCATGTAGGGTTACATGGTTATTTCTCATTATATTGTGCCTGAAATACAGAATCTTTCAAAATGGGAAAAAGTAACATTTTTTTCAATTGCCAATTTTTATAGAAATACATATCCATAATTCGAAAAGCAAGTTAATACTAAACATATAACCTTAAGTATTTTTTATTTGAACAAAGACATAAATACACTCCAGGACAGTTGTTTGTCAGTCACTTTATTAGAATTTCAATTAAAAAAAATATTTTCTTTGCATTCTCTTAAAGCGGAATTTTAATTAAAATTAAAGTGCCCCCCAAATCATTATACAAATAGCGATACGGATATCAATACTTATATTATCCTGAATAAGTCCAACATTACTGAGAAATACAGCTTCTTTGGCAGGCATCAACGCAGACATGATGCCGAAGAGGCATCTGTGAGTCTGTGCTGAATTTCCCAGTCTCCTCTAGGATTGGTGAGGAGCAGTTGCATTGAACCTTAAAGGGATAGTAATGCTTCAGAGACTCACCGCCAGGCATCCTGCTGTAGATGCATCTGTGTGTCTGCGTTGTCGGTCCCTTCCTGTACCTTAAAGGGATAGTAATGTTTTATAATAAAAGCAGCTCCAATTAATCTTCATGGTATTTGGGCCATGGAGAGTGTTATTTCAATTCTGTCAGAGCTATTGTTGAAGAGTAATTGAATGATAAAGTATCCCCCTCCTGCCCCTTTTACTGATGTAACACTGCTCACCTCTGAACAGAAAGGTGGAGGGACAATCTTCAGTTAGAATAAGGGGAAAAACCTGGAAAACCTGTCAAGAGGGGCAGGGTTTTCATTGTTCTCACAGTAAGAATATTGTTCCTTGCTGTGAGCTGTCTGGTCAAGAGACCAGATTCCACATCTGAGGGGAGGTGGCTTACACTAGGTAAAAGGGGCGGGGGGGGATACTTTATCATTCAATTCCTCTTGAACTACAACTCTGAAAGTATTGAAATAACACTCTCCATAGCCCAAATACTATGAGGATGAATTGGAGCTGCTTTTATTTTGAAACATTACTATCACTTTAAGGTACAGGAAGGGACTGACAATTCAGGCACACAGATGCATCTACAGCAGGATGCCTGGCGGTGAGTCTCCAAACAAGATGGAATTCTCAATAATGCCGGACTTATTCAGAATAATAAAAGTATTCATATGCATAACTCTATGCGAGTAATGATTTGGGGGCATTTTAATTTTAATGAATGTTCCTCTTTAAGGGATATCCACAAAATAATAGCATATTTTCAAAGTGTATGGTGTGATGAAAAAAATGGTTTATGACTTGTGGGTTGTTTGTTAATTGGTTATTTAATTGCAGGCTACAGAAAAAGTGTGAAAAGACGCTTAGGATTAAAAGGATTAGCAGCAAAGAAGCAGCTTCCCAATAGGTTGGAGACCTCTCCAAATTTTTATTTGCCTTCAAAACCGCACCTCTTTAACCCTTAGAATACCAGAGGGGTACACAATGCATTGCTTTGCAATGCGTTGCGTACCCCGCTGGCATTCAAAGGGTTAAGACTGATGAGTATGGCTCAAAATCACAACTAAATAGTGTATCTGCTAAAATGCTTATGTTGAAGCATGTTTTCTTTGTGCTTCCTGTGCCAGGTAACAGCGGATAGGGCTGGGGGTGATGTCATATAAGAAATAAGGGCACCTAGGGTTCCTCGCCTAGGGACACCTGCGATTTAAATCCGGCCGTGAATAAGGATGACAACATTCCCTTTTCTGCAAGACTTGCAATGAATGTAAAGAGCTTGTCAAAGACAACACAAATGGCACTCTAGCACTGCAGGAAGTATTGTGTCTTGCGTTAATGCATTTACTTATTCAGTTTTGAGTAAAACGGTCCATTGAATGTGAATAATAAGAGATATTCCTCTGTGATAACACGGAAGCGGAAAAAACGACAATGAATTAGCTCAAAGTATACTGTGGGTGAAAATGTGCAAGTATCTAATCAGAATGAGGCTGATGTTCTTGGATCTCTTTTAACCCCTTAACAGTCCTTGATGTGCCAGGAAGTCACACCAGTTCCATCACTTAAGGACCGGTGACAGTCCTGGCATGTCATGGAATTCTGAGGTCGCCATTCGCTGCATCCATTAAGACAAAAAAAATAATAATAATAACTTGGTTTTTAACAGCCGTCCAAGCACCGCATCGGCCGGTCGTTAAGGGGTTAAAAGAGAAGTTAACCCCCCCCCCCCGGATGTCATGTCCATGGAGGTGGACATGACACTTACTGGCAGATTGTTTTTGATGGCAGTCTTTGAAATAGATGCAGGCAAAGTGAATGAGCTTACTGAAAGGGTTGGTAATGTTTCATTTCCTGGTAAGCTGCAATATGTCCTTCTACTGTATACTATTGCTCCCCATCATTGGTAATGCTTAATTCACTATATTTTCTGTGTAATTATATTATTATAATTATTCTTTATTTATATAGCACCAACTAATTCTGCAGCACTGTAGAACTGGGACTAGACATACAGAGATATTAAATAGTACAAATAGATGTGGAGAACATCAGAGGGCCCTGCTCGTGAGAACTTACAGTCTATTATAAATTGTCCCCCTCTTGCCCCTTATACTTACGTCATATTCTTTGCCTTAGACCTGAAAGCAAATTGCTTCATCAAGGAGGTCGGGATTCTAATTATCCTGTATAATAATTCACTAGGATGTTTGTCATAAGCCGTCATGCGCAGTAGAGACTGCACGCGTTGCAGTCATTCACAGACTGCCCAAACGCTCCGAGCCTGATACAGAGCGGGGTGCTCCATGGTCCCAGGAAGGTGTGTAAAGAGGACTACGATCTGAATTCGGAGCGCCCTGCTTCGTATCAGCAGCGGCACGTTCGGGCAGTCTGTACTGCACATGACTGCAGCGCGGGCAGTGAGCAGAGAGGCTCCGGACACCAGCCGAGCTGCTGGGTGGCACTGTGACCCGTGTACACGATTAAACTAGTACTAAATAAAGGAAGACTGTCCCTCGTTGTGATCTATCCAGCGAGAAGAGTTTATACCCTGCTAGCTACTGTCATGTCTGCCTACATGGCATCCAGAACTGATTGAAAATGTTACCTCTTGAAAAAAGTCACAAGGGCAAAATTCAGGATATCCTGGCCATACTAAGCTAAGTGGGGGGATTTACTTGTCATTTAAGCCTGTATGAAATGATGGGCCCCATTAACTGCTAAAATATTAGAGAGACCTCTAACACTGATTCCCACTGAATCTGAGATCTCTCTATCATCCAAGTGGTCAAATAACTGCTCCTGTTTTCCTTTCTTGCTAAATGCGGCTAATGTGTATTCACACCTTGGTTCACACAATGTTAAGTGCTTACACCTATGGTATATTGACACAATACTGAGTTGTAGTGATGAGCGAGCACCCCAATGCTCGGGTGTTCGGGTGCTCTGACCGAGCGCCCCCGGAGGCTCGAGTGCTCGGCCGAGCACCCGAGCCCCATTGAAGTCAATGGGAGGACTCGAGCATTACACCAGGCACCCCCTGCTCTGATGAGGGGAGGGTGCCTGGTCCATAGGAAAAGGGCAGAAAATGATGGAAACACCACAGAAATGGTTCAGGGACAGCATAGGGAGGATGTCTGGATGCATCTTGGACTCCAACATCGCTGCTGGGAACGATCTTTCGCCCGTAGTACGCCATTTTTACACACTGACCGTAAAACACACAAAAAGGAAGATAAAAACAAAAAATTGTTACCAAACAGTATTTGCTATATATTTACTTGTATATCATCTGCAAATTCTGCAAAAAATTTCCTTGATTTTTCTGAACTGAGGCCATGATTAAGAGGGAAACGTGCGCAGAGGCAAATTCTCCCAAAAATTTCCTTGATTTTTCTGAACTGAGGCCATGATTAAGAGGGAAATGTGCGCAGAGGCAAATTCTCCCAAAAATTTCCTTGATTTTTCTGAACTGAGGCCATGATTAAGAGGGAAACGTGCGCAAAGGCAAATTCTCCCAAAAATTTCCTCGATTTTTCTGAACTGGGGCCATGATTAAGAGGGAAACGTGCGCTGAGCCGACCATCTAAAACATTATGGGTGAGGGTCTGCTGCGGAGCTGACCATCCTAAACATTATATGCGAAGGCCCGCTAGTGAGCTGACGCTATAAAACATTATATGAGAGGGCCCGCTAGAGAGCTGACCCAATAAAACATTATATGAGAAGGCCCGCTGGTGAGCTGACCTATACAAAAATTGTCAAACTGCGCCCGCTGGTGAGCTGGCCCTATATAAAAATTATATCACAGGGCCCGCTGGTGAGCTGGCCCTATATAAAAATTATATCCCAGGGTATATGGAAGAGAGTCAACCATATACCCGTTTTTTGGGTGGAAGGGGTGAATGGGAATACAGAGTATTCCCATCATTGTAAATAACATATATAAAGTCACTTTATGTTCCCCCAGGGCTTTCCTCCAGTGGAGTGGAGAAGTCAGGGGAAATCCAGGCCTTGTTCATTTTTATAAGTGTCAACCTATCAGCATTTTCGGTGGAAAGGCGGATACGCTTATCTGTTATGATGCCACCAGCAGCACTAAATACCCGCTCAGACAGAACGCTGGCGGCAGGGCAGGCCAGCACCTCCAAGGCGTAGAGTGCCAGTTCATACCACGTGTCCAGCTTGGACACCCAGTAGTTGTAAGGCACAGAGGGATCATTGAGGACGCTGGCACGGTCTGCTACGTACTCCTTCACCATCTTCCAAAACTTTTCCCTCCTTGTGACACTAGGCTGCGCATCAGGGTGAGGGTGCTGGCGGGGTGTCATGAAGGTGTCCCACGCCTTGGAGAGTGTTGCCCTGCCTTTGTCGGAACTGCTGTGTGCTCCCCTTTTCTCCCCTTCTCGGTTGGCCAAGGTAGCACGTACTCTGCCGCCAGTGTTGTCAGATGGAAAATTTTGGAGCAATTTTTCGACAAGAACCTTCTGGTATTGCACCATTTTGCTTGTCCTCTCCACCGGAGGAATGAGAGATGAGAAATTCTCTTTGTAGCGGGGGTCCAGAAGGGTGAACACCCAGTAATCCGTGTTGTCTAAAATGCGTATAACGCGTGGGTCACGGGAAAGGCAGCCTAACATAAAGTCAGCCATGTGTGCCAGAGTACCAACAGGCAAGATTTCGCTGTCCTCACCAGGAGGATGACTCTCAATCTCCTCATCCTCTTCCTCCTCTTCTGCCCACCCACGCTGAAGAGATGGAACTAAAGTTCCATGGCTACCCTCTGTAGCGGAGGCAACCGTGTCTTCCTCCTCCTCCTCCTCCTCCTCCGCCTCCTCCAATTGTCGCTGAGAAGACGAAGTGAGGGTGCTCTGGCTATCACCTTGTGTAAGCTCTTCCTCCCGCATGTCCACCTCTTCCACATGCAAAGCGTCAGTTTTAATTGTGAGCAGCGAGCGTTTCAGTAGACACAGAAGTGGGATGGTTACACTGATAATAGCGTTATCGCCGCTCACCATCTGTGTCGATTCCTCAAAATTGCGTAAAACCTCACAGAGGTCTGACATCCATTCCCACTCCTCACTTCTGATTACAGGAAGTTGAACGGAGAGGTGATGACCGTGTAACAGCTGGTACTCCACTACTGCCCTCTGCTGCTCACAAAGCCGGGCCAACATGTGGAAGGTGGAGTTCCAGCGCGTGCTCACGTCACACAGCAGCCGGAGAGCTGGCAATTGTAAGCGCTGCTGCAGCTTCAACAGGCCGGCTGAAGCTGTTGATGACTTACGGAAATGTGCACACACGCGGCGCACCTTCGTCAAGAGATCATGCAAATTGGGGTAGGTTTTTAGAAATCGCTGAACCACTAAATTAAATACATGCGCTAGGCATGGTACGTGTGTGAGCTTGCCGAGCTCCAAAGCCGCCACCAAGTTACGCCCATTATCACACACAACCATGCCTGGTTGCAGGTTGAGTGGCGAGAGCCACTGCTCGGTCTGGTGACTAATCCCCTGCAACAGCTCTGAGGCCGTGTGCTGTTTGTCCCCAAGGCAGATCAGCTTCAGCACGGCCTGTTGACGCTTCCCCACTGCAGTGCTACACTGCTTCCAGCTACCGGCTGATGGGTGAGTGGCGCTGCGCGCAGAGAATTCGGAGGTGGAAACGGAGGAGGAGGAGCCAATAACGTAGGTGCTGGCGGAAACCCTGATGGAGGTAGGGCCCGCAATCCTCGGCGTGGGTAGCACCTGTGCCATCCCAGGGTCCGAGTCGCTCCCAGCCTCCACGACATTCACCCAGTGTGCCGTCAGGGAAATGTAGCGTCCCTGGCCACAAGCACTTGTCCATGTGTCAGTCGTTAAGTGGACCTTCCCAGTAACTGCGTTGGTCAGGGCACGGGTGATGTTACGGGACACATGGTGGTGTAAGGCGGGGACGGCACACCGGGAAAAGTAGTGGCGGCTGGGGACTGCGTACCGAGGGACAGCTGCTGCCATCAGGCTGCGGAAGGACTCAGTCTCCACAAGCCTAAATGGCAGCATTTCGATGGCCAGTAATTTGGAAAGGTGTGAGGTTAGTGCTATGGCCTGTGGGTGGGTGGCTGGGTATTTTCGCTTGCGCTCAAATGCCTGGGGTAACGACATTTGGACGCTGTGCTGGGACAGGGAAGTGGATGTGGTCGCTGATGGTGCTTCAGATGGTACAGGTGCAGGGCGGGAGGTATGCGGGCCTGCGCCTTCGACAGGCGATTGGCCGGCACCGAAAACAGGGGAAGAGGAGGCAGTGGTGTGGCCTGCAGACACAGATGGGCGATCCGGGCGTTCCTCCCACTTATTACGGTGCTTGGATGCCATGTGTCGGATCATGCTGGTGGTGGTGAGGTTTCTAGTGTTCATGCCTCGGCTCATTCTGGTGTTGCACAGGTTGCAAACTACAATTCTTTTGTCGTCCGCACTTTCCTTAAAAAAACGCCATACCGCGGAACACCTACCCCTTGGCAAGGGAGATTTACGCAAGGGGGTGCTCCGTGGAACATTTGCGGGCCGGTTTGGTGCGGTCCGCCTTCTTTCTGTAGCCACACCACTGCCTCTTCCAGCCTGTTGCGGTGCTGCAGATGGCTCACCCTCAGGACTGCTGTCATCGCTCGGCTCTCCACCTTCCCAGGTGGGGTCAGTCACCTCATCGTCCACCAAGTCCTCCTCCACTTCCTCACTCTGATCATCCTCCTCATGTCTTGATCCCACCACATACTCAGTCATTGACAACTGTATATCATCCTCCTCATCAAGGTCTTGAGACAGTAATAGTGGTTGATTTAATGGCAACTGTGTCTCATCATCATCATCATCCACTTCCTTTGACCTTAAATGCCGTTCACCTCTGTCATCTTCTTGTGATTGGGTACCCTCTAGAGGTTGTGAATCAGGGCACAAGATGTCATGTTCCTCTGCAAGCGTGCTTGGAGAGAGGTTCAAATTAAGGATTGGTGATGAGACGAGCTCCTCACTGTATCCCAGTGTGGGATCACTTCTTTGACCAGATCCTCTATGGTGGGAGGAAGGATGATCAGGGTGAGGATTATGTTGACCAGACTCTTGGCTACTGAGAGTGGACTTGGTGGAAGACAGGGTGGTGCTTAACCGACTGGAAGCAGTATCAGCTGACATCCAACCGACCACCTGTTCGCAGTGGTCGGACCTCGAGAGTGATGTCCTGCGACGCCCTGTAAACTGAGACATGAAGCTAGGTATGGTGGATGTCTTTCTGTCTTGTGCTCTGGCACCAGGCACAGTTTCTACGCGTCCTGACCCGCGCCCTGAACTATCAGGATCACGTCCACTTCCCCGTCCCTTTTTACGCGCCTTCTTCATATTACACGGAATATGTGCTGCAAATCTGCAACTTTGCACAGTAAACAGAATGTTCTTCTTAACTGCGGCTCGGCACAGTGAATGGAATATGTGACTTTGATATTTTACAGTTTGCACAGTTAACAGAATGTTCTCCTAATATGCAACTTTGCACAGTAAACAGAATGTTCTTCTTAACTGCGGCTACACACAGTGAATGGAATATGTGACTTTGATATTTTACAGTTTGCACAGTTAACAGAATGTTCTCCTAATATGCAACTTTGCACAGTAAACAGAATGTTCTTCTTAACTGCGGCTACGCACAGTGAATGGAATATGTGACTTTGATATTTTACAGTTTGAACACTTAACAGAATGTTCTCCTAATATGCAACTTTGCACAGTAAACAGAATGTTCATCTTAACTGCGGCTACGCACAGTGAATGGAATATGTGACTTTGATATTTTACAGTTTGAACACTTAACAGAATGTTCTCCTAATATGCAACTTTGCACAGTAAACAGAATGTTCTTCTTAACTGCGGCTACGCACAGTGAATGGAATATGTGACTTTGATATTTTACAGTTTGAACACTTAACAGAATGTTCTCCTAATATGCAACTTTGCACAGTAAACAGAATGTTCTTCTTAACTGCGGCTACGCACAGTGAATGGAATATGTGACTTTGATATTTTACAGTTTGCACAGTTAACAGAATGTTCTCCTAATATGCAACTTTGCACAGTAAACAGAATGTTCTTCTTAACTGCGGCTACGCACAGTGAATGGAATATGTGACTTTGATATTTTACAGTTTGAACACTTAACAGAATGTTCTCCTAATATGCAACTTTGCACAGTAAACAGAATGTTCTTCTTAACTGCGGCTACGCATAGTGAATGGAATATGTGACTTTAATATTTTACAGTTTGCACAGTTAACAGAATGTTCTCCTAATATGCAACTTTGCACAGTAAACAGAATGTTCTTCTTAACTGCGGCTACGCACAGTGAATGGAATATGTGACTTTGATATTTTACAGTTTGAACACTTAACAGAATGTTCTCCTAATATGCAAATTTGCACAGTAAACAGAATGTTCTTCTTAACTGCGGCTACGCACAGTGAATGGAATATGTGACTTTGATATTTTACAGTTTGAACACTTAACAGAATGTTCTCCTAATATGCAACTTTGCACAGTAAACAGAATGTTCTTCTTAACTGCGGCTACGCACAGTGAATGGAATATGTGACTTTGATATTTTACAGTTTGAACACTTAACAGAATGTTCTCCTAATATGCAACTTTGCACAGTAAACAGAATGTTCTTCTTAACTGCGGCTACGCACAGTGAATGGAATATGTGACTTTGATATTTTACAGTTTGCACAGTTAACAGAATGTTCTCCTAATATGCAACTTTGCACAGTAAACAGAATGTTCTTCTTAACTGCGGCTACGCACAGTGAATGGAATATGTGACTTTGATATTTTACAGTTTGAACACTTAACAGAATGTTCTCCTAATCTGAAACTTTGCACACTAAAAAGAATGTGCTGCTAATCTGCAACTTTGCACACTGAACAGAATGTGCTCTAATCTGCAACTTTGCACACTAAAAAGAATGTGCTGCTAATCTGCAACTTTGCACACTGAACAGAATGTGCTCTAATCTACAACTTTGCACACTAAACAGAATGTGCTGCTAATCTGCGGCTAGGCACAGTGAACAGAATATGTGAAGTTTTTTTTTTTATATCTCTGCCCCCCCACACAAAATAAACTGCTGCCCCCACACACAGTAGTCCTAAAAAGGACTTTTGGGTCTTTTTTTTTAACAAACTCGCTTTTCTTCTCCCTACACTGACTTTCCCTTCCTATCCTCATCTCTCCCTGGCTAAGACTGATCACGGGTTCTGGCCAGCCAATCAGTGTAATGCCAGCAGCCAACATGGCTGCTGGCATTACACTGATGTCAGAGCCTCCCTGCACGTTTATTGGCTGCGCAGCAGCCGCGAAACGTGCGGGGAGGAGACCCGAACATGGCGGGCGAGCACATGCGGTACTCGTACGAGTACCGCCATGTGCCGAGCAGAGCGATGCTCGAGCCGAACCGAGCTTCGGCCGAGCATGCTCGCTCATCACTACTGAGTTGTCATATACATTTTCACACAATCACTGTGTTTCCAAACCTGGATTCACTCACAGATCAGACTAAGGTGACCACATATCCCTTTAAATCATCGTCACTTATAAAAACACACTACAGGTTTTCACTCATTCCTGTATAATCCTGCAGAATGTAAATTTCATAGGTGTATGTGAACACCTTATAACAGACTGTACTGTGCATCCCGGATCGTCAGTGAGAGAGATCCTTGGGTTCCAATCTGTGCTATACAACACTGCTAATTTCTTCTTTTCTGTGGGGGTCCCTTCCACCAGTTTACTCTGGGTAACGGTCCACTTTGCTCACTTGTTAAAGGGATAGTAATGTTTTAAACTCACTGTAGCTCCAATTATTCTTTATAATTTTTGGTCCATGTAGAGCATTACTATTATTCTGTTGGATGTGTCATTCCAGAGTAATTGAATTACAATGTATCCCCCTTCCACCCCCTTTACATTAGTAACACTGCTTTCCTCAGAGCAGCACCACCATCCAGATGGATCGCATCAAGGGACAATCTTCAGTGAACATAAGGAAAAAGCTGCACTCCTTCGTCAAGGGGGGGGGGGGCAGGGTTTTTCTTATGCTCACAGCCAGAGGATTGTCCCTTTCTGCGACCTGTCCGGTCAAGTGACCAGATTCCACATCTGAGGGGAGGCGGCCTTACAATAGGTAAAAGGGGTGGGAGGGGGACACTTTATAATTCAATTACTCTGGAACTGCACATCATACAGAACAATAATACTCTACATGGTCCAAAAACTATAAAGAATAATCGGAGCTGCATTTATTTTGAAACATTACAAACTCTTTAAAATTACCCTGCATGTACTGAGAAGTAGTGAAGCAATTTAGGGGCAAACCAACTGCATGACATGGGAATACATACGCTTTCCAAAACTTCCACTCATTTCAATTGGACTTTAAACCCTTGAATGCTAGAGAGATCTCCTATTAATTGTAATGCAATGCTTTGGAGACCTCACTAAACTTCAAGATGGTACTCAACACATTGCAAACCCACTCTGGTACTAAAAGGGTTAAAATTCCCATTCATTTTTAAGGGAGTTTTTAGCTACTTCCTCCAGAATTACTCCACTCTCTTTGTGCATATATCCCACATGGCTTGCGTTTTCCTATGGGGTGAAATTCCCTTTCAAATTGTGTTAGCGATGTCTCTAGAATCCAAGGGGTTAAGAAGGAAATAGGAGATGAATAAGGAAATGTTCTTTCTTTTCCTATTTTGCATGATTTGCTTATTGGATTACATGCTATGCCTGAGACACATCTGAGGTTTCAACCTGCATCTCAGATCAAAGCATAATCCAATTTCAGTCAATTGTATGAGCATTTGAAGGAGCTGGGTCTGAATGCAGCAAATACAAGGGTGAGTTAAAAATATGGTACCAGGTGAGGGCACCCCATCCTTCACTGTCAAGTGTGTTACTTCCCAGCAGGCCCGGACTGGGACAAAAAATAGGCCCGGGCATTTAAAGCTGAGCAGCCCATTTTTATTTTCTGAGCAGCCCATTGGGGGGGGGGGCGCGTTCGCTCTCTCTTTTTTTTTTTTTTAAACGCCCGGAGCGGCCCCCAGGCCGGTACAAGGATTTATGTATACACAGGGCGAAGGTGCATTTTGATGCCCCCACCCCCCTCCGACCCGGACACAATCCCCTGACCCGCCCACAATCCCCTGACCCGCCCACATATTCACCCCCACACTCTGCCCAGCTCCACACTGCACACCCCATCCTCCTCCCCACCTCCGCATTGCCCACACTGTTCACCTCCACAATGCCCTGTTCATCTCCACATTGCCCCTTCCACAATGCCCCCTTCATCTCCACATTGCCCCTTCCACAATGCCCCCTTCATCTCCACAATGCCCCCTTCATCTCCACATTGCCCCTTCCACAATGCCCCCTTCATCTCCACATTGCCCCTTCCATGTCCACAATGCCTTTTCCACGTCCATAATGCCCCCTTCCACAATGCCCCCTTCATCTCCACATTGCCCCTTCCACAATGCCCCCTTCATCTCCACAATGCCCCTTCCACAATGCCCCCCTTCATCTCCATAATGCCCCCTTCCACAATGCCCCCTTCATCTCCACATTGCCCTTTCCACAATGCCCCCTTCATCTCCACATTGCCCCTTCCACAATGCCCCCTTCATCTCCACATTGCCCCTTCCACAATGCCCCCTTCATCTCCACAATGCCCCCTTCATCTCCACATTGCCCCTTCCATGTCCACAATGCCTTTTCCACGTCCACAATGCCCCCTTCCACGATGCTCCCTTCATGTCCACAATGCCCCCTTCATGTCCACAATGCCGCCTTCAACAATTCCCCTTCATCTCCACAATGCCGCCTTCATCAGTGCCCCATAAAGCCCCTTCATCTACACATTGCCCATTCGTCTCCACAATGCCCCTTGATCCCCTACCACATGGTATGCCGCTAGATTACCAGGAACTTAACAGTGCTCTGTGCCTCCTTCAGCACAGAGCTGAATCTCCCGCGCGCGGGTCGCAGAAATGCAGAGCGCTGGGAGATGATGTCATCTCCCAGCGCTCTGTATTACTACAGAGCCTGGGTCGCTGGACCGGCCCACCGGGAAAACGCCCGGTATGCCCGATGGCCAGTCCGGGCCTGCTTCCCAGTATGTTTACCTCCACACATTGCTTGTGTGTATGACTGGGTATTCGTATGTATTAGTGGGTAAATGTGTGTGTGTGTGTGTACGCATGCATATATCCATGTGTATGTATCTGTGTGTGCATATATTTATGAGTTTGTATGTGTATGAATGAGTGGGTATATGTGGGTGTGTGTTTATATCTCTGTGTGTATATGTATGCTTGAGTGACAGAGGGGTACGCAAGGCATTGCAATGCATTGTGTAGTCCTCTTACACTCCAAGGGTTAATGTGAGGCTGAGTCACACAAGTGTATATATAATGCTTATTAATGTACACACTGTACACACAGGAGTATATATGCTGTATATTGATATGCACACTGTGTGTACATTCATTTACATTATATATACAGTCATGTGTATACAGTGTGTATATATATCATATGCATTACAAATACAGTCCTGTGTCATTCAGGCTCACATTAACCCTTTGAGTGGCAGTGGGGTACGCAATGCATTGCAATACCTTGCGTACCCCTCTGCCACTGAAAGGGTTAAGCATTGCATGAAAAACAAACAAACACACAGACAGGCAACGTTGACCCACACTGCTAGTTATGAAATAAAAAGGAAAGAAAACCCTGCAGAACTAGCAGTGCTTATCAACTGGCACACAGTGAGACAGAATCATGAGGAGGGCAGACAGAGAGACCCTCCTGTTCTCAGAACATTACAATACACAGTATCAAATGTATTAATCAAAGTGAAAATGAGGCATACAAAATACAAGATGAATACAAAAAATTCCCCTGTAGCACCTCTTTATTCTTCCTTTAGTAGTGAGCTGCTGTGGGACATAGTGTGGTCAGCGTGCAAGTTAATTTTCATTCTTTATTTAACTGTTTTCTGTCCTATGTACAGGTATACATATGTGTGTGGGGGGGGGGACAACACAACACTGAATAAGACTATCAGTGCAGAATGGTAATTTATAAGCAGGTCATTTGATATGCTAATTACTAATTAAAGGGATAGTAATACTTAAAATGTAAAAAAAAAATGTTGTAGGGTTTATCCCCCTGAGTAAAACAAGAGTACTCCCGCTGCTGAAAGGTGTTTCATTCAAAAGTTATTAATTTTCAAAGTTGAATTTTTTAGGTGCAATATCACAGTGGCCTGAAATAGTACAGTGGCGCTGTTACTACACGATCCTATGGACAGCTCTGGTCCCGGGACCATAAATCTCCATAGGATGGTGTAGCAACAGCGCCACTGTTCAATTTCAGGCCACTGTGATATTGCACCTAAAAAATTCAACTTTGAAAATTAATAACTTTTGAATGAAACACCTTTCAGCAGTGGGAATACTCTTGTTTTACTCAGGGGGATAAACCCTACAATATATTTTTTTTACATTGTAAGTATTACTATCCCTTTAAAGAAACACTAAAACCTCCTGATTCTGATTCTAGTACCATGGCCATAGAATCCTAATGACCACAATATGTTTTGCCCTTCATTCATTCCTGTAGGTCATGTCCATGGAGGTAGAGATGACGTTTGCCAGCAGGACTCAAGAACCTCAAACTCCTCCCAATGTAGTTTAAATAAATACAATTACAGTGAGTGGTGTTTGAGGTCCAGAGAGAGTCACTTCCAGCTTAGTTTCACTCAGTGCTCATTGAGAAGCCATGTATTAGAGCCTTCTCTATCATATAAATGGTGAAACATCAGGTCATTGGCAGCATTTATTACTCCTAAGAACATACCTCCCAAGTGTCCCTCTTTTCTACCCTTTTGTCCCTCTTTTCAGGAGATCAGAATAAGTAATGTGTATTACATAGCTCCACAGCAATAAAACTCACATAAATGTGTAGTTAATCTTTAATATATTTATTTATAACTTAACCTGTGTAAATAAAATACTGAGGTATTGCTATAAATACTTTATTCAGTTTCACAAAGAGGAGCCAATAGGTCATGAAATAGCGTAAAAATTCTAGGTAATGCCCCTCCCACCAGCCACGCCCCCATAAACACCAGCTAAAACACGTGTCCCTCTTTGGCCATTTGAAATGGTGGGAGGTATGTAGGGTTGCCACCCAGCTGGTATTTTACCGGCAGGCCGGTAAAAAATTGGCTTCTGTCCATTGTTAAGTCTATGGAGAGAATGCCATGGCAGGTATTTTTTTAAAGAAAAGGTGGCAACCCTAGAGGTATGTAAGAACCTTTATTTAAAAACTTGCTTAGTGCTTAAAGGTTACAATATGGCCTCCTTGTAACCTTTCTAAAAGTTAATTTATAACTCAGTCATCTCTGCCCCTGTAATTATTGTGCGTTTTCCTTGTAGTGAAACCTACAATTTGATCACAGATAAGAATCACTTTACACATTTACTCTGCACATTTCCCTATCTGATTCCAAACTTCAGTCCCTATTTGATCCTTTCCCAGCAGTGGGATTACCCTTGCTTTATGTAAAGTGGAAGTCAGAGACGCTCAACTAGGAACAAGCTTGCAGTACAAATTTGCAGGTTCTATAGGAATGGTGTCCTACCCAGGGTGCAGTCTCTTTTATCCCACTAGTGCCTCCCACAGAGAAGAAATATCCTAAAGCATATCATATTGGTCCTGCCATAACAGCAGTCCAACCACGAAATACCAGGCAAGTCCTCTCTGAACATGAGAAGCAGCCAACCCCAGATGTACATTTTGGCCTTGTTGGGCCTGTTATGGAGTTATTATGCAAATACTGTGACACTGTTTGTTTATGGTGATACTGCATTGCCATGCACTTCCTGTTCCCTGTTCTTACCTCTGACCTGGATGCAGTTCTGTATCCTAACATGATTCCTCATACAAACAGCTTGCAGTGTCTTCATTACTGTAGTTGAAACATGGTGTTAGAAGTGGCTAGAATTTAGGGTTGCCACCTTTTCTTCAAAAAAATACCGGCCAAGGCATTCCCTCCATAGACTTAACATTGGAAAGAAGCCAATTTTTTACCGGCCTGCCAGTAAAATACCGTCTGGGTGGCAACCCTACTAGAATTAGAACTGAGCCTCTTGTTTGGAGCACAGCAGCTTTGTGACACAGGACAGGTTTGCAAATTACTGCCTAAGACTGTACTTTGTGGACTTTTCTGGCATTTCAGTGCTCAGAGGTTAAACTGCAAAATGGATACAATGAATTGCATACCTCCCCCAGAAGGAACGAAAATCAGTGGGGATTGGAGCATCAATTGGGAAACTTTCAGAGCTGAATTTGAAGATTACTCCCTTGGTAAAGGGCTGAGTGAGAAATCAGAAAGCAGTGCAGCAGCAACTCTGAGAAGAGTAATGGGCAGTGAATGCAGACATGTTTATACAACGTAAACCTCACAGCAGAGCAGCAAGATAATGTGGCAGCCATTTTAGATGCATTGGAAGCTTACTTCAAACCTGCTAAAAACGTTATATATGAAAGGTATGTGTTTGGATGCTGCAAACAAGAAGAGGGAGAATCTCTTGATAACTTTATTACACCATTGAGAGAAAAAGCAGCAACTTGTGAATATGACACTCTGAGGGATGAATTAATAAGGGACAAAACTGTTCTTGGCATAGCCAATGAGAGCACACGCAGGCGTCTCCTAAGAGAACGTGAATTAACTTTGAACAGAGCTATAGAAACCTGCCTACAGCAGAGCTCACTGACAGACGTATGAAAGTTATGGAACAGGACAGACAGCAGACTGACAGCATCAACATTACAATGCAGCGACAACACATAAGAGCCAACCACGGGACCAAACCACAGCAACAGCTCCTCCTTTTTAGCACAAATGCTGCCGACCCTGCAGCATGCAAATACTGTGGGACTGTGCATCAAAGAATCAAGGAGCAGGGTCCAGCTTATGGGAAGTCTTGTAGGGCTTGTGGAGGAACAAATCATTTTGCTAGAGTATGTTTGTCAAGTAAAAGACGGCCATCATTAGGAAAGTTACACACCGTGTAGAACATATCTACATATAAGGAAGAGCTACACCCCTCTGAAGTGATATACAGCAGTGAATTGATTGGCACTGTGCAGGCCAGGGGAAAGAAATGGTTTGTCACTTTAAATTAAAGTAACAAGCCCCAATCCTGCCAGCTTGATTCAGGGGCAACATGTGATGTAATGTGCCTGAGAGACAAAATGAAGTTAGCACCTGAAGCAAATCTACTGCCAAGTGACACCAGACTGAAGTTATACTCAGGTGAGCTGATGAAATCTCTAGGACTCTTCAGGACAGAGTGCGTCGTATGTGGACAGACACACAAGCTAGAGTTTGAAATAGTGGAAGCCTGTTGGAAGCTACTGTTATCAGGATCAACCTGTGAGTGTCTGGGGCTGATGCATTTCTCCATCCCCGCAGAGCTCAACGTAATGGACAATCAATCGAAAGGGCCCTTGACAAAAAAACTGCTAATAAAGGAATTTGAGGATGTTTCTACTGGACCAGTAGACTCTGTACCAGGCAAAGTTTATTTTGACCTTGACGTGAGTGTCCCTCCAGTTTATTGTGCTCCTCGCAATGTGCCGGTGGCCATAAAACAGGCAATTAAGGCACAGCTTGACCAGTATGAGGCAGATGGACATATTGCTCCAGTGACTGAACCAACTGATTGGATAAGTAATATGGTGAGTGTAAAGAAGCCTGATAAGCTAAGCATATGCATATCAGGCCCCAAGGCGATCTTATTACATCATGCCAACTCTCGAGGATGTTTTGTACAAGCTGCCTAAGGCGCTGTTGTTCACGCTTGTTGATGTACAGGATGCATTTTTGCAATGTAAGTTGGATAATGCAAGCAGTTACATGACAACCTTCTGGACTCCCTGGGGCAGGGAAAGATGGTTCAAATTGCCTTTTGGGGTCTCGGTTGCACCAGAGGTTTATCAACGTAAGCAAGATGAACTATTAGCTGGACTTAGTGGCATTGGACCAATTGCTGATGACATCCTTGTGTTTGGCTATAGGGATACAGATGGGGAAGCAGAACAAGATCATGATAGCAAACTGCCTGAACTGATGAATCGGTGTAGGCATGTAAAACTAAGACTTTGTTTGAAAAAACTGCAATTCAAGGTCAAAGAGGTCTGTTTCCATGGACACATACTATCCTTGGAGGGTTTGAAGGCTGACCCAGAAAAGATCAGAGCTATACTGGATATGCCACAGCCAACCAATGTGAAATCTCTGCAGCGCTTCATAAAATTTGTTACCTACCTAGCAAAATTCCTACCACACCTCTCAGAGGTTTGTGAGCCATTGAGAAGGCTTCTAGACAAAGATGCAGTTTGGCATTAGCTTTCTAAGCATGAACATGTGGTGCAGAACATCAAGCTTTTGGTCACAGATACACCTGTCCTGAAGTACTATGATATTACAAAACCTGTAACTATTCAAAGTGACGCAAGCAAAAGTAGACTCGGATGTTGCCTATTGCAAGAGGACCAGCCTATTACACAAATTGGAAAGGAATGTCTGAGTATTGTGTTTGCCTGCCAGTGCTTTCATCACTACCTCTATGGTCGTGACAAGATCACTGCAGAAACTGACCACAATCCTCTCATATCTGTTTTCAAGAAACCACTTTTGTGTGCACCAAAACGCCTTCAGAGCATGTTGCTCACGTTTCAAAACTATTGCCTTAATGTTGTCTATAAACCTGGCCCTGAGATGTACATTAGAGACACTTTTAGCAGAGCTACAGCAGCAGGTGTCACACCTGAGTGTGCACAACACACAGTTTGCAGTGTTCAACAGGAGCTGTATGACATATAGCAGATTAATCATTCAGATTATTTCAATGTCACAGACCAACGGTTGCTTCAGATACGACACCACACAGAAATTGAAAAGAGTTTGCAAGCACTTAAGTCTGTTGTACTGGATGGTTGGCCAGATTCAAAGGAAGAGGTGTCATTAATTGTGAGAGAATACTGGACCTTCCGTGATGAAATTAGCATTCAGGATGGCGTACTGTACAAAGGGCCAAGGGTCATCATTCCAAAATCATTGAGGTTGGAGATGTTGACACGCATACATGCAAGTCACATTGGTGGAGAAGCATGCTATAGGCAGGCACAAGATACCTTATACTGGCCCAACATGCATAGTGAGATTAGAGACTTTATTAGTCGTTCAGCTTGCAATTAATACACACAGGCACAGCAGAAAGAACCCATGATGTCTCATGTGCTGCCTATCCGGCCTTGGCAAATTGTAAGCATGGACTTATTCAGTTATGTAGGGCAAGACTTGCAAGAGTTGCGTAATGTCCAGCAAATGCACAAAGAGAAGAGGGAGGGGTGGAGCAGTGTAGGGACTTGAGAGTAAAGTAGTAGTTCAAAAACTGACTGCAGCAATGGTTGCTGCAGCATATGCAATCAATGGTGATGATTCCTCTACTCCAAAGGAGGATGCAGTTTGTCAAGGTCCCAGCAAAACTAGCTCTAACACACCAGTGCCAGTAGAAATATAGATGCTAGCAAGAGCATAATAGAGGAAGGTGTAGCAGCTGAATCGCCTGCTTCATCAGACAGTGAGACAACCAAGCACCAAAACACTTGTCCTCAAAGTAGTAGTGAATTTTGCTGCAGTGAAAGTAAAAAGAAATTGTTTGAGACCTCTAAAAGCTTAGAGGAATATAAGGGTAGTAGTGGGCAAGAACTGTCAGGTGATGCTGATGCTGCTGAGGATGACCTAATGATTAGTGTTGAGCGAGCATGCTCGGCCGATGCTCGGATCGGCTCGAGCATCGCTCTGCTCTGCACATGGCGGTACTCGTACGAGTACCGCCATGTGCTCGCCCGGCATGTTCGGGTGGCGGGGATCTGTGCCGAAGGAGGCACAGATCTGAAGACGCTCCGCTGGACCACCAGGGACTGGAGGTAGGGGGCATTGCGGAGATGAAGGGGGCATAGCGGAGATGAAGGGGGACATTGCAGAGATGAAGGGGGCATAGCGGAGATGAAGGGGGACATTGCAGAGATGAAGGGGGCATTGCAGAGATGAAGGGGGCATAGCGGAGATGAAGGGGGACATTGCAGAGATGAAGGGGGCATAGCGGAGATGAAGGGGGACATTGCAGAGATGAAGGGGGCATAGCGGAGATGAAAGGGGACATTGCAGAGATGAAGGGGGCATTGCAGAGATGAAGGGGGCATAGCGGAGATGAAGGGGGACATTGCAGAGATGAAGGGGGCATTGCAGAGATGAAGGGGGCATAGCGGAGATGAAGGGGGACATTGCAGAGATGAAGGGGGCATTGCAGAGATGAAGGGGGCATAGCGGAGATGAAGGGGGACATTGCAGAGATGAAGGGGGCATTGCAGAGATGAAGGGGGCATAGCGGAGATGAAGGGGGACATTGCAGAGATGAAGGGGGCATAGCGGAGATGAAGGGGGACATTGCAGAGATGAAGGGGGCATTGCAGAGATGAAGGGGGCATAGCGGAGATGAAGGGGGACATTGCAGAGATGAAGGGGGCATTGCAGAGATGAAGGGGGCATAGCGGAGATGAAGGGGGACATTGCAGAGATGAAGGGGGCATTGCAGAGATGAAGGGGGCATAGCGGAGATGAAGGGGGACATTGCAGAGATGAAGGGGGCATTGCAGAGATGAAGGGGGCATAGCGGAGATGAAGGGGGACATTGCAGAGATGAAGGGGGCATAGCGGAGATGAAGGGGGACATTGCAGAGATGAAGGGGGCATTGCAGAGATGAAGGGGGCATAGCGGAGATGAATGGGGACATTGCAGAGATGAAGGGGGCATTGCAGAGATGAAGGGGGCATAGCGGAGATGAAGGGGGACATTGCAGAGATGAAGGGGGCATTGCAGAGATGAAGGGGGCATAGCGGAGATGAAGGGGGACATTGCAGAGATGAAGGGGGCATTGCAGAGATGAAGGGGGCATAGCGGAGATGAAGGGGGACATTGCAGAGATGAAGGGGGCATTGCAGAGATGAAGGGGGCATAGCGGAGATGAAGGGGGACATTGCAGAGATGAAGGGGGCATAGCGGAGATGAAGGGGGACATTGTGGAGATGAAGGGGGGCATTGACCAGGCACCCTCCCCTCATCAGAGCAGGGGGTGCCTGGTGTAATGCTTGTGTCGCCCCATTCAATTCAATGGGGCTCGGGTGCTCGGCCGAGCACTCGAGCCTCCGGCGGTGCTCGGTCAGAGCACCCGAGCACCCGAGCATCGGGGTGCTAGCTCAACACTACTAATGATGACTGATGATGATGCAGATCTAGAATATATCCCTCAAGCTTCCTTTTCTTGTTCAGCTACAGATGAAGTTGAGAGTGAGGATGATGACAGGGCTATAAGGTTAGCAGAAAGGCAAAGGCTGTATCTTCCACCACTTTTAAGGAGCACTGCACCTGTCTATAAAGTGTTTGAGAAAGCCATTGGAAAGTCTGACCCTGGACAAGTACAGATGTCAAAAAGCACACAGTCACCCTATCAGTCATCATCAGCATCATCGCCTCTTCAAAGTCCAAGTCCCACTCAGCCACACACACACCTGTTTTGAGTACCCAGCAACAGCAACACAGGTTAACATCAACGTGGTAGATATGATGAGTACCTCTGGTGCTGCTGCTTTAAGTACTGCACCTTTGACGCCTAGTAATATTGACAGTAGAATTACATCAACATCTAGCTCCAGTAGTAGTAGTAGTAGCAGAAACCACACATGACAGACAAAGCCAGGACAAATATATTTAAAGCGGCACAGATGAGGAGGTGGAGGACGGATGTGAAGAAGGTTGGCCGCCATCTACCCCATTTGGGACCACTGCTATGACCGATAAGTAATGTGTGTCAATAATCTGAGAAGGAGGATAGAGTATGACAATGGTGAAAATACATACACAAATCACACCATGCCAGTTCCCCACCACCACTACTAGAATACACATCTGCCACATTGTAGGTTGTACTTTATTTTTTCATCCCTTGACATCATCGTGAATATGTGCCAGTGTCACTTAAGCAGGAAGTTAATGTTGTGGGCAAAGGACAAATGCATTCTGCATGCTAACACATTTTTCAAGCCATATGTTGCTGTAGGACCCACAGCTTTGACTTTCATCCACATATTTCAAAACTTCAGCCCTCAGAAGAAGTAATAGTACAGTGGGAAATGTAGTACCTACAGGAAATATGGGTGAAAAATGTGTTAAAATAGGCAAAAAATGTGTTAACATAGGCAGAAAATTTGTTAAAACAGGCAAAGAGGAGGACATTTTTGCATAGGTGGAAAGGAGAAATTTTTCGTGGGAAAATCGAAAAATCAGCACATTTTCGTGAAAAGTCACGTGGGAAATTTTTCACACTTTTCACCCACCCCTACTCAGCAGGTCTGCTCCCAGATAATCAGATCTGTAGGGAGGTCACTATCCACGTGATACTTATCCTTTATGAACATTTACACAAAGGACTGAGACAAGTTTGGGGTAAGCCAACTGCAGCTTAGGGGACAAATGAAAATTTGTATTGTTTAAAATGGGGCTTTTAACAAATTAAGTGTTAGAGAGGTCTGCAGTAGAGGTTAACCATTTGAGTGCCAGAAGGGTGTTCAATGCATTGTTTCCCATTTAAATCAATGGTGTTTTTAATATATTTCCTATGGTGCAGTTGGTTCAACCCAGCAGAATTTGAAACTATAAAAATACATTTGAGAGTATATCTGCAATCTCCTGTCTTACAAATACCCAAAAGGGAATTGCACAGTAGATAATGCTTACTCTGCACACAGCCCGTTCTAGGTACTGACCTACAAATGAAGGATAATTACAGTATAGTGCATTTCCTATATGTATTAATCTTGCAAATCAAGAGGGACCTATGCTGATTGCTATAGTGTGTTATTGCTGGGGATGTGCAATTAACCCATAGTGTGTTTGTGACATCTTCAACACACTGAGGTGAAGGGACCCCAGAAACGCCTAAAGCAAAGTGATCCTGCAAGTTAATCCTTTGAGTGCCAGAGGGGCACACAATGCAATGCAACCTCAAAAATACAATGACCAATGTCAACGATTTGCACAGTGTCCCCATAGGCTACCATACAGGTCAGCTCTGTTGTATCTTCATTATTTCCTGTGGGTAACAATACAGTAAAGGTGCAGCATGCTACCTCGAGACTTTGACATGGGAGGTGCAGGGCCGGATTTACATCTCAGGCGCCCCTAGGCACAGCACCCTCTGGCGCCCCTAGAACTGCCTTTGCCCCACCCCTGACCACACCCCCTAACTTAGCCACACCCCTTCACTTTACCACACACCCTTTGTGGCCGAACCCATTTTTAGATTATTATTATTAATACTGAAGTTAGAGATCATGGAGCTGATCCCAGAACCCGAAAGTATGAGCAATCTGCAGCATTTTTATATGGCAACCAGAAGGGTTTTCTTTCATTTTACAAGGGACTGCTGCTCAACAGTGGCTTCCCCAAGACGAATGAAGGTTGGATGAGACTGGGGGATATGGTTACACGAATTTTAACATTTCAGGTGGGCTTGACAGCAGGAAGATTAATCAATCCGTTTTATTCAAATCAGCCATATGATTAGGATTGCTCCAAGGAACAACCATATGGCTTAATTATCTGCAGTGTTAAGGAAGTCTCTGCTTACCTGCAGGGTCAGTTTTAGGCTTCGCCTGGCGTGCCACTGCCACTTCTGCCACCCGTCCGGCAACAACTGGCCAGCCTGCTGTCTGTAGCACTCCTAACCCGCCTCTGAGCCGCAGCTGACCAACAACTTCTGTCTATACCGCTCCGCTCCTAACCCGCCTATGAGCCGAACCACAATGCAGCGCTCACTAACTCAGCCGACAGTCACAGGCACAGCCGCTAAACACGGGGTGTAGGCCATTTCCTGGAGCTTTTATTTTGGCTTTTAGTTCAGGTCAGCGTAGCTTCCTCTACTCCCAATAGGTCACAAGACGTCCCGAGGTGACCAATGAGAACAGAGAGCCTCTACCTCTGTTCTCATTGGTCACCTCAGGACGTCTTGTGACGTCAGATGCAGATGCAGCAGTGGGTCACGTTGGGCGGCCCCGGCGGCACGGGCTACTAGTCTAGAAGGTAACAGCGCCTGCGCCCTCATTATTCACGCACCCGGAGTTGTGGGCGTGACAGTGGCATTCCAAGGCGCCCCTGAAAATCGGGCGCCCTAGGCAAGTGCCTTGTCTGCCTATTCAGAAATCCGGGCCTGGGGAGGTGATAATTGTCTCTTTGGACAACCCCATAGCAAGCCAATCTCTTTTTGGACACTAAAAAGAGTGTTGTGTCTAGTTCCATACAGATGGCTGTTGCAGCAACCATTTCCACAGGCTCAATATTGTTTTCTATGGGGCAGTTCACATAGGTGACTTTTATAGCTATATTAATTTCTGGTGGCAACTTTGTGGTGCTGCAGCAGCATGCAAGGAAGTTGCTTCAACAAAATATCCCATGTGAACTAGGAATTACATATGTTGCAGTAATGTTGCCTATGTGTGCATAGTCCTACCCATGTAATCGACCCCATATACTGCATGTTAAATAAGATACTCATGTAAACTAGACATTAGTTAATAGTACAGTTTCTCTGGAGATATCTCTAATTGTGTCATGTTGGATATCCCTGTAAAATCCAACTTGATGAGGTCTCTCTGGACATCAAGTGTATTTAATTCTGTGCTATATTTAAATATTTCTTGGAACACACACGCTGGTCAGTTCACATTGAACTTTTATTTCCATCATGGAACTATAGCTCTGATCTAATCCCTGTGGAGGTCAGGACAGATGTCAGTGAGATAGATCAATACTTTGGATATTCCCAACACTGAAATGAGTGATGCCTGTTGAGATATATGTAATAGGAAGTTTGGGCCTCTGTAGACCACATCAAACCCACTGTAAAGGCAATGTTGTAGGTGATTTTTGTGTCTATTTAGTCTTATAATTTAAAATTGTATGTGTGTTGGGGGTGTGTGATAAAAGAAAATTGGTGTGAGAGATAGAATACATATATCAAAAAAGAAAAAGACTCATCTATGTTGAAAATACTTGTGTAGTTGATGATGTTCTGTACTGATCATGTAGTTAGGAGACATTTTATTTCGGTTGGCCAATAAGTAAACAGCAGCTATTGTTAGCCTGGGTGAAGAATTCGAGCTGAAAAGAAAAACGGAACAAAAATGAGGGATTCTGCAAAAGGATGTTGAATGGAACATACTGATCCAAACACAGGAGTGAATTCCACTGCAGGAGATACATGTTATCACACTACCTCTAGACTGTAAGGTCTCACAATCACAGCCCACAGTTCGTTTTGTTCTCTATAGTCTGTCTTCACTGGTTTACATCTCAGTATGTCTAGTCACTGTGTACAGACCTACAGAATATCTTGCAGCTATATACATTAAGGCTAATAATAATCATCCCTGGTTTTATCTCACCGATTACAGTCTCTCAGGTTATTTAGAGTTAAAACCAGTGATAATGTTATCACCTGCACTGGAATGCATCTCATAGTGAGGAAAAAGACTGTAGCTCTTTTATCCCATCAATCAAATGAACTGGCCTGGTACAACTAAGGCCTTATTTACAATGACATTTTAACTATGCTCTGACATACCTCCCAACATTTCAAATTGCCAAAGAGGGACACTTGTGTTTTAGGGGGGTGTTTCTGGGGGCGTGGCTGGTGGGCAGGACGTTAGCAAGAATTTTTAGGCTGTTTCATGACCTATTCATACCTTCTTGTGTAACCTAACAAATGACTTCTAACGAGACCAAAGTATTTTATTTACACAGACTAATTTATAAACATATATACTGACATTTAAACAAACACTAATGTGAGTTTTATTGCTGTAGAGCAGAATGATACACATATATACACAGCATGCAATCTGATTTGATAAAAAGAGGGACATCAGGGTGGGAAACAGGGACAGGGGGATTTGGGTCCAAAAGAGGGACTGTCCCTCCTAAAGAGGGACACTTGGGAGGTATGCTCTGATATAGCACATACCTGGCCACTGTGTGCTGTCCTCAGAGCCGGATCATCCATTATAGAAACCTAGGCTACTGCTTAGGGCCCATGTCAATATGAGGGGCCCTGGATGCAAGTGATGGGTCACAAACAGAAGCCCTGCCATTTCTGCCACTAACATCTTGCGCCAGATGCCCTTTTTGATGAAAGAGACCAGCATCATACAGTTGCTCCCACTTCCATAAGACCCTCAATGTCATTACCTGACAGCAGCCCTCTCTGTCAACAGCAGATGAAGACATGCGGGGCCCCATTTGGTACCTTACCTAGAACCTTATGAAGCCTTAATCAGTCTCTGGCTGTCCTGCATTTACCCTACAATACTCTAGCATGAGGTAGTAGTGGATTGTCAGAAGGCCCACTGGAGTATCGTCCATACCTGGGAACTCTGTGGCTCTGCCCTAAAGACTCAGTTTGTCAGACTAAAATACCAGGCCTCTGGGGACAGAGGATTATTCTTCGGTTTGCAGAGTACCCTGGTAAACCCACCCAGTCCTGCTTACTTCCCTCCCCATTTCAAATCAACCCTCGATTAAGCCCCAATCATATTATGACCATACCTGGGAACTCTCAGGGTTTGACCCTGAGACTCAGGGTTTTGACCCAAATCTCAGGGTCTCAGGGTGAAGGGCCAAATTCTTAGGGTGAGAGAGGTCTGTGTCACCAACTATATGAATTTCCCCAATTAAATGTTTCCTTAACCTCTAAACTGGTGTCATTAGTACCAGAAAGACAGTGGGAGATGTCCTGCTTGTCTTGTTTGTGTTCAGGCAGTGAGTTATCCAAACTGTAGCATGTTAAAGATCCCTTGCACACGGACCGGAACACCTCTGTGTTAGAGCAAGCAGGCACACATCGCATAAAATCTACATTATGGGAAGCTTTAAGGGTTAATATTTCAAAGATCTCAGGGTCAGCTCATCTTGAAAGTTCCCAGGTATGATTATGACACAAATCTCATAATTTGTTCACACCCATTTCAATCCCTCATAGATACTCCAGGGAGCTTGAAGGCTGTCAGGTATACTCATATATTGTTGGTCGATGCCCACATGGGTTGGACAGTTATTTGAGAGTGGAAACATCATTGTGACTTCCAATGTCATCCATGTGACAATCTGTGCTATAACCTACAGACTGCTGGATAGATCAAGAATGTTGAAATCTGGAGGCTCCCAATGCATCTGCACATCCAAAGTCCCAGTATAATGCATTAGGGTGTGTTATGTGAGAAAAAAATGCTTTTTTGAACACCAGCCTATGGGACAATTTATTTCACAAAGTTGTGTTTAGCTCAGAATTAATAATTTCACTAAAGTAAACCTTGTGAACCTTGTTATCGAGAATGTTTAGTTTATTTCTTGACTTATTGACACCTCTTTGTGTAACTGAAAAAAATGATTTAGAACAAGAACAAACTATTTTATTTACACAGACTAATTTATAAAAACATATACTGAAGTTATATAAAAATGAAATGTTCATTTTATTGCTGTGGAGCAATTTGATACACTAATATATACATCCCACACAGTCTGATCTCCTAAAAAGAGGGATATCAAGGAGGGAAAGAGGGACAGAGGGATTTGGGTCTCAGAAAGGGACTGTCCCTCCTAAAGTGGAACACTTGGGAGGTATGACACACCCTTGTGAATAACCCTTCCATTGTCCTTAGCACATCAGATCCTTTCCATGCTAAACTGAACAGCGAATGTTGAACATCATTAAGTAAAAGTAAAAAAGATTTAATATTTCAATTACAGAATTATTAGCAAACACATTTAAAGGTGTGTCTGCATTCCTGCATAAATGAACAGTATATTATGGGTGGACGTACTTTCATTTGTATGATCTTACATCTAATAAGCACTTCCAAGGGTGTGCAAAATGATTGCTCACTCCACACCCTTTCATGGCTTTACAAGATGACATCACCTAACAATATATAGTCCTAGTCATGTGGAACACAGCAAAATGCATAACGTTGCACAATGCCAAATGTGACTAACCCTTCTATGCCCAAACCAAATGAAACTCTAATACTGTCAGAGAAAGTGGTTCAGTACATTTACCCATTCAGAGAGAATGGATTTCACCAATATAGTAGAGGGGGGTATAAAAATATAAATCTATGTGAGATGCACTAAGGTGTAATAACAAGGTGATAAAGAGGAGATAAGCTCTCCAGTGTAATACTCTATCCAGTCCCTATGTTATTCTATGAAGCCTGAAGCCTATGCACTAAGATTTGTGAAGTTGGAGAGATGTGAATACATTGTATCCATAGAATAACACAGGAAACATATATATATATAAATTGTACCTCCTCTTTATCAGATCTTAGTGTATAAAACCCCGGGACAGGACTGATTTTTACCCAGGCTGATTAACTTGCATTTTTTTTAAAGGAGAATTATCCCCTCCTAATAATAATATTAACCCCTCCACTTACCTTATGGCCAGAAAATTCTAATGACCCCTACTCATTTTGGTCCTGTTCTTTGATCAAGAGATAAACTGAAGCAGGCAGAGTGCGTGAGCCTACTTAACACTTTAAAGTCCGGGGCATGCAAGGCATCACGCACACACACATACACCTCTTGTACTTTAAGGGTTAAGAATACAAGGTGTAGGAGCTGAGTATAAGGTCCAGTTGTCCTGCTAGCAACTGTCATATGTTATCTCTTGAATAAGGCACAAGGGCAAACTCTGTAGGGACATTAGGGTTTTTGACCATGATAAATGAAGTGGGGGGATTATTATTAGGCGTTACTTCTCTTTTAACCTGATATTTCATAAAATAAACATTACCGGCTTACTTAGCAATTCATTACACACCTCCACTAGCACTTAAAGGGTTAGGTTTAACTGAAGGTGGAATTAACCATTTGAGTGCCACAGGGGTGATGCCCCTCTGGCACTTAGAGGGTTAATATAGGGCTAAAACAGGACATGCCTATATGGAATATCTCAGTTTGCATAATCCATGCTTCTAAATAACTCAAACTAGTTTTCTAAATAAAATTGGCTAAGGCAACATAATATATAGGTGATTATGAAACTCTCTCCAAACTACCAAATTTACTATTAGGTGATAGGATCCCTTAAACCTCTTAGTGCCAGAGAGGTATAACCAAGTTATAAACCCATGAAAGTGCCAGCTGTTGTATAGACTGTTGCCTCTGATAGTTATTGACGTGAGCAGTCAGCAAATAGAAGCAGAATGGAAGACTTTAGATGCGAATGCACTTTTGAAGCTCTTGAATGGACATAATCAATACCAACATAGCGCTGAGAGGCGTGTTTATTGTGTTCCTCCTTGAGCGGCACAAGCTGAAAGTAAGGAAGGGAATGGATTTTACTTCCAATCATACATTTCTGCTTCACTTGAGCCGTGTAATTTAGAATAATTAAGCAAACATGCTTAGAGTGTGCAAGAAAGGGGAGGGTTCAAGGACAGAGGTATTAAAAGATCAATAAGAAATGAAGAAAGAAAACAGGAAAGCAAACATAATTTTAATTAAACCCTATGTGAAACTCTCTTGACAATTTCTTGAAAACGGCTAAGGCCCCTTTCACATGGGTGACATCAGTACATCCATGGTTCATTGCTTATGTCATCCATGCTGAAAGGTATGCTGCTGTATGCCTCTGTCCCTGTTTCCCACCCTGATGTCCCTCTTTTTAGGAGATCATACTGTGTGGTGTGTGTATATAAGTGTATCACCCTGGTGTCCCTGTGTTTAGGAGATCAGACTGTGTGGTGTGTATATAAGTGTATCACCCTGGTGTCCCTGTGTTTACAAGATCAGACCGCGTGGTGTGTGTATAAGTGTATCACCCTGGTGTCCCTGTGTTTAGGAGATCAGACTGTGTGGCGTGTATATAAGTGTATCACTCTGGTGTCCCTGTGTTTAGGAGATCAGACTGTGCGGTGTGTATATAAGTGTATCACCCTGGTGTCCCTGTGTTTAGGAGATCAGAGTGTATGGTGTGTATATAAGTGTATCACCCTGTTGTCCCTGTGTTTAGGAGATCAGACTGTGTGGTGTATATATAAGTGTATCACCCTGGTGTCCCTGTGTTTAGGAGATCAGACTGTGTGGTGTGTATATAAAAGTGTACCACCCTGGTGTCCCTGTGTTTAGGAGATCAGACTGTGTGGTGTGTATAGAAGTGTATCACCCTGGTGTCCCTGTGTTTAGGAGATCAGACTATGTGGTGTGTGTATAAGTGTATCACCCTGGTGTCTCTGTGTTTAGGAGATCAGACTGTGTGGTGTGTATATAAGTGTATCACTCTGGTGTCCCTGTGTTTAGGAGATCAGACTGTGTGGTGTGTATATAAGTGTATCACCCTGGTGTCCCTGTGTTTAGGTGATTAGGCTGTGTGGTGTGTATATAAGTGTATCACCCTGGTGTCCCTGTGTTTAGGAGATCAGAGTGTATGGTGTGTATAGAAGTGTACCACCCTGGTGTCCCTGTGTTTAGGAGATCAGACTGTGTGGTGTGTATAGAAGTGTATCACCCTGGTGTCCCTGTGTTTAGGAGATCAGAGTGTATGGTGTGTATATAAGTGTATCACCCTGTTGTCCCTGTGTTTAGGAGATCAGACTGTCTGGTGTATATATAAGTGTATCACCCTGGTGTCCCTGTGTTTAGGAGATCAGACTGTGTGGTGTGTAAATAAGTGTATCACCCTGGCGTCCTGTGTTTAGGAGATCAGACTGTGTGGTGTGTATATAAGTGTATCACCCTGGTGTCCCTGTGTTTAGGAGACTGTGTGGTGTGTGTATATAAGTGTATCACCCTGATGTCCCTGTGTTTATGAGATCAGACTGTGTGATGTGTATATAAGTGTATCACCCTGGTGTCCCTGTGGTTAGGAGATCAGACTGTGTGGTGTGTATATAAGTGTATCACCCTGGTGTCCCTGTGTTTAGGAGATCAGACTGTGTGGTGTGTATATAAGTGTATCACACTGCTCCACAGGAATAAAACTCACATTAATGTTTGTATAAACATCAGTATCTGTGTTTATAAATTAGTCTGTGTAAATAAAATACATTGCTCCAGCTCTAAATCATTTTTTCAGTTACACAATGCGGTGTCAATAGGTCATGAAATAATCTAAAAAAATCTTAAAAATGCCCCGCCCACCAGTCCCGTCCACAGCAACACCACATAAAACAAAAGTGTCCCTCTCTGGCCATTTGAAATGATGGGTTGTATGCTGCTGCGCTATGGTGTCATTCACACCATTCATAAAGTCCAGCATGTTATCTTTTTACTGTACACATGCAGAAATGCAGTACAAAATGAGGCATGAAGGCCTGTCGGGCTGCCTGCAGACTTTTCACATGAGTGACATTGGTTATTGCAATGCTCAGTGCAACCTCAATGAATCACTGACCCACACAGCTGTCAGCCAATAATATTCCGCTGAGGATCCAGTAGGTTGGCCATCAGCAATGCCCCACCTCCTGTAATGGGGTCACCGAGGGAATGGATGAGAAGGTGAGTGAATGAACAAGATAAAAGAGAAATGTAACAGTTGGATGCTACACTTCGGTCACCTGTTTAAAACAGCCTAAAGGGCCGTGTCCAGGAAACTAAAGTGTAATTCTGGAGCAGACCAACTGCTCCATACACAACAAAAATTCCCAGATGCGCATTGGTTTTACCTCTCTAGCATTCGAGATGTTAAAAAGCCTCATTTAAAGTAATGGGAACTTTCATTTGTCCCCAGTGGTGCAACTAGTTTGCTCCAGAATTGCACCTCTTTAAATTATTGAATACAGCCCTAATACTTTGTAAACCAATAAAAAAGTTTGACTGCCAGAGGGGTACCCAATGCACTGTGTTGCAATGCATTATGTACCCCTCTGGCACTCAAAGGGTTAAAGAGCTCAATCTAAACTCTGCCTATAGGACTAAGTGACTTTCAGCCCTTTAGATGAGGATCTATTTAACATCCAAGAGGTTAATCTGTTAAACAGAAGGAGAATACTGTAGCACTGGTGACGTTAAACATAAAGTTCCAATGAAAGTTGTTAAAGGGATAGTAATACTTTGTTTTACAAATCTCTAAAATTGTAGATATTAATAATATATTAGAATAAGCTACTTCCCATGTCTCAAAACGTCATTGTTTTTGTGTTTGTAGCATTTAAAGGGATAGTAATGTTTCATAATAAAAGCAGCACTAATTAATCATCGTAGTATTTGGACTTTGGAGAGTGTTATTTCAATTCTGTCAGAGTTGTAGCTCAAGAGTAATTCAATGACAAAGTATCCCCCTCCCGCCCCTTTTACTGATGTAACACTGCTCAGCCAGATCAGAAGGGAGGTGCCCAGGTAGACTGCAGAGAGGGACAATCTTCAATTAAGATAAGGGAAAAACCTGAAAAGCTTGTCAAGGGGGCATGGCTTTCATTGTTCTCATAGGAAGAAGATTGTCCCCTGCTGTTATCTGTCTGGTCTATGGACTGCATTCCACATCTGAGAAGAGATGGCTTACACTAGGTAAAAGGGGCGGGAGGGGAAACTTTGCTTGTGAATATCTCTCAAACCATAAAGGTTTGAGAGATAAGACTTATATCGTTCTTCATGTTTTTTTAATGCCTACAAAATAAAATACAGATAAAACGAAGTATTATTATCCCTTTAAACTTCCCCCTCCCTCCACATTCTCGTACTTCAGCTCTCTAGCTGAGAGATGAAGAATCCGGTCATTTGACCAGACGGAGGCTCTTCAGCAGAGCTGAAATCGTGACGTTTATGAAGAAATACTTCATTGGAACGGCCTACAAAGTGTGCTTGCAAACCAGGAGGGAAGTTTAAATGCTACGAACAAAAAAACTATGAAGTTTTGAGACATGGGAAATAGCTTATTCTAATTATAGTATTAATATCTACAATTTTAGAGATTTTTGAAACAAAGTATTACTATCCCTTTAAGAAAGAGCCACTGTATTAGTAAGGAAATGTACAGTATATACAAGGTAAAACCCTCTGTAATAATGCTTCTTGGCACAGACATTATGGGTAATAACTTGAATGACAGAATTAGCACTTTTGTGTAATAGAGAGGGTGCCCAATGCATTGCAAAATGTTAGACACTCCCTGGCACTCAAAGGGTTAAGAGGGTCCCTTTTTTAACATTTTGAGTGCCAGATTCAACTCATTAAAACACAATGCATTGGTTACCTCTCTGGCACTTAAACAGTTACATTTTAAAGTGCATTGGAGACAGCCGTAGCTTCCAAATGGTTAAATAAAATGTATTGACTTCCAAGGAGAGTGAACCTTGAAACCAGCAGAGCTGCTTACTCTGAAAAAAACACTAATTCTTATTTGGGTCCTTGAGTGACCTTCAGAGAGTCACATTGTAACCTAATGCTTGAGTCTCAAAATTAGATTGTAAACCTTTATTTTTATGAACTGTCAATGTGCCTATTAGAAATGTACTAAATACAGAATACTGTTTGGAATTCTGGTGAAATTCAGGCTGCAGAATTCAGATTCTTCACAATTTATGTTGACACACGTCCCAGTTGCTCTTGACAGTCCCATATTTTTTGGAGTGTCCCATGTCCTGATAAGCACCTTCTGGAACAATAACAATATCAGAATGAAGACTCTGGAGCAAAACATTCAAAAGAATAGACAGATAACTGCTCGTTGATTGCTGTGACAGAAAGTGCTGCCTGTACTGGGCTACAAGAAAATGGACACCGAACAGTGTTCTAAACAATAACAAGTGAGCTGAACCCTACTTCCTGATACTAAGCAGGAGCTGCAGCACCATTTTGATGATGTATAAGGCTACACTAAAGTGGAGGGCTTGATGGTCAGCAAAGGTGTCACTTTCTCAGTCAATGGGCAGTTGTCTCTATAATGTTTAGAACTCTGCTGTGCTCTGAAGGAAGTGCAGGTTCACGCTGATGTCCAGTGACATCAGTGTACAGTCGTGTGATCCAACCCGCGCACCAAGGAGGAGTACTTTGACACTCTCATCACGTCAGGGAGTATGCCTGATTGGCATAAAGGAAATGTGGTATGTGGTCACCCTAGAGCAGGGGAAGGCAACCTTTGGCTGGCTGGGGATGAAGGGAGTTGGAGCCACCAACAGCTGTGGGCTGCTTACTTATACTATAGTCTAATCCTCACAGAATAATGTATAAACTAGTGTCTAGGCCCACCCATGTTGAACACAAGCCCATCCAAACAGCTTGCTGTACTTTATTTTACTGGATGCACACCATAAAAATCAAAGCCTGGGTAGGCCTTGCTGTGCCCACTCATGAGAACATCAGGTCTCTACAGTAAATGAAGCACTGACTACACCACTGTTTTGACCTCCCATGTTTTCTCTTGAACCAACATATGGGCTCTGCCTTTCAGCGAAAGTGGCATTTCCTCTCAATATATCAAAGATATTTAAAGAGTTTTGTTCAAATGGACAAATTTAACACTGCGCTAATGCATCATTGTGAAACAGCTTTCCCCCAATGCTGCTGTGCACATGGCCGATTTCCACCGTGCTGATTGGATGCATTCATATGGTGGGCACATCCAGGTTCTAGCATGCTGATCTGCACGCAGGTTATGGGGCTCCATGTCGATCATGCACATGGGTGATTTTGGAGGATGGGAAACTGTTCAAATTGTTAGTGAGTGGATGGCCCAAGTGGGCATCGGCCAAAAATATATAGCCAACATTAAGGTGACCAGATGTCCCTTTAAATACGGACACTTATGAATCTTACATGCAACCGGCAGTTATTTTTCCTAAGCAACCTAAATTTAAAGAGAAATTGGGTCAAGTTAGCCAAAACCCATGTGAACTGGCCCTGTGACACACCTCTGCCACTCACCCATCCAGGAGAAACACAGGACCTTGGAGGTAAGTTGGCACAGGAAGCATGGCCTACCCAAAAGTGGAACACAGGTTACTGATTTTTCACAATTGTTCCTTATTAATCTTTTATGTGCCAGAGAGTTGTCCAACTCATTGCCTAAAATAGTAAACCTACTCAGATTGCAAAACCTAATATTAATAGACACTGCAGCATGGAATTCTGATTGACAGCCTTGTCCCCCCCATTAAGTTCTGCAACATCTGTGTTCTTTTTTATCCCAAAAACTCACTTGGATTTGATAGTTTTCCAGCCCTGTGTGATCTATCTATCTATCTATCTATCTATATATCTATCTATCTATCTATCATCTATCTATCTATCTATCTATCTATCTATCTATCTATCTGTCTATCATCTATCTTTCTTTCCACCTTTCTCTCTCTCTCTGTATATATATATATATATATATATATATATATATATATATGTGTGTATATATATATATATATATATATATATATATCAGCTAAAATTAATATCTAATGTGACTAGACCTCCGATTTAAACCCTTTGAGTGCCAGAGAGGTATCCAATGCATTGGATACCTCTCTGGCACTCAAAGGACTAATGCATTAACATCGCAGTCTGGTTGTATTACCAATACTAAAAAATGGCCAGCTGTTTTTGATACCAGCCAGCTAGCTCTGATCAAAGAAATATTTATTTAATTTCCATGTAAATTTATATTCTTAATTGAAACCTGAGCAGACAGCCACTGCACATTCTCAGTCAGACTTTTAACCCTAAATTTTTGTAATTTATTTTCAGCTTTGGCTAGAGAAGCTGTTTGACGTTATCCTATATAATAATTCACTAGGATGTTTGTCAGAAGCCGTCATATGCAGTACAGACTGCCCGAAAACACAGAATGCTGGGAGCACAGAATGCTGTGAGTTCTGTGCTGGGAGCATTCTGTGCTTTCGGGCAGTCTCTACAGTGCATGACTGCATCTGCGGCAGGACACAGAGCAGGACCGGCCTCTTAACCCTTTGAGTGCCAGAGGGGTATGCAACTCTTTGAAATGCGTTGCGTACCCCTCTGGCACTCATAGGGTTAACATCACCCGGTCCTTGGCCCGTGTACACGGGCTTTTACACTAGTCTGTAATAAATGAATTTCTAGTAACCAGATTGCCATTTGGGAGTTTTCAAATGAAAATAAAGTGTCATAAAGTGTACTGGGCTTAACAGAAGTGGTAAGGATTGGATTGAGAAAAGGCAGTGTTTGTCCTTAAAAGAAGCAGAATAAGGGAATAGGTGGAACAGGTGGGGACTTGGCAGGGTTACTAAGGAACTCATTTACCCGGAGAATCAACTCCTGTCCCAGAGACCCAGTAATTAAATCAGAAAGCAGATCTGGAGAATTCACAGGTATGAAGATAAAATACTCTATAAATAAAATGTCAAAGACATTGATATGTTAACCCCTTAAGTACCCATGATGTGCCAGGACAGTCAAGGGAAAACTTCCCTAAAGGACCAGTGATGGTCCTGGCACGTCATGGATTTCAGGGCTGCACGCCATTCGAGGAACCCTGAATCAGATCCAGTTTTTTAAAAAAAGATCTGTGGTCCTTAATTGCCGTCCACGAGCGTGTGCGACCAGTCCTTTAGGGGTTAATATATGCAGAACTGCATTTGCTGTTTATCAGCAAGATGGGGAAGCCATTTGCCTTTGCACTCACTTCCTGGTCAGGAGACTGTATTCTTTTATGTGGGACACAGCATGTGCAAAATACAATTTCTTCCCCCAGCCTGCTGATAAAACAGTAAGTAGTATGTTTTATATACGCATGTTCATTTACCCCTGAAGGACTAGATGGGTGCACAAAGCATTGCTATGCAATATTTCTCAATGTTAGTCCTTGGAGCACACCAACAGGTCTGCTTTTCTAGATATGCCTGATTGTGCACAATGGATCTGTCTTCATGTTTGAGCTGCAATGCATTGAATACCTCACTGGCACTCAAAGGGTTAATTAGCAATATCCTGAAAACAGGGCCTGATTTACATTCCAGGCTCCCCTAGGCAAGGCACTATGTGCACCCTTAGCTCCGCCCATGGCCACACCCCCACTCCTCACATGTCCACACCACCAGTCTCATCCACTGTTTCCAGGCAAAGAATATACCTCTGGCCTACAACAAGCAAGGACATAAAAGCTTTAACCCCTTGGTTGCTAGAGAGATCTCCAACGCATTGCCCCGCAATGCATTGGAGATCTCACTAGCATCCAAGAGGTTAAATAGTAGCCTGTAAAGGGGTGTATAAGCTACTGCATTGATACAGAGATTGCTCTAGCCCCACCCAAAATTCAGAATGTGGGTGTAGCCAGCACAGTGAGGCTCCCCTCAAAAGTTGGAGCTCTTGAGTCTGCCTATTGGGAAATCCGGCCCTGTTTGATAACCTAAATCTACTGGAGTTGAGAATTGCTGCTTTAACCCAATGGATACTAGTGATATCTCTAATGTGCATTAGAAAACTCTCTAGTATTCAAGGGGTTAATCCTTTTTCTTTTCCTCCAAAGTAAGGGCAAATGCCTGAGATGCCTTTTTAGTACTCAAAGGGTCAATAATCTTTCCACTGTGAGTGCAAACACACAGGAGAAGGAGACCTTGCTAGCAACCAAAAGGATAATCCTCTTGACCTCCCTCTCCATTGTGAGTGCATCTGATTGTCTGGTCATCAAACCAGTGAATTTCAACAGGCTTTATGTGTAAAAGCAAATGGAATCCATTCTAGGACTAACCAAATATACCAAGAGGGAGAAATAAACATTCCCATCAGTTTATATGGAACTTTTAACCTCTTGAATGCTATCCATTGTTAAGCACTGCATTAGAGAAGTCTCTAGCATTCAAGAGGTTAAAAACTCAGTCTAAAAATAATATGAGTCTGGGGAATGTTTATTTTACCCCCCCCCCCCCCACACACACACACACAAACACAAACACACCACCACCACCATGGCACAACTGACTACTGGGGAATTGTAGTCCTGAACAGCTGGAGGGCCTCAAGTTGCCCAACCCTGCTACAGAGTTACATGCACAAGTCAAAAGTGGAGCAGTTCTGGGGTGAACCAACTGCAGCATAGGGGGGCATCAAATGTTTCCTTTTATTTCAATTGACCTTTTAACTCCTTGAATGCTACAGAGGTATCCAACGTTGAGGAGCTCTCTAGCAGCATTTAAAGCAGTAGAAGCCCATTTTAAATGAATGGGACTTTTTTATGAATATTTGTTCTCTGTGGTTCAGCTGGTTTATTCCAGAATGATTGGACTTTTGATTTTTTTCCTATAGGGCCACACGCACACAAATGAAAAGTGTAGCATGTTACAGAGCAAGCCATCTGCACTACAGGGAACTACAAAATAGATACCCCACATGCTATTGATTCAAATGGGGCTTTTAACCAATTGAATGCTAGAAGTAATACATTAAACAGCACGTAATGGGTTAAAAGACACATTTAAATAATTTATGTGTTCCCTATAGAGGTGTTGGTTTGGCTTCAGTTGCAAAGTGTTGGAGACCCTCTCTGTCCATCAAGAGGTTAACCCTTTGAGTGTCAGAGAGGTACGCAGTAACACATTGGGGGTAAGCATCGCTTTGCAATGGGTTAAAAGTCCACTTTAACTCTTTGAGTGCCCAAGAGGTATCGTAGATGGCTCAATGGCACTCTGTAATTTACTATCTATCCCATTTAATGCAGTTAGTTTGCTCCAGAACGTCACCACATCAGCTTTCTGAATTGCACTTTTGATTTTACACACGTCCCATTGTTATGCTGCTGCAATTCTTTCCAATCGATCCCGATGCTGACCCCTAGATGGCGCACTGTATACAAAGTTAAATCATAGGCATGAGCTTTTCCATGCTCACAGCAGGCTCTATAAAAGGAAATAGGGTGGGTCTGGAGGATTCTCCTCTAAGAGAGAAGAATAGGCTAAGGAGGCTGGCTGTATAAAACCAGTCAGTAGTAGTGTAACAAAGCTCAGTCATCTCACTGTTGGATGTGCGGGACGGACAGGCTGAGAGGATATTACTGCTTTTTGGGGAAGCGGTCTGGTTTGGCTTCTGCATAAGAGATCTAGTCTTGTTTGTGTTTGCTTTCGCTGGCTTTAAAGGAGAATAAGTTCACATCAATGAAGGAAAGAAGAACGAGTCAGAAATTGTCAAGCAAATCAATGATGGATACTAACCAGAATGTGAAATGTAAAATTGTAGTAGTCGGCGACAGCCAGTGTGGGAAGACGGCTCTGTTGCACGTCTTCGCTAAGGACTCCTTTCCAGAGGTACGTCCACGCGGGACCTGTTCTGTGGATTTGAAAAGGGGCTTTGTATCCACTGTGCAGAATTGTCCTGATCGGAACCATAGGGGTTAACGAACTCCCCCAGCCATCTGTTAGCCCTTTTTTGTCTTCCTCTGGGTGACCTGTTAACCTTTTGAGTGCCAGAGATCTGGGCAACGCAACTGGTACTCAAAGGATGGCAATCGCTACAAACTCTTTCTTGCTAGTCACGCATTAGAACTGGGTATTGATTGCAAGTTCTAAGGATCAGGGGATCCCTCTTCTATTGTTTTAAATAGTATAGAGGTAGCTGCTGAGCTGAGATAAATTTAATATATATACTAAATGTATTATTTTATATAAAATAGTAAAAAAAATGGTGTATATATACTAAATTTTACTATTATATATAATTTTGTTAGCTCTAACACAAAATGTAATTGCACGCTCTGTGGATCAGGAGACTTGCTATATAAGAATACGATCGCCTGTGTAGTCGCTGCTGCTACATAGACCTATACTGATGGCTCTATCGTTACATATATAACTGCATGCTCTGGGGATTAATTGGTTATTTTCTGATTCTCTGCATTGCCGTGATTCTCCTATGCAGTAACTGCGGATGCACAGATAAAACTCCCATATATTGTTAGATGTACAGTGTCCCAAATCACGTAATTGAAAGCGCTATGGATCAGGGGATTCCTCTGTCTTACTGTTTATTGCAGTCTCCTATACAACAGCTGCTGCTACGGATACATACATATTGCCCCTACACATAACACTGTATTTAGATCACTCGCTGGCAACCTGAGGCCCTCAGGCTATTAAGGACTAGGCTTTCCATCTAGTCAACGGCTGGCTGGGGAAGGTGGGAATTGTAGTCCCAGCAGCTGGAGGGTGTCAGTTTGCCCAACCCTTGTTTAGATCGGTTTATGTAAATTTTCTCTATATGATTTAAGTGCGTCTATCCTCCTCTTTATTGTGATATAGATCATTCTTTCATTAGAAGAGTGGCGACCAAGGTATTGCAGTGCAATATGTTTCTTCTTTGGCACACAAACTGTTAAAATCAGAATTTAAATTATATATCTTTAATGCAAATTTTATATTTTATCATGAATATTTGTTAATTGTACAAAAAACCGGTGGCTTAGAGGCTGGGTCAGGCTGGCATGTCTAAGTGGGGGATGGGGGAGCAAACTGGTCCTTCCTGCTCCAAATTCAATGTATCAGTAACATCACATGCGCATTTTTATACAGAAACGGGCATGGTGAGAGAATCTACTTTGCCAGGACTGCTTGGGAGGGGGATCAAGACCTCAGCTGAGGCAGAACCTCACTTGACTGATTTTTAAAGTTACAATTGACAGTTTTTGCTGCCTTAACACCAGATGGGTGCACAATTCATTGCATACCCTTGTGGCACTCGGGGTTAAAAGGCTCTATCAGACACTAGTTTTATCACACTGACATCTGCAATTGACAAGTGACCTCTTTTATGGCCCATGAAGGACAGACGTGCCAGTTTGCCCCAGCAGGAGAATAAAGCCCTTAATCCCTTTGAGTAACAGAGGCCTATGCTTTGACACTCAAAGGGTTAAAATTACTTGCATGTATAAGTGTTGCCCCTGTTAATGGTTTGGCATGACTGAACCACTTTTGGACTAATTTTATTTGTATTTTTTCTTAATTCAGAATTATGTTCCCACTGTATTTGAGAATTATACAGCCAGTTTTGAAATTGACGCACAGAGGATAGAACTGAGTCTCTGGGATACCTCCGGTAAGAAACCCTGAAATATATAAATTGCAAAGTGTGTGCTTGAAGGGTGCCCAACATCTGGTTCATGGAGGGTTAACCTATTTTGGTCTATGAATGTGATTATATTTACTATAGAAACATCCACCCCCTCATTTAGCTGATGCATTTTAGATCTCTTGTTTTCCTGAATCCATTTAATGAGAACTTATCTCGTTTGCGTCAGTCTATTTTATAAAAAATAAGCTGTCTTAATCGGCTCATGAGATCAGAGGCTGTTGTGTAATACTACAATCGAGCCTGCTATGGGAATGTTTAGAGGGGCAATGGTTTCATATTTCTAAATGTTTGGCTGGTGTGTGTCTTTGTAGTATTTATATTTTGCTTTTAGATATCTTAAGTATCAACCTATTATGCAGGCATTCAAAGATTGCGCACAATGGTGATTTAACACTAAAACACATGTTTTAAAGTTATAATTTTTATTAGCCGGTAGGATCAGCTAGTACCTTATTAATCACGTTAAAGTGGTGCTATTCTGGAGCAAACCAAACGCATTATGGGGAACAAACACCCTCTTATATATTTTTTTTTTTTTCTCTTTAAATGCGTTGTATGCCAGTAGCATTCCAAGGGTTAAATTACCCACTTAACTCTATGCGTGCTTCAATTTGTCCTCTGGCGCAGTTGATTTGCTCCAGAAATGCAAGTCTTTAACCCTTTGGGTGCCATGGAATGCATTGCATTCTGTACCACACTGGCACTCAAAGGGTTAAAAACACATGCATCTAAAAATGACCTAGTTATACACACTTAACACTTTGAGTGCCAGAGGAGTGTGCAACACCACTAATACACTGGATTTGGAGCAGGACGGACCAATGCACTGGATACCTCTGGCACACAAAGGGTTAATTTACTGAATACAGTCCTAATAATCTGGAAACCACTGGCAAGCTCTGTCTTAACTACACACACATAAATAGAGCTTCTAACCCCTTTTTAGATGCTCTAAAGTCGATGTTTCTAGCCTCTAAGAGGTTAACTTGTTAAACAGGCTAGTGTTCAAATGGTTAAAAGTAAAACCAATTTGTTGGTTTGCTCCACTGTAATGTCCTGAATAAGTCATCAAGTATGCAGTTGCACCTTAGAGTAAAATAACATGCATTTTTGTTCAAATATGTTTGGTCACGGCAAGGAAGTAACAGAAGTACTCAAAATGTGTGGTATGTCATGACACGGTACATTGGGTATTTGAGCACCAGACGAGGGTGGTCTCGTGATTTGCTTGTGAAAGTGGTGGTGATTTTTGAGACTTGTGTTAACTCTTTGAGTTCTGGGGAGGGATCAAACACACCACTTCGGAGCCATGTAAAATCTTTAAATACACTGACCAGTCCTTGCCTTTTATTAGGGACATATGAACAACGCATGCCACAGGACTTCTCTCATTTCAGAGCAGCCCTGAAATAGACATCTTTCCTGTGTCACCAGTTAAAGGTGAGGTCTGGTCAGCTTACTTTTTAGAAGCCAGCTGGGTGTTTCAGAAGCCCAAAAGGTGCATTTCTATAGGTGTATACAAAATACTCCAGAAACTTGGACAGCAGTAACACTTTAGGAACCCTGGCTCCAAAGCTTATGGGATTTGTCATCCCCTGGTGCAATGATTTGCTTTGCCGTGCGTTGTTCATTACTCTGGTTCTCAAGGGGTTAAATATAACTGTGTTCGTCCTTTTTATGATTTTTAGTTGGTTTGCTCCACTTTAACACTTAACCCAAGACAGTTCTTACATTAGGTGGGATCGGTGATAACCCTCACCCAAGATCAGAAAAATTATATTGTGGAGCAATTCACGTCCGCTCCATCTACATCCTTATTTTATGCAAAATTATTACATCACAGCTTGCTTTTCTTCCTGTTGCGTGTATAATGAAGCTCACACCAACATTTCTTAGAACCAGTTAAGGAATCTATACTGGCTCTCCTATATCCTTATGGAGCAAGCTTCCTAAATTGGCACTGGGCCTGAGATGGTGCCCAACACTTTGAGACGCACTGGCAGGCAGACTTAAGGAGTTAACGAACAAATTGTCCCATATGGAGCAGTTGGTTTACTCTAGAATAACTCCAGTTTGCTTTTATAAATCTGGGCCATGAGGTTTTATAAAATGAGCCAAAAGTGATTTAGAAGTCTGCAGTGCTGGCATCTCCTTCCTCTACTTTAGATGAGCCCTAGGTATGGGACAAGCAATCATTTGGTTTTCTAGTTGATGGTGGCTTGATCTCCAATACCATTCTATCAGCCAATGATGGGTCATGCAGCCCCCAATAGCTGCAGAGCCAAAACAAAGGCTGCCTGCTCTGCTAACCTAGACTGATTCATGCCCCCTGGATAGGTGCAGTTATATTTGGCTTTAAAGCCCAAACAAATGCCTTTATTAAAACTGTATAACTAGGAATTCTCAAGGTGAGAGTCCAGTGTTGGCTATTGGTTCTGTTCCAGTTACTTTGTTTCTTAATCTTTAAATTGGTGCCACTTGTACCAGGGAAGTCCTGTTTGTCTTGTGTGCTTTGATATCTAGTTGTATGTTAATGGCCCTTCATAACTGACTGGAATGCCTTTGATTACAGAAGGCAGAGACTTATTTTAGAGACTCTATATTATGGGAACATTGAGGGTTACAATTCGCAAGATCTCAGGTTCAGCTCATTTTGAAAGCTCCCAGGTGTACCAATGTGATACTGAACCTAGAACAGGTCTGAACTGCTTTTCTGCCCCAGTGGTTTATACAATTATGAATGTAAAAGTCCCATATGAATGAACGCTGTATACGTGGGTACGCTTTTACACCAGTCTCCAGGGTAACAAATGACACTTGCCTTCTCCACTCAATGCTGTGCTAATAGTGCCATGTAATTAAACCTATGTATTGCAAACTCTGTAGTCTAAAGAGTATATTCTTTTGTGTCTATGTGCAGGGAAAGGCAGCCAGTACATCTCCAGCTGTTGGACCTATAATTACCATAATATCACATTTGTTATGGGGGGGAAGGGGTAGTCTTGCAGCTGGAGAGCCAAACATTGGCTTATGTGGGTTAAGTCTTTAACTTTGCACAATGCAAATCTGTTAATACTATGTTTGTGTGCTTCTGGCATGTAAAGGGATCAAGCGTAGGGGGAGGATCAGTTCCTTTAACTGTTTGAGTGCCATAATGCGTTGTACACTTCAAAGGGTTAATCACCTCAAGTGTCCATTGTCACTCCAGTTTTTGCACTAAAACTCCCATGACTTTATATCTGGACAGCTGAAGGGGACTGGCGTTGCAGGACCAGAGGTTTTCTCGCCCCTGGGGTGGCCCTTTTATGAGATTAGTTTGATGGGGATCTAATAACTGACTTTATGACTAAAGTGAGATTCCGTTTTTACCAACCTCAGTTAGGCAGACTGAGGAAAAACACAGCAGCTTTATTGGAGGATGGTGTGTACAAAAGGTGTGTATTGCTGTGGTTTTATAATCCAATAAAATGGCAATTAATTGGATTCTAAGGCATATGAACAAGGCCTATCGGCATCTCCTTCTGTCTAGAGCAGTTTACTGCTTTCCTTCCTTGTCATATACATAAACAGCTTCTCTCAAAACCGAAAACAAAAAAAGGCTTTGCTTGTATCTCGTACATCTGAGTCACTGCAATATTTAGTGCCAGTTTATATGATCAAGATGCCAGGACAGGTGTTTACGGTATAAGAAGCCCTTCAACATAGAAACGAGCTGTCATTTTATTCCTTAACCCTCTAAGGACCAGAGACCTGTACAGAATATTACAAAGCAATGTTCCATACAGATTTTGGGCCTTAAAGGGTTAAATGTTTTCCATGGCATTAATGTCTGTATCTCTAAGGCATTGCTCACACTTCAGCACTCAAGGGGTTAATGTGAACACATCCAGAACCCAAAGGATTAATTGGGGTTGATCTGCTGAGATACATAGGATGGGGTGCTGAGAATGTGACTGAAAGCTGTTTAAACCTATAAACATTCTTAACATTCTTCAGGCCTGAGGTTTTTCCATATATTGCAGGAGGTCTGCATGTGATTAGGCATGCTGGTGTTAGCAGGGGATATGATGGTAGCTTCAGTTCTTGGGCTGAGCACGTAACCCCTCTGCTGCTGGTAAAGGTTAAAATGAAAGGAAAAGCAATGGCAAATTAATATTTGAATGTTGCAAGTCAGTAATGTTCATATTGTGATAGAGCTTGCTATATTGCATGTGCTGTTTTTCAAGTAGGCCGGGGCATGCAGTTTTGCACCCAGGGAATAAAACTACAGGGAGTTCCGTTGTGATGGGGTCTGTCAGCAGTCTCTTGACTACACTGCAACTCCTTACCAGTTTCATATCCTGGCTAGAGGCTGCGGACAGCTGCTTCAGTGACTTATATAGGCTTTCTGCTACCCTAGGCCTAATCAAGTACAACAAGCCACACACACACATGCTTTGCCACAGCCTCACTTTATCCATCTCCTCTTTCAAGCCACTCCTCTTCCCTTCTAGGACTTGGGAGCATGAATATCCTATTTCATTTGGGAAATCTTTCATTTAAGACATGATGGGCAACATGTGGCCCTCCAGCTGTTGTAGACTATGATGCCAGTTATCCAGTGTCAGCCATCAAAGATGCCCTAGGCCTAAATACATAATCGTGCTGCTGCCCAATAATGGGGAAAAACTGTGCTGAGGTTTTTTTTTTTGTTTAATTGTGCTACAATAGTCACAAGACCAATGTTGGCACATGGAATTAATTCTTGCTCCAGACACCGTGGGTGGGGGTAGGATACTAGTTGTGTCCCTGTTTGTACCACTTTATATTAAATAAGATGTACAAAAAAACCTTTTTTGTTTTAACTGACAAAAAAAAACAAAAACGTAGTCACTGACCTGGTAGTCCATGTTTGGATTGCTGGCTTTTGGAAATGTCTAGGATGGATTTAAATCTGTGAGAATCCTTCCCCTAGTCTCCCCCCCCCCCCCCCCCCCCCCATGGTGCATTTGGACTGTTCAGAACCGTACCTCGTTAGCTTGATGAAAAATAGATCCCATCAGGACTCTTCATCTAAGAGCAACACTGGCAGGCTGATGGTGGATGATGGGAGATGTAGTCCGCTGGAGGGCCTTATGTTGCCCACCCCTGCACTAAACCAAAGATGAGCAGTTGCAACAAAAGCTACAGCACAGTGGGGGAGGGGTTAAACAATCAGTTTCTCCTTTTTTTTTTTTTGTGCATTGGAGACATTTTTAGTATTCAGAGTTTAAAAGGCCCTGTCCTAAATTTGTGATTTTTAAGATTGTATACTCCTTCCCCTCATGTTGCATTTGGCATACCATTAAATTGGTGTCTGGACTGTCAGTTTGTCCACTGCTACGGGGGGGGGGGTGCCCCTTATTCCAGGAAGACAAGGGGAGAAGTCCAGCTTGTTGTGTGTGTGAAAGGGATAGTAATACTTAGTTTTATCTTTATTTTATTTTGTAGGCATTAAAAAAAACATGAATGATATAAGTCTGATCTCTCAAACCTTTATGGTTTAAGAGATATTCACAAGCAAAGTTTCCCCTCTCGCCCCTTTTACCTAGTGTAAGCCATCTCTTCTCAGATGTGGAATGCAGTCCATAGACCAGACAGATTACAGCAGGGGACAATCTTCTTCCTATGAGAACATGAAAGCCCTGCCATCCTTGACAAGTTTTTCAGCTTTTATCTTAATTGAATGTCCCTCTCTGCAGTCTACCTGGGCACCTCCCTTCTGATCTGGCTGAGCAGTGTTACATCAGTAAAAGGGGCAGGAGGGGGATATTTTGTCATTGAATTACTCTTGAACTACAATTCTGACAGTATTGAAATAACACTCTCCAGAGTCCAAATACTGTGATGATTAATTAGAGCTGCTTTTATTATGAAACATTACTATCCCTTTAAATTGATGGTATCTATAAATTGTTACATATTAATAGTTCCTTAAACCCTTTGAGTTCCAGAGAAATGCATTGTGTACCCCTCTGGCACTCAGATGGTTAATACTGACAATTATCTGACTGAAGTTGTGTATGATATAATATTGAGTAACCATACACTGTAACATGATTACACCTGTGTCATTGCACCTGACTAACACACCCACTACCTCTATGCTTAGTACCTAATGTTGCATGTAAGGGCACACACTGTACTAGAATTGTTTTGTTTGTTTTTTTATAAATGGACTGTAAAACTTGTACGGAGTGTCTTAAAGGGATATAGCAATATGTACCCATTTGATTTATTTTACTATTTCTGCCTGAAAGACTGAGGTAATGATTAAAACTTATTGGGATGCCCCGTTTTGTAGACTCCTAGACCTGAAAATGGAAACGTATGTACAGGGTTCCTCCCCCCAGTCTGAGACATAACTAATAGACTTCCTTCATTACGTATTACAAATTGTGCTATGCTTTCTTTGAGCAAAAAGATACTTGCCCACTGATCTAGAGGCTCTAATTATATTGGCCCTCTCTAGCAATGAGGGAGTTAAAAGACCAATTTAAAAATGTGCATTGATCTGCAATGCTGCTGTTCGTTCAACTATATATATTTTTTTTTTTTTTTTCCCTTGTTGGGCCCCAAAGTCTGTCAGTGACTCTGAGTAATACTTTGGAGGGTCAAGGGGCAAAAATCCGGATTTAAACCCTTAAGGACAAGAGGGGGAGTAATGTTGTACTGCCCTCTAGTACATAAGGGGTTAAATAAATGGGAACTCTTATTTCTCACTATGAAGTTGGTCCCACTTTTGTCTGCGCCTGTAGCCTAGTCACTTCCTAGCAGTGCTATAAGAAGGCTGTGTGTAATCTATATGAGGCCTGGTGACAAAGGGAAATAGCTGCGATGCTGGAACAAGGCACATAGCAGTGGGGGGAGGCAGGGAGTGAATGTGTCTTTCCTGCTGTTCAAGGACAGCCTGGTTCCATCTCTAGGACCATGTAAGCTGATCTCAGGGGACCCACTGGGGGTGGGGGAGGAAGAGGACTCTGGGGGTGGAATGAAACTGCTTCATGTCCTGACATGTTGCGTCTGTTTTGTCCCTGACACTTTTCTGATGAGAAACATGGCTCTGTAGGATTCTCTTAAAGGGATCGTAATGTTTCATAATAAACAGCTCTAATCATCATAGTATCTGGGCCTTGGAGAGTGTTATTTCAGTTCTGTCAGTTGTAGTTCAAGAGTAATTGAATGATGATGTATCCCTCTCCCGCCCCTCTTACTGATGTAACACTGCTCAGCTCAGAGCAGCAGGGAGTGTCCAGATTGCAGAGAGGGATAACCTTCAATTAAGATAAGGGAAAAAGCTGAAAAACCTGTCCAGGGGGCAGGGTTTTCATTGTTCTCGCAGTAAGAAGATTGTCCCTTGCTGTGAGTTGTCTGGTCAAGAGACCAGATTCCACAGGCAGCTTACACTAGGTAAAAGGGGTGGGAGGGGGATATCATTCAATTACTCTTGAACTACAACTCTGACAGTATTCAAATAACACTGTTTTTGGCTCAATTGCTATGAAGATTAATTGGAGCTGTTTTTGTGAAACATTAGTGTCCCTTTAAATCATTCTTCATGGTTCACATCCCTCTGGCACTTCATGTAAAAATGCTGTAGGGTGTCCCCCTCCAAAATAACCTTTCTTGAAATAAACTTGGGGGTTTTCTTTCCACTTTCGAATTCCAAAGTGGGTGTAGGGTGCATTGTGCACCCCTTTGGCATTTTAAGGGTAAAGAGACACACCTCAATAATCCCTTCTTCCCCCACTTGCCGTTAACTGGCTACAAAAAAAAAAATGTAGACTTGGTCTCCGGGAAAATAATTGCTCCCAGTGAGGTGGGAACAAGTGTCTTATGTTTGGGTTCCCAGCATAAGCGACACAATAAAAGTCCTCCCCCCTAAACTCTTCATGGGAAGCATGCACTGGAGCCCTAGTGGTCGTGGAATTACAAATTGATATTTTAAAGTGTTAGTAATGTCCAACAAAAGTTTTTTTCATTTGGAAGAGCTTAAAAAGCTGAGCTAAATGCAAAAAAACAAAGTATCTCTCAAACCGCTATGGTTTAAGAGATACGGGTGTTTAAAGTTTTCTGTTTCCTACCGACAGCTGTAAAGCTGTCAGCAGGAGATCTGTCGGGCGACACGGAGGCGCTTGAAGTGCCGCAATCTCGTTACTTACACGGAATCCCTTCATTGGAATGGTCTAAAACGTGTGCCTGGTGTTCAAGCACTCGTTTTAGACCATCCCAATGAAGGGATTCCGTGTAAGTAACGAAATTGCGGCACTTCTCAACACGGGTCTCCTACTGACAGCTTTACGGCGGTCAGTAGGAAACAGCAAACTTTAAACGCCTGTATCTCTTAAACCATAGCGGTTTGAGAGACGTTTTTTTGCATTTAGCTCAGCTTTTTAAGCTCTTCTAAATGCAAAAAACTTTTTGTTGGATATTACTAACACTATATTCATGTGATTCTCTAAACTTCTGTATTTTTACACTGGATCTGCTTTTACATGCATATATAAATATAATGTGTGATATGAAATCTGCCTCTAGGTCACCCCTCATCATAAACGCCAGGTGGCAGTAGATTTGATTTTCTATTGTAAAGCGTAAGTGGCTTAAAATGTGATTATATATAACATTACTCTCATGTGAGAATATCCCTCAGGCAATACTTGGAGTATAATGCATTTTGGAGGACTCACTACTCCACCCATTGCCAGCCAGGAGTGTGGTTTGGCATCCCAGAAATGGGTTATATGACCTCCTAAAATGAAGAAAAATATATATTTTATATGCCTTCAAACAGTCAGTGTAATATAACTAGGTAAAGCCTTCTATTTTTAAACAAAAGTACCATATTGTTCTTGGTACATTTCCCTCATAACTAAGAGCTTGTGCATATGGCCACTAGTGTTAACCCTCTGAGTAACAGGGGTACACAACGCATTGCTTTGTGTACCCCTCTGGCACTCGGAGTTTAAAATAGGAGAAAAATGTCAGGGGTATTTATGCTACACTGCTGCAGGCTATTGTGGATTTTAGTAACATTCATTAGACTAGCGTGTAAACCCACAGATTTCCCAATGTCGGTTAAGTGTGTGGAAAAAAATCAGAAACATGGGGATTCTGATCTGATCTCTAATTTCTAATTTCTCAGACTGAAAGTTTGCTCCCCCCCTGCTTTTGAAACCTCCTGGGATTTTCACACTGTCAGAGCTTTATGCTGTAAAGGGCTTTCTTCCGATATAAAAGACAACCACATTCCTTAATAACATTCATAGGTTAGTAGGCCTGGCCATTAGCGATAGACCATTGTATCTCCTGAAGAAGGGAAACAAGGGAATGTTTGATTTCAGTCTTTCGGCAAAGATTAGGCTGAAGAATTCCCTGACACAGTTCATGGAGCCCTTTCACCCTTTTTTACCCTCAATGTGCCAGAGGGATATGCTATTCATTTTACACTCCCTTGGTACTAAAGGGTTAACCCACTGAGTGCCAGAGGGGTAATCGAAACACTGCATTGGATACTTGTGACATTCACAGGGTTAAAGGAAAACGAATCTTAAAACTGACCCTGTATGTTTGTTAGCATTAGCACACTCCACCAATAATCTTACATTAACCCTTTGTGTGCCAGAGGGGTACGCAACACATTGCAAAGCAATGCGTTGAGTACCCCTCTGGCACTCCAAGGGTTAACAAGTGTAATTTAATTATAGTATATATCCCCTATCCTGTTAGTATCTCTCAAAATTAAAGTCTAGATCATTTAACCCTTTGAGTGCATTGCAAAGGGGTTAATATCTTTATAAAAAGGTTCACTTTCTTTGGGCAGCTTGGTAGAAACACAAATTGGCAATCTGCTCTTCCTGCGAATCTGATGCTTTAGGCCTACGTGGCCTAAGCCTAAATGTCACGTATCATAACTGTGGTAAACTATTCCTGCACACAACTGTGTAGTGAGCCTATTGGTCACAGCCTGACCTACAGACTGCAAGGTCTTAAAATGAAAACCCAAATGGGGTAAAATGATGCTGGATTAAGTTTTATAATAAAATTAAAGTGTTCACTCCTTTGCAGTATATGAATTTATATTCAAATATGATTTCTTCAAAATGGAATTGGTGTTTCTCTCTGACCCTTTATGTGCATTGCATAAACTGCCAGCACTCAGGGTTAAGATTTAGTTTGATGTAATGGGGGTGTGTATCAGTTTTCAACTACAATTCTCAGTCTGGCCGCGGATTATAATTGCATACCTCTCAAGTGTCCCTCTTTGAGACCCAAATCCCTCCCAATTTTGCTATAAAACTGCCTGGTGTGTATATTGGTGTATCACTTTGCTCAACCGCAATTAAAGTCATTGTTTTTTATACTTCAATGTATGTGTTTTATAAACTATAAATTTAGTGTGTAAATGTAAAATACTTTGGTCTCTTATTTATTCAGTGACAGAGAGGTGTCAATAAGCTATGAAATAACTTGAAAGTTATCAGTAATGCCATTAGCCCAGCAGCAACACCTAAAAAGCGAATGTCCCTCTTTGCTTGAAGTGAAACAACTGACTCTCTAACCCAGGGTTAAGATATGCAAACTCAAATGTGCTGTCTTTTGCATCTGAAAGGGAAGACATTTTTTGTGGCGCTCCATACTTCCTGCTGTATCTTGCTTAGTAAAGTTCTCTGGCATGCAGTTTCACTAATGCAGCGTCACACCTCCCAAATGTCCCTCTTTTTAGGACAATCAGTGACTAGTGTGTCTACTCTCACACTGACCCATAGCTATAAAACTTGCATAAATGTTCAGTATATGTGTCTGTAAATTTAATCTGTGTAAATAAAATACTTTTGGTCTTGCTCTAAATCCTATATTCAGTTGCACAAAGAGGTGTCCATAGATCACAAAGTAACCTAAAGATTCTCCATAATGCTACGCCCCCAGAAACACCACCTAAAACACAAGTGTCCCTCCTTTGACCATTTGAAATGTTGGGAGGTATGCAGCATCACGGTGGCAGCTAATATTTTGAATTCCATCTTGAATAAGCATTATCAACGTATCTTATTAGTATGCCTGTCTGTTTCCAATTCCAGACGGCTAAAGCTTGCAGATTCCAGACTGTGTTTTTCAGTTGTTTAAGAAACACTAAATGACTTTGCATTTAGGGAACCTCGTAAACACTTTGATTTTATTCCCCCCTACCCAGTTTGTTTGTGGAGAGAGAAATCTATTTAGAGCAGCTTTGTATGTTCTGTTTCAGTGTTTAAAAGAACAAAGAGATTTTTTTTGAAGGCTATTACTGTCTTAATTAAAAATGGGCCCCTATCTCCCAGCTTGCACTTTTTTTTTTTTTTTTTTTTTTTTTTTTTGGTGCTGTAGAAGGAAGCTTCTAGCAAAGCATGGAAATGATTAAAACTATCTGCCAAATATTTTGGACTTGGTATTTGGCTTGCTTCCTGGACTGGATTGCACAACCTGCCTTGCTGGGACATGTTAAAGTCTCTCCAAACAGCGAGAGCATTTGCAAACTGTAATTCCCCTCCCTTTCTGTAAGGACTCTGGGCTGTATATTCAGAAGAAAAATGGCGGTGTTCTGGGGCAAACCATTTGCACTATAAGGGAGAATTTAAAGGGATGGTAATTTTGCATAATAAAAGCAGCTCTAATTAATAATCATAGTATTTGGACTTTGACAGAATTGAAATAACACTCTCCAGAGTTATAGTTCAAAAGTAATTAAATGACAAAGTATCCCCCTCCCACCCCTCTTACTGATGTAACACTGTTCAGCCAGATCAGAAGGGAGGTGCCCAGGTAGATTGCAAAGAGGGACGATCTTCAATTAAGATAAGGGAAAAACTTGTCAAGGGGGGCAGGGATTTCATTCTTCTCATAGGAAGAAGATTGTCCCCTTCTGTTATCTGTCTGGTCTATGGACTGGATTCCACATCTGAGAAGAGATGACTTACACTAGGTAAAAGGGGCGGGAGGGGGAAACTTTGCTTGTGAATATCTCTCAAACCATAAAGGTTTGAGAGATGACTTATATATTTTTTATGGCTACAAAATAAAATAAAGCTAAAATGAAGTATTATCCCTTTAAAAGAGAAAAATTCCCATGTTGATTTTAAATGGGTATTCTAACAGCTTGAATGCTAGAGGTATGCAATGTGTTGGAGACCTCTAGCATTCAAGGGGTTAAAATCCATGGGAAATCTTAAGTTCTCCCCTGTAGTGCAAAAAGCTTGCCCCAGAACGCCTCAACTTTTCTTTCAAACATACAACCTCTGTGTCACACTGACCCTTCCAGAGACTCCTATCCAGTAGGACATTAAACAGGCAAGATGTTGGAAAAGATGCATATTCTCTCCACCCTTTAAAGGGATAGTATTGTTTCATAATAAAAGCAGCTCCCATTAATCTTTATAGCAGTGGTTCTCAATCCTTCTTTTTTTTTTTTTTTTTTGTTCGGGGCACCCCTAACACATAATCGAGAACATTCAGGGCACCCCTAACATATTTAATGTACTGTATCAAGGGCATAATGAAGGGTACAATACATAAATATACAGTTATTATTAGGTCTTAGAATCATAGTAACAAAACTAAACCTATTGTGCAGAACAATTTCTATTAAACTATATTTAAAAGTCCATTTTTGTCAGTCTTCATAGAAAATGTGGGGCACCCTAAAATGATGTCTGTGGCACACCAAAGTGCCACGGCACCCTGGTTGAGAATCACTGCTTTATAGTATCTGGGCCATGGAGAGTTTCCATACTGTCAGAGTTGTAGTTCAAGAGTAATTGATAAAGTATCCCTCTCCTGCCCCTTTTACTGATGCAACACTGCTCAGGGCAGCAGGGTGGTGTCCAAGTGGATTGCAGAGAGGGACAATCTTCAATTAACATAAGGGAAAAACCTGTCAATGGGGGCAGGGCTTTCGTTGTTGTCACAGTAAGAAGACTGTCCGTTGCTGTGAGCTGTCTGGTCTATGGACTGGATTCCACATCTGAGGGGAGCAGTGTTACACTAGGTAAAAGGGGAGGGAGGGGAAACTTTCTCATTCAATTACTCTTGAACTACAACTCTGACAGTATTGAAATAACACTCTCCATGGCCCAAATACTATGAAGACTAATTGGAGCTGCTTTTATTTTGAAACATTACTATCCCTTTAAGTGTCAGATGGCTGTACAACCCAGTTGCATAACCTTTTTGGGCATTTAGAGAGTTAAAGGGAACATAGACCTCAAGGCAATCTGAGAGCCAGAGAGTTATCCAGTGCATTAAATTGGCTGTTGCCTTGGCACTCGGTGGTATTTGTCCTGGAGGGTATGCAATGCCTTACTAGTAATGATTCCACCAAATTGTTAAAATATGACTTTTTTTTTTTTTTTTTTTTTTTTCTCATTTTATTTTACCCGGAAGGATTCAATGAGATTGTATCTCCTTTTCAAGTATGTCCTGGGTACTCAAAGGGTTAATAAGTGGCTGCATATATTCATGCTATATACTCTGTGGCTATTTATTTTTCTCTGAATGAATTACAAATGTGGATTCCATTTCTCCCCTTCCCCCCCCCTTCCCCCCCCCCCCCCCCCGACAATCATTCCTTCCTTTAGGATGTTTGTTTTGTATTATTACATAGGCTCTGTGTGGTCCTCGAATTTCTTCAGAAATATTTCCCAGCTGTGAATAAAACATTTTTTCTTGCTTGGAAGGATGCAGTGGAGCAACTGTTCTGAGTGTGTTTTTGTTTACTGGTTGACTTGCTAGTGTTTGCATTATAATCACACTGGTGATTTGGCTGCACTCCCATTTTGTTTCAAGCTAAGCTGTCCCTGTTTACTTGCCTCCAAAGTCCTGCTTTCCCCTGGAAATCTGTCTTTTGGGGGAGGGGGACAGGGTTTTGATGTGTCACAAAGCAATTGACTGACTTCCCACATGGGGTGGACAGTACCATAACCTCCTATAGACCACCTTGAAGATCAGACACACTGAACACAACCTGGAGGAACCATATGAACCAGTTGCAAATGTTACACTGTAGTTGGACATGTGAACCAGGCTTTAAACACAATATCTCAGATTCAATATCTCTACCACAGTGGTTCTCAACTCTTGTCCTCAGGACCCACTAACAGGCCAGGATTTGATGATTTCCTTGTTAGAGCACAGGTGAGGTAATCAATGTGAATGAGCCTCTGATCACCACACCTGTGCTCTAGCAGAGAAATCCCTAAGTCCTGGCCTGTTAGTGGGTCCTGAGGACAGGCGTTGAGAACCACTGCTCTACTGCTTCCTATTGTATGATTGCCACTACCATCTTTTTAAATTTCAAATACACAAAGAAAATGTGGTGTTTTTGAAACTGTTCTTGGTTACTGCTAACAGGCAATTACTTAATAATCAAGGACCAGAGGGTTTGCACTAACAAGCCATTGGTACTTAAGAATTAAGCAATATGTTGCAGTCCTCTTTGTGAACTCAAGAATAAGGGGCTGTAGTTTCCTTTTTAACAGAAGGATTTGTCTAGATAGGTGTCCTTTGTGTAGCAGTCTGGTATGTTGTCTCTTCCTCATAGCCATAAAGGTCTGAACTGACCCTTTGTTTCCTTATTAATGGTAGTACCAGATGTATGAAACGTTGGATTCTGGCTACATTGGATGGTAGTCACACATTGATGATGTGCACAGATCTAGTACCATTGGTGTAACTTTAGTGTCAACAAAAGGGCCACTAGGCTTACAGCCTTTGCAGGGGAACTCTGTATGAAAGGGTCACTAACCTTATAGTTTTGCCTGCTGTTGGACTTCAGTTTCCATTATCCCCAGCCATCTGAAGATAATGAAGGATGTAGTACAACAGCAGTGTTCAGAAATGTCTACAGTCCCTGTTAAGTACAATTCCCATGGTCCACAGATGACCAAACTTTGTGGCTCATCAACAGCTGGAGCTCCTTATGTCCTATCACTAATAAGTAGGGAAGGTTTTACTTGTGGAAATCCTATAATTTTAAGACTCCCAATCCAGAAGACTTTTTCAGAAACTTTATTCATGAAAAATGTATCCATGTCTCTCTTAATCCAAACTAGATGAAAGTGGCAATTCCAAACAAAGTAAATCTGGGTGTAATTTGCAATATGTAGAACAAGACATTTCATGCATTACAATTATTTATTTCTTTTTTTTTTATTGGCCTTTTAACCCCCTTTGAATGCCTGTATTTATTTGCAATGTGTTGAAAGCCTCTCTAGCTTTCAAGAGGTAAAAGCCCCTTAACACTGAGTGCCAGAGGTATACACAACGCATTTTGTTTTGTACCCCTCTGGCACTCAAAAGGTTTAATTCTAGAATATTTTAAATTCCCTGTGGCACAGTTTTATACTACCCACTACCACATTTTATATTTTAACCCAGGGGTGGGCAATCTGATGCCCTGGACTACAAATCTAGTCATCCTCTGCCAGCCAGTGGTGGTATGGGGATGATGGATTAGGAGTCCAGCAGCAGCTGGAAGGTGTCATTGTTCACCCCTGTTTAACAACGTGGCACTAAATTAGTCACCATGTGACCACCTTGGGTTTAACCAGTTAAATGACTCACACCAGGAAGTTTGGATACCTAGTCATGGTGACTGTGCTCTCTTCTGATTAAGTAAATTAAAATCCTGAATAGATGACGTTTGTTTCTAGTCTGAAGACACTTGGGTTCCAATACAATATCCTTAAAGCCCATTAAAGACTTGTTTTAAGCATCTAATGGTTGTCAGGTGTAGTAATGACTGTAACAGTGGTGTGTGTGTGGGTTTTTGTGTTTAATCACATTCTGAATAGAGGCATGACTGCAGGGCATGGACCCATCCTTTGTGGCAATAGCTTGCCTTTGATGGGTCCTTACCGGCTAGGCCAGGGACTTATCTGGTCTTGGTGTTTATAAGTCTGGTACAGCTGCCTGCACACTTATTTCAGTGGCAGGGCACCCTAACCAGGAATTTTGGTTTTATCCCCCTCCCTGTCTTTTATGTTTAGTAACAGCACTTTTCTGGGTTAGGGAGTTGGTCTCTCGCTTTTAGGTTTATGGAACGAGTGGAGGCAGTCTCTTTTGTGGTTCTTATTTGTGTGCATTACCCATGCTATTTGGCTGGTGCTGGGATGCAGGCATAACACTATTGTTATAATGTTGCCTTTTTTCTTCCCAAAATGTTTGTTGGTTTGTGGTGGGTTTTTTTTTTTTTTTCTTGGGTGGGAAATGGGCCTTAGGTTTTTTTGTATGAATGGATTTATGCCTCTTAACACCTTTTAAGGAGGTCTGGAGGTGGATGGCTCTAGAGGACAATCAGCGATCCCAGAATCCCATGACATACCAGGACCCTCACCAGTCCTTAACATTCGGACAGAAGTGAGGGTCCTGGCACATCACCGGTCATTAAGGGGGATAAGCAGTCAAGGGCTGTACATGTTTGAAAGAGCTCATAAACAAGACCCTTTCCCCCAACTTCGTTTGGTCTGTATATGTATGTAATGTGCCAATTATGTTGGTGTTTCTTAAGTAAAACATATGTCCATAAACATTCCCCCTTTACACATGCATTGAAAGGGTTAGTAATGCCCAACTATAACTTATTAACTTTATTTTGTGTTGTAGACTTTAAAAAGAAATCTTTGGGCATTACTAACACTTGAAGTAACAGTTTTATTAGGTTCCAGATCCCTATGATCAGACTTAGCTGAGAGCATAAGGTTGAAAGTATAGGCCCCTATTTTCACTTCTAAGGCCATCTGTACAAAGAAGAAAAACAGTTGTACTCTAGGAGATCTGAAAATCCCAATTTTACCCCTTAATTGCTAGGATAGAGTGCAATGCACTTGGACTCATACAGTCAAGGGGAGAAGTCCCATTTCAATCAATAGGGTCTCTTTATTTATTTTTTTTTGGTGGGGGGTCCCAAAATTTGGTCTCCCACCACACATTTCCCTCTTTAATTGTTCCATTGTAACCCTTTTGAGTGTGAAGTTATGTGTTGAACTTGAATTATCTGATGGTTTCAATGAAAACAAATGCAGAAACAAAATCCAGTTGCCTGTGTTGGAGGAAATTGGCGTTTCTGGGGGTCTCCATGCACCATATGGAGAGCGCTGTGGACATATGAAAGCTTGTCTCTCCCTTCCTGGAAGGGAAGATCCATGCTCCTGGACATGCAGCTACTTCTGGGAATATGTCCATAGAGTAGTATAGGGCAACCAAGGAGCCAGCCATGCTGACAGCCCATCACACAAGGGAGATGGCTGGTGCTTTGGGCACAGCAGGGCTCCATCTGGCACATAGAGCCTTCCAGAACTTTTAGAGGTCATTCTTCTCTACAGTACATGCAATGGGGGCACATTTTGGAGTTGGCGTCCCTTTTCACTTCTTGCAAGACACATACCTTCAGGGACCAGAATTGGACACTCTGCCCTATCACAATGGCTCAAACAAAACCATATTTTTTTCAAGTCCTAACCAGAAAGTTTGTTACCAAGACAAGACTCTCCTATTACCCAACGGCTCAATTCACCATGTGATCACTCCCAGATGAGTTAGTAAGATCACGTCATGCTGCATATATGCATACAATTAATATCAAATGTTTCTTGGAGCCTGTAGCATAAATAAGTCTTTCAGGAATGTGGAAAGGTTCTCAGTGTTCCAAGTCGGTTGATGAATATCCTAAAGCATTGATACAAATGATTCCTTCTGAATAACACAAGGCATTAGCTCGCTCCCAGTAGCACCTGGGTTCTTTCATCTTGCAGAACAGCGAGATGATAAAACAAATCTGTTTGTTTTCTTTCCTTCATGTGCAACATATTTGATTGTGTGATCAGAGAAAGCACATTGACATAATACAGTTACATCAATTTGATTGTCTTCATTTTGTAACGAGGGTTGTGTGTGGCTTTTTTTTTTTTTTTCCCCTCCCCCCTTTTGGCGCAATGGATCTTGTGAACACTTCTGTAGCATACCAACTGCAACACAGTTCCTGCTCACCTCTAAAAGGAGCTTTTAACCCACTTGAGTACTTGTAAGTGCCTCTGGCATTTAACCCATTGAAGGATATATAATACATTCCCTTCCCACTATACTAGGTATAGATTGGCTAGTAAGCCTCCTTACGCTCTGGCCATGTTGATCAACTTGCTCCTAGTCTATGGGGAGTTATTTACTAGCGTATAAACTAATCATGGACAGTGTGTACATTCCTGTAGAAAACAGAGCAATGCTTTGTGTAACCCCATGGCAATCAAAAGGTTAAGGGTAACTGTTCAAGGGGCTGAGGATTGGGTTAATGGGATGATTAAGGGTGGAGCTGACTGGCCTTCTTTACACTTTTTTTTTTTTTTTTTTTTTTTTAAACCTAGGGAAATGTGAGATGTAATCAGGACCACCTTGTCTCCAGGCAAAAACCTGTCATCTGCCCCTATTGTTAAAGAATGTGCAGGCCTTGACTATGCTGGTAGTAATAATCATTGTAGGTCATGAACAAAGGCAAGTGAAGCCTTCCTGGAACAAACTGTGCTATATGTAATAACAAAAGGAAATTTTCAAGTCTATCTAGCTCTTATATAAAAACTTGGAGTAGTCTAAGTCCCCTTGTATGAGCAAGGCGTAGGAGACCTCAAGACCTTGGAGACCTCTCTGGCATTCTAGGGGTTATGAAAATGTTTGTTCTAGAACTGCTCCACTTTGCTTTGTGAGTAGGAACGTGTGTTCAGTAGCTCTGAAACCTTAGTCACTGTGTGACTTCTTACACCATTCCATAACATGTTGGTAGTTCAAACTAACTGTAACGATCTTTCCCGGTACTGCTGTGACTGTGGTATTCAGTTTCTTATAAATATTACCAAGACCTTTTCTGTACTCTGAGCCACCAGTTCGGTATAGAGATTTAGTACATATAATACTTTTTTCAATTTGTGAAAATATAATGTTCCACCACTTTTCCTAACAATTTGTGTGTATTTAAAATATCTTTTGTCATTAATTTAATTTTTTCCCCACGTATATTACCTATTTGTATGACCACATGTAGTATTTAGGTGTGTAATGTTGGTTCCATTGCACAAGTACAGATCTAAGTTGCTGGGGTCAGGCTACACCATGCTGTGGACCCTAGGGATGAGCGGGTATGTGACTGTTCACAGTACCCCTTGAATGCTCAAGACATTAGAGACCTTTCTAAGACTCAAGTAATTAAAGATCGATGGTAAAACTGATGCAAATTGTTGTTTCTTTACATTTTCCCCCAGGAGTGACATCTTAAACTGAATTGGAAGAGCGGAGGAATTCTGGGTTATTTTGTTAGCCACCTCAGATTCTAGGTTTCTGCAATGAATGCGAGACCTCTAGCATGCAAAGGGTTAAAATCACAGATTTAAATCACTGGAAAACTTTACTTGCTCTGGTTTGGAAACTGTTAATGCTGTGTAACAGAAGTAAACAATGGTTGCATGAGAAATATTTTCACATCTCCATGGAACTGGAATATAAATGAGCTGTTCTGTCTGGTCCTGCGGTGGTCAGCCAATGGCCCTGAACTCATTATCTAGCTAAAATGTCCACCATCCTCAGCCAGCCACTCGCTGACGCACAGTGATGGAAACTGTAGTCCAACAACCTTCAGGATTACTGGTTGCCAACTTCCGCTTGTTTTGTCATTTGAAGACTATGTAGGTGTTGTGTTTTTTTTTTTTTCATTTAACCATTTGATTGCCAGATATATCAATGCTTTTTGGATACCCCTCTGGCAAGCAGAGGATTAAAACTGCAAGTATTTATATACTTACATGGGGTGTTTAACCCCTTCAATGCTGGTGGTCTCCAACATAATGCATTGCAATGAGCTGGAGACCTCTAGTATTGAAATGGTTAAGAGTCCCATATAAATAAATAAATGGGGGATCTTTTGTGCCAGAATGACATGGTGGTGGTGGTGGTGGTGGTGGAGTACGCGCCAAGGAGTGATTAAAGTAGCGACGTTCTCCAGTGATATAGCATCTCTAAGCCATGTTCTATGGAACCTATGCACTAAGATTTATCCAACTTTGGAGATCGTGGTGCACTGGCTCCATAGAATAACATAGGAACTAGAGTGGAGATAACTTCTTTATCACTCCTTAGTGCATAACCCCCTCCCCCTTGTTCTTCTACACAGACTGATTATACCAAGAAATCTCAAACATATTGCAATTAAATAGCTCTAGGATTGAAGGTGCTAAAAGGCCCATTCACTGAATGGGAATTTCTGTGTAGCTGGTTTAGCCCAGAATGGCTTCAGTGCTTCTCAGTACATGTCACTCAGTGAGTGCTGGGTACAGTGAATGTATCTGCACAGTTACAGTAATAATTCATTGACTCCCTCTGCTGCTACAACAAAGTCCTCCATGTGACTTGAGAATCTTCTGGTTTAGGCCATCCCTAAGTTTATGGGAAAAGCCCTGTTGGGTAGTGTAGCATTTCATGCACATATATGGCCTGTTCAACTGAAAAGCGGCTATGACTCAGACAGACAGGTATTTTGTTTTAGTAGTCCCTGTCTACGGGTGAGGCCTGTGAAGATTGCACATGGTGTTCCTTTTCATATACACACACAAATCTAGTTATGAATTGTCTGTAGCCCAAACATCTGAGCATAGAGGAGAAAAGGTGCCTTTTCCCCGAGTGCCAGATGGGTACCCAGTGGATTGCTATGTGTTCAGTACATCTCTGGCATTCAAAGAGTTAATCAAATGAAGATTCCCAAATCTAAGTGGTGGCCTACACTTTTTCAAACTGACTCTTGTTTTTTTTTAGAGGAACCACTGGATAAAACTGAGAACCAGAGCCAGCTCTTTGCAATGAACACACAGCTCTAACCATGTTTTGTAGACCTCTGGTACACGTGGGGTTAAATTTCAACCCCTTTTTATACATCCTCTTCCCCTTGTATTTTCTAATCCAACCTAAAGTTCTCACAAATAGTGTGTGTGTGTGTATGTATGTGTGTGTGTGTGTGTGTGTGTGTGTATATCTTGTACTCACTGTTATGTAGAATCTTGTTAACACTTTGAGTGCCAGAGGGATTCATAATGTTTGACAATAGTTGAACCTAAAATGGTATTTACTAAGCCAGTCGTGGAAATCCCCAAAATGTAGGAGTCCGGGCGTCTAATATCTTTTGGATACATTTTACTTGCATATATCACTCAGAACTGTTTAGGAGCCAACTGTCTGCCATAACAGTTTTTGATATTGTCCACCCTGTATTACAAAGTAGCCATGATATTAGCTGTGTGGCTAAATTTGCTGCTCTATGAAAGTCTGCATAGAAATCTCTATCTAGGTTGTGGAAAAAAGAATTCCTATATACGTAGACAAATGAATGGGGCCATTGCATTCAAAAGGACTATTTCCATGGAAAGTAGATTTCCACAAACAAGTTATGCAAGCCATGCTAGACATAACTGACGTAGATTGCTCAGGAAGCCTGATATTTGAGCAGAAATTACCTAAATCCTCTTGCACTTCCTAATTGAGGGATGGGGTAACTAGGAGAAGTCCCTAATCTTCCCGTGTCTTTCACGCATAAAGTGCATTTCAATTCTTGGGGAATACCAGTCCATGTATGAAACTCGCCAGCTCTTATGCCTGTGACCTGTTAGGACACACCTCTACTATATGTCCACTTCCTCTATTGGTAGATGAGCATTCTATGCATTATTCCTGGTGTCAACATGTTTTAAATGTAGAGGCACACATAGCAAAAGAGTTTAGCTGGTCGTGTGAAGGCAATTTTCAATCTCAAATCTAGGGGTGAACACCAAAAAATATAATGTATAGTACAGTGAGACAGTGTTTTATATCTGATAGAAAATTATAGGCCATAATGTTTGCTGCATCTTCATACAGAATAGTAGTAATATACTCTGCATGGTGGGCCCAAGAGGAACCATTAGAGCACACGCACAGTTTAATTATATTTTTGTCCATCTGGGCACCCAGTCTAATGACTAAGCCGCTGAGCAGACATTTGAATGGATATGAATGTGTGCATGTTGCGGGAAAGAAAAGCAAAAAATTAGGCAAACTGAATGCAAGAGAGCACAAAATAACAAATTATGCCCTGACAGAAATTTTTTTTTTTTTTTTTTTTTTATTGTGCTTAATGCCCACCCAACTAACGTGTAAGCATTGAATAATATAACTCTAATCATAACCCAACTAAAAAAATAAAAAGTTATAGCTGAAGTTGCTATACAACATACAAATATTTTCACGAAGAATAAATATTTGTCGTATTACTCTGTGACTCACTGAGGGTTGGGAAGTCTCATATTTGGACTTTGTTCCATTACTACAAAAACAGAACTCCTCCCCCAGCTCCTTGGAGTAGATAGAATGCACTACAAACTGTTTTAACTGCATCAGGTTATGTCTTCCTTAATTGCATAACAAACTCATAGGGTGTATTGATTTTAAGGTGTACCCTTTGCATATGTAAACTACACGAGCAAAGCCGCAACAGCATTGCTTCTAAAGTTTGCACAATTTAGAACGATTTTCTTTGGAGAAAAGTACATGGCTACATGCCTTCCCCGCCCCCCCCCCCCCCACACACACACACACCCACACCCATGCAACCAACAAGGCTTACCCCTTTGAGTGTTAGAGGGGTGCACTGCAAATGACCACTATAAATCTTCCAAAACTACTGCTCATCTTTGGTTCACAGCAAAACATTTTCCCAGATTACTGCAAAGATCTATAAAGAGCAGATGTTGCAAACAGTCAGTGTAGAATGCTCTTATCTTGGTGTCAAACCTTTATTCCCTATCCATATCCTTGAAATGGTACTCACATTGACACGGGGCACCCTATATCTTCAGAGGAAAGGCAGGCAGCGGCTTTACCACCCAGTTCTAGTGGGATCACTTCCTTTGGGTAGTACACTAGGAAGCCCCTTGGTTTATTGTTCCAAGCACAGGCATGGTATTTCCAGTTGGGTTAGGATCTCTGCTACATAAATTACTCACTATGCTTTCTAATCCAAGCAGTAGTCTGTGTAGTATAAAATATAGCTTAAGGAAACCAAATAAATGGTGGTATGGAGGAGAAAAAAAGTTATTACATTTTTAGGCCTTCATCCTGCAGTGGATCGACAATAGCTTAAAGGGATAGTAATACTTCATTTTAACTTTATTTTATTTTGTAGGCATTAAAAAAACATGAAGAATGATATAAGTCTTATCTCTGAAACCTTTATGGTTTAAGAGATATTCACAAACAAAGTATCCCCCCCACTGTTCAACCAGATAAGAAGGGAGATGCCCAGGTAGACTGCAGAGAGGGACAATCTTCAATTAAGATAATGGAAAAAGCTGAAAAACTTGTCAAGGGGGGAAGGGCTTTCATTGTTTTCATACAAAGAAAATTGTCCCCTTCTGTTATCTGTACTGTCATACAACCTGATCCACATCTGAGAAGAGATGGCTTACACTAGGAAAAAGGGGCGGGGAGGGGAACTTTGCTTGTGAATATCTCATAAACCATAAAGGTTTGAGAGATAAGACTTATATCATTCTTCATGTTTTTTTAATGCCTACAAAATAAAATAAAGTTAAAACGAAGTGTTACTATCCCTTTAAGATAATATACATATATTTACACTATCGCACACTAGAGTAAGGTGAAAGCTAAGCTGAGACTAATATACTGCCTAATTCCTATGGAAGGGTCAAGGGAGTTCTGGTAAGAACCGTTAATGGTGGCAACTGTAATAACAGAGCATTTCTTTTAGACTCTGAATATCTTTCTCATATACTGGAAACTACAGGGCTACTAATATAGCTTGATAAAAACGAATGAGTGATTTAGTGTATGAGTCCCTAATCCCCTTTCGAATGCCATCACTGTGGGTGGCACGATAAACCAAGGTGCACTATCCGATGGAAATGAACCCACTAGCTGCTATATATCTTTAAAACAAGGGTGATCATCATGACCATGTGAGTACCCATTTATAGGAAGGGGTGAGAGGGTGTACTGTTTGGGGGGGGGGGGGGAATTTGAAAAGTCTACATTTAGAGACCATTTGTACGGTCTACTTTTTATATACTCTCTATGGAAACCCTGTGTCTGTGGATATCCCATCAGAGGTATTCTTATTGCGAGGAGAGATACCAAAAAGTGACAAGTGAGGCACTGACTTCACCTAGAGCTGCAGATATGTGATCCAAAGGGGCAACAGGAAGACCGGGTGAGTTATGGGAGCTCAGAGTACTACCAGGGGTTTAGAAGGGTTTAATTTGAACATGTGTAAATATGTAACTCTTTACTGTAAAAGCTCTCCAGCACATACTTGAAAGTGAGAAATCTCCTATATATTCTTTCTGGTAAAAATTTCTTTTTTTTTTTTTTTTTTTTTTTTCTGACCCTTTACTGCCCCCTTTAACAGTATCCAACACAAGTTTACAATAACTTGAAACCGTTCTCTAGAAGAGAGAACAGGGAAGGAATTTGTGGCATGTGGTGTCATGAAATCACCTCAGATTTCCTTTTAAGTCAGCGTCTTCAAAAAGCTTGTTATTGTTACTCAAGGCCGGTAAAAAAAAAATTGGCTTCTGTCCAATGTTAAGCCTATGGAGGGAATGCCATAACTTTGCCGCTTTTTTCTTAAAAAAAAACAAAAAAACAAAAAAAAACAACCCCTAGCTGTCAGGTTTGTAAATGGTTGTATGTGAAGCAGTAATATATATATATATATAACCCCCCCCCCCCCCCCCGACCTTTTGGGTGTGCTTTTGTTGTGTAGCATCTACTTCTTGATTAGAACTTTGTAAGGAGTTTCCCATCTGTATAGTGTGGAATATGCGGTCATAATAAAATTACCAACACATGACACTTAAGAACCGGGTATAAAAGAGGACCCTGCTCGCAAGAGCTTCTAATCTAGAAGGAGAAATTTTAGATTTTGTTTTTGGGTGGCAAATTTATATAATGGATATATATATATATATATATATATATATATATATATATATATATATATATATATATTCTGCACAATGGAGTTTTCAGTATACTGGAGGCAGGCTTCCTGACACAGTGCTAATGTTACCTTTAAATCACTGTCTGACAGCTTTCTGGAATCTTATATTCCTGCACAGTGAGCTCCAGGAATCTCCGTATAAATGGGTAAAGTTGGGTTGGGAGTAGTTAAGTCTAGGCAAAGTGACTGCGTATTTTGGAGAATATATAAAGTAAAGTGTGGTGGGTGGGTATGTGTGTGATAGAGAGCAAGAGAGAGAGAGCGATTTTACATTGCATTAAAATGTGAAGGCATTTAATATACACTTTCTGTGGTCTAAAGCCTCAAATCCTTTTTAGCAAAGTACAAAAAACTGCATGTGGTCCCCATGTTTAATTCCATTTACCATGTGTTCCTTCCCAGACATCCTTTAGTTTGGGGGTGGGGGCTGAATGGAATGCATCCCAGACTAAGATAGAAGGAAACTATTTAGTTATTGGCAAGATAGGGTTTAGAGGCTCCTGCTTGAACAAAGCCAAAATAATGAACTGCAGGGCAATATGTACAAGCATAGTGCAGGGCAATAATATAAAAAAAAAAAAAAAAAAAAAAAAAAAATTAAATGGGGCTATTAACACCTTCAGTGCCACAGAAGAAATCAAACTGAAAACTTTAATTTGCCCCTATGGTGCATGTAGTTTGGTTTTCTGTAGAATTGTTCCAATTTGAGTGTGTAATTGACCCCAGATTAAAAAAGCATTTGTTCACGAGAATTCCCTTTAACCCTCTGAGAGACAGGTATCTAATGCATTGCGCCGCAGTGTGTTGTATACTTCTCTCCCATTCAGAGTTAACGGTGAGTGTGACTATAAATGGGTCACACCTGACTGCACAGGTTCCTGAAAGTGGTTACCCTATAGTACATGAAAAGTGGGAAAATGGCCTGGAAGTCCATGCTAGGAGATGAAATCTAATCTGACGCCTGCATGGAATAAATGCTAAAAGAATATTCTCTTTCCTTCTAGGCTCTCCTTATTATGACAACGTCCGCCCACTTTCCTATCCAGATTCTGACGCGGTCTTGATATGTTTTGACATCAGTCGCCCAGAGACGTTGGACAGTGTTCTAAAGAAGGTAATTTTTATCTTGCAAGTTGTAGACTTAACAGATTGGGAGCGGATTGTGTAAGCACTTTGAATTTGTTACCCTTTCAGTGCCACAGGAGTATGCAATGTATTCCCTTGTAACTCGAAGGGTTAACTGCCACATTAAGTCCCCCACATATACACACAGATTTGGGGCATATGTCCAAAGACATTAAGCAATTTTGGTTTTAAAATGAATATTTAGGGACAAATACAAATGATCATCCTATTTTAAATAGGGCTTTTAATGCTGGGGGTCTCAAACACTTTGTTAATGTTACCGACTATTTGATTAAAATCCCCAATGCCATGAGTGTTTGTTTCGTCTCTAATTTTTCTGTCCCATAATAGTGAACTTGGTCTAAACCCAGAATTGCTCTCATTTGCATTTGTGCATATGGCTCTTGGGTATTCCTTATGCCCATGGTATGAAGATTGTCGCTCACTGCAAGCTGTCCGGTCCAATGACCGGATTCCACATATGAGGAGAGGAGGCTTAGAATGGGTAAAAGGTGGGGACACATGAACTACAAATCGAATAGGACTGAAAACTATGCAGGTTAACAGGAGCTCCATTTGGATAAATTATTTCATTAAGCACTTTTGAATATCCAAATCTGACTCCCAGACACAAATTAAAACGCACAATATAACTACGACACATCCAGATTCCTGTAGGGTTATGCACTAAGGTGTTCACCTTTTAATTGAGTTTTAGCATTGTCAAATGCCACCGAGCTCCCCAGTGCAACTCCGTGTGATAAACATAACATTTGCTCCAACGTTTTCAACCTGCATAAAATATTTTGTCCTAACCTTACATATACTGATGGTGTTTTTTTTCCCCTCAGTGGAAAGGTGAAATTCAGGAATTTTGCCCAAATACCAAAATGCTGCTCGTTGGCTGTAAATCAGATCTGCGCACAGACCTCACAACGTTGGTAGAACTATCTAATCACCGGCAAACACCGGTATCCTATGATCAGGTAAAGGGAAAACCAAGATTCTATTCTTTACATACATGGATATGAGTGCAGTCCCCAACTTGCTGCTTCTAACCCTTTGAGTGCCAGAGGGGTGTGCAATGCATTGCAAAGCAATGCGTTTAATACCCCTCTGGCACTCAAAGGGTTAAAGGGGAAGTAACCCTATTCCCTCACTGACTGATTCACATATACTTCTATATTATGGTATTTACAAACTTCCCGCGAGTCGGATAACACAGTAGCCCAAATTTGCTATGCAGGTTGCTATATTTTATTTGTGTCTGATAGAGGAAAGTGGGGTCCCTGCAAATAGTGTTGGTAAATATGTACTTGTGCAGGTGAAATAGGGGTTAGTGGCTTTTTTTCCCTCTTAACGGAGATGCATTTTAAATAGGTGCTCTCCTTTTTTAAATTCTTCTGTTACCACATGGCTAGCTAATTGGGACTGATGCAAAATAAGCTAATTACTGAGCTGCTTCCGTCTTGCAGATAATGTATCACTGTATATTATCTAAATCCCTCAAAAGCCTCCCATAATCCTAGATTTAAGACTCTGGCCTGGCATTGGGGCTTTATACATGACCACTGATTGGAACGATCTGAAGGGTAATAATCATAAGGCTGTACTTAAAGGACTGTGAAACGGTAAAATCAGTGGTACAATGTTAGTGCCGCAAATGGAAGGAAACTCTATTTTCTAGCATATCTTTTTAACTTTTTTAATTTAATCCCTTGGACATTTGAGAAGTCTGTAGCTGTCAGTTGGTTAAAAGAACAGTAATGCAAATGTACAAGCTTTTCATTTGAGACCATATTGTTGTAATACATAAGGGGATAAGCTCAGATGGGGAGCAGGGGGGTGTGCAGCAAATTGCTTGGTAATTCGATGAGCATCCCTCTTGTTAAGGGGTTAATTTTTCAGTGTCCAGGGGTGGTACGCAACGCATTGCACTCCCCCTCTGGCACTCATGGGGGAATATGCACTAGGAGGTGATAAAGTAGCGATGACTTCTCAAGTGAGATTACATCTCTAGGTCCAGTGGTATTCTATGGAGGCTATGCACTAAGATCTACAGAACTGAAGAAATATTCGTGCATTGGCTCCATAGAATAACATAGGAACTGGAGAAGTGATAAAGCGGATATGACTTCTCCAGTTTTGTCTCCTTTTGATCACACTT